>OY757015.1:104008705-106408705 GCA_963580285.1 Lucinisca nassula
GTAAAAATCGTTTTAGTGCTTTCGCCAGTCCCAGATCTCTGACACCAAATTTGGCAGGACAGTTATCGCCAAATTCGGAACATGGAAGTGAAGTTTGGGGGTCTTCGTGTTATGAAGAGGATGATACAACGACAGAGGGGAGCTATATAATCGACCATTTAGACTCTCCAAACAGTGCTCACAGCCATTCTAGACCGTACAGATTGGCACCGAATGAAGCATTTTGTTGACCCATATATGTCTTACGTCCCAGATAAATAGAATCTTGCATTCGTGTTCATGTAATAATTGAATTTATTAAACTCGTTGAGGAAAAGGGATAAAATGCTCGGCGAAGTTTCGCATTTTATCCCCTTTCCTCAACTCTAATAAATTCAATAATACATAAATACTCATGTAAGAGCCTCTATTTATGTCATTGTAAAGAGCAGTTGCTCTATAAGCACACTCTTTGCTTTAGAGGCCGGTATTGAAATACACCACAGCCTCTTTATAACACTGGTGTTCAGTTTCCAAATCACATACCATGTTATACCCTAAACATTGTTACTAGTATAATAAGCAATACAAAGAGGTTGTGGTGTAGAACATGTATATGGTCAGGAATAATGTTTCAATCTCACTTGTTAATCAGTTTGTAGTGTTCCGTTTGGATGACATAATGAAAAATACAGTAAAACAATACATTATCATGCCGATGCAAAACTCTGCATTTTGCATAGGTAAGTTAATGTAGCTATTCTGGTGAAATTCATTATTGAAAAATGTTCAACGCTTTTTGGAGATTTTACGTTTTTAATGTAATTGGCAGTTGCAGTTACACCACATCTTCTTTATAACACTGTTTATTATAACGCGGTTTGGATATAACGCAGTTTATGGCTGGATCCCACAAATGTATAAATTATATAGGGAAATGGCCAAAAATAGTCATTTTCTACATTTATCATATGACGTCGCATCTGAGAATGTAATAATGCCATGTAATAAATTTGATAATCCATTAGATATGCAAATTAGTTGGATACGCCCCGTTACAGGTACAACGTCTTTCACGACGTCGCGTTTACTAATGGTGGAGTATTGGAGCTTTTGTAACAAAATCGTGAATAAAATGCGTTTTCAATGTCATATGATAAATAGAATCATGCATCTGGCTCATGTATTATTGAAAGTATTAAACGCGTTGAGGAAAAGGCATAAAATGCTCAGCAGAACCTCGCATTTTATCCCCTTTTCTCAACTCGTTTGATAAATTCGATAATACATGAACACTCTTGTAAGATCCTCTATAAATTATACATTTTGTGTTGTTTAACTAACATAGGTGTTGCTTTGGAACCCAACAATGGTGTTGTAAAGAAAATATAGTGTATTATAAAGATATCTGATTTGTTTTATTTGTTTATGGTTCATTGTGGAAACATTTAGTTATATGACGTCAGTATTTTATGTTTCATGCAGTAGTCAAATGTACTGTGCAATGTTATGCAGCGATTATTATCACGTTGATTCTTATGAATGGTCACGACATACTTTTCAAGATAAACATTAGGAAAACATGTCCATGCGAAATAATGGCCTCCAACATGGTGTCAGAAATGACAGATATTAGGTAAATATTGTAACCTCTTTCTGTCTTATTTCTGTTTTCAACATAGATTGTGGGCACTCGTTAGAACCGCCTCGGCGAGGCGGTTCTAACGAGTACCCACAATCTATGTTGAAAGCAGAAATGAGAAACATAATGTTTACCCCCGTACACCCCAGTTTTGCTATATAAACATGGGGTTTGTGGGTGTCAAAATTATATAGGCGTGTTCTCGTAATGATAGGGAAAAAGCCCTAAATTATCCCTTATTATTTCTTTCCTTGAGTTGTGAGAAGAACGCCCTGGGGACTAAAACATGTGTTTGAAACAACCATGGCAAATGAACCACCAGTGTGTGAGGCATTGAAGTTCTGTATGTTTGTTTGGGGTTTTTAAGGCCCAGTCAATACTATTAAGGATATATCAAGCCTGTCAGTGTACCTAGCCACACTTCCCGGGCCGGCTTATACATAAGCAGTTATGCAGTACAGTGCACATTCTTTCACGGCCATTCTTGTAGAGAATTGTAAAAGATTTCATGGTCACTCTTCACAAAAGAATGTTGCCGACCCCAACAGGCATCAAACATGCGACCACCTCACCACCGACTGAGCTGGACACTGAAGTTTTCTCTATGTTACTTGCGCTCTTTAATTTTAATAAATATGATATGTGTTATAATATATCCGTGTGCCAAAACAAAGCTTGCCTTCTTTCTTAATCGATTAACTTTCAAGGGAGGTTACTCTGTAATAATTGTTGTTTTTAAGGAGAACTGACAAATACCACTAAATACGAAACTTAGCTGTTGCTATGAAGTCTGACCATGCAGATGCAACTGAAATGGTTCATGATGAGCCGTCTTAACAGGATCTACACTACAATCCGTCCTGTTAATGGTTTTGAACTAAACATCCTCTTAGAATGATCATGTTCAAATTCTAGGACCGAAGAATCTACTTCAGAAACTCAGGAATGAAAACGGTTTTTAGTTCTCATTACGAAAACACGCCTATACAAATACATTGTAAATTTTACTGCCGAAAAAAAAACGACAATTTTAAAATGAAAAATTGCGATTTTTTTTCTTGTTTCTGCTCAAAATATAGAATTTGGGTACTCGTTAGAACCGCCTCACCGAGGCGGTTCTAACGAGTACCCACAATCTATATTTTAGAGCAGAAATAAGAAAAATAAGGTTTACCTCTATAAACCCCAGTTTTACTATATAAAAGTGGGGTTCAAGTGGGTCAGAATTATATATGCGTGATTTCGTGATGTGGTTTGTAGTCCTTACTGATTTACCCCTTTTATTTAAAACAAAAATCAGTTCTTTGTTCAAACATGCCATTCTACAGTCATTTTTACATGAATCATGCTCAGATTCATATGGGATCTGTCAGTGCTATACTCTGTGCAAAAATATTGCCAAATTACATGTCAAGAGTTTAAATAAATGAAAAAAAAAGAGATAATACATAATTTGGTCTTCGCTTTGGTTTTCTTTGTTTAACCCTTGAGCTGAAACAGAAAAATGTCGTTTGTCTTTGTCGTTTGCTGCTGCTTCCCGCAACTTTGCAAACATAGTTTTGCATGCAAACATAGTTTTGCATACAGGCAAACAATGTGGATCCTGATCAGGAGCAGAGTGACCTGGGCCCCACAGTGTTTACAACAATGACATTGTAAGTAACCAGCAGACGGCAATTGCTGTGATAACCATTTGGAGGGTTATCTTGTTCTTGCTAGGTCTTAAAAAAAAAACAAAAAAAAAAAAAAAACAACAACACTACAATGAAAAATGTGACTCATTGCTCTGTGGGTGATAAACACCCCTGTGATCACAACTTTGTACTGAGAAAAATGGGGTTTACAGTAGTATATATCATTTTCCTTATGTTTTCCCCAAAGCAGATTGTGGGTACTCACACGAGCGCCTCTATCTGCGCTGGCAGCTGAAATAAGAATTTCACTCCAGAAAACAACAACAACAACAACAACCACACACACACAAAAAAACACCGGCTCTGAACTGGAAGAACAGGGATTTTGGTATCATATAGTGACCCAGCCTCTTCCCTGCTGAGGGCTATCAATTTGGTTACTGAATTCGGATATGACGAATATTCGGGACTATTGTCACCATAAAATATTAGTCACACATCACAAGCACGGTGTTGACAAAAGCAAGTTTATGAATAAGGGTATAAACCTTTAACTAAAGACAGGATGACCCTCGACGTTTATGGTCCCGCGAACAAAATGTATTTAATTCCACACCATGAAATTGGAGAGAATCAAAAATAAAATTTCAATCTGTGGTAATAAATTTCGAAATAAACGGCTAGCCTCATAAGATTACAGTGTGTGCCCAAACGGTATTAAATTCTGAATGTTGGTTTAATATACATGTATCACACAATGCCCATGTTTCTGTTAGAATGACACACTCGTGTCAGATAAGGCTTTCTTACATGAGTGCTGTAAAATTGGACCATTTCTGATGTCACACTCAGCTTCTGATGTGTTTCCTAATTATGCACCAACTAAAGATTGTGGTAGCTCGTTATATACGCCTCATTGAGGCGGTTTAAGAGAACCCGTGCACGACCAATATAAATACACTTATACTAATACGAGTACATAAACTTATAAACCCCACTGTATACAGAACATCACGCTAACAAGTTCGTGAAATGAAGACCCCCTTACACCCCACTTTATATAGAGAAAACAGGGGTTTACGGGGGTCTACATCATTTTCCTTATTTCTGCTCCTAGACATAGGTTGTGGGTACACGTTAGAACCGCCTCAATGAGGCGGTTCTAACGAGCACACCCAACCTATATTTGCTTTATAAATAAGGAAAATATCATCGATATTCGTCAGAAAAGCCATTTTGGAGATATGAAAAAATGCACTATGTCGCACAGGCTTGTTATCGTAGAGACAAAATGGGCCAAACGTAGGGAAGAAAATCAAAGTACTAACAGCGCTGATGGTTCGATTGTCTTTGAGTATAGGCTGGAAAAATGGACCTGAACAGGGACCTTGACTGTTTTTGTTTAACCCTTAAATTTCTGTACTGTAAGAAAACAGAGTAGACCCTGATCAGACGCTCCGTTAGGTGGCGTTTGATCTGGGTCTACACCTTTGCCAAACCCAACACACGATTCTTGTCCAGATTCTATAGATAACGTTTTTCGCAACACCCTGGCCTTGCATTGATAAGAATAGCGAGACTATTTTCTAAAAATAACTTTTCCTGGATTTCCTACAAATCAGTAATAGTCACGTGGACGATAGTCAATGAATTTCAGCGCTGGGGTGCATAGTAACTTTATGTTGACGACGTTAAAATACGCTTAGTGTGTCACATATCACATGATCAAGCATATGACGTCATTAATATCAGCGATCAAGCTCCTCCTTGCGTAAGTTCGATTCGGGCTTCTCGGGTCATTACTTTGAACACGTCTCCATATGACCTAGCATTTCAGGGATAGACCTAGAAATAACATTATATCCCGAAGCTATACTTTGCATAGCAACACTCATGTATTTATACCGACCGGTAAGATTGAAAGGTTAACAATTTTGTAATCCCCCTTTACTTTCTTGTTCCGCCGCTATTCTGGTCATAAACATATTTGGTACATATTTGCATGTACATTTATGGGGAGTTACTCTGAGGTTAAAGCATTAAAACCTTTTATTTTCGTTTAATTAAGAAAATAATAAACTAAAATTGAAAACCAACACATGCGTATTATGTGGAGTCTTTAATGGAAAGAAAACCACATTATTTTATTAGGCGAGGCCATCTTGCAATGGCACTGAAAATACCAGCTGATGACCTTAAAGTTTATTTTTCAGTGTTTATTTGTTTGTATTGGAGTTTAACGGCTCAGACAACACTATTTTGGGTCAGGTTTGACCCGGTCAGTCCACCTATCCACACTTTTCCTGGGAAGGCTTATACGTAAGCGGTTAACCAGTACAGTGCACATTCTTTCGCAAGAAACTGACAAGGCTGTCCTTCTTGAATCAGCGGAAGAGAGAGAATGACCGTAGAAAAGTTTCATGATCAATCTACGAAAGAATGTTGCCGACCCCGGCGCGTCCTCCTGATCACAAGTCAGGAGCTACCGAGGCCGGCTTATTATTCGGTGTAGAATGCGGACAAAAACTAATTTACCTTACTTAATGCGAATACAGAGGACCCTCGTTAAAACGACAGTTTTTGTTCTTTAACAATTTACCGTTACAACGAATCTTCATACATTAGTTTTGTTTGAGCAACAAATTCAGTATTCAGTAATTCACTTCATATTTTCTAGTTCTGTGGTGCATTCCTTGCTTCCAAAGGATAACCCTTTTATAGAACATATTTATTGTCTCCTCTCATCTTGAGCTATTGATTCGTTCCACTGAAAGAAGCCTCCGTGGTGTAGTGATTATGCTACTCGACTTGTAAACCAGGGGTTGCAGGTTCGACCCCGGACTTCTCCAGATATTCGGATGAGTCTTTAAACAGAGGCCCCGTCACCGTACGACCTTCTCTGTTGGTGAGACGTAAAACTCAAACACACACTCACTCACTCACATATTGTCCACCATTAGTGCAAAGGGACATCAAGCTAGCTAACAAATCCGTGCAATTAATACCCTTGTAAACGCCGCTCTATATAGAGAAGGGTGGAGTTTAATATAATGTTATTAATCAAATAATTGTGTATTGGCCCAGGTACAGGTCCGAGGTCTGCTGCATTGGTCCGAGGCCGAAGGCCAAGGGCTAATGCAGCTGACCGAGGACCTGTAACTGGGTCAATACGAAATTGCTTGATCAATGACAATTTTATTGACACAATTAAAAAATCATGATTATTGACTTGTTTACCTCACTTGACCTCAGTTAATATTGGTTGACCTGGTGTTAATAAGGATGACCTCCGATCAGTACAGAATAGTCAACTAATAATAGGGCTTATTAATTGACCATCCTGTATTGACTCTGTTTTGGGCATTTATGGGAGAAATATCACGGATTTTCTTCCGAAAAGTAGCCATTTTGGAGATATGAAAAAAGCACTATGTCGCACGGGTGAGTTGTCATAATGTCATTGCTTCTCGATAATTGAATACTATGACCATGTATGTACCCACTTGCTCATTTGTTTTTTGGCGAAAAGCATTGCATATATGTTTAATGCCAATAAAATATATTGTATTGCATTTGTATTGTATTGTTCAGAGCATATTAACTCCGGTCAAAATTCAATACAATCATGTTTTTAATTGTGTCAATTAACAAAACTGGCATTAATCAAGTAATTTCGTTTTGTCCCAGTTACAGGCCCTCGGTCAGCCTCCGGCCAATAAAGCAGACCTCGGACCTGTACCTGGGTCAAAACGAAATTACTTGATTAATAACATTATAATACAATATTTTCGTAATGTTTACTCAAAAACATAAATTGTGAGTACCCGATTGAACCGCCTCAAAAAGACCGTGTTAACGATCACCTACAATCTATATTAGGATCAAAGTAAGAGAAATATAGCAATATATACTAACTTAGTGAATCAAAAAAAAAAAAAAAAAAAAAAAAGAGAGAAAACATCCTGTTTTATAAGGTAAGTTTTACTAAAATGCAATGACAATGACACTAGAAATACCAGTTGAACTAACTTTTTATACGTTTAAAACTAACTTAAAGGTCATATATGAGTGTATGGAAATCCATTAAGTTTAAACACACACACACACACACACACACACACACACACACACACACACACACACACACACTGAATCAAATGTTTGGAAGCCTCCAGTCCTCTTCCAGTATTTCATAGAGGACTGATAATATGCTATGAAGAGTTGTGGGTATGCCGTTTTTAAAAACACGAAATAATAAGGGCAGTTCAAAAAGTTTTTGGAAGCAATCATTAGTTGTGTTTGTTTTGTTTGCTTATTTGAGGTTTAACTTCCCCGTCAACACTGTATAGGTCATTTTGGAGACGTTGCTTCCAATTTTGAAGGACTTTTACCCGACATTGAGATGAAATGACATATCAAGCCCTGTCGCCCAATGAAACCAATAGGGTTTATAAGCATGGACGGTCCTACTCGCACCGCTTTACCTGGGCAGGCTTAGATCCTCTAAGCAGCTTACCAGTACTCGGGTGCGGTTGGTTTCAGCTCTGCGTGGAAGCATCATGCAGCCCATTTATTTCTTCAAGCCCCAATGAGCGGAGGCCGAATTACGCATTAGTACGCTGTGGTAATGGAAGATATGTTCAAGCAATTTACATGGAACACAAGTCAGGGATACAGGGCGATAATTACGAGCAAAAGCCCAATCTTCTTTTTTTAAAAATGGACAAATGTTCGCTAGAAGCCATTCTTTGGGTATTTCACCCGTATCAAGAGACTGTTTGAACAAATGTGCAATTACTGGACCTCGCTCATTTGCTCGTTCCTTCAGGACTCTAGGATGAAGTTCATCAGGTCCCAGGTAGACGTAAAATAACTGTGTTTCTTCAAACATGCTGAAAAATTCTGGTCGGTTGGTAGGGGAAACTTATTTCTTATTATTTTATTTTTTTTCTTGGATTGGGGCTGTATTTTTTATGTGTTTTTGTACATGACTTTTGTTAATAAAATTGTCATGCTGTATATCATAATTCAACAGTCAGTTCTGTATTTTGGAAGGTACTAAATGTCAAAAGCTACAAAAAAGTACTTAAAACGCGAAAGTACTATGAGAAAATGCAACGACAACACTGGGTGTGGTTGGAAATTGAAAATGGCAGGGTTGAACTTGTTAATTGAAATCAGTAGCGGTTATACGCTTCTATATTTACTGACATACACAGTCCTGAAACATTTTGTCATTGTACTTTCTAATCCTATGGCTACACAAATTAATGATTGCCAAACGTATACGAGAACTGTTCAAATCTGAATGCAACTAAGCACATAAAAATGATTCCGTGATACATTTCGATGAAAAATTTATTTTGTCCCCTCAAAGTAGTCCCCTTTCACAGATATACAAACTTTCAGTCTTCTGATCCAATCATTGAATGCATTTTGGTAGTCTTTTCGAGGTATACTATGAAGGCACTGGAGTATTGCAGAACCGAGGTGTTTGCGCTGTACAAATTTTCGACCAGAAAGGTATTTTTTCAGCCGCGGGAACAAAAAAACAAAAAAAAAGCACACGGGGCAAGGTCAGGGGAATACGGGTGGGGGGGGGGGGATGAGGGAGTTCAACAACCTTTTCCTGCTTCAGATAGTCTTGCACAATGAACGCCTTGTGCGATGACGCATTGTCACGTAGCAATCTGACATTGGCCAAACCAGTTGCACGTCTTCGTTCTTTGAAATATTTCTTCAATTTTCGAAGAACTTTATTCTTGTAAAACTTCGCATTTACAGATTTGCCTTTAGGCACAGCAACCTGAATAGCAGGGCCCTGATTTGAAAAGAATATGTCATACATTACCTTCTTGACGCTCATGGTCCGCTTTGCAATGCATGGTCTTTTGCAATACTTTGTTGCCCATATTTTGTTCTGAATCTTTCATTTTGGCTCAAAAAAGTGAACCCATGTCTCGTCACCTGTGACGACATTAGCGAAAGACCGTGCATTGTAATTTGGAAACTTTTTAAGCAACTTCTTGGTGCACTGAATGCATGTCTTTTCTGCTCATCTGTCAACAGATGGGGAATCCATCTAGCACAGATCTTTCTCATTTTCAAATCCCGTTTCAGAATTGTATGAGCTGCTCCTAATGAGAAGCCAATCATACTAGCTATTTGCCTAGTGGTGTATCGTGCATCGGTAGCAACTATTTCTTTCACTCTAGCAACCATCTTGGCAGATGTTGCTCTTTTCGTCCGACGATCATGTGGTGCATCTTCTGTTGAGCCTAGCCCACAGCTGTTTTTCTTACACCAACGAAAAACTGTCGGAAAAGACATTTCATTATGCCCACAAACCGAACATATTTCATCAAAAATGTCTTTGCACCGTATACCAAGAATACAACGATTCTTAATATAGGATGGTATTTCAACGGCGTACTCTGACCTTCTTCCAACCAAGTGTAGACAGTGTTTATCGAACGATATACATGGCTAAAGTGGACGGATTTTAACAGGTTTGGTATCAATGTATAGGTAAAATGTTTTTCTACGCTGTGATATTTATTTCCAGGTGATTTTCGCATTAGTGCATGAGAAAACCGTTCTACTTGCATTCATATTTGAACAGTCCTCGTACTTAACCTTTTAGTAAAAGCTAGAACTGACCGAGGATCTGTAACTTGGTCAATACGAAATTACTTGATCAATGACAATTTTATTGACACAATTAAAAAATCATGATTATTGATTTTTTGACCTCACTTGACCTCAATTAATATTGGTTGACCTGG
This sequence comes from Lucinisca nassula, assembly GCA_963580285.1. Taxonomy (NCBI): domain Eukaryota; kingdom Metazoa; phylum Mollusca; class Bivalvia; order Lucinida; family Lucinidae; genus Lucinisca; species Lucinisca nassula. Next base: position 104,018,746 of record OY757015.1, read on the forward strand.
TGTTAACAAGGATGACCTTCGATCAATACAGAATAGTCAATTAATAACAAGGCTTATTAATTGACCATCCTGTATTGTTCAGAGCATATTAACACCGGTCAAAATTCAATAAAATCATGTTTTTAATGGTGTCCATTAATAAAACTGGCATTAATCAAGTAATTTCGTATTGTCCCAGTTACAGGCCCTCGGTCAGCCTCCGGCCAATACAGCAGACCTCGGACCTGTACCTGGGTCAATACGAAATTACTTGATTAATAACATTATAATACGATGTTTTCATAAAGTTTACTCAAAAACATAAATTGTGAGTACCCGATTGAACCGCCTCAAAAAGACCGTGTTAACGATCACCTACAATGTATATTAGGATCAAAATAAGAGAAATATAGCGATATATACTTATTTATTGAATCCAAAAAAAAAAAAAAAAAAAAAGAGAGAGAAAACATCCTGTTTTATTAGGTAAGTGTTACTAAAATGCAATGACAATGGCACTAGAAATACCAGTTGAACTAACTTTTTATACGGTTAAAACTAACTTAAAGGTCATATATGAGGGTATGGAAATCCATTAAGTTTAAAACACACACATACACACACACACACACACACACACACACACACACACACTGAATCAAAGGTTTGGAAGCATCCAGTCCTCTTCCAGTATTTCATAGAGGACTGATATGCATGCAATGAAGAGTTGTGGGTATGCCGTTTTTAAAAACGCGAAACTGAGAATAAGGGCCGTTCAAAAAGTTTTTGGAAGCAATTGCGCATTAGTTTTGTTTGTTTTGTTTGCTTGTTTGAGGTTTAACGTCCCCGTCAACACTGTATAGGTCATTTTGGAGACGCTGCTTCCAATTTTGTAGGACTTTTACCCGACATTGAGATGAAATGACATATCAAGCCCTGTCGCCCAATGAAACCAATAGGGTTTATAAGCATTGGCGGTCCTACTCGCACCGCTTTACCTGGGCAGGCTTAGATCCTCTAAGCAGTTTACCAGTACTAGTGTGCGGTTTGTTTCAGCTCTGCGTGGAAGCATCATGCAGCCCATTTATTTCTTCAAGCCCCAATGGGCGGAGGCCGAATTACGCATTGGTACGCTATGGTAATGGAAAATATGTTCAAGCAATTTACATGGAACACAAGTCAGGGATACAGGGCGATAATTACGAGCAAGAGCCCTATCTTCTTTTTTTAAAAAATGGAAAAATCTTCGCTTGAAGCCATTCTTTGGGGATTTCACCCGTATCAATAGACTGTTGGAACAAATGTGCAATTACTGGACCTCGCTCATTTGCTCGTTCCTTCATGACTCTAGCATGAAGTTCATCAGGTCCCAGGTAGGCGTAAAATAACTGTGTTTCTACAAACATGTTGAAAAATTCTGGTCGGTTGGTAGGGGAAACTTATTTCTTATTATTTTATTTTTTTTCTTGGATTGGGGCTGTATTTTTTATGTGTTTTTGGTTTTTGTACATGACTTTTGTTAATAAAATTGTCATGCTGTATATCATAATTCAACAGTCAGTTCTGTATTTTGGAAGGTACTAAATGTCAAAAGCTACAAAAAGTACTTAAAACGCGAAAGTACTATGAGAAAATGCAACGACAACACTGGGTGTGGTTGGAAATTGAAAATGGCAGGGTTGAACTTGTTAATTGAAATCAGTAGCGGTTATACGCTTCTATATTTACTGACATACACAGTCCTGAAACATTTTGTCATTGTACTTTCTAATCCTATGGCTACACAAATTAATGATTGCCAAACGTATACGAGAACTGTTCAAATCTGAATGCAACTAAGCACATAAAAATGATTCCGTGATGCATTTCGATGAAAAATTTATTTTGTCCCCTCAAAGTAGTCCCCTTTCACAGATATACAAACTTTCAGTCTTCAGATCCAATCATTGAATGCATTTTGGTAGTCTTTTCGAGGTATACTATGAAGGCACTGGAGTATTGCAGAACCGAGGTGTTTGCGCTGTACAAATTTTCGACCAGAAAGGTATTTTTCAGCCGCGGGAACAAAAAAACAAAAAAAAAAGCACACGAGGCAAGGTCAGGGGAATACGGGTGGGGGGGGGGGGGGGATGAGGGAGTTCAACAACCTTTTCCTGCTTCAGATAGTCTTGCACAATGAACGCCTTGTGCGATGACGCATTGTCACGTAGCAATCTGACATTGGCCAAACCAGTTGCAGGTCTTCGTTCTTTGAAATATTTCTTCAATTTTCGAAGAACTTTATTCTTGTAAAACTTCGCATTTACAGATTTGCCTTTAGGCACAGCAACCTGAATAGCAGGGCCCTGATTTGAAAAGAATATGTCATACATTACCTTCTTGACGCTCATGGTCCGCTTTGCAATGCATGGTCTTTTGCAATACTTTGTTGCCCATATTTTGTTCTGAATCTTTCATTTTGGCTCAAAAAAGTGAACCCATGTCTCGTCACCTGTGACGACATTAGCGAAAGACCGTGCATTGTAATTTGGAAACTTTTTAAGCAACTTCTTGGTGCACTGAATGCATGTCTTTTCTGCTCATCTGTCAACAGATGGGGAATCCATCTAGCACAGATCTTTCTCATTTTCAAATCCCGTTTCAGAATTGTATGAGCTGCTCCTAATGAGAAGCCAATCATACTAGCTATTTGCCTAGTGGTGTATCGTGCATCGGTAGCAACTATTTCTTTCACTCTAGCAACCATCTTGGCAGATGTTGCTCTTTTCGTCCGACGATCATGTGGTGCATCTTCTGTTGAGCCTAGCCCACAGCTGTTTTTCTTACACCAACGAAAAACTGTCGGAAAAGACATTTCATTATGCCCACAAACCGAACATATTTCATCAAAAATGTCTTTGCACCGTATACCAAGAATACAACGATTCTTAATATAGGATGGTATTTCAACGGCGTACTCTGACCTTCTTCCAACCAAGTGTAGACAGTGTTTATCGAACGATATACATGGCTAAAGTGGACGGATTTTAACAGGTTTGGTATCAATGTATAGGTAAAATGTTTTTCTACGCTGTGATATTTATTTCCAGGTGATTTTCGCATTAGTGCATGAGAAAACCGTTCTACTTGCATTCATATTTGAACAGTCCTCGTACTTAACCGTTTAGTAAAAGCTAGAACTGACCGAGGATCTGTAACTGGGTCAATACGAAATTACTTGATCAATGACAATTTTATTGACACAATTAAAAAATCATGATTATTGATTTTTTGACCTCACTTGACCTCAATTAATATTGGTTGACCTGGTGTTAACAAGGATGACCTTCGATCAATACAGAATAGTCAATTAATAACAAGGCTTATTAATTGACCATCCTGTATTGTTCAGAGCATATTAACACCGGTCAAAATTCAATAAAATCATGTTTTTAATGGTGTCCATTAATAAAACTGGCATTAATCAAGTAATTTCGTATTGTCCCAGTTACAGGCCCTCGGTCAGCCTCCGGCCAATACAGCAGACCTCGGACCTGTACCTGGGTCAATACGAAATTACTTGATTAATAACATTATAATACGATGTTTTCATAAAGTTTACTCAAAAACATAAATTGTGAGTACCCGATTGAACCGCCTCAAAAAGACCGTGTTAACGATCACCTACAATGTATATTAGGATCAAAATAAGAGAAATATAGCGATATAGACTTATTTATTGAATCCAAAAAAAAAACAAAAAAAGAGAGAGAAAACATCCTGTTTTATTAGGCAAGTGTTACTAAAATGCAATGACAATGGCACTAGAAATACCAGTTGAACTAACTTTTTATACGGTTAAAACTAACTTAAAGGTCATATATGAGGGTATGGAAATCCATTAAGTTTAAAACACACACACACACACACACACACACACACACACACACACACTGAATCAAAGGTTTGGAAGCATCCAGTCCTCTTCCAGTATTTCATAGAGGACTGATATGCATGCAATGAAGAGTTGTGGGTATGCCGTTTTTAAAAACGCGAAACTGAGAATAAGGGCCGTTCAAAAAGTTTTTGGAAGCAATTGCGCATTAGTTTTGTTTGTTTTGTTTGCTTGTTTGAGGTTTAACGTCCCCGTCAACACTGTATAGGTCATTTTGGAGACGCTGCTTCCAATTTTGTAGGACTTTTACCCGACATTGAGATGAAATGACATATCAAGCCCTGTCGCCCAATGAAACCAATAGGGTTTATAAGCATGGGCGGTCCTACTCGCACCGCTTTACCTGGGCAGGCTTAGATCCTCTAAGCAGTTTACCAGTACTAGTGTGCGGTTTGTTTCAGCTCTGCGTGGAAGCATCATGCAGCCCATTTATTTCTTCAAGCCCCAATGGGCGGAGGCCGAATTACGCATTGGTACGCTATGGTAATGGAAAATATGTTCAAGCAATTTACATGGAACACAAGTCAGGGATACAGGGCGATAATTACGAGCAAGAGCCCTATCTTCTTTTTTTAAAAAATGGAAAAATCTTCGCTTGAAGCCATTCTTTGGGGATTTCACCCGTATCAATAGACTGTTGGAACAAATGTGCAATTACTGGACCTCGCTCATTTGCTCGTTCCTTCAGGACTCTAGCATGAAGTTCATCAGGTCCCAGGTAGGCGTAAAATAACTGTGTTTCTACAAACATGCTGAAAAATTCTGGTCGGTTGGTAGGGGAAACTTATTTCTTATTATTTTATTTTTTTTCTTGGATTGGGGCTGTATTTTTTATGTGTTTTTGGTTTTTGTACATGACTTTTGTTAATAAAATTGTCATGCTGTATATCATAATTCAACAGTCAGTTCTGTATTTTGGAAGGTACTAAATGTCAAAAGCTACAAAAAGTACTTAAAACGCGAAAGTACTATGAGAAAATGCAACGACAACACTGGGTGTGGTTGGAAATTGAAAATGGCAGGGTTGAACTTGTTAATTGAAATCAGTAGCGGTTATACGCTTCTATATTTACTGACATACACAGTCCTGAAACATTTTGTCATTGTACTTTCTAATCCTATGGCTACACAAATTAATGATTGCCAAACGTATACGAGAACTGTTCAAATCTGAATGCAACTAAGCACAAAAAAATGATTCCGTGATGCATTTCGATGAAAAATTTATTTTGTCCCCTCAAAGTAGTCCCCTTTCACAGATATACAACTTTTCAGTCTTCAGATCCAATCATTGAATGCATTTTGGTAGTCTTTTCGAGGTATACTATGAAGGCACTGGAGTATTGCAGAACCAAGGTGTTTGCGCTGTACAAATTTTCGACCAGAAAGGTATTTTTTCAGCCGCGGGAACAAAAAAACAAAAAAAGCACACGGGGCAAGGTCAGGGGAATACGGATGGGGGGGGGGGGGGGATGAGGGAGTTCAACAACCTTTTCCTGCTTCAGATAGTCTTGCACAATGAACGCCTTGTGCGATGACGCATTGTCACGTAGCAATCTGACATTGGCCAAACCAGTTGCACGTCTTCGTTCTTTGAAATATTTCTTCAATTTTCGAAGAACTTTATTCTTGTAAAACTTCGCATTTACAGATTTGCCTTTAGGCACAGCAACCTGAATAGCAGGGCCCTGATTTGAAAAGAATATGTCATACATTACCTTCTTGACGCTCATGGTCCGCTTTGCAATGCATGGTCTTTTGCAATACTTTGTTGCCCATATTTTGTTCTGAATCTTTCATTTTGGCTCAAAAAAGTGAACCCATGTCTCGTCACCTGTGACGACATTAGCGAAAGACCGTGCATTGTAATTTGGAAACTTTTTAAGCAACTTCTTGGTGCACTGAATGCGTGTCTTTTCTGCTCATCTGTCAACAGATGGGGAATCCATCTAGCACAGATCTTTCTCATTTTCAAATCTCGTTTCAGAATTGTATGAGCTGCTCCTAATGAGAAGCCAACCATACTAGCTATTTGCCTAGTGGTGTATCGTGCATCGGTAGCAACTATTTCTTTCACTCTAGCAACCATCTTGGCAGATGTTGCTCTTTTCGTCCGACGATCATGTGGTGCATCTTCTGTTGAGCCTAACCCACAGCTGTTTTTCTTACACCAACGAAAAACTGTCGGAAAAGACATTTCATTATGCCCACAAACCGAACATATTTCATCAAAAATGTCTTTGCACCGTATACCAAGAATACAACGATTCTTAATATAGGATGGTATTTCAACGGCGTACTCTGACCTTCTTCCAACCAAGTGTTGACAGTGTTTATCGAACGATATACATGGCTAAAGTGGACGGATTTTAACAGGTTTGGTATCAATGTATAGGTAAAATGTTTTCCTACGCTGTGATATTTATTTCCAGGTGATTTTCGCATTAGTGCATGAGAAAACCGTTCTACTTGCATTCATATTTGAACAGTCCTCGTACTTAACCTTTTAGTAAAAGCTAGAACTGACCGAGGATCTATAACTGGGTCAATACGAAATTACTTGATCAATGACAATTTTATTGACACAATTAAAAAATCATGATTATTGATTTTTTTTACCTCACTTGACCTCAATTAATATTGGTTGACCTGGTGTTAACAAGGATGACCTTCGATCAATACAGAATAGTCAATTAATAACAAGGCTTATTAATTGACCATCCTGTATTGTTCAGAGCATATTAACACCGGTCAAAATTCAATAAAATCATGTTTTTAATGGTGTCCATTAATAAAACTGGCATTAATCAAGTAATTTCGTATTGTCCCAGTTACAGGCCCTCGGTCAGCCTCCGGCCAATACAGCAGACCTCGGACCTGTACCTGGGTCAATACGAAATTACTTGATTAATAACATTATAATACGATGTTTTCATAAAGTTTACTCAAAAACATAAATTGTGAGTACCCGATTGAACCGCCTCAAAAAGACCGTGTTAACGATCACCTACAATGTATATTAGGATCAAAATAAGAGAAATATAGCGATATATACTTATTTATTGAATCCAAAAAAAAAAAAAAAAAAAAAGAGAGAGAGAGAAAACATCCTGTTTTATTAGGTAAGTGTTACTAAAATGCAATGACAATGGCACTAGAAATACCAGTTGAACTAACTTTTTATACGGTTAAAACTAACTTAAAGGTCATATATGAGGGTATGGCAATCCATTAAGTTTAAAACACACACACACACACACACACACACACACACACACACACACACACTGAATCAAAGGTTTGGAAGCATCCAGTCCTCTTCCAGTATTTCATAGAGGACTGATATGCATGCAATGAAGAGTTGTGGGTATGCCGTTTTTAAAAACGCGAAACTGAGAATAAGGGCCGTTCAAAAAGTTTTTGGAAGCAATTGCGCATTAGTTTTGTTTTGTTTGCTTGTTTGAGGTTTAACGTCCCCGTCAACACTGTATAGGTCATTTTGGAGACGCTGCTTCCAATTTTGTAGGACTTTTACCCGACATTGAGATGAAATGACATATCAAGCCCTGTCGCCCAATGAAACCAATAGGGTTTATAAGCATGGGCGGTCCTACTCGCACCGCTTTACCTGGGCAGGCTTAGATCCTCTAAGCAGTTTACCAGTACTAGTGTGCGGTTTGTTTCAGCTCTGCGTGGAAGCATCATGCAGCCCATTTATTTCTTCAAGCCCCAATGGGCGGAGGCCGAATTACGCATTGGTACGCTATGGTAATGGAAAATATGTTCAAGCAATTTACATGGAACACAAGTCAGGGATACAGGGCGATAATTACGAGCAAGAGCCCTATCTTCTTTTTTTAAAAAATGGAAAAATCTTCGCTTGAAGCCATTCTTTGGGGATTTCACCCGTATCAATAGACTGTTGGAACAAATGTGCAATTACTGGACCTCGCTCATTTGCTCGTTCCTTCATGACTCTAGCATGAAGTTCATCAGGTCCCAGGTAGGCGTAAAATAACTGTGTTTCTACAAACATGTTGAAAAATTCTGGTCGGTTGGTAGGGGAAACTTATTTCTTATTATTTTATTTTTTTCTTGGATTGGGGCTGTATTTTTTATGTGTTTTTGGTTTTTGTACATGACTTTTGTTAATAAAATTGTCATGCTGTATATCATAATTCAACAGTCAGTTCTGTATTTTGGAAGGTACTAAATGTCAAAAGCTACAAAAAAAGTACTTAAAACGCGAAAGTACTATGAGAAAATGCAACGACAACACTGGGTGTGGTTGGAAATTGAAAATGGCAGGGTTGAACTTGTTAATTGAAATCAGTAGCGGTTATACGCTTCTATATTTACTGACATACACAGTCCTGAAACATTTTGTCATTGTACTTTCTAATCCTATGGCTACACAAATTAATGATTGCCAAACGTATACGAGAACTGTTCAAATCTGAATGCAACTAAGCACATAAAAATGATTCCGTGATACATTTCGATGAAAAATTTATTTTGTCCCCTCAAAGTAGTCCCCTTTCACAGATATACAAACTTTCAGTCTTCAGATCCAATCATTGAATGCATTTTGGTAGTCTTTTCGAGGTATACTATGAAGGCACTGGAGTATTGCAGAACCGAGGTGTTTGCGCTGTACAAATTTTCGACCAGAAAGGTATTTTTTCAGCCGCGGGAACAAAAAAAAAAACAAAAAAGCACACGGGGCAAGGTCAGGGGAATACGGAGGGGGGGGGGGGGATGAGGGAGTTCAACAACCTTTTCCTGCTTCAGATAGTCTTGCACAATGAACGCCTTGTGCGATGACGCATTGTCACGTAGCAATCTGACATTGGCCAAACCAGTTGCAGGTCTTCGTTCTTTGAAATATTTCTTCAATTTTCGAAGAACTTTATTCTTGTAAAACTTCGCATTTACAGATTTGCCTTTAGGCACAGCAACCTGAATAGCAGGGCCCTGATTTGAAAAGAATATGTCATACATTACCTTCTTGACGCTCATGGTCCGCTTTGCAATGCATGGTCTTTTGCAATACTTTGTTGCCCATATTTTGTTCTGAATCTTTCATTTTGGCTCAAAAAAGTGAACCCATGTCTCGTCACCTGTGACGACATTAGCGAAAGACCGTGCATTGTAATTTGGAAACTTTTTAAGCAACTTCTTGGTGCACTGAATGCGTGTCTTTTCTGCTCATCTGTCAAAAGATGGGGAATCCATCTAGCACAGATCTTTCTCATTTTCAAATCCCGTTTCAGAATTGTATGAGCTGCTCCTAATGAGAAGCCAACCATACTAGCTATTTGCCTAGTGGTGTATCGTGCATCGGTAGCAACTATTTCTTTCACTCTAGCAACCATCTTGGCAGATGTTGCTCTTTTCGTCCGACGATCATGTGGTGCATCTTCTGTTGAGCCTAGCCCACAGCTGTTTTTCTTACACCAACGAAAAACTGTCGGAAAAGACATTTCATTATGCCCACAAACCGAACATATTTCATCAAAAATGTCTTTGCACCGTATACCAAGAATACAACGATTCTTAATATAGGATGGTATTTCAACGGCGTACTCTGACCTTCTTCCAACCAAGTGTAGACAGTGTTTATCGAACGATATACATGGCTAAAGTGGACGGATTTTAACAGGTTTGGTATCAATGTATAGGTAAAATGTTTTCCTACGCTGTGATATTTATTTCCAGGTGATTTTCGCATTAGTGCATGAGAAAACCGTTCTACTTGCATTCATATTTGAACAGTCCTCGTACTTAACCTTTTAGTAAAAGCTAGAACTTGTTTAAGTAAGTATTGATTTGCCTAGTTAATCCACACTGAAAAAGAGAAACGACCAGGAACTGATACAATCAGATCCCATATTCTTCCCACAATATGACTAGGGAAAGAAGTCAAAACGTAGAGTGACGACAGGTAAACCGAGTCCGCAGCTCTTTTCCAAACAGGTGCTGACTCAGAATAACCAAACCAAACTAAAAAGGAGAAATATACTTAAGGGTAGGGGTAGGGGGGGGAGGGGGGGGGGTCAGAATCACCAACATGACAAACATTAAACTGGAAGGACAAACGTAACTAAAAATGAACAACCAAAAAGGGGGGTGGGGGAGAATCAGACTCATCAACGTAACAACAAATATCATCAGGGAAAAGAATCAGAACCACCAACACAAAACATGAAGGAACCACAGCCAAAGCACCGACTTGGAACGGTCAGTAAAATACTGGTGGGCTTAAGTTAACTTGACCCTCACCCTCACTTTCACTGTTGTTCAACCAAGTATTTGTTTGATCCGCGTGAAGGTTTTCCTTTTTGTTGTTTCCATCAAATTCTCCTAACCATTCGCTATACTGTTAGAATCACACATATTTATGTCCTTTTGAAATGAATAAAGGTTCGCGTCTAACGCCAAAGAATCTGTTTTATGATCTCACTCGCCAATGTTTAGTTGCAGATTTAACCAAAATGGGCTTCTGCTCATGTACGCATAGGGAGTAGTGCTGGCTAATCGGAGCTGAAAAGATAATCGATTATCAGTCATGTCATTGCGATCGATAATCGATTAGTAATCGCTAATGTTTTTGTCATTATTTTACCTGTCTGGCTTTCTGACTGAGCATGACTCTTACCATATGTTACACTTTACCATATGTATATTTGAACAGACAGGCCTGAGCAAACAGTGTAGACCCAGATGAGACGCCGCATAATGCGGCGTCTCATCAGGGTCTGCACTGTTTGCCACTCATTCAGCTATTTTAGGCATAGTAGGGTAGTAAAGTGTACCTATCAAGTAATCGATTAAAAGCAAATCAGAAATGATAATTATTTTTGTGGAATTTATCGATCGATTAATCGATTATAAGATTAATCGTGTCAGCCTTAATAGGGAGTGATGAAAATTTCAGTACGGTTTATGATGAGTCTTAATTAGGCGGCCAGATATGCGCCTGAAAGGTGATCAGGAGGTCGCGAGTTCGACACCTGCTGGGGTCGCGGAGATTGATCATGGGATCTTTCATGTTCTATGGTCGATCTCTCCTTTCCGCTGAAGTTCAAGAAGGACAGTTGTCAGTTTCTGGCGAAAACATGTATACTGTACAGTGTACATGTTTTCGCCAGAAACTGACAACTGCCGACCTTGAATGTACAAACCTGTCCAGGAAAAGTGTGGTTGGCTAAACTGACCGGCTCGATATGACATAAATAGTGTTCACTGTACCATTAAACAACAAACAAACAAACAAAAAACCCGAGGCTCTATTTTCCATCTGTAATGCAACGTTGTACATTCTGCTATAGAGCCTACAGTCACTTGCCTGTCACCCCTGTCAACTTGTTCGAGTGAGTGAGTGTTTGAGTTTTACGTCCCACCAACAGCTAAGGTCATTCGGAGACGGGACCTCGGTTTAAAGACTCGTGCGCAAGTCTGGAGAAGCCCGGGATCGATCCTGCGACCCACGGTTTACAAGGCGAGTAGCGTAACCACTGCACCACTGAGGCTTCTATGTCAACTTGTTCGAAGATGTCCGTTTGTGGCGAGGCGTCAGAGCCGCTTTTGTTTTAGCGATGGCCCGACCGGGCCATCGCTTAGCCAAGGGCGGCCTTTTGGTAAGTTTGTAGACTTTACACACGTCTGGTAATAAATGTCTGATCATTTTTGGTATTTTTTATCATTAAAATTTATCAACTTTGACAAGTCTATTTCGTAGTTTTGTTTGCTTTGAGGTTTAACGTCCCCGTCAACACTGTATAGGTCATTTTGGAGACGTTACGTAGTCTCCCAAGCTTAGGATTATCATACTTGAGACAGAGAGACTAGATTTGGTAAATATCTTTAAACTGTTCATTTTCCATGGCCTAGTGGCCAGGCTAGTAAAAAAGCAAATTTTGAAGCCTGGGGTATACTGACCTAAAGAAAACTATGAAAAGACTATTTATTGCATTATTACAAGCTGTTAATAAATTAGTTTTGTTTCCGGAAAAAAGAAAAGTTATGAATCCCATATGTTGTGGTGATTTGCCATGTTTCCGTCCGACGCTGATCTTGTTAACCTTTTAATTGACAGTGATAAATGTACATTGCCAGACCATGGCGAAAAAATGATTACTACAACTAATATTTTGTTACAAGAAGATTGGAATTTTTCTTCAGTAGCCGCTGATAACACATTTTTCATGTTCATGGCACGGCTTCAATGAACGATCACCTTTAAGATCAGTCAGAAAGAAAGAATGAAAGAAAGAAAGAAAGAAAGAAAGAAGACACTTAAAACAAATAGACTCTTTTGTAGATGCATTTCTTTAAAGGGATGTCTGTTTAATTTTTCTATTGAAAACTTTACAAAACTCCGTGTACTTTAAGCGAATGCTGACCGGCAGCTGATCTGGCTCAATGTCTCTTTTAAAGGAACGTTAAGACACCTGTATGAATTCAAGCCCGCTGTAATATTATTCGCTTTGGGTCAATTGCCAAAAACACACACATAAAAAACAACAAGATGTGTTTGTGAAACACTGATGCACACAGAAAGCGCATGTGAAATAGTAAATCCCTATCACTAACCAATCAAAAGGTAGTACAAATGTTCATGTCTTAAAAGTAGGTCAAGGTCACAAGGTCAAAAATTATGATATCACTGAAAAGGTCTGTGACAAGGAATGCCTATGTGAAATATGGAAGCCCATATTACCAATCGAAAGTTATAGCCAATGTTAAAGTTTTTAAAATGTAGGTCAAACATTAAGGTCATACTTGAAAGGTCTTATGACATGGGGTGCATAAGTGAAATATGAACGCCCTATCACTAACCAATTCAAAGTTATGACCAATCTTAAGGTTTTTAAAAAAGTAGGTCAAAAGTCAAGTTGAAGGTCACAATGTCAAAAATCGTCGTACAGTTAGAAAGGTCTTGTGACATAGAATGTATATTTGAAATATGAAAGCCCTATCACTTACCAATCGAAAGTTATGGCCAATGTCAAAGTTTTTGAAAAGTAGGTCAAACGTCAAGGTTAAGGTCACAGGTCAAAAATTATGGTACCGTTGGAAAGGTCTTGTGACATAGAATGCACATGTGAAATATGAAAGTCATATCACTTACCAATCGAAAGTTATGGCCAATGTTAAAGTTTTTAAAAAGTAGGTCAAACGTCAAGGTCAAGAGGTCAAAAATTATGGCACCACTGGAAAGGACTTGTGACAAGGAATGCATGTGTGAAATATGAAAGCAATATCGCTTACCAATCGAAAGTTATGGGCAATGTTAAAAGTTTTGAAAAGTAGGTCAAACGTCATGGTCAAGGTCACATGGTAAAAAAATTATGGTACCGCTGGAAAAGTCTTGTGACATGGAATGCACATGTGACATATGAAAGCCCTATCTATCACTCACGTTATGGCCAATGTTAAAATTTTTGAAAAATAGGTCAAGCGTCAACTCGAGGGATTGAGATGGGATGTCATCTCAAGCCATACCGCCCCAAGAAATCGCTACGGTTTAAGGGACCTGGTTAGGCTTAGACATTCTTAGCGGCTCACCAGTACTCAAATGCTTGGTCGGTTTCATCTCTGCGTGAAGTTACCATGTAGCCCAATCTATTTCTTCAACAGAGGCTACATCCCCGTTGTCTTCTCAATTATGTAAGCTCCCGCCCATCGGGGCTTGAAGAAATGGATGGGCTGCATGATGCTTCCACGCAGGGCTGAAACCGACCCGCACACGAGTACTGGTAAACTGCTTAGAGGATCTAAGCCTGCCCAGGCAATGCAGTGCGCGTCGGTCCGTCCATGCTTATAAACCCTGTTGGTTTCATTGGGCGGCAATTTCATCTCAATGTCGGGTAAAAAAGTCCCACAAAATTGGAAGCAACGTCTCCAAAATGACCTGTACAGTGTTGATGGGGACGCTACAAACAAACAAAACTTCATACTTATGTATTTTATTTGCAAATTGGGTTTCAAGAAAAAATCCAGCTGATTTGTCCATGAGACCTTCCTTTTACACAAATCTTCAAAAACACTGAGGTCACTCAAGCAAAAAAAGTGACTTCAGGCATGTTGGAAAAGCTACGAGTCAAACCAGCCCGAGTAACCATGTACATATACAGAATAAAGGCTTTTCAATCTTACAAAATGGTTAACGGACTCCCAGATAGCGTACAGCGAAGACTCTGATCAGACTGCGCGTCCGCGCAGTCTGATCAGCGTCTTCGCTGTACCCTTATGTCTGAGGAACATTTTGTTTTGTCGCGGCCCAGAGGGGCAGCGTCGCCTGTGGAAAGCGCGTATCAGGTTTACAATTGATATTTTATAAATGTATATTTTATCATTTTCTTCCCCGCAGAAAATAAATCTTAGTCACAAAAAGACCCCCAGCTGCTTCCCTGACCAGATACGGCATCAAGTTAATATGTTTTCTCTATTTACTTTAGTCTGACAGGAAAAAGAGCAAACAAAAAGATAGATCGAATTTTACGCTTTTCTTTTGGCCTCCGCGCAAGTATTATAACTGTGCCTCATAAGCGCGCGTTCATGTTATCGAAGCCTGCACTCAGCGCTCATTTACGCGCATTGTCAAGTAATGAAACGGCGTGTCACTAATACAGATTCGATACAACGAGAAAATCTCATTGTATAACGAAGATGAATACGCATGGTATATATACTACTCAAAGTTTGATAGGGATCACTTTTTATATACAAAATTTTGCACTGAAAATTTAAAATTTCTTGACAGAATTTGTACTCGGTATATTGATAAATATCTTAAGCAGAAACTCGTGTGCAGTCCAGTACTTATAAAAGTGCACTTTTCTCACACTTCGCAAATGAATTCATGCACCCCCAAAATCTTGCGTAGCACTGCTTTCCAACAGACCAACCAAACTTGTCAGTGTTCCTTTACCAAGCGTAAAAAGGACTTCATTTGATTTGTGAAACACTAAAATGCCTAGGGGACAATTAAGAAACCGTCTGAGCCCCGAAGAAAAGAATCGTGGTGTCGGAATGTTGGAATCTGGCGTCTCTCAACGTCGTGTTGCTGGCATTCTGAATGTGTCTCAGAGCGTGGTTTCCCGAATGTGGAGTCGGTATCTTACACACGGAAATCCTTCACACAGACACGGCGGAGTCGAGAAAGGGCTACAACTCAACACCAGGGCCGTTTCTTGTTGATTCAGTCTCGACGTCAACGGTTCCTGAACGCTACGCGTTGCATAACGAGCTTAGGAACGGAACTGGAGTACGAATTTCTACACAAACGGTCAGAAACGGGTTCCACGAGTTCGGACTTAATGCCATGGGGCCTGCTGTACGTGTTCGATTGACGAGACAGCACGTGCTAGACCGGTTGGACTTTGCCAGAACTCACGTCAGGTGGACGGTTCGTGACTTGACGCCAGTACCGTTTACTGAGGAGTCCAGATTCTGTCTAGACTTCACTTATAAACATCAATTAGTGCGGCGAATGTCTAGAGAGCGATTCGATGACTTGAATGTGGCAGAGCATGATCGCTATGGAAAGGGGTCAGTCATGGTTTGGGCTGGGATAAGCGTGAACGGTAAAACTGACTTGTACGTCGTTGAAAACGAAACGTTAATGGCAGTGATGTACTGTAATGATATTCTTAATGAGTTTGTGAGACCATATGCAGATGCTATCGGCCCGGACTTTATTCTGATGGACGATAATGCCCGTCCCAACCGTGCCTACGTCACTGATTCCTATCTGGAGCGTGAGACAATCGTTCGTATGGACTGGCCTGCTCGGTCGTCGGACTTAAATCCGATTGAGCATGGGCGGGACATGCTACAGCGTGCTGTTTCAGCCCGACCTGTGCATCCGAGAACTTTAGAGGAGCTCAAAGATGCATTGGTTGCTGAATGAAAGCCGATTCCACAAAACCGGATACAGACTCGGATTACGAGCATGCGCAGGCAATGTCGTACTGTAATTGATGCCCGTGGACGCCATACACGTTATTAGGCACGTTTGTCTAAACAAATTTGGAAATTTGTAAAAAATCAGTTGTCCAAATCCCTTCGTGTTACGGTAAATTTTGGGGGTGCCAAGACGGTTGCTGTTGTCACGCTTGAATGCAGTACCAGTTGACAAAATTAATCACTAGCTTTTGTGAAGGATACGTTTTCTATCATTATGTATCGAATTTGGATTCAGCTGATTAATTCATCCAAAAATTATTCTGCGTTAAAAAAGTGATCCCTATCAAACTTTGAGTAGTATAATACCCCCCAAAACAAATGTAATATATACCTGGCAAGGCGATTCTGACAAATGCCACAACATTTGGTAAGGGAAATGATCGTTCATAACAGCAGAGCAATTGGGCACATATACTGTTCCTCTTTACATGTATATTTTCTTCCTTTCTTGAAGGAACATAGTAAAATCATTCCTAGTTGTTTTCATTTTGGAAGCATGCATCTTTGCCAGCCAACAGTAGATGGGAAGCATGTATAATAGTATTTCCTGTTTTCTTGTGATACTTATTTTTTCCGGCTCTAAATCAGCATTTATCGTACACGCTGATGTCTTGGGTCTGTGCAGAAAACAAATCAGAGCACTAGCATCACTGTTAGGGCTGGGAAAATCCCGAAAGGGGACTGGGACTATTTCATTTAACCCTTCAGTTCCTGTTCTTTAAGAAAACCTTGTAGGCACTGATCTCCGTTCTGCGATGTGTGATCTGTGTCTTCTACATTGCTGGCAAGTGTCCTTTGTGGGTCGATTGTTTGCCAATCGACCCAAAGCTACTAAGCATAGAAAACTCTTCAGTGCTAAATCACTAATTTGTAGGAAATCCAGGGAACGGTTATTTATAAAAAAAATAGCCAAGTTAATTTTATATCTGTAACCTCAGCGTGTCGCGTAATAGGGTTATATATAGAATCTTGATTGTATGGCTTAACAAACAGTGAATACCCAGATCAGACGCCGCATAAAGCAGCGTCTGATCAGGGTCTACACTGTTTGCTTACAGTACAGAAAAGTATGGGTTAAAGAAAATTTTAACAGTCAAAGTCACTGTTCAGGTGGCCTGAGATTTAACAGAATATAGTTCTGTTGGTTCTGTTCTGGTAGTGGGTCAACTCTATTGGTCAGTGGAAGTCACATGAACAATTTCACCGTGTAGCATCGACTCCGGAACTTGTTACTGAAAAGTACCAGCGAAATCAATATTTATCGCAAGCATGGCACACAGTAAGGTAGATAAAAAATCTGTTTACATGTTTCTACAGGATTCCGCCATTTAAAGCAAAATGGATATGTGTCGGAGAGAAATCTTGCTCTTGCCTGTTTTCACGAGTCTGATAACAACTCACTGGAAATCGCAAAAAAAAGACTGAAATCTTGACAGCGGATACCAGGAACAAATAATCTTTTTCGTGGAAAGTACTCATTTTTGCTTTGATTAGAGACCACTGGCCTTCTTTTTTCCATGCTGGAACATTCAGAAGATTAGAAAAGTTGTTCTGTATAAGTTTTAATTGAAACGTTCGCTTTATACTGCAGTTTCCTTTCAAAAAAAAAAAAAAAAAAAAAAAAAAACACAACAAAGGAGTACGGCAACTTGGGGGGAAATGCTGGATTTACAGTACGGCAACTTGTATCACAAAATTTCCACTTTGGAAATTACTGACAGCATTTTAACAACGATCAGTCATGTTTGTTATCATGTTTGGTTTCATCACACAGCCAGTAGTACTGATCGTAAACCAATCTATTTGTGCATGCAACAGATGGAAATGTGAAACATACACCAGGGCCATAGTTTGTCTTGAGAAGTCTTTGTCATTGCTTTCGCTTTGTTTCATTACTGTAACTACTTAGGAAATATTGTAGAAACAAAGTCTGTCCCTTTTAAAGAGAACTTTATTTTCGTGAAATGAATTTTTTTTTACGAAATAAAGTGTCTTTTAATGAGCTCAAATAGTTTCTACTTCGTTCTTGTAATAGTTATCTTGTGTTTTTAGATGTGTTCATTCCTTTTGCGATCGAGACTTTATTCTAGTGTGCATAAAATACTCCATTTATTTTAAATCATGACTCTGGCCATTATTAGTTCGCTTGTTTGCATTACATATTGAAAATTTTTCCACTAAAAACTGAACATTTTCGGATCAAAATTCTGAATATTTTACATACTATTATTTCAGTTCAAAACATAGACTGTGGCCACTGTCTTGAGGCAGAAAATGCGAAAAATAATGTACACCCCTAAAACTCCCAGTGATCAATAAAATTCGGGTTGAAGGGGGTCAAAATTGGGTAGACATGTTTTCATGTGGTTCTTCTGTAAGCCGTTTGAAATCGCATTCTATGGCATGGATAATGGTATCATTATTATTATTATTTTCGAAATCGGCGGTCACGAAATTGCACGCATGTTGCATTTTTCATCTTGAATATTCTATCTATTTCACATTTGTACAGTTTAGCAACGACAAAGACAACAAAATAGAAGTGGAGGCAATGATCAGGAATCGATACAGTTAACCCACACCCCAGTACGGTGACACCAAAGGGAAATAAACACAAACATGAAATAACTAGACCCTAATGGAAACATCAATAGTGGAAAGCCGAAAGGACAGTTACTTTCCCACAAAATGGCCAACTGGCTCCTTATCTAAAAGCGTTCAACTCCTTAATGAAGTTGATTTAAGATGTCCTGAAAAGGAACCCAGACTCGTGGTTCTTGCACATGACACGCCTGCTTAACGTCGTGTACACCTGTACCAAGTACCATCAATATATCTCAAAGAGTATTGGAGATATCGCTATCATAAGGTAGTGACTCTATTTTAGTGGAAGGGGAGATAACTAGAAAACCATGGCACCCAGAGTTGTGGTTCTTGCGCATGACAGAAGCCTCGGTGGTGTAGTGGTTACGCTACACGCCTTGTAAACCAGGGGTCGCAGGATCAATCCCGGGCTTCTCCAGACTTTCGGATGAGTCTCTAAATCGAGTCTCCGTATGACCTTAGCTTTTCGTGGGACGTAAAATTCAAACACTCACTCACTCAATCACTTGCGCATGACACGCCGTCTCAGCCTTCTGAACATCTGTGCCAAGTACCATCAATATATCTCAAAGGTTACTGGAGTTATGGCCATCACAAGATAGTCACTCTATTATATTGGAAGGGGAGATAACTCAAAAACCATGGCAGCCAGAGTTGTGGTTCTTGCGCGTGACACGCCTCCCAGCCTTGTGACCAATTGTGCCAGGTACCATCAATATATATCAAAGGGTATTGGAGTTATGGCCATCACAAGGTAGTCATTCTATTTCTTACAAAATAGGTCAATCTGTTGTCATTACAAAATTTCTTATATCCCAACCCTTAGTTGTCCCTTTAAAATTAGTTATAAAAAGGTGACCGTCAATGCCAGTAATGACGAAAGGCAAATTATGCCCAACAAACCTTAGTTTATATTAAGATTGATAGTTTTGAAACTAGTTAGAAGACTTCTCCGCCATAGCACTTTATGTATAATTGTTCAAAGCAAATCGCCGTATTTTTCCTACCAAACTGCCGTCCAGTATTTTACGTAGTTACGCAAGTTGCCGTACTCTGGCCTTCGAGCGTTTCGGCTTGTTTTATTCAGTCACAATATTCTTTGGGGTTAAAACAAATAAAACATTACAAGAAGCAAAAGATTCGGCTTCTATTGATGCCATCGAATTGAAGATTGTCACAGCCGATTCTGTAATAAATTCACAGATTTGTGAAGCTGTCATGAGTTTTCACGGTACCAGCCACGTACCAGCCGACTCATTTGTTTGTTTAATTGGCAGCTGACAAAGATTTCCAAAATTTCTGTTCAATGATTTCAGAGAAACATAAGTTGAGTAAATATGGGAAGTGGGTTTAATTTCTGACATTGCGTAATAACGCCAACTTAAGCGATTACCTACCGTCGGTATTATCATTTTCCTCAATTATCTGGTACTTTTGAGTAACAAGTTCCGGAGTCGATGCTACACGGTGAATATGTGAAATACATGTCAGAATTTGTGAAATACATGACAGAAAGGACACAGCGTATAGTCAATGGCGTATCAACTTCAATACGACGTCATGAATGGCCCCGCTCATCAGGGCTTGGAGAAATACATTGGGCTGCACGGTACTTCCACGCAGAGCTGAGAATGACCCAACATGAGTACTGGTTAACTGCCTAGGAGGTCTAAGCCTATCCAGGCAAAGTGGTGCGAGTTGGATCGTCCCTAGTATTACAAACTATAAAGTTTCTTTGTGTCATTTCATCTCAATGTCGGGTAAAATTCCCATAAAATCGGAAGCAACGTCTCCAAAATGACCTCAATAGTATTGTCGGGGACGTAAAGCCCCAACCCAAACGGCAAAGCAACGTCAAATTGAACCAACGTTTCTTAAACACACTACATTTGATGGAGAAGGTGTTTATTATTATTATTTTTATTATTATTATTATACGTCCCTTTCAATATTATTTTACTTTATTTCGAGCCGATCGATGGTAAAGGTGTTAACGGATGACGGACACTGCGTTAACAAAGAAATTAACAATACCGCAAGCAATTAAAATCTCCAATTACGTCTGATTTGTTTAATACTGTTCAAAAATGGATAAACTTGACGACATGCCCTGTTGGGCGTCCCGTAATATATTGATTAAAGTAAATCAAATTAGAATTATATTCATCATTTTGAAACGTTTATGCCTCAAGTACACTTGTTTCACTTTATTTGAAATCTGATATACAAAGACACCGATTTAAATTATTTTGAATCGCCCAAATAATCCATTATTCAAGTCCTAAATGTTTTGCTGTCTTTTGATAAATGTTTATTTTGAAGGTACGTGTAATTATACGAAAGGTCGTTTTGTTGTGATGTGGTGGGCCTCTTTGAAAAGGATAAAATTTAAGTCAATGAAAATTCTGAGTCACAGGAAGTTTTATAGTCGATGATGCATACCTGTCGAATATACGTACGTAACTTGGCAAAACTAGTAAATAAAAGGGTCGAGATATCTTGACGTCATTTTGGGTTTTATGGTAGAGGGTCAGAATACCCCCTTATGGACACGCCCCTTTCTATTACACGCAAAACGTGCAGACCACAAGAAATGTAACTCTGACTGGCCTACATTTGGAGTTACAGCCCTTTGGGCATAGTAAATATTGAAAATAGCCATTTCTAACAATGGTACTCGTGTCCGCTTTAAGTTGGTAACTGTTGCAGATATTTTAATGAAACTTTACACAAATGTAAGTCATCATAAGATGAGACGCAAAACATAAGAACCGTCACTTTGGTTAACCTACATCTGGAGTCATGTTCCTTTTAACATTGAAAAAAAAAAGTTATTTCTTGAAAATACATGCATTTGTTTCTGCTCTGTAACTTGAAAACTGTATAAGATATTTTCTTGAAAGTTTGTGAAAATATACATCACCATGATATGATGTGCAGAACACAAGAACCGTAACTCTTAATTTTCTGCTTTTGGGGTTACTGGCCTTTGGACATTGTAAACAGTTATCCTAGACATACAGTTGTGCCCTTTCTATAACTTGAAAATGGTTCCAGAGATTTTCTTGAAGCCTTGCAATAATGGAAAACAACATAAGATAACGTGTTGAAAATAAGAATCATATGTCTCGCTATACTAAGGTTTGGGTTATGGCTCTTAAGACATCGAAAATAAGGGTTTCCTGTGATATATTTGTATCTGCTCTGTAAACCATCACGAAAACACGCATATATAATTTTGACCCCTTTGAACCCCACTTTTATATGGTAAAACTGGGGTTTACAGGGGTAAACCTTATTTTTCTTATTTCTGCTCTAAAATATAGATTGTGGGTACTCGTTAGAACCGCCTCGATGAGGCGGTTCTAACGAGTACCCACAATGTATATTTTGAGCAGAATTAAGAAAAATATCACGATTTTTCATGAAAGATATCACGATTTTTCATCTTAAATTTTCCATTTTTTCGGCGATAAAGGTTACAATGTATTTGTATTGGCGTGAGCTTTTGTTTCAATAAACTTCACACGAATGCAAAACTCCATAAGGGGATCTGTAGAAAATGTAAACTGTAATTCTGGTTTACCTACTTTTTGGAGCTACGGCATTTTGAACATTGAAAATAGTCATATCGGTCATATATTCATGTAAATACAAATGCACCTTCACTTTGCATTTATTTTTGACTGCTCGTTTTTTACTTCTTCATATAAGTGCATTGGCGGGGCATGATACAGTGCTTGCTGCTCTTTTATTTTTTATTTATTTATTTATTTATTTAGTATCTGTTTATTTATTTATTTACATAGATCGCGGGTGCGTATTGGAACCGCCTCATTGAGGCAGTTCTAATGAGTTCCTACAATCTCTATACAGTAACGCATGCTTTGGAACATGTCACTACAATAAAATGGTTGTAAAAGGGCAATTCAGCACGTTTGTTAACATGATATTTGCGTCATATTATCCCCTGAAAATGATGAAAAACAATCTCATAGAAGACACTTTTATCAGAGTATGTGCTTTTTGTTTGGCGCTCTTCAAGAAAAAAGGTAACATGTGCTGGGTACAACGTTTGTTTGTTTGATTTGAGGTTTAACGTCCCGTTAACACTATCTGTTATTTTGGAGACGTCGCTGGCTTCTCAAGCCCTGTCGCCCAATGAAACCAAAAGGCTTATTTTGATGCATTGGACGGTCTGACTCACTTCACTTTGCCTGGGTAAGCTTGCCCGGGTAGGCATAGTCCTTCTAAGCGGTTTAACAGTACTCGTATGTGGTCAGTTTCAGCTGTGTGTGGACGCATGATGCAGCCAAATCTATTTCGTCAAGCCCCGATGAGTGGGGGCGACATCATTCGAGATACCGCCCATTATACTTTTCTTGTTTACATCAGAAAAGCCTGTCTTTTCCTTGGGCATTACGATAACTTGCCTTACTTTATCCTTTGTCATACGTGATACAGTCGAACTTCGATGGCTCGAACACCGATGGCTCGTTTACCATTACTGAGTCGAACCCGTTCTTGAGACCCTAGGGAATTCCTCTTCATAAGAAAAGGTGTGCGATAATTAAGGCGATTTTCGACTATCTTGCAGATGTATGCTGTGTGTACTCATTAGAATCGCCTCAATGAGGCGATTCTAATGAGTACACACAGCATACATTTATGTTACAGAACACCGAAAAGAAGTCCAAAAATACCCCCGTTATGTTTTTTTGGAAGTATGCAACAGTGGCTAGAACTACCTGTGTTTCGAACAAGTTATTATGGTCCCGAAGGGGTTCGAGCCGTCGAAGTTCGACTGTATACGTAAAATGAACTTGTTAGCACCAGGATGACAAACACTGATTTGAGTGGTTCGCAATTATATGATTTGGGGGTTTAAAGCTGTACGAGTACTTCCTCTCTTACATCTTTTTATACCGCTTCTCATACAATGACTGTAAATGAAACAAAAATCATATGAGCCCCGCCAAGCGAATTTGTGTCTTCGAGCATTCCGTCATGACAAATTTTAACTGCGCATGCCCAGCCATTCAGAGGGGCCAGGGATATGGCTTTCTGTCTGAAGGTTCTTCTTGATTCACTGCTTGTATGAGCGAGCAGCGAAGGTTCTGGCGAGACTGCGCGGATGCGCAGGCTCGCCGGAACCTTCGCTGCTCGTATAGGCGATAAGTACCAAAATCGCTTGACGGGGCCCATATAGTAATAGAAGAAAGTGGTTTTGTCTCAAAAACATCTCAAAGCATACCTACTCATTCCAAGTTTCTTTCATAATAATACAAACATGCCAAGCTGGAAGACAAATGATAGAAAAACATTCTGAAATCTGAACAAAGTAATTTTCCCGTCTATGCATCAACGTGGTTAAGATTGACTTTGGACGCCATAGATTTGACCAAACAAACACGCCTGTTTAAACCAGGCGTTCGGGTTTGCGCATTGTCAGCTTGATAGGTACGTTTTATCCAAGTCGGCGTGTACTTCATAATGTATTGTCCCAGAGAATGCCATACCGTGCATATTAGCTGGAGATGCTGTAATTATCGCAAGCATTGGCTCAGAAGATCTTACGCAAACAATTTAGACCCTGATCAGACTGCTCCTGCAGGAGCAGTCTGATCAGGGTTTACACTGTTTGCCATTTCGTCATTATTTTTTGAAACAGTACAAAGTTCCAAACAGGAAAATCCATTCCTTCCAATCTTAGGATATTAAAGTACAGTAAAATTCTGCTATTAAGATCATCAAAAATTGAAACTAAGTCTGCTTTAAAATTCTTATATAGAAAGTTTCAGTTGTTCTTCCTTTGTTTTTTTCTGCATACAGTGTCCTCTGGTCAGAGGCCACCTTTAGAACCATCCAAAAGTGGTCTTAAGACCACCTTTAGAACTGTTCAAAAGGGTCTTACTTTTGAACATTCCCAAAGGTGGTTTACTGTATGTGCTTTATTTAGACCAAGTACGGTATATCAGAATTCATCACACCTACTAGAATGTCACGATAAATCATAGCACCATGCTGAGTTCTGTGAATAAACAAAGGATTCATGAAAATCTAATCAAGCAGCTACTGTATGTTTCTGTGCTGATAAGCCGCTATCAAATTGGTCGAAAACGCCCTTACCGTCTTGTCCAATTAATTCTTAAATGCTGAATCACGGACAGGTTGTTTCGTACGTCGAACTTCAACGTTCCAATAATGTTCTAGTTGTGTTTTTGTTTGTTTGTATTGAAGTTTAAAGGCCCAGTTAACACTATTTTAGGTAATTTTTGAGCCGGTCAGTTTACCGATCCACACTTTTCCTGGGCAGGCATATACGTAAGCGGTTAACCAGTACAGTGCACAGTCTTTCGCCAGAAACTGACAACTGCCCTTCTTAAATCAGCGGAAGGGAGAGAATGACCGCAGAAAATATTTCATGATCAATCTCCACGAAAGAATGTTGCCGACACCGGCAGGCTTCGAACCCGCCTCCTCCTGATCACCAGTCAGACATACATCCGACTGAGCTACGGAGACCGGCAATAATGTTCTAGACACGGCTTGTTCGAGACACTGGGGATTAAACATAGAGCCAGGTTAGGAGGCATATAGACTAGATAGTCTGATAATAAAGGTCTGGTCATTTTTGATATTTGTTTTTATTAAATTTAAAAATTTATCACCTTGTTAGTAATGGCAGGTCTGTTTGGTAGAATCTCCAAGCTTAGGACTATAAAATTGAGCCAGAGAGACTAGACTAGCTAAACTTTTATACTCTGTTCATTTTAATGCAAAAGATGGTTTTAATTCCAAATTATTCATTTTAACGCCAAGCGGCTAGGCTAGGAGGCATGTGATTGGGGAAAAATTAAAATGCACATGATTGGCAATATACAGTACCCGCAGTAGAGCAGAACGCAAAATTTCGTAATACAGCGAGAAAACCCGAGAGTCGCGCGAAAGTATATTAAATATTTTCAATCTAGAGCAAACCGAAAACAATCATCACCATCTCAAGGAGGATTCGAATCAGCCATGGTAATCAAGTCTTGAGTGTTCGAGCCATAGAAATTTGCATATACATATATTGAGAATTGAGAATCCACACCCGGTAAGACGCAAAAAATGACATGAAAAGGACTTGAAAAAGGAGGGAGAAGATAAAGACGAATGAGAGGCGAGAAGAAGTAGATGAAGACGAACACGACTAGAAAAGAAATGAAGAAGGTGGCGAGAAATAAGACAAGAAGAAGCAGAATAAGCAAAAAAAAAAAAAAAAAAATCCTTCAATTTGTCTTGTTTTCGACTCTTCAAATGGCGTATTGAGCGTCGGTACAAAAATAGCGACGATGCTAATGTTACATAACGAGAAACACTTGTATTCATATAGCTAACCCATTTGACGGTAATATATTAAATGGCTTTACATTTAATGACTAATGTACTTCATTGTTCTTGGTATTTATAGGCGTAATAATATTTCTGAAGACAGCTTGGAACAAGTCTTTCATTTCTTATCCCTTTCGATCCCAAAATTTCGGAACTGAACACTCCTTTCCTTAAATTTGACAAGCCTGTTTTTGAAGCTTCGGGGTTTCGGACAAATCACGCAAATTGGTGGCAAACAATGTAGATCCAGATTAGACAGCTCGTAACGAGCCGTGTCATCTGGATTTGCACTGCTTGCATCGGGTTTACGGGACCGAAAGGATTAATGTCAAACGGAGTCCCATTATGAGCTGGCATGTGCGTACCATATTTTCAGCGAATCACAGAAAAGCATACAAAATGCACATGTGAACTGTGAAATCTTGGACTAAGCTATGTATCATACTTTTTGCTGTTTGCAAAATGCGAAAAAAATGGAAGTAGGTTCTTTTCTTCAGACAAGATGTTCAGAGGCAGAGATTGTTCGGCAGGGTGTTCAAAGCATGTTCAGCAGGATATGAATTACGACATTTTCCCCAATTTTCGCTTTTCTATGCATCATCTTGGCACTGAAACAAGAAATAATGGAGATAAATTTATGTTGTCATAAATTTCTGAGGAATAGTATGTGGAACCTAATCCACAGGACTTCTTATTTGCATCTTTTTTTTTTTGCATTGGTGAAGATTCAAAAACCTTGTAAATTTATTAAATAAGCGTGCCTTTACATCGATCGGACCACACGTGATTCGTCAAGTTCTCCAACGGAAGGTCGACTGGTTGTTGTTTTAATTCGGGCACTCCAGTTTTCGCCCACATCTGATTTACGAACGACTCTATATAAAGATAACCTTGAAAGGGCTGTGTGATCCGTGTGCAGTAATGCCTTGTTCTGGTTCAGTTTGGATCAAAAGCAAAAAGTAAAAAAACTTGCCTTTGTAATACATCACAGAAGCACGCCTATATAATATTGACTCCCTTGAACCCCACTTTTATACAGTAAACCGGGGGTTTAAGGAGGTAAACCTTATCTTCAGGAGATGATTAAAAAAGCATAAATGCTTGTTTTCAAATCCTGTATGCATGTGTATACTATTGTATTCTGTCTATGTATGAACTTGTAAACGTTTGACAAATCAAAATAACGTTTAAACCAACCTTATCTTTCTTATTTCTGCTCACAATATAGATTGTGTGTACTCGTTAGAACCGTCTCGCGGTTCTAACGAGTACACACAATCTATATTGTGAGCAGAAATAAGAAAAATAACATAATTTTCCATCTGAAATTTTTCATTTTTACGTCCATAAAACAATGTATTCGTAATACCGGTATTTGCCCGTCAGGTAAGGCACAAACCATTAGATTCACAGATTTACAAGAATTTTGAAACTTTAGATATAGACACTAACGGTAGACTAGCAGGTGAAACAAAGGTTCAGATCAGACTCCGCAGATGCGCAGTCTGATCTGAACCATTGTTGTTCGCAGAAGCTAATACGGGTTGTCTCATATTGAGCCATTTTTGTGTTTTCATTATTCATTGATATTTTAGATCATTTCCCAGAGAGATTTGTAATATAATTATTCCGTACATGCACGTGTATCATGTTCCTTAATTAAATAAAATAAGTCCATTTGCGATCAATTTTGGACACTGTGGACACAGTTATATTCTCTAAAAAATCATTCACGTTTGGAAGCAAAATGATAAGGTTTTTGTTTCAAACAAATTAGTTTTGATAATGTTCCTGATAAAGCTGAATAAATATGCTTTTCAGTCCAACCAAAATGACTTCATTAAACTGGACCGTCAAAACAGAAAAAAATAGCTTTTTCCTGAAAAATAATGTGAGTCGCGCCGGGCGAAAAGGTGTCCCTCAGCATTACGACAACACATTGTTCGTTACAGCACTTTTTCACATCTCCAATATGGCTAATTTCCTGATGAAATTCCTTGATATTTTTCTTATTTGTACTGCAAATATAGGTTGAAGTTGCCCTATTGAGGCGATTCTAACGAGTACTCACAGTCTATGTCTTGGAGCAGAAATAAGGCAAATAATGAATACCTCCATAAACCCCAGTTTTCTGTATATAAAGCGGGGTTTAGGGGGTGTCCTTACACGCACTTATTTACGTGATAAGCAAAAGCTTATATCAGGCTCTCAGCCTCGCCTGTCTACAATATAAAAGAGGTCGAATAACTGTACTCTGTAATCGGTAGTGACCTTTAATACCTTCTAATGACCCCTTCTCAGCTACTAGTTAGAACCGCCTTGATGCCTAATCGTTAGAACCGCCTAGATGGTTACTCATTAGAACCGCATAGATGACAACTCGTTAAAACCGCCTAGATGGCTACTCGTTGGAACCGCCTAGATGACTACTAGTTGGCCATTCGTTAGAACCGCCTAAATGGCTACTCGTTAGAAACGCCTAAATGAGGGGTATGTTTTTTGTAATACCAAGCACAAAAAATCCTACACTTTAAGCAAAAAGCGTGGCCCCTAATCAGACGCCGCGTTATGCCAAGCCTCAGCTGAGTTTACTTATATCCCATTTGGGGACGCTAGGCATGTATGGCAACTCGTTAGAACCGCCTAGATGGCTACTCGTTAGAACCGCCTAGGCTACTCTTTAGAACCGCCTAGATGGCTATTCGTTAGAAACCCCCTAAATGAGCGGTCTCAATTGTTTTATTTATTGTACTTTTATGTACATCACGCAAGCACGCCTACATAATTTTGCCCCCCCCCCCCTTAAACCCCACTTT
The DNA here is from genome assembly GCA_963580285.1 of Lucinisca nassula. Taxonomy (NCBI): domain Eukaryota; kingdom Metazoa; phylum Mollusca; class Bivalvia; order Lucinida; family Lucinidae; genus Lucinisca; species Lucinisca nassula. The sequence goes on from OY757015.1 coordinate 104,047,429, forward strand.
TATATAGTAAAACTGGGGTTTACTTGAGTATACATAATTTTTCGGTACTCGTTAGAACCGCCTCAGGCGGTTCTAATGAGTACCCACAACCTATGTTTGCAGTACCAATAATGAAAATCTCTAAAAAATTCTTCTTTTTTTTTTGGCGGTGTCTACATTGTTTGCTTATATATCATTCGGGGACGCTAGCAAGTATGGGTTATACCGGAGGGTGTGTCGCATCCTTAGTTTCAGAAAGATTAGCATTTATTTACATTATTTCATGAAACTTGTGTTTTGTATGTCTGTCATCAACGGCAAGTGTATTATCATGCAGATCCTTCTTAAGACCACCCATGGGAACATTGATTTAAAACAATGAATTATTTTCATGGGAGGAATTTTCCATTTCCCTCAGTGATGTTGGTGAAATATGGTTCCAATTTTTCGATCTCATGGACAGCAATTTCTAAATATATGTCTGATTCAACGGCATGAATTAACGTCATTTTTATGTCAATCAATTTCTCAAGACTTTCTGAAAATCTCAAATAATTTTGCATTTATATGCAGCTTGATTTTATGCCCCCGATTTCTTAATGCCAAGCGTCCCCAATAAAGGGTCATTAACCCATTTTGTACCAAATGGAATAGTCCTCCTTATATATAGCAGGAGTCCATTTTAAAATTTAGGGGTGTGAGGTTGTGTTTTCTTCAAAAAAATTTGGTAAAATGGCTGAACTTTTTGCGAATAGTGTAGGCCCTGATCAGACGCCGCGTTCTGTGGCTTCTGATCTGGGCCTGCACTGTTTGGGGGTTTCTGGTACAAAATGTGTTAAAACAATGTTCGTTTCATTTTCCACCAGTAATGTTCCAATTTTTCGATCTCATGGACAGCAATTTCTAAATATATATCTGATTCTGTGATTCAACTGCATGCCTCCGATTAATATATTGATATGCCAAGTGTCCCTAACCCAATTTGTACCAAATGGAATCGTCCTCCTTATACGTGTTGTATACAGCAGAAGTCCATTTTAAAATAATGGGGTGTCAGGTTATGTTTTCTTCAAAATTTATTTGGATAATGGCTGAACATTTTGCAAACAGTGAAGGCCCTGATCAGACGCCGCGTTCTGCGGCGTCTGATCTGGGCCTTCACTGTTTGCCAAGTACCCGTTTTGGGGTTTCCGGTACAAACGGGCCATTAACCAACAATGTAGACCCAAACCAGACACCACCGAGTGCGGCGTATGATCTGGATCTAAACTGTTAGTGTGCTAGAACTTACAATAAATGAAATGGCAGTCGCCGATATCAGGGCTATTGCAGCTAAGCATTTTGTTCTTACATTTGCCCAAAGTCGAATTGTCGGTACTCATTAGAACCGCCACAGTTTATCTGTCAACCCTTATCCTGCTCAATAAATTAATTCTACCACACCGATTTGTGACTCTCAGCCAATCAAATTACTTGATATAAAGTATCAATTCAATTGGCAAACAGGCGCCGAGGCTTCGAGAAACAGACTGGGTTCCCAGAGCAGAGAGCTGAAACAAACGCAGCTTTTGAGTACTGGTAATTCGCTTAGAAGATCTTAGCCTGCCCAGGAAAAGTGTTCGTCCCTTAAACCCAACTCCCGCCTCGATTTATTTGTGCTTTGGGCTTGAGATGTCATTTCATCTCATTGTCGGGTATATGTCCCACAGAATCGGAAATGACCCAAATAGTGTTGACGGCGCGTAACACCAAACAAACAAATAAGCATGACAAACAGTGAAGATCCTGATCAGATGGCTTCTACAGAAGCCATCTGATCTGGATCTACACTAAGTTTGCAAAGGGTATGAGTTGTCGTGTCAACAGGATAAGGAATTCCGTGACACTACAATGCAAATGTTGACGAAGCCAAGCAACCGCAAGTACAGCCACACGCCATATATGGGTCACACCAAGAGGAAAATGGGTCTTCCAACATTTTCGTCGAGCGTAGTTTCAAATCAGTCTGCACACAAACATATAGTTAAACTACGCCCTTCGCTGAAAACACGAAGAAGCCATCCACAAAGCGCACAGCGAGGACTCTGATCAGACTGCGCGGATGCGCTGTCTGATCAGAGTCTTCGCTGGCTGATCATGGTCGAAAACCGCTTTTCCACTGGCATTCTCCGGTTTATGTTCTCCAAATGAACATCCGCAGTCACAGAACATAACTAGGCGCATGTATGCAAGTATAGTCGTCTTTTCGCATGATTTTTGTTTGTTTGAATTGACGTTTAACGTCCCCATCAACAGTATTTAGGAGACGTTGCTTCCAATTTTGTGGGACTTTTACCCGACATTAGAATGAAATGACATCTCAAGCCCTGACACCCAGTGACAACCAATAGGTTTTATACGCATGAACGGTCCGACTCGCCTCACTTTGTCGTACTCATGTGCGGTCGGTTTCAGCTCTGCGTGGAATCAGCCCAATCTATTTTCTCCTAGCTCTGATGGACAGGTGCTCCTTTTCCTAGGTATCCTATTTATGTACATATGTCTGCGTGCAACAAAGGGCTCTGGCCAGACTGGGCTGATTCCCAGCTCGCTTGATCCTTTGCAGATCGCCTAAGAAATAGCTTTAAATGCTATTTGTGGGAGCGCTGTGGTGCAGTGGTAAAGCATCAGGTTTGAGATCGAAAGGTAGCCGGTTCGATCCTCACAAGCGTCACGTGTTGTTTCCTTGAGCAAGAAACTTTATCCACATTGCTTAGTACTGGTTCCTACCAAGGAAAAGAGGGCCACATCGAAGATTAGTACTAGTACTAAATGTGTTACCCTCTATAAATAAGGTCTATTATTATTATTATTATTTATTATTATTATTAAGGAAAATTAAAATCCACCTATAGTACCGCAAACACCATCCGGGTCTTTCTTCAAAATTTTGTTCTTTAACTATATAAAACATTTAAACTATAGAAAGCAATATAGATTTGAGAATTCGGGAGTGTAAATTTTAGAAAAGAACATATTCTAATTCTTAAGCAAATATTGTCAACAAGTTGAAAAGCCCATTATTTATGGGGCTGACCAATTTCATCTCTTCAGCTCGTGACAACATCTCAATTCAAATCCGAAAGATCCCTGACAGGCGTTTTTAAAATTCACTTTATTTAAATTGATTCTGACTGAAAAGATTTGATGTTCACTTAGGGGTCACTTTCGTAACAATTTCGCTTGACCGAATCTAAAATTATTTGGACAAAATTTTAAACGGGTCAACGAATATGACTGAAGAAAAACAGCAGATTTTGTCGAAATTCAGAAACAAAATTATATTTTCATTTCAACGCCTTTTCACTTATTGCGTTTTCACACCTGCTAAATTAACAATCATTTTCCTTAAATTGCTGTTTTAATGCCCGTCAAATTTAGCAGATTTCAACCGCAAGTTTTCGGAGTTTTTGATGAAACTGTTCATTTTTCATCTTCTGACATCTGAGTATTTTTTCTGGCACTAATTACGGTGAAAGTCCGGTCACTTCGAAAAAATAGCTGCCAGTTTGAAGAAAAAAGTAAGTATTGGCCAATCTTTTTATCGCCCATTCGGTGGCCGACGAAAACTAATATTATTATCGATTGCGAAAAGATCTAGCAAAACAGTCGTACAAGTGTCAATCTATTGGGCTCGCGTAATCACAGATTGTTTATAACTGCGTCATACTGTTCAAGCATAATAACCAATCAGAAGTAGTTTTGTGCAAGAGCGTCACCGATGATTGTCTATAGTCCGTTTCGTTTCACGCAAGTTTTTCATTGACGTTCTCCACAGCATCAGCCTTTATTTTGACGAACCTCCAGCTTGTTGATTGATTGATTTGAGGTTTAACGTCCCCGTCAACACTATTTATGTCATTTTGGGGACGTTGCTTCTAAATATGTGAGACTTTTGCCCGACACTAAGATGAAATGACAACCCAAGTCGCCCAATGATACCAAAGGCTTACTTGCATTGGGCGGTCTGGCCTGGACAGGCTCAGTCATTCCAAGCGGTTTACCAGTACTCATGTGTGGTCAGTTTTACCTCTGCGTGACAGCATCACACAGTCCATTTTTTTTCTCCAAGCCCCGATGGGCGGGGCGGACTGTCGCTTGTTGTCTTGTTTGATTTGAGGTTTAACGTCCCCGTCAACACTGTAAAGGTCATTTTGGAGACGTTGCTTCCAATTTTGTGGGACTTTTACCCGACATTGAGATGATATGACATCTCAAGCCCTGTCGCCCAATGAAACCAATAGGGTTTATTAGCATAGATGGTCCACCTCGCACCGCGGTTCCTGGACAGGCTTAGATCCTCTAAGTGGTTTACCAGTACTAGTGTGCGGGCCGGATTCAGCTCTGCGTGGAAGCATAATGCAGCCCATATATTTCTTCAAGCCCCTATGGGCGGGACCGGTCGCTTGTTGTCACCACGTATTATGGACAAAGGGGGGAATTAGCCGTTGAATTTCTCCGCGGGCAGAAAACTCAGTTTGCTTATTGGAGTATACGGTATTTCATACGCAAATTTTGTTTGATTTGAGGTTAATCGTCCCCGTCAACACTATGTAGGTCATTCTGAAACGCTGCTTTCAATTTTGTGTGACTTTTACCTCGACATTGAGATGGAATGACATCTCAAGACCTGCCACCCAATAAAACTAAGAGGGTGTACATGCATGGACGGTCCAACTAGCATCACTTTGTCTTGACAGGCTTAGATCCTCTAAGCTGTTCCAGTACTCGTTTGCAGTCGGTTTTAGCTCTGCGTGGAAGCATCATGCAGCCCATCTATTTTATTAAGCCCGGTGCCACCCCAACCCCGCAAATATTGTGGATGAGGCCAGCAATACAGATACGGTTTTTGATTTTTTTAAGAGGCCGTGCATTCATATGACAATAATGGAAATATGTGTTTAAATCCAGAGGACCTGGTTAGAAAAGACAACTGTGCTATACACCTTTTTTGTTTGGAGGTTTAACGTCCCCTTCAACACTGTGTATGCCATTTTTGAGACGTTGTTTCCAATATTGTGGGACTGTTCCGAGTCGGACAGATTATGGTTGTAATGTTGGAGGAAGCAGGAACTGAATACGTGTTCACGCCTGTTTTCGCGCCCACATTAAACCCTGTGGAATTGTGTTTTCAGTACATCAAAAAACTTCTTCACACAAGCGAACTTCGAGCTGCGGTTAAAGACAACCTTCAGTATGCTATTATGACTGCGGTAAACAGAGGTACATCTTCTGATTGTGCTGGATAGCAGATATAAACAATGACACTATCGGGGCCTGGAGAAATAGATTGGGCTGCACAGTGCTTCCGCGCAGAGCTGTAACCGACCGAACTTGAGTACTGGTAAACAGCTAAGGTTTTAGCCTGCCCAGGAAAAGTGATGCGAGTCGGACCGCTCCTTAAACCCTAGCGGTTTCTATGGCCGGTAGGGCGTGATTTGTCATTTCATCTCAATGTCGGGTTTAAGTCCCACAAAAACGGAATCAACGTCTCCAAAATGACCTTTACAGTGTTGACGGGGACGTTAAACCTCAAATCAAACAAACAAACACTATGCCCAAGTGATTAACCGGGCCTTCCTGGCTTGATGGGTAAGGGCGCTGACTCTTAATCTTTGGGTCTCTATTCGCTGTGATTCCAGCCCCACTCGGATCACATGTGAAACGCCAAGTTCTGCAACGGAAGGTCAGGTGTTTTTTCTCCGAGTACTCCAGTTTTCGCCCGACTCTGATTAAGGATCGCCCCGATATGTGAAATGATTTTAAAAGGTCTGTAAAAGCAGAACAAAAATATCCAAGAGGTAAAAATGTGGCATGCATTTTAGCGGGATTTGGTCCATATAGATATTTTAGTTCACACGTTCTCATTATGGCTTCCCATCTATTTTGCTTTTCATAATTTTTGTGTCTAGCAACACACACGAATGCACATCTGTCGCACTGAATTCGGTAAAGTTACACTCATGATCGAGTAGCCAACACTTAACGTCCGGCTTCGTTAGCTCAGTCGGATGCGCGTCTGACTAGTGATCACCCATAGGGGCTTGAAGAAATATATGGGCTGCATGATGTTTCCACGTAGAGCTGAATCCGGCCCGCACACTAGTACTGGTAAACCGCTCAGAGGATCTAAGCCTGTCCAGGAACCGCGGTGCGAGGCGGACCGTCCATGCTAATAAACCCTATTGGTTTCATTGGGCGACAGGGCTTGAGATGTCATTTCATCTCAATGTCGGGTAAAAGTCCCACAAAATTGGAAGCAACGTCTCCAAAATGACCTTTACAGTGTTGACGGGGACGTTAAATCTCAAATCAAACAAACAAAATCAAACTGACTGGTTATCAGGACGACGCGGGTTTGATACCTGCTGGTGTCGTGGAGATTGATCATGGAATCTTTTCTACGGTCATTCTCTCCATTCCGATGATTCAAGAAGAGCAGTTGCCATTTTTTGGCGCACTGGTTAACCGCTTACGTATAATCCTGAGAGAGATTTTTGCATCTCTTGTATCTGGTTTTAAGTACATGTATTAAAGACCTACCTTGGCGAGGTACCCTCCGTTACTTTGATATTAATTCTCAATGAGTCAGTGCTCCCACAAGACTCACAACTTTGTGATAGTTACGTTCTGTAAGTTCTATGTACTCGTTTTCCAAATCCAGGAAAGAAACTCCCAGAGCCTGAAACTTACACCTCTTGCAAAAAGTTGCAAAATTCAGTATACGCCATGCTGTATAAATTCCCCATTGACGCTTCAATTAAGGAGCAACGGGTGTCCCCACTGAACTCCATGTGGACCTTAAATGTCAGCGAGATCTTCTGGGCCCATTTTAGATGCCATCACTGATAGCAGATGCCTAACGAGTTGTGATTTAAAGAAATATTCCGCGCTTGTGCCCGTGTAGAGGCCTAAAAAACATTTTTATATGGGCTCATGGGTACGACGAATAGATTGAAACACCCGCTATATGTAAACTAGGCCTGTGATTTGTTAACAAAATGTCAGAAACCAATTTAAGCAACTCACTGACCAGGATTCTGATTAGAGGGTAGTTCCCGCCACATGTAAATTAGAACTAAACGAAAGAAAAAAACTGATAAAATTTCAAGTGTTCCACCATGTTTTATTGAAGGACCTATTAACGCATAACCATGATTGATATGTTGTTGCAAGATGAAGCGTAGGTCATAAAGATTATCATGTTACGATCTCGAAATGGTCAATGAAACTGTGTAACTACTATGCAGTTTAACAAAGGCAGAAAATTGCCTCACATTTGCTCCTAACAATAACAGAATGTGGGAATTCAAGAGATTTGGTTGGTTGATTTGAGGTTTAACGTCCCCGTCAACACTGTAAAGGTCATTTTGGAGACGTTGTTTCCAATTTTGTGGGACTTTTACCAGACATTGAGATGAAATGCCATCTCAAGCCCTGTGCCCATTGAGACCAATAGGGTTTATTAGCATGGACGGTCCGCCTCGCACCGCGGTTCCTGGGCAGGCTTTGATTTATATCAGTCTTTCAATCGACTGCCTATTCGAAATTCTCAAAATTGCAGTATGTTTCCTCTGGCTTTCTTTGCCGGATCATTACATGGTCACTGATGAGGCTTCATTACCCGAAACTACGTAGTATGACCCATCTTCTTTCTTATGAATGTTTTCATTGCTCTTAAAGGAACTCATTTTTTTATTTGCCTTCACTGCAGCTGGTGTTGTGCCGTGTGGCGGCCGTAAAAGGTCTCCCCGTACATCAACCATAGAGCAGTTTATATTTTACTTTTGGTCCTTTGGGATCAGCGTGAATATTCTGAGAAATCAGAAATAAATTATTGGTTTAGACTCACATTCTAGACAGGTTTTTTATTATTTGGACCCCATTTTGATTTATATCAGTCTTTGAATCGACTGCCTATTCGAAATTCTCAAAATTGCAGTATGTTTCCTCTGGCTTTCTTTGCCGGATCATTACAGGGTCACTGATGAGGCTTCAACTCGTTAATCAGGGTTATCGGTACCATAAACTACGCAAAGCCTTTTCAAAATTTTATAGACGTCATTCTGATTTAATTTCAAAATTCAATATTGGACTTAAATCTCTTCTGCAACAAGGTCTTTCGGAACCCGAATTTTATGGTGACTTAGTATATAAATTCAGAAAAATATATAACCGCAATGACTTCAGCACCCAATTTCGTAAAAACATTCTTCGATATAAAAAGATTGGGTACAACATGGGTATTACACGACAGACTGCATGCATGGTAGTTAACCCAATCACGGTTGGCAACTTTGCTTCCCTCTTTAATTGCACGCCGGTGGGTCAGGCCTCAGATTCTATGACGGCTCCAACGTAAAGGCTTATTGAGAATTAGAGAGATAATGTTGGTTGGTGCCTGATGCTCTGTCTCTGGTCGGGCTCATCGGAGTCTAACTGTTGGTTTTCTTTTGCTCCAGCATTTCAGTGGTTTCTTGCTGTCGAGTCCTCACCGTTGTCTCACCTCTGTGGTTCTTTGATTTTTGTGTTCACGGAGATGTTGCACTGATGAGTTAGGAGGCCTTCATGCGGACTGAACAAATTATTTGTCTAAATCGCGACGGAAGTAAGGGCGAGGATTGTGGCCACGTAAAATCGATTTAAGCCCCCCCAGTGGAAATCTTCCACTGACCGTTCCAAGGCGGCTCTTCTGTGGCGATTTATTTATGTTGTTGTTTGTTACTTACTGTGTGTATCACTTGTGTCTTTTGGTTTTGGATGGCCATATGGCCATTTTGTGGGAAAGTAACCGTCCTTATGGCCTTCCTTTGTTTAGGTTTCCATTATGGTCTGGTCGCTTAATGTTTGTATTTCTTTCCCTTTGGTGTCTTTTATGGGTGGAGTAAGTTAATTGTATCAATTCCTGATCTTTGTTTTACTTCTACTTTTCATTAGCCGAAACTGCGTAGGATGACCCATCTTCTTTCTTATAAATGTTTTCATTGCTCTTAAAGGAACTCATTTTTGATTTCTATTAGATCCTCTAAGCGGTTTACCAGTACTAGTGTGCGGGCCGGATTCAGCTCTGCGTGGAAGCATCATGCAGCCCATATATTTCTTCAAGCCCCTATGGGCGGGGGCCGTGAAAATTCAAGAGAGCCGCCTAGTCTTCGTCTTCCATGAAATGGTCAGAATGTGAGTATGAACTAGTTCGCCATACTTCTAGTTAAGGTACCTGAAGCTTTCAGCTTGCTTTGACCAAACAATGGAGTTAGGACCACTCGTACTTATGGTTTTGTCAGTGACGGAAAATCTGATTTTCCTCTACGCTCAATGCCATTACTATGCTATCCGTCATACATGCTGTCTTCTTAATAGCAAGACAGAAGCCTCCATGGTACAGTAGTTATGCTACTCGCCTTGTAAACCAGGGGTCGCAGGATCGATCCCGGGGCTTCTCAATAATTTCGGATGAGTCTTTAAACCGAGGCCCCGTCGCCGTATGACCTTAGTTGTTGGTGAGATGTTAAACTCAAATATTCACTCACTCTTTTAGCAAGATACAGAGTGCTCATTCGTTGATTGTCTTGTCTCGACAGAAGACTGTGACAAGGCCATCGACTGATAGAGAGAGAGAGAGAGAGAGAGAGAGAGAGAGAGAGAGAGAGAGAGAGAGAGAGAGAGAGAGAGAGAGAGAGAGAGAGAGAGAGAGAGAGTCATTAGAACACTTGCTAAGATTTTCAACTTCGTTTTGTATGGCTCTTTCAGCTGGATGCGTGGCAACAGTGTATGGCAAAATTAATCTCAAAACTTTTCTGAATGGTATTTCATCAACATGCTGATGAAAAATCAAAGCATTGATTTGTTTGTTTGATTTGAGGTTTAACGTCCGTTGAATACCGGTGGGTCGATTGTCTCCGAGTGTAGGCTGGGAAAATAGTCCTGGACATAAAATGTTTTGTTTAACCCTTAAATTCAAGTGTTTAAGCAAAAAGTGTAGACCCTGATCAGACGCTGCGTTTTGCGTCGTCTGATCCTTAATTCCTGCACTGTGAGCAAAGAGTCCAGACCCATATAAGACGTCGTGTTCTGTGGCGTCTGAGTTGGGTCTACGACATTTGTCAAGCCCGACTCATGGTTCCAGTCCAGTTTCTATAGATAACCTACTGCGATCAAATTAACGCTACTATTTTCTATAAATAAGTTATATGGGTTTCGTGCAAATCAGTGATAGTCACATGGACTTCAGCACTGAAGCGTTTTTATGCTTAGTAACTTTGGGTCGATTGACAAACAATCGACCCATAAAGTTGTTGGTGCTTGAAAGGTCCATGTCTGATTATAGCCTGCGCACAATGCCGATCTTGTCAGAGCTTTTGATGCTCGTGTATATCAACAAAGAGCTTTTGTGGTTTCTGTCCATGGTTAAAGCTGGCGATAGCTGATAAAACATAAATTGACACATTCATCGCCATAATCATTTTCAGATTTAAACTTCATATACTAAGGCCCCGCCCGTCGGGGCTTAAAGAAATAGATTGAGCGGCATAATCTGAAACCGATCGTAAACCGCTGAGCATTCCTATTTATCCCTCTCGTCGCGATTATGAAACAGACTTTAATGACTGTTGTAAAATTTCCGTCCAAAAATACCCTCATTCACATACGGCTCACGTCATAATTTGACATGTCAAGTTTGCGCTAGGATCAATCGATTTGCTAAATCTTTGTGCAATGCATAGTATCATGATCACGATGATCTAGTCGAATAAAAATATTCTATTCATTAACAGTTCCTCTTTACTGAGTACAGTTCCGGCCGAAATATATTTCCGTTGCTTATAAGTTCCCGCTTTGCATCGCGTTGACACGTCTGTGTGTTTGATTTGGGGTTTAACGTCCCCGTCAACACTGTATAGGTCATTTTGGAGACGTACGTATGTGTATGTGCAGTTTCATATAAAAATTGCGTGCTTTACAGGGACGTTTTAAAAAACGTAGATTGTGGGTACTCGATAGAACCACCTCAACGAGGCGGTTCTAACGAACACCAACAATCTATGGGCTAACAATAAGAAAAATAACGCAAATTTTCATCTGAAACGAGATATGAAATACGTCGTTTTAACATGCGAGTTATCATAATGGCGTTATATAGTTTGGGTTCAAACGACAGTTTCAGCAAATCGAGCAGCAGGCTTCGAGCATTTCTGGTGTGATTTCATGAGTGAAGTCTTCAAATGTGATAAACCATCACAACTTTCTCAAATATATGTTTCTGCTAAGTTGCGGAGGAAGGCACACCAGCTGCTTTATCTTTTGATAACATAACATAACTTATCATATGACGTCGCTGATAAGCAGTGGATAACGTCATGTAATAAATATCGTATGACCACACGTGTAATAACACTTTTGCGGGATTAAGTAACGTCATGACGACGTCCATGTCAACAATGCATTTTTCGTAGAAAACTTGTCAAATTAAAATGTGATTAAATCCAATTTAAAGTAGTCATATGATAAAGAGAATCTTACACTCGTGGTCATTTCATATGAAATTTATGAAACTCGCCGAAGGCTCGTTTCATAAATTTCATATGAAATGACCACTCGTGTAAGATCCTCTATATATAACATAACATAACATAACATAACATAACATAACATGATATTCCTTTATTTAGACAACCTCAGGTCCTACACATGGCATATGAGTGAAAAGTAACCCAGCAGACACGTAGCGCTGACTTAACGTTGAAACAACATCGAAAACGTTGCAACAACGTTGGTTCATCGTTGAGGAAGCGCTGCGTGTCTGCAAGGAAAACATAATAATGATAAAGACATTCAGTGGCAATGTAAATTTGTTTTGGATAGTAGCATAAAGTTTACTTTCAGACTGATAATGTAACCCCCACTTTCTATATGAGAAGTGGGATTTTGATGCATGCATGTACAGTAAAATTCCGCTATTAAGACCATCTAATATTAAGACTAAGTCTGCTTTTAAAGGCTAATTGAGAAGGTTTCAGTTATTCTTACTTTGTGTTTTCTACACTCAGTGTCTCCTAATAAGAGACCACCTTTGGGACTGTTCAAAAGTGGTCTTAAAGACCACTTTTGAAAAGTCCCAAAGGTGGTCTTAATATAGGAATTTTATTGTATATATAACATGGACTCTTAATGTGATGAAACTGACTCGTTCTGATGGATTCCGACCGGCGACTGACCGACAGATTGAGAGACCCTGACTGCTACGTAATGTTTGGTGGCAACACACAGATATATATGTATAAGTATCCTACCTACCACTATCATAAAGGCAAACAGTCATACGTTCAGTCGTCGCATGCCAGAACCACTTATGAGCATCATCTCTAGACACATGTTTTCATTTGATTGAAATTGACATCATAGCATGTCCTTATCAGAAATTCCCACCAAACTATGTAAGTGCTTCCGAACAGTAGTAAATTGTCGAAACAAGTGCATTCTTCGCGAGGCTTTGAGAGGCAGTAATTCCTAGCAGATTGTTAATATCTTTAATCCGCATTTTTTGAAATGCATCAAGGGCATGCTGGAAATACCTCCGTTGTTTTTATGAAAATACACATGACTGAAATCAGCATGCATTATTTTTTTTTTTTTTTTTTGGTTCATTTTTTGAACGGTTTAAATGTATTTGTGTGATTGTGGCTCTTATCCAGTGTACAATTAATTCTATATATTAATCGTACTTCTCTCCCTTGCATCAATCTCAATAAACTGTTGGTGACAGACCGATAAAAATGATGAATCACGAAAACACGCCTATATAATTGTCACCCCCTTAATTCCACTTTTATTAAAACTGGGGTTTACGGGGGTATACGTTATTTTTCTTATTATAGATTGTTGGTACTCTCACTGACAGGCTGGCTGGGCTGATCGTGAGTGACTCGGTTTTAACTATAAATTTCAGCAAGAAATAATCTCCTTTTACAAATGTGCGATCAGCGAAGACTCAGATCAGCCGAGTCTGACCAGAGTCTTTTCTGATTCGTCTCGAGAGATAAGCGAGCCCTTTGCTAGTCGTATAGATTTTCTTGCATGTTTTGCCGTCAGTTGGTCCATATTTCATTGTACGACAAATACAAAGGAAGTTTTCAAAATCAATCAATCAATCAATCAATCAATCAATCAATCAATCAATCAATCAATCAATCAATCAATCAATCAATCTGTTATAGTTGGTTGCGGTTAAAAACTAGAGTTTTCACTGCTTTTTCAGCGCAGGTTCCATTCCTTAGCACTTCCATCTTTCTGGCTATATGAACGAACGGCTGAAAATAAATAAATAAAACATTCATTTTTTTTCATTTTGGATGGCTTTAAATATCCTACTGCTACTACTACTACTACTACTACTACTACTACTAATAATAATAATAATAATAATAACATATGCAGCGGACGTAATGTATATAATCTGTACAACTTAGCCTTTTATCCATGGGTTTTGTGCCTTCCGATCAATGACTTGGGCCAAAATCAATTATCTTTAGAAAAATAATTATCCGTATACTTGAAATTGCTGTTTGATCTTGCCGCTATCATTTAAAAATCCTTTCGCTTCCGTAATGAATTATCCCAATAATAATGGCCGGATTATCTTAACATTACATGCTATCTTAAGACGGTTAAGTGAAATCGAAGTTTTCCTTTTTCATTTATTTTGGAAGTCAAGTGCAAGATTCTATGGTTTAGTCGTTTTCCAAGAAAAGGGATTTTTACCTACAATCCCGTTTTCAATTATTATAGGTGTAGCATACTCAACGCTGAGCTAGGATCGTGAGTACACTGTTACACGAGAACAGCAAAGGCTCTGCGCATGCGCAGTCTCGTCAGAGCCTATGCTGTTCACGTATATTAAAATACATTTTTACCTGCCGCTGCCCAATCAAATCCGTCTTCAAACTTGTCGCTACCTGGTAAAATCCAAGAAGACAGATAAACCAAAAGGGACACTTTCATTCAAAGATAGCGTATCAATCATCGAAGATTTTAGTTATTTATCTTTCTTCTTCGTTTCCATGTTATGAAATATATTGAAATCCTTTTGGGTCAGACGCTTGCACGTACAGTGTAACGTTATGTCAGGTCATAGAGAGTGTTTTCAATTGTCCTGTAGAAAAAGTCAGATGCCTGTGCAACCGCCTCTTCAGCATCTACACTATGTTGAGTTATAACTGAAAATCTCTATTCACATCTGTGTGAAATCATATCTCCAAAAGTGTTATTTTTTCTGAAGAAAATCTGAGATAATTTTATCATTAGGTTGTGGGTCCTCGTTAGAACCATCTGTCTCAATGAGGCGGTTCTAACGAGTACCCTAAACTTATGCGTTGTAGCAGAAATCACCAAAAATAATGTATACCCCCATGTAAACCAAAGTTTAGGGGTGTTAATTACATGCAATTACACGTATTGAATTAAATTCTTTTCTAAAAGAATGTGATTTGTTTGTTTTGGGGTTTAGCGTCCCAGTCAACACTATTTAGGCTTCCAGTTTATGGGACTTTTGCTCGAGACTGAGATGAAATGACTTCTCAAGCCCTACCGCCTAATGAAACCCAAAGGGTTTATATGTATGAACTACTTTGCATGGACAGGCTTAGACCTTCTAAGTGGTTTACCAGTACTCGTGTGCGGTCGGTTTCAGCTCTACGTCGAAGCACCGTGCAGACAAATCTATTTCTTCAAGCACCGATGGCGGGGGCGTTAAAAAGGTAAAAGAGTCTACTTTAGTATTACAGGGGTGAAAGATTAAAAACCTCCGGGGCTCTAAAGAAATCAGTGTTCTCTTGGATAACATGTATACCCGTGTGTCAAATCGGTAATTTTCCCCGCTGAAAATTTGCGATTATGGCTTACATACTTCAAACATAGTTTGTAGGTGCGCGGTAGAACCGTTCTAACGGGTACCCACTACTTATTTTAGCAAATAATGAATATTGAAAACTGTCGTAATAGAAGGGAAGCAACTGTGACACGCATATTTCAACGTCGTAAATCATCCGAATGATGACATTTTTAACTAACATAATTTGTTCGTCCTCATGTATCGGAAAAGTATAATTAAACGGTTAGTTGATTTGTTATTTCACAAAACAGTAGCATCATAATTTAAATATCAGCTTACCAGTAATGTGGGTAGCGAAAAGACACGCGCAGTTATTGATTATGGCTTATACGACCTTGCTGACTTGCCTGGGTGCCAGAAAGTCCCATGTCATGATACCCAAAACTGGCGCTTTTTCTGACAAAGATCTATCTCCTTTTCGGCGTTTGTGGGTGTGTTGCCAATGAAAATATTTGGAATGTCTTACGGGAAAATTGATACATGTACACTTTATGATAGCCAGTAGTCGAGCCACCAGTGGTTCGAAGAACAATCTTAGGGGTTGGGGTGGGTTGGGGTGGTGGTGGTGGTGGTGGTGTGTGTGTGTGGGGGGGGGGGGGGTACTCATGACGCCAGGTTAGGGGAGGGGTGCATAATTGGAATAATTTAAGTGCATCCTTTCGAAAGTCTGTAAATTAAGGTATGTTCCCACGAGCGGCAAGTGTTGTTTCCTTGAGCAAGAGACTTTATCCACATTGCTTAGTACTGGTTCTACCCAGGAAAAGAGGGCCACATGGAAGATTAGTACTAGTTTACTAAATGTGTTACCCTCTATAAATAAGGTCGATTATTATTATTATTATTATTATTATTATTGTGTGGATCTATTAGAATCGCCTCGCACCATTTCTTCAAAGCCCCCGATAGAAGCCTCCGTGGTGCAGTGGTTACGCTACTCGCCTTGTAAACCAGGGATCGCAGGATCGATCCCGGGCTTCTCCAGACTTTCGGATGAGTCTTTAAATCGAGGTCCCGTCTCCGTATGACCTTAGCTGTTGGTGGGACGTAAAACTAAAACTCACTCACTCAGAGCCCCCGAGGCGATTCTAATGAGCACACACAACATACGCTTTTAAAATCTCCCGAAACTGTCGCTCACCATTTTTATCTGGAACTATGGTAAGAATTCGTTAAAAAGGTACCTTGGCAAACAGTGGAGGCCCAGATCAGACCCCACAGAATGCGGCGTATGATCGCCTAATGAAACCAATAGGGTTTATAAGCATGGACGGTCCGACTCTCACCACTTTACCTGGGCAGGATTAGGTCCTCTAAGCGGCTTACCAGTACTCGTGTGCGGTCGGTTTCAGCTCTGCGTGGAAGCATAATGCAGCCCATCCACTTCTTCAAGCCCCGACAGGTGGGGCCACAGCTCCATAATAGCGAATTTCTGATATGGTATGGTTGAGTGAGGCGAAGGTATCATGTATCTTTTTGTCACCTGGGCGTCCAGCTGATATTGGCTTTACAGCTGAGCAAGGCCAACTGTTCTTGCAACAGGTTAGGGTATAGGGGGTGTTTTTCCTTCTTCTGCTTCTTCGCTTTCTTACATGTTCCTCTTTCTCTCCTATCCCTCTCTTTAACATATTCAGTACCGGAAACCCCTAAAGGGGTTCCTTGGCAAACAGTGCAGGCCCAGATCAGACGCCGCAGAATGCGGCGTCTGATCAGGGCCTACACTGTTTGCAAAACGTTAAGCCAATTCTCGAATAAAGTTTGAAGAAAACACAACCCGACACCCCTAAATTTCGAAATGGACTCCTGCCATATATAAGGATGAAGATCCCACTTGATACAAAAAGGGTTAATCTCCTCTACTATCTGTCTTTCTCCTGGAAACGACACAAAATGACCAAAAGGGTTGACGTGCCGTTAAAGCACAACACAGTCAGTCGGTCATAAATAGAAGATGTATGTGCGTACTCATTATAATCGCCTCGATGAGGCGACTCTCAGGAGCAAATTCTTTCCTTTAAGAGTTGACTTCGCATTAAATTAATAAAGTGACATTTCATATTTATTGTCATAAATCATGGAAACATGAAAGGTACATGGGAAAGCAGTTGCAAAATATCCTGATAACAGGAAATAAAATGAATCAAATCTAATAAAGTCATAATAATACTTTACTTTTTAAGTTCCCACTTCTGGATTTTGACTTGCAAGATTAATATCATATGTCAAAAACTGGAAAAATGTTAATTTTCAACTGAACAGTGATTGTTACATTCTGTCCTATGATTAAAATCGATCATATATCAATTAAACACACGTAACATCGATAAATTATCAAGTTTGATTACATTTGGCACGGAAGGTTAAAACAACGAATTGGCGCGCGCATGCACACACACACACACACACACACACACACACACACACACACACACACACACACACACACACACACACAAACTTTAGAAAATTTCCCCAGAGTTTGGAAATAGAAAGACAGAAATAAACTAGACATGTGTCCAAAGTACACAGATGCTCCCGCCATATATCTTTGTCGATATGGCTTGTACCCATCCTCTAGAATGGCCAGGGACCCAAGGTCTGTGTCAGTGAATGCATCTTATCATAAGTAACAATAATATATATGGTTTAGGTGTTCGAATCTGATTAATTTTCAAGATAATTCATATCATAAGTAACAATAATATATATGGTTTAGGTGTTCGAATCTGATTAATTTTCAAGATAATTAGACATTTTGACAGTTTTGCATACAAATTTCTATATAAAGGGGGGTGGGGGGGCATGACCCGGGGGTGACCGGAGGGACCCAAAGTCTGTGTCTTGGAATGTGTCATATAAGTTACAATAGTATGTATGGTTTAGGTGTTCGAACTTGATTAATTTTCAAGATAATTAGACATTTTGACAGTTTTGCATACACATTTCTATATAAGGGGGGGGGGGGGGGGGGGGGGGGAGGGGGGAGGGATGCGGGGGAGGAATGAACCCAATGATGTCTGTATCAGTCAATGCATCTTATCATAAGGAACAATAATATATATGGTTAAGGGGTGGGGATATGGATAGTTTCTGAGATATAAAGACTTTAATGAAGCAAAGGGGGCGGTGCATGGCCCAGGGGTGACCGTAGGGACCCAAAGTCTGTGTCATGGAATGTGTTATATCATAAGGAACAATAATATATATGGTTTAGGTGTTCCAATCTGATTAATTTTCAAGATAATTATACATTTTGACAGTTTTGCATACAAATTCCTATATGACAATTTTGACCTGTTACGCAATCTGACCCCTTGGCCCACCCAGGGGTACGACCCTGGGTAAACTTGAACATGAACTGATAGGTCTTGGTCTGAGTAAAAATCATACCAAATTTCAACTTTGTAGCACAACAGGAAAACAAATTATGAGCTCCAATGCGAGCCCGAGGTTTGAGCTCGACATTTTAGCCCGAGGTGGTTACGAACGTGACATACGCACGTACGCACGTATTATCACGGCGAAACGCTATATGCCCCACTCCTGCCAAGGCAGGCGGGGGCATAAAAAATATAAAGTCACTTAAAAAGCCCCCACCCCGCCCATCTCAGTGTCTGGTAAAAGACCACAAAATTGGAAGCAATGTCTCCAAAATGACCTAAGTAGTGTTGTCGGGGACGTTAGACCTCAATTCAAACAAACACTCCAATAATAAAAAAACAAACAAGAACACACTGATAGCCAGCCATCTCAAAGCAAACTCTAAACGTCGAATCAGCGTTAAAACAACATCTCCAATTTAGGGATCAACCATGGTTTTTCATGCATTAACATTCGCCGGGTCCCGAGGAAGCTGTTTGAACATTAGGCCGAATGTTCAAATATCTTCCGATGGATCCGGCAAAGGTTAATGCAATGAAATAACCATGGATGATCGTTTTTTTTTTCTCCTATTACTGCTACTCGCTCACATCTGAGCATAACGAGCAGGATTTCCTGGGTGGCAACCAGTACTTTCTGTTTTCTATTTGTTCTTGTATAACTTAGGATTCCGACAGCAAATTTTGACGAAAATGCCACAGAGCTCCATATAAACAAATGCGACCGGCGAACCAACATGGCGGCTGCAGTTCAGAATGTTGTTTACAATGACGTTGATACGCAGTAACCATCTGACGTCATCATAGAACCCTAAAACGCTACGTTCAGGGCGATAACGTTACGTCGCTCAACGTAACGTAAACTAAGCAAGGCCAGTCTTGTGATATCAAAAGCTCAAAATCCATGCATGTTCAAACAGCACGCGAATTTTATGATTTGAACATGGTTTTTGCTGTTTAAGCACGGCTTTCAGTCCAATGGCTTCAAACAGCCATGCGCATAGATATTTATGCAAGAATGATAAACAACACCAAATGTTTAACCTTAAACGTTATTACAGTTGGTGTTGCCAAGAACGATACTATAGAGGAATCCGTAGCTCCTTGGTGTTGCACATAATGGCAAATGTAATAATGCCTAATGTAATAGACTGAACTTCTTCTTTGGCAAAATGTAACTTCTCTACTTAAAACGACAACAACAAAAAATTTACCTCATAGGAGCTGGGGGAGTGGGGCCGGGGTGAGGCAATTGGAATCCAATGCACGATGTGACTCGAGACCTTAAGATAAATCCTGCGTTTATTGCATTTGGCGGTAATTGCGTCCCTCGGGACTCAAGAATAAGTTTGAATCAGCCATGGTGAACGAGCCATTGTTGATGCGTAACTGAAGTTTCACTATATATATATGGTATAGTGATGATCTCTTTGTCGGGGGTATTCAGTTTTGTGAAACACGACCAACGTATTAATAGACACTTTGAGTAGCCTTCGTCTCTGCTTATGTAAGTAGACACCGTTTTGTTTGTTTGTGTTAATGTTTTACGAACGACACTATTTAGGTCATTTTGGAGACTTTGTTCCGATTTTGTTTGACTTTGACCCGACACTGAGATGAAATGACATCTTAAGCCCTACCACCCAAAGAAACCGCTAATGTTTAAGAGGCGGTCCGAATCGCCCCACTTTTCCTGGACAGGCTTAGACCTAGGCTGTTTTCCCGTTCTGAAAAGCTCGGTCGGTTTCAGCTCTCCACGGAAGCGACATACAGCCCAAGGCCGTATTTCCCCAGGCCCTGATGGGTAGGGGCACTGGTCCCTGTGTTATCTAGAGTAGTTGCCCTGTTTGTAGATAACTAAAATAAAATTAATGTGCTGTATAAGATTGATCAACCAGCAAAGGGTCAGATGCGCAGGCTGATCAGAACTTTCGCTGTGCACATGCGGTTCGCCAGACTCATTGCCCGTAGCTAGCCTTTTCGATAAAATCGGAACATTTTTCTCAATGGCTGGCTTAAAAGTGTGTATTTGGTGATGTCAATTAACCAACCAAAATCATACAAGTACATACATGTATTTTCGTGGATTACAGGCATCCATCCAATCTGCAGCATTGGTCAGCATGGGCAAAAGAAATGTTTGTTTTTTTTAATACATGTATTTAAAATTACTGCCAAAACAAAGATTGTCGACCACCATTAGAACCACGGACATGTGTGTTTTTGTGTGCCAAAAAAACCCCACATTTTCCCTTTAAAAAGTGAGTTTCTCTTGATGGCATGAAATTGTAAACGTCATGTGCTAATGTTTTCGCAGTCGAAGTAACTGAGATCGCAAAGTCTTTCTGAAAGCTAATGCCTGTGGATGTTCATTCAACCGACAGGGCTTGAGATGTCATTTCATCTCAATGTCGGTTAAAAGTCCCACAAAATTGGAAGCAACGTCTCCAAAATGACCTATACATTGTTGACGGGGACGTTAAACCTCAAATCAAACAAACCAAACATGTCGAATCACATCTACAGGAACTTAAATATTTGTCATGCGTTTTTCATTTGAAAGGAAGATTTTGTAATTTTAGCATGTCAACGTTTGACATACACTGATGCTCATCTATCCTATTATTATAAGTGGAAATAATGCACAGGTGAGAAGATATCGAATACAACTGAACATCTCACTCTTGTTTATTCTGTTTTATGTCCAAGTGATCTCGATAGCGGCGTAACATGAAGTCATGTTATAGGTGTAAATCTGAGAAAATTAAATTAAAACCCGTTTTTGGATCATAAACTTTTAGGGCGACATGTCATGCGACATAAATTTTTGACAATGAAAAAAAGACTTAACTCAATGCCAGCGTAAAAGTGACAGGTCCCTAGCTGTTCTTAATGGCCGAAATTCACGAAATAATATACTTTCGTAAACGATTTTGCGGCTTATTCCATGTCAATATATTGTTATATCAAAGTGTAGAGTTGTACAAAAGGTCATCATGCATAAAATTTCGTGAGTATACTCATGCACCGCCGGTCATTTACTATGTGCAGCTTCGTGTCGGGAATAGATATACCATCATGGGAAATAACTCTTTCAAAACATTTTGTCTCCCATACCAATTGTAAGAATTTGCTCTTAACGAGTTATTTTTTTCCTGGGAAACATTATGGTAACACACCCGTGCGCTAAAATGGCGTCTTTTTATGTCTAAAACTAACGTTTTTTTTTTTTTTTTTCAGATGAAAATGCTCGATCCTTTTCTTACTTCTTACTTCCTAGTTGAGGCGACTCTAACATGTATCAACAAACTTTGTTTTTGAGCAAGAACAAAGAAAATAATTAATATCTCCGTTAACCACAATTTTCTCTATATAAAGTGGGGTTTAGAGGGGTGTTTCTTGCACATCAGATAATGAAGTCCGTGGTTTTAGCCTGGGATAGAACTTCTGTTCTGACCCTGGTGTTCTTACCCAAAATCAAATATTCTGACGTGTTTGATCAATGCACTGGTTGAATACGACCTCGTATGCGCCGTCGTTAAGGTTGACGTCACAGCACGTTACGTGACGTCACTAAACAACAACAGTGTAGTGTCATCACAATATGACGGACGTCGGCAACCGAAGTGACTGCAGTATTAAAAACCCACGCTCAGAAATGGATGGTATAAAAGAAATTAAAGAAACCTACATAGGTGTGAGGGGTGGATAGAAAAATCCGTCCCTCGGGATCACTGTCCGGCATCACTCGGCAAGCCTCGTGATGCCGGACAGTGACACTCAGGACGGATTTGTCCATCCACCCCCTCACACCCATGTAAGATTCTTATATTATTACAAGAACTTGTTAACCTGATGTAAGTTTCAAAATACAGTAAAAATCCTATATTAAGACCGCCTTTGGGACAGTTCAAAAGTGGTCTTAAAGACCACTTTTGAACAGTCCCAAAGGTGGTGCCTGACCAGAGGACATTGTAGGCAGAAAATACAAAGAAAAATTAAGTGTACCCTTCAAAATAAGCTTTTTATAGCAGAATAAGTCAGAATTTTAGGTGGTCTTAATAGCGGAATTTCACTGTATTTTGTCTCGACAACCACCAGGTTAACAGGACCATGTAACGAACATCCTGTTTCACATTTACATGTAACATTACCTTATATAGGAAAAATGGGGTTTACAGAGGTCGACTTGTGTTCCTTAATTTTGGTACAAAACACAGATTGTAGGTACTCGTTAGTACTGCCAGAATGAGATCGCAGGTAGCAAAAGCTAATCAAGCGATGGCTGAGTCAAGACAATGTGCATCACGAAGATGATTTTGATTTTGATTTGGTTTAAACATACATGTATTTTATTGCTTATAACATAAGATACAAGCAAAAGTTTAATATAGTAACATTAGTTACGGCCCTTCACGAAGATGATCTTTATGGAGGAGACGATATCAAAGTTTAAATAATAAGTAACTTTCTCTGTAACAATAGTTACACCACTATGTAACTTGATGTGAAAGTTATCAACTTAAAATAACTGAATATGTATACTATCTACATAAACGATTACGCGAAGGGAGGTACTGTTGTCGGAAGATAAGTTGAAAGTGACGTCAGCGAATGTTTTTGTTAATAAGCATTGCCCACTGTTGCAAAAACGTAACGACTCTTCGGTAATGATAATTATAAGGGTATAGTCTGTTTAGCCAATCAATGATGGGTATGGGTATGACAATATTAACAGTACAACCTGACAAACCTACCTGTGGTGGTATAGACGGATCCAATGTTTTGACACGTGACCTTGTTTACCTGTAAATGCGCATGCGCAAAATTACTTTTCCTTTTGATTACAATCTTTCATGGTTGGAAAAAAGCCCCTGGTTCCATATAAACACATTGTAAATAGGTTCAATATTACGGGCATATTTTAGTTGACAGTCACAGAAAAAATGATCGAATTACACTTAAAATGAGTAGATAAATATATTATAGAGCTCATTTGTGCATCTTCATTGTTTAGTCATTCGTTTTGCGCATTTTTATTACAAATAATTAAGACCGTCCCGCCTCGTTACCTGTATAAGTTTAACATGTAATTTAATCATCCTCAAATCTTCTAGAAACCAATAATTACTAGCCAAGACATGTCTACAAAAGTTTAAAGGTCAATTTTGTCATTTCGATTCCAAACAAAATACAAGTTTAGAGAAAATAACATCGCATTTACAATGGCGATAAACGGCCAAAGACGTTTTCTGCCAACCACCGATCAGTCCCGGCAAATAGTATTATTGAGTGATGACGTAGTGTTTGGATGTGTCTATACTCTTTTACGTCACTGTCTACTTATCGACCTTTGAGAGTTCAACGATCAAGCGTGATAAAACTATTCCATGTTTTAGGGGAAGCAGGTTTCGGATTTCTTTTTTCACATGATTTTGAAATTATAAATAAGTTTTTTTGATAATGTCATAATGTAGAAGTCGTGGACAAGTGGTTAATATGATGCAGTACGACCCCCAGTAAAACAATATCGCCCAATATAAAATCCCAACTGAAGGTGATGTACCTAAAACGCGGACTAGTCCAAAATTTAAAGTGCAGTCACGTCTCACTGCGTTTTGAAAGACTATAGTCTAAAGTAATAATAATAATAATAACATCGTGGGTGTGTTGAGACTCTTATGCTGTCATTCGTCTTCTTGTAGCTTGTATCGTATCCATTGGAAGGATAGGACAAAGACGGAACGGTATTCTGACATTGAAATTAATTTCCAACACGGCAGACAAAAATCCTATCTTTAGTGACATGTAAGACAGAATAATCCCACATGATCGTGTTTTCCGAATTATATGTACGAAAAAAGAAGAAGAAAAAAAAAATACAGAAATGTTGAATCCGATTCGCCCCATTATTATTATCATCATGTTTGGAACTGCATTAAAAAGACTGCAGTTAATTCAATCGACATGCATGTAGATTTCTTATTTGCAAATTTCCCAGAAACCTACAGCGAACTAAAACAGCAGGCACCTCAAGACTTTATAGCTGACCCACTCGAGAAATGCTCTGATCCGAATTCAATACAACAGGAGCTATGTAGAAGTTCTTTATTTTATGGTCCCGTCAAACAAACATTATTGTTTATTTATTGCTTGTTAATAGTTTGCCATCATATTTTTATGTTGTCCGCAGAAACGTGTTTGCGGTTAACAAGTACTTTCTTACGATCTACACTGATTCTCGATTGATTTAATGAGGAACGAAGACTTTACGGATGGTTGCCATTCCTACGAATTACCTCGAACAAAATCTAATCCCAGTCTTGATCTTAGTCCAAAAGTTCTATTCAACGTTTAACCCTTTCCCACTCAGATACATAGTTTTACGTGCCTGACCCCCGCCCCCCCCCCCCTTTTCTGAGTACCACCTACAATCTGCATCCCCCACCCCTCGATAGCTATGTTTGGGTAAGGATAAGTTGTCCTAAAAAGTGACCTGTTTTTGTGTTGTTGTTTTTATCACGGGGATCCCCACTAAAATATTTCCGCGGGGGAGGGGGGAGGGGGTTGAAGGGGGCGGCAGCCCCCCCCCCTCCCCCGACCCCTCACGTCCGTAAAAAATGGGGATATGGCCCAGCCGGCCTCTGAAATGAAATCAGAGGGTGTCTGGGATAATCGACGTTGGTAAAACACGTTGCAGACAGTGAAAATCGCCGGTATCAAACCCATTAATTGTTGCCTTGACAGCAGTGTGAAAATTAAGATTCGGTCAAAAATATATATGTGAAATATCTCTTTTTGACAACTTCGAGATGCCCCCTCGTTACCATGGTAACAGTGATTTAGCCTAGAGGGGGCATCCATTTGAAAGGGTACTGCCCAGTGAACATCCATGCCGAGTTTGGTGTGAAACTGACCATTCTGTATGACATTATGGCTATATGAAGTTGCTGTCCTAGGCAATACTGTGAAAATCAGTAAAATTCACTAAGTCCCCATGTGGGAATGGGTTAATATAGGGAGCTTTCCACTAAATGTTTTCCATAGGCGACAATAGTAAATTTTTACCTGCTCCCACACATACAAAACTTTTCAAACCTTACTTGTTTATGGAACCATCCTAGCCCAACAAGTTAATGAGAGAAAAAGCCACATGTTGGTCTGCTCCTTTTCAAGTTACAGTCAACCATGTTTGTTTACATACTAGAACGGAGTAAATACAAACCAACATTTTTAAAGGAGGGGTGACCATATAAAATCAGCAAAAATTTCTTTGAGCTTGCAGATATATTTATAAAACATGCATCATTTTAGTCCCTAATACCTATCGTTTTCTCACATTGAAATAAAACATGGGATATATATCCAATGGAATCAAGTCTGGTATTTAGAAGGCAACTAAAAGCTCGGCCCAAAAGTGATAAAACCCGGTACCTCCCAGTATTAAGTGCAATGCTACCTTAAGGAGCAAGATGAAAACTGATCAAAATCGTGTTTTGTCATCATTTTATTGTCAAATATGATATTTTATATGCAATTAATGCATTTAAGACTAAAATTTAGTTAGTTTTTTTTTTCAAGATTCCAGTTAACCTTTCCCACTCAGATACGCTTTTTCACGTGTCTGACACTCCCACCCCCACTTTCCGAGCCCCAGAACCGCATAGAATCTGCATGCCGCACCCTGGATAGCTATGTTTTGGGTTAGGATAAGTTTTCCTAAAAAGTGACCTCTCTATTTTTGCGCGCGACTTCCCACTATAAATATACCAGGGGGGGGGGGGGGGGGGGGGTTGAAGGAGGGTGGCAAAACATGCTGCAGACAGTGAAAATCGCCAGTGTCAAACCCTTTAATTGTTGCCTTGACAGCAGTGTGAAGATTATTAAGATTTGTTCAAAAATACGTGTGAAATCACACTTTTTATACGTCCGTTTGAAAAACGGTCGTATTATGTTATGCCCCCGCGTTTGTCCGTCCGTCTGTTCGTCCGTCTGGTAAAAGTTTCGTTTCCGAATAACTCCTCCTACAGTTTACATCCGATCAAGCTGACCTTTATACATAGTTAGACCATTATGTGGGGCAGCGCATATTGTTTCGAGGTTACGGTCCATCAAATAATAATAGAGTTATGTCCCTTTGAATATTTTTGTAAACTTTTCGTTTCCGGATAACTCCTCCTACAGTTTACATCCTATTAAGCTGAAACTTCATACATAGTTAGATCATGATATGGGGCAGCGCATATTATTTCGAGGTTCAATTCCACCAAATATTAATAGAGTTATGCCCCTTTGAAATTTTTTGTTAACTTTTCGTTTCCGGATAACTCCTCCTACAATTTACATCCGATCAAGCTGAAACTTCATACATAGTTAGACCATGATGTGGGACAGCGCATATTATTTCGAGGTTACGGTCCACCAAATAATAATAGAGTTGTGTTCCTTTGAAATTTTTTGTAAACTTTTCGTTTCTGGATAACTCCTCCTACAGTTTACATCCGATCAAGCTGAAACTTCACATATAGTAAGACCATGATGTGGAACAGTGCATATTATTTTGAGGTTACAGTCCATCAAATATTACCAGAGCTATTCCCCTTTCACATATTTTTCTAAACATAGTTTGTGTCCGGATAATGCCCACACATTTTACATCTGATGAAGCTGAAACTTTACGTATAGTTAGACTATGATGTGGAGCAGTGCATATTATTTCAAGGTTACGGCCCATCTTCTATTGCCAGAATCATTATGCATGAACTATTTTAAGTTTATGGTCCACCAAATATTAAGGACCATGATACTTTGTTGGAGACAGGTAGTTTGAGCCACTGAGGGTTATTAATAGTGCCAGGAAAGAATTTATGGAGCACATATTGTTCCTTGGTTACATCCCACAAACCCAAACTTGTACAACAGTCAGCATATATATGCTACACCTTACTTATTGCCACGGGCGTATAATGCCCCGCTTGCAGAGCTCTTGTTGACAACTTCGAAATACCCCCTCGTTACCACGTCCCCAGCCCATTGGGGCTTGAAGAATTACATTGGCTGCATGATGCTGCCACGGAGAACTGAAACCGACCCGCACACGGGTACTGGTAAACCGCTTACAGGATCTAAGCTTGCCCAGGCAAAGTGGTGCGAGTCGGCCCGTCCACGCTTATAAACCCTATTGGTTTCATTGGGCGACGGGGCTTGAGATGTCATTTCATCTCAGTGTCGGGTAAAAGTCCCACAAAATTGGAAGCAACGACTCATAATGACCTATACAGAGTTGACAGGGCCGTTAAATCTCAAGTCAATCAATCAATCAATCAATCAATCAATCAATCAATCAGTCAAAACCCTCGCGACCATGGCAACATTGACTTAGCCTTGAAAGGTTCCATTTGAAAGGCTACTGCTCAGTGAACATTCATGCCGAGTTTTGGTGTAAAAAGGACCATTCATTATAAAATAATGGCTATATGAAGTTGCTGTCCGAGGCAACACTGTGAAAATTAGTAAAATTCACAGGAATGGGTTAACCAGATACCTGGCCCGTATGCCGGCCACGGGCAGGGATTTTTTATTTTTGGGTTTGATTTTAGGTTTAACGTGCCCATAAACACTATTTAGGTCATTTTCGGGACGTCGCTTCCAATTTTCTGGGACTTTTACCCGACATTGAAATGAAATGAAATCTCAGTCTCTGTCCCCCAATGAAAGCAGTAGGGTTATATGCATGGACGGCCCGAGTCGCACCACTGTGACTGGGCAGGCTTTAACATTCTAAGCAGTTTACCAGTACTGATGTGCCGTCGGTTTCAGCTCTGTGTGGAAGCATCATGCAGCCCTATCTATTTCTCCAAGCCCCGATGGACGGGGCCCATGGCAGGCATTGGAGTATCTGGACAACATTAACCCTTGTCCTGCTGAGCCCGGATATGTCTGATCTTTCAAACAATGCAGATCCTGATCAGATGGCTTCTTAACTGATAAGGATCTTCATTGTTTGTCATTCGGTTTATGAATTTGTTGCAATGATTTGTATAAAGAAATCTGATTGGTTGATAATCAGTGGTGGGTGTGGCATATTTAAATATTCAGCAGGTCAAGGTTTAAGACAAAAAGTAGCTTATTTTATTGAAGCTGGTGAGTTTTAGATACAAGACGCCCGACTAGTTGAATAATCAGATCGCAAACGCCGTGTAAGTCGTTTTACAAGTATAGCTTTTACAAAAAGCTAGGTCTACGCTTTGCACATATTAAATGTGAATGTGTAGAGTTATATCCCAGAAATGTGTTTTATACAATTAACTGTCTTTCTTAATATTCTAATTGCCAGTCTGCACCAAGGATCCTGCAAACTGAAGTATAGGTGACTTTAGGCGCATTCACTTCCTGGTAACGCCAATCCGATTTACGCGCATGCACATTTTCTGAAGGGAAAAACGTCACGAGAGCAAATTGAAACTACATTATATTTGTGTCAATGTTGGTGAAAAAATGAGTCATAACGCGAAACATTTTATACGTTTTATGTCAAAAATGACAAAGTTGCAGATACTGTAATTTTGTCAAAAATTATTTTTTTCATCTTTGAAAGGGCACGTGTGCAACTGCGATATGCTTGTAACATCTTATCAAATGGAATGCTTTGAAAACTGTTGAAGTTAAGTAGACAATTTCCTACACTTTACAGAAGACTTATTGGGCCCTGTCAAGCGATTTTGGTACTTATCGCCTATGCGAGCAGCGAAGGTTCAGGCGAGCCTTCGCATCCGCGCAGTCTCGCCAGAACCTTCGCTGCTCGCTCATACAAGCAGTGAATCAAGAGGAACCTTCAGACAGAAAGCCATATCACTGGCCCCTCTGAATGGCTGGGCATGCGCAGTTAAAATTTGTCATGACGGAATGCTCGAAGACACAAATTCGCTTGGCGGGGCTCAATTGAAGATTAATCCAAATATTTGCAACGGCAATTTTTTTTTAACGCATCAGAGACTAAGGCTCCTGGGTAGCTCATAGGATAGGCAGTGGTCCTCCGTGGTTGAGTGTTTGTAGACCTATATTTTGTATGCCTGTATACATATGGCAGCAAATATGGGCTTGTACAGATGTGACAGCAATTCTGCGGCAGAGCTCTCACTGTGAGCGTCTTTTTTTGTGTGAAAGCTTACACTTTTTAGGGGCCGCTTAACTAATAGCTGTACTTCCGTGTTAAACTCTATATTTTTAATGTCTTCGCCCTTTGGCGTAGACAATTATTGAGCTACTAGAAAGAACCAATCAAGACTCCTAGCTATGGGTACAATGTTTTCGGTTAAACTATGTCTGTCCACACACCCGCCACCCGCCTGTCTGTCTGCATTGCTGCCTCTGTCGCGTGTCTCTGATACGGCAACCTGAAAGATAAACGGTTTCTAATCAGCTGATCGAAGCTTTATCACCATAAAACATTAAACACATTGATTATTATATCACATTGCACGATGACTGCCTGAACCGGAAGAAGCGTCGCGTTGGTAATTGATCTCGTCTCATCCTTTACTAACAAGACATCAGGATCGATCACCTTCAAGAGATTGAGTCACTTCAAAAACAGAGAACATAAATTCCCGCAGAAAGTTTTCTTAAAACAACCGAATGCTTGAAAACTGTTGAAGTTAAGTAGACAACTTTCCTTCACATTGATTGAAGATTAACCCCAAAAGTTTGCTAACGGCGAGGCAACTCATAGGATAGGCAGTGGTCCGTAGTGGCCAAGGGTATGCAGATGTATAATTAGTATTAGCATGCACCAATAGGACAGCAAATATGGGCTTGTACAAATGTGATAGCAGTTCTGTGCCAGAGCTGTGCATGTGGGCCTCTTTTTGTGTGAAAGCTTATACTTGTTATAAGCCGCTTTTTAATGACAGATTCCATCTGTCTATTCTTGCTGTGCTGCACGTTTAAAGTAATTCAGGCTTTTTCTTCCGGCTTTGACCGCCATAGAAATATGAGTCCGCACAAAATATAGTCCGGTTTGGCGCAGTAATCCAAAATGTACAAGCATATTAGTTATCATGTAAGCGTAATACAAACTTTTGAAGCAGACGACTTGACGATTCAGCATTTCATATGAATCAGCTGCATCATGCGACGGGTTTGGCGAAGAATGTATACCCAGATCAATGCGGCGTCTGCTCAGCAGTCTGCTCAGGTTTTACACTGTTTTCTATCAGTGCTGTCAATATTTAATACTTAAAGACCAGCCTGCTGTTGGACCAGGTCAGCTGTAGACAAGAATATTAATGGGTTTTCTTTCTGACTTTCGAGGTCAAGTTTAGGTCAGTTACAACTAAGGTGTGTAGATGACTTTAGGCACTTTCACTTCCTGGCAACGGCAGTCCGATTTTCGCGCATGCGCAGTTTGTGTAGGGCAAAAAGTCTCAAGTGTAAAGTGAAACTACACTGTTTTTTTTTTTTTGTAAATATTGCTTGAAAAATGAGTCACTATGCCAAAACAATTATCGCCGTAAACACAACAACGGTAGAAAAATACCGTGGAAAAGAATTTTCCATATTTACATGTACCGGATGCCCAATGTATTGTCAAAATTGAGCAAATCTGATACGTCTTTGTTATCGCACAAAAAGCCAACTGTTGAGTTCGGATATGTTTGTGTGTATCTAACCTCTGGGATGGTTTGTAAACGCCATAAATTGATCCGCCCCGCCCACCCCAACGCCACCCCTGCCGGTGCTATGAGATACACCCCTGTACAGGCTCAAAATAGAGAGGCATACCCTTTGCAGGCTCAAGATTAGAAGTACTTATGCTACAGACTGAAAAAAGTGATTGCTTGCAAAAACAAACTGAGTGTGCATTCTACGTCTGCATTTAATGCCCGATTGTGAATGAAGCAGTCAAGATCAGAGAGAGAGAGAGAGAGAGAGAGAGAGAGAGAGAGAGAGAGAGAGAGAGAGAGAGAGAGAGAGAGAGAGAGAGAGAGAGAGAATGAGGCTTGCAATTATCTTGCCTCGCCTATGCTTCGTGTAAAGGATGTTTTGTTTTATTTTTTTTGTTTTGAGGTTTAACGTCCCCGTCAACACAATTGATGTCATTTTCGACACGTTGCTTCCAAAAGTTGTGGGACTTTTACCCGACATTGAGATGAAATGACATCTCAATCCCTGCCGCCCAATGAAACCAATAGGGTTTATAAGCATGGACGGGCCGACTGGCAGCGATTGTCCTGGGTAGGCTTAGACTTAAGCGGGTTACCAGTACTCATGTGCGGTCAGTATCAGCTCTGCGTGGGGCATCGTGCAGCCCACTCTGTTTCTCCAAGCCCCGATGCGCGGGGGCGGTGTAAAGAATGTACTTAAGTAAACAGGATAAGGTGTGACACACAGAATTATCTAACAACACAACATATAAGAAAATGTTTGGTGAGATGTCCTAGCCAGCACCACACTGCGGGCCAACGTCAGACCGACAGCGATACGACGTTGCCACCACGCATCTCTGCCGGCCCGCTCGGGCCGGCCCGACGCTGGACCGACATTCTATGCAGGCTGTGATAGTACAAGATGGGATGCCTGACGCTAGCCCGACATACTATGTAGGCAGGGGTAGTAAAAGATTGGATGCGTCCAGCCAGCACAAAACAGCGGGCAAATGTCAGACGGGCAGCGATACGACGTTACTAAGCCATATCGGTGTCGGTCAGACGCTGGCCCGACATTCTTTGTTGGCTGGGAATCTCAGAAAGAAATGCAATACTCGAGCATGACAGTATGAGGTTTTCGGACGGTTGGTTTAATAAGATTTATTATTAAATATGCACTGCACCCTCTGTCATGGTATTGAGACTCCTATAATCCGTCTGATCTAGCATTTTCATGTCCCGATATTGGCACTGCACGA
Source organism: Lucinisca nassula (assembly GCA_963580285.1). Classification (NCBI taxonomy): domain Eukaryota; kingdom Metazoa; phylum Mollusca; class Bivalvia; order Lucinida; family Lucinidae; genus Lucinisca; species Lucinisca nassula. The sequence goes on from OY757015.1 coordinate 104,079,617, forward strand.
TTAATTTTCTTTACTAATCTATCATATTTGTACTCGTTCGAAGTTGGTGACGGAAAACATTTTCACTGATTTTCCTGTTTGTGCAGCGCGCGGAACAACAAGATATGATAGCATTGTATGTCAACTGCAGATTTTAAATATCGGGTAAGTTATTATTTTTTTTTTTTTTTTGTAAACAATTGAAGACACGATCAGTATGACTAGGGTCACTGTTTTTAACAATAATTTATTGCTTTCTGCCCTACGTAATTTGCGCATGCGCGAGAATACTGCAGTATGGGATCGCTTTTCCTTAGCAACCGATGGCTCGTAAAGTCTTCTATATTGACTTTGCGTGGAGAAATTGAAAAGAAAGGTTGTCCCTTTCAACCCTGGAATATGGTACAGATACTTAGTGTAGGTCATGTGTTATAATTCTAGGTGCCATATATTTAGCAGAATGGACGAGCCCAACTTCAGTGATGGAAGAGTGCACTCCAGAAACCCAAGGCAGTGAATAAATCAAAGCACTGACAACACTCATGCCGATTGTCTCCAAAGCAGGCTGATCATGAACGGGGACTTGGACTGATTCGTTCAAACTTAAGATGTTAGTAACTAATGCAAACAAGTGTAGAACAAGATCAGCACCGTGTTGTGTGGCTTTTGAAGTGAGTTTACATTTTTTGTCAGATCCAACTTTTGATTCATGAGCAGATTTTACAGATAACACTTACATGTACCCAACACTGACAAAAGACGCGGCTATGTTTGGGTTGATTGTTTGGCATTCGACCCGATGTTGATAATAAGAAAAGCGCTTCAGTGCTAATGTCTACGTGACTATCACTGACTTGTCAAAATAACTTTTTGCCTTGTGGAAAAAAACGCAGTGAGATCGGGGTATTCCATAAGACGGAAGAGGGTTATCCTGGAATCATAGGGTGAGCTTGGCAAACAGTGTAGACCAAGATCAGACGCTGCCGAACGCGTCTTCTTATCAAAATCTTCACTATTTGTTTGGAATTTCATAGATAATGAAACAGTTTAAATCTCAGCCCAGGCCTATTAATCCAACCTTCACCCACACTCTCAGTGCTTTGATTCTGAAACCAAACGGCACCATGCCCTTAAGCTAAAAAGGTTAAACCAATCAACCGTGACGTCTGGTTACCAGTCCGGCCACGTCGATCCTTTGCACCAGCCTCACACCAGTACGGATAGAAACCACATGTTCAGGATCAAACTTTTGATGTGTAATGTAAGGTCGTGCCTAGAAAAGAAGAAACTGAATTTTGTTCTCAAAAAAGCATTTAGTGAAAGCGTATTGCAACATTTTTCATTAAAGGATCGAAAGCGTGTCCCTGGACATTTAGAAGCTGGTCGGAACGCGGATGACGTTGCCTCTGATTTTGGGTGCCGCATGTGTTGATCTATCGTCTACTGGAGCGACATCTTACTATATACAGAAGACACTTGTGGACGTCGACGTAGCGGAAGACTGACGTCAGTACGTCAAGATCGATTGGACCGTCAGACGCATATGCGAAACAGATTTCCACCGGCAGCTGCTACACTGTACCTGTAGATAAACAAGCCCCCGCCCATAGGGGCTTGAAGAAATATATGGGCTGCATGATGCTTCCACGCAGAGCTGAATCCGGCCCGCACACTAGTACTGGTAAACCGCTTAGAGGATCTAAGCCTGTCCAGGAACCGCGGTGCGAGGTGGACCGTCCATGCTAATAAACCCTTGGTTTCATTGGGCGACAGGGCTTGAGATGTCATTTCATCTCAGTGTCGGGTAAAAGTCCCACAAAATTGGAAGCAAAGTCTCCAAAATGACCTTTACAGTGTTGACGGGGACGTTAAACCTCAAATCAAACAAACAAACAAAACCTGTAGATAAACAAGGGGTCTTAACTACCGACTAATAAGCACTGACACTGATCGCCGCCCTTATGCGATGCACGTTTGAGAGCTAGACGTCCCTGTCGTGACCAAAGTTAACGCGTCGACACAGTACGGAACACTTACGCTAGTGCATGAAATACGTAAATTAGCGTCTAAGCGACTGACATGTGCGTTTCAGTGACAAATCGCACTTCAGCGTGAATCTCGCCGGTTGTCGTTTCCGGGTGTTTCAACGTATAGGTGTAAGGTGTGCCGAGGCGACGCGTGCGTAATAGAGCGTAACATATCGGGTGAAATAAGCGTAATTGTGTGGCGAGCTATTGCGTGTAGTTAGCGAACGCAGCTTAGTGTTATTAAGAACATTCAAGATCATAGCTGAGATGTGGATTAAACAGCGAGACGTTACATCAATCAAGTGCTTCGGCCTCACATGGTTCCATTTATTTGTTTACGCTCAGACTCCGGGATATCATATCCGGCAGGATTACGAGCGGGCTCATAGTGCTGTTCTTACTCATAAATGTCTTCAAGCCAATGGAATTCATGTACAGGACTAGCCAGCCTTTCTCCTCCGATCTCTTTCCCATAGAGTATCTTTAGGTAAAGGTGTCCACAACCGATCAGACAAAAACTGTTACTTATGGACAGTAAAACTGTTACTTATGCACCGCACTGCATTGTTAAAACATGAATTTTAATGTTTAGTTTTGAAAACGTAAATAGTTTCTTTCAAAAATTTGAAACATCGAATGACGTTTCATAATACCACCGGTCTATAGACATCTGTAAACATATCATATATTGGAATTTGCAGAACTACCTTTCTAAATTTTAAGCTCTTTTTAGAAAGGTTTCACCGTGTTATGATTTTCTCATAGAGTCTGTCATTTCAGTGCCTTTGGCGCTTTGATTCTTCTTGTGAAAGCTTATACTTTTTGTTTCATAAATATAAAGGTCAACCTGCATTGTGGGTAACTAATGGCTGTACTTCCGTGTTAAACCCTACGTCTATAGGGAGCTTACCACTAAATATTTTCCATAGGCGACAATAGTAACCTTTTACATGCTCCCACAAAATCTACACATACAAAACTTTTCAAACCTTACTTATTTGTAGAGCCATCCTAGCTCAACAAGTTGATGAGAAAAAATCCACATGTTGCTCGTCTCCTTTTCAAGCTATGGTCCGCCATGTTTGTTTACATGCAGATTCGCAGTGAATACAAGCCGGCTTTTTAACGGAGAGGTGACAATATAAAATCAGCAACAATTTCATTGAGCTTGCAGATATAATTATAAAACACACATCATTTTATTTCCTTATAATTATCCTTTTCTCACATTGAAATGAAACATGGGATATTTATCCAATGGAAGCCTGTCTGGTATTTAGACTGCAACTAAAAGCTCTGTCCCAAAGTGATAAAAGCCAGTACCCCCAGTATTTAGTGCAAAGCTACCTATATATAATGTCTACGCCAGTAATAATAATAATAATAAACATACTGTTGGATATGTTAAGAGTGACCTTTAAGAACAGTTCAAAGTAAATGGTATCAACATAATGTATATTCATGGGCTACATGATGCTTCCATGCAGAGCTGAAGCCGACCTGAAGAACTGGTATATTGGTTTGCGTGCGCTATTCACACCGAATACGTTAAAATAGAAATAAGTTTTCCCTGTATTGTGGGGTTCATTTCATGGACTTGTTAACGTTCGAGTTCGACACATGGTGTTCTGTCACGTGATATTTCAGACAGCATGTCTACAAAAAACAAAAAAGAAGAAAGAAAAGAGAAAAAGTAAACACGTTTGACTGCTGTTGTACATCTAAGTGATTGACAATGCATCTTCGGTCTACATGAAATAAAACCATGTTCAATTTTACGGTTTATCATTTAATTTAATTTTAAACGTGCATGATAGCCAGTCACTGATCGTTGATGACATTAAACGATGCATCTGCGGAACTGCACCGCTTCAACCATCACGTGACAACGTTACTCTCGCTCCAGTGGTCACGTGATTGACAATAGCAGTTGAAATAGTCCAATTAGAGCAGATAATATTTGGTTTCAGGTTCATTTCCTAAACGTTAAGAATTACATCGTTAAATCAGGACCTTCATTGCAGCCTACGATGGACCATTTGGTTCAAAGTTTATCATTTCGATACTAGTTCCTGAATTCCGTTCCAGTGTGAATTGTTCCTGATTCATTCTATGTTATGTTATTTCACTGAGTTCAAATCACGTTTAAATTATATTTGGGTCAGGGGTGGACGACGTAGCGGGGCCTTTCGACATGTGTGACTTCATATCACAACCGTTCGCTATGGGGCAAGGTTTTACTATTTATTCTCTTTTTCTAGATATTCTTACAGTTATCAATGATTATCCATAAATTGAATTAGTGATATCCATAAATGAATTAGTGATATCCATAATTATTTATGGATACCAATAACTATATATGAATATCCATAATCTGAATAAACAATATCCATAATCCAAGATTTTATTCTAAATTCACGCAGATTTGCATAGGAACTGTACTAGATGCCTAATCATTTCCGCTTCGAGCATAGTTGTCGACACCATGCATCATTTTAGCAGTTAGTTAACGGTGGCGAAATTGGTCAGTATATATTTCTCTATCTGTTTTACCCTTCCCAATGTACATGATACATGCTGTTAGCAGCAGTAACCTATCTAACGACTGTCAGAACAGGAGTCTCAGCTGTTGAAAAATTACATATCATTCCTTGGGAAGGACGTAACTTAATCTCTCTCTCTCTCTCTCTCTCTCTCTCTCTCTCTCTCTCTCTCTCTCTCTCTCTCTCTCTCTCTCTCTCTCTCTTGTACTTTTTTTTCTATATTACTTTCAGCCACATCCACTCACCTAATGTAGATATTATACATATTGAGTTTACCGGAGATGATAATTATAAGCTTCTAGCTTACTCTCAAATCCTGTAGTATACTGTCGTAATTGTTGTTAAATGTTAGTTTGTACAGAGAAAGTAATACATATTGTTTAAACCAATATCCATAATTCGATTTATGGATATCAGTGCTTCGAATTGTGGAAACTTTTATTCGGCTGTTTTTCGAATTATCGATATCAATAAATCGAAACAGTGATATCCATAATTTGAATTAGAGATATTCATAAATCATTTAGATTATTGGATAGCTATAATAAGAATTACGGATACCACCAATAATTCGAAATATGGATATCAATAATTTGTATTTGCAAATGAAAACAATAACTGACTGATACCAAAGGCGTTTGCGGTAAATTATGGATATCCATAATTTGAATTATGGATGTCATTTTCAGCCCGATTTATAGATATACATAATTCGCTTAATGGATATCCATAATTCCAATGTGTGATATCCATAAATCAGCGGAATAATGGATGTCCATAGTTTAATTTATTGATATCTATAACTCGGATTAGTGATTCGAATTATGGATATCCATAAATCGAATTATGGATATCTATAAATATGGATTAAATAGTAAAACGGCACACCATCGTCCACGGCATTTTATGATTATAATGAAAGGCCTCAGCCTCATTAAGACTTTCAACTGATGGGCCATGTTGCCATGCCTGACATGTCATCGTTGAGCGTTTATTCCAGGGGGTGCGTGTAAATCGCTACTTTTATTATATTATTGGACCACATTGTAATGTTTGTGGGTCGCTGACATTGGCCAAATATATATATCCAAGGGAAAGAACTCAATATTCTCGCTCCTGAAAATCTGTCATTTGCATATAATACATTTGGTAATCTTAATGTCGCCAAAATTTCTTCGATCAAAAAGTGACAGAATGTTGGTTTATTAAATATTTTTTGTCATTTTATACTCCAACAGTTTGCACATGATGAAAAGATAGTTTAGCGTTTTCATGATTTATTGAATTTTAACTGAAGCTGATGAGTAGAAATTGAAAATAAAATCTGTCCTTGTTTAGCGAAAATTTACGCCAACATGGTTTTATGATTACTTTACAGATACGATCGGAAACGCTGCTTTCATGTTTCATTTTATGGTGTTTATATCAAAACTGATAATTGTTCGACTGTAGCGTAAGCCGCGTAACAAGAAAGCTGGTCTCCTCGGGCCAGCCTGCTCAGCTGCACAGATCAGCAAGACCTTTGAATTTGGGTTGCAGAAACTAGAGGGATCCTACTTTTCACATAACGAACAACAAAGGCGCTGATGAGACTGCGCTTGTTCCACAAGCGCACTCTGATCAGCGCCTTTGTTGTTCGCATATGACAAAATCAGGTTTTCATATAACGCGGGTTCGTGCGGTAGAATTTTATTTTGCGTTAATTGTAGAATAAATTTTGCACCTTAAAACGGCGGAACTCGTAAATTTCGGTTACTATTAAACCCCAAAGTGTCAAGATTTATCATAAATGCGACTGCTATCATTAGGTTTAATGGCGTTTCTTTGCATTGAAAGAAGGACACAAATGCACCCTAAATGATCGAAGCGACTTTGAATAAAACTAGTGTAAAATGATAATACACTGCTCAAAATAATTAAAGGAACATGAAAATGGAACATTTAAGGCGTAACTATACCAAATTTAGTGACACAGAGGCCTTTCTGATATTTAATCTTCATCAGTGTGTCTCAACCCCAAAGTTCCGAAACCGAAACGGATGATGGACCGCTAAAATACATGTCTCACCTGACAAGTCAGTCTTAGTTTTAGAAAAAAAAAAAAAAAAAAAAGAATTTTATACTGCAAAAGTTAAAGATATAATATAGTTATTTAAATCAGTACTTGAGTACTGACGTCAACACCGCAGAATCAACATCAGCACTAAGGAACTGATACTGAGCTGATGATACCCTCGGAGACGAACGAATCATCCACCAGCAGAGATTAACATAAATGATAACAAGTAGTTTAGTTTGCAAACAGACGAAATATGGTCTGCCTGTATGTTCACACAATTCATTTCTCTGTTAGGTATTTATATAGTGCCGAAAACAAAATGAGTTCCGACCAATGTCGCGTTGACATCCAAGAAAACACATTTCGAATGGGCAAATCATGTAGTTTTACCTGCCTAACGCTACCACAGCATGAACCTTTTCATGTTTAACTTTCTTTCCTGTTTATCGAGTAATGAACCGTTGGAATTTTGGATTCGTAAGTCATGTGATCCTTATTGTCAATTCGCTAAACGTTCATTGTAAACAAGAAAAGATATGACACAAAGTGCCATATCAAGTGACTCAACCATTTCGGAAAGAAAAAGGCAATGATATCTCATTATTAAATCCGCTGAACTTCCTTTGCCAGAAACTGACAACTGCCCTTCTTGAATCAGCGGAAGGGAGTGCAAAGATTTGATGATCAGTCTCAACGAAAGGACCCGACAGGTATCAAACCCGCGACCTTCTGCTCCCCCGCTCAGAAGCGCGTCCGACTGAGCTACCGAGCACGGCATAGTGTTCTCTAATATACATGTTTCGTTTGATTTGATGTTTACCGTCCCCGTCAATACTATTTAGGTCATTTTGAAGACGTTGCTTCCAATTTTGTGGGACTTTTACCCGACACTGAGATGAAATGACATCTTAAGCCATGTCGCCCAATGCCTATGCATGGACGGTCCGACTCGCACCACTCTTAACGGTTACAAGTACTCATTTGCGGTCAGATTCAGCTCTTCGTGGAAGCAACATGCAGCCCAATCTATTTCTCCAAGCTCCGATGGGCGGGGATGGGGGACTCTAATATATATGTAAAGTAGGGGTTATACGGGGTTTCATTACACGGACTTGTTGCTATGATGATCAATGATTTCAAGCCGTGTATTATTGATGCTATCAATAATTTTCACCAATTATGTTTTTATATATGGTTGCTTTTAATCAAATTACTTTTGTACCTTATAAAAGATTCATTGGTCTGTGAAAAAATAATAACAAAAAAAAATCCTGACCGGGTTTCTGTGATGCTTGAACCAATGTTTATGATCAATTATTGATAAAAACTGCCTTTATAAAACAGGGCAAGTTGTTCTTAGCCCATTTAGTACCAGCAACCCCAAAACGGGTACCCTGGCAAACAGTGCAGGCCCAGATCAGACGCCGCAGAACGCGGCGTCTGATCAGGGCCTCCACTGTTTGCTAAAATTTCAGTCATTTTCCAAATACATTCTCATGAAAACACAACCTGACACCCTAAATTTTGAAATGAACTCCTGCTATTTATAAGATGGAAGGAAGATTCCACTTGGTACAGAAAGGGCTAAATTGTGATACATGTATCTTGAAAAACGACTTAACGGGCTTCATTAGTCCGCTGAACACAACAACACCTACCTTTGCAAACAGTGTAGATCCAGGTCAGTTGGCTTCTGAAGCCATCTGATCAGGATCCGCATTGTTTTTCATACAGTTTGTGAGTTGAACAAATGCGTTGTATCAAATACATGTAATTTGATTGGTAGATAGTCAGAAATAGGATAGGTAAATTAATTTATTCAGCAGGATAAGGGCTTAAGTTGTCTTGGTTCATGTACAACATATAGCATATAGCATTGGTATACCGCACCCGTGCGGGCCCCAACCCATCGGGTATTGGAGAAATATATTGGGCTGCATGATACTTCCACGCAGAGCTGAAACCCAACACACGAGTACTGGCAAACCGCTTATAGGGTCTAAGCCTGCCCAGGCAAAGTGGGTTGAGTCAGACAGTCCCTTCATAATAAACCCTTTTGGTCTGTTTGGGTGGCAGGGCTTGACATGTCATTCCATCTCAATGTCTGATAAACGTCCCTCAAAATTGGAAGTAACGTGTCCAAGTCTCGAAAATGACCTACATAGTGTTGATGGGGACCTAAACCCTAAATTCAAAGAAACAAAACCGCACCAGTGCGACATAATGCAGTCTTTCATATCTACAAACGTCATTTTTCTAATGAAAATTCATGGCATGTTTCTTATTTCTGTTTAAAACAATGACTGTTTGTGTCTCCCCTCAGCCACCCACCCCTTCCACAATGTGGCGGTTCTGTCTATGTTTTGCAGATAAGTAAATGACTGACCTTTACGAAAACACGCCTATACAAATACATTGCCACCTTTATCGCCGAAAAATGAACAATTTTTGATGAAAAATTGTGATATTTTTCTTTTTCTGCTCAAACTATAGATTGTGGGCACTCGTTAGAACCGCCTCATCGAGGCGGTTCCGATGAGGCGGTTCTAACGAGTACCCACAAACTATATTTAAGAGCAGAAATAAGAAAAATAAGGTTTACCCCTGTAAACCCCAGTTTTACTATATAAAAGTTGGGTTCAAGGGGGTCAAAATTATATAGGCGTGTTTTCGTGATGCAAACCCCACTTTTCTGTATATAAATGTGGGGTTCGCAAGGATACTCGTTTCGCGGGTTTCAATGTATTAGTGTGTATGACGCCGAAACTTATTCCTATTGCATGCGCATCATTATCATGAAATTTGCATGTAGCTTAGCCTACCTGAGGCTTGTAACTGCTGTGTTTCGGGGGTCGTGGCAGTTTGACACGTGCTCGTTTGGGAAGTGTATCGCTTGCCGGCACCTCCTCTTTACTTTGCGCGAGTGTGGTTGCCACTTGATTTGAGTGATTCGGATGGTACTCATGTCTTCTGTATACAGCAGAACGTCTTGTCCAGGAACCGCGGTGCGAGGCGGACCGTCCATGCTAATAAACCCTATTGGTTTCATTGGGCGACAGGGCTTGAGATGTCATTTCATCTCAATGTCGGGTAAAAGTCCCACAAAATTGGAAGCAACGTCTCCAAAATGACCTTTACAGTGTTGACGGGGACGTTAAACCTCAAATCAAACAAACAGCAGAACGTCTATGGTTTGAGCAACAATGAATCATTTACCATGGCAGTGGATTGTGTCTTGTTCTTTAAGAAAGTCTTCCAATAGCTCGATAAACAAGTATAGTTTTTACAAAAAAAGCTAGGTTTACGCTTAGCACATATTTAAATGTGAATACCAGAAATGCGATTTATTCAATGAACTGCCTTTGGTAAAATTCTAATTGCCAGTCTGCACCCAGGATCACAATGTCTGAAATGTCAAAGTTGCAAATGCTGTAATATTGTCAAAAAGTACATTTTAATATTTAATCTTTAAACTTCAATACTTGTCAAATGCAATGCTTGTCAAATGCAATGCTTGAAAACTGTTGAAGAAATAAGTATACAACTTTCTTACACTTTATAAAGCACTTATTGAGGATTTACCCATTTTGCTAACGGTGAGGCAAGTTTTTAGCTCACCAAAACTGTAGGCTCCTGGGGAGCTTATAGGAAAGGCAGTGGTCCATTGTGATACAGTGTGTGTAGATGTATATTTTGTATTAGCCGCCTGTGCAAATATGACAGCAACTATGGGCTTGTACAAATCAGCAATCAGATGTGCCAAAGCTCTGCCCGTGGAGCCTCTTTTTTGCGTGAAAGCTTATACTTGTTTTGGGCCGCTTTTTTCTTCTTGTGGAAGCTTATACTTGTTATTGCAGTCAACCTGTGTTGTGGGTAACTACGTGTTAAACCCAAAGTCTATAATGGCGTAGACAACAAAGAAATTTAGGTAAAATTCTGTCTAAACTACTTTTCCACATGGAAAACGCGCACAATAAAGTCGCTCTATTTTCCATAGTTCCAGATAAGGCGGTTTTTTTTCATCCAAAAAGTACTGACACTTTACTTATTTCTACATGAAAACAAAGTTTTGGGTACTCAATAGAAGCGCACGAAATAAGAAACATCATACGTGGCTACCCACTCTTATCTGGGGCTATAATTTTCTCTCACAAGTCTATGAATTAAAACACTCTATTTTCACACTATTTGTGAAAATAGAGTGTTTTTATTCATAGACTATTTAGGGATAATTCAGGGATACATTTCTTGTTTTATCGTGAAAATGTTGTGTGTACTCATTAGAATCGCCCCGACGGGGCGATTCTAATGAGTACAAACAACATTGCTTAATCGAAATGACGAAAGAAAATATACCCATAATCCATCCCCGTTACACACAGGCTCCCTAGACTGCCCTTATGTGTAACCCTAAGGGGATCTAACTTCATCTGTCGGGAACAAATTTTCATGGTCCCAAAAGGGTTTGAACCATTGAAATTGGTCCGATTCTTGCCTTAAATAGTAGAGCCCTTTTTTCAAAGAAGCTGGATCAACGTGAAAGCAAACAGCAAGTCCCTAAACTTGTGTCCCTTGTGCCAAATGACGTAGAACGTGTTATGCATTCCCCTTAGTTTAGCTAAATTATTTGTCCGGTGTAAATACCCTTCACTAACCATTGACATTTTGCATTTGTTTTTTTTTTCAAACTATATATGTCTGCATAACTCCCACGCATGGTGCAGGGTCACCATATCCTAGCTTATGGCCTATCTGCAATGTCCGCGAGTAAAGAGTGGGCACTGTACTGGTTAACCGCTTGCATATTAGCATGCCCAGGAAAAGCTTGGATAGGTAAACTGACCGGCTCAAAAAGGACCTAAAATAGTGTTGATTGGGCCGTTACACTCCAATACAAACAAATGCACAAGTCCGAATTTTTCACATTTACATCTAATCACAAAAAGCAAAACGTTCTTAGAGAACAAAACAAAAAACAAACAAAACAAAAAAAAACAAACAAAAAAACACAAAACACTGAAACATATGGACAAATACTCAATGAGAATAAACGAAGTCAGGTGCTGTTTTCAACGGTTATGTTTTAATTACACATTGTTAGCGACTTTAAGCCAGATGGTTAAGTTCTCATGGCATTTTTCTTCGGGCCAAAAGTATCAGAAAACATTAGCTGGAAAAAATAATTGGTTGTGATACGACCCACCACAGCCACAGTAAATAACGTGGAGTCTCTCCTTTTGTTCTTAACATGTGTTTTTGGATATTCTTATATCTACCTTCTGTAATGTACGTGTGCTGCACAAACAGGCTCAATCATGAGCTTTGTACTTTCACGGTCACATGATCTGATGTGGGTAAAAGCCGGAAGTATTCCGGTAAAAATACTGCCCGACCGTTACATCACGTGAACACGTCCGTGAAATGAAGATCCCCCTATACCACAATTTATATAGAGAAAACTGGGGTTTACGGGGGGGTATACATTATTTTTCTTATTTTCGATCCAAGACATAGGATGTGGGTACTCGTTAGAACCGCCTCAATGAGGCGGTTCTAACGAGCACCTACAACCTATGTTTGCTGTATTTGTAAGAAAACTATTACGGGTTTTCATCAGAAAAGTAGCCATTTTGGAGATGTGAAAAAATGCACTATGTCGCACGGGTGTGTTATCGTAATGAGAACACACAACATGCCATTTTATATTACATCAATCCTATAACGGTTTTGTTTGTTTGATTTGAGGTTTAACGTCCCCGCAAACACTGTAAAGGTCATTTTGGAAACGTTGCTTCTAATTTTGAGGGACTTTTACCCGACAATGAGATGAAATGACATCTCAAGCCCTGTCGCCCAATGAAACCAGTGGGGTTTATTAGCATGGACGGCCCGCCTCGCACCGCGGTTCCTGGACAGGCTTAGATCCTCTAAGCGGTTTACCAGTACTCGTGTGCGGGTCGGATTCAGCTCTGCGTGGAAGCATCATGCGGCCTGTATATTTCTTCAAACCCCTTTGGGCGGGGGCCGGAATCCTATTACGGTATAATGGGGTAGTTTTGTTTTTGGCTTATAACATGATAATTTGTGATGTCCTTCAAGCATAGGGTGTGGGTGTTTAGTACCGCCTTACCAATACGAAAACACGCCTATACAAATACATTGTAAACTTTATCGCCGAAAAAAAACACGAAAATTTTAAGATGAAAAAGTGGGATATATTTGTTAAGTCTGCCGAAAATATAGATTGTGGTTACTCTTTAGAACCGCCTCGATGAGGCGGTTCTAACGAGTACCCACAATCTACATTTTAGAACAGAAATAAGAAAAATAAAGTTTACCCCTGTAAATCCCAGTTTTACTATGTAAAAGTTGGGTTCAAGGGGGGTCAAAATTATATAGGTATGTTTTCGTGATGTGGGACTGTTCCATAACGGTACTTGGAGCAGGAATAAGAAAAATGTACCCCCTTGAAAATTCTGGAGGGTTTTCCAAGTCAACGAACGCTGTGGTGGTTAACATTAGGAAAACACAATTTATGATGAAGAGCATGCTGGTCATTTTTTTATCAAAAAAAAAATCGTGACGTTTTTTTTAATGTTTTTTCTTTGTGTGTGTGTGGGGGGGGGGGGGGGGGATCGGGAGGGCGGGGAGTGGGGGGGGGGGGGGTGGTTACGGTCCTTGAAAGATTGTTTCACTTATTTCGAGCGGATCGTTAATCAGAGGTAAACGAAAACCGGAGTACCTGGAGAAAAACCACCTGTCCTTCTGTTGCAGAACTGGGCATCTCACATATGACCCGCGCAAGACACAGAATCAACGGTTTGAGCAGAAATAATAAAAATATGTATACCCTTGTAAACCACGAATTTCCGCTATATTAAATGGGGTCTTCAAATTTGGCGATTTTACTGATTTGTTAATTTTATGTTGATTACGTGGGCAGAGAGAGAGAGAGAGAGAGAGAGAGAGAGAGAGAGAGAGAGAGAGAGAGAGAGAGAGAGAGAGAGAGAGAGAGAGAGTTTTAGTGTTACATCCCACTAACAGCTAAGGTCATACGGAGACGGGACTCGGTTTAAAGACTCATCCGAAAGTTTGGAGAAGCCCGGAATCGAACCCAAAACCCCTGGATTATGAGGCGAGTAGCTTATCAACTACATCGCGGAGGCTTCGAGAGAGAGAGAGAGAGAGAGAGAGAGAGAGAGAGAGAGAGAGAGAGAGAGAGAGAGAGAGAGAGAGAGAGAGAGAGAGAGAATCAGCAGTGTTCGTTAGAATAACACACCCATAGTGAATTATTTTGTGGCTTCGAAAATGAGTTCTTGTCATGCCCCTGCACAATACATGTAATCAGCACCCGGCCGTGTCGATGCATCCCGCAATTAAAGAAAGATGATTAAAATACAATTTCCGTAGGTTTTCAGAACAAATGGACTTGAAGACATCTTAATTTAGATATGGAAGCCGATTATTTACAGAATGCGTCGTCTTAAATACCAGTGCCTTCGGCTGAACACGTGACACCCATTCACTGGTGTCTTGCTGGAAAATGGATCCTTTATTATTAAACTATTCAAGTGCATTTAACATGTCATGAATGCATTAATAAACTTGCTCAAGAAATGTGATCATGGCCCAGGTTTCATAGTCATTTCTTAAAAGGTTTCTTTACATTACAAGATTTTGGTCGATTTTTAAGACGTTTGTTTCTTTTGTCGTTACTATTCTGCAATAGCAAATAGAGGTGTCTTGAAATTAATTAAATTTACGATTTATATCATAATACGAATAAAATAGGCTTTAAATAAGTTTGTTTTGGTTTTACGACCCTTTCAAGATTAGTTCACTCATATCGAGCCAATCGTTAATGAGGTGGGCGACAACCGGAGTACCCGGAGAAAAACCACCTGACCATCCGTTGCAGAACTTGGCGTCTCACATATGACCCGAGCCTGGCTCGAACCCACAGCGGTGTGAAACCTAATGATTAAGAGTCAGCGCTCTTATCTACTAGGCCACGGAGGACGTTTTATAACTACACATTTCACTCTTACCACTGGGGGCAAAAATCAGATAAAAAAAAAAATCTGACATTCTTCAAAATTTCTGCTCAAAAACCCCTGTAAACATCTATATAAAAGTGGGTTTATGGTCGTCATAATTATATAGGCTTGTTTTCGTGATGCAGTTGTGGCAGGTGACGAAAATGACATGTATGATTAAGTTAGTAAGTAAAGTCTTTCTGTAAACATATATCGAAGTATTTGGTATTTTGCATACTCATTGAGTGGACGATATTATTCTTTTTTTAATCACTTCGCCGAAAATTTACGTGGACGCGAGCCCATATGCACATTTGCCGCATCTCCAACTTCTTGGTCAGAATGACAAAGCGGCTCACATGGATACCATCCCCACTTTTAGAGAAAAAAAAAACAAAAACAAAAAAAAAAAAACGCACCTGCAACATCAATTCACCGATGTTTCTCAGAACTCGCACAACAAAATGACATCACACTATGCCAAAACGTATTAAAGGCGCTAAGAATGTTTTTGATTTGTAATAAGGAATGTCTGGCAAAAAGACTGGAGACATATTAATTTCATAATAATCTACATTCTTTTTAGTAGCATGAGCATGGAACGACGTCATTAGTGTGAAAAAAGCTCCGCGAAAACGAGCCGCGCTATAGGAACATATGTCTTTGTAGTCCGCCTATCGTATATGCCACAGATCGGTCTGCGCATGCGTTGAGTTAGGTTTAGTTTGTGCTGTGGCGAGACTGGGATAGTTGAAGCTCTAGACGGGCAGGGAAGGCTCTGATCAGACTGCGCATCAGCGCAGTCTGATCTGGGCCTTCCCTGCCCGATCAGGGTTTTATCACATTTTCTCATGCTAAAGCAAAAATAAGCTAATTTTCGTTTTATATGTTCGGTATTTCTCTTCCATTAAGGCTTAATGAATGTAATTACAAAGAAAGGCGTATACATGAACTTCTGTTTGATATAAAGGAAAAGTGTAAAATTTCAGGTGCAGTAAAAAGATGAGAGAAACTGACATTTGCCCTCCTGTGAAATGGGTATTTCAGACACTTTGGGAAAATGGTACATACATTAATGAGTAGGCCTGCAGGAAAAACAGTTTTCTAGGTGACGCTACACGAGTTCGCCAAATAACGTACATCTGTCCGACTTAACCCATCTCTTCTTATTTCGTACATCATTCACCCCGTCTCATTTCGTAACATGTCTCCATTACTCGGAATACATTTTTTGGATGGCGAGAATACCCGGCAACTCGCGAAAGAATAGATAGTTTAAACACGGAGGTTGTTTGGTGTTGTTTTTTTTTATTTATTCATAATTAGTACTTCCCGACATTATACATGAAAGTACATATACAGTCACATCTATTACATCGTGGATCTCGGCCCCCGCCTATCCGGCTTTAAGAAATAGATGGGCTGCATGATGCTTCCACGTAGAGCTGCAACCGATCGCACACAAGTACTGCTAAACTGCTTAGAAGATCTAAGCCTGCCCAGGCAAAGCGGTGCGAGTCCATGCTAATAAACCCTATTGGTTTCATTGGGCGACAGGGCTTGAGATGTCATTTCATCTCAATGTCGGGTAAAAGTCCCACAAAATTGGAAGCAACGTCTCCAAAATGACCTTTACAGTGTTGACGGGGACGTTAAACCTCAAATCAAACAAACAAAAAACTTTTCTACTTCCGCTGATTCAAGAAGGGCAGCTGCCAGTTTCTGTCGAAAGACTGTGCACTGCACTGGTTAACCGCTGACATATAAGCATGCACAAGAAAAGTGTGGATAAGAAAAGTGACCGGCTCAAATATGACCAAAATGGTGTTGACTGGGTCGTTAATCTCCAATACAAACAATCAAAACAAACATCAATGATCTACAAATAGCATACTGTAGCATTTTTGTTCTAAAAACTGCTTACATATATCTTCAGTTACTGTAACGCTTACAGGTCTACACTCTGTTTCAGAGTACAAAAGTAATAAATAAAAGGGCAAAACCCTACTTTTTCTGTACATGGGTATGTACACGTATTTATGCACCAGCGTGATATGATTTTTTTCCAACGCAATTATTCGAACACGGTTTCATACATTCCTAGATTCAAACCATCTTTTAGGTGGTCTTTTCGGGAGGAAACTTGGCATACTTGGTGTAAATAAAAAAAGAAAGAAATAACAGAAATCTTTTAAGTGTGATTTTTTAAAACAATAATTAATCTTACTTTAGCTGGTCATAGTGCACATTATCAAAGCATGTATAAGAGATTCTGGCGATTTGGAACCATTGTTTCCATAGTGGAATTTTGGAAATACATGTACATCACGAAAACACGCCTATATAATTCTGACCCTTTTGACCCCCACTTTTATATAGTAAAACTGTGGTTTACTGGGGTACACCTTATTTTTCTTATTTCTGCTCTAAAATATAGATTGTGGGTACTCGTTAGAACCGCCTCGATGAGGCGGTTCTAACGATTACCCACAGTCTATATTTTGAGCAGATATAAGAAAAATAATACAATTTTTCATCTGAAAATGTTCCGTTTTTTTTTCGCAGATTAAATTTACAATGTATTTTGAAAAGGCGTAGTTTCGTAATGATTTGAAGGTCGCCGATGAAACCCAATTTGCCAAAACTAGCTAGTATGGTTCAGAAAAAAAAATGAACCCTTATACTTTTCAGCTGTGTTGTATTTCTTGCTTCCAGAGGATAATTTGTTTATCGAAATTTTTTATAGAAAATATTAACGCTGCATTAGAAACCATTTAAGTCCAGAAAATTAGACATTTCATCCTTAACTGGGATTTCACTTGTTCAAAATGGCCAACAAAGCACTGTTTTACAACAATTTGTATTCCGATGCCGCTCACTTTGTCATCCTGCTGTCTTTTTGTAATTTATGATTTCACATTTCACGCCCAAAAAGACCCGACTCTCCGTTTATGAGCAATTATTGCCAAGCACAAAAACATGTAGCATTTGTCCACTCTATTAAGTATGGGTCATTGGATGAGACTGGAATTGCCTTTTGTCTGAAAAATATTTCGCCATACATGCAAATAGGCGTATAAATGAAATAAACCCTGGACTCCTTAATCCTTTCATCTTGAGGGGGATAAAGCTCGCTAGCTTCAATATCCTGTAATTAAGCATATTCGTCTTGTGATTTGAGAAAATCTCATTTTCTGGAAAGCCTAATTTAAGTAGCTCCGTAGAGAAATTGTACAATTGTCATGGCTAGCGGCCATATTGGAAGATTAATATTTCTATCAGATGAATGTGCCACCTTCTCGGCGATGGTATGAAAAACCTGCCATAAAAATGTTTCTGTGTGACAATCTGTCCATGCCGCACAGATTCTTTCAGGGCCTCGCATCTGTAGAGGTTTTATAGAAGGTCTAAGCCTACCCAGACAAAGTGGTGCGAGTCCATGCATATAAACCGTATTGATTTCATTGGGCGGCAGCGATCGAGATATCATTTTATCTCAATGCGTAAAAGTCCCACAAAATTGGAAGCAACGTCTCTAGAATGACCTAAATAGTGTTGACGGGGACGTTTAACCTCAAATCAAACAAACAAACAAACAAACAAACAAATACTCCCGAGCATCCGAGACTGATCAGTGAAAGGGCATGCCCAGGATGGTATGTTACAACGCATAATGTAGTAATTTCTTCATTTTGAAATTTTTACTACATTATGCGTTGGCATAGTCGACGCGAAATGAAATAAAATGTCGTTTTTACTTCATTATGCGTCGATACTAAGAGGTTTGAGCAAAATGAAAGAATTATTTCATTTTGCGGCGATGGGTGGCATACTTAATTTTACTTCATTATGCGTCAACAGTTTGTTTGTTTGATTTGAGGTTTAACGTTCCCGTCAAGACTATTTAGGTCATTTTGGAGACATTGCTTCAAATTTTATGGGACTTTTACCCGATATTGAGATGAAATGACATCTCAATCGCTGCCGTCCAATTAAAAGCAATAGGGTTTATATGCATGGATGGGCCGACTCGCAGCAGTTTTCCTGGACAGGCTTAGACCTTCTAAGCAGATTACGAGGACTCATGTACGGGCGGTATCAGCTCTGCGTGGAAGCATCGTGCAGCCCATCTAGTTATACCCCCGGCATACGAAGTATGCAAGGGGGTATATAGTTTTTGTCCATTCTGTCTGTCTGTCTGTCTGTCTGTCTGTCTGTCTGTCTGCCTGTCTGTCTTTTGTTTGATTTGTTTGATTTGAGGTTTAACGTCCCCGTCAACACTATTTAGGTCAATTTGGAGACGTTGTTTCCAATTTCATGGGACTTTTACCCGACATTGAGATGCCGCCCAATAAACCCTTTTCTTTGTGATTTTGACCTTCAGTGTGCTTTTGTGGAAGACCGTCTTTTGGACTGTTCAACTGTGGTCTTAAAGACCACTTTTGAACCGTCTCAAATGTGGTCTAAATTGTAGGAATTTAACTGTATTGCTTCCTAAGTCTTTTCGAAGACAGCTATGTTCTACCATCATTACTTCATTATGCGTCGATATGGTGCATATCAACGCGAAATGAAATAATTTTTTTACTTCATTTCGCGTCGACTATGCCAACGCATAATGTAGTAAAAAAATCAAAATGTAGTAATTACTACATTACTACATTATGCGTTGTAACAATGGTATGCTTTTTGGATTTTCTCATGTGGTAAATGCCACCACTGTGACCTTACGATAACTCGCCCGTGTGACACAGAACATTCTTTCATATCTCCAGAATGGTTACTTTTCTGATAAAAAAAAGTGTGACATGTTTCTTACTTATACTCCAAACATACAATGTAGGTACTCGTTAGAACCGCCTCATTCAAACATAGTGTGTGTGTGCTAGTTAGAAACATAGGTTGTGAGTGCTCGTTAGAACCGCCTCAATGAGGCGGTTCTAACGAGTACCCACAACCTATGTCTTGGGGCATACATACGGAAAATACTGTATACCCCTGTAAATCTCAGTGTTCTCTATATATGAAGTGGGCTTGCTAAAACTGATTTTTACCGAACCGCGTCATGAGGAAACCTGTCTTTCAGGGCTTGCGACCAAGTTAGAAACATACCAGCCTGTTCAGCTACACCTACTATAGCAAGGGTCTTGAAATTTTAGTTATAGAACCTGGAGGTATTGTAGTAAGCAGCGAACACAAAGGAGCAGGTCAGACTGCGCGGATGCGCAGTCTGACCTGCTCCTTTGTTGTTCGCAAATGGCAAAACAAAAGTACGCCACCGCCCATCGGGGCTTGGAGAAATAGATTGGGCTTTTGTTTGTTTGATTTGGTGTTTAACGTTCCGTCAACACTATATAGGTCATTTTGGAGACGCTGCTTCGAATTTGCGGGACTTTTACCCGACATTGAGATAAGATGACATCACAAGCCCTGTCACCCAATCAAACCAAAAGGGTTTATATGCATGGACGTTCCGGTCCGATTCGTACCACTTTGCCTGAGCAGGCTTGTTCCTCTAAGCAGAAACTGACCACACACGAGTATTGGTAAACCGCTTAGAAGGATTTAGCCTGCCCGGGCAAAGTGGTGTGAGTCAGACCGTCCAATCCATAGAAGCCTTTTGGTTTCATTGGGCGGCAGGGCTGGAGATGTCATTTCATCTCAGTGTCGGGTACAAGTCCCACAAAATTGGAAGCAACGTCTCCAAAATGATCTAAATAGTGCTGATGGGGGCATTTAACATCAATTAAAAAATGGTTTTCTTGAGACGTGGCTTATGTACGTGGGCTGATTGACTCTCAAATTACTAATAAATGCTTTTATCCAACCATCCTGAGACAATGGACAGTAATGCGTTTTCATTCTGAAACATTAAAACACTAATTATATTTTAACAATAGGAAAAGGGCAAATGGAGGAAGTCTTGACCATCAGACCTTGATTTTAACATTCTAAACATTTCGATAGCTCTAGATTTCCACGTAGTTAGATATGCTGTGTGTACTCATTAGAATTGCCTCATTGAGGCGATTGTAATGAGTGCACACAGCATACCTATATATCATAGAAGATACAAACATCATTTTTCGTGGCACCCGATCTTAAGCTATAATTATCCCTCAATGACTCGAACCACCCCTATCTCGAACTTATTTTCATGGTCACCAATTTGTTCCGGCCATTAAGTTCGACTGTATATCGGTTTATTTTATTTGAATCAGTTTTATGTTCCACCAACAGCTATGGACATGATGAGGCTAGACCATGGTTTATAGATTCATCCGAAAGTCTGGAGAAGCCCAACATCAAACTCACGACCCCTGAGTTTTGTTTGTTTTTGAGTTTTACGACACAGTCAATACTATTTAGGTCATATCGAGTAGGCCAGTTAACCTAACCACCACTTCCTGGGAAGAATTATGCATATACCAGTACTGTGCACATTCTTTCGCCAAAAACTGACAATTGCCCTTCTTGAATCAGCTGAAGGGAGAGAATGATCACAGAAATGATTTCACGATGATCCACGCACGAATTTTGCCCACCCAAGCAAGTAACGAAACTGCGACCTCCAGATCACCAGTCAGACGCGCATCCGACTCAGCTTCCGAGGCCGACCCCTTGTATATGAGATGTGTACGATGCCGGCTTATTTAGTCGACTGTGAGACGATGACTTGCAAAATATTTCTCGCAATATGCCACGGAAAGGCAAATTTAAAGAAACAACTGAGCTTCAGGGTGTTTGCGTAATCGTGACGTCATACATTCAATTTATTTAATATGGGGCGCCGTTTTACTATTTAATCCGTATTTATAGATATCCATAAATCGAATTATGGATATCCATAATTCGATTTATGGATATCCATAAATCAGCCGAATAATGGATATCCATAATTCGAATTATGGATATCCATAAATAGAATTAAGGATAGCCATAATTCGATTTATGGATATCATTAATTGAGATCGATTTATGGATATCCATAATTCGATTTATGGATATCCATTATTCGAATTATGGATATCCATAATTCGATTTATGGATATCCATTATTCCTCTGATTTATGGATATCCATAATTCGAATTATGGATATCGATAATTCGATTTATGGATATCCATAATTCGAATTATCGATATCCATAAATCACCGCCAATGCTTTTGGTTTAATGATTTCTCCCTAAGACACGTGGTTGTTTAATGTAAAAATCTTCAAGGTCTTCATCATCGCTGGAAGATGATGGCCAGTCAAAAGGACCTCTCTGCCGTGCAGCCTGTTCAGCCCGTGAGGCGGCCAAAGCAACGGACGCCATACGCTGAACGCCCGCCACGTGTGCAGTTATATATCGGAACCAGCCGTAAGATCTATAAATTCCAGCCAACGCATCCTGTCCCTCGGAATCACCTCTATGAGGACTGCGCACCTATGGACACTGAAAGTCGGACGTAAGATTATAATGATCCAAACAGGCAATCCGTGCATGCTTTCTGGAGAAAAAAGCACATGGTCGTTATACAGTAAAAGTCCTATAATAAGACCACTTTTGAACAGTTCCAAAGGTGGTCCCTGACCAGAAGACATTGTGTGCAGAATTCACGAAGAAAGAATAACTGCACCTTTCTAAATAAGCTTTTAAAGCAGAATTAGTCTTAAATTTAGATGGTCTTAATAGCAGAATTTCACTGTATATAGTATTAACATATATCCATATAATACTCTACTTGAGATGTATGGATTACCAGGCAAATTCAGATATATACCTCCTGGCCCCCGCCTATTTGGGCTTGGAGAAATAGATTTTGCTGCATGAGCTGAGAGTACTGGTAAACCGTTTAGAAGGTCTAAGCTTGACCAAACAAAGTCGTGCGAGTCAATGGGCGACAGGGATTGAGATGTGTGTTTGTTTGTTTGTATTTGAGTTCAACGGTCCAGTCAACACTTATTTAGATCATTTTTGGGCCGGTCAGTTTACCTATCCACACTTTTTCTGGGCAGGCTTATACGTAAGCAGTTAACCAGTACAGTGCACATTCTTTCGCCAGAAACTGACAACTGCCCTTCTTGAATCAGATCAGCGAAAGGGAGGGAATGATCGTAGAAAATATTTCATGATCAATCTCCACGAAAGAATGTCGCCGATCCCGGCAAGTATCGAACCCGCGTCCTCCTGGTCACCAGTCAGACGCGCATCGGACTGAGCTACCGAGGCCGGCATTTCATCTCAATGAAGGCTTAATGCCCATCATAACTGGAAGCAACGTCTTCAAAATGACCTAAATAGTACTGAAGGGGACGTTAAACCTCAAAACAAACAAAACATATCTCTCCTACACCATAGGCCACCACTAAGCCTACCCTACATTACCTCCACCTCCAACCCCACCCCGGCTTTTATAACACATCTAAATCGGAAACCTGACGCGAATAGTCGATTTTTTTTTTTGCAAAGGGAGCAGTCATTATTCATTAGGTTTATTTGCAGAGTTGAATTGTGGATATCCATAATTCGATTTATGGATATCAATAAATCGAATAATGGATATCCATTATTCGATTTATGGATATCATTAATTCAGTTCGATTTATGGATATCCATAATTCGAATTATGGATATCAATAATTCGAATTATGGATATCCATAAATAATTATGGATATCCATAAATAATAATGGATATCCATTATTCGAATATTGGATATCCATAATTCGAATTATGGATATCCATAAATAATTATGGATATCTATAAATAGGGATTAAATAGTAAAACGGCACCCTATTTATTCAGTCAGATGATGTGTGATAATAGGGATATCAAAAGATGTTTATTAACCTTGTTCATGGAAAGATATAGCAAGGTCACGTCAAACGGGTGGTCAATTAAGGAGAACAGATACACCGTTAGAGGATGCAACTCTTTACAACATATTTTTGACTCCTCCATTTCTTTGGGTCAACACTGAACGGAAAGAATTTTCTCATGAGGAGCAAATTTGACCCTTTTTAAGATGGCTTCAGTTTACAGGGAAGTGAACTGATCACAAATCGACCTGATGCACCGTTCCCCTTAAACGTAGTTTCAGTTGTATTTGTTGCAATTGGAGGAGTAAACACCCCTTTATTTGATACTGTGGAAGAACATAGTGATAACCTACCGTGTGATATAAAAGTATCTTTACTGTCTTTGAAAATGATATTTTCTGGTGAAAGAAATCAATTTTTTCTCGGGTTTGTTCCGTACATAAACTGTGGGTGCTTGGTTGAACCGCCCGCTCATTTGGGGTACATGCAATTAAGTACATGATCCACTGTACCAAAAACAGAAAGAGACATTTACTCAAGAAAAAAAAAAACAAAAAAAAAAAAAAAAAAAACACAGAAAACATAACCACCCCAAAACAGCGAAAGCCTTTACAATAATACTTCCGTGTGGCAGAGTACATTCTACCATATCTCCAAATGTGGGGGATTGGTGAGACAACGGTGACTTGTATCTTGCGTCACTAGGGCATCCAACTCATATTGGCTAACATTTGATCAAAGCTTGCTGTCCTTGCAGCAGGTAAGGGTAGAGGGGGAGTGTTGTTATTTCTTCTGTTTCTACACTTTCATTCATTTTCCCCCTCCTCTGTCCCTCACTTCTACCTCCTCTACTATCGCTTCTATCTCTTATCTCCCTGTCTGTGAGAGAAGACACAAAATGACCCACAAGAGTTGACGTGTCGTTAAACCCAAAATAATCAATCACTCATATCACCTAAACAGTTACTTTTCTGATGAAAATGTGTCGGAAATTTAACTTATTGATATTCAAAACATAGATTGTTGGTGCTCGTTAGAATCGCCTCATTGAGGCGGTTCTAACGAGTACCCACAACCTATCATCCCGCGCCCATCCGGGCTTGAAGAAATAAATGGGCTACACGATTCTTCCATGCAGAGCTGAATCCGACCGCACACGAGTACTGGTTACCCACTTAGAGGATCTAAGCCTGCCCAGGGAGGGCGGTGCGAGTCGGACCGTCCATGCTTATAAACCCTATTGTTTTCATTGGGAGACAGGGCTTGAGATGTCATTTCATCTCAATGTTGGGTAACAATCCCACAAAATTGGAAGCAACGTCTCCACAAAGGTCTAAAGGGTGCTGCCAGCATCCCAACAGATGACCTTATTCCCCCAGCTAGGCACTGTAGAAGTCATTTATTCAATGACGTTTCAGACCCTTGCTGCAAGAACTGACATTTATAAAGAATCATTCTTCCCCCAGAACCATTAGAGATTGGAACGACATTCCCAATTTGATTATTTCAACGGCTGAAGGTGCTGAGGATTGTGTAGCTAAGTTTACCTCTTTGATGAGAGCTAGGGACTAACTTCCCATCACAGGTCCTGGTGTATGAATGTTATGAATGTTATCTGACATGTCACCAGTATCAATTCTGATACTGATTCTGATTCCAAAATTTCCTACATAGTGTTGACGGGGACGTTAAACATCAAATCAAACAAACAAAACCAAAGCCAGTGCCTTAGAGCAGAAATAAGAAAAATAATGTATAAAAGGATGTTCTATACACGGACTATAGTTAACCTGACGTTTGAAATAAGAGAATCATGAACCAGGTTTGAGGTGGTGCCAGAGCAGAAGGAAGCTACCAGTTAGATCATGGAGGCCCAAACATTGGACATAAAAACGTCGGGCACATGGACTTTTCTAATATAATAATGTTCCAGTCGTACTTTCAAACAAATCGCGGCCCCCGCCCATCGGGACTTGAAGAAATAGATGGGCTGCATGATGCTTCCACGCAGAGCTGAAATCCGACCGCACACGAGTACTGGTAAACCACTTACAGGATGTAAGCCTGCCCAGGCAAAGCGATGCGAGTCGGACCATCCATGCTTATAAACCTTATTGGTTTCATTGTGCGACAGGGCTTGAGATGTCGTTTCATCTCAATATCGTGTAAGGTCCCACAAAATTGGAAGCAACGCCTCCAAAATGACCTATACAGTGTTGATGGGTACGTTAAATCTCAAATCAAACAAACAAACAAATTAAACAAATCGCGCTGTCATTTACTCGCATTACTATTTATTCAGGTGTCAATTAGAAAGAAGTTAACTTTGTCTAGTGTTTATTTCTACTGTTTAACTTTGTTCTTAATGATGTCTGCTTCAAACTGTCATTTTGCTTTTCTTTCAGATTCGAGACACTTCGAAAATGATGCAAAGCTCCATCATAGTCGGAATACAATACTGTCTGAAATACAATATGTTTAATTATTGCGTTAAGTGATATTGTAACAAATCAAGACTTTTAACTCATTTTGAACAAGAGGTCGTTAACACTGACCTAGGGTCGCAACGGACGTTTCAACATTACCCCAACCCCGATCACCTGACCACATCACCAACGGTGGCAACCTATATCGGAACCATCATTGAAAAGCGGCCATTTATATTCGACGTGCATTTTTCCTATTTTCAAATGTCTCCATCACTGCTTTCATTTCATTACGAAAACACGCCTATACAAATACATTGTAACCTTTGTCGCCGACAAAATGAAGATTAAAAGATGAAAAATTGTGATTTTTTTCTTATTTCTGCTCAAAATATAGATTGTGGGCACTCGTTAGAACCGCCTCATCGAGGCGGTTCTAACGAGTACCCACATTCTATATTTTAGAGCAGAAATAAGTAAAATAAGGTTTACCCCTGCAAACCCCAGTTTTACTGTATAAAAGTGGGGTTCAAAGGGGTCAAAATTTTATATGCGTGTTTACGTGATGAAAGATTCAGCTTAAGAGGTGGCATCCACCACTATCTTGTCAAAGATGCTAACCGGTGAAACGGAAGTATAGCTTATGCCGGCTTCTCTCATTTCAGATTTTGTATTTATCTGAAACCGAGGTATTATTTCACCTCAATGTCAGACAAAACTTCCACATAATCTAAAGCAACGCTTCCAAAATGACCTACATAGTGTTGACGGGACATAAAACCTCAACACAAACAATCTTTAGCGCCGGAGCACCCCACTGACCCGTTTGTTTGTCGCTTTCAGGAGAGGACTATGAGCCCGTGTTCCCTGTCAAGATCAAAATACTGGAAAGCTTTTTCACCACAGTTTGTATATTGTTGCAATGTTTACCAAAGGTTTCTTTGTAGCGGACATTGACACGCACTCACCACGTTGTTCACGACGCTCAGTGGGAAAATGTTTACGTCATGTTGGAAAGGAAACAATTGTGACTAAACAACAATCTAAAGTTTTCATTTATAATTTCATTGGTTGTAAATTATTGTGGTGCATGAAATTTCTTACCAACTGCAGTAAATCCAAGATGGCGGACATCGCAATTCAGCAAGGGTATTTTTTTTTTTTTTTTTTTTTTTTTTTTGCTCACGGGGTGTATAGAAAAAAATGCCCTTGCACTGTCCAATCAAAAGCCTTGAAACTTTACAATATAACAACAATTGCTGTTTTCCACGATTTTTATGACAAGGACTTGTGGTGCTGAAAGCCACAGCAAACGATGTCACATTTGGCGAGAAAGCCAATAATGGCGACTAGAGTTTAAACAATAACAATAACAACAGCGAGAAAAATTCCACAAGAGTTCTGTCGAAGGCTTTGTCAAGCCTGTATATGTAGACGTAAATGTTGAAGATAGGCAGATCGAACGGACGATAGACGATAAACCGGACTCTTACATTGCAACAGATAAGATGGTACTTTTTGGTAACTGAAGGATAGTTTTCTTTATTTCGCAGTATAAACCTATGTTGTGGGTATTCATTTGAACCGCCTCGCCGAGGCGGTTCTAATGAATACCCATAACATAGGTTTTTATTGAGAATTGACAAAAACTATCCTTCAATTATCACAAAATAGCAAGCTTATCTGACACCTCAAACAACAATAGATCTTTGCCTACCTTTTCTCGTGGTCCAGGTGTAAAAAGATCTTCATTTCTATTATTACGTTTCTTTTTCAATTACACGCTTACTTGATTGAATAATTTTATGAAAGAGAGTTGACGAAGCGACAAATAAGTATCCTGATGAACAAGAATTGTTACAAGTTGAAGGGACAGGTGAGGTGAAGTTTATTGCGCAATATAAATTCTTAACATCTTTCCTTTTCAAAACTTACCAAAAGACCTCCAGCATTCTGTAACCAATAATCTTCCATATAATACCATTTAAGATCTTATTTATTTCATTCATATAATGTGTTTACAAAAATCTCTATGCAACCAGAAAGCGGCGTCTGATCGGGATTTTTCTGTTAACGTCCTTTTTTCCCTTTCTCTTTTGTGTGTGTGTGGGTGAGGGGGTGGGGGAAGGTGCAGGGTGTGTGGACGCTAAGCTTATTGTCTACGCCGAAGACATTGATTGACATTTTAGACGTAGCCTAGCGGGTTTAACACGGAAGTACAGCCATTAGTTACCCACAATGCAGGTTGACCTTAATATTTATATACAAGAACAAGTATAAGCTTTCACAAGGAGTGAAAAGCGGTCGATAACAAGCATAAGCTTTTATGAAAAAATGGCGCACAGGCAGAGCTCTGGCACAGAATTGCTATCACTTCGCACAAGCCCATATTTGCTGCCATATTTGAACAGGCTCATACAAAATATACATCCACAAACTCTCGACTACGATGGACCCAGGAGCCCTCGCCTCTAGTGAGCTAAACAAAACTTGCCTCGCCGTTAGCAAAATTTTTTGGTTAATCGTCAATAAGTCTTCAATAAAGTGTAGGAAAGTTTTCTACTTTACGTCTCCAACAGTTTTCAAGCATTCCTTTGATAAGATGTCACAAGCATATTGAAGTTGCACATATGTTTTTTTCCAAGATGAAAAGTACTTTTTGACAAAATTACAGCGTTTGCAACTAGACTTTTCATACATTATACTTCAGTCGGCTGGATTCTGGTTGCAGCATGGCAATTAGAATATTATCAAATACAGCTGATAGTATAAAACGCATTTTAGCATGGGATTTTACTATAGACATTCACAAGCATAGATCTAGCTTTTAGTAAAAGCTATACTTGTTAATATATAGATTAAAGAATTCGACGCATCTTCATGGTCGCTTAGGCCGCATTCACACTACGATCCGAATCGTACCAGAATGATGCGTGGCAGATGTGCCTCTACAACAGAGACAAGTCTTGTACAATTAAGATCTTCGTTTACACTTGCAGTACCAAATACAAACTATGGGTCATAGAAAAATTACCAAACCCCACCCGTTCCACTTACACACACTTAATAACATGATAACCGCTGACTAGGGAGCTTTCCACTAAATGTTTTCCATAGGCGACAATAGTAGCATTTTACCTGCTCCCACAAAACTATACATACAACACTTTTCAAACCTTACTTGTTTATAGAGCCATCCTAGCCCAACAAGTTAATGAGAAAAAATCCACATGTTGAACTGCTCCTTTTCAAGATACAGTCAACCATGTTTGTTTACCTACTAGAACGGAGAAGCCTCCGTGGTGTAGTGGTTACGCTACTCGCCTCGTAAACCGGGGTCGCAGGATCGATCCCGGGCTTCTCCAGACTTTCGGATGAGTCTTTTAACCGAGGCCCCGTCTCCTTATGACCTTAGCTGTTGGTGGGACGTAAAACTCAAACATTCACTCACTCACCTACTAGAACGAAGTAAGGTAGCATTGCACTAATTACTGGGAGGTGCCGGGTTGTATCCTTGTGGGCCGAGCTTTTAGTTGAGTTCTAAATACCAGAGACTTGCTTCCATTGGATATATATCCCAGGTTTTATTTCAATGTGAGAAAACGATAGGAATGGGGGACTAAAATGATGCATGTTTTATAAATATATTTACAAGCTCAAAGAAATTGTTGTTGATTTTATATGGTCACCCCTCCTTTAAAAATGTTGGTTTGTATTTACTCCGTTCTAGTAGGTAAAAAACATGTTTGACTGTAACTTGAAAAGGAGCAGATCAACATGTGGATTTTTTAGCTTACCAGAGCCGAAGGCTCCGGGGGAGCTTATAGTATAGGCATTGGTCCGTCGTCCGTCGTCGTCGTCGTCGTCGTCCGTGTCTGCGTCTGCGTCGTCAACATTTTCAAACTACATCTCCTCTGAAACTACTTGGCCAATTGAAACCAAATTATATGTGGAGCCTCTATGGGAAGGGGGAACGAAAGTTTGTTGGTGACGACTGGGTCACATGACCATTATGGCCGCCATGCCCATATATGGTAAAAACCTTTAAAAATCTTCTTCTCAAGAACCGAATAGCCGATGATCTTGAAACTTGGTATGCAGCATTTGGGACTCGGGCCCAACCAAGTTTGTTCAAATGATGACCTTTGGTTGACCTTGACCTGTTTTGTGTCAAGGTCAAATCTGGTCACTTAGACATTTGTATGGAAAAATGGCAAAACAGTGTTTTTTTCTGATTGTATATTAGCTAGTGTCATTAGAAATGGTATTTGCAATCAGCTGAATGGAAGTTTATCAGTTTCAGGGGTCAAGGTCATTTACCGACCTATGTCCAGGACGGCTGAGATTCAGTATTTTTATCTTCTTCACTTAAACTACTTGGCCAATTGAAACCAAATTACATGTGGAGCCTCTGTGGAATGGGGGAACAAAAGTTTGTTCGTGAGGACTGGGTGACATGACCAATATGGCCGCCATGCCCATATATGGTAAAAACCTTTAAAAATCTTCTTCTCAAGACCGAATGGCCGATGATCTTGAAACTTGGTATGCAGCATCAGAGACTCTGGCCCTACCAAGTTTGTTCAAATGATGACCTTTGGTTGACCTTGACCTGTTTTACGCCAAGGTCAAATTTGGTCACTTAGACATTGGTATAGAAAAATAGTCAAACAGTGGATTTTTCTGATTGTATATTAGCTAGTGGCATCGGAAATGGTATTTACAATCAGCTGAATGGAAATTTATCAGTTCCAAAGGCCAAGGTCATTTACCGACCTTTGTCCAGGACGGCTCAGACTCTGTATTTTTATCTTCTTCTTCATTTAAACTACTCGGCCAATTGAAACCAAATTACATGTGGAGCCTCTACGGAATGAGGGAACGAAAGTTTGTTCGTGAGGGCTGGGTCACATGACCAATATGGCCGCCATGCCCATATATGGTAAAATCCTTTAAAATCTTCTTATCAATAACCGAACGGCCGATGATCTTGAAACTTGGTATGCAGCATCAGGGACTTTGGCCCTACCAAGTTTGTTCAAATGATGACCTTTGGTTGACCTTGGCCTGTTTTAAGTCAAGGTCAAATTTGGTCACTTAGATATTTGTATGGAAAAATGGCAAAACAGTGGATTTTTCTGATTGTATATTAGCTAGTGGCATCAGAAATGGTATTTACAATCAGTTGAA
The DNA here is from genome assembly GCA_963580285.1 of Lucinisca nassula. Taxonomy (NCBI): domain Eukaryota; kingdom Metazoa; phylum Mollusca; class Bivalvia; order Lucinida; family Lucinidae; genus Lucinisca; species Lucinisca nassula. The sequence goes on from OY757015.1 coordinate 104,110,685, forward strand.
TGGAAGTTTGTCAGTTTAAAAGGTCAAGGTCATTTACCGCCCTTTGTCCAAGACGGCTCAGATTCAGTATTTTTATTTTCTCCTTCACTTAAACTACTCGGCCAATTGAAACAAAATTACATTTGGAGCCTCTACGGAATGAGGGAACGAAAGTTTGTTCGTGAGGACTGGGTCACATGACCAATATGGGCCGCCATGCCCATATAAGGTAAAAACCTTTAAAAATCTTCTTCTCAAGAACCGAATAGCCGATGATCTTGAAACTTGGTATGCAGCATTAGGGACTCTGGTCCTACCAAGTTTGTTCAAATGATGACCTTTGGTTGACCTTGACCTGTTTTATGTCGAGGTCAAATTTGGTCACTTAGACATTTGTATGGAAAAATGGCAAAGTAGTGGATATTTCTGATTGCCTGGTAGGCTGTGACATCAAAAATGATATTTGCAGTTAGCTGAATGGAAGTTTATTAATTCCAAAGGTCAAGGTCATTACTGACCTTTGTCTTGGATGGCTCATATTCAGTATATTTATCTTCTTCTCCAGCAAAAGAGCTGTGCTGATTGAAACCAAATTACATGAAAAGCCTCTATGGGGGTGAGGCAATTAAACATTATTCGTGGTATTGTTGTCACATGACCAAGGTGGGCACCTTGCCTGTATATGGTATAAACCACATGACCTCTGGTGAGCGTAGTGGCCCATGGGCCTCTTGTTTCTCATTAACTTGTTGGGCTAGGATGGTTCTATAAATAAGTAAGGTTTGAAAAGTTTTGTATGTGTAGTTTTTGTGGGAGCAGATATATTTATAAAACGTGCATCATTTTAGTCCCCTATACCTACCATTTTCTCACAATGAAATAAAACATGGGATATATATCCAATGGAAGCAAGTCTGGTATTTAGAACGCAACTTAAAGCTCGGTCCACAAGTGATAAAACCCGGCACCTCCAGTATTTAGTGCAATGCTACCTAAAGCCGTTCCCTAATTTAACCCATTTAGTACCAGAAACCCCTAAAGGGGTAATTTGCAAACAGTGCAGGCCCAGATCAGACGCCGCGTCTGATCAGGGCCTACACTGTTTGCAGAAAAATCAGCCTTTTTCCAAATTAATTTCGAAGGAAACACAACCCGACACCCCTAAATTTTGAAATGGACTCCTGCTATTTATAAGGAGGAAGATTCCATTTGGTACAAAACGGGTTAATCATACAAGTTTGTAAGTTGAATGTACCGGTTCCGATTTGGACACAAAATGTACGCTCGAAGCAAAAAACACACGTTTTCAGTCGGCAAATATACGAGCAACGAAATTTACAGGGCCTCGCCCATCCGGGCTTGGAGAAATAGATTTGGCTGTAGGATGCTTCCACGCAGAGCTGAAACTGACCGAACAAAAGTACTGGTAAGCCGTTTAGAAGGACTAAGCCTGTCCAGGCAAGGTGATGTGCTTCGGTCTGTCAAATGCTTATAAGTCCTAATGGTTTCATTGGATGGCAGGGCTTGATATGCCATTTCATCTCGATATCGGGTAAACGTCCCACAAAATTGGAAGCAACGTCTCCAAAATGACCTAAATTGTGTTAATTGGGACATCAAACCTCAATTCAAACAAAGACAAACGAACAATTACTGTTTAGAAAGTCATCCTCCACACTGGCCGCGTCAAGTGAAAATCTGTCTTCGGACCATGATATGAACACAAAGATGACAAAAATCAGCCTGCGCAATCTAATAGTCTGGGCACAGAAGTCCCATTCCACATGAGAGTATTTGGTCAATCACTTTCCATTTATCGCCCAGTGAAGGCACTGGCCAGCCTGCGCTTCCGCGCAGGCTGGTCAGTGCCTTCACTGTGTGCGCATGTGAACACGGATATATTTTCATGGCCTGGGCTCATTTTATGCAATGCACATAATTCAATAGACATTCACATTCCATTTTTTTCTGAATTTCATATGTATGCATGCTTGGTCCCCAGGGCTTTCCAGAACTCCAGAAGGCAAGAAAATATTTCACGTAATCGACTTCTTCCACACCGTATAATTTTATAATCAATGCTTTTGGCGTTTCAATCCATTTCTGTGACATAAAACATTCGGTTAAGTTTCTCAAAATTCGTTATAAACGCATCATAATGTGTCAGTGTCACTAATTTAAGAAGAAACCCATTTATATGTTTAGTAATCTAGTGGTTCCCAGGAACTCTGTGGACACAAAAGACAATTGCAATGAAGTTAAATCAAATAAATGCAAATATTTATGTAAAATATTGACTCGAGAGTAATCATGAGTCAACTGGCAAACCAAGAAGAAAGCGGGAAAAAGAGAGAATAAAAATGGTTGAACATTACGATAACACATCCGTGTGATATAGTACAGTTTTCAAACCTCAAAAAAGGCAGGTTTTCTGATGAAAATTTTTGATATTTTTCTTATTTATACGCCAAACATAGGTTTTGGGTGCTATTTAGAACCGCCTCATTGAGGCGGTTCTAACGAGTACCCAAAACCTATGTCTTGGAGAAGAAACAAGGAAAATAATGTTTACCCCTGTAAACCCCAGTTTTCTCTATATAAAGTGGGTTTTAGGGAGGTCTTTATTTCACGGACTTGTTCACGTGATGAGGAAAAGAAACCAGAAAGAAAGCCATTGAAGACAGAGAGACATACAGAAAGACAGAAAGTCTTTGAAAGGAAGAAATAACTAAATACAGACATAAAGACAATATATCCACTGAAAGAAAGAAAAGTAAGAAGGGAAAAAGAAAAACAAAGAAGAAACGAAACAACGTTGAAAGGCAGAAGAAAGGAAAGTCGTTGAAAGACAGTCAGATAAATAGTGTCTGTCTATCTACTAGATATATGATTCTTGCACACCAGATAAGAAAGTCCATAGTTTTTGCTTGGGATAGAAATTCTGTTCCAACCCGGGGGTTCTTGTTAAATGCACTGGTTGAATACGACCTCTTATGCGCCGCCGTTAAGGCTGGTGTCACATAACGTTACGAGACATCACTAAACATCACTGTAGTGTCACCACAATATGGCGGACGTCGGCAACCGAAGTGACTGCAGTATTAAAATCCTCGTTCAGAAATGGAAGTCATGCGAGAAAAAGAATCCTACATGGGTGTGATGCAGGACAGTGAACCTCGAGACGGATTTTTCCATCCACCCCCTCACACCTATGTATTTGTTTGTTTGTTTGATTTGAGGTTTATCGTCCACGTCAACACTGTAAAGGTCGTTTTGGAGATGTTGCTTCCAATTTTGTGGGACTTTTACCCGACATTGAGATGAAGATTCTTATAATACGATATGAGCCCGCGCACGATAAAATCTACAATAAGGCCACTGCGACCAGCCAAGACTTTGATCAGCCTGCGCATCCGCGCAGTCTGATCAGAGTCTTCGCTGATCGCGTGTCCTACTATAGACTAATATCTATACAAAGAGACATAAGCAAAAGGTCTTGTCATAGTGGATGTGTGCGCAGGTTGATTTGAGTATCTGCTGGTCACACAGGTATTATTGTAGGTTTTGTCATGTGCCGGCTCATATGGGAGCCACGACACGCCCAAGACTGACATTAGCCTCAAACCCACTTACAGCTTTGCCTAATGTACTGGCATTCATATTTCACACTGCAAAGATTCTGATCAGTTTGTTTACACACTCTGTCAAAATAGAGCTCTTCATGTCCTCCTCATGAGGTCAGTTTGGGTCAATATGCGCCCATACAACTAGCATCCATGTATTGTAAAATCCCTATATTAAGACCACCTTTGGGACTGTTCAAAAGTGGTCTAAGAGACCACTTTTGAACAGTCCCAATGGTGGTCTCACACTAGAGCACACTGGATGTAGATAACCACAAAGAAAACACACCCGAAACCTTTTAAGCATAATTTGTTTAATTTTTGGTGGTCTTAATAGTGGGATTCCGCTGTACATGAAGCGTCAAGCTAAGACTAGTCTGACTGCTCAAGTCTGATAATAGTTTTCGCTGAGCGCACATCCCCTGAGGCTCAGTTGAAAAAATAAGATCGTAACGTATGCGGAAAAATTGCTGATAAAATATACTTTCGAATGGTAAAAAAAAAAAAAAAAAAAAAATGAAAAAGAAAGAAAACACAACCTCATTGAAACTGACAAGTTGTCATCAGAAAGATGTCTTTATTAAAAATGTATTTCATGGTTGCGTGTCAAACGTTGATTTTAATTGATAGATATAATTGAAATGTTTAAAATTCATAAATATGTTTGATACAATCTGCCAAATATGTCTTTTTGAACGTGTTTTTAATATAAAAATGATTGAAACTTACCCTTTCACACCTGTGTATCTTGAAGAGGACCATTCCGTCTTTGAACTTGGCCACGCCCATTCTTGTTAATAGGAAGTTTTGTTTGTTTGAATTGAGGTTTTACGTCCCGGACAACACTGGATAGATCATTTTGGAGACGTTGCTTCCAATTTAGTCTGAATTTTTAACCCTACATTGAGCTGAAATAACATCTCAAGCCCTAATATTCAAACAAACCAATAGGGATGGTTTATATGCAGGGACGGTCCGATTCGCACCACTTTGCCTGGGCAGACTTAAACCTTCTTAGCGGTGTACCAGGACTCGAGTTTGGTCGGTTTCAGCTCTGCGCGGTAGACGGGGAGGGGTCGGGGGCGCCAGGAAGCATGATAAGGATGGCGGAAAGGTTTCTTTTCAATTTTCTTTGCCAAAAGAAGTTATGTTGTATGTACTCATTAGAATCGCCTCATCGAGGCGATTCTAATGAGTACAAACAACATACAATTTCAAGTTAAATAAAATATATCTCCCTTAACTGTTATCTTGAACTATCCGCAAGCTTCCTAGGAAAAAAGAGAGAGTTCGAATCTGCCATGGTAAACGAGCCAACCGTGTTCGAACCACTGAACTGTACTGTAGTCATTGACAGGATGGCAAATACTGTAGATCCTGATGAGATGGCTTCTGACTTATTTCACCATAAAATATATACTGGATTGTTTTCAGTGCTGTCGGGTGGAACACCTTTGCAGTTTTAATTGGTCTGTCGGTTTCCTGCTCCCCTGGAGCTTAGCTTTAGATCAGCTTACGCCGTGGTCTGGCGTCTGTCCGATGATGAGAGGTTTCATGGTGGCATCGAGATTAAGAATTGTTCCAATCTTGCGAGATTCAAGAGCTTATTAAAAAAACGGACTTGCCTTATTCCAATATCCAAGAGGGCCACCATTGCGGCCATCTTAAAAAAACTTCAAACGACATCTCCCAAACTACAAGTTGGATTAAGCGGAAACATGGTGGAAGGCATTGGATCGACATCGGAATTTAGAACTGCTAAAATCGTTACCTTACGATATATCCAATGTTACCGGCATGGGCTCAAACTTGATGGAAGGTATAAGAGAGACACGTAGATTTAGAACTGCTAAACTCGGTTCCGATATCCAACACTGCCGTCACGGACCGTAAAGGTTATTGAGCCAAAACACGGTGGAAGGCAATGGGGGAGTCATTGTGATTTACAATTGTTCCGTTTCGATATCCAACATGACCGCTACGCCGGCCATCTTGAAAATCATCATTTAATTCGGCGGAATGAGCCGAAACTTTGAGGAAAGCTTTGGGGCAACATGAAGATTCAGAATGCTATAATATGTTTGGTTTGGTATCCAAGATGGCCAGCATGGCGGCCATCTTGAAATTCTTCAAAACGACATCTTGCGAACCACAGGTCGGTTTCAGCTGAAATTTGATCGGATGCATCGGAGTGATAGGATTTACTCAAATTGTTGTTTCAGTATCTAACACAGTTCCAAACCAGTAGGATGCATTGGGCAAATGGAAAATCAATATACTAAAATCGTATAGTTCCGATATCCAAGATTTTGGCCATCTTCAAAAGTTAAAATACGTCATATACTCCCAAACCATACGTGAGATTGAGCTGAATCTTGACAGGAGGCATCGGTGGGGGTCACTGATGAGGCCTAATTGGCCGAAACTAGCCATTCTGGCCCAGAAAACATGTACACTTCATATTATCCAGTTATGTGGTGTATTCCTTGCTTCCAAAGGATAACCCTTTTATAGAACAGATTAAATGGAAATTCAGAATGACTTAAATTGCCTGCGGCCTGCGACATTCGCAAATCATACTGTTCCTATATAGAAGATGGCCACTATGGCGACCATATCGAACTTCGTCAACGACACCTTCATGTAAGTCAGATTGTGATAAAGCTCTGCGGGAGGCATTTGTGCGACACTGAGATTCAGAATTGCTAAAATCGCACCGTTTCGATTAATAGGTATGGCAGTAATCAAACCGCAAGTCGAGTTGAGCTGAAACGGAATGGGAGGTATCGGAGCTACATGGTGATTCAGAATGTTTAATTCGGCCTGATAACCAGGCCGGTTGACGAAATGGTCGCCAGTGTGCCTAATTTGACCTTAAGGACACCACAGCTCGTGCATTTTACATTTGATTCTTTACGAATTTCATACAAACCTTTTTTGTCATCAATGTGTTGGATGAGCACAAAGACGAATTTTTTTTCCAACTTCCTGTTTTCAAGATGGCCGATAAAATTGTCGTCAGGAGACCCAGTTTGATATAGTGGCCACTATAACGTAGGATGCCTATGTGCGGGACCTTTAATCGGACCTCCTACAGCTCTAGTACTTATCTTAAAGGGCACATCAATATCCTTGATATGTGGTCTGCTTTCATGCCAGGAATTTTCTTTTGTATTAAAATGGTTTGTGTGCATGTGTGTGCGTGCATTCGTGTGTGTGTGTTCTGTTCGGGTTTTACGTCCCACCAACAGCTAAGGTCATATGGAGACGGGACCTCGGTTCAAAGACTCATCCGAAAGTATGATGAAGTCCGCGATCGAGCCCACGGCCCCTGGTTTATGAGGCGTGTAGCAAAACCACAACACCACGGAGGCTTTTAAAACCGGTTTTGTTTGAATTGCGATTTAACGTCCCCGTCTCTTTTTTAGGTCATTTTAGAGACGTTGCTCCAAATTTTGTGGGACCTTTACCCGACATTGAGATGAAATGACATTTCAAGCCCTGCCGCCCAATGAAACCTAAAGGTTTATATGTAATTGACGGTCTCACTCTCACCACTTTGCCTGTCATGTGCTCTCAGTTTCAACTCTGCGTGGAAGCACCATACAGCCCATGTACTTCTCCAAGCCCCGTTGGACGGGGGCGAAACGCTACCATAACTATATAAAGACTTTAAGGGTAACATGCATTTAAACTTCAATAACTCGAAAACGAATGTTTCGTTAGCTATGACTGATTCGAACTTGCGTTTTGAGACCCCAGAGTATTTCTGCTGATATCCCCAGATTGCAATATACATGTATTTTGATATACTGATTTCAACTTGGAAAGGTATGTTGTGTTTACTCATTAGAATCGCCTCAATGAGGCGATTCTAATGAGAACACACAACATTCCTTTATTGGACAGAATATCTAAAAGAGATACGTAAGTCACCCTCATTATGTCGCATGTCCTGGCGCTGTGATTAAACTTCACATTACGAAAACATGCCTATATACATGTAAATACTAAAATTTAAAGATGAAAGATTGTAATATTTTTCTTATTTCTGCTCAAATGGAGATTGTGGGTACTCGTCAGAACCGCCTCCATGAGTCGGTTCTATCGAGTACCCACAAGCTATATTTTAGAGCAGAAATAAGAAAAATAAGGTTTACCCCTTGAACCCCAGTTTTGCTATATAATACTGGGGTTCAAAGGGGTCAAAATTATATAGGCGTGTTTTCGTGATAAGTTGTTCGTACTACCCATATCTCGAACAATTTTAATAGTCTTATAGGTATTCGAGCTTTCGAAGTTCGTACTCTTAATAACATTATCCTCTTGATCAGCCTCATCCAGGTGAGAGATTTCTGACTCACTTGAGCCTCGTTTTTGGTTTGGTCGCCATGAGGCGGGCAAACCGGGTATAATGACCAGATTGTAACTGTTCCATGGAGGAGCACGTGACACGATCAACCAATCAACTTTAACATTAAACATCAAATCAAACAAACAAATAACGATGATGCAATACTATACTGCAATTACAGGAAACAGCCTGTCTGAAGAGCGAAACAGGCCGAAAAGCAAGCGTTTCAACTCCAACAATAAATATCTTAAGGGAAATGGATACACCTGGCAGGTGTGGTAGTTAGTCTACCATTTTTACCGTATTTCGAAACACACCTATACAAATACATTGTCATTTTTGGGCCAAAGAAAAAGAAATTTTAAAAAGAAAAATTGGAATATTTGCCTTTTTTGCTCAAAACATAGATTGCGGGGAAGAGACAGAAACGCCACGACGAGGCGATTCTATCGAGTACCCACAATCTAGTGTCTCAGAGCATGAATACGGAAATTAATGTATACCCCTGCACACCCCAGCTTTACTATACATAAGAAGCCTCCGTGGTGCAGTGGTTACGCTACTCGCCTCGTAAACCAGGGATCGAAGGATCGATCCCGGGCTTCTCCAGACTTTCGGATGAGTCTTAAAACCGAGGTCCCGTCTCCGTATGACCTTCGCTGTTGGTGGGACGTAAAACTAAAACTCACTCACTTTACTATATAAAAGTGTAGATTATATTTTCTTGTCCTTTGGGATCATTTATTCCATTGTGGAATTTTGAAAATATCTGAGGGTCACTGATGAGGCCTAATTGACCGAAACTAGCTAGTCTGGTCCAGAAAACATGTACACTCCATATTTTTCAGTTCCGTGGTGTATTCCTTGCTTCCAAAGGATAGCCCTTTTAAAGAACATATTTAACTTCACTACAACTGGTGTGTGGGAATGTGTGGCGGCGGTAAAACGTCTCCCTGCCCTACATCATAGTGTAGATTATATTTTCTTGTCCTTTGGGATCATTGATTCCATTGTGGAATTTTGAAAATATCTGAGGGTCACTGATGAGGCCTAATTGGCCGAAACTAGCTAGTCAGGCCAAAAAAACATGTGCACACCATATTTTTCAGTTCTGTGGTGTATTCCTTGCTTCCAAAGGATAACCCTTTTATAGAACATATTAAAGGGGATCACAATTCTATAGGCATGGTTTCGTGATGGAAATACAACTTTAAGGACCTTATGGTTGCTACTCTGTTGGCTCTGTTCAACTAAAAAAGGGGTCTGCTCTAACAGGGGAACAATTTGCTCCTCAAGGGGTCTACTCTAAAAGGGAAGAGTTTGCTCCCCAGGAGCAAATTCTTTCCTTTAAGAGTTTACCCCTTAAGACATATGCAAAGAGAAACTACTTTTGCAGGAGTAGCCCCACCCCCTTAAGGCGTATCTATTTCCCTTATGGGGAACTTATAACAGTCGCAGTCATTTTCGCAAAGTTTACATCTTGTAATGCCATTATGGAGTAAGTCCATAGGGCCATGGAAACGAAAAACAACAGAACATAACTACTACTATACTCACAAAGTGTGGCTGGCTGCGGTAGCTCAGTCGGATGCAGTCTGACTGGTGATAAGGAAGACTCGGGTTCGATACCTACCGGGGTCGGCAACATTCTTTTGTGGAGATTGATCATGAAATCTTTTCTATGGTCATTCTCTCCCTTCCGCTGATTCACGAAGGGCAGGGGTCTGTTTTTGGCGACAGAATGTGCACTGATCTGGTAAACCGCTTACGGATAAGCCTGCTCAGGAAAAGCGTGGATAGGTACACTGACAGGCCCAAACATGACCCAAATCAGTGTTGACTGGGTCGTTAAAATACAAATAAACAAAACTTGCAAAGTTTACTTCACACAGATAGGAACAGATTTATATATTCTGAACATCTTTCGATGCGCTGATAGCTCTAATAATACGTATATGTATATATTTAAATGTTGGAAAGACAAAGAACGTTGTTTTTCCTCATTTATAAAGATCGCCCGGTGTAACGGGCCTCCGTGGCCTAGTGGATAAGAGTGCTGACTCTTAATCATTAGGTCTCTCAACGCTGTAGGTTTGAGCATGGCTCAGGTCACATAATGAGAAGTTCTGCAACAGAAGGTCAGGAGGTTTTTCATCGGGTACTCCAGTTTTCGATTACCTCTGATTAACGATAGGCTTGATGTGAGTGAAATAATCTTGAAAGGATCGTAAAACCAAAAATAAACTAGAAATGTGTCAATACAACACAAATGCCCCCGCCCAGGAGCCTTCCCCAGCCATGCCCTCCCCCACCCCCTCCTAAGGTCATTGACATAGGTTGGTGTATGGCTGATTAAACCTTGGAAAAATAAGTATCAACATACCAAATAGGAACTCAATCCATCAAATGGTTTGGAAAATATGAGCTCTTACAAACGTTAACATTCAACATTTCTAAGTCTGCAGCCTTGACCTTAAGGTCATGGGGCAGGGTGGGGTTATGGCTGAATGAAACTTTTGACCTGTATCTATCATCATTCCAAATATGTAGCAAATCAATCGCATGGTTCAGGAAATATGAAATCTCAAAAAATATAATATAAAAAATTTCTATGTCTGTGACCTTGACCTTGAGGTAAGGGTGGGTGTATGGCTCAATGAAACTTTGGACCTGCAACTATTGTCATACCAAATATGAAGCAAATCCATTATAAAGTTTGGAAAACATAAGCTATTAACATACTTAAATTTGAAAATTTCTATATCTGCGACCTTAACCTTGAAGTCATAGACATGGTGGGGGTATTACTGAATAAAACTTTGGACCTGCATCTATCATCAAACCAAATATGAACCAAATGAATCATAAAAGTTCAAGTTCAACGTGGTACAAATACCTTAACCTGAGTCTTAAACATTAACAATTTTCTACGTCTGTGACCTTGACCTTGTGGGGGTATTGCTGAATAAACCTTTGGACCTATATGTATCATCATACCGGTTATGAACCAAATTCATTGCACGGTTTGGAAAATATGAACTCAAGTTCTACCTGGTACAAATACCTTAACCTGGGTCTTAAACATTAAAAAATTCAAAGTCCATGACCTTGACCTTGAGGTCATAGGTATGGATGGGGGTATTGCTGAATAAAATATTGGACCTATATTTATCATCATACAAAATATAAACCAAATCCATTGAATGGTTTTGAAAATATGAGCTCAAGTTCTACCTGGTACAAATACCTTAACCTGGGTCTTAAACGTTAGAAATTTCTAAGTTTGTGACCTTGACCTTGAGGTCACGGGTATGGGCGGGGGCATTGCTGAATAAAACTTTGGACCTATATCTATCATCATACTAAATATAAACCAAATCTATTGTGTGGTTTGGAAAATATGAGCTAAAGTTCTACCTTGTACAAAAACCTTTACCTGAGTCTAACAGGATTACGTACGTACGTACGTACACACTTTCGTACAGAAGGACGTACATTCGGACGCAAGTACGCACGTACCCATGGACGCACGTACGGAAAACTATGCCCCCGGCATCATTCGATGCGGGTGCATAAAAATATCGCTGGGTGTGTAAAAACATTTCCATGTCTTTGCTACTGGAATTAACGTCAGTGCCAAGGTCGATATTTAGGGAGCGGAACAAAGTCATAACGTTGATGGGTCGTTGTTATTGTTCTTGAGCCCAGCACAGATAGCAATAGTTTCTGTTCAAAAACTTCATGACTACTAAGTGACCTGCCACCAGTTACAGACTTGAGTTGTTAAAAGACTTTTTGGCGCATTCGAATGGAGCTATTGTATCTGATAAGCCGAGAGTGGTGTTCTTTATTTCCACTCAATACTTGACGTTTTACTAATCAGTTTCTTTTACAATTAAATTGTGACCCAGAAAGATATACAAAAGGATTGCAAATTTCAGGTTTTTGCGGAGGTATCGCTTAAAGAAAATGACGAGGTTTAAGATACAGTCTGATTCACAGCACTTTTTCTGGGCAGGCTTAGATCTTCCTAGGCGGTTCAGCAATACTTCAAAATTCAGTCGGTTTCAGCTCATGCAGTCCAATATGTTGCCCCAAGGTCTGATCGGCCCCCGTCCATCGGGGATTGAAGAAATAGATTGGGCTGCATGATGCTTCCACGCAATGCTGATACCGGCCGCACATAATTGTGTTAAATCGCCTAGAAGTGCTAAGTAGAAGTAAAACAAAGATCAGGAATCGATACAATTAACTTACTCAACCCATCAAAGACACCAAAGGGAAAGAAATACAAACATTAAGCGACCAGACCATAATGGAAACCTAAACAAAGGAAGGCCATAAGGACAGTTACTTTCCCACAAAATGGCCATATGGCCATCCAAAATTAAAAGACACGGGTGATACACACAGTAAGTAACAAACAACAACATAAATAAATCGCCTAAGCCTGCCCAGGAAAAGTGGCTCGAGTCGGACCGTTCATGCATTTCAAACGTTTAGTTTCATTGGGCGACAGGACTTGAGAAGGAATTTTATCTGCTCGTTTTATCAGTACTGAGTAAAAGTTCCACAAAATTGGAAGCAATGTCTAAAAAAAAACTCATACAGTGTTAACAGGGACGTTAACAACAAATGAAATAGATAACCAATGCCCTATAGAAGGCCTGATGACTTAAGAAAAATCTTTTTATACGCCCGTTTGGAAAACAACAACAAAAAAAAAAAAAAAAAAAAGTCATATTAAGTTTTGGGTTGCTGTCCGTCCGTTCGTTCGTAAACTTTTTTTGTCATTTCCGTATAACTCCTACTATACAGTTTTCATCCGATCAAGCCTAAAATGTGTATGTAGTAAGGCTAAGATGTGAAGATGTGCCTTAAGTTTCGAGAATTACTGTCCACCAAATATTAACAAAGTTATGATCCTTTGAAAAATTCGTTTTACATTTTCGTTTGGTTAAGTTTTTGTGCTATACATGTGTAAACCATATGTAAGTTACATTTAGTTTATACTTACCATGGCGTTAAACAATTTACCATAGAATACTCAACACTACCTACCCCTCCGGATACCAAGGTCACAGACTTCGAAATTTTATATACACGTTTTGTATTAAAGTTTATTATTTTTATTTAAAAAAATGCATTAAGTGGGATAATGATATCAGCTGACTCAAATCAGAATGTAGACTGACAAGACCAAACCTATTGGATGCTTTTTGAAAGCAGCCAACTTGTTGTTATTAATTTTTTCAGTCCGTTTTTCATGTCATTAAAAGAAAACTTATAGCTTGTCACGGCTATATGAGGATACAATGCGATGATATATATTTCCTTTGAACTTTAAATATGTGTCTTTTCAGATGGTTATCGCTCGTTATTAAATCATCAGAAATATATATGAGCCCCGCCAAGCGAATTTGTGTCTTCGAGCATTCCGTCATGACAAATTTTAACTGCGCATGCCCAGCCATTCAGAGGGGCCAGGGATATGGCTTTCTGTCTGAAGGTTCCTCTTGATTCACTGCTTGTATTAGCAAGCAGCGAAGGTTCTGGCGAGACTGCGCGGATGCGCAGGCTCGCCTGAACCTTCGCTGCTCGCGTAGGCGATTAGTACCAAAATCGCTTGACGGGGCCCATATGATAGTTTTTCCTGTCATATAATTGAGATCAGCTTATATCTCGTATTTAACATCCCGTCATATTCCACTTTACAAACAGAACAGTGGGGTTCGCACGGGTATACATAACATTCCTTATTTCTGATTGAAATAGGACCCTTGTATGATATACGTTTGTGATATCGTACTGGATAAAGCACGTAACGCAGAACGGTAAAGGATTTATCAACGTTACAACAGAAAGTTTTCAAGTCCTGTATATAGATACTTAACTAGACACTGAATTATGAACAAGCTCCTAGGATAAACTGATGTAGGGGATAACTTTATTCAAATTGTCATTTGGGGCGGTAAAACAGCGTCATTTTTTTCGGAAATATCGTTTAAGGCGATACTTAGAGGAGCCCTAAAACGAAATTACCGACCGTAAAACCGACGATTTACCGCCCAAAATGACAATTTTAAATATAGTTATCCCCAATCTGATGCCATCGTTAAAAATGTCCTATTTGCCCAGTACCGAAAACGCAGTAACTTGCGTAAAAACAAACTACTTGCCGATGGAATGTGAACTTAAATGATGACGTGGTTATATCGCAATATACTGCCGCAAAGTTTGACGTTATCAAATCAGACGTCGCATTACATACACGGTTTTCTCTGAATATATAGAAATGAAAGGTCACTAAGGAAAGGTCACAATCAAAGAACGCAGCCATCTCAAGTCACCTGAAGAAAGTTAGTGACATGGAGGCATACACACAAAAAAAGACGAAACATGAACCAACTAACAAATAAGACACTGCAAAAGAACGACCGCCTTGGGAGGTCAGTATTTGTTTTGATTTGAGGTTTAACGTCCCCGTCAACACTGTGTAGGTCATTTTGGAGACGTTGTTTCCAATTTTGTGGGACTTTTACCTGACATTAAGATGATATGACATCTCAAGACCTGTCGCCCAATGAAACCAATAGGTTTTATAAGCATGGACTCACACCGCTTTGCCTGGGCAGGCTTAGATCCTCTAAGAGGTTTACCAGTACTCGTGTGCGGTGGGTTTCAGCTCTGTGTGGAAGCATCATGCAGCCGACCTATTTCTTCAAGCCCCGATGGGCGGGGGCGATCGGAGGTCGGTAGTAAAACTACTGTGTGTGTGTGTTGGGGGGGGGGGCTTCAACTCCGAAGTTTATGAAATTCCACCATCGCCCACAGTTCCAATGCAGTATTGCAGTATCAAACATAACAAAACTAACAAATTGATCCTCATAGAGTCTTTCTAGCCCCGCTGCGAGTCAGTAAAATGGTCATGTATTGATGTTTATCTACCAATAGTAGAGTGTGGTAGCTCAGTGGTTAATGCACTTGCCTCTGATGCTAGAGGCCTTCGGCTAGAATCCCGGCAGCGGTATAGTAAAATTGCGGTGTGCGAGCATGCTCACTGGCATCATTTCGGATCAGGACGTTAACTGGAGAGCCCCACTGTGCAGGGAGATTCATCCCCTGTGAAGGTTATAGATCCCTACCATAACTATACTACGATTAATGGTCAAATGTGACCGATCGCAGTCACAGCAGACAGAGAGATACATGTAGATAGATAGATAGATAGATAGATAGATAGATAGATAGATAGATAGATAGATAGATAGATAGATAGATAGATAGATAGATAGTTTTTTGTTTGATTTGAGGTTTAACGTCCCCGTCAAGACTGTAAAGGTCATTTTGGAGACGTTGCTTCCAATTTTGTGGGACTTTTACCCGACATTGAGATGAAATGACATCTCAAGCCCTGTCGCCCAATGAAAACAATAGGGTTTATTAGCATGGACGGTCCGCCTCGCACCGCGGTTCCTGGACAGGCTTAGATCCTCTAAGCGGTTTACCAGTACTAGTGTGCGGGCCGGATTCAGCTCTGCGTGGAAGCATCATGCAGCCCATATATTTCTTCAAGCCCCTATGGGCGGGAGCCTAGATAGATAGATAGATAGATAGATAGATAGATAGATAGATAGATAGATAGATAGATAGATAGATAGATAGATAGATAGATAGATAGATAGATAGATAGATAGATAGATTGTCCTCGTTTTGCTGTACTCGTTTCCTTGCAGTTTGTTCAGGTGTTTGGGTCGCATCTTGTGGCGCAAAAGCACCTGTGTGGTCATTGCAGGTCACAAGCATGTCTGATGACCATGTGATTATACATGTTTTCACCGTTTTCCTCTCAGTAGCATCTAATTTCATCCTATTGGGTACGGATAGCCCTTTTTGAGTTATTTATTTCGTTTTGACCGTTCCACGTGATCGCTGCAGTTCTATATGAGAACAAGTTGGCTGCTTTCAAAAAGCATCCAATAGGTTTGGTCTTGTCAGTCTACATTCTGATTTGAGCCAGCTGATATCATTATCCCGCTTAATGCATTTTTTGAATAAAAATAATAAACTAAAATAGAAAACGTGTACATAAAATTTCGAAGTCTGTGACCTTGGTATCAGGAGGGGTAGGTAGTGATGAGTATTCTGTGGTAAATTGTTTAACGCCATGGCAAGTATAAACTAAATGTAACTTACATATGGTTTACACATGTATAGCACAAAACTTAACCAAACAAAAATGTAAACCGAATTTTTCAAAGGGTCATAACTCTGTTAGTATTTGGTGGCATATCTTCACATCTTAGCCTTACTACATACACATTTTAGGCTTGATCGGATGAAAACTGTATAGTAGGAGTTATACTCAGTACTGAGATAAAACGGGCAGATAAAACTCCTTCTCAAGCCCTGTCGCCCAATGAAACTAAATGGTTGAAATGCATGAACAGTCCGACTCGAGCCACTTTTCCTGAGCAGGCTTAGACTTTCTAGGCGATTTAACACTACTCATGTGCGGCCGGTATCAGCTCTGTGTGGAAGCATCATGCAGCCCAATCTATTTCTTCAATCCCCGATGGACTGGGGCCGATCAGACCTTGGGGCAATATATTGGACTGCTGTATTGCTGAACCGCCTAGGAAGATCTAAGCCTGCCAAGACAAAGTGCTGCGAATCAGACTGTATCTTAAACCTCGGCCGTTTCTTTGAGCGGTACCTCCGCAAAAACCTGAAATTTGCAATCATTTTGTATATCTTTCTGGATCACAATTTAATTGTAAAAGAAACTGATTAGTAAAACGTCAAGTATTGAGTGGAAATAAAGAACACCGTTCTCGGCTTATCAGATACAATAGCTCCAATCGAATGCGCCAAAAAGTCGTTTAACAACTAAGTCTGTAACTGGTGGTAGGTCACTTAGTAGTCATGAAGTTTTTGAACAGAAACTATTGCTATCTGTGCTGGGCTCAAGAACAATAAACAACGACCCATCAACGTTATGACTTTGTTTCGCTCCCTAAATATTTTATATATTTGGAAGAGTTAGAACCTTCGACCTTGGCACTGCCGTTTATTCTATTAGCAAAGATATGTAAATGTTTTTACACACCCAGCGATCTTTTTTATGTTTGGTTTTACGATACTTTCAAGATTATTTCACTCACATCAAGCCGATCGTTAATCGGAGGTGAGCGAAAACTAGAGTACCCGATGAAAAACCTCCTGACCTTCCATTGCAGAACTTCTCATTATGTGACATGGGCCATGCTCAAACCTACACCGTTGAGAGATCTAATGATTAAGAGTCAGCACTCTTATCCACTAGGCCACACGGAGGCCCGTTACACCCAGTGATCTCTATAAATGAGGAAAAAATAACGTTCTCTGTCTTTCCAACATTTACGTATTATTACGTACCGAAAGATGTCCAGAATATATAAATATGTTCCTATCTGTGTGAAGTAAACTTTGCAAGTTTTGATTATTTGTATTTAACAGCCCAGTCAACACTGATTTGGGTCATGTTTGGGCCTGTCAGTGTACCTATCCACGCTTTTCCTGAGCAGGCTTATCCGTAAGCGGTTTACCAGTTCAGTGCACATTCTGTCGCCAAAAACTGACCCCTGCCCTTCCTGAATCAGCGGAAGGGAGAGAATGACCATAGAAAAGATTTCATAATCAATCCCCACGAAAGAATGTTGCCGACCCCCGTAGGTATCGAAACCGAGCCTTCCTTATCGCCAGTCAGACTGCATCCGACTGAGCTATCGCAGCCAGCCACACTTTGTGAGTAGTAGTAGTTATGTTCTGTTGTTTTTCGTTTCCATGGCCCCATGGACTTACTCCATAATGGCATTGCAAAACGTAAAATTTGCGAAAATGACTGCTACACCTGCAAGAGTAATTTCTCTTTTGATATGTCTAAGGGGTATACTCTTAAAGGAAAGAATTTGCTTCTTGGAAGTAAATTCTTCCCTTTTAGAGTAGACCCCTTGAGGAGCAAATACTTCCCCTTTCAGAGTAGACCCCTTTTTCAGTTGGACAGAGTCAACAGAGTAGCAGCCATAAGGTCCTTAAAGTTGTATTCACATCACGAAATCATGCCTATAGAATTGTGATCCCCTTTAATATGTTCTATAAAAGGGTTACTCTTTGGAAGCAAGGAATACACCACAGAACTGAAAAATATGGTGTGCACATGTTTTCCGGGCCAGACTAACTAGTTTCGGCCAATTAGGCCTCATCAGTGACCCTAAGATATTTTCAAAATTCCACAATGGAATCAATGATCCCAAAGGACAAGCAAATATAATCTACACTATGATGTAGGGCAGGGAGACGTTTTACAGCCGCCACACAGTCCCACACACCAGTTGCAGTGAAGTTAAATATGTTCTATAAAAGAGCTATCCTTTAGAAGCAAGGAATACACCACAGAACTGAAAAATATGGAGTGTACATGTTTTATGGGCCAGACTAGCTAGTTTCGGCCAATTAGGCCTCATCAGTGACCCTCAGATATTTTCAAAATTCCACAATGGAATCAATGATCCCAAGGGACAAGAAAATATAATCTACAATTTTATATAGTAAAGCTCGGGTTTGCAGGGGTATACATTAATTTCCGTATTCATGCTCTGAGACAGCAGATTGTGGGTACTCGATAGAATCTCCTCGTTTCTATCGACTCCCCGCAATCTATGTTTTGAGCAAAAAAGGCAACTTGAATATTCCTTTTTTTCTTTTTAAAATTTCTTTTTTTTTTTTTTTTTTTTTTTTGGCCAAAAAATGACAATGTATTTGAATAGGTGTGTTTCGAAATACGGTAAAAATGGTAGACTACGGTAGGTGACCAATTAGTTCGAACACCCTAGCAGTTCGAACACCCAAAATTATTTCGAATCTGTGGCTGAAAACTTTCTCATTTAATTCGAACTCACAAATTTTTCAGAAATCAGAATTTTTAATACTTTGAACACACAAAAAATGCCGAAAAATGCACCCAGAACAAGCATTTCGGACCGTTCCCGGGTTTATCATTACAACATCGTACTGGTCGTATATGAGGTAACTCACGAAAAAAAGAAAACTTAGCATGAAATATGTGCGACTTCCAAAGACTCGGATTCACATGCACTCTGTGAGGCAAATGGTTTTCGCTTCTCTCACTTGGATAGCCCTATGGTAATGGAAGGTTCATACCCTCACCGAGTACTGATCAGACTGTGAGAAACGCAGGCAGCAAGTGCTTAGATCAACCTTGATGAGCCAAAGGAGTTTCGCTTATTTATGTTGTGAAATTCCATCGTCTGCATCAGGCTCATGCGATCAGCGAAGACTCTAATCGGTTTGCATGAGTACGCTAAGATGTGTCTTCGCTGGTTTCTCAACGACCTGCAAACACTGAACATGCGCACCCACTACCGGTATGTAAGGCAAAGGGTTTCACTTAGCCTTGTGACTTCGTAAGATTTAAGGGTTCAGTAAAGACTGATCACATTGCATCAATGTGCAGGCTGATCCTAGTCGTTGATGTAGCATTGTGGCCTACAAAGGCTTGGATCACCATGCATATGTAAGTGTTTTCGCTTTGCTCTCAGACTCTTTGGAGCGTAGCTTCCACTTTCATTATTATTTGTGTGACAGTGTTACCCTTTTTCCTTGTGCTGTGGCATTTGATTCAATGCCTCTTTGATAGCAGAAGCGCCCCTTTAAATATTAATTGAGAGTTTCCCGCCTTTTTCCACAGAACGTCTTTTAGCACGTGCGAGTGAAATTCATGGTTGTTGCATGCAAAAAGGTAGTTTTATTCAAGTAACTTGTTGGGTTACCCTGGTTTTCTGAGGAGCAAGTGAAGATGCCCATTTATTTCACGGTGACAAGGTTTTATTGGAAGTAATTTCGGGGAACATGATTAAGAAAATAAGTCATATGCGATGGGCGAAGACTCAGGTCAGCCTGCACATGCATGCAGTTTGAACAGTCTTCGTTGTTCGTATGTGCCTACCATGGCCTCTGTGCTAATCAAAGAACAACAGGTGAAAACTATGGCCACATTGGCTAGATGCGCAGGCTGATCTGGTCCTTCGTTTGAAACGTTTTTTTTTTCGCCGTGCGCCGGCTTAAAACGACTGTGTACATTTAACCGGCCAAATCTGCTTGCGACATTACAAACACATTCTAAGCTACCAAGTGCAAGGATCAGTCTGTTCAGATCTCCTATCTCGAGTAAAATACTTATTGCGCATGTGCGTACAGAAAAGAATGATAAGTCTGCGCAGTTGTGCAATCGGGATTGTGTCTTCAATGTTCAAGAGGTTTGAAACGTTTCATCGCGCACAAAGTGAAGATCGCACATGCACATGTTAAAATTGTGTATGATGTCCGCATTTTCATTTTCTTGTTACTTGCCTATCTAAATAACATGATGGTTTTGCATCCGCAGTCTAATCAGTCTTCAGCGGACTTCTTCGATGGGCATTGGATTGCTACATGTCCCCGGCTTACGCTGATTTGAGACAGCTTATGAGTAAGCAGAGAACACACAAACAAGGCTGCGCAGTCTCGCCTGAGGCTTCACTATGCGCTTAAACAATATAGGGGGTGGGGGTGATGTATCTATGCGCCTAGCTCCACTGGGTAGCTGCACGTGCGGGTTTCAACATCACATCCCATATATACATGTAGCTGGACTTTGTCTGCTGCGGTGTAGCCGGAACAAAACAAAATATTACAGACTATCTGGAAATTCTTTGAAAAATATATGGGCTTCTCTTAAGAAAAGAATTTGCTCCAAACAAATCAATTTCTGTTATTCCTGAGATCACAAATTGACTCGCCCATTTTAAAGGGAATAGTGATAGTTCCATAGGTGTAAATATCATTAATGATAATGTGTAACCTTATACTTGTAACTCCATGATAAGCTCGCATTCAAAGACCCCCTTCACACACTAACTTATTTATAGATCAAACGGTTCTGCACTGCATAAGTGATATTTATAACTTCTAATCACTTGCGGATTGACAGGGCGGCGGGAAAAACGTAGTCATTTAAAATATTGAACCCAGCCTCGTCTAATGCATGGAATTCCTTCAGATCAAACAGTTCGAACACTGATAAATTTCCAATCTGATATTTTCTAATAATTCGAACACCCGGATCAGTTGTTGGAGTTGAAACGCTTGCTTTTCGGTCTGTTTCGCTATTCAGACAGGCTGTTTCCTGTAAATGCAGTATAGTATTGCATCATCGTTAAAGCTGATTGGCTGATCACGTCACGTGCCCCTCCATGGAACAGTTACAATCTGGTCATTATACCCGGTTTGCCCGCCTCATGGCGACCAAACCAAAAAGTAAAGAGTACTTGAGAAACAAATACAAATATTAGCCCATGCTTAATATCTCTTTAATTAGTAATAAAAGTAGCCTATCGGGTGTCAAATAAGCCCTCATGTGCTCGTGTCCATTTCAGGATCAAAGCTGCATTCTGATTGGTTAAGAGATAAGATTGTCAACATTTTGCGACAGTTCGATCGTATCTTTTTAATAATTTTCTTTTTGTAATTACTGGATACAAAATAATTCTGTCAGACAAAAAAAGAAGGGGTTTGACATGTTGACAATTAAAAGATTCATAAATAAACCTTAAATACCAGTTTGGAAAGTTTTAAGACGAGCAGCCAGTTTTTAAAGCAAACCCGTGATTTTATGGGTTAAAGATTCTTTTCTGATAAAGGCAAAAGGTTCATTGAAAGTTTTACAACCATGTTGAAAGAGTGGGCAAAACACCAAAAAGGGCAGTAAAATTGTTTAAAGACTGCACATGCTATTTTGAAGCTTTTTGTCAACTTCATGAAAAATACGGCTGTAGCACATGGATTAAAGAATGGTTTATGTAGAATGGAAATTTGCAGTACTTCTTTCTTAATTCAATTCAAAGCACAAAATGTAAGTTCTCGTTAGAACCGGTTCTGAGGAGTTTCCAGAAGCACATGTCTGCCATGTACAGTACATAAATGTATAAATAGTTTCTTTATCAAAACCATACTGCATGTGCATAGAAGTCCTAAACGATAAGCGGATGCGAATCCGCAAACACTGATGATGGTCATGATGGGACTATCCTGGTCTTTTGTTTTAGTTGGCTTTCATGAGATTTTAAAATTATTGTTATTTGAACTGGTACCCCTGATATATTATCAGAAGCCTCAGTGGTGTAGTGGTTATGCTACTCGCCTTGTAAACGAGGGGTCGCAGGATCGATACCGGGCTTCTCCAGACTTTCGGATGAGTCTTTAAATCGAGGTTCCGTCTCTATATGACCTTCGCTGTTGGTGAGAGGTAAAACTAAAACACTCACTGACATATTGCGATTGTCGTAATTTTGTTATACATTTTTCAATATACGGTTCTCAGATAGGATTTTCTACTTTTTTCTTCTTTATTCTGCATCATTCGAACTGTCAGTGCATGTTAACAGCTTCCTGTGACGGTAGTGAAGGTTTTCTCTAGATGTTTTACGACATCGATTAGACCTGGTAATGATAGTAACATTAGCTTAACCGATTGTCGTAAATATTCTTCATGACAAGCTATGATGACAAACGTTACCTGTAACACCTAGAAAGTAGCAAGTTTTTTTTCCCGTTGTTGTCTCTTTGTTCGCTGCTGAACAGAAGGAGGTTTGAATTCCAAATGTATTTACATTACGACAACACCTATATAATTTTAACCCCCTTGAACCCCACTTTAATATAGTAAAACTGTCAACCTTATTTTTCTTGCTGCTCTAAAAGCAGAAATAAGGAAAAAAATCACAATTTTTCATCTTAAATTTTTCATTTTTACGGCGGTAAAATTTGCAAGGTATTTGTATAGGCGTGTTTTCTTAATGATTTATTTATTTATTTATTAATTCAATTAGCCAGTTAGTTAGTTTTCAAATGGGACAGTTGTCAAATTTGGGCGAAAAAATGTGCTATGCACTGACTTACTTACCTATTATGCATAGACTTGTTGCGGTTAGATAAACTGACAGGCTGGATATGACTTAAACAGTGTTGGATGGTCCGTTGAACACTATACAAACACAAAAATTTTATTTCTTTATTTTGAGTTAGAGTTTTCACAGCTCTGTCAAGATTTGCAGTCATACAGAGCTCATTGTTCAGGTGTGGTGGGCGAAACTTGATAGTACAAGCTGTGAAACGCATCCTCGGGCTTTGTATTTCTCGTCAGCCCTTATCATGCTGAATAAATTAATTCAGGCACATAATTCAACAAATCGGATGATGTTATGTAATTAATTCCTAACAATGCGCAAAGTGAATGTCAAACAGGAAAGGTTCTGACCAGATGGCTTCCAAGCCATATTGACCCAGTTGTTTAAAAGATCGTAAGCTTAACAAGTTCTTTAGTGTTCAAAGGTGAAGGTACTGACTAGATGGGTTCCAAGCCATATTGACCCAGTTGTTCAAAGGATCATTAGCTAAACAAGCTCCTTAGGGGTAAAATTGTTAACTGTTATAGCAAGTACACTATCAAAAACAGTGGTATTTTGCAGAATAAAATGTGAGCAGCTTTTGCATTTGCAAAAGCTGCTCACATTTTTTTTCTGCAAAAATATAAGTTTATTCGCCATGTTGAATGGTCAGAGTGTTTCCGATGCCGCGGCTACATGTAGCTAACGACGTCGTTAGTTTTGAGCAACTGGACCCTGGTCCTTATCTACACTATTTCTAGAGGTAGAAAATATTCTGGTTCAACAGAACAAGGGCTAAGAAGTCCTTGCCATGGACACCTTTGTTACGGAACACATACGGTCGAACTTCAATGGGATCAAAGACCTCTGGAATTATGAAATTTTGTTTTAAACAGGGTACATGTAGTTCTAGTCATCGAGGTTTTATTATATCGCCATTTCGGAAGACAGAAAGGGGATAATTACATGCATCAGGGGAACACCAATGCATATAAACCCTATTGGTTTCATTGTGCGGCTGGGCTTGAGATGTCATCTCATCTCAAGAACGGGTAAAAGACCAACAAATCGGATGAAGCGTCTCGAGAATGACCTAAATATTGGAGACGTTAAACCTCATAAACAAACAAACAAACAAACATACATGCATCGGACATAATTTAGATCTTCCATGAAAAGTAAAGGTATGACATCGATGAGGCGATTCTAGGGAATTGACACAATACGTATTTTCAAATTATAAAACAAAAGAAAAGGGTTTATTATTTTTATCTGCAGCTAATGATGAACTCCATGCTAGCGTTTTCTTTGTTTGTGTGGGGTTTTGTTTCCTTTAGGTCATTTGGAGATGTTCCTGCCAATTTTGTGGGACTTTTACCGGACATCGAGATGAAATGACATCTCAAGCCCAGTCGCCAAAAGAAACCACCAGTGTTTAAGGTCTTTGCATGGGAAACACTTTTGTTGAACACATTTAAATTCACTACAGCTGGTGTTATAAGGAATGTGTGGCGGCCTAAAAAGTCTCCCTACCCTTCATCATAGTATAGTTCATATTTTCTTGTCCTATTGATTCCATTGTGGAATTTGAAAAAAAAAATGAGGGTCACTGATGAGGGATAATTGGCCGAAACTAGCTCGGATGGCCCAGAGAAACTTGTACATTCCATAGTTTTCACTTCCTCGGTGCATTCCTTTCTTCAAAATCGCCTTCTAAACCAGGGATCGCAGGATCGATCCCGGGCTTCTCCAGATTTTCGGATGCGTCTTTAAACCGAGGTCCCGTCTCCGTATGACCTAAGCTGTTGGTGGGACGTAAAACTAAAATCACTCACTCACTTTCTTCAAAAGGGTGATCCTTTTATAGAACATACATGTATTCAGACCTACTACGCGATATTTTCAGTCGGGTTTCAGCTCTGCGTTAAAGCGCCATTTGTCCCAATCTAATTTTCCAAGCCCCGATGGGCTGTGTTGCGAATCGGCCATGGTAAATGAGGCATTAGTGACTGTTATTGAAATTGCACGGTAATTACATATTGCAAAATTATCATTTTGTTCGTGCATAGTATGACGTTTACTCCCCTGTCGCCGAAACATAATTATTCATCAATCTTAATAAATGATATCATATTAATTTGGGCCCCGCCAAGCGATTTTGGTACTTATCGCCTATGCGAGCAGCGAAGGTTCAGGCGAGCCTGCGCATCCGCGCAGTCTCGCCAGAACCTTCGCTGCTCGCTCATACAAGCAGTGAATCAAGTGGAACCTTCAGACAGAAAGCCATATCCCTGGCCCCTCTGAATGGCTGGGCATGCGCAGTTAAAGTTTGTCATGACGGAATGCTCGAAGACCCAAATTCGCTTGGCGGGGCTCATTTAAAGGTTAATTTTAACCTGGCAAACGATGTTTTTTGTGAGCTATCAAATGAGCCCCGCCAAGCGAATTTGGGTCTTCGAGCATTCCGTGATGACAAATTTTAACTGCGCATGCCCAGCCATTCAGAGGGGCCAGGGATATGGCTTTCTGTCTGAAGGTTCCTCTTGATTCACTGCTTGTATTAGCGAGCAGCGAAGGTTCTGGCGAGACTGCGCGGATGCGCAGGCTCGCCTGAACCTTCGCTGCTCGCATAGGCGTTAAGTACCAAAATCGCTTGGCGGGGCCCAAATTATAAGTTACTACTGGAAGACCCAAGTGTGTTGCCTATTGTAATTTGTCAGGAAATTATTCAAGTGCAATATCAGTATTATGTCATTATGTCTGAAGAATAGTTTGGAGATGAGTTGTCGAGACTATTTTATTATCACTTAGAATTTCTCGCTTAGAATTCCAACAGACACAGTTTCGAAAACACGCCTTTTCAAATATACTGAATCCTTCAAGCAAACAGTGTAGACCATGATCAGACGCGGCGTTTTTGTGGCGTCTGATTCGAGTCTACACTGTTTGCCAATATCCCATTTTTGGGCGCTGTGCATAATTTGGTGGAACTCAATGACAGGGCACGCAAATCTCAAATTGTTCAACAGTTGGTTCTGCCCCGTTAAAGCTGATTTCATCATTTAATTTTCATCATTTAATACAGAATAATGTGGCCCCGCAAATCGGGGCTCGGAGAAATAGATTGGGCTGCATGGTGCTTACGACTGATAGAACCTTTTGAGTATACTGATAAACCGCTTAGAAGAAGGTCTAAGCCTGCCAAGGAGAAAGTGATGCGATTCAGACCAAAATGACCTATACAGTGTTGACGGGACGTTAAACCTCAAATCAAACAAACCAATGAAGCCGTTAGAACAAGCACGCACAATCTATGTTTCGAGCGGAAAAAAGTAAAATGTCATTATAATAATAATAATAATAATAATAATGATAATAATAATAATAATAATGATAATAATGGTAACTAGAGGCCGAAGTGGGACAGAAATCGCTCACCTGGATGAGTCGGATCATGATATATTACATTGTACCTTGGCGGCCATCTTGTCTATCAGATCACATTGCCTTTAGGAATGCTGCCTTGGTGCCACTGATTAACTTTCTGAACAGCCCAATCTGATTTAGGATTCAGGAAGAGATTATATTGATGCAGAGTTGGTGTGTGTAGTTTGGCAGGGCGGAGCTATTGTTTGCACCTGCCTTTACATGTAGAATACTTTGTTACAGTAACAAAAAGATAGTCACCCGATCATGTGAATTCAACTGCAACACAAACAAGATATGATGTATATGGCCGCATGCATAAAGCATGTGAAAGACACGCTACCGAATCGTCTTGCGGACTCAGCGAATTAGACATACGGTAGAACTTCGATGGCTCGAACACCGATGGCTCGTTTACCATGGATGAGTCGAACCCATTCTTGAACCCCTAGTGAAATCCTCTACATAAGAATTAGTGGGGGTGATTAAGGAGATTTTAGTCTTTTATCTTGCAAATGTATGCTGTGTGTGCTAATTAGAATCGCCTCGATGAGGCGATTCTAATGAGTACACACAGCATACATTTCATTATAGAACACCGAAAAGATGTCTAAAAGTATCTCGTTATGCCTCCTGACAGTAATCTGCCTGGCTCGAACTATCCCAGTCTCGAACAGATTTTCGAGGTCACAAATGAGTTCGAGCCATTGAAGTTCGACTGTATATTAACAGCATCCCGTCCCGCCAATCTTATCTGTCATTACTATACATGTGGTTTGAAGAAATTCAAGATGGTCGCCATCGGGATAGAACGATGGTTGCAAATCGGGATCTTCATGACGCCCCGATGCCTGTCAGCATCAGGTTTCAGCTCGATACAACCCTTGGTTCCGGAGGAGATGTCGTTTGAAGAATTTCAAAATGACCGCCGTGGCAGCTATCTTGGATAGCGGAACGCAACGATGTTTAGTTAAAAATTCTGAAGCTCCATGTCGTTCCGATGCCTCCCATTAAGTTTCAGCTCGATCCGACCTTTGGTTCGAGAGGAGATGTCGTTTAAAGAATTTCAAGCGGCCAACTTGGAATTCGGAACGGAACAATTTTAGCAAATCTGAATCTCCATGTCACCACGATTACTCCCATCCAGTGTCAGCTCGATCCGACCTTTTCATCACGAAAACACACCTACCTAATTTTGACCCCCTCGAACCCCACTTTTATATAGTAAAACTGGGGTTTGCAGGGGGTAAACCTTAATTTTCTTATTTCTGTTCTAAAATATAGAGTGTGGGTACTCGTTGGAACCGCCTCGTTGAGGCGGTTCTAACGTGTACCCACAATCTATATTTTGAGCGGAAAGAAGAAAATTATCACAATTTTTTCCTCTTAAAATTTACCTTTTTCGGCGATAAAATTTGCAGTGTATTTGTATAGGCGTGTTTTCGTAATGTATTCAGGAGAAGATGTCGTTTGAGGAATTACAAGATGACAATCGGAATGGAACGATTTTTAGCAAATCTGAATCTCCGTGTCGCCCCGATGTCTTCCATCAAGTTTCAGCTCGGTCAGTCATTTGGCTCAAGCCCCCGCCCATAGGGGCTTGAAGAAATATATGGGCTGCATGATGCTTCCACGCAGAGCTGAATCTGGCCTGTACACTAGTACTGGTAAACCGCTTAGAGGATCTAAGCCTGTCCAGGAACCGCCGTGCGAGGCGGACCGTCCATGCTAATAAGCCCTATTGGTTTCATTAGGCGACAGGGCTTGAGATGTCATTTCATCTCAATGTCGGGTAAAAGTCCCACAAAATTGGAAGCAACGTCTCCAAAATGACCTTTACAGTGTTGACGGGGACGTTAAACCTCAAATCAAACAAACAAACAAACAAAACAGTCATTTTGGCTCAGGAGGAGATGCCGTTTGAAGAATTTAAAAATGATCTGAACGGAACGATTTTAGCAATCTACATGTGCCCGATGGCTCCAATCAAGTATCAGCTCAATCGGACCTGTGGTTTGGGAGGAGATGTCGTTTGTAAACTTTCAAGATGGCCGTCATTGTGGCCATATTGGATAAAGGAACGGAAACAAAATAGCAAATCTGAATTTCTATGTCACCCCAATGCTTCCCATGAAGTTTCAGCTCAAGCCGTCTTTTTCGTTCGGGAGGAGATGTCGTTTCATTATGCAAACACGCCTATACAAATTCATTGCCACCATTATCGCCGAAGAAATGAAACTTTCATGATGAAAAATTGAGGTATTTTTCTTATTTCTACTCAAAATATAGATTGTGGGCACTCGTAAGAACCGCCTCATCGAGGCGGTTCTAACGAGTACCCACAATCTATATTTTAGAGCAGAAATAAGAAAAATAAGGTATACCCCCGGAAACCCCAGCTTTACTATACAAAAGTGGTGTTCAAGGGGGTCAAATTTATATAGGCGTGTTTTCGTGATGTGAAGAGTTTTAAGATGGCTGCCATTGCGGTCATCTTGGATACCGGAATATAACGATTTTAACAATTCTAAATCTCCATGTTTCCCAAATGCTTGTAACCAACTATCAGCTCAATACAACCTGTGGTTCTTGAGTAGATATAAAAAATGTGAAAAGTTATCGACGGACGACAGAAAACAGGCCACGACATAAGCTGGCCTGAAGCTTCGCTCTAGTAGAGCTAATAATAATAATAATAATAATAATAATAATAATAATAATAATAATAATAATAATAAAAATAATAATAATCTGTAAAACGCCAGCTATAAAGATATGAAATTCGCCATATTAGCACATGTGTGTCATTGTAAAAGTGCATATCTGTCCAGCAAAGACCCATATCAGACTGCGCATCATCGGAAAGATCTGAGTCATTGCTATGAAGTAGTAGGATGATCGTCGACACTATTGTTGTTTTTTTTTGTTTGATTTGAGGTTTAACGTCCCCGTCAACACTGTAAAGGTCATTTTGGAGACGTTGCATCCAATTTTATGGGACTTTTACCCGACACTGAGATGAAATGACAGATCAAGCTCTGTCGCCCAGTGAAACCAATAGGGGTCATTAGCGTGGACGTTCCGCCTTGCACCGCAGTTCCTGGACAGGCTTAGATCCTCTAAGCGGTTTACCAGTACTAGTGTGCGGGATGGATTCAGCTCTGCGTGGAAGCATCATGCAGCCCATATATTTCTTCAAGCCCCTATGGGCGGGATCGTCGACACTACGTTCTTCGTGTAGACTGAGAATGATGTGGTGGGGTTCGTAGGCTTGAGTTTGACAAAAGATTCATGCTCAAAGGCAGGCATGATGCATACTATTTCGGTGTAGTCAGATTTTGTGTTTACGTCAGGGCCATACTGATAACCAGCCCAAGAGGAATTCGCGTTTCTATTCGGTATTTAAGCTCATCTTTGCATTGCTACCCACATATAGTAAAATTCCTATATTAAGACCACCATTGGGACTGCTCAAAAGTGGTCTTGAAGACCACTTTTGAACAGTCCCAAAGGTGGTCCTTACCAGAGTACACAGAAAAGACAAAGAAAGAATAACTATACAACCTACTAAATAAGCTTCAGAAAGCAGATTTAGTCTTAATTTTAGGTGGTCTTAATAGCGGAATTTTACTGTAACTGTTATGACAGATGTGCCAAAAATTGGCCTTTTACAACCATTGCAGACCCAGATAACGCGGCATCCGATCTTAGTCTACACTCTTTGTTTAACGAATACATTTTACCATGAATACTACATACACCAACTCTCCTCAATATCTTCAAACGAATCATGTCTGAAATGAGGAAACTGTCGGCATTGGAGGAAGAAACAGCACAAAGTCTACACTTCGTAGATGACATCATTGGACTGGTGGGATCTTCGAAGGAGCTCAAGAACTTAGTACACTGCAGCCAAGCATCATCCGGATTTTGGATGTATATAAGTGCTGAGAACCCAAAGCTCATGAGGAGAAACATAGAATACCATGGACATAAGAATACCATGGACATGGTATAAAGATCAATTACCAAAGGTTACATACAGTAACGGCCTTGAAGTACCTAGTAGGATCTATCGTGACAGGCGAAGGTTCTAAACCCGAAGTGTTTGCTCGATGCACAAACTGTAGCCGGCTTTCAAAGCTGAAACGAATCTGGAAAGAACCTTTGCGCTCACTTGCCATCTCAATATTCCTCTGTGCATGTGAAAGCTGAACACTGACAACAGAGCCGGAGAAAAGAACGCAATGCTCTGAGATGAGATACTACAGGATGATCCTTGACATTTCTTACAAGAACCACATCACAAATGAAGAGGTCCGCAGTCGGGTTCGGGCACTGATTGGCGCCCTCCAAGAACTCAGTACAATAAAGAACATATAAAGCTGAGATTGTGTGGACATATCCCTCCAGCTCATCAACCTCGCCAAAACAATACTTAACCCTTATCTTGCTGTCACGACAACCCCTATCTTTGGAAACAGTGTAGATCAAGATCAGATGGCTTCTGAAGAAGCCATCTAATCAGGATCTACACTGTTTGGCATTCAGTTTACGAATTTGTAGCAATAAATTACATCAAGTAATTTGATTGGTTGATATAACGAAATGGGTGTGGCTTAGATGAATATTCAGCAAGAGAAGGGTTAATTGAACAGTTAATGGAACAAGATGGTTTGGAAAGCAAGATAATATTAAAGAGTGGATGGTGTTGACTTTGCTACATCTCATATGCCAGTTGATGACAAGAAAAGTGGAAAGAGATTGCCATGAAGTCATCAAAGGTACCCCTACGACCGGCAGGTTTACGGGATAAATAAAGTAAGCACATGTAGATTTCTCATACCCCTTTGATTGGAAATGAGTAGTTACAAAGTTATTTAAGTCATATACAGTATAATTACTATATTAAGACCACCTTTTAGACTGTTCAAAAGTGGTCTTTAAGACCACTTTTGAACAGTTTGAAATGCGATCTCTGACCAGAGAAAACACAATGAAAGAATAACGGAAACCTTTTAAATAAGGGTTTTAGAGCTGAATTGGTATTAATTGTAGGTGGTCAACAAAATTGGCAAGAGTTTCTGAAAGCCCTAGCTTGAAAGTCGGGGGCCATCAACATTTTCTTTCTTTTTTTTGTAATTATTTATTACCGGTCGTTACAAGTAATCTTTATTGATAACTGATCATCATACAAAACGAAACATCAAACAGAACCACCTTCGTTGTGTAGGCTAGGCTGATTGATCGCCGTTCTATTACGTGACATGAACAAGATTGGTTTAGATGTAGTGTTACATGTCGAAGGGGCTTAACTCTCGTGTGAAACGTTTTTTTTTTTTCTTATATCAAAGTCAATGCACAATGCAGACCCAATCAGATGCCGCAGAACGCGGCAGTGTTGTGAGTGAGTGTTTGAGTTTTATGTCTCACCAACACGTCCAACAGGTAGGGTAATACAGAGACGGAACCTCGGTTTAAAGACTCATCCGAAAGTCTGGAGAAGCCCGGGATAGATCCTGCGACCCATGGTTTAAAGGCGAGTAGCATAACCACTACACCACGGAGGCTTCTAGTCACTGGCTCAAGGAAACAACACTTAATGCTAGTTGGGATCGAGCCCGTACCTCACGATCTCGAGTCCGATGCTTTACCACAGAACCACAGCGCTCCACAAATGACAAAATGCTCCTAGAGGATTGTCTTTTTTCATTTTTGGAAAAATGCTCTTCCATTTGTTTCAAGAGATCCATTTTTTTGAAGGAACGAGTCCGAACAGTTGTAATTAAAAGAAATAGTTAAAGCGAAATACTTTGCCTAAACTAGCCTTTGCCCATCGTCCTTCAGCAAGAATGGATCCTGTTGCGCAAGGGATTATGGCATATGTCTCCATATGCCCCCGCCCATCGGGGCTTGAAGAAATATATGGGCTGCATGATACTTCCACTCAGAGCTGAAACCGACCCGCAACGAGTACTGGTAAACCGCTTAGAGGATCTAAGCCTGTCCAGGCAAAGCGGTGGGAGTGTCGGACCGTCCATGCTTACAAACCCTATTTTCATTGGGCGGCAGGGCTTGAGATGTCATTTCATCTCAATGTCGGGTAAAAGTCCCACAAAATTGGAAGCAACGTCTCCAAAATGACCTTCACAGTGTTGACGGGGACGTTAAACCTCAAATCAAACAAACCAACTCTCTTTGATAACATGAAACAGTTCTTCCAGTTGTATCGATTGACCTTAAGACATGATGAAAAGATGCACCATATGGTTATCTTGTATAATTACAGATACCGATAGACGGTGATTTTGAAAAGTCTTATTTTACACGTTCGGAAGCTGGATGCACGATAAAATGCGCTTCTTGGCGTGTAATAATTATTGAATAATTATAATCGTCAGTCAGAGCTGTATTAGCCACACAAGCGACAATATAGGCCCCGTCAAGCGATTTTGGTACATATCGCCCTTGCGAGCAGCGAAGGTTCAGGCGAGCCTGCGCATCCACGCAGTCTCACCAGAACTTTTGCTGCTCGCTCATACAAGCAGTGAATCAAGAGGCGCCTTCAGACAGAAAGCCATATCTCTGTCCCCTCTGAATGGCTGGGCATGCGCAGTTAAAATTTGTCATGACGGAATGCTCAAAGACACAAATTCGCTTGGCGGGGCTCATATGTCTAAGAACAAGATTCAGATCAGCCTGCATATCCGACTGAGTGGGTCTAGAGACCGATCTGAGTCTTGGTTGCCAGAGAAAGTAGTGTAACTCTGAAGGCGTGCAAGAGTTGATGGGATCGTTAAACATCAATTCAAACAAACAAACAAAACTCTGTAAGAAGTACTTGCAGCATTAGCATGATCTCCATACATGTAATGTTTACATCGACTTCGATAGAGTGTGGCATGCAGGACGGTGGGCTTCGAGAAAGTACAACATCAGTGAGAGGTCAAGGCTATACAACAGTTCTATGATAAAGTTTTCATTGCCGTAGTTACCAATGGGAAATTGGATGACATGTCAAGAACCACAGTTGGACAACGGTGGACCTGTGGCAGGATCTTTGCAGGTGCACAAGGACTTAGTACACTGCCCCAGCTACCAAGCAGGCACACGTCCCTAGGGCAACGTCGCATCAACGTAGCACGTTGCACCGACGTAGATGCAACGTTGTATAAACATCATGACGTTGTACCGACGTTCATGTGACGTTACAATTACGCCATGTGCCTGCCAGGTAGCGCTGAAAACACCAAGCTCATGCGGAGAAACATAGACGGCCTTGATCAATGACCAAATGCTAGAGACATTCACAGCCTTTAAGTATACCCAGGGTATGTTGTTACAGATGAATCCCAAAGGTCTTGCTCTAATTGCACAAACAGCAACAAAATAGAAGTGGAGGCATCTATGCAATTAACACACAGCTCCCATCAGAGACACCAAAAGGAAAGAAACACAAACATGAAACAACAGACACTAATGGAAACATCAATAGCGGAAAGCCAAAAGGACAGTCACTCTCCCACAAAATGGCCAATTGGCTAGCCAAAACAAAATGATATAAGCGATGCACACACTCAGGCCAAAACAAAAATAAACCACGACAGAAGAATCTAAAACTAATTTGAAACTGAAACTGCATGGAAAGACAGGACCATAAGGTGAGTTGCCATCTCATTATTCAAATTTCAGTGCTGAGAGAGTGAAAATCAAAATTATCAATTTATAAAATCCATATTGATATTAATAACCGTACGGTGATAAATAGAAGACATACGCGGGGTCGCGCTTGGATGTACATATTTAAATATTCATGAATATGTTTTATTGATTCAAAGCAGCCAAAACCAATTTCAGTTTGAAAAGCAGCGGAGTCCATTATTTTCTATCTTCTTTTAACATAAGTAAATAACACTTCAACAGGATTTGTCAGTAAAAAGCGTAAAAAACGTTTCATTTTGTTAAATCAAGTGGATGCATTTGTATGCGCGGAGAAAAATGAAAAAAAAGGGGAAAAGGATGGCAAACAACAAAAGAAAGTCAATCGGCTTACTAGCTATAAGGGCTTCAAACATAAGATAAAGAATGAAAGAGACTGAAAAACTATCAAACTTCAATGGCTTGAAGACCTTTGGGAACGTGAAAAGGAAAGAAAGAAATACAGTAAAATTCCTATATTAAGACCACCTTCGGGACTGTTCAAAAGTGGTCTTAAAGACAACTTTTGAACAGTCCCAAAGGTGGTCTCTGACCAAAGGACAATGTATGCAGAAAACACAAAGACAGAACAACTGCAACCTACTAAATAAACTTTTTAAAGCAGAATTAGTCTTAATTTTAGATGGTCTTAATAGCGGAATTTCTCTGTATACTGTCGAACTTCCATGCGCCTCCTTCAAAAACAAATGCTACAAAGTATAGTTTATCAACGAACCCTGAGAGTTCAACGTTCAAGCGTGGCAAGACTATTCCATGTTTTAGGGGAAGTAGGTTTCGGATTTTGTTTTTCACAGGATTTTAAAACTATAAATAAGTTTTTTGATAATGTCATTATGTAGAAGTCGTTGCAAAGTGGTTAGTATGATGCAGTACGAATCTCAGTAAAACTATATCTCCCAATGTAATTTTATACCAATCAATTTATGCCATTTTTCTTAAATAAAACACTTTGTTTCCACCATCGCTGTTCATCGAGATGGTAAATAATGCAGAAAATTCATGTAGCATGTAGCACTACCGATTGCGATTTTCTATGGAGTTTCCAATGAAAGCAGCATTAAACTTCTAATAATCGGAGGTCAATACGTGATCGCCTGTTTCTCGTAGCCGATCCAACTAAAGTTCCTAATCTTTTGTGAATCGATGCAAAGGGTATCTAATGAAATGTAACATGTATCAAATTTTAGAAATGTAGGATAAGGTGAATTTTTTATGATGTTAAATCATAGCACTTTTCATGATTTTCTCTGCGAAAATGACATAGTGACCCCTTGGTTGTTTAGAGCAATTCTTTACGATAATGGGTTTAAGTAAACAAAAACAAATGGAGCTTTTGCACAGAAAAATGTGTCCTATTACCAAAACATAACAGATTTTGTGTTGTTTTCATCTGTAGTAACTATGAAATCAGAAGCAATTTTAGGTAAAGGAACTTTCTTGACTGAGTATATATCTAACCTTGCCGTCACAGGGACTGTAAGATTTCGTACTAACTCTACTCACAGTGCACAGTTTACATGATTTACACGCATTTATAAGGGTCATTCTAACATAGCTCGCCTATATAGGCAATAAGAAGGAACTGTGTTTTATTATGTAACAAATCACGGTGCGGAAGTGCATGACGAGTGACGTCATTAAAAGCTGCAAATATATGATGTCACTCGTAGATTCCTTGACGTTAGACCGTGTAACGTCACTTTCTCGTATCGAAAACGTTCCAAATGGACATAAATGCATGTTTTACAGTCAATATTTTTTGCGGGATTTCTTCTAACAATGGTGAAAGGTTGTGAGAATTTGAAGGAAACAACATTATTGTCGATTTTTAGCTTGTTAGAATCGAAAAAGATGAGCTCCAGTCTGTGAATTGTTGAGTAATAAATCACAGTTTGTCGGTCAGTTGTAAGTAGACATATCACGCGTCATTAACATCCATTTGGGCATCAGCGAAAACATAACTTTAGGTCGATTGTCTTTAGGACCATTTAAGAATGAATGATGCTATACTACACACCAGCCTACAAATGATGCTCGCAGTTCGTTTGGAATATTAGGACAGCGCATATCAGCATCATTCTATGTTACATGTACACAGTTGCGATATGCGAAAGCTCTCATCAGACTGTCCGATTGCCCAGGCTGATCTGAATCTGCAGACTGAAAGACATCCTGTATGTTCTGCAATGCCCAGCCTCAGACGTGTAACTACATATATTTTGGAGAACTTAGCACCAAAAGTTCGGTCATTGTTCGATTCGAACACCCAGCCTGAAAAGAAATGTGAGCCAGCCAATAAGAAAAGGGTACATAAGGGGAATGGGAACTTCTGGAAGATTGTCCGCCATTTTTCAAAGGGAGACACTTTTCGGGACATCCTGTTCGCCTTTCTATAAGCTCTGTCCTATGGAAAAATGGGTCTACTCTTAAAGAAAAGAATTTGTTCCTCAGGAGCAAATTCTTTCCTTAAGAGTTGACCCCTATTGACATGGTAGAAAAACTACTTTTGCAGGAGTTGCCTCCCCTAAAGGTGTTCCCATTTCCCCTGAATGTTATAGGCGACCAGCAAAGGCTTCGACGAAGCTTCGACGAAGAAGACACGTGTCTAGTATTAATAATTTGCTGCGCATGCGCAGTTGACGTGCATAAATATGAAAAGCCCTTTTCGCATGTGCCAGCTCATATAGTATATGGTTTTGGCTCTACGGCCCTTTGAAGATCTTTAAACTAATGTCGAATCCATTCGTTAATAAGATGTGGGCGAAAACCGGAGTACCCGGAGAAAAACCACCTGACCTTCCGTTGCAGACCATTGCGTTTCACGTGTGACCCGAGCCAGGCCCGAACCACAGCGGTGAGAGACCTTATGTGAAACAGAATAATTAAAAGCAATCACATTATCCCATTTGGTACCGGAAACCCCAAAACGGGTACCCTGGCAAACAGTGCAGGGCCAGATCAGACGCCGCAGAACGCGGCGTCTGATCAGGGCCTACACTGTTTGCATAAAGTTCAGCCATTTTCCAAATAAATTTTGAAGAAAACACAACCTGACACCCCTAAATTTTGAAATGGACTCCTGCTATATATAAGTTGGTACAAAAAGGGTTAAAAGCAAAGGCTGACGTGCACATCATAAGAAACTTGAAACTTTTTGATAAGCTCTCACATGTCCACCAGAATAATGGCGAAACCGCCTGTCAGATGCTTAAATGTCCAAAACTAAACAAATTTCTCAGCCAATAAAAACAAGATGACATCCTGAAGCTGTTTATTTTAGCAGTAATTGTAGGTTTTCTTAAGTTATACAATAATTGTAAGGAGAAAGAGACAAGGGCATGACCACATAATCGAGATTATTTGCCCTAAAGATGTTTTCGTAATCTGTAGATAGGGGTGATACACAGGTTCGCAGATCTAAGATTGACCGATACAAACCATATCTTAATTTTCAGAATATTTAGCTTTGAAAAGAAAATCCTAATTTGACTGGGATGCACCCCACCCCGATCCAATCCAGTTTAGTGTATTTTTTTCCTAGAATGGCTTTACTGCTATTAACCAGTTTTCGAAACACGAAACAAGTCTCCAAGTTTTTCATTTTTGTCTGTCTTTGATTGTTTGAATTGGAGTTTAACGTTTTAACGTCCCCGTCAACTCTATTTAGGTCATTTTGGAGACGCTGCTTCCAATTTTGTGAGACTTTTGCCCGACATTGAGATGAAACGACTTCTCAAGCCCTGTCGCCCAGTGGAACTAAAGGGCTAATATACATTTGACGGTTTGACTCACACCACTTTAGTCCATCTAGGCGGTTTACTAGTACTCATGTGTGGTCAGGTTTGTTTGTTTGATTTGAGGTTTAACGTCCCCGTATGTGTGGTCAGTATCAGCTCTACGTGGAAGCACCATGCAGTCCAATGTATTTCGTCAAGCCCCGATAGGCGGGGGCGATTTTTGTCTGTCTCTCTTTTAAACCATAACTTGGAAGTGGAATTCATATTCAGCTGCTATTTACCCATTTAGTACCAGAAAACACAATCTGACACCCCTAAATTTTGGAATGGATTCCTGCTATATATAAGGAGGAAGATTCCATTTGGTACAAAAAGGGTTAAAGATGGAGGCAATATAAACAGTGCAGGTCCAGATCAGATCCTTCTTTTTACAAACATTTCAGCCATTGTCTTAATACACACATAAACACATGTAAACGTACATTTCTGAAACTCCCTCAATAAAACCGAGTCTGCTATTTTCGTTTATTTGGTGTATTCTTTGCTTCCAAAGGATCTTACTATTCAGAACTTATTTATCTTTACTGCAGCTGGTGCTGTGCCGTGTGGCGGCCGTAAAGTCTCCCCGTACATCCATCATAGTGCAAATTATATTTTCTGGTCCTTTGAGATCATCGAGTTCATTTAGAATCATTTTGAAAATAGAGTTCTGCTTAATCTGGTGCAAGGGGGCGTGGCCGGTGTAGCACATTTCAGTACTGGTCATGAACAAACTCAATATAACCGAGTCTGCTATTTTCGTTTATTTTGGTGTATTCTTTGCTTCCAAAGGATCTAACTATTCAGAACTTATTAGAACCCTTAATTTCGAAATGAACTTAATTCTGCAATATAAAGTGAGGACTTATTCCGTACCCTACATGCATCTAGGGACCCCGGGTACAGTACTTTGGGTTAAACAATTATTTCGTACATGGAGATACCTTAAATCAAACAAAACAAACAAAATCTCAAGTAAAGGGCTGATTCGAACGAAAGCACAAGTGCTTGTTATGTTTCCGAAACCTGCAGAACGTTCCAGAGCTCTTCTCTCAAGTGCATCTGAGGTTATAGACTGAACCGGCAGAACTTTCCAGGAACAATCTTGTAGGGAGCGGCAAGGTCGAATGGGCAAATGATAATGTTGACGACATACGTATACGGTGTTTTTTTCCCCCTAAATCATCAGTTAAATACGTACCCATCACTCGTTCTCTTCGCATTGAATGGTTTGACGGGCACGCTTAATCGAACTCGTCGTTTTGGTTCTTCGAACAATATTTTCTACAACATAGACTTCCAAGGAAATTGTTGTTCTTCTACAACTGTCTTTGCTGATCTGGGCCCGTGCATGACACATAGAATCCCCCGCCCATTTTCTTGGGACAGATCTATTACTAATTTCAGGGCTGTCAGATTTCAGCTACATGTATTTGTCGTGCATTTTGCAGAGATTCGCATACTTTAAGCCAACAGTACAGACCCTGATCAGACGCCGCATAATGCGGCGTCTGATCAGGGTCTACACTGTTAGCAAATGTTCCATTTCCGGGACGCTAGGCTTATACGAGTTGAGTTGACAATTTCAATCGGTAATGTACATCCATCCGCACGTGCCTGAAGGTCAAGACCGCAGCTTAATGCTCAATATTGGAAAATTATCCCCCGAAATGCTTTAAGGAAAATGTTCCGCTTTCAATAAAGCGTGTTTAAGAGGGATTTTGACTTGTAATTTTGTAAAGCTACGACGGGTTGATGACAGTAATTTTGTTATCAGGCCGTATATGATCAGAGTTAACATTTTTCTTCGCATTTTTGAAATGTACTTGGGGGCAAAATGATGTACTGTCATAATGAGAGGGCGGATTGAAGCCTTAAAAATGTAAAAGACTCTTAATCGAAGACGGACCGGACTATATTTAAGTTAACGTGTATTACTTTAACAGAGGTTTTGTGCTTACTAAATTGGGAGAACGGACTGTGCCTTGGAAACATATTCCTGAAAAAAAGGTCCTTCGTTGAGAATGTCACAGCGATAAGCGGGTGTGTTTCCCAAAGAAGCTAAAAAGAACAGAAACCATCAGATCACAAGGAGTGTTCTGTCCATTCAAATGTTACATCATTCTTCAGTCCACAAAAGGCATTCCCCTTTTGAATTCTAGTGGCTATTTTGCACAGTTGCGCGTTTTTTTTTTTTTTTAATATGTTCTATAAAAGGGTTATCCTTTGGAAGCAAGGGATACACCACAGAACAGAAAAATATGGAGTGTACATGTTTTCTGGACCAGATTAGCTAGTTTCGGCCAATTAGGCCTCATCAGTGACCCTCAGATATTTTCAAAATTTCACAATGGAATCAATGATCCCAAAGGACAAGAAAATATAATCTACACTATGATGTAGGGCAGGGAGACGTTTTACCGCCGCCACACACTCCCACACACCAGCTGTAGTGAAGTCAAATATGTTCTATAAAAGGGTTATACTGACCAGTACACATATTAGATGTGAGGGACGACTAGAAAGTCCAGTCGCAAGGATCACTGCTCGACATCGCGAGGCTACACCTCGGAGGAACGAACTTTTCTATCTGCTCCGAACGTCCCTGATAGATTTTTTTTTTTTTTTTTGCATTTCGTTTGATTTCCGAAACGTTAATTATACGAACGCGTTGATAATTTTCAATGTTAACGTCCGCCTTGACTTTATGATGTCACTTTCACTTTTTGTGATGTCAAACCTAAACATAGATACTACCATAGATGTACGCAGCGTCTTAATATAGCATTTTTCTTTCTTATTTTATCTTAATCTACGAGATAAGGAGTGCAAGGTTAAAGAAATGTACTTATTTTCATGGTATGCAACAAAATACTGTCTTTCGTAAAATTACATCTGAGGAAAACATATATTTGTTCATATTTATGCTGGGATCGTGGGAGTTCGTTCGAACCGCCTCACCGAGGCTTAGCCGGTTCTAACGGACAACCACAATCTATAGTGTAGAGACAAAACGTTAGCTCTCTATAAAGTGGGGTTTACAAGGGGATCCATGACAAGATCTTGATGAACAATTACACATGACATGGGGAATATAAACATACTGGCGGCGCAACCATTTTTTTTTTCTCATACAAAAATGCATAGTGGTCAAAAACATTGACATTTTGTATGCATATGAATTCACAATTCTTTTTCATTTGCAAAGCATTGTCACACCTTTCACGCTGCATCAACTGGACATTGTAAACTTTTCTTTAAAGGGACAATGTTGACGCCTTCATTATGTAAATGAGATGCTGAAATAACATCAATAGCTCTCAAATCCTCTTCCTTTTGTTCAAAAATTAATTTCAGGCACTTGAAGTGGGGGAGAGTGTAGTAGCTAGATCAATGGTATAATTGACAGGTGAATGATGACGGTCAAGAAATTAAAATTTGACCCTAGTTCTGTAAAGGTTAAGAAAGACCTGTGACTAAAACAGACTGATTTTATGTATAATGAATAATTGAGCCAGTGCATGACCAAACCTACAATAAGACATGTGCGTCCAACGAAGACTCAGATCAGCCTGCGCATCCGCGCAGTCTGATCAGAGTCTTCGTTGTGCGCTCTAAGGATAGCTAAGAGCTCCATGCTCCTTCATGCAGCAAGAGAAGTCACTGGTTAAACTATATGCTGTATGGATACGCAGGCTGATCCGAGTCTACGCTGGGCGCACATGTCTTATTGTAGGTTTTGTCGTGCGCTGGCTCTGTAGTTTGACGCTTAAATTTCCAAGCCTTACCTCCTCCTCCTCCA
Source organism: Lucinisca nassula (assembly GCA_963580285.1). Lineage (NCBI taxonomy): Eukaryota > Metazoa > Mollusca > Bivalvia > Lucinida > Lucinidae > Lucinisca > Lucinisca nassula. The sequence goes on from OY757015.1 coordinate 104,152,348, forward strand.
CCTCCTTCTCTCCTCCATGAGCTGAAAACTGAACTCACTAAGTAGCATTTTGTCGGTCGGTACATTCAGTACTTTGTCGGTCGGTACATCCAGTACTTTGGTTATTTTAATTAATCAAGCCTTCCTTTGTGTTTGTAGGATATGAAATAGCTTTTTCTTTTTTACCCATTCTGTCTCATTTTAAAGCAGAAACCCATGGCGAACTTTAGAGATTTTACATGTATTTGGAAAGAAAGGACGTTTTTTTTTTTTTTTTTTGCAAACAGTGTAGGTCCCGATCTGGGCCCGCACTGATTGCCTTCCAACGCCCCGTTTTGAGGTTTCGTCTCTATTGAATCTGTTGTTAAGCAGGGAAGCCATTCCAAGAAGAAATTCCATCAAGCTGGATTGAGTGCGAAGACATAGAAATGTTAAAAGAGGTTTGGGACATCTGCGTACTTCGGAAGACTATACCATTCCGTAAAGTAGAAAATAAGCTACTTAGGGAAACTCTATGGCAACCGGGATCTAACACAAGCATAAAAACATGATCTCACACGAGTTTTTTTTTTTTTTGCCCATTGTAGGAAAACACGTCTATAAAAATACATTGTAATCTTTACCGCCGAAACAAGCGAACACTTTAAGATGAAAAATTGTGATATTTCTGTTATTTCTGCTCAAAATATAGATTTGTGGATTCTCGTATATTTACATTTGCTGATTTTTTTAAAAATCATTACGAAAACACGCCTATATAAATACATAATAAATTTTACCGCAGAAAATCGAAAATTTTAAGATGAAAAAGTGTGATATTTTTCTTATTTCTGCTCAAAATATAGGTTGTGGGAACTCGTTAGAACCGCCTCATCGAGGCGGTTCTAACGAATACCCACAATCTATATTTTAGAGCAGAAATAAGAAAAATAATGTTTACTCCTGTAAACCCCAGTTTTACTATATAAAAGTGGGGTTCAAGGGGGTCAAAATTATATAGGCGTGTTTTCGTGATGATATGCACGCGTACTTACTACCCAGATTGTCCCCATCCATCGGGGCTTGTTCCTCGCAGAGCTGAAACTGAGTACTAGTAAACGGCTAATAATTACGTCTGCCCAGGTAAAATGGTGCTAGTTGGACCGTCCCTGCATGTATACATGTAAACCCTATTGGTTTTTTTTGGACCGTAGGCTTAAGATGTCATTTCATCTAAGTGTCGGGAAAAAATCCCACAACATTTGATGCAACGTCACCAAAATGACCACAATAGTGTTGACGAGGACGTAAAACCTCAATTCAAACAAACAAAACCTACTACCTAGCACAAAATGGATTCAAGGGCAGCAGAGATGAGACCCGCATCGATTGTTTACTTGTACTAACGAACAGTTTTGAAGCTGCACTTTACACAGAGAAAAGGTGGTTTACGTGCGTATACATGTACATGCTTTTGCAAGTTTTCCTGTTTCCGTTCCAAAACCTAGATTGTGTGTACTCGTTTAGCCGCTACCACGTCGGGGCGGTTCTAGCGAGCACATACAAGTCATGAATGGACAGAAATAGGGAACAAATATAGGGCAAGTTTCATTTGAAACAACACTAAAAATCACCAAAAACAACAAAACAAATTAACATCGATCTTAACACGAACGATTTCTGCCGGAATTTGAAACACACGAGTTTTAGTTTAAAGACTGATAAATTAAGAAGGAATTCTTTGAAGGAATGGTATAATTTAAATGATATCTTGGATAAATCTATAGTCTGCAGGACATAGGTCAGATTCGTTTGAAATAAACGACCACGGGAGACAGAAGCTAATGCGCGGAAAATGTTAATCCCACATTAATAACTCAGTTGGGCTGGATCCTTTTATTCGGGCCTCATTCTCCCAGACCCTTCATTATTGAGAATAAAATTGAAAGAGATTTAATCCCATTCGCCGCTTTTCAGCAGTCAATCAGTTTGAATTTTTCCGCATCACAAGGTCATTTGAAGCTGAAATTAGCGCTTTATTTGGTTGATTTCACAAATACTGCGCGGAGTAATACAGTCGACAGTTGGGTGACGGAACTATAAACAGAAGTGCTCCTTGATGTACTGAGTGATGAATAGGTACGCGGAGTCAAGTTGGTGTCTTCTTTGAATTCGTTCAGTTAAAGAAAAAATGAGAAGGTTAATTTATACAAAGTCAAGCATTATAACCATAACCTTATTTCCAGTAACCTAATTTATACTGATACGCCATTGAAAAAGACGTCAAGGTACATATACATATGAGTCACGTGATGAGCCGAAAACATTTTTTTAGTCTGGCGCCCGTCCGTTCGTCCGTAGACGCAACCTTGTGATGGCCATAACTCCTAAACCCTTTGAGATTCATTGATGGTTCTTGGCACAGTTGTTCACAAGGCTGAGGCGGCGTGTCATGCGCAAGAACTAGAACTCTGAATGCCATACCTTTTGAGTTATCTCCCCTTTTAATAAAATAGAATGACTACTTTGTGATGGCCATAACTCCAATGACGGGCCTCCGTGGCCTAGTGGTTAAGAGCGCTGACTCTTGATCATTAGGTCTCCCACCGCTGTGGTTCGAGCCTCGCTCGGATCACATGTGAGACGCCAAGTTCTGCAACGGAAGGCCAGGTGGTTTTTCTCCGGGTACTCCGGTTTTCGCCCACCTCTGATTAACGATCGGCTCGATATGAGTGTAACAGTCTTGAAAGGGCCGTAAAACCAAAACCAACCCATAACTCCAATACCCTTTGAGATATATTGATGGTACCTGGCACAGCTGTTCGCAAGGCTGAGACAGCGTGTCATGCACAAGAACAACGGCTCTGGTTGCCATGGGTTTTGAGTTATCTCCCCTTCCAATAAAATAGAGAGACTACCTTGTGATGGCCATAACTCCAATACCCTTTAAGATATATTGATGATACCTGGCACAGATGTTCACAAGGCCGATACAGCTCTGGTTGCAATGGGTTTTGAGTTATCATCTCCCCTTCCAATAAAATAGAATCACTACCTTGTGATGGCCATATCTCCAATACCCTTTGAGATATATTGATGGTACTTGGCACAAGTGTATACAGGGTTGAGTCGGCGTTTCATGTCTAAGAACCACAACTCTGGGTTCTATGGTATTTGAGTTATCGCCCCTTCCAATATAACAGTATGACCACCTTGTGATCACCGTACCTGCAATACCCTTTGAGACATATTGGTGCGCTGAAAAAAATAACTAGTGCATTCGACTAGTTTACCTAGTAAACACAGAGGGTCACCTAGTCGTCTGTAGGTTGACTGAGCATTCTTAGTCAATTTAACTAGTCTCTCTAGTAAGCGTAAATCAATAATCGTTGACAGGGCATCTGGTCAGTATGACTACCCTTTCTAGTCAGTATGACTAGGGTGTCTAGACAGTTTTCCCGCCGAATGTTGATTGACAGCTTGCAGAATGTGAAGAGGAAGCGTTCCAGACGCCATCTTAACGTTTAGGAGAACATGCCCCAACATACAGTGGGTTGATTCTGATATTATTTCACCCAACATACAGTGGGTTGTTGTACTCACCTTGAGCACTTTGTTCTTATTGTTTGTAACTCTGCGGGTAAGAAATATTCTTTTATTTCTTCTCTTATCTTCCTAAAGGCGCCTTTACACAGCATGTTTTTCCATATGTGTTTTGAGTACTAGTAATCAGTACTAAGAATCTAGTAATCTACGACTAAAGCAACTAGTAATCAGTACTAAGAATCTAGTAATCCTGACCATGCTTGCTAGTACTTTTGACAGTCACACCAGTACATTTGACTATTAAGCTAGTACATATGACTAGCTTTAACTAGTGAACTTTGACTAGATGAAGCTAGTCAAATGTACTAGGCTAAGTAAAGCTAGTCAAGTTGACTAGTTTTTTTCTGGTCAAAATGCTTGACTAGGTCTTCCTAGTCACATCGACTATTTTGCATAGTGCTTTTTTGGACAATCATATTGACTAGGTTCCTTAGTCGGCATGACTATTTTTTTTTCTCAGTGTGGTACTTGATGCAGATGTACATGAGGTTTAGCAGGTGTGTCACGTGCAAGAACCATGTCTCTGTGTGCCCTGTTTTTTTAATAATCTTCCCTGACAATATAACCTTGTGATGACCATAACTCCAATACCCTTTGAGATATATTAATGGTACTTGGCACAAGTGTATACAGGGTTGAGTCGGCGTTTCATGTCTAAGAACCACAACTCTGGGTTCTATGGTATTTGAGTTATCGCCTCTGCCAATATAACAGTATGACCACCTTGTGATCACCGTACCCTCCAATACCCTTTGAGACATATTGGTGGTACTTGATGCAGATGTACATGAGGTTAAGCAGGTGTGTCATGCTCAAGATTACAACTCTGGGTGCTCCGGTTTTTTAGTTATCTCCCCTGACAATATAACCTTGTGATGGCCATAACTCCAACACCCTTTGAGATATATTGATGGTACTTGGTAGGGCATAAGTGTATACAGGGTTGGGTCGGCGTTTCATGCCTAAGAACCACAACTCTGGGTTCTATGGTATTTGAGTCATCGTCCCTTCCAATATAACATTATTACCACCTTGTGAATCACCGTACCTCCAATACCCTTTGAGACATATTGGTGGTACTTGATGCAGATGTACAAGAGGTTAAGCAGGTGTGTCATGCTCAAGAATTACAACTCTTGGTGCTCTGGTTTTTTAGTTATCTCCCCTGACCATATAACCTTGTGATGGCCATAACTCCAACCTTTGAGATATATTGAAGGAACTTTGCGCAATCGTATACAAGGTAGAGAAAGGTTGTCATGTGCAAGAACCATAACTGTTGGTTTGTGGTATTTCAGTTATCTACCCATCCAATATAACTGTATGACCAGCTCGTGATCACCATATCTCCAATACCCTTTGATACATATTGATGGTACTTCGTACAGAAATACATGAGCTTAAGCAGGCATGTTATGCGCAAGAACCATAATTCTGAGTGCCCTGGTTTTTTTAGTTATCTCCCCTGACAGTATAATCTTGTGATGGTCATAACTGCAATACTTTTGTGATATATTGCTGGTTCATTTCTGCTGCACTTTCTATTTATGAACAATCTTCTGAAGGCCATATTGGCTTTTGGTCGGGGGATTTGCCATTTCTTCCGATGGCTATTGTTTCGCCATTTGCGAACAATAAAGTTGCAGATCATCTTGCGCCTGCGCGCAAACTTATCAGGAATACACACCTATATGATTTTGACCTCCTGAAAACACACCTTCATATAGTAAAGTGTAAACACCATTTTTCGTATTCTTCATAAAAACACAGATTGTGGGTGCTCGACGAGGCGGTTCTAACAAGAAATATGAAAGCTATCAGATTTTTTATCTGAAAATTTTCATATTCTCTGGTGGGAAAAATTTTAATACATTTGTATAGATGTGTCGGGGCTTGAAGAAATAGATGGGCTGCATGAGTCTTCCACGCAGAGCTCAAACCGACTACACGAGTACTGTTAAACCGCTTAGAGGACCCAAGCCTGCCCATGCAAAGCGGTGCGAGTCCACGCTTATAAACTCTATTGGTTTCATTGGGCAACAGGGATTGAGATGTCATTTCATCTCAGTTTCGGGTAAAAGTCCTACAAAATTGGAAGCAACGTCTCCAAAATGACCTATACAGTGTTGACGAGGAAGTTAACCCCCAAATTCTAACACAGCGCGCCTATATAGGCAATGCAAAATAACTGTGTTTTACTCTGCAACAAATCACAGCTCGGAAGAGCGTGACGTGTGACGTCATTAAAAACTGCAAATTTATGACGTCACTAGTCGATTTACTTGACGTTAGACGGTGTAACGCCATTTTCTCGCATCGAAAACGTTAGAAAAGGATATAAATGCATGTGTTTCAGTCGATAATTTTAGCGGGATTTCTTCTAACAATGGCGAAAAGTTGTGAGATTTTGAAGGAAACAACAACATTATTGCCGATTTTCAGCGTGTTAGAATCGAAATAGATCAGCTCTAGCCAGTGATTTGTTGTGTAATAAATCACAGTTTGTCGGTCAGTTACGCGCTCGTGATTTGTCTACTTTACAACTGACCTCCAAACTGTGATTTATTACACAACAAATCACAGTTAGAGCTGATCTATTTCTTAATCAAACTAAAACTAAAGGCGTGTTTTCGTGATGTGGTAAGCACCTTAGTGTTTGTTCCTCTAGTAGTTTTTTGTCTGAGGTAACCTGGGACCCAAGTGCAGTTTTTTTTTCATATCTCAAAAATGCCATTTGTGTGATGAACATTTGCCATGTTTTTCTTTTTTTACTCAAAACATAGGTTGAGGGTACTCGTTAGAACCGCCTCTACCCACAGCCTATCTCTTAGAGCAGAACTAAAGAAAAGAATGTAAAACGCCAATAAAACCCCATTTATATATATAAAATGGGGTTTAGAGGGGTATCCATTACACGGATTTGTTCACATGATGCAACTCTCGAAGACGGGTATTCTCGTGACAGAACTCATATACCATGTAACCCTTTTTGTACCAAATGGAATCTTCCACCTTATATATGGCAGGAGTCCATTTCGAAATTTAGGGGTGTCAGGTTGTGTTTTCATCAAAATTTATTTGGAAAATGACTGAACTTTTAGAAAACAGTGGCGGCCCTGGTCAGACGTTGCGTTCTGCGGCGTCTGATCTGACCCTGAAGTGTTTGCCAGGGTACCCGTTTAGGGGTTTCTGGTACTAAATGTACACTTTAAGAATCTGAAATGGGATTCTTTTGTAAATGGGCGTTTACACCCCGAGGGATGACCGTTCTGAGCGGAAGCAAGGCTTCGCCGAGGTTCCGCTCAGCACGATCATCCCGAGGTTTGGAAACGCCCATATACAACAGAATCCCATATTAGATTCTTGTTCTTGCACGACACCACCGAAACCTTTCATTTTACTTTATTAACGTCCTGGGTAAGAACACCAGGGTAAGAACAGAATTTCCATCCCAGCCCAAAACCACGGATTTCCTTATCTGCATGGTGTACAAGAATAAATTTTCTTGACACGCATATCAACTACAGAGTAATAGGCAAAGATCGTTGCTGTCTTGAGGATTCCTATTGATAACCACACATCCTTATCACTGTGAGGTCAGAGTGTTATGGAAAGAGGGTTGTATGTAGAATCCATCTGGACTAGGCGGACTACATGTACTATGTCTGTTTTGGATAACAGTGTAGACCCTGATCAGACACCTCATAAAGCGGCGTCTGATCAGGGTCAACACTGCTTTAAGTACAGGAATTTAACGGTTAAATGAAACAGCCTAAGTGCAATTTTAGGACCATTTTCCCAGCTTACACTCAGAGACAATCCACCAGTTTGAGGTATATGATGAATTCATGCAAAGTACATGTAAATCCCTGCTACCTAAATTAAGGCTAATTCTGTTTTCAAAAATTACACCCAGTGTCTCCTGATAAGAAACCACCTTTGTCACTGTTCAAAAGTGGTCTTCAAGACCGCTTTTGAACAGTCCGAGAGGTGGTTTTAATATAGAACTTTTACTGTATTTGCCAATTCTGGTTCCAAGAGGACAAAAAGATGAGAACGCCAAAGAAAAAAGGGAATATAGAACATTTAATATCACACGAATACAGTAACTGATCTGGGTCTACATTGTTTGCCAATGTTCCTTCTATATGGCATGAGGCTTGTATTGGTAAAAACCGAAAACAAAACGAATCTCTGTCATATTCATCTTTAATATTTTGTAACAAAAAGCACCTTTAAATTCAAGAATGTGTTAGTATTTGATGGTAAATGAAAATTATTAAAATCATTTACACCAAAAATGATTTACAGAAAGGTCGAAACAAACAATCACATACATGTATAAGCAGAACGTTCCATACAAACTTGAAGTACATGTTTGTAAATGTACGTGTACTGATGTAACATTTCACACAGGAAAATATGAAACCGAAGAACAAAATGACATTGGCGACATTAACAATGAAATATGTTATTGCAATTTGAATTTATTGAAGGTTCATGTGGATAGCAAAGACGCTGATCAGACTACACGAATGTGCAAGCTAGTCGAAGTCCTTGCTTCATGCCCACATGACATTTTAAAGATGTTCAAAATTTTATACCGAATTTCACTGACCCAAGAAATCATAGCGATAAAGAGGCCAAATCAATCTGTGTCATTTGACTTTAGTCCGAGAAAAACACCGTTTATACCCCGACTTCCCATCACTGGTACTCATTACTCGAATTTAATGTAGTCTGGACAATTTTCCATAAGTCCTGAATTCAACTGACCATGCAATTTGTAGCAAAAATAAAATTTAAAATACCAACAAATGAAACATTAATCACACTCAGATCAATACAGTATGGTACTTAATGCCCTGCACATTAATATTAAAATGCCAACTTTGTTGGCATTTTAATATTAATGAGCATGGAAAATAATATGCTCCGTTTTGATCAGCATGAAAAAGTATGATAATTTGTAGAACAGCCATCAATACTTGGTGTACTTTCCAAAGCTGTTCTGCTTAAACAAAAATATTGTTTCCATTAAATACAAAATACATTGTGGTTCTGGATTAATTCGGATATTTCTGATGCACACAATGATATCCTAAATGGTCAAATTAATATTTTATGAAAATTTAATGGTTATTTTTACGAAGAAATAAAAATATGAAAGAATAATTAGCGAATGGCCAAAACCCCTTTGTCAGATGGAAAATAAAATACATTTTTGATCTCATGAATAATGGATAATGAATTTAGACATTAAACTGACAAATTGTTTTCATTCAATAAGTGGAGAACACAAAATACATCTCCAACATATCAATTATTAATAACCAAGGTCAGGACCATGACAAATTAACACTTTCATCCCTGAATTTTGGAAGTGGACTCTTACATCTTTGATCTTTTTCCTTTACGAAAACACGCCTATACAAATACATGGTAATCTTTACTACCGAAAATATGAAAATTTTAAGCTGAAAAATTGTGATTTTTTTCTTATGTCTGCTCAAAATATCGATTGTGGGTACTCGTTAGAACCGCCTCTTCGAGACGGTTCTAACGAATACCCACAATCAATATTTTAGAGCAGAATTAAGAAAATAAGGTGTACCCCTGCAAACCCCAGTTTTACTACATAAAAGTGGGGTTCAAGAGGGTCAAAATTATATAGGCGTGTCTTCATGATGGACATGTCCGTTCATGACGTGAATAAGTCCTTGAAATGACCGCCCCCTAAACCCCACTTTACACAGAGAAAACTGGGGTTTATGGGTGTATTCATTATTTTTCTTATTTCTGATCCAAGACATAAAGGTTGTGGGTACTCTTTAGAACCACCTCAATGAGGCGGTTCTTACGAGCAAACACAATCTATGTTGAAAGCAGAAATAAGAAAAATGTTACAATTTTACCTAATATTTGTCATTTTTGACACCATGTTGGACGCCATTATTTCACATGGACAAGTTTTTCTAATGTACGGAGCTCTTCATTTGTAGAAAACTCAATATATCAGCTCCTATACTAGTATGCCATATGGGCCTCGTCAAGCGATTTTGGTACTTATCGCCTATGCGAGCAGCGAAGGTTCAGGCGAGCCTGCGCATCCGCGCAGTCTCGCCAGAACCTTCGCTGCTCGCTCATACAAGCAGTGAATGAAGAGGAACCTTCAGACAGAAAGCCATATCCCTGGCTCCCTTGAATGGCTGGGCATGCGCAGTTAAAATGTGTCATGACGGAATGCTCGAAGACACAAATTCGCTTGGCGGGGCTCATATGGTAATTTGATGGGCTGATCAACAATATATTTAGTATTTGTATTTAACACAGCATTTCCATGATATGAAGCTAATACAGAGGAAAACGATGGTTTACAAGGGTAAGCATTATTTTCTTCATTTTTGCCCAAAATATATTGCTGCTCCAAAACATGGGACATATAGTGCATATTTTTACATCTCCAAAATGGCTACTTTTCTGATGAAAATCCGTTTCTTATTGTACTTATATAATATCCTTTGTGATCATTAATTATATGCAGGAATTTTGAGCGTGTTTGGTCTGGTCACTGATGAGGCCTAATTGGCCGAAACTAGCCAGTCTGGCCCAGGAAAACTTTACATTCCTTACTTTTCAATGTTCTGTTATGTATTACACATAATACAACAGAACAAGATCAGACTTTCGGATGAGTCTTTAAACCGAGGTCCCGTCTCCGTATGACCTTAGCTGTTGGTGGGACGTAAAACTCAAGCACTCACTCACAGAACAAGATATTGCACAGCAAGAAAACTTCAACATCCAGCTTTTGCAACCACAAATCCAACTTTTGCAATCACAACAATAATGAATATACATGTACACACCTGAATCAGACAGCAAGATCACTGTTACACAAACATATATGAGCATGCGCACGACTAAACCTACTATAGGAGTTCTGCGACCAGCAAGGACGTAGATCCGCCTGTCCATAGACTCCATACATACTCTATGGCAAGAGTTTACGCTTATCTGCGGATGCGCAGGCTGATCTGAGTCTTCGCTGACCGCACGTCTTATTGTAGGTTTTGTCGAGCGCTGGCTCATTTAAACATTGGTGACAGGAACAACAGAAAAACATGGTAGCATACTACTTCATAGCGCGGGAATCGGAACCAGTGACACGGGTATATATTTTGAAGCCATTTTGTAAGCGAAAAGTAAGTATTTTCGTTCGTAAAGAGGTGGACATAAAAAACAAAAAGAGTCAGGGGAAAGTTTCAAAGCTTTTAAAAAAACATATAAAAACCAAATACACCACTACACTTTAACGAGAGCAAAATCCAATCATAACATCTGAAGTGAGAGATGCCGGAATAAATTACTGTCGTTTCACGAGTTAGCATCAATGTACGGAAGAGCTGATCTGACGGTCACTGATGAGCCTTAACTGGCCGAAACTAGCTAGTCGTGTCCAGAAAAAAACTTGAACAGTCTACAGTTTTCAGTTCTGTTCTGTAGTCCTTACTTCCAAAGGATTACCTTTTTATAGAACATGTTTGACCGGACACTGCACTTCCTGTATAAATTTCCGGTTTTTGTGGATAAAGAATTTTTCTTTAAAATCAAAACATTGATCGCGTCACTTGGAATTAGGAAATATCTACATTTGTCGAATAAAAACGGGCGCCTTTCAGATGGTTCCGATATCACTGCCTTGACGTATCTTGTCACCCCTGGTAAAAGATGCCATTGTGGAAGTATAAGTGAGTAAGGATACATCACAAAATATGATTTATCACAAAACTGAGATCCTTTGTTTTGTAAGAGGCTTTCATTTAAAACAATATTTCAAGGTCCAGTTATTCAAAACTAACGATGGCGTAATGTAAACATGCGAATTCAAATATTTAATTTGACAATTTTACCACCAAAAATGATTTTTGTTTTCAGATAAACAGTTATGATATTTTTCATATTTCTGCTCAAACTATAGATTGTGTGGGAACGCGGTTCAAATGAGTACCCACAAACTATGGTCTTGAGCAGGAATAAGAAAAATAATGCATATCCCTGTAAAACCCGGTTTTACTAAATAAAATAGGGGTTTAAGGGGGTAAAAATTATATAGGCGTGTTTTCACGATGTCTTGTTGAGGTTTAACGTCCCCGTCACCACTATAAAGTTCATTTTGGAGACGTTGCTTCCAATTTTGTGGGACTCTTTACCCGACATTGAGATGAAATGACATCTCAAGCCCTGTCGCCCAATGAAACTAATAGGGTTTATAAGCATGGGCGGGCCGACTCGCACCGCTTTGAATGGGCAGGCTTAGATCCTCTAAGCTGTTTACAAGTACTCGTGTGCGGGTCGGTTTCAGCTCAGCGAGGAAGCATCATGTAGCCCAAATATTTCTTCAAGCCCCGATGGACGGGGCCGATTTCACGATGTCTTATTTAAGACTTTAATCATTGAATATGAGCAAATCCCTCACCAATGTGTGTAGCTGTAAAAGCTACTCACATTTTCACAGCAAATATAGAAGAGTATCAGATATTGTACTTGCTAGAACAGTTAACATTTTGGCCATTAACGAGCTCGTTAATCTACCAATGCCTTGGACAACTGGACCCAGATCTTTACATAAATTTTGATTTATTCAGTACATGTACATATGTCACTAGATTTCTTCAGCACACACCAATATAACCTATATTAGATTTTGTCATCGCGATTTGTACATTCAATCTAGCACATAACAATGCATCATGTTAACAAGTCCATGTATGGAACACCCATGTAAAATTAAAACCCCATTTTATAGATGAGAAAATTGGGGTATATACTATTTTTCTTATTTTAGCTCTAAACATACATAATGGGTATTCGTTATAACCGCCGCGACGAGGCGTTTCTTACGAGCACCTTCAACCTATATTTGAAATAAAATAAAGAAATATATGTGAAAAAGTACATGAGATATCCCTTTATCACACATGGGTGTGACTTTCTATTACAATAACACAAGCTAGCAATATGCCTCTTTGGCAGCGAAATACGGTCTTGAGTGTTCTACGCCTGGACTATTTGCCCAGTCGTCCGGGTCAATAGTGTAACTCCCTTCAGTCGTCGTGTCATCATCCTCGTCATAAGAATTTCCAAAACCTATTCCAGAACTATCTTGAATAGGAGACAGTTTTGATCCTTGCCGTACTCCAGAAACAGTTCTTTTAGCACTATTGTCATTGGAATAACTCCCTCTTGGAGATGATAGTTTCGTATCACAGTTAGTAAGTTTTGGTAAATTGAGTTGATTATGCACTTTGCTATGGTGAGGTGGATTATAATGACTTTCTATATAATGATGAGTAGGCTTGTCGGCGAAGGTCACCATTTTGATATGATCTGAAATGTGAAAGAAAGGGATTTTGAGTTTGCACAAAAACTAAACTAATAAAACTAACGACAATTTTTCTAAAGTTTAAACACGTTCGGTTTATTCAACTGTATTGTTAGAAAATGTGCAAATAAAAAACAAGCATGGAAAAAATATCCGACACAGAAGTTAGTTCTGTGTGCATTCCCTTCGCATTGGTCTTTGTTATTACTTGTTAATTAGTATACATGAATACATTAAGATTCAGACAATAATTTACAGAACATGCACAAACGTATCCTTCTATATGACCTGAATAAAAATTATTTGGTGCATCCCTAAAACCAAAAGGCAAACATCTTAACCAGTACGTAAATGCAAGGTTTTTAAATGCACCACACATATATTGTTGATTAATTGTAATGTGGACTTTTCTTCCTTATAACAAACTAGATTCTGAGCATTCAGTTTTGTTTGGTGATAATTAATACTTTAAAGGTGGAAAGTTAAGCCCTGGAAATCTAAGCCACACATTCGAAAGCACTAAATGAAAAGTTACAAACAAATAGTGCTCCCCTTTAAATTAATATGCTACAACAGAGAAAAATAATATACAATATATTCTTTTTTGAACCGACTGTTTGCTAATCGACCCAAATTACCATCTAAATCTGCGTTTTATTACTATAGTGTCCAGGTGGCTATCAATGTCCATGTAAGTTAAACCGTACAGATAGCTTTTAGGCGAAGGGCGAAAACCATAGACGACCATGGTCCCCAGTAGTGATATTTGAAACAGTGCAGACTCAGATCAGACGCCGCAGTGCTTGACGTGTAGGAATGTAATGGTTAACGAAACAGTCTAAGACCCCGTTCACATATACTTAAATTGAACCGCATAACTGGATTGAAATCATGCCATTTAAATATACTTCCCAGTAAGCATTCTACATAAATCTACAGCGGGCCGTTAGCGGCCCGTCAGGGTAGCTGACGGGCCGCTAACGGCCCGCTGTAGATTTATGTAGAATGCTAACAGGGTTAAAATCATGCTAATTTCTGTAAATGTACCTGTGTCATAGGACATTCCAAACGGCGACTGTACATCTGACACACTGCCACCATTTCCGCTGTCCCACGTCGCAGTTTCAGCGGATGACTCGCTGCCATTGTCCTCGTGAGAATGAACATTATCTTTGGTAATAGAAGTCTGAAAATAGACGCAAAAATACATTTAAATGAAAAGCCATATCCCAGTAAGCATTCTACATAAATCTACAGCGGGCCGTTAGTGGCCCGTCAGGGTGGCTGTCGGGCCGCTAACGGCCCGCTGTAGATTTATGTAGAATGCTAGCAGGGATTATACATCTGTGCGACCAGTAAAAGTCAGTTCAGCCTCCGCATTCTCCCAGGGTTGGCAAGTGTTTTTGCTTTTCGGTCTCCAGAGAGCTAGGAAATCGTTGCGGGTTCGTGCCAATGCTCTGAACACGATGCATTGGCTGATCTGATTCTCTACTTATTGTACGGTTTTTTCGTGCGCTGGTACAGATGCGACTTCATTGAGAGAACGATGGTGTCTTTAAAATGAAGTGATAAAATTAAAATGTTTGAATTGTTTCACATGTACCTGAATGTGAAATGTCCCTCTATAGGGCGCACTATTAAACGTCCGGCTTTCTTCTCAGGGGCTGGGGTATTCTTTTCTCGGCTTAGTCTCTTGCATGCATGAAATTATAACCTCACGTGAGAAGATGTGTATTCAGCCAACTTGATTATTTGTCCTTATTTTTCCGTAGAAACAGTACACTCAGCGATTTTTAAAACTGTCCCTGCACAGAGAAAGAAGAACTACTCTTTGCAGCTGAAAATGAAGAAGGATATTTTTTGTTATAATAAAAGCCGTTACAAACAGAGGTGACTGTTGTGCTTCAGAACAAATAATTATCGTTTAAGAAGGGTTTCGTAATTCCTGTAGGCGAACTTCGACTGGTCAGACATCTTTCGGTCTGCGGAAAAATGTTTTAGAGCAGGGTCGGTTAGAGTCCCTGTGAAGGCGGTGCTGAGGGCACGCACCATACATTTTCATGAAACAAATATGAACAATCTCAATATAATGTATTATCCGTAAGTATGTGCTATCTGGTGATTGAGAAGCAGTCCCTAGTGACTCAAGAACACGTCGAATAAGCCATGATTAATGAAACATCGTGGTCGTGCCATGGAAGTTCCGTGGCTTGAGATGGGTGTGCACTTGATTTTGGCCTATCTTGACATTACGAAAACACGGTTCTAACGAATACCCACAATCTATGTTTTTGAGAAGAAAAGAAATATGATGTATACACCTGTGAACTAAAGGGGCCAAATAATATAAAGGCGTTTTGGTGATGGCAACCGCATTCTAACAATTTCGGACGATATAGAGGTTTGGTTTATTTGTAGATTTTTTTTTGCTTGGCGAAATATAAAGCCATTTTTAACAAAGCAAATCCACTCCAGCTTCAAATGTTCAAGCAACATGAGCGCAATCTTGCGTCGACAAACAATTTTGAGGTGTATCGATTGTTTGCGGTAGATTCTCATCTTATATTCGTATACAATTAGATCGGAGCAAATGGTTATTTTTATATTTCAAAGTAAATGGAAATAGTTTGATAAATGGTGTATAACTAACGAATCTCGCTTGTCAAAAAAGTCGTCAAAATCCAAATTGATTTCTATGTGATGTGAATTCTATTTAGCAAGTGTTCATGCAAAACATACAATATGACTGAATTGCAACAAAGGCTCGTGAAGTGTTTGACTCTCTCTCTCTCTCTCTCTCTCTCTCTCTCTCTCTCTCTCTCTCTCTCTCTCTCTCTCTCTCTCTCTTGAACACTAATAAGGGTTGAGTTAACGTTTTCAATCTTACTGACTGCCGTCTAAAGTGTACAGAATTTTCAGATGCCCGATCTGGACAGCTACAAAAACTGACAGAGTGTGACAATTTTCTTATTTCTGTAGTAAACATGACCGTTCCAATGCGGCTCTTCTGTTGCGATTTATTTATGTTGTTGTTTGTTACTGACTGTGTGTATCACTTGTGTCTTTTAATTTTGGATGGCCATATGGCCATTTTGTGGGAAAGTAACTGTCCTTATGGCCTTCCTTTGTTTAGGTTTCCATTATGGTCTGGTCGCTTAATGTTTGCATTTCTTTCCCTTTGGTGTCTTTTATGGGTGGAGTAAGTTAATTGTATCAATTCCTGATCTTTGTTTTACTTCTACTTTACATAGATTGTGGCTGCACCAACAATCTATATTTATGAGCAAGAATACATGGAATGGTTAATCGTAAAATCGATCGATTAAAGCCCCTTCCCCCAGTGGAATTAA
Organism: Lucinisca nassula; assembly: GCA_963580285.1. Taxonomy (NCBI): domain Eukaryota; kingdom Metazoa; phylum Mollusca; class Bivalvia; order Lucinida; family Lucinidae; genus Lucinisca; species Lucinisca nassula. The sequence goes on from OY757015.1 coordinate 104,168,647, forward strand.
TTGTGGGTTAATTGTATCAATTCCTGATTATTGCCTTCTTCATGGTATTTCGTTTCACTGACCGTTCCAATGCGGTTCTTCTGTCGCGGTTTATTTTTGTTATGGTTTGTCTTTGGGTGTTTGTGTAGCTTATAGTATTTTGTTTTGCATAGCCAATTGGCCATTTTGTGGGAAAGTTAACTGTCCTTTTGACTTTCCACTATTGATGTTTTCATTAGGGTCTGGTTGTTTCAGTTTTGTGCTTCTTTCCCTTTGGTGTCTCTGATGGGTTAATTGCATCGATTCCTGATCATGGCATTCTTTTCTATTTTGTAACGTGTACCAGCAATCCATATTTGTAAGCTAGAATAAAACAAATGACCAAATCAAACCTTTCTGTTTATAATGTGCTATTTAAAAGATGATTTTAAGCGGTGCTCTGCAGGAAATATACATGTTGCTTCATCGATTCCAGTTACAATATTCGCCTGAGTTTCCATGGTTCCAGTCAATATTTACATGTATATTTGTGTCATTTCCTCGACATGAAAGAAAGATGTCTAGACCATGACATGTTTTCCCCACCTAACCCTCCTAAGAGGAAATGATACTTAGATATACTTATTTACTCTTCTTCTCATTACGAAAACCCGCCTATACAAATACATTGCAACATTTATCGCCGAAAAAATGAAGATTTTAAGATGAAAAATTGTGATATTTTTACTTATTTCTGTTCAAAATATAGATTGTGGGTACTCGTTAGAACCGCCTCATCGAGGCGGTTCTAATGAGTACCCGCAATCTATATTTAAAGCAAAAATAAGAAAAATAAGGGTAACCCTTGTAAACCTCAGTTTTACTATATAAAAGTGGGTCCAAGGGGGTCAAAATTATATAGGCGTGTTTTCGTGATGACAATCTGATTTTGTTTTTCAAAAACATTTTTCATAACAAATAAGGCTTGTCATTACATGTGAATCATCTGCTAGACAGACGATTCACATGTAATGCCAATCCTTATTTTTTATGAAGAATAAGAAACTAAAAATTTTGAAAATGCTGTTTGCAGTCGGAAGGTTAAAAGGAAGAGAAATTCGTGTCATCCAGCTTGTTTTCCTGTCCTGCCTTTAAACCCCTTCTAAAAGGAATCTCGTTTGAAAATAAATATGTTCTAGAAAGGGCTATCCTTTGGAAGCAAGGGATACACCACGGAACTCGAAAATATGGAGTGCACATGTTTTCTGGGTCAGACTAGCTAGTTTTTGGCCAATTTCGTCTCATCAGTGACCCTCAGATATTTCCACAATGGAATAAATGATCCCAAAGGACCAGAAAATATACATTACACTATGATGTAGGACAGTGAGACTTTTTACGGCCGCCACACATTCCCATACACCAGCTGTAGTGACGTTAAATATGTTCTAGAAAGGGTTATCCTTTCGAAGTAAGTGATACACCACAGAACTGGAAAATATGGAGTGTACAAGACTTGATTCCTTTCCTTCAAATTTGACCCTTTTAGAAAAGGAGAGACACAAACATTTTTTAACTGGAAGGGCAGTCAAAACAGTGCCATTTAACTACATCTCTGTTTGACATAAGATAGTTCGGTATCTATAGAGATGAAAAAGATACGAAACTTTTTCTGAACTTTACCAAAAGTTCATAATATCACACGCGTATATATTTTGCTTTGAATAAAGTTTGATATATTTGATATTTTAATTCAGCCAAAAGTTGAAAAAAGAGTTCAAATTATGATGGAGACGTCCATACATCATGTTGAAGTGGAGAATCTATTGTACAAGTTTCATTAAACCCAGTTTGCGTGACCAGGACTTTCACCAAAACTGTCCCTTACTGATTTTATCGAAAGATTCAGAAATGATATACTAACACGGTTTGAACCGGCACAAATTATTTCTTTTTTCAAAATTAAAGAAAAATGTACTTGACAATCGATGCGTTCATAATAAGAATGGTCCGCAACGCAGTGATTTTTTCTTTATATTTTATTGATAATGAAGTGCTGTCACCTTTGGTATACATCCTAACATAATCATCCTGTCTAATTTATACTGCAAACATAGGTTGTGTGTGCTCTGTAGAACCGCCTCATCGAGGCGGTTCTAACGGGTACCCACAATCTATATTTGAGAGCAGAAATAAGTAAAATAAAGTTACCCTGTAAACCCCACCTTTACCATATAAGAGCTGGTGGGTCAAATTTACAGACATGTTTTCGTGATGTATAAAATCATAACGACAACCAACCCGTGTCACATATACAGGATTCTTAACATCTCGAATAAAGGTCATTTTGTAAATGAGTACCCGCAGCAGAAATACGAAAAATAATATATACCCCTGTAAATTGCAGTTTTCTTTATATAATGTAGGGGTTTAAAGGGTTGTTCATTGCCCGGATTGCCTTAACTTGGCGTATGAGGGAACGACCGCCCTGAAGTTTGCATTACTGAATGTCGGCCCCCGACCACCGGGGCTTGAAGAAATATATGGGTTGCATGATGCTTCCACGCAGAGCTGAAACCGACCCGCACACGAGTACTGGTAAACCGCTTAGACGATCTAAGCCTGCCCAGGCAAAGCGGTGCGAGTCGGCCCGTCCATGCTTATAAACCCTGTTGGTTTCATTGGACAGCAGGGCTTGAGAAGTCATTTCATCAAAAGGTTGGGTAAAAGTCCCACGAAATTGGAAGAAACGTCTCCAAAATGACCTTTAAAGTGTTAACGGGGACGTTAAACCTCAAATCAAATAAACAAAGCAAGGATTACTGAATGTTTTGATAGTGACAAAACAGACTCTCGCATATAGGACATTTGCCCATTAATGTCATCGAAAGTATTTTCTGTTTAAAAATTTACAATGTCAGAAAAATGTATACATGTACGCTGTATATAGTAAATCATTGTCCTGTCTACAATACAACAAAAAAAAAGGCGGAAAATGTAGAAAACAAAGAAACTGGGGTTAACTTGAGCCCCGCCAAGCGAATTTGTGTCTTCGAGCACTCCGTCATGACAAATTTTAACTGCGCATGCCCAGACATTCAGAGGGGCAAGGGATATGGCTTTCTGTCTGAAGGTTCCTCTTGATTCAATGCTTGTATGAGCGAACAGCGAAGGTTCTGGCGAGACTGCGCGGATGCGCAGGCTCGCCTGAACCTTCGCTGCTCGCATAGGCGATAAGTACCAAAATCGCTTGACGGGGCCCAATTAGTCATGACCTCTGTGATTGATAAACTTAAGCATCCATCAGTCAATGAAAAAAGAATTTGATCATCAGTCCTTTTTATGGTCTAACAATTACAACATTTTTTTCGACATTTTGTGAAAAAATGACTTGTATATAAGCTAATATGGGGGGTGGGTAGGTGAGGCGAAGGTAACGTGTATCTTGCGTCACTGGGGCGGCTCACGGTTGGGCATGTAGCAGGTAGCGGTAGAGTGGGGGGGGGGGTGTTAATTCCGTCTCTACACTTCCATTCATCTTTCTCTTTTCTCAACTGTCGCTCACTTTCATCTTCTCTACTATCTCTTCTATCTCTTTTCTCCCTTTCTCTGGGAGACGACACAAAATGACCCACACCGGCCCCGATAGCTCATTTGGTAGAGTGTCCGCTCCGGAACGGGAGGTCACGGGTTCGATCCCGGGCCGCGACATACCAAAGTCGTTAAAAATGGTACTAGCTGCTCCTCGCTTGGCACCCAGATTTACGGGATAGAACTAGGACTGGTCGACCCAGTGTCAGAAAAATGTGACTGGGCGTGGTATCATGTAATGTGTCTTGAACATGATACTTCAGTGAGGCAGCACTATAAAAGTGAGCATTGAGCTCCCTGTCGCAACCAGACACCGTCGTGATATGACTGAAAAATTGTTGAAAGCGACGTTAAACCCGAATTCACACACACAAAATGACCCACAAGGTTTGACGTGTGATTCTAACAAGTACCCACAATACATGTTTTTGAAAAAATAAGAAAGAGAGAGAGAGAAAAAAAAAACATTCCTTATCTATCTTTGTAACACCTCCTTATCTGGGGCTATGAAATATATGTTCCTTTGTTTTCAAACAAATTTTTATGACTTTGTTTTCTAGTTGTAGTGTAGGCATGTATGTATAAAACAATGTGACAACGTCTCTGCTTTGAAGAACACATATGACGAAGTCATCACTAGGTCATTTGGATACACATCTTTACAATACTATGTTATATTTCAAGATTTTTTGTCGCTCAAGGAATTAAGTTTGTAGCTGAAACGTTGTTGCATTTTTTTTCCTATTTACCTACACAGGAAAGAAAGCAGAAAGTTCTTTTGCATGGAGACAAAAACATGCAAAGACAATTTGCATGAGATGTCAATTCCTGTTTTCTGGGAAAATAAGAAACGTATCAACAATTGTCGTCTGCTGAACTAGCCCAGAAAGTGAAATAGGCTAAGGTGAGGTTTAAATCTTCTATGTTCAAGGTTTTTCATTACAAGATGGTACATCATACTTGCAAAATACTTTACATACACCTTTCTATGAGTGACAGCTAGCTGTAGACTGATAGCAGCATAATTATACTTAGATATGATATTATGGAGAAAAATTAATTTTAATATCTATATTCCTGATGTTTAATCGAAATAAATGGATTGAAAATCCCACCAATGCATAATGCAATATGATCTATTACGAATTATCTGATCATAGATTACAATTTGGACAAGATACAATTTGACAATACTATTGAAATAAAATTCAAATTATGGAAGTAATTTTGACAAATTTCATACTGCAAATAAAAGAGAGGAAATTATTACGCATTTGTTACCGCTATTGAAAAAGTGGACCGAACTTTTTTATTCTTACACAATTTGTTGTTGCATTGATTTGCATTGATTAAAAATATGGCAAACTCGGATCAAATTTATGTCTTATGTCTTAAGACTGAGGCGGTTCTCAAGATATACCAAAATCAAAGCCAGGAGCAGAAATGAAACAAAATACAGCTCGAAAACTTTTAAGTGTCATGAAAATGTTTCAAATAGGGCAGGGTAGTTCGAACCACTGAGCTTTAATCATATCGGCAGGACATAAGGCAAAATGAGCATGACATATACAGTAAAAGTCTTATATTAAGACAACCTTTGGGGCTGTTCAAAAGTGGTCTTAAAGACCACTTTTGAACAGTCCCAAAGGTAGTCCATGATCAGAGGACATTGTGTGCAGAATTCATTAAGAAAGAATAACTGCACCCTTATAAATAAGTTTTTTTTTAAATTAGAATTTGTATTATTTTTAGGTGCCGTCTTTATAGCGGAATTTCACTGTACAATAAGCATCTATAAAATAAAGGAATGTTGTGTGTATTCATTAGAATCGCCTCATTGAGGCGATTCAAATGAGTACACACAATATACCTTTTTCAAGATACATTCTGACCAACCTAACTTGTCCTAAATATATGGATATCTAGAGCAAAGGCGAGCATTCTCTAGGGACCCAAGATCGAGAATTAGCCATGGTTTTGTTTGAATTGGGATTTAACGGTCCAGTCAACACTATTTAGGTCATTTTGAGCTGGTCAGATATCCTATCCACACTTTTCATGGGCAGGCTTATACGTAAGCGGTTAACCAGAACCGTGCACATTCTTTCGCCAGAAACTGACAACTGCCCTCCTTGAATCAGTGGAAGTGGGGAATGTCCGTAGAAAGGATTTCATGCTTAATCCCCACGAAAGAATGTTGTCGACCCCAGCAGGTATCGAACACGCGTCCTCCTGATCACCAGTCAGACGCGCATCTGACTGAGCTACTGAGGTCGGCCTATAAGCCATGGTAAATAAACCATTTGTATACAAGGTTTTGCAATGGCCCTTTATGTCTTTTCGACATATAAAGTGGTTATTAATGCTGTCCATTTCATTGGCGTGTACTGAATGCATTTCGTGCGTACTTTGCTTCACACTTACCGTTGATAGAGTTTGTTGATTGGGCCATATGTGATCATGTGACTGAATATGTGTTCTGTGTTGTGGATAAGACATGTGGTCTATCTGTTTAACATTTGGTCCAATAAGGAATGGTGGCACTACATTTGTTGGTGGCAGCTGACTGGGCCCGGAAACCGGAGGACGGCCATTTTCAGTGATCTGGAAAAAGACAAAAATACATGCACTTAGTGTGATTGAAGCATTTCTTACACGTCGCATTATCTAACATCATTATCGCGTTATTGCTGAAATTGTTAGCGAAGGTCAAAAATGGTGTTTGAAGTGGCAAGAGTGGTGCGGCTTACAGTAATTACTACCGCAAGCGTCAAGTGGTTTGACCAGGACCCCCACCCATCGGGGCTCGGAGAAATAGATTCGGCCGCATGATGCTTCCATGCAGAGCTGAAACCGATCGCACGTGACTACTGGTAAATAGCTTTGAGGGTCTATGCCTAGTGCGAGTCGGTCCGTCCCTACATATAAACCCTTTAGTTTTGTTTGGGCGGTACGTGTTGAGATGTCATTTCATCTCAATGTCTGGTAAAAGTCCCACCAAACTTGGAGCACCGTCTCCAAAATAACCTAACTAGTGTTGACGGGGCCGTAAAACCTCAATTCAAACAAAACAAACATTTTTGACCACCTGTCGCAAAGGCCCCCGCCCATAGGGGCTTGAAGAAATATATGGGCTGCATGATGCTTCCACGCAGAGCCGAATCCGGCCCGCACACTAGTACTGGTAACCGCTTAGGGTATCTAAGCCTGTCCAGGAACCGCGGTGCGAGGCGGACCGCCCATGCTAATAAACCCTATTGATTTCATTGGGAGACACGGCTTGAGATATCAATTCATCTCAATGCCGGGTAAAAGTCCCACAAAATTGGAAGCAACGTCTCCAAAATGACCTTTACAGTGTTGACGGGGACGTTAAACCTCAAATCAAACAAACAAAACCACCTGTTGCGAGTGAAACTGAAAGAGCACCTTCGCAAGTCAAGGATTCTGTGTACCACTGTTTCATCCGCCGTCAGAGAGAACAATCACGACTTATACATACTAAACAGTGGTAGCATTGCACTAAATACTTGGAGGTGCCGGGTTTTATCACTTTTGGAGCGAGCTTTTAGTTGCGTTCTAAATACCAGACTTGCTTCCATCGGATATATATCCCATGTTTTAGTTCAATGTGAGAAAATGATAGGTATAAGGGACTAAGATTATGCATGTTTTATAAATATATCTGCAAGCTCAAAGAAATTTTTGCTGATTTTATATGGTCACCCTCCTTTAAAAATGTTAGTTTCTAGTAGGTAAACAAACATGGTTGACTGTAACTTGAAAAGGATTAACTTGTTGGGCTAGGATGGCTCTATAAACAAGTAAGGTTTGAAAAGTTTTGTATGTGTAGTTTTTGTGAGAGCAGGTAAAATGTTACTATTGTCGCCTATGGGAAATATTTAGTGGTAAGCTCCCAGTATGAGTATCTAATTGAAGTTCACTTCGATTCCAAAGAAATAGACTTAGACTCCGTGGCTTGTGGTATACTAAATTTTTTTATGTATTAATCTGTTAACATTTACTTGTAAATATGAAAGTACGATAAAATGGCAAGGTAGCTGAAGATGCCCCATCACCTTGAAAAGGTCCATTTTACCATGCGCTGGCTCAAATAAAGAGTGAAAGGAAGCCATCTGATCTGACAATGGCCTTTGAATTCATCCCGTATACTTAAACCTGAAGCCTTGATTTTTATCATTCTTATCGACTTGTTTTATAAAATTATAGATATCAATGCAATATATTTCAAGCTACAAGTAGATTGGAGTAATTTGTATGATAAGTTAAACCATTAATAGCTTTAGAGAATCCAAAAGGATTTAGTTTGGAAGCCCTAAATTAAATTTTCGTGTTTTAGCGGTGAAAGCAAGCAACTATTAGGATCAATACACTTTGGAATGAATTGTCGAAACTTAACTCAAACGATGTCCATTTCCAGTCCGATTGAATTTAAATTACCATTTCAAATTGTAATGGAAATTATATGTTTGCCGATAAAAAGAACGAATTTCTGGATCGCCTCGTCAGTTTTTATCTGAAAGTAGTTTTGTCACACGACTATTACTATGCGTGCATAGAAACATTGATTTGATATTGGATACCCTTTGACCAGCAAAGCATTCATATGACATTAAGATAATATCTCGTAAGACCCGCTGAAAATGCCTTTTTGAAGGCCTAAACTGGCATAGATATTGTCACAGATACACCTTGGCAAACCTTTACCACACTCTGTGCTATCTTATTTTTCCCAGAGAACAGGACTTGACAACTCATGCAACTTACATGAAATGTCAAATCCTGTTTTCTTGTTTTCGTTTGTTTGAATTTAGGTTTAACGTCTCCGTCAACACTGTAGAGGTCATTTTGGAGACGTTGCTTCCAATTTTGTGGGACTTTTACCCGACTTTGAGATGAAATGACATCTCAAGCCCTGTCGCCCAATGAAACTGGTAGGGTTTATAAGCATGGACCCTACCGCTTTGCCTGGGCATTCTAAGATCCTCTAAGCGGTTTACCAGTACTCGTGTGCGGGTCGGCTTCGGCTCATGCATCATGCAGCCCATCTATTTCTTCAAGCCCCGACGGGCGGGGGCCTTAAGTCGGTACATTAATGCATTACGAACACATGCCTATGCAAATACGTTGTATACTGATACCGCCGAACAAAGGAAAACTTTAAGATGAAAAATGTGATCTTTTTCTTTCTTAATATAGATTGTGGGTACTCGTTAAAACCGCCTCGATGAGGCGGTTCTAACGAGTACCTCAAAAAATAGATTGTGGATACTCGTTAAAACCGCCTCAATGAGGCGGTTCTAACGAGTACACACAATCTATATTTAGGAGCAGGAATAAGAAAAATAAGGTTTATCCCTGTAAACCCCATTTTTACTAGATAAAAGTGGGGTTCAAGGGGGTTTTCGTTATGGCCTAATCTTTCATTGGATACACGTTAGCATCACGAAAACAACATAATTTTACCCCCATTAAACCCCACTTATATATAGCAAAACTGAGGTTTAAAAGGGGTAAACAGCATATCTTAGTTCTGCTCAAAAACATAGATTTTGGGTACTCGTTAAAACCGCCTAGCCAAGGTGGTTCTAACGAGTTCCCACAATCCATGTTAGGCGGTTCTAACGAGTTCCCACAATCCATGTTTTGAGCAGAAATATGTAAAATATGATAATATTCATCTGAAAGTTTTCATTCATTGGTGGTACATGTAATATTTGCAAAATATTTGAATAGGCTTGACCCCCTCTATCAGCATTGGGTAAGCGGCACATACATACTGCACTGTTGAGGACTCTGATCAGACTGTATCGGTGCGCATGCTGATCTGAGTCGTCGCTAGGCGCACATACAGGATGAAACCTTTTCGCTTGGCAATGTTTATTCGGAAAATATATTGTGCGTTTTTTCTTTGACTTCTCTTAATTTATGTGAAATCTGATAAAGCCTGGTTCACAACAATTAAAATGAAAGTGTTAAAACCCAATCTGCATTAAACAATAAATGGAGATCATATCACGACGAATCACACTGCAAGTGTAAAATATATTATTAAATGTCTATAAAGTAGCCAATATATAGGTTAAAAGGTTATTTATTTCTTTGAAAGTAACGATCTTGGCTTATTCTATAGTGATGCGAGTCGAGGGCATACAACTTTAAGACCACGTCGATATGGCTATGGCGCCACGTCGATAAGACGTCATATTAGCATCAGTGTTGGTGAACTGCTTCAATAATTTGTATTCTATTTTGTGGAAACCTACATGTAAACGAATGCCTAATTTTAATAAGACGTGAGAATATATATAGTGTTGATGCGGCTTAATTTATATATCCACAGATTCTGCATGTACAAGCTCTAAAGAAGCTCCCCTCTCTCCCCCCCCCCCACACACACACACACACAACAATCTTTGGTGGGCGTTAACCCATGTATATTTCATTCACAGTATCACAATATAATAGGGAAATCGCCCATCCGGGTTTGGAAAATTTAGATTGGGAAGCCCTGTGCTTCCACGCAGAGCTGAAACCGACCGCAAATGAGTACTGATAAACCGCTTTGAAGGTCTAACCTGCCCATGAAAAGTGATGAGAGTCGGACCTTCCCGGCATATAAACCCTATTGGTTTGGACGGTAGGGCGTGAGATGTAATTTTATCTCAATGTCGGGTAAAAAGTCCCAAAACTTGGACGCTACCTCTCCAAAATGACATAAAAAGTGTTGACTGGGATGCCAAACCTCTATTCAAACAAATATACTGTAGTGATCCTAAGTATTGGGACAGACAGGTTTTAACAAAAAGCACAGACCCAGATCAGAGAGCTCCTGAAGGAGCAGTCAGATCAGGATCTACACTGTTTGCCATTCTGTCTTCACTTTTTGGACTCCTTGCCAGATCAACAAACAAATTTGTTAAAACTTTAGGAGAATTACAGCAAGTCAAGAAGGTGTTCGAATTTTTAGGATTTTTACGGTAAGGTTGATTTTACAATGGTATTCATTACAAAATCTTGTGCACTTTTTTCAAATTGTTATTATTCACCTTTCTTGCATTATCTGCTGGTTCCTAGTCTGAAGATTATAAGTGTTGGAAAAACAGGTAACCAGACCCCCCTGACCTTAAAAGGTCAGGGGGGTCTGGTTACCTGTTTTTCCAATATTGACAATGTGCAAGCTGGGAGCCAGCAAATAATGCAAATATGGTGAATATTGATAATTGTTAAAACAGGAGGGTAAGACCCATAAATATGCATGTACAGTGAAATTCCGCTATTAAATCCACCTAAAATTAAGACTAATTAGTAATTCTTCCTTAGTTTTTTCTACATACCGAGACCACCTTTGAGAATTTTCAAAAGTGGTCTTAAGGCCACTTTTGAACAGTTCCAAATGTGGTCTTAATATGGGAATTTTACTGTTTAGCAGGTCTTCGTCAGGAAATGTGCACTTACTTGTGATAGTGCACTTTTTCATATCTCAAAAAATGGTTACTTTTCTATTGGAATTTGTGATATTTTATACTTATTTATATTCCAAACATAAGTTGTGGGTGCTCGTTACGCTTCAATGAGGCGGTTACAACAAATACTCAGAAGCAGAAATAAGAAAAACAATCTGTACCCCTGTAAATCACAGTTTTCTCTATATAATTTAAAGAGGTGTTCACTAAACGGACTTGTTAACATGATGACAGGTCATCGTCTTGTCCTTACATTCAGTCCATTCAAACCTGGACCTTAGGGTTTCTGTGCGCCTTGACGGTTTTGACATAGGAAAGCCACATCATCGATCTAAACGGTTTCTATTCAAGATTCTTTAAAGGTGTGTCATTTGAGTTATACATCACTTAGTTATAGTACTTTTATAGTTCACACTGTTATATGTACCAACCACCCTTGAAGTTTTACTCATGCTTAACAGTTTATCGTTATTCCAAAATCTAAATAAAATGTTTATTTTAACCAAGTTTCAAATTATACACTCCAGTGAAATTCAATTCGGATGTTATCCAAATGTGGAGTTTTTGTCCACCTGTCTTATACAATTATTTGATTCAAAGAAAACATTACAGGTCATCTCAAGTTCTTTTCAACACATACTGTATAAAATATATAGATTAAGGTGGTTTTGTGGTTTGGTGCAATGGACCCGATTCCTAATAAGATTGTAGGCATTGAATGTAAGCAATGATTAAGGCTGTATTTTTCACTATCTTCACGTATCTCTGAAAGAAAATTATAGGTTTGTAAAATTTTAAAACTTTTACAAGATCTGTATCAAAAAGCAACACTTCAGTATCAGCCTGGTCCCATCTCCAAGTCCATGTGTTACAATTGCACAGACGGGTGCTGGCTGGGTCGGCGACTGACTGGAATCGAGAGGTCGCAGATCCGATACCAGCAGGTCGGAAACATTCTTTCGTGGAGATTATTCACGAAATCTTTCCAACGGTCATTCTCTCCCTTCCGCTGATTGAAGAAGGGGAGTTGTCAGTTTTTGCGAAATAATGTGCAGTGTAATGGTTACATGTTACCGCATATGTTTGTTTGTTTGATTTGAGGTTTAACGTCCCCGTCAACACTATAAAGGTCATTTTGGAGACGTTGCTTCCAATTTGTGGGACTTTTACCCGTCATTGAGATAAAATGACATCTCAAGCCCTGTCGACCAATGAAACCAATAAGTGTTTATAAGCATGGATGGTCCGACTCGCACCGTTTTGCCTGGACAGGCTTAGATCCTCTAAGCGGTTTACCAGTACTAGTGTGCAGGTCAGATTCAGCTCTACGTGGAAGCATCATACAACCCATTTATTTCTTCAAGCCCCAATGGGCGGGGGCCCCTAACCGCATATGTAACAGTTTGCCAAGAATAAGTGGTACATTGACACTGACTCGATATACCCAAAACGTGTTGTTGAGCCGTTAAACTCCAAAACAAACACACAAAAGCATGGGCGGATCCAGGAGTTTCCTAAAAGCGTTCAACATTCCTAAAGTGGGGTGAATGGTACTTTTTAAAGCCTTTCAACCCTCAGTTTATATCTTTCATCCTTTTTAATAGAGTGATTAGTCAATACATTGACGGAATAGCAAACACTGTCAAACAGTGTAGATCCAGATGTGGCGGCTTTTGGGCCTTTTCATCTGAATCTACTCTGTTTACATGGGTAACTCGTTGGGTTATAGTCCTCGTGCTCAGCGAACACACTTAACCCACTACCTGAATAGTCTCATCCTTTTCTGCATTCATTACGAGAACACGCCTGTTCAAAAACACAGCAAATTATATCGCCGAAAAAAACAACAACAAAAAAAAAAAGAAAATTTCAAGACGAAAAAAATGTGATATTTTTCTTATAGCTGCTTAAAATATAATTTGTGGGTCCACGTTACAACCGCTTCATCGAGGAAGTTCTAGCGAGTACCCACAATCTATATTTTAGAGCAGAAATAAGAAAAATAAGGTTTACCCCTGTGAACCCCCAGCTTTACTAAAATATAAAAGCAGGTTTCCAGTGGCGGGTTGGTTCACAATTATATAGGTGTGGTTTCGTGTGCGACTAAAGATTTACCCCTGTAAATCCGAGCTTTACTATCAAATTAAAGCGGGGATTGGGTGGGTGGGGCTCACAATTATGTAGGTGTGTTTTCCTGATGGAAGTGTACGACCAGCGGCGAATTTCACAGGTACCTGTCCTACATGTGCATGTACGTGAAGCAGAGACCGAGAGACCAGCCACTTGACATGGTTTGCTCCCTTGCAGAATGGTGGAAAAGATCATCCATCTGCACCCATCTGCATCCATCTTCCACATTAGTAGAAGGAAAGACAAACTTCGAAACCTAATAAGTGTTACATTAATAGGTTTTAGATAAATATAACAATGTTTGTATCGAAAGACGTACTGAATCAGTGTTCAACACTTTAAATCCGGTGCCAAATATTGGAACAGACTAAATACATAAAACAAATACCCCGAAGTGCGTACTCCCAGATTTCGCAGCCGCTTGAGAACCTCGTGTATTTGCATCCGAAAATCTTATACAAATAAGGCTTTTGTCCGTCCGTGTTTAATTTCTTCTTCCGATAACTAAAACTTCCGTTAATGAGCAAAAGTTTCAAAGGTCTCAAGTAACTTTGAGCCATAACTAAACAAATTGCTAAAATTCGCCCTTCCGTAAAGTTTGCAATAAAACCTAGTTTATATCCATGCTGTGCAGAATTTGGTTTGAAAAGGGGTATTTGTATTTCAAGGGACAAGATTGCTCAGATCACGCCATCCTGGGTCAGTTCAGGAAGGGGTCAGATTAAGTGAAGAAGGGGCCTTAGTAAATGAATGAGCTTCAACTATACATGTAGTTGTTAATTCAATGCCATCACGAAAACACATCTATGTAATTTTGACCCCCTTGAACCCCACTTTTAGATAGAAAAAGGCTTTACAGGGAAAACCGTATTTTTCTTATTTCTACTCTAAAATATAGGTTTTGCATACTCGTTAGAACCGCCTCATCGAGGCGAGGCGGTTCTAACGAGTACCCAAAATCTACATTTTGAGCAAAAATTAGAAATATATCACATTTTGTCATCTTAAAAATTTCGTTTTTTTTCGGCGGTAAAGTTTACAATGCCTTTTTGTAGGCGTGTTTTCGTAATGTCGTGCTAATCACTACTAATGGCACATATTGCTGAGGGTCTGCTGTGCAAAATAATAGATCTGGAACAGATTATGGATCATTTTGATATCTTTATGCAGAGAAGAGTGACCGATATTTTCATTAGCCTTGCTAAAAGACATGTACATATATTGTGAATACTCGTTAGAAGCCTCTCAATGAGGCGGTTCTAACGAGCACCCACAATCTATGTTGCAGAAGTAAAAATATCGCAATATGTTATTAGAAAAATGTACTCTTTACAGCTATTTTTAAACCGTTGAAAGCATCATTATGACACAAGTAAGGCCCCTTTTCGGACATTTTGGAGGATAAAATGTTAATTACCTGATAGCTGTTTTGATTCACAAGTGGCGTGTCCTTGCTTCGATCAGTACTCAAGGTCGAACCATTATCCAGTGAAAAACTGACTTTTTTCAAACTATCACTACTGTCCGATCCGCCACTCTTGATCAAATTTGGTACTTCAAGAGACGACTTGGAACAGTCCATACATGCCTGCTTTTGGCTGAGATCACGTCTTCTAATAAGGAAAATCACTATTACTATGACTATTGATAAAACTACTGTTACACAACCCAATGATATTGCAATAGCAAAATTTCTAGAATCAACATCTGGCGTGATGTCAACAAACTTAACGGTTAAATTCTGCATAGAACTCTGACTAGGAGTGCCATGGTCCGTAGCTCTTACTTGTAAAGTGTAGGACTTTGGTTCTGAAGAATCCGGTACTCGTATTAATCTAACGTCACCCAAGTTATATTTGGTTTCAATAGAGAACATATTAGACGCACTGCCATTGACAATGGAATAAGTCAGTGCTTTATTGTCTTTTTCGTCTCTATCAACAGCTTTGATTGTAGCAATGATAGTGTTAGTTTTGGTTGATAAAGGAACCGTCACCGTGTTGTTGAGTTTATCAGGGAAAACAAAGTAGGGTTTATTATCATTCAAGTCTAACAACACCACTGTCACTGTTACTGATGAACTTAACGGAGGGGAACCGAGATCACTGGCGATAACTACGAACTCGTACCGAGCTTGAGTTTCTCTGTCTAATCTTCTAGTGGCTTTAATTGTACCGTCCGTAAATAACATAAATGGAAAGTCCGCACTGGGTGGTTGGTCAAAAGAGAAGAATATGGTCCCGTTTACACCATAATCTCGATCTGTTGCACTTACTTGCTCAATGGTGGTATTGTACGGTATCTCTTCGTACACAAAGATTTCGTAATTTGGCGGATCAAAAACTGGGTAATTGTCATTCTGGTCTGTGACGGTAACCACGACTGACGCCGATCCCGACAGAACCGGCGTGCCACTGTCAGTGACGGCTACAGTCAAAACACACTGGGAGATATTTTCACGATCGAGTACGAAATTCGCTCGCACCTCACCACTTATAGAGTCTAACCAGAAATCATGGCAACTGGAGTTCTTCAAGGTATACGTTAATCTGGCATTTTTACCGGTATCCATATCTGCCGCCGTCACTTTACCGATGACGTCACCAATCACGTTATTTTCCTCTGCTTTAAAGAAGTAAGTTCCTTGTGTAAAACGTGGTGGATTGTCATTTTCATCTAGTATTCTGACAGTAAAGTTAGCCGACGAATTTTCAGGGGGTGACCCGTTATCTTGGCAGTTTATAACAATAAGATACTCGTCTACCATTTCTCTATTCAGTGGACCCATAACTACGACTTTGTATTCATTCCTTGCTAATCTTTCAAGGCCAAATTTTTGCATATTCCCTGTGCATTCGACTTTTCCGTTTCTGTCTGTATCAGCGTCTTTGACGCCGACGTGAGCCACAACCGCCCCGACGTTGGCATATTCCGAGACACTGGCCTGAACGTTGCCTGACAGAATATTCACGTTGATCTCTGGGGGGTGATTCTTGGAATCGATAATGTTTACGTAAACGATAACTTGCGATGTTTTGGGCTGAGCCCCCTTGTCCTCTGCTTCTACATATATTTTTGTGTCGACGTTTGGAACGTAAACCAAATGCCTTATAACACTGATCTGTCCTGAAGTCTCGTTGATCGCGTAAGTGGCCTTAATATCATCATTATTATTAGGGCTTAGTTTATATATAATCTCACTATTGAGTCCTTTATCGACGTCAGTTGCAGTCACGTTAACAATGACGGTATACATATCAATTCCTTCATTCACAGTGACGTTATAAAACGGTTGTTTGAACACAGGTCTGTTGTCATTTGCGTCCAGTATTGTGACGTTAACGTACATTTCAGCCGTTCTCGGTGGATCCCCACCATCCTCAGCAACCACGATTATTTGATAAAATTCCAACCTTTCTCGGTCCAGTTCACCGTCAACTACAATTTTCACCACAGAACTACCGTCAACTTTCTTTTCCATCATGACGTCAAAAGGGACGTCACTCGTTTTGATATAATAATTCTGCACAGAGAAATTCCCAGCGTCCAAATCTGAGGCCCCATTTATGGTAGTATAGGTCCCTTTCACTGAACCCTCCGAAAATTTTACTGCACCCGTCTGTGTGGCAAATACTGGTGGATTGTCGTTGATGTCTTGAACAACGACGTCGACGCTAATCTTGATGAAGAACGCTCCTATGGGTGACTGAATACCGACGTCAAACGTCAGAATACAGTCGGGTTTTCCTAAACAATGGCTCAGTGAATCTCGATCAATTTTTGACGTCGTAAAAAGCCTACCCGTGGTATTTTCGATCCTAAAATATGCAGCAAATTCATTTCCTGTACCAAGGATCTTGTACACGAGGTTGTTATACACGTCCGATGCTACGTTAGGCTTTAAATCATAGTCTTCCTTCAGGTTTCCAACATATGTAGACAGTTGATCTTCTTTGATGGTGTACGTTACTTCTGAAGAGCAAACACATGTAAACAATAGAGAAAATATGTGCCATGTCTTTAACAAAAGAGGTAATTCCAGTCCGTTTGACATTTTATGACGATTCGGTGCCATTTTTATGACTTTGGAGTTTTTCTGCTCCGTGTTACTTTACGTACATAAGCATGGTTACATCATCCGTTGTGTCCATGCCAGAACGTGGTACTGAGGCTTAACGTGCGGCCAAATCTTTAGTCGAAAAATCCTTTACAGGGCCTGATAGAAAGGAATAAGAATTGGGTGTTTCACCCCCACCATCAGATATCAGTATGTATATTTCTGACGCTGAATTAGAAATATTTGTTTGACACATTTCTTCTGAATGTCAGTCATGATTGAAAAGTCATTTTTACAACTCGGCGAAATACATCTTGTCTATCATCATTAGCTCATAACACTTTGAAATATACACCAGCTTACAAAGTGATGTAAATTTTAATTCCAACGAAAGTAAAATAACAGCGTATAAATCCCGAAGAAAATTAAGAACACATGTTTAGTGTTCACTAATCAGACTCCATCGTGGTTTACTGTTGGTACTGTGTGTTTATTTTCTCTCCGATACAAGTTTTCATATTTATCATACGCTCCGCCTTCTACAGCTCTCTCGACGAATCGAACGCTGGCAAATCAATTAAGATCTTTTACGATTTGTACAGAGATGGTATGTCATATAAGATCATTGAAATATCAATAAATATAATGTAAACGATCTTTCAAGGCCTAGACAACTATGGGCGTTTGTACAGTGTTTTATTTACGCTGTGAATTTTAAATAATTGAATAAATCTACTTGTTTCTACAAACGTTCTATGATTTTTTCTTGTGAAAATCTGTTATATATTTTATGTATGCTTAACCCTTTTTGTACCAAATGGAATCTTCCGATTTATATTTAGCAGAAATCCATTTCAATTGTCATGTTTCTTCAAAAAACTATTTGGAAATTGGCTGAAAATTTTGCAAACAGTGTAGGCCCTGATCAGATGCCGCGTTCTGCGGCGTCTGATCTGGGCCTGCACTGTTTGCCAACTACCCGTATTGGGGTTTTCGGCACAGAGTGGGTTAAAACATAGATCGTGGACCGCCTCGATGAGGCGGTTCTAACTAGGAATCACGATTTATGCCCTGTATCAATAACCAAAATATCGTATTATAGTATTAAGCTAAATAACCCAAAGTTCCCCGCCCATCGTCATTCGAGGCTTGGAGAAATAGATTGCATTGGACTGCATGGTGCTTCCACGCATGAACTGAACATCACGAAAACATGCCTAGATAAATTTGGACCCCTTGAACCCCACTTTTATAAAACTGGGGTTTACAGGGGTAAACCTTATTTTTCTTATTTCGGCTCAAACATATAGATTGTGGGTACCAACAATCTATATTTGGAGAAGCAATAAGAAAACTATCAATTTTTCATCTTAAAAATTTCGTTTTTTTTTCGGCGGTAATGTTTACTGTGCATTTCTATAGTGTTTTCGCGATAAGCTCAGGGAAATGAGCACGGTAAATAGATCGGAGGGTCTTAAGTTTGTACGAACAAATAAACCCTTTTGGTTTGTTGGGGCGGCAGGTTTTGGGATGTCATATAGCTCAATGTCGGGTAAAAGTCTTACGAAATTGGAAGCAACGACTCAATAGTGTTGATGGGAACGTAAAACCTCAATTCAAACAAAACAAATAATAACCTTCTTATAAAACCCACTTTTACTCGTGGAGACTGATCTCCCTTCTGCTGATTCAAAAAAGGGCAGTTGTCAGTAAAGTGTGGTTAGGTAAAAACTGACCGACTTCATATAGCCTAAATAGTGTTGACTGTCGTTAATCTCCAAACAAACACCCGAATCTACACCATCATCGTGTGAACAAGTTTGTGAATGAACATCCCTCTAAATCCAACTTTATGTAGAGAAAACTGGGGTTTACGAGGGGTAAACATTTGTTTATTATTTCTGCCCCAAGACATAGGTTGTGAATACTCGATAGAACCGCCTCGGTTTTAACGAGCACACACATTCTATGTTTGGAGTATGAATGAAAAAAGAATATTACAAATTTTAACAGACAAAAATACCCTTTTGAGGTCTATGAAAGAATGAACTATATCAGAGGGATATTTTTATCGTTATTATGAAGTGAAGTTTACAAGGGTGTAAATTTCACGGACTTCATTGCGAAAACATATCCATCCGAAATAGTGCATTTTTCCACAATTCCAAAATGGCTACTTTTCTGATGAAAATCCTTGATATTTGTCTAATTTATACTGCAAACATAAGTTGTGGCTGCTCGTTAGAACCGCCTCATTGAGGCGGCTCTGACGAGTGTCCACAGCCTATGTCTTAAAGCAGAAATAAGAAAAATTAATGTATACCCCCGTAGACCCCAGTTTATTTAAAATGGTTTTAGTGTGTGTGTGTGGGGGGGGGGGGGGGGGTCATTTCACGGACTTGTTTATTCGTGATGTGCTGTATCATTCAATGCCTCCAGTGACTCGTGTTTGAGAGAAGAAAATCTTGAAGTGTTTGAAATAGAAAAAATTGCTTTGTGTTAAAGTTCAATGAGAAAATTTGCCGGCCTATGCAAACAAATGATGATAATATTTATGTTACCGCCGGTTATAAATGACACAGCGTATGCTCAAAAGATGTCGTTTTTAAGAAGCGAAAAGATATTAAAGTGCCAGTGATACAGTAAATTTCCTATATAAAGACCACCTTTGGGACTGTTCAAAAGTGGTCTTTAAGACCACTTTTGAACAGTTCCAAAGGTGGTCTCTTTTTAGGAGACACTAGATGTAGAAAACACAAAGAAAGAATAATAGGAACCTTCTCAATGAGCTTTTGAAAGAAGATTTAGTCGTCATTTTAGGTGGTGTTAACAGCGGAATTTTACTATATTTAGTTTTTCTCCAAAGCTTGACCTTAGAAGTCATGGCAGTAATTGAAATTTCTTGTACACTGTTTTTAAATCTTGAAACATTTTTCGAAACTAAATGTTGAGTAATTTTGTCACTTTCATAAAATTAAACCCAGCCTACATATACTTTGTTTTGTTATGTTTTAAGTTGACCTGAAGATACTGGATTTGACATTAGACCATTTTGTACTGCATGGAACCTTCCACTTTATAGATGTATAGCACAAGCCCATTTAAAATTTTGGGGTTCAGGTTGCTTTTTCTTCCCCTGAAATTTTCTTTCTGGAAAATGGCTTATATTTTTAGAAGAGTGTAAGCCCTGATCAGACGCATCTGCAGCGTCTGTTCTGGGCCTATTCTGGTTTTAGGGTTTCCGGAAAAAATGGGTTAAAGCGTATTTGCTGCAAATTATGTAACAGTTAGTTGTCATAATTGTCATCTCAGGTAATGCAACTACATGTAAAATGAAAGTTTTTCAGAGTCCATGAACAAGACGTTTCAAATGTCATCTATAGAGTCTGCAACATTTGATAGTAATGAAGTTAAACCAACCAGCCTTGTAGACTGCTACAGCTATCTATGCATCAGTGTAGATCAAGGTGAGACCGCTCAGCGACACCGTTTGCCACGGTGTTAATGACTTTGTACCCACGGATTACAAGAATGGAAATGCCAAAGTCCAGAGATGGAAAACTCCTCTTCAGCCACTCAGATTCTTTTTTTGTTTTCTTTTTGTTTTGATTGCACGGCCCTTTCAAGCTTATTTAACTTATATCGGGTCGATCGTTAATCAAAGTTGGGCAAAACCCGGACTACCCGGAGAAAAACACCTAACCTTCCGTTGTAGAACTTGGCGTCTCACTTGTGATCCAGAGAGAGAGAGAGAGAGAGAGAGAGAGAGAGAGAGAGAGAGAGAGGTTAATAAATGTATATATTCTATTTTTAGTTCTTGTCAATTGTCAAAGTACAGCTCAATTAGCTTGTTATGCAATGTTATCTCTTTTAGCAGTTTATTACACCAAGAAATGTCGACCGTCAACATTTGTCATTATTACCAACAAATAAAGCTGTCAAACTGGGTGCCACATTGGATGTTTTTGACGGTTTCCTCAGAAAAACAAGAAAAAAAAATACAAACGACGAAACAGAAAGAGAAATGTCATCACCTTAACAAGACGCTAGTGATCCCTGTTTTATAAAGAAAAAGTGGAGTATACAAGGAAATAAAGTATTTTCTCCATTACTGGTCAAAACAGAGATTATGGGTGCTTGTTAGAATATAGAATATGGGAGCTCATTAAAACGACCTCAACGAGGCGGTTCTGACGAGCACCCACAGTCTATTTTGGATGAGTATATATAATAAAAAGTTATCACGAATTTTCGCCTGGAAAATGATTGTTACAACGCATAATGTAGTAATGTAGTAATTTCTTCATTTTGAAATTTTTACTACATTATGCGTTGGCATAGTCGACGCGAAATGAAATAAAATGTCGTTTTTACTTCATTATGCGTCGATACTAAGAGGTTTGAGCAAAATGAAAGAATTATTTCATTTTGCGGCGATGGGTGGCATACTTAATTTTACTTCATTATGCGTCAACAGTTTGTTTGTTTGATTTGAGGTTTAACGTTCCCGTCAAGACTATTTAGGTCATTTTGGAGACATTGCTTCAAATTTTATGGGACTTTTACCCGATATTGAGATGAAATGACATCTCAATCGCTGCCGTCCAATTAAAAGCAATAGGGTTTATATGCATGGATGGGCCGACTCGCAGCAGTTTTCCTGGACAGGCTTAGACCTTCTAAGCAGATTACGAGGACTCATGTACGGGCGGTATCAGCTCTGCGTGGAAGCATCGTGCAGCCCATCTATTTATACCCCCGGCATACGAAGTACATGTATGCAAGGGGGTATATAGTTTTTGTCCATTCTGTCTGTCTGTCTGTCTGTCTGTCTGTCTGTCTGTCTGTCTGTCTGTCTGTCTGCCTGTCTGTCTTTTGTTTGATTTGTTTGATTTGAGGTTTAACGTCCCCGTCAACACTATTTAGGTCATTTTGGAGACGTTGCTTCCAATTTCATGGGACTTTTACCCGACATTGAGATGCCGCCCAATAAACCTTTTTCTTTGTGATTTTGACCTTCAGTGTGCTTTTGTGGAAGACCGTCTTTTGGACTGTTCAACTGTGGTCTTAAAGACCACTTTTGAACCGTCTCAAATGTGGTCTAAATTGTAGGAATTTAACTGTATTGCTTCCTAAGTCTTTTCGAAGACAGCTATGTTCTACCATCATTACTTCATTATGCGTCGATATGGTGCATATCAACGCGAAATGAAATAATTTTTTTACTTCATTTCGCGTCGACTATGCCAACGCATAATGTAGTAAAAAAAATTAAAATGTAGTAATTACTACATTACTACATTATGCGTTGTAACAAATGATAGTTCAAGAGACACGAAATGCGTCTTCAAAAGACATGAAGGTGTGTTATGGTACTGTAGATCCACATCAGCAGATCTGTGGTGCTTGTCATCCTCCTAGTTATTAGGGGAAAAATAGAAGTAAATAATATTTGGTTTTCGTCGAAAAACATGAGCTTGGTATATATCCCACAAACCCACAAATGTCTCACTCGAATTACACACCCGTGTGACATGACATCTTTTTATTTTAACTTCGAGAGAGTGTATAATAATGATAATAATAGTAATAATAATAGCAATTAAATAGATTATGCTCATAAGCAGACTTAAGGCGACCTGTTTAGGTTTTAACCTACTTATTGTAGATATCTAATACAGATATCTCTAATTGAAATGCAAATACAGATATCTACATTTGTAAAATAAAAATACAGATAACTGTGTTTCTAATATAGGTATCTGAGTTCTTAAAGAATACAGGAATCACTGTTCAGTATATACTAATATAATTTAGTTCGATTGCGATAAAAGCTTAATGCTTACTGCATCGCTTCGGATAATATCACGCGCGCGAGAGAGGCAGTGACTTTTTACACCACTGCTACCCATTTACACCTGGGTGACGTGGGGCAGTGGCAAAACGCGTCTTGCCCCAGGACACACCTCGCCACCGATGGCCGGATTCGAACCTACAACCGCTCGATCATAAGTCGAACGCGCTAACCACTGAGCTATTGAGGCTATTTTAAACGCAGATATCTGTATTTGAAATACATATATCTATATTTGAAATTCAGATATCTCTATTTTATTACTACATACAGAGATGTACATCCCAAATACAAAATATCTGCATTTTAAAACGATATTTGTATTGAAATGCAGATATCTGTATTAAATGGGTATTAAGCTAAATGGGACGACAGACAAAATGATCTCTTCACGAAAACACGCCTATATAATTTTGACCCCGTGAAACCCCACTTTTATGTAGTAAAACTGGGTTTGCAGGGGTATACATTATTTTTCTTATTTCTGTTCCAAAAGACTGTGGGTATTCGTTGGAACCGCCTCATTATTTTTCCTTATTTCTGCTCAAAACATAGATTGTGGGTACTCGTTAGAACCGCCTATATTTTTAACAGAAATACGAAAAATATCACAAGTTTTTATCTTTAAATTTTCATTTATTTTTTTCGGCGGTAATATGTACAATGTATTTATATAGGCGCGTTTTCGAAATGAGTGGGTCTTCGTGTGACGCGGCTTCGGCTCAGCTTCAGAAAGACCCTTGATTAATCACAGATGGGTTGGTAATGCATTTGCCATTGTGGTTGACATTCTCCTCGCTGATTACGAAATTCCAAAAGATTGTGGGACACATGTTAAGCGTATGCGCGCGTAAGAAGTGTTTTTTGTAGCCCTATATGTGTAGCAAGTATAAAGTGCTTTAGCACCAGCAAGATACGTACATGTGAGAACAAGAATCAAAGAACTGAGAGTACTGGTAGGTCGATTATCTCTGAGTGTAGGTTGGAAAAATGGTCCCATTACGAAAACACGCTTATAACATTTTGACCCCCTTGAATATGTTCTATAAAAGGGTTATCCTTTGGAAGCAATGACTACACCACAGAAGTGAAAAATATGGAGTGTACATGTTTTCTGGGCCAGACCAGCTAGTTTCGGCCAATTAGGCCTCATCAGTGACCATCAGATATTTTCATAATTCCCAGTGGAATCAATGATCCCAACGGACAAGAAAATACAACTTTTATATAGTAAAACTAGGGGTTTCAAGGGGTACACCTTATTTTTTTTCTGCTCCAAAATATAGATTGTGGGTACTCGTTAGAACCGCCTCGATGAGGCGGTTCTAACGAGTTCCCACAATCTATTTTTGTGCAGAAATAAGAAAAATAGCACATTTTTCATCTTAAAATTTACATTTTTCGGCGGGCAAGTTTACAATGTATTTGTATGGGCGTGTTTTCGTAATGTGAACGTGGTCTTTGGACTGTCAGCGAACAGTTATGACCCTGCGTCTGATATGTATCTACACTTTTTGACCAACCCAACACATGATTCCAGTCAAGATTCTATTGATAGCCATCTTACGCAACACTCTGATCTCAGTGATAAGAATAGCGCATTTTTTTATATAAATAGCCGTTACCAGGATTTCCTTCAAATCAGTGATAGTCTCGTGAACATCAGCACTGAAGAGCTTCTGTGCTTAGAAACTTTGAATTGATTGACAATAGACCCCAAAATCTGGGCGATTTTGACCCAAAATATATAACACTCTTCCACTTATTCATTTTGGACGGGTCCATTTCAAATTTCAAGGGTGTGTTACAACGCATAATGTAGTAATGTAGTAATTTCTTCATTTTGATTTTTTTTACTACATTATGCGTTGACATAGTCGACGCGAAATGAAGTAAAAAAAAAATTTCATTTCGCGTTGATATGCACCATATCGACGCATAATGAAGTAATGATGGTAGAACATAGCTGTCTTCGAAAAGACTTAGGAAGCAATACAGTTAAATTCCTACAATTTAGACCAGATTTGAGACGGTTCCAAAGTGGTCTTTAAGACCACAGTTGAACAGTCCAAAAGACGGTCTTCCACAAAAGAACACTGAAGGTCCGTCCATGTATATAAACCCTATTGGTTTTATTGGGCGGCATCTCAATGTCGGGTAAAAGTCCCATGAAATTGGAAGCAACGTCTCCAAAATGACCTAAATAGTGTTGACGGGGACGTTAAACCTCAAATCAAACAAATCAAACAAAAGACAGACAGACAGGCAGACAGACAGACAGACAGACAGACAGACAGACAGACAGAATGGACAAAAACTATATACCCCCTTGCATACTTCGTATGCCGGGGGTATAAATAGATGGGCTGCACGATGCTTCCACGCAGAGCTGATACCGCCCGTACATGAGTCCTCGTAATCTGCTTAGAAGGTCTAAGCCTGTCCAGGAAAACTGCTGCGAGTCGGCCCATCCATGCATATAAACCCTATTGCTTTTAATTGGACGGCAGCGATTGAGATGTCATTTCATCTCAATATCGGGTAAAAGTCCCATAAAATTTGAAGCAATGTCTCCAAAATGACCTAAATAGTCTTGACGGGAACGTTAAACCTCAAATCAAACAAACAAACTGTTGACGCATAATGAAGTAAAATTAAGTATGCCACCCATCGCCGCAAAATGAAATAATCTTTCATTTTGCTCAAACCTCTTAGTATCGACGCATAATGAAGTAAAAACGACATTTTATTTCATTTCGCGTCGACTATGCCAACGCATAATGTAGTAAAAATTTCAAAATGAAGAAATTACTACATTACTACATTATGCGTTGTAACAAGGGTGTCAATCTTGTTTTTTTTTTATGTTTTTTTTTTAATGCACGTAACATCAAGTAAACAGTATAGTCACTGATCATTTTGTGGCGTCTCATCTGGGGCTACACTGTTTGCCTACATACCTTGGTTCGCTGGGCAGATAAGGGCAAAACTCGCTTCTGAGCAGAATACCTAACAGACGAAACCCAAATCTCCCAAATGAAGTAAGAAGCAGGGTTCGAACTAACCTCCTAGACCGATGATAATGATCAACAATATCGTACATGCGTCCCTACATTACAGTGCATTGCAGAAAGTGTCAAATAAAAACACAATTACAAATCAATTTCCATCTGAAATTTACTTAAAATCTAATCAATTTTAAATATACTTCGTATCAAAGATTGGGCTGCCGATATTTCCATGTCAAATCTTGCTGTTTATTGAAAGTCCATTCTTTATTCAATAGTAGCAAGACTCTGATGGAAAGATTACCGCGTGACCATATGCCTGATTCGATTTGGTCGGGCGAAATGAAAAGATTGCGTCCCCAATGACCAACTGAGGTGGTCAAGCGGAAGTAATGTACGTTAAAAACGTTTTAATCTAAACTAAACAAGCGGGTATGCGACATGGACTGCATGGCTTCAGTTCATAATTAAACGTTTTCTTCGATCCCCACTTTCTATAGTGAGAGACATCTGTTGTGCTTGCCAGGCACCAAATTAACAGATCCATGGCATTACTGTCCATGTGACATAGGGCATTCCTTCAAATTTCCAAAATGGGTACTTTTCTGATGAAAATGTGTGATATTTTAGTATTTTTACGCCATATATAGGTTGTGAGGGCTCGTTAGAGGCGGTTCTAACGAGTTCCCACAACCTATGTCTTGGAGCAGAGTGAGTGAGTGAGTTTTAGTTTTACGTCCCACCAACAGCTAAGGTCATACGGAGACGGGACCTCGGTTTAAAGACTCATCCGAAAGTCTGGAGAAGCCCGGGAGTCTTGGAGCAGAAATAAGGCGAATTATGTATACCTCCGTAAACCCCAGTTTTCTCTATATATGGGGCCCCTCGCATCGGGGCTTGAAGAAATAAATTGGGCTGCAGGATGCTGCTACGCAGTACTGAAACCGACAGGTAAACCGCTTAGAAGGTCTAAGCCTGCCCAGGAAAAATGGTGCAAGTCGGACTGTCCCAACATATACACCCTTATGGTTCGTTTGGACGGCAGGGCTTGAGATGTCATTTCATCTCAATGTTGGGTCAAGTCCCATAAAATTGGAAGCAACGTCTCCAAAATTACATAAATAATGTTGACGGGGACGTAAAACCTCATTTAAAACAAACATAAAAAAGCAAATGTGAGAGACAAAAACCAGTGCACATATAAAAAAATGAAGACTGATTAACAGAACTAAATTTCAGTTCGTCACCCACGCGTGCTTTCGTATATTTTGACCGCAGTACGGTTCATGTATATAGCACTTACGGTCCATATTAGGATTCAACAACTATGAAAAGTTCTTGCAGTTTGTCTTGTTCCAGCCCCCAAATTAAATTGATGGTGCTCGTTAGAACCGCCTTCTTGATGCGGTCTAACTTTTTTCCTAAATCATGTCGTCAAGAGCACAAGTTCTTATGACAGAAAGCCCTGTAAGTATGCAACGAGAAGTGGAGTTTGCAGGGTGTTACACTCAATACCCACCCCATTCCCTCACAACCCCGCATTATGCCTATAAAATGTGGTTTTCCGGCGTGTTTATTTTCATAAAGCATTTGCAAAGCAACCAGAGTTCTAGAAATAGGACTCACCTTATATAATATTGCGTCCGAAATTGCGTCGTCCGTCTGCGTCGTCAACATTTTCCTTGTTCCTCCATCTACAGAGGCCATCTTCATGAAGCTTTACCAGAATGTGTGTCTTTGTGATCTCTCGGTCAAATTGGACAATGAGTCACGTCGGTTCAAAAACAAAGTCACTAGGTCTGTAAAACCTTTTGCATCCTCTAGAGGCCCCAGTTTTGTTTCAATCTTCATGGAACTTTACCAGAATGTTTGCATTGATAAAAACTCGGCGATGTTCGAATATGTGTTATGTCTGATAAAAAAACTAGGTCACTGAGTCAAATTTCTTTAAAACCTTGTTTACCCTCTAGAGGCTTCAATCTTCATGACCACTTTACCAGTATGTTTGACTTGATAATATCTCGGTACGACTCGAATACGGGTTATGTCGGGTCAAACGCTAGGTAACTATGTCATTTTTTAAACCTTTTTCAACCTCTAGAAGCCACAGTTTTGTTTTTTATGAAACTTTACCAGTATGTTTGACTTGTTTATATTTCAGAAAAGGTCGAAAATGAGTCATGAATGACCAAAAAATAGTTCACTAAGTCAAACTGCTATAAAGCCTTGTTCACCCTCTAAAGGCTACAGTTTTGCTTTGATCGTTATGAAACTATTCTAGAATTTTTGTCTTGATGATGCCATGTTCATCCTCTACAGGCCACAGTTTTGCTTCAATCTTCATGAAGCTATACCAGAATGCTAATATTGATGATATCTTGGCCAGGTTTGATTTTGGGTCATGTCAGATAAATAGAGAATACCAGGTGAGTGTCTTTTGATATTAAGTTTATCAGGTAAGGCTTCGAGAACGCTTGTAGAATCGCGAGGCTTGAGCCTGATAAACTTGATATCAAATGACACGAATTTGGTATTCTATTTATCAGTTTACCCCTTGTACACTCTTAAATTAGCAATTTACGATCAGTTTTCGATGGTTCTCAGTGCATCGGAACATTCCGCAGGTCGGTATATTTTGTATCAGCTGACCATATTTTTTCCTGTCACTTTTTTAAGTAATTTTCCTATTTCGTTCAATAATAATAATAATTTTTCAATTTTTTCTAGTAGCCCGGTTCATTCATAAAAGTACAATATCACGTTGACCTGATAAAGCTCACTTGTCCTGCGATAGCATATCTTTATCAGGTCAATGTGCTGCAGTGCAATTAATATAGAGGGTAACTGATAAAACAGAAGTGAAGGCAAAAACTAGTTTACTAGGTCGAATTGCTTTAAAACCGTGTTCATCCTCTAGAGGCCACAGTTTTGCTTCAATCTTTTGAAACTCCCCATGGCTTGATGCTATCTTAGTCAAGCACGAATATAGGTCGTGTTGGATAAAGAACTAGGTCACAAGGTCAATTTTCTTTAAAACAGGGACCACAGTTTTGCTTTAATCTTCGTGAAACTAACCGGACTTTTTTATTTGGGATATGTTGGATCAAAAACTAGGTTACCAGGTCAAATTCTTTAAAATTTTGATCGAGGCCACAGTTTAAATGACATTGCACCAGAATGTTTGTCTCCATGATATCTTGGTCAAGCTCGAGTATGGGTCATATTGGATAAGCAAAACAACGTCGTTAGGTCGAAATACTTTACCCTTGTTCCTATTCTAGATGCCACAGTTTTGATTAATCTTCATAAAACTTTACCGGAATATTCATCACGAAAACACGCCTATATAATTCTGACCCCCTTGAACCCCACTTTTATATAGTAAAACTGGGGTTTACACTGGTAAACCTTATTTTTCTTATTTATGCTCTAAAATATATATTGTTGGTACTCGTTAGAACCGCCTAATTCAGGCGGTTATAATATGTGCCAACAATCTATATTTTGAGCAGTAATAAGAAAAATATCCCAATTTTTCATCTGAAAATAGTCGCTTTTTCGGCGGTAAAATTAACAATGTATTTGAATAGGCGTGTTTTCGTAAAGTTTTCTTGGTAATATCTTGGCCAAGTTCAATAATGACTCTAGTGAGCTATTCAGGTCCATCATGGGCCTCTTTTATACATTAATTTTCTTATTCCTGCTCAAAGGCATAAGCTGTGGGCCTCGTTGTGGCGGTTCTAACGGGCACCCACAACCTATGTTTGAACTGTACGTAGAAACTGTTCCCATATTTAATCAGAAAAGTGACAGGAATGGGGCTGCGTGACGTGCATTGACATTACGCACATGCGTACTGCGATGGGCGTAATGAGAGATGCATATATGCATCCATGGACTTTTTAAAGTGGTATACAGATGTACACAGGTGTGCATTTTCATGTGAGGCCATAAGATAAGTAATAGCTTTTTGAAATATGATCTTCAAAATTTTAAAGGTTTTGACATAACATAAGTATTAAATGTCATAAAATGCATCAAAACCAGTGTAAACGCGCTAGCATTTATTACTTGGCGTGTGACATCATATACGTTTTAATTAATTATTTGCTGCAGTAAATGTAATTTTAATTATTCTTGAAAATTTTCACTCCATTAACGGGCTAGTTGTCACTACAGAAAAAAAAACAAAAGACAAATGTACGGCATTTTCTGATGTCGTGTATCACTTTAATGTATGAGTTTGAATGTCATATGTCTAACGTCCCATTTCTTGTGGGGTGTAGAGGGGGGGGGGGTATTACCAAACAATGTAGACCCAGATCAGACGCCCTACAGCGCGGCGTCTGATCTCGGTTCACACTGTTTGCTTACAGTTTTTTTGTTGGTTTGATTTGAGGTTTAACGTCCACGTCAACACTGTAAAGGTCAGTACAGACATATTTAAAACCAGATCAGACGAAACAGAGCGCAATTTCTGATCTGGGTCTACATTTGTTTCTTAAAGTACATTATTTTATTTATTATATTTTTGCAACACTTACCGCCTAATACCCAAAAATTTGGAAATGAACCTCTACCAAGCTGCTATTGTCATGTATCATCATGTTAACAAGTCAGTGAAATGGACACCCCCTTAAACCCCACTTTATATAGAGAAAACTGGGGTTTACGGGGGTGTACATTATTTTTCTTACTTCTGCCCCAAGACATAAGTTGTGTGTACTCGTTAGAACCGCCTCAATTAGGCGGTTCTAACGAGCACCCACAACCTATGTTTGCAGTATAAATAAGAAAAATATCACGGATTTTCATCAGAAAAGCATCCATTTTGGAGATAAAAATGTACGGGTCTGTTATCCTAATCTGGGTAAAACACAAGCTTCTTGAAGCGGTTTAACTGTATACTATAGTTCATTTTTGACGTTCTAGAAAAAGCGTATAAACATGTATGCCTTGAGATGGCTGTTTTCGATTTTGGTAACAATTTCGTTCGATTTTACAAGAGCATTTGAATGAGAAAAGACCTCTCTCTTTATTCAAATGTGCTCAATGCAACTAACTACTGTGAAACGTCGATAATGTGAGTGAGTGAGTTTTAGTTTTATGTCCCACCAACAGCTAAGGTCATACGGAGACGGGACCTCGGTTTAAAGACTCATCCGAAAGTCTGGAGAAGCCCGGGATCGATCCTGCGATCCCTGGTTTACAAGGCGAGTAGCGTAACCACTGCACCACGGAGGCTTCTGAAACGTCGATAAAACGACCACGGGTGGCTTGTTTACCATGGCTAATTCGAACATATTCTTTGGTTCCTAGTGAATTCTCGGAGCTCCGGATATCCATATATTTCGGGGATTTTATGTCCCCGGTAGCGATAGCGGGGAAATATTGTTTTTGCTCTGTTTGTTTGTTTGTTTGGAATGTGGACAGCTTTAACGTTGATCATAACTTCTGAACCGTTTGAGATAGAGCCTTCATATTTGGCATGTAGGTTCATTGTGACACACAAATTTGGTATGTGACCTTGTCCTTGACCCCTGGCCTACTATAAAGAAAAAATTAACATTGGTCATAACTACTAAACCGTTTGAGAAAGAGCCTTAATATTTGGCATGTGGGTTCTTTGTGACAAGGACTTCCCACTTACACAAAAACAATTGAACTTTGACTTTGACCTTAATCCGTGACCTACATTTAAGACAAAAACATGGTCATAATTTTTGAAATCCGTGACCTACATTTAAGACAAAAACATGGTCATAATTTTTGAACCATTTGAGATAGAGCCTTCATATTTTGCATGTAGGTTCCTTGTAATAAGGGCTTCACGTGAATCACGTCGATACAAAAAATTGACCTGTGACCATGATCTTGACCTTTGACCTACTTAAAAGAATAAAATAACATAACATGGTCATAACGTTTGAACCGTTTGAGATAGAGCCTTCATATTTTGCATGCAGGTTCCTTGTGACAAGTGCTTCACGTCCGTATAAAAAATTGACCTGTGACCTTGACCGTTGACTTACCTAAAAGAAACAATAACATTGGCCATAACTTTTGAACCGTTTGAGCCTTCATATTTTGCAGATTCCTTGTGACAAGAACTACACGCCCATACAAAAAATTTTGACCTGTGACATTGACCTACTTTGAAGATGAAATTATTATGGGTCATAATTTTTTAACCGTTTGAGTTCGAACCTTTATATTGAGCATGTAGGTTCCTTTCGACAATGGTATTCCTACTCAAACAAAAAATCTTGACCTGTGACCTTGTGACCAACTTCGAAGACAAAATGACCACGCTCGGGGACACATTCGTGTTTCACAAACATATCTTTTTTTTTACTGATTTTCTTGAAAAATTATGTTGTGTGTACACATTAGAATCGCCTCAATGAGGCAAGTACATGTACATTTTGATACATGCACTGTGGGAGTAATGTAAAATCCTCTACAAATAAACAAGATCAAGAATTCGAACTGTACTGTTAAATGTACACAAACTGACGTAAGAGCCTCAAGTATTAGAATTTCAGTGATAATCGCTTGTTTAAGGTGCTAAATATTGAAATCGCCAAAGATGTTCGTATCTTTCGTCATACAACTAGGATTACCGGGATAAATAGACCTTAATCTGAGCTGGCGATAATATATCTTGAATTGAAAGTAAAACTTGGCGACGGAATTTTTTCATCCGTAGTCGTTGCCCTCGGATTCAAATCCAGCGCTGTAATGTTTGATACACATAAATATCAAATCGGCCCTTTTTGGCAGTTTTTGTGATAACTTTGTTTGCTATTATTATAATAGTTTTCAATACTTTCTTAACGGGGCGCCGTACTCCTCCACACCCATTGGGTGCCAGAGTGTTTTCAAGTATGTCCGTCTTGGTTAGTATGATATTAACGGTGTCTTCCTCGGTTTATTTTCTTGCAATCTTAAAATGACGATAAGGCAACATCAGGTGAACAAGTCCATGAAATGAAGACCCCTTAAACCCAACTTCATATAGAGAAATCGCAGGACCGATCCCGGGCTTCTCCAGACTTTCGGATGAGTCTTTAAACCGAGGTCCCGTCTCCGTATGACCTAAGCTGTTGGTGGGACGTAAAACTCGAACACTCACTCACTCACTCATATAGAGAAAACTGGAGTTTACGGGGGTATTCATTAATTATCTTATTTCTGCTCCAAGACATAGGTTGTGGGTACCCGTTAGACCCTAACGAGCACCCTCAACCTTTGTTTTGAGCTTTGATAAGGAAAATATCATGGAATTTAAATAGAAAACTAGCAATTTTGGAGATGTGAAAAATGCACTATGTCGCACGGGTGTGTTACCGTAATGAACAGACATACATGATGAGTTCTAGTAGGAAAAGACACATGGCTCAAAACCCAATACACTGATTTGTTGTGATGGCAGTGTGTTTTGAAGCATGTCCGTCTCATTTGTGCTTGGCCATATTTCTCTGGTGGTTAGAACAACAAGCACGTGCGTGCATCCAAAACCTGCAGGGGCTGCTACAAAACAATTAATCGCATTCGTCTGTTATAATTAAATACATATCTCTGTAAATCATGCTTGCACAGTGAAAGGGGTATGTAACAGTTTAAAAGGACATCACGTGAACAAGTCCG
Source organism: Lucinisca nassula (assembly GCA_963580285.1). Taxonomy (NCBI): domain Eukaryota; kingdom Metazoa; phylum Mollusca; class Bivalvia; order Lucinida; family Lucinidae; genus Lucinisca; species Lucinisca nassula. The sequence goes on from OY757015.1 coordinate 104,202,382, forward strand.
TGAAATGAACACCCGCTTACACCCCGCATTGTATAGAGAAAACTGAGGTTTACGGGGGTAAGCATTATTTTTCTTATTTTTGCTCCAAGACATAGGTTGTGGGTACTCGTTAGAACCGCCTCAATGAGGCGGTTCTAACGAGCACCCTCAACCTTTGTTTTGAGCATTGATAAGGAAAATATCAAGGAATTTAATCAGAAAACTAGCAATTTTGGAGATGTGAAAAATGCACTATGTCGCACGGGTGTGTTATCGTAATGAACAGACATACATGATGAGTTCTAGTAGGATAACAGACACATGCCTCAAAACCCAATACACTGATTTGTTGTCGTGATGGCAGGGTGTTTTAAAGCATGTCCGTCTCATTTGTGGTCGAAGAACCTTCTTGGCCATATTTCTCTGGTGGCTGAAGCAACAAGCACGTGCGTGCATCCTAAACCTGAAAAGGCGGTTACAAAACCATTAATTGTGTTGTCTGTTATAATTAAATTCATATCCCTATAAATCACACTTACACAGTAAAAGGGGTATGCAACAGTTTAAAAGGACTATTCACTAACGATCTTCTTTAATATGTACATGTAACTTAAAGACGTTAAAGTGGGGCAAATCACAGCAAACGCATTGTGCTCATTGTGCGTTGGTTCGAATCATCTAGCAAACGAAGTTTTATTTTCAACGTCGACACATCTCAATAATTATGTACTTTTCTGCCCATCACATTAGTTATAGACCATTTCCAAACTTTGCGCTTACTGAGGTGTGGTTCTACATGTATCACGTACTTGTCTATGTGACAATATCTTGAAGACATTGGATCACAATACGTCATCCTTTGCAAACATGCGCTTCTCTTTATCAAGTGGATTTTGCCAGCCATTTCATGGATTTGATGCTATGGACCTAAAATCTCGTTGAGAGGGAGAAACAACTCGCGTAAAGGTTCATTTCTAACGTGCTGGACAAAGAAAACATAAAATTGAGTCAGCACATGACACAAGGGTACTCAACGCATAGTGGACCAGTATAGGCTCCGGCGAGCATGCGCTTATAAGCGCATGCTCGCCCAAGCCTATATATGCTGTTCGCACACATGTAGTGTAGACCTTGGGGTAGATTTATCCACGAAGGCAAGCTTCTGGCCTCATATAGTGATTACGCATGCGCAATATGAAGAACGGAAATCTGAGAATGTTAATAGTCTTTTTCTCATGTTTCAGCTGAAATAGTTTTCAAAACTCGTCTTAATTCAAACAAAACATATCAATTGAAATTCACATTGTTTTGAAAACAAATTTAGCTACGTTTTTGATAGCATCACTATTAATAGATCTAAAATGCCAAATATGGGCATGTTTACTCTGCATTAGCCGGCAAAAATAACTGCTATCGGCTTTAACATATTTGCATGTATTTATCTTAAATTTTGATCAAATTTCCTCTAAATCTCATTAATTTCTGAAAACAAGTGACCACTGGCCGGTCCGTGAATTCATAATCGGTGACTAGGATCTAATTTCGATTGTACCGTATAATCATACACCACAAAATTTGTTTATGCAGTTGTTGACTGGTTTTCGCAGTCGCAAATTTGAAACTTGTGTTAATCACCAGATTAGGGGATTCAGAAGCTGAAAGACAACTGTCGACTCATGCTGCTCAAGCGTTTACACATCATGGCACATTACATTAACGCGATTCCTGCGTACATTGGTTCTAGTCCCTAACACCGGTAAGCGTACGCATCAACGGCGAGTCGGCGCGGCCCACAGCTGGGGCATGGGCAATAAATAAATACATGTAAATATATGATATTCATGGAATAAACGCAAATACCACATCCATTTATGAGCGTCACAAACATCCATCACGAAAACACGTCTATATACTTTTGACACCCTTGAACCTCACTTTTATATAGTAAAATTTGGGTTTACAGGGGTTAACCTTATTTTTCTTATTTCTACTCTAAAATATAGATTGTGAGTACTCGTTAGAACCACCTCGATGAAGCGGTTCTAACAAGTACCTACAATTTATATTTTGAGCTGAAATAAGAAAAATATCATAATTTTTCATCTTCAAAATATTTTTGTGATTTTTTTCGGCGGTTAAGTCTACATTGTATTTGTATAGGCGTGTTTTGGTAATGCTACTCCGATGAGCTGAGCTCGAAAGTACTGTATAACTTCCGGCTTTCACTTTTTGCCATTGCCCGCTCTGTGGTTTCCGTATGAAATGGGTCAACGTTCTACATTATGATAACGTGCATTCGTTCCCAAAAACTGACAATTTTCTTGAGAACAGTTGTACTATTTTTCTTATTTCGTCTATTTACATAGATTGTATGTGCTCGTCTATACTACTAAATAAATAGATTATCCAATAAACTGCAAAAACACCGATCATTTGGTGATTTTTTTTTTTTGTATCGAGTTGTCATAATTTTGCTTTTATTTATAATTTTGATTTATGAACTCTATGATTTGCGTTTTTTTTTGTGATTTTTGGGTTTTAGACAATTGCCGAATTTTAAATTCTCCCAACCATTTTCTCAGAAAACCTGCAGCGATTGGTCGTTTTTTTGGTACATCGTAGCGACTTCGATTGGCACTACGATTGGTCTTAGAGCGCTAATATGCGGTGTCGAGTCGTTTCGCCACTGGGTTGTTTCAGACATTTTTTGGAAGTACGTTTCGATTTTTGGACCAAATACACTACTGATACCTTCACAAAACAGGTAAAGGTACAAAACATGAATTCAAAGGTAAGTGCTCGCGTCTGAAAGTGGTAAATTATTTGTTGTTGCTGCTACACAATCACAGAACTGATAAAACGACTGGAATTTTGTTCCTTCCTGAATGACCCTTATCAAGTAGTCGAACTCAACCAAGCAAATCAAGCACGCGGTCAGAAAACATGGCTTCTCGAGCACAGGCTCATGCATCCAAAGTTGAGAAAAAATAACCGAGCAAAGAGGAAAACGACTGCGCTTTTTTTCATTCCTTCTTTAATTTTCTGCCGAATTCTTCATTACAAGAAAATCGACGAAACGGTCGACTTCGATTGAGACTTCGATTGGTCTTGGAGCGCTAATATGCGATGTCGAGTCGTTTCGCCACTGGGTTGTTTCAGACATTTTTTGGAAGTACGTTTCGTTTATTGGACCAAATACACTACTGAACAAAACAGGTACAGGTACAACACATTAATTCAAAGGCAAGTGCTCGCGTCTGAAAGTGGTAAATTATTTGTTGTTGCTGCTACACAATCACAGAACTGATAAAACGACTGGAATTTTGTTCCTTCCTTAATGCCCCTTATCAAGTTGTCGAACTCAACCAAGCAAATCAAGCACGCGGCCAGAAAACATGGCTTCTAAAAATTTTCGCCCAAAAAAAAAATGAAAATTTTCAGAGGAAAAAAAGAGATTTTCATTATTTCTGCTTAAAACATTGATTTGGGGTACACGTTAAAACCGCCTCGACGAGGCGGTTCTACCGAATACCCACAATCTATGTTTAAGAGCAGATATGAGGAAATAACGAATACCCCTGCAAACCCCACTTTTCCTATTTAAAGTTGGGTTTGCAGGAGTATTCATTACATAGGCGTGTTATCTTGATATGTCCCGTACGTAAACTTCAAAATGAATATCCTGATATCACCACCTCTCAACTTTAAACCACTTAAGTATTGTTTGCTATAAACTTGGCATCAAGTATACCCGCGCTTGCGCGTTTTTTTTTTCTAGTAATGTTTATATGTAGAGACTGTCCGACTCGAACAGCTTTGCCTGGGCAGGTTTAGATCCTCTAAGCGGTCTACCAGTACTCGTGTACGGTTGGTTTCAGCTCTGCGTGGAAGCATCACGCAGCCCGTCTATTTCTTCAGGCACCGATGGGCGGGGGCCGAATCTTAGGGTGATGTGAAAAACTTATTTTGATTATGTTGTAAGAAACACATCTGTGAAATAGCTTTTAAGAGCATCATACACTGCAATTTTATTATCTTCAATGAGAATACAGTTTCACATCTTTGACCTTATGGTAAGGTCAATTGATAACAATATTAAGCAATTTACATTTTGTTGTATCCCGGGTACAATTTCTGAAATGCACATACGTCAATGTCATATTTATCTTTCTTATCAATTAAACTGACATTTTAAACGAGTCTACACAATCGGGGGTCAATTTCACCCGATAATTAGTCGAAATTATGCGTCATGCGAAGAATGTGTTTTAAACGAAAGTGTTGAAGTGAATCGTGGAAACATAAGATTTTTCGTATGGCACTACGTTTCGTAAGTCTAGGAATGTTAAGCACCAGTGTTTACTATGTGATGACCATTTGTCCAAACTAAATTGTTGAACTGCGACTGTTGGAAGTTATACTATGATAATACAGAACCACGCGAAGGTCACCCAAATAAAAGTATTGAAATTCAATATATTTACTAAATAAGTAACATTCACACTGTTCATATTAGCTCATCGTTCCGATCGCCAAAATGTCGACCACACATCACCATAAAAGGTCCGTGCAATGAACACCCCCTAATACCCCACGTTATATAGAGAAAACTGGGTATAAAATATTTTTTCTTATTTCTGTTCCAAGACATAGGTTGTGGGTACTCGTTAGAACCGCCTCAATGAGGCGGTTCTAACGAGCACCCACAACCTATGTTTGGCGTACAAATATGAACATGAGGCCGATGGGCCACTACGTTCACCATAGGTCATGTGGTTTGTACCATGTATACAGGCATTGCGCCCATATGGGTCATGTGACAACTATCCCACGAATAACTTTTTATGGCTACATTCCGCAGATGCTTTTCGTGTAATTTGGTTTCAATCAGCACAGCAGTTTTAGTGGAGAAGAAGATAAAAATACTGAAGACAAAGGTCAGTTATGACCTTGACTTTTGGAATTTTTCACTTTCCACTCAGTTGATTGCAAATAATATTTCTGATGTGACAGGCTACCATGCACTGACTGCCTTGCCTTTTTCTATTGACCAATTTTGACCTTGACATAAAACAGGTCAAGTTCCCAAAGGCTCTCATTTGTGCAAATTTGGTAGGACCCAGAGTCCCCGATGCTGCATACCAAATTTCACGGTCATCGGTCATATGGTTCCTGATAAGAAAACTTTTAAAGTTTTTTTTCCATATACATGAATATATGAGCATGGCGACCATATTGGTCATGTGACCCAATCCTAAAAAAAAACTTCACTCCGCCTACCCAGAGAGGCCCCACCTGTTATTTCGTTTCAATCAACTCACCAGTGTAAGTGGAGAAGGAAGATAAAAAACTGCATCTGAGACAACCAGGACAAAGGTCAGTTCATGACCTTGAACTTTGAAATTGATAAACTTCCATTCAGCTGACTGCAAATATCATGTCTGATGCCACAAGCTACGCGGCAATCAGAAATATCGACTGTTTTGCCTTTTTCCATACAAATGTCTAAGCGACCAAATTTGACCTGGACATAAAAAGGTCAAGGTCAACCAAAGGTCATCATATGAAAAAACTTAGTAGGGCCCGAGTCCCCGATGCTGCATACCAAGTTTCAGGGTCATCGGCTATTTGGTTCTTGAGAAGAAAATTTTTTTTAAGGTTTTTACCATAAATGGGTATGGCGGCCATATTGGTCATGCGACTCAGTCCTTACGAACAAATTTTGTTCCCCACTTCGTGTAGAGGCTCCACAAGTAATTTGGTTTTAATCAAGCCAGCAGTTTAAGTGAAGAAGAAGATACAAATACTGAATCTGAGCCATCCAGCTCAAAGGTCAATAAATGACCTTGAACTTTGGAATTGATAAACCTCAATTCAGCTGATTGCAAATATCATTTATGATGCCACAAGCTACCATGCAATCAAAAATATCCTGTTTTGCCTTTTTCCCCATACAAATGTCTAAGTGACCAAATTTGACCTTGCCTTAAAACAGGTCAAAATCAACTAAAGGTCATCTTTGATCAATCTTGGTAGAGCCTCAGTCACTGATGCTGCATACCAAGTTTCAAGGCCATCGGCCGTTCGGTTCGGCCATATTGGTCATGTGACCTAGTTCCTACGAACAAACTTCCATTCCCCCTTCCCATAGAGGCTCCACGTGTAATTTGATTTCAATTGGCCAGGTAGTTTCAGTGGAGATGTCGTTTGAAAATGTTGACGACGCAGACGCTGACGACGACGACGACGGACCACTGCCTATACTATAAGCTCCCCAGGAGCCTTCGGCTCTAGGGAGCTACTATATATCAAGTTTTCATCAGACAAGTAACCATTCCCAAAGTTGACCCACTATTGACCTGGGAGGCAAACGTAATTTTGCAGGAGTAGCCTACCTTGAAGGTGTTTCCATTCCCATTAAAAGCAGAATTAGTAGTTGGTCTTAATAGCAGCATTGCACTGATGTTTTCGTTTAACACGGTGTTAAGAAGTGTTTGTCATCCTCGGCATTGTAAACCTCACCTTAAGGGGAATGGATACACTTTCAGGGGAGGCAACTCCTGCAAAAAGTAGTTTTGTCTCCCATGTCAATAGGGGTCAACTCTTAAAGGAAAGAGGCGGTTCTAACGAGTACCCACCACATATGTATTTTGTAGAATAAATGGGCCCCGTCAAGCGATTTTGGTACTTATCGCCTATGCGAACAGCGAAGGTTCAGGCGAGCCTGCGCGCGCATCCGCGCAGTCTCGCCAGAACCTTCGCTGCTCGCTCATACAAGCAGTGAATCAAGAGTAACCACCAGACAGAAAGCCATATCCCTGGCCCCTCTTAATGGCTGGGCATGCGCAGTTAAAATTTGTCATGACGGAATGCTCGAAGACACAAATTCGCTTGGCGGGGCTCAAATAAAGACTAATGTATAGCCCCTTACTCGATATTAATGGGGGTTTACGGGGGTGTTCATTACAGTTTATGGAAGACTTCTGAAAAAAAGCAATTTGTATTAAATGTACTAAGGTTCAAGTGTTTCAGACTGTTATTTGCATTTTATAAGCACAGATTAAGAAGATCTTCCCGTCAAACACTTGAAAACAGCGCCATTATTTATTGTTGCTTCATTATTTGTAGCGTTGTATTTATTGTCAATAAAGAACCATATCGTATCATATTTAAAATGTACATATTGGCCAATTATTTCGAAATTACAACGTAATTAAGCTTCTGAGTAAATACAGGTTGTGTTGATATTATGTTTTCTGGAGTCAATTAGGCAAAAAAATGGTGAAGTTTGTATTTTATTTGACAGGTTTTTGTTTGCGCAAAGTGTATTTTAATCGTTATCTTCTTCGGAGTGGCTATTGACAGTCGACTGGTAATAGCCAAAATACGTTAAAATGGCTAGTGACAGTCGACTGGCAATAGCCAAAATACGTTAAAATGGCTAGTGACAGTCGACTGGCAATAGCCAAAATACGTTAAAATGGCTAGTGACAGTCGACTGGCAATAGCCATTTTAACGTGTTTTGGCTATTACCAGTCGACTGTCACTAAGGAATTTTAACTTTTTTTGGCTATTACCAGTCGCCCGTTTAACGTAAGTTTGCATCAAGTTAAACTCTTGGATGCTGGCGATTTTCTCAGAAAACACAGTAACAGAAACCCGCTGATCACTCGAGATTTCCTCTGATAGAAATTAAGTCCGATTAGCCAATACAACTTATGATTTATATAGATAAACGGACTAGGGTTGTTCAGGGTAGCGTTGTTCATGTTCGCATCGAATTGACTGCATTATATTCATATGGCCGGGTTTGTGAGCAGACACCCATAAACAACAGACTTTTATGTAATAAGAGGGCTTATGTGCAAGGAATTCTGTTTTCTGCATCATTAGCGGGTGAGGACACAGAAAGTGTCATTATGGTGGACGGACAAGAGCCCACTGGAACAAAAGCCCACTAGGGCAATAGCCCATTGGACATTTTCCCACAGGATAATGGCACACTACTAAACTTTGGCAGGAAGGACAAATTTTGTTTGTTTGAGGTTTAACGTCCCCGTCAACACTGTATAGGTCATTTTTGAGACGTTGCTTCCAATTTTGCGTTACTTTTACTCGACATTGAGATGAAATGACACGTATCCAACTATGGGCGCCCGCCGTATCCGATTTACCTGTAATAATAATAGCGGCAATTTGCATTGTAATTATGATGTCTCCTTTGTGTCTTGTTGCTTTCACACAACTTACCTTTAAATAATGAAATGTCTTCCTTAATTTAAAGCTATATCTTATAGGGATATATGGAAAGAAGTTCCTAGGGTCTGCAGAATGTGTTCAAATCAGGCATGGAAAACGACCAATCGATGGTCGAGCTAGCTAAGATTCACTGTGCGTGTTTTTCGCATGTATTACCAAAACATACCCATGTTATTTTGACCCCTCGCCCCCGCCCATCGGGGCTTAAAGAAATATATGGGTTGCATGATGCTTCCACGCACAGCTGAAAACGACCGCACACGAGTACCGGTAAACCGCTTTGAGGATCTAAGCTTGCCCAGGCAAAGCGTTGCGAGTAGGCCCGTCCATGCTTATAAACCCTATCGGTTTCATTAGGCGACAGGGCTTGAGATGTCATTTCATCTCAATGTCGGGTAAAAGACCACAAAATTGGGAGCAACGTCTCCAAAATGACCTATATAGTGTGGACGGGGACTGAAAATCTCAACTCAAACAAACAAAACAAAATAATGTTGACCCCCTTAAACCTCAGTTTTATATAATAGAACTGGGGTTTATAGGGGTCCATATTATATATTCCTTATTTCTCCTCTCAGTCATACATGTTGTGAACGCGTTACTTGCCGAGGCGGTTTTAATGAGTTCCCACAATTTATGTTTTTAACAGAACTATGAAAATATATGAATACGCGTCGTTTCGCAATGTGTGCCATAAACAGGTTTCTTTCTGCTTGCATGTAATTGATTGACAAGTAAAGGCCCAGATCAGATGCGGCATATGACTGTTTGCGTAGTCGTTTGCGCATATCAACAAAAAGGGGCGTCAGTATAATATATGGGTTATTTTTTATACAGAACCTCTGATCTAGATCTGCTTAGTAGAAAAAATTATGATATATGAGCCTGCGCATAACAAAACCTGCAATAGGACCGTTGCGACCAGCAAACCAGCCTGCGCATGTGCGCAGTCTAATCTGAGTCTTTGTTGTTCGAATGAGCCTTCTAAGGCATCCGGATTAGCCAAAGACTGGCCAGATTGAATGTATATACAGGTTGATCTGAGTCTTCGCTGGTTGTGCTAATATTATTGTAGGTTTTGTCATGCGCAGACACATATGTTTTGTAAAAGAACTTCTTTAACCCAAACAACGTCAAGAAAAACTGCATGTGAAAATATTGTTATTTTATGTCGTCTGCTTCATACTAGCAAACTTTCGAAAACATTTGGCATGCGTGCAAACAGTACAGATCCCGATCAGACTGCTCCTCAAGTAACAGCCAGCTCTGGGTTTACAATGTCTGCAACAAACCAGCTGACAACAGAGCCAACGAGAGTTGTTGTGATTGACATCTTAAGGTTTTAGTAAATTTATGATTTTTATGTCAGCCAACTGTTTATTGTGCTATCCGGGACAAGCAATAATTACCTATTGTTTACCCCTAAGGGATAGGTAAATAACCCTTTCACCCCCGAGTTTCTGAAAGATTATTGCATTAACAAAACATTAATACACGACGTGCAAATTGTCTTTTGTTCGCAAATTTGTTTAATGAATCAAATATTATGAAATTAAGGCGCCTATATAAATTTCTACAAATCATTCTGGATACGTTTAAAATACGTCCTCGATAGCTTTTCATTCGTTTATAATCACGACGAATTTACATGGTTCAGAAAGTCTGTTCTATTTTGTGCGTGTGTATGTGGTATGGAAGGGCTTTGCAGCGTGGGTGTCTACACGGTTTACTGTCTACATACAGCCTATGTTCCAAATAATATTGTTTGCATGTAATTATTCCTACCTCAGATTACATGCTTATCATGTTCTGAAGGAATCGAACAAACTTGTAATATAATTCTCTCTACTGGGTCCGAGTATAACTTGCTGATGAGACGGTGCATTTTGAGCCTCATCTGGATCTACAGTTTGCATAGGTATATGAACCGTGCGCGGAAAAAAGTCACAGGAAAAAAGTCACGGAAATAAAGTCACGGAAAAAATTAAAGTCACAGGAAAAAAAGTCAAACTTCTGCGATCAGCTTTTGTACTATTTGATCATATTGAACCTGTCACTCGGCCCCCGCCCATCGGGGCTTGAAGAAATATATGGGCTGCATGATGCTTTCACGCAGAGCTGAAATCGACCTGCACATGAGTGCTGGTAAACCGCTTAGAGGATCTAAGCCTGCCCAGGCAAAGCGGCGCGAGTCGGCCCGTTCATGCTTATAACCTAATTGGTTCCATTGGGCGGCATGGCTTGAGATGTCATTTCATCTCAATGTCGGGTAAAAGTCCCACAAAATTGGAAGCAACGTCTCCAAAATGACCTTTACAGTGTTGACAGGGGCGTTAAACCTCAAATCAAACAAACAAAACCTGTCACTATCTATCCACATTTTTCGGCACAGGCTTATAGATATATATATTATGAGTAACGTTTAGTAAAAGGCGCGTCAATATATGTATTATAAGGCACTTCTAATGAGTGTCCACATCATGTAAACAAGTCCGTGTCATAATCACCCTCACTAAACCCCTCTTTATATAGAGAAAATTGGTGATGGGTAAACGTCTGATTCAATACATAGATTTTGGGTACTCGTTAGAACCTCCTGATTAAGTCTGAAAAGGGTCTTTCACTATTTTGTTCACTGTTAGTAAAGGCATATCATTCCCAATATTACGAAAACGCGCCTATACATATACATTGTAAACTTAAACGCCCCCATAAAAAAACAAAACAAAATGCGATATTTTTCGTATTTGTGCTAAAAAAAAAATAGATTTCAGTACTCGTTAGAACCGCCTCATTGAGGTGGTTCTAACGAGTACCCACAATCTATATTTTAGAGCAGAAATAAGAAAAAAATAAAGTTTTTCCCTGTAAACTCCAATTTTACTATATGAATGTGGGGTTCAATGGGGTCAAAATTATATAGGCATGTTTGTGCGATGACTTTTAGGGGGATATTCAAATACACTAGAACATAAGACAAGTAAAATAAAGGTTTTGAGTAATAGTGTCTGTTCAAGCATCTGATCACCTAGAAAGCCCCCGCCCATAGGGGCTTGAAGAAATATATGGGCTGCATGATGCTTCCACGCAGAGCTGAATCCGGCCCGCACCCTAGTACTGGTAAACCGCTTAGAGGATCTAAGCCTGTCCAGGAACCGCGGTGCGAGGCGGACCGTCCATGCTAATAAACCCTATTGATTTCATTGGGCGACAGGGCTTGAGATGTCATTTCATCTCATTGTCGGGTAAAAGTCCCACAAAATTGGAAGCAACGTCTCCAAAATGACCTTTACAGTGTTGACGGGGACGTTAAACCTCAAATCAAATAAACAAACAAACAAAACTGATCACCTAGATGATCGCGTCTCCCAAACGCATGTACATAACTGAATGTAGAAAAAAGGTCAGTAACGAATGTAGGAAAGAAAGTCTTTAAACAAAACACGGAAAAAATCACAAAATTGGTTTTAATCATGTTCAGTAGTTTTCTTCTTCTGCTCAAGTTCTTCTTCTTTTTTTTTTTTTTTTTTTTTCTAGCCAAAGCGTAGATTATTGTCGCTCTTTATAACCACCTTTCTAACAAGTATCCAAACTCTATGTAATAATTAAAAAATGAATACCGCCGTAAAACATTATTTTCTCCGAACCACGGACAAAATCACCCGGACAAACCCCACAGCCCCGCCCCCTTTGTAAAGGCGGGCAAAATACCCCGTCATTTGTTTAGGTGGACAAAATCCCCCCTGGACATACCCCCTCCCGCCATAGTTCCTTCATAGTTGTAAGGCGAGTATTTAATCCGCCGTGAAGCTTGGTTAGTTACACGGTCATTTTGGAGACATTTGTTACAACGCATAATGTAGTAATGTAGTAATTTCTTCATTTTGAAATTTTTACTACATTATGCGTTGGCATAGTCGACGCGAAATGAAATAAAATGTCGTTTTTACTTCATTATGCGTCGATACTAAGAGGTTTGAGCAAAATGAAAGAATTATTTCATTTTGCGGCGATGGGTGGCATACTTAATTTTACTTCATTATGCGTCAACAGTTTGTTTGTTTGATTTGAGGTTTAACGTTCCCGTCAAGACTATTTAGGTCATTTTGGAGACATTGCTTCAAATTTTATGGGACTTTTACCCGATATTGAGATGAAATGACATCTCAATCGCTGCCGTCCAATTAAAAGCAATAGGGTTTATATGCATGGATGGGCCGACTCGCAGCAGTTTTCCTGGACAGGCTTAGACCTTCTAAGCAGATTACGAGGACTCATGTACGGGCGGTATCAGCTCTGCGTGGAAGCATCGTGCAGCCCATCTATTTATACCCCCGGCATACGAAGTATGCAAGGGGGTATATAGTTTTTGTCCATTCTGTCTGTCTGTCTGTCTGCCTGTCTGTCTTTTGTTTGATTTGTTTGATTTGAGGTTTAACGTCCCCGTCAACACTATTTAGGTCATTTTGGAGACGTTGCTTCCAATTTCATGGGACTTTTACCCGACATTGAGATGCCGCCCAATAAAACCAATAGGGTTTATATACATGGACGGGCCGACTCGCAGCACTGAAATTCCACTATTAAGACCACCTAAAATTAATACAAATTTTGTTTTTAAAGCATATTTGGAAGGTTAAAGCTACATTTTCTTTGTGATTTTGACCTTCAGTGTGCTTTTGTGGAAGACCGTCTTTTGGACTGTTCAACTGTGGTCTTAAAGACCACTTTTGAACCGTCTCAAATGTGGTCTAAATTGTAGGAATTTAACTGTATTGCTTCCTAAGTCTTTTCGAAGACAGCTATGTTCTACCATCATTACTTCATTATGCGTCGATATGGTGCATATCAACGCGAAATGAAATAATTTTTTTACTTCATTTCGCGTCGACTATGCCAACGCATAATGTAGTAAAAAAAATCAAAATGAAGAAATTACTACATTACTACATTATGCGTTGTATCAGACGTTGTTTCAATTTTGTGGGATTCTTACCCGCCATTGAGATGAAATGACATCTCAAGCTCTGCCGCCCAATGAAACCAATAAGGTTTATATACATATTGTTTCAGTCGAAACATAGATGTAGGGCATTCGTTAGAACTTTCCAAAATCTATGATATGAGAATAAGGTACACCCATGTAAATCTTACTTTCTCTGTATAAAGTGAGACTAATAGAAGTGTGCCTTATACGGACTTGTTAGTACTGCTAAACTGTTGATGATGGACACTAAGTAGAACCGCCTCGATGTGACGCAATATCCAAGCAGGAAACAAGAATGTATGTAGCAGGGAATCCGGAAAGAATCAAATCTTTTATTCACTCTGATTACTGTAATAACAAGAGGAGCGATACAAATATGCAACATTCGGCGGCAAAGTATAAGTAAACAAAAAAAAAAAAAAACACATACAAAACAAAACAACCAGAGGGCAACATTAAATTTTACGAGATGAAATCAGTACTCTCTCTCTCTCTCTCTCTCTCTCTCTCTCTCTCTCTCTCTCTCTCTCTCTCTCTCTCTCTCTCTCTCTCTCTCTCTCTCTCTCTCTCTCTCAGTGTGTGTGTTTTGAGCACGCAACGCTGAAACAGCACCGAATCTATGGCATTGTGTGCTTCGAGTTAGTCAATGAACCAAAATCAAATCAAATTTATTTCTCTCAGCATCGCGAAAAAAGCCTATACAAATCGTGACACAGCAAACCCTATCGCCGAAAAAAGAAAATTGGTGACAATTTTCCAATCTCTGCCCAAAACACAGACCGCGGGTGCCCGCACGAACCGCCTTATCGATGCGGCTCTAACGAGCACCCACAATCCAGCCCCAGAGCAGAAACAAGAAAAATAAGGTTTACCCCCTGTAAACCCCAATCAGGAAAGAAGATCTTAAACTAACTCCATTTTATCTCCAGAACTAGCAACGTTCAGCAGAAATTTGAGCATTTTTTTCAGTCTAAACATAGATTGGGGGTACTCGGTAGAAACGCCTCAATCAGTTATCAAAAATCCATGTTATAAGCAAAGAATATAGGAGATTGAAGTATGCCCCTGTAAAGTCCATATTTTTTTTCGGTATAAAGTGGTGCTAACAGCAAAAACTGTTGAGGATGGACGAACATTGGAACCGCCTCGGAACGGCGCAGTATGTATTTGTCTGCCCAGGATCATAGTGTATATGAAATATGACCTGCTGTAAAAATAATAACAATCGTATGGTATAAATAAAGAAAGAAAAAATAATAAAAAAAACAAGAAGCAACTGGCAATAGCCAAAATACGTAAAAATGGCTAGTGCCAGTCGACTGGCAATAGCCAAAATACGTTGAAATGGCTAGTGCCAGTCGACTGTCAATAGCCATTTTAACGTGTTTTGGCTATTGCCAGTCGTCTGTCAATAGCCATTTTAACGTGTTTTGGCTAGTGCCAGTCGACTGTCAATAGCCATTTTAACGTGTTTTGGCTATTGACAGTCGACTGGCAATAGACCTTTCCTATCTTCTTACAACTGACTGAATCTGTATTTCTGGACACCCTGTGGGGCAGTCAAGTCTGTCTCCACTTTTCATAGGCATGTTGTCAAATTTGCTATTAAATAAAAGGAAGAAATAAAATGCTTTATTCAACGAGGCTGTTACACATTTATCATATGGGCCCCGTCAAGCGATTTTGGTACTTATCACCTATGCGAGCAGCGAAGGTTCAGGCGAGCCTGCGCATACGCGCAGTCTCACCAGAACCTTAGCTGCTCGCTCATACTAGCAGTGAATCAAGAGGAACCTTCAGACAGAAAGCCATATCCCTGGCCCCTCTGAATGGCTGGGCATGCGCAGTTAAAATTTGTCATGACGGAATGCTCGAAGACACAAATTCGCTTGGCGGGGCTCAATTATGGATAATCTTCTACGAGGCCCTCAGAATTCATATTACATATACATACAGTTAAATTCCTATATTGGTCTTTTGAACAGTCCCAAAGGTGGTCCCTGACCAGAGGACGCTGTTGGCAAGATTAAGGGTACCCTTCATCTTAACTATCTATCTATCTTCCTATACTGAGTCGGTCACATTTGGCCATTATCTCAGTTGGGTGCGTAGCTAAATTTAGAATTTAGCTTAAAAAAAAAAAAGAGAAGTCACTGGATTTTAAGCTTTTTAAAGCAGAATTAGTCTTAATAGCGGATGGGGGCTGCTCGGGGCTACTGTTTATGGACTCGAAAAATAAATGTATGTATCATTTTTCCGAATATATATTAAACCATAACGCCATTAGGAAAACAAACGCATTTGAGAAAAATGCAATCTTTCTTGACATTATCAATCGCGCTTATTTTTTTTTTCAGATAAAAACGTTCAATGTACAGTGAAGACCACCTTAAATTAGGACTAATTCTGCTTTAAAAAGCTTATTTTGAAGGCTTCACTTAATCTTTTTTTTATTACTGCCCATAGTGACCTCTGGTCAAGGACCACTTTTGGGACTGTTCAAAAGTGGTCTTTAAAGTGGTCTTAAGACCACTTTTGGGACTGTTCAAAAGGTGGTCTTAATAAAGGGTTTTTACTGTATTTGTACTTGATCACCGGTAAGATCTGTGGACGAGGGTATACGAGGGCCAGTCAATAAGTAACCAGCCTATCCCATTTCCCATTGACCGAAACAAACAACATGCTCATGCCTTGCTTCAAAACATGCTTTTGGCATGAGAGCAAAATAGCACCGTAATCGTTTCGTTCACTCATTAGATATTGAACGCTTAATATGGCTACATGTAGCTATACAAAAGCAAGCTTTTCGTCAAAAGGTGAGTACCATGCTTTAATTCGGTACTTGCATTTGAAAGGGAAAACAGGTCAGGAAATAAATTCCCAGTTGGCCAATGCTTATGGGTCTTCCACAAGTTAAATTCTTGGCGGGGGAATCCAAACGCGGTAGAGCGTCTTTAGAAGACGGAACCAGGTCTTGACGTTCATCGGATGCCATCGACGAGGAAATATACGACACAGTACGGGATCTGGTGTACTCTGATAGGCGAAATAAGGTGGGAGAAATAGCGAATGCTTTACACATTTCACATGGTAGCATTTCAACAATTTTACATGATCGCTTGGATATGTCGGAGCTAATAGTCCGTTGGATCCCAAAATCCCTTAGCGACGAGCAAATTGCAAGCAGTGCATCAGTATGCAGCGCATTATTGAAGCGGTTTAGGTTATTAATAAAGGAAGATGGTTTTCATTTACGTCTGGTGACTGTAGATGAGACCTGGGTCCATTATTATGAGCCAGAGAATAAAACTCCAAGGGCCGGGGTGTCCGAGACGAAAGAAGTTTAAAACGCAACCCTTTGCTGGCAAGGTGATGGCAACTGTATTTTGGGACGATCTTGGCGTTATTACCCTGGACTTTCTAGCAAAGAAAAGTACAATAACAGGTGCGTATTGTGCAAATTTGCTCGACCAACTGAGAACCGCGATCCTCGAAAAACGCAGAGGTAAACGCTCGTAAGGGATTCTGCTTCAGTAGGACAATGCAAGAGTCCACACTTGCAAAAGTACAATGGATGGTGTTGGGCGGAATAGCTACGAGCTAATACCGCACCCCACCTGTTCTCTGAACTTAGCTCCCTGTGACTTTTTCCTATTTCCAAACTTGAAAAAGGATATACGTTGACGTCATTTCCGGTCCAACGAAGAAGTCATGGCGGCAGTTTAGAAGTGGGTCTGGGACAAGGACCCTGGCTTCTTCAGTTCTGGGCTGATGGTACTGGAACAGCGTTCACGCCTACGGAACGATAGAATGCGTAACCATTGGTTAAGAACGTGAAGCAATTAGAGCGACATCCGGTTAGGAATTAGATCGCTAAAAAAGGTAAAGAAACTGTGCAGTTTCTGTGTTTCATAAGTTATATAATTTTTACGAGGAAGTTATTTGAAAAACGGGGAATTACATTCAGGAGCCCATTGATATCGGCATCTTTGGAGTAAATACCAAATCCCGCACTTCACACATTTTGGCTAAATTTAGTTTCTCCTGCTGAAGGTGAACTCAAGCCTTAGAAAACGAGTGGTTTTTCGAGGTGTTTGTTGCCTTTTATTTATTACTGCGCTTTGCTACAAGTTCAGCGTATTAACATGCACACACAATAAACATATATGGTTATATGTGTTGTGGATATTTTGCTTGTCAATGCAGCACTAGCGAGAAATCACCACGGAAAAGGTCGAAAATGGTTGGTTACGCATTAGATCTATAGAAATGATAACAAAACTTGCAACTATAAAGCGGATCTGTTTTCATCTCCACGGCCCCAGAATCACCCGCACCTTGTTCTACGGAACCATTTTTAGCCAACCTGATAAGCAGTGCGCTATTGATTCGATACTGACATAGTATTTTATGGAAACATTTTCAGTCTCCAGAATCATAGTACCGAATGATTTTCACTGACTTTTACGCTGTGTTTGTTTTATCAATGGTCCGGTAATTGCCTGAAATGAAATTAAACAGGTTTTGGAGTTTTAATTTCTGCGAAGAACTCCTCATCTGCCAAAATTTGCTGGTTAAGCATTAGATCGTCTGGTTAAGCATTCGATAGCCAGAGAGGAGAAAATCTCACCAGTTGCTGCCTAAATAAATGCCAGCAGCTTACTACAATAAAAGGTGGTCTACATATGATTTCTAAATTATGTTAAAATCACCAGAGAAAGAAAGCCGTGATGAAAAATACTTTTCTGGACAAGACCATTAAATGTCTGGGTATCATGCTTATCTGACCGAATGACGCACAGATTCATAAATAAGAGGTCATTACTTGCTTTTGTAGAAAACAAAATGGCCAGCTTACGCTTTTTAATGGCGATTAAATCTATATCGTGTTTCTATGGCCAAGCATAAGAGAGCCAGGTTGAGCATAAGACACTCATGATTATAAACTTGGTGCTTATAAAAAGTAAAAGTAAAGCAATGATCAGGAATCAATACCAGCTGGCTATCCAAAATGCGATACATACAATCAGTGACAAACAATAACATAAATAAACCGCCAAAGAAGAACCGCCTTGTAACAGTCATTGAAAAGAATTCCACTGGGAATTGTTTGTCAATCGACCCAAAGGTGCTCAGAAGAAAAGCTGTTCTTTGCTTAAGTGCACGTGAATATCACTGACGTCGGGAAAACTATTAGAATGAAAATAGTCGCTGTGAGGTCAGAGTGTTGTGAAAAACTAAAGAGGGTTATCTTGGAAACATAGGATGGGCTTGGCAAAGAGTGTAGACCCTGATCAGACGTTGCAGAATCCGGCGTCTGGTGAAGATCTACACTATTTGATTGGGCACTGGAATTTAAGAGATTAATGAAACAGTTTAAGACTATTTCTCCTACCTACACTCGGAGGCAATAGACCCACCAGTCCTTTGTTGTTGTTTTTTTTAAATCACATTATATTTTGTGCAGAAATGAGAAAAATATCACAATTTTTCATCTTAAAATTTTCGTTTTTTTTTTTGGCGATAAAGGTTACATTGTATTTGTATAGGCGTGTTTTCGTAATGATTATTCAAAAAAACAAAATGATGTGGAGAAAACAAATGTCTACAACCTTTTTAGTACTAAATACAATATTATCAACAGTCGGTCGATAGTGAACAAAAAACTGGCCTTTTGGCTTAATGTAAACTGCCTAATCACTGCCTAGATACATCCGTGAGAAAATATTGCTCCATATTCAAAACGGTTTCAAAAGTTCCTCATATCTAAACATGATACTGCAGATGGAAGAAAATATTATAACTTGTATGTTCTATCAATTTATTATATCTATATTTTTTCCTCATATCTAAAAATGACACTGCCGATGAAACAAAATATTATAGCGTGTATGTTTTATTAAGAAGGAAGATTAGATCATGGAAGATTAGCTGAGGGCCTCGTGGAAGATTAGCTATTACATGTATTTTTGTATGTGCTAAATGTTGCTACCCTCACTAAATAAAGTCCTTACTTACTTACTGACTGACTGACTGACTTACTTACTTACTTCTCTCAATTTATTTAATGAACGCACCTGCCCTTCTGTTTACTTAAAATTTATAAATTTTACAAATGGATTCTAGTTCGTCTTGATTAACATGATTAAGAATACATGGTGTGTCATTCTTGCGCTGTTTGTATTAATAAGAAGTTGGTTTTAGACAATATCTTTATCTTATCGTTTTGACAGTTAGCATAGAACTCACGGGATCTCCGATCTGGGTTATCGATCATGATACAGACATATATTTTGGGGGCATGCGCAGTCCCAGGAGTAGGATATTCCGGTTACCTATTTGCTTTGCAGAGGCGAGCTAAAACAAATACGCCTTTCTTTTGCGTTACTATGCCTTTTTCGCATTACTACGCCTTTTGATTCGCGTAAAAACGCCTTTGATTCGAATCACTGCGCCTTTCTTTTGCATTACTACGTCTTTCTTTTGCATTAGTATGCACTTTTTCGCGTTACTACGCCTTGTTTTTGCGTTACTACGCCTTTTTATGCGTAGCTTCGCCTTCTGATTGGCGTTACTGCGTCTTTTGTTTTGCGTTTCTACGCCTTTTTGCGTTATTACGTCTTTTGTGTTGCGTTACTACGCCTTTACGGTATTTTATTTTCTCCTACATAAGCCAAATAGGCTTTCGTATCTGCAGTGTTAACGATCTTACCCTTAGCCTTTCACGCCCGAGTTTCTTAAACGGGTTCTCTCCATTTTTTTATTTTGGGCAATTCTTGTTAATAGGATATTTAGTCAAATTCATTTACAGGATGGCGAACAGCTTTCATTCTCGGATGAGACGGTTCATTAATGGCCGTCCCATCCGGATATAGATTTAATCGCCATTACAAAGCGTAAGCTGGCCATTTTGTTTTCTACAAAAGCAAGTAATGACCTCTTATTTATGAATCGGCGCGTCATTCGGTCAGATAAGCATGATACCCAGACATTTAATGGTCTTGTCCAGAAAAGTGTTTTTCATCACAGCTTTCTTTCTCTGGTGATTTTAACACAATTTAGAAATCATATGTAGACCACCTTTTATTGTAGTAAGCTGCTGGCATTTACTTAGGCAGCAACTGGTTTGATTTTCTCCTCTGGTTATCGAATGCTCAACCAGACGATCTAATGCTTAACCAGCAAATTTTGGCAGATGAGGAGTTCTTCGCAGAAATTAAAACTCCAAAACCTGTTTTATTTCATTTCAGTCAATTACCGGACCATTGATAAAACAAACACAGCGTAAAAGTCCGTGAAAATCATTCGGTACTATGATTCTGGAGACTGAAAATGTTTCCATAAAATACTATGTCAGTATCGAATCAATAGCGCACTGCTTATCAGGTTGGCTAAAAATGGTTCCGTAGAACAAGGTGCGGGTGATTCTGGGGCCGTGGAGATGAAAACAGATCCGCTTTATAGTTGCAAGTTTTGTTATCATTTCTATAGATCTAATGCGTAACCAACCATTTTCGACCTTTTCCGTGGTGATTTCTCGCTAGTGCTGCATTGACAAGCAAAATATCCACAACACATATAACCATATATGTTTATTGTGTGTGCATGTTAATACGCTGAACTTGTAGCAAAGCGCAGTAATAAATAAAAGGCAACAAACACCTCGAAAAACCACTCGTTTTCTAAGGCTTGAGTTCACCTTCAGCAGGAGAAACTAAATTTAGCCAAAATGTGTGAAGTACGGGATTTGGTATTTACTCCAAAGATGCCGATATCAATGGGCTCCTGAATGTAATTCCCCGTTTTTTAAATAACTTCCTCGTAAAAATTATATAACTTATGAAACACAGAAACTGCACAGTTTCTTTACCTTTTTTAGCGATCTAATTCCTAACCGGATGTCGCTCTAATTGCTTCACGTTCTTAACCAATGGTTACGCATTCTATCGTTCCGTAGGCGTGGCGTTGGTCCAAGTGTATCATTCTAGAGGACAATGACATTGAAAAAGAAGAGATCGATCCAGAAATATGTAAGGCTGTTTTTTAGCTCACCTGTCACGTAGTGACAAGGTGAGCTTTTGTGGTCACTTTTTGTCCTCCGTGCGTCCGTGCGTGCGTGCGTCCGTAAAACAATTTCAAATAAGTTTATCTCTAATACCCCATGGTCAGTCTTGATCAAATTTCATGAGAAGCATCACCAGATAGGGGGAAAGGCTGCATAAGGTTTTTGGGCTGATCAGATTGGAATTCTGGTTGCTATGGCAACATACAGCTCCCATAGACTTACAATGGGAAAAAATTAAAATATCTTCTCTGAAACCACAGGGCCCAGAGCTAAGATATTTAGCATGTAGCAACAGCCAGTGGTCACCTACATAATTCCTGCCAATCATGCCCCTCGGGTCCACATTGGCCACGCCCCAGGGCCCCTTCGCTCCCATAGACTCACAATGGAACAAAAAGCTTCAAAAATCTTCTTCTCGGAAACCACAGGACCCAGAGCTTAGATATTTAGCATATAGCAAGGGCAAGTGGCCACCTACATAATTCCTGCCAATCATGCCCCTGGGTTCGAAACGGGCCACGCCCCGGGGCCCTTTAGCTCCTATAGACTCATAATGGAAAAAAGCTTCAGAAATCTTCTTCTCTGAAACTACAGGGCCCAGAGCTGCGATATTTGGCATGTAGCAACGGCAAGTGGTCACCTACATAATTCCTGCCAATCACGCCCCTGGGGTCCAAATTGGCCACACCCCGGGGCCCCTTAGCTCCCATAGACTCATAATGGAAAAAAGCTTCAAAAATCTTCTTCTCTGAAACCACAGGGCCCAGAGCTTAGATATTTAGCATGTAGCAAGGGCCAGTGGCCACCTACATAATTCCTGCCAATCACGCCCCTGGGTTCCAAATGGGCGACGCCCTTGGGCCCCTTCGCTCCCATAGACTCATAATGGAACAAAAAGCATCAAAAATCTTCTTCTCGGAAACCACAGGGCCCAGAGCTAAGATATTTAGCATGTAGCAACGGCCAGTGGTCACCTACATAATTCCTGCCAATCATGCCCCTCGGGTCCACATTGGCCACGCCCCATGGCCCCTTTGCTCCCATAGACTCACAATGAAACAAAAAGCTTCAAAAATCTTCTTCTCGGAAACCACAGGACCCAGAGCTTAGATATTCAGCATATAGCAAGGGCAAGTGGTCACCTACATAATTCCTGCCAATAATGCCCCTGGGTTCCAAACGGGCCACGCCCCGGGGCCCTTTAGCTCCTATAGACTCATAATGGAAAAAAGCTTCTACAATCTTCTTCTCTGAAACCACAGGGCCCAGAGCTGCGATATTTGGCATGTAGCAACGACAAGTGGTCACCTACATAATTCCTGCCAATCATGCCCCTGGGGTCCAAATTGGCTACACCCCGGGGCCCCTTAGCTCCCATAGACTCATAATGGAAAAAAAGCTTCAAAAATCTTCCTCTCTGAAACCACAGGGCCCAGAGCATAGATATTTAGCATGTAGCAACGGCCAGTGGCCTCCTACATAATTCCTGTTAATCATGCCCCTGGGTTCCAAATGGGCGACGCCCTGGGGCCCCTTCGCTCCCATAGACTCATAATGGAACAAAAAGCTTCAAAAATCTTCTTCTTGGAAACCACAGGGCCCAGAGCTTAGATATTTAGCATGTAGCAACGGCAAGTGGTCACATACATAATTCCTGCCAACCATGCCCCTTGGGACCAAACGGGCCACGCCCCGGGGCTCTTTAGCTCCTATAGACTCGTAATGGAAAAAAGCTTCAAAAATCTTCTTCTCTGAAACCACAGGGCCCAGAGCTGAGATATTTGGCATGTAGCAAGGGCAAGTGGTCACCTACATAAATCCTGCCAATCATCCCCCTAGGTTCCAGATGGGCCACGCCCCGGGGCCCCTTAGCTCCCATAGACTCATAGTGGTAAAAAAAGCTTCAAAAATCTTCTTCTCTGAATCTACAGAGCCCAGAGTTTAGATATTTAGCATGTAGGAACGCCAATTGGTCACCTACATGATTCCTGCCAATCATGCCCCAAGGTTCCAAATGGGCCACGCCCGGGGCCCCTTCACTCCCATAGACTCATAATGGAAAAAAGCTTCAAAAATCTTCTTCTCTGAAACCACATGGCCCAGCGCTTAGATATTTAGCATGTATCAACGGCAAGTGGTCACCTACATAATTCCTGGCAATCATGCCCCTGGGGTCCAAAAGGGCCACACCCCGGGGCCAGTTAGCTCCTATAGACTCATAATGGAAAAAAAAAGCTTCAAAAATCTTCTTCTCTGAAACCACAGGGCCCAGAGCTTAGATATTTAGCATGTAGCAATGACAAGTTGTCACATACATAGTTCCTGCCAATCATGCCCCTGGGGTCCAAACGGTCTATGCCCCGGGGCCCTTTAGCTCCTATAGACTCATAATGGAAAAAAGCTTCAAAAATCTTCTTCTCGGAAACCACATGGCCCAGAGCTTAGATATTTAGCATGTATCAATGACAAGTGGTCACCTACATAAATCCTGCCAATCCTGCCCCTGGGGTCCAAATGGGCCACACCCTGGGACCCCCATAGCGTCCATAGACGCATAATGAAAAAAAAATCAAAAATCTTCTTCTCTGAAAACACAGAGCCCAGAGCTTAGATATTTAGCATGTAACAACTGCAAGTGGTCTCCTACATATTTCCTGCTAATGATGCCCCTGGGGTCCAAATGGGCCATGCCCAGGGGCCCCTTAACTCCCATAGACTAATAATGGAAAAAAAGCTTCAAAAATCTTCTTCTCAGAAACTGTGAAGCACAGAACTTAGATATTTAGTGTCTAGCAACATAAAATAGCCAGCTACATAAATCCTGCTTACCCTGCCCCTGGGGTCAAAATTGGTCACGCCCGAGCTCATCACCTCCGATAGACTTAAAATGGAAAAAAAAAACTTAAAAAATCTTCTTCTATGAAACCATAAGGCCCAGAGCTTAGATTTTTAGTATGTAGCAACGTTAAGTGGCCACCTACATAAATCCTGCCAGTTATGCCACTGGGATCCAAATTGGTCACACCCCAGGGGTCTTTAGCTTCCATAGACTTACAATTGGAGAAACTTAAAAATTCTTCTCCTCTGAAACCACAGGGCCCTTGTGATGAAGAAAAAAAAAACAAAACAAAAAAAAAAAAAAAACAACTTAAAATTGGGGAAAAAAATCTTCTTCTCTGAAACCATAAGTCCCAGAGCTTAGGTATTTAGCATGTAGCAATGTCGAGTGGTCGCCTACACGAATCCTGCCAATCATGCCCCCGGGGTCCAAATCCTGTTGCCCCTTAACTCCAACAAACTTATAATGGAAAAAAAGCTTCAAAATTCTTTGAAACCATGAAGTACAGACCTTAGATATTTAGTATATAGCAACTCAAAATGGTCGCCTACATAAATCCTGCCAACCGTGCCCTTTGGGTCAAAATTGGCCAAGCCCAGGGCTCATTAGCTCCTATAGACTTATACTGGAAAAAAACTTACAAAAAATTCTTTTTCTCCAAAACCATAGGGCACAGATTTTGTTTGATTTGAGGTTTTACATCCCCGTCAATACTCTATAGGTCATTTTGGAGATGTCTCTTCCAATTTTGTGGGACTTTTACCCGACATTGAGATGAAATTACATCTCAAGCCCTGTTGCCCAATGAAACCAGTAGGGTTTATAAGCATGGACACCGCTTTGCCTGAGCTTAGATATTTAGTATATAGCAATGTCAAGTGGTCTCCTACACTAATGATTTTCTGGTACACAGGTGAGCGATATAGGGCCATTGGTCCCTCTTGTTTTTATTGACTCGCCTTCGTACACGTACATATTGTTTTCCTTATTTATGACCAAAACATAAACTGTGGGTTTTGGGCACCCGCAGTCCAGATGAAGAACTTCAATTTCGATTTTTTGTTATATTTAAGGGGAATGGATACATCAAATGTCTTTTTTCAAATGGAGACAAATTTAGAGGCTTCCTGTTGGCTTTCTATAAACTCTGCCCCACGAAAACAAGTGGTCTACTCTTTAAAGAAAGAATTATGTTCAATGGAAAGGTGTGTGTGTGTGTGTGTGAATTCGGGTTTAACGTCGCTTTCAACAATTTTTCAGTCATATCACGACGGACAATGGAAAGGTAATCGTTTGGATTGGGCAGGAAGACTTTTTACGACTGCCACACATTTCCTGTACACCACCTGTGGTGAAGTTAAATATGTTCTATGGAAAGGTAATCACTTGAAAGCAAGGAAGACAACAATGAGCTGAAAAACTGTCGAGTGGACAAGATTTGTCTGGACCAGGCTGACTAATTTCGGCCAATTAGGCCTCACCAGTGAGCCTCGGACATGTTCAAACTTTCGCAGTGGAATGCATGATCCCTAAGGACTAGAAAATATATTCTTGCACACCAGACAAGGAAATCCGCGATTTGACCCTGGGATAGAAATTTATGTTCTGACCCTGCGGTGTTCCGACTCAAAATCGAATATTATCGCGTGTTTGATAAATGCACTGGTTGAATACGACTTCGTATGCGCCGTCGTTAAGGTTGACGTCACAGCACGTTACGTGACGTCACTCAACATTCCTGTAGTGTCATCACAATATGGCGGACGTCGGTAACCGAAGTGAATGCAACATTAAAAATCCGCGCTAAGAAATGGAAGGTATGCAAGAAAAAGAATCTTATATGAGTGTGAGGTGTGGATAGAAATATCCGTCCCTTGGGATCACTGTCCGGCATCACTCGGCAAGCCTCGTGATGCCGGACCGTGACCCTTGGGACTGATTTTTCCATCCACCCCTCAAACCCATATAAGATTCTTATATTCCAAACTATGATGAAGGGCAAGGAGACATTTTACGGCCGCCACACGTTCCCTTTACACTAGCTGCAGTGAAGTATGTTCTATGGAAAGGTGATCCTTTCGAAGCAAGCATCACGAAAACACGCCTATATAATTTTGACCCCCTTGAACCCCTCTTTTATGTAATAAAACTGGGGTTTACAGGGGTAAACCTTATTTTTGCTCACAAATATAGCTTGTGGGTACTCGTTAGAACCGCCTTATCGAGGCGGTTCTAACGAGTACCCAAAATCTATATTTTGAGCAGAAATAAGAAAAAAATCACAATTTTTCATCTGAAAATTTTCGGTGGTCAAAGGAGCAGTCTCTATAAGGCTGTTTTTATGGCCACAACCGATTTCCTTTAAACTTTGTAGCTTCAAATTGGTACATATTGGCTGTCTAATGGTGAATTTTTAGACTCTTTGTTCCACTGGTTTTTGCTGTATACACTATTAAAGTGGGTGGGGTAATTTCACCCCATCAAGGGTATACCAACAAAAATGCTATTATTTTTGTTCAAAGTGCATGACTGGAGGCGATGTTTGTCGTATGCTTACTACCCGTTCAGGCATAACAGCCGGTGATACCAGTCTTATAAATATCAAACAAGAGAAGAGTTTATACGCGCTTGTAAGTTGTACCCAAATATTAGTAATTTTTATTCCCCAACTTTACGAAAAACCACAACACCTTTACAGTTTTCAACTTATTTCAAAGATCTTTCATAAATATAATGTTGATGTGATAGTCATTCCAGGTATATGTCAGAATTATTGTTAGTTCATATAACTTAAAGAGTTACCTGCCCCTGAAATTGGATTATATCCATTTTTTTTAAATCGGAGTGCATTTATCCGTTTGTAGTACTCACAACTTCTTTTGAAAGTGAATAAACCGATTCCATGCAAATATTATTAAATAGATGTGGATAAGGAAGTCATTTGATTTAATAGTGCATGCTAGTATTTCCTTTTTTTTTTTTTTTTGTTATGAACTCGGAATTTCCAGGTGCAAATTTAACATTTGTCATCTGTCAAACATTTTTGACCACCAAAGCAGGCTTTGCTCATGTTGTGGAACCTCATTTTAGACTGAAACTGTGCTTAAATATAAGCCTGTATGGTCTCACGACATGTTTAAGAATTTGTTAATTTACTGATCTTCCTCTGAATCGCTAGATGTACTCCATGTGTCAACAGCAGCATCATTAACAAAATAAATATGTTCCCGGCTTGGTTTTGCTTCACTATTTTCTGTTTTGTTCCGGTAATATCCCAAATACCAGAGAACAGAAGCCACATGTGTGCAACATCCCACGGTACGAGCTCCACTTCTGCACCCACAATACCATTCAGTGATTAGGTTCAGTCCTTGTGTATATTCAACCCACATGTTATATGTTTTATTAGACGTGTGGCGAGAACGTATCTGTGCTTCGAGAACACCATCTTCTGCTTTATGTGCCATTATCTCATATGATCCATTGTCGTCAAAATGTTCATCTGTGTAGGATTTGGCTTGTTTCAGCTGGTAAATACCCAGTTTCAAATCCCTGAGTCCATCCTCAGTCATCGCTGGGAAATTCTCAAGTTACTCGTCATCGATATTTTTCCAAATAACCCGTTTTTTATCCCAGCCATTTTATTGTCGCGCCTTCTATTAGCATGGCGTGATATAGGCGCCCGGTTTTCCGTCCGTTCGTTCGTCCGTTCGTCAAGGCGTCATCATTTGCGACCACCCTAGCGTTCACCCTAATGGTCAAGTTTATTTCTCAAGAACTATAAGAGCTTCATTAATTATACTTGGTACAAACTTTTATCTGGGGATGACAACTTACATGCAAGCATCCATATTTGAACTTGACCTACATTTCATGGTTCACTGACTTTGTAAAATATTGCGATCACCCTAGCATTCACCCTAATGGTCAAGTTTATTTCTCAAGAACTATAAGAGCTTCATTAATGATATGTGGTACAAACTTGTATCTG
This sequence comes from Lucinisca nassula, assembly GCA_963580285.1. Classification (NCBI taxonomy): domain Eukaryota; kingdom Metazoa; phylum Mollusca; class Bivalvia; order Lucinida; family Lucinidae; genus Lucinisca; species Lucinisca nassula. Next base: position 104,230,503 of record OY757015.1, read on the forward strand.
TGGATGGCAACTTGAATGCAAGCATCCATATTTGACCTTGACCTACATTTCATGGTTCATTGACTTTGTAAAATATTGCGACCACCCTAGCATTCACCCTAATGGTCAAGTTTATTTCTCAAGATTTATAAGAGCTACATTAATGATATTTGGTGCAAACTTGAATCTGGGGATGGCAACTTAAATGCAAGCATCCATATTTGACCTTGACCTAAATTTCATGGTTCACTGACTTTGTAAAATATTGTGACCACCCTAGCGTTCACCCTAATGGTTAAGTTCATTTCTCAAGAATTATTAGAGCTTCATTAATGATACTTAGTACAAGCTTGCATTTGAGAATGGGATCTTTTGAGCAAGCATCTATGTTTGACCTTGACCTACATATCATGGTTCGATGACTTTGCGCCCCCACAGGCGCGACATAGCCTTTGGCAGAATTCTTGTTACAACCTTATCCTGCAGCTTATTTGGAGTTTTTGCTAGGGCCATCATTCTTCTAGCAATTACTTTGCCTGAATCTTTGCTTGTTACCAAAGGTGGTCTAAATGCATTGCACAATGAGCAAACAATCCTTACATAGTCGCCAACATATGGTATTTGACTATTGGGCATTGTGTTGCTAAGCGCTTTCCACTTTTTAATTCTCCAATTAGCTGATTCAACAGCCCATCTCACCTTTGTAACTAGCCTTGACTCATTTGCCTCTTCAGTCGTATGTTGCTTCTGAGATTTGTTTAGGAAGTGAGGCATATGAGAATTGATTTCAAAATCCTTTAGTATATCTATAGCATCCCTGAAGTCAAGGTCTACAACGAGAACATCATCTTCTTCAAACCAGTCAGTAATATTTTCTGCATTAGTCTTTAACATGTGTTCGGTAATCTTAGCTTCTGTGTTTTTCCCATCTGCAAGATATGGTCCCATCACAGTCAAAATGTAACCATCAGTGGCCACAAGCAGCATAGGTTTCAGCAAAGGCTGTCCTTTATGTACAGAATAAGATCTTCTCTGAAATGAGTAGTTTCCACTCTTCTCAATATATATGTATGTTCCATCAGCCACTGCGGTTGCAACATCAGAATTTGAATCCCCAAATAGGACATTTGCAAAAGTTGATGTATGATTCAGGGATGTTAGAGAAATACTAAAGGGTTATGAAATCAATTCTCATATGCTTCACTTCCTAACCAAATCTCAGAAGCAATATACGACTGACGAGGCGAATGATTCAAGGCTAGGTACAAAGTGAGATAGGTTGTCGAATCAGCTAATGGGAGAATTACGAAGTGGAAGGCCTTAGCAACAAAATATCCAATAGTATAATACCATGTGTTGGCGACTATGTAAGAATTGTTTGCTCGTTTTGCCATGTGTTTAGACCACAAGGACTGAACCCAATCACTGGATGGTACTGTTGGTGAAGAAGTGGTGCTCGTACCGTGGGATGTTGTGCTTATGTGATTGCTAGCATGCACTATTAAATCAAATGACTGCTTTGTCCACATCTATTTAATTATATTTGCATGGAATCGGTTTATTCACTTCCAAATGAAGTTGTGAGGACTACAAACAGATAAATGCACCCTGATTTAAAAAAATGGGTAAAATCCAATTTCAGGGGCAGCTAACTCTTTAAGTTTTATGAACTAACAATAATTCTGACATATACCTAGAATGACTATCACATCAACATTATATTTATGAAAGATCTTTGAAATAAGTTGAAAACTGTAAAGGTGTTGTGGTTTTTCGTAAAGTTGGGGAATCAAAATTACTGATATTTGGGTACAACTTACAAGCGCGTATAAACTCTTCTCTTGTTTGATATTTATAAGACTGTTATCACCGGCTGTTATGCCTAAAAGGGTAGTAAGCATATGGCAAACATCGCCTCCAGTCATGCACTTTGAACAAAAATAATAGCATTTTTGTTGGTATACCCTTGATGGGGTGAAATTACCCCACCCACTTTAATAGTGTATACAGCAAAAACCAGTGGACCAAAGAGTCTAAAAATTCACCATTAGACAGCCAATATGTACCAATTTGAAGCTACAAAGTTTAAGGGAAATCGGTTGTGGCCATAAAAACAGCCTTATAGAGACTGCTCCTTTACAATGTATTTGTACAGGCGTGTTTTCGTAATGAGTACGACAACACAGAGCAGAAAAATTATTGAGTGCAAAACTGGGATTTACAGGGGTAAACCTTATATTTTCTTATTTCTGCTCTAAAATAAAGATTGTGGGTACTCGTTAGAACCCCGTACCCACAATCTATATTTTAAACAGAAGTAGGAAAACTATACAATTTTTCATATTTTTCGGTGGTTAAATTTACGATGCATTTGTATAGATGAGTTTCGGCAATGAGAAAGGTACATCAAGAATTACATTGTAATTCTAAATTCTGTGTTTGTTATCTTATTGTGTGCTATAATTTCTAGTACTTTTGAATCAGCGATTCCACTGCGGAATTTTGAACATATCTTAGGGTTACTGATGAGGCCTAATTGGCCGACACTAGCCAGTCTGGCCCAAAATAAAGTTTGTCCATGGGACAAACTTTATTTTGGGCCAGACTGGCTAGTGGTTACTGATGAGGCCTAATTGGGACAAACTTTATTTTGGGCCAGACTGGCTAGTGTCGGCCAATTAGGCCTCATCAGTAACCCTAAGATATGTTCAAAATTCCGCAGTGGAATCGCTGATTCAAAAGTACTAGAATTTATAGCACACAATAAGATAACAAACACAGAATTTAGAATTACAATGTAATTCTTGATGTACCTTTCTCATTGCCGAAACTCATCTATACAAATGCATCGTAAATTTAACCACCGAAAAATATGAAAAATTGTATAGTTTTCCTACTTCTGTTTAAAATATAGATTGTGGGTACGGGGTTCTAACGAGTACCCACAATCTTTATTTTAGAGCAGAAATAAGAAAATATAAGGTTTACCCCTGTAAATCCCAGTTTTACAATGATTATATAAATTATATAGGTGTGTTTTCGTGATGTAAAACTCCATAACTGAACAATATCAAAATTCTTCATCGAAGGCACATGTATTACTAGTACATTCTAGACAACTGCTGGAAGATTTCATGATCGATCTCCTCTATAGAGTGTTGCCGACCAAGCAGGGGTCGAAACCGCGACCTCCTGATCACCAGCCAGACGCCAGTCTGCCCATCCGCGCAGCCTGACCAGCTCCTAATTGTTGGCTGCCTGGACAAATGCTCATATAGTATACAATGCCGATATCATTTGAGACGGCGCATGACAAAAGCAACAATAAGACAGATGCGACCAGTAGAGACTCAAATCAACCTGCGCACCCATCCACTATGACAAGACCTTTTGATTGTGTCTCTTTGGATATATGTTAGCCTATTGTATATAGATACATGCGAGCAGCGCAGACTTCGATCAGACTGCGCTGGTCGCTAAAGACTTCTTGTAGATTTTGTCATGCGCTGGCTCATTCATATTTAAACTTTCAAGTGTTCACAGGTCAGTTTGCAGCATACCTGGTCGCAAACTCGGGGATGTACCGCGTTTTACCGCAGCCGCCTTGGCAGAGAGAGAGAGAGAGAGAGAGAGAGAGAGAGAGAGAGAGAGAGAGAGAGAGAGAGAGAGAGAGAGAGAGAAAATCAAGTTTCACGCCAGAATGAGGTTTTCTGGGCCAGACAAGTTAGGCATCATCAGTGACCCTAGACATGGAATGGGCTCAGCAAACTCAAAACACCAAAAACCTCTATTTACCGTGTGTTAAAGGATTTTATATATAAAATACCTTTATTGTAGGTGATATGATAAATAACTGAAATTAACTTGTAAATCAAGGTCTAGGATCAAACCTCCAAGGGTATGTCACAAAGTGATATTTGTCCAAACTAAAACGACACGAAGTAAAGGTATACTTTAATTTTCGTGTCGCTTTTGAAATATTTACCCGAATTTATCAAAATGTCTACATTGGCCGTTCTGACATTATATTGTTATTATTGTCGAAAATAGACCTGTGATAGGAAAACTTAATGTGCGTATTTGTCACAATGTATATATTATTAGAATGGGTCGAATCTCCAGAAACCTCATCTCATACAAAATGGGTAAAGCGATAGAACTGATAAGCCTGCACAGCCAGGTTGATTACGATTCCCAACTACTGACCATACTCAGATACATGGATATCTTGTACATAGATGGGGGAAATCACAAATGAAAAAGGTAAGTCTGCTCTTCGTCTGTCCGGTTTATACACGACTTAATGTTTGCTCGCTAAGCTCTTTTTTCAGTGTTGACGGTGTCCCGTATCTGACAGATTCTTCCATTTCATAACTTTGGGCAAGTCCATTGCCCAATATTAGGGGTGTTAAGCTTGTTGAGTTGGTGGTAAGATTTACAAAAATGCCAGTTCTTTATGCAAACAATGTGGACCCAGATCAGACGCCGCCTTGTACGGCGTCTGATCTTGGTCTACACTGTTTGCCAATGTTCCATTTTTGGACGGTAGGCATATATGGAATAAGATTACTTCTTTACAAAAAAATTTTGACTTAGAAAAAAATTGAATGTTCATTTCCCTTCTTCACGTCTAGCCACATGTAATAATACTGTAGTGTTTGTGACAGTAATGTTCAATAATGAGATCTTAATCTGTCAAATGAAATTCAATTATATCTTAATAATTAGCAATAATATTCTCCTATTGACAGAAATCGATCATTTGTTATGAACGATTTGCCTTAGGGGTAGGGTACTTCAAAAGAGGAAATGATCGTCTGGTATATTCTGGACAGAAGGGCTAGACAGTCGTGTGCCCTATCCGACAGCTCGTCCCTTAATCAATAAGGTCTTACTTTTTGATAAAACTATAGTGAGTTTTTTATGACACAAATACCGTTTGCCATGGCTGAGTTGAACCCGTTTTTAGTCCCTTAAATATTTTTTTTTTCACAGATTTTGGAGATAATTTAAGGAGCTTTTGTTTCTAATTTTGTCAAGAAAATATATGTTGTGTGTACTCAATAGAATCGCCTCACCGATGTGATTCTAACAGTACACAAAGCATATTTTCATTTAAGCCTCCTCTCATAGCCTCAGTGGATTAATCTATTCGTAAATATTTACATTGTTGCCCCCGCCCATTCGGGGGCTTGAAGAAATAGATTGGCTGCATGATGCTTCCACGTAGAGCTGAAACTGACCGCACACGCGTACTGGTAAACCGCTTAGAGGATCTAAGCCTGTCCAGGCAAAGCGGTGCGAGTCCATGCTTATAATCCCTATTGGTTTAATTGGCGACATGGCTTGAGATGTCATTTCATCTCAATGTTGGGTAAAGTCCCACATAATTGGAAGCAAAGTCTCTAGAATGACCTATACAGTCTTGACGGGGACGTTAAACTTCAAATCAAGCAAACAAAACACATTTACATTGCTATCTGATAGTGATAAACGAGTATTAAAATCTATATATTTTCAAGTTTCTTCAAGTCACAACCCGGAAGTTCTGCAGCCTCTTCAGAACATCTTCGTTTGTCTTCGGGAATTTCCGCAACTTTCCGTTTCCGAAAGGCCACAGTTGATGGCCGAAAGTTTCAAAGTAATGTTACTTGAAGAAACTTAAAAAAACAAAAACAAAACAAAAAAAAAAAAAACATGGATTACAGTCAACATCGCCATTCTCTATATAAAAAGTGCGAATTGACTGATGGCTTAGAAGTGCATGCGTAGTCGCGACATAAACGGAATATTTCAAGTTTGCTTATCAGTGAAAAACAGATTACATAAAGCAAAATTACTTTTTCCATCGGAAAAATCTTATTATCAGAGACAGGGAAGAAGACGCTAGCTGGCATTGGCGTGTTTTTGCTAACGTCTTGCTCGAAACAGTTGCCTTGTCCGAGCAGAAAGCTTAACCCCTGACTCAGCAGCTATGACTTCAAAAACCATCAATAATTTTGGCATAAATAATTAAGATTCTGGCTAAATCTCAGTTTTAAGTACGCGTATGTAAAGACATATATTTTATTTTTCACAAAGAAGGGTCTGAACAGACCAAAAAAAAACACCTGCAAAATTGTCATTATCCCCCAACCTCTCTTAAAGTGGCAACAACTGTTTGGTCCGAGGCTTTAAACCAACATTGCACTTACACCCCGAAGTTTCTGAATTGAATCCTTCCATCTTTCAGTTTGGACATGTCCGTTGTTGTTAAAAGGGGTTTAAGTCAAAACTGACTGACAAATAGTGTAGATCCAGCTGGGACGGCTCATACTGAGCCGACCAATCTGGAGCCACACTGTTTCCATAGGTGCATGTATCCGAAACTGCCTGCAGGGTCGAAAGTGTTGAAACATTCGAATATTGTAAGCCTCTACCCCATAGGTATTCTTGTCCCTCTCAAAATTTTATTTAAATAAATTCTACATTTAACACCTTTCTCTTGTAAGGTTTCCTGTGGTGTCGTTTAGCAAAATTACAAATTGTAACGAAAATAACAAAACGATATTACTAACGTCAAAACTGTACAGTGGCGGGGTGTGTACGCTGTGTATTTTTCACTGGGTAGAACTTGCGGTATTCCAGTCCTCTTCATAGCAGAACCCGAACACAAGGATAGGATTACATATATATTTTCTAATCATTTTAGTGATGAAAGGATACGCCTTTCTCATATACACCTGACTGACATCTAGAAAATCTGCACTGCACAAGGAAGGGCCCTTTTACCACCTGATTTCAAGGGTATATAATGTAATGTTTTGAAAATGGTAAAAATCTTTTTGCCATGGAGGCCCGTCCACCCGTGTGCTAAAATGGCGACTTTCATATCTGGAACTAGCAATTTCAGTTTTTTGTCCTTCTAAGTTTTCTTGGTTCTAGTCCAAAGATTGTGCGTACGCATTAGTACCCGCCTCCTGGAGTCGGTTCTAAGGGAGACCCACAATCTATGTTTTGAGCAATAATAAGGAATGAAAATAATGTATATTCCCAGAAACTCATTTTATCTCTTATATAAAGTGCAGTTAACAGTCCGGACAGGGAATATTGTTTGCTGATAGCCTTATGTATTCTGATGAATTTAGTTATGTCCATTCTTGTACCGTACGTTTCGGATTCAGTCAAATTGATTTTCAGGATGACAAACAGTGTAGACCTTGTTTGAGCCGTGTCATCAGGATCCAAACCGTTTGCTAAGGCATTTATTCTGGTCTAAAGGCATCGGGGCTAAGAGAAATAGTTCGGACTGCATAGTGCGTCCGCGAAGAGCTGAAACCGACAGAAATTCAGTACGGGTAAACCGCTCGGAAGGGTTAAACCTGCCCAGAAAAAGTGGTGCGAGTCGGACCGCTCCTTAAACCCTATCGGTTTCGTTGGGCGGTTGGTCTTGAATGTCAATTCATCTCAATATCGGGTAAAATGGCGGGTAAAAGTACATCAAAATTGGAAGCAACGTCTCAAAAATGACATAAGTTGTGTTGGCGGGGACGTAATAGTACCTCAACCAGAGACACAACTGTTACATTATTTTGATTGGATTTGCAAAAGCGCAGAAATTATTTTCTCGTTTCGCTATTTACTCCCCGTACCAACTTTGTCTAGATTTTTTGTATGTTTTAGTAAAGAGATCAAATATTTAATTTCAAGAAAGACGAAACTGGAAAGCAATGTAAGTGTCACTGATTTAACCATTTATCTTGTAAGGGGATACAAGATCATTATTCACAAAATAGCTACCAGTAATTATTCCGTGTTAAGCTATTGTAGTCGGGTTAGTTTTTACGGGTACATATGCATATAAAACATCTCTGGTCCCAACTTGTGCCACTGCGTAACATGGCAACCTCTCTCAAACTGAAGATGGCTTGTTAGCTGTAATACTGAAAATGTGAGCCCGTTCATTAAAAAACATCCTTAAAATGCACATGCGCAGATATGCAACGGTGTCTAAGCATTTGGGACTTTGTCATTTTTGTCTGGAGTATTGTCTAGTTCCGAATTACGTGTGGTCACGACATTGAAGGTTCGGACCAGACTGTGCCTTCACTATTGTAAAATTCGGTATGGACTACTTTCTTTTGGGTTGGCTCATTTTTAGCTCCGACATTGAGAAGCAGTGTGTATGAGGTTAAAGGAGCGAGATGCATTTTTGCAAAAACATGCTATTTTTTAGTATAACGAGGATGGTGCCTCAGTTGAGCCTTATAATGCAGCAAAACGCCATCATATTCAAGTTTACAATACACGTATTGTTAGCTCACCTGAGCACGAAGTGTCCATGCAATGAATGTCCATCGTGCGTCGTCCCGCGTCCGTCGTCAACAATTTGCTTTTAAAGACTATTGCTCCTAAACCCTTGGGTTCACTTCGCAGAAATGTTGCCTGGGTGGCTGTCTACAAAGTAGCTAAAACGTTCCACTTCGATAAAGGCCGCCAGAGCTAAAATAGAAAAAAATCTTTGAACCAGTAAACCAGTACTCCTCCCGTAACCCCCACCCCACCCGGGACCAATTTCATTCAAACTTTATAGGTGGCCCTATTTATCACGCTAAACATTATTAACTTTTTGTTTGCTCAAAACATAGATCTTGGGTGCTCGTTAGAACCGCCTCAATCTATGTTTATAGCAGCAAAAGAAACATATTACAAATTTTATTCACGATGGTCAATTTGAAAAGGAAAAGTGCACTAAAGTGTACTATGTCATACTGGCGTGTTAACAAAGCCTTCAGCGTATGACAACGGCCCTCGCCCATCGGGGCTTGAAGAAATAGATGGGCTGTATGATGCTTCCACACAGAGCTGAAACCGACCGCACACAAGTACTGGTCCTGCCCAGGCAAAGCGGTGCTAGTCAGACCGTCCATGCTTATAAACCCTATTGGTTACATTGGGCGGCAGGGTTTGAGATATCATTTCATCTCAGTGCTGTTTAAAAGTCCCACAAAACTGGAAGCAACGTTTTCAAAATGACCTATACAGTGTTGACGGGGACGTTTAATCTCAAATCAAACAAATCAGCGTATGGCTAACAGGTTAATCGGTTCCAGATATATAAATCATAATTATATGATTTAAAAGAAATAAATAACTTATGCCAATTGATTTAGTCAAACGATGAAATATATCGCTAAGATGGCGGATAAGGTGTTTAACATCTCGCCAAGGAACAGATTAACGCTGATACTGATCAGAAAATTGATAGAAGATTTATTTGAGTTGAAGTTGATTAAGATTGTACAAGTGCATGTCGATTGACCCGGCTTCGAACTTCTGACTACTGATAGTAAATGTCACAACTAATAAGTCACTGATTTATATTTTTGTGAGAGTAATATTTTTCCTATTCGCAAAATATACAATTTTTAATTTGTTAGAGGTCGGAAAAGCAATTATATTCCCTTACGTGAATAAATATCTTTATTGCCTACACTTACCATCTTAAGCGTAAAATATGAACCAACTTTTTTTATATGTTTTTTTTTTTTTTTTCAAAAGCGGATACTTTGAAATAAGGGGCAAACAATTACAAGTAATGGCTTTCCTACATACATGTATATATTGCAGTAACAGCTTCATGTAGTGTATTAAAAACCAAGTTTGTTTTGAGTTTAATGACCAAGTAAACACTATTTAGGTGATATCAAACAGGTCAATTTACCTAATCCTAGACATCATTTTAACAAGTCTGTGGAAAGAAGACCCCCGTAAACCCCACTTTAAATGGAGAAAACAGGGGTTTACAGGGGTATACACTATTTTTCTTATTTCTGCTCCAAGACATAGGTTGTGGGTACCCACAACGTATGTTTTGAGTGGAAAGAAATTATCATCGAAAAATGCTTGTTCTGGCGATACGATAGACACCATTTCAGCACATAGGTGTGTTACCGTAATGGGCAGATTAGACGACGACCTAACCACACTTTTTTCCATTACGATAACACATTCGTGCGATATAGTGCATTTTTCACATCTCCAAAATGGCTACTTTTCCGATGAAAATCCATGACATTTTTGTTATTTTTACTTCAAATATAGGTTGTGGGTGCTCGTTAGAACCGCCTCATTGAGGCGGTTCTAACGAGTACCCGCAACCTATGTCTTGGAGCAGAAATAAGAAAAATATTGTATACCCTCGTAAACCCCAGATTTCCCTGTATAAAGTGGGGTTTAGTTGGGTGTTCATTTCACGGACTTGTTCACGTGGTGTCTAGGCAAGCTTATACCTGCACATAAACGCTTATCCAGTACACAGAGTACAGTGCACGTTCTTTCGTCAGGAACTGAGAACTGTCCTTCTGGAATCAGCGGAAGAAGGTGAAATATGGTAGAAAAGATGACACAACCAGTTTCTACCAAGGTACAGTAAAATTCTGCTATTAAGACCACCTAAATTTAAGACTAAATCTGCTTTTAAAAGCTTACTTCAAAAGGTTTAGTTATTCTTTCTTTGTTTTTCTACACCTAGTGTCTCCTATTATGGGACAACCTTTGGGACTGTTCAAAAGTGGCCTTAAAGACCACTTTTGAACAGTCCAAAATGTGGTCTTAATATATGAATTTTACTGTACATGTATTCCCAACCTCATGTAGTGAACAAAATATTTAAACGTTAAAAAGTCCGCGAACTGCATTCCCTTCAATGCTCCAATAAAAAGATTGTGGGCACTCCATAAAGCCTCAATAAGGCCGTTCATACGAGTACCCATTGAGCTTGTAGCGGAAATGAGAAAAATATGACCAGTTTTCATAAGCACATTACGAAAGCCATTACGAAAAAACACCTAAACAAACACATAGTAAATTTGACCGCAAAAAAAAAACAAAAAACACACAAAAAAAAAAAAAATAAAAAAAATGAAAATTTATTATGAAAAGTTGTGATATTTTTCTTATTTCAGCTTAAAGTATAGATCGTGGGTACACGTTAGAACCGTCTCGATGAAGCGGTTCTTACGAGTGCCCACAATCTATATTTTAGATCTAAAATAAGAAAAATAATATCAACCCCTATAAACCCCAGTTTTCTATATTAAAGTGGTGTTCAATTAGGTTCAGAATTATACACGCGTGCTTTCGTGATGACACCCGTGTGACATAGTAAGTTGCTTCCTGACATCTTTTTTATCAAAAGCTTTGATATGTAACTTATTTTTGCATCAAACACAGATTGTGGGTGTTCGTAAGAACCGCCTCCATGAGCAGGCGAGTGTCCTCCGATATCCCAGCTCGGGACATTATTCATCAGCCCTATACATTACGATAACACATCGGCCCCCGCCCATCGGAGCTTGAAGAAATAGATGGGTTGCACGATGCTTCCACACAGAGCTGAAACCAACCGCACATCAGTACTGGTAAACCGCTTAGTGGATCTACGCCTGTGCCAGTCGGAACGTCCATGCTTATAAACCCTTTTGGTTTCATTAGTTTGCAGGGCTTGAGATGTCATTTCATCTCGATGTCGGGCAAAAATCCTACAAAATTGGAAGCGAAGTCTCCAAAATGACATATTCAGTGTTGGCGGGGACGTTAAACCTCAACGATTTCTCCAAAATGACTACTTTTCCGATGAAAAACTGTGATATTTATTTTTGTTTATACTCAAACATAGATTGATGGTGCTCGGTAACGAGTACCCACAAACAGAAATAAGAAAAAAATATCTTATACCCCCGCAAACTCCAGTTTTCTCTGTATAAATTGATATTTCACGGAATTGTTCAGGTGACGATACCTAAAAGAAGCTTAAATTTTAAGTGGGCATGGCAACTGATTTTAAAATACCATTTATAGGCCAATTAGCGTCAAAACAACTTCAATTAGTGAAGTTTATTAGCATTTTGTACTCCTATCAGATTTGTAGCATTGTAATATCTGATGTTCAACAAACAAGTTGAACTCTAGGTTTTTGAGAAAAATCGAACATAAATTTTGAGTTTACAAAAGTAGCAGTCAGCACATGCACGAACGAAAGGTACCGTTTTGTTGATAACGATCTGAAACATGATAAAATGTCGCCCCCTTTTTGTAGGACGAGTCTTTCCTTCCTTTTTATCACCATATTTTGTCTCAAAGAAGAAACGAACCAAATGGGAATAATAGACTTTTAGGACGCATGGCGGTCATATTGTGGAATAAATTACAGTTACAGCAGCATGCCCATGACCTGCTATCCCGAAATGTTTTTTTTTTATTTCTCGGGAATTATATGAGCACCGAAACGAACAAACAAGAAATCCGCCGAAGGCTATGTCGCGCCTGTGGGGGTGCAAAATCATGAATCATGAAATCTAGGCCAAGATCAAACATGGATGCCGGCATAAAAGTTGTCTCTCCTACCAAGTATTATTAATGAACATCGGATAATTCTCGGGAAATGGACTCTTACATTAGAATGAAAGTTAGGGTGGTTGCAATAATTCACAAAGTCAATGAACCATGAAATGTAGGTCAAGGTGAGATATGGATGCTTACATTGAAGATGACATTCCTAGATGCAAGTTTGTACCAAGTATCATTAATGAAGCTTCTAAAGTTCTCGAGAAATGGACTCTTACATTAGAGTAAAAGTTAAGGTGGCCGCAATAATCAACAAATTGAACCCTAAAATTTAGGTCAAGGTGGGATATGGATACTTGCACTGAAGTTGCCTTTCCTAGAGGCAAGAATTATAAATAAAGCTCTTATAGTTCTTGAGAAATGGACTCTTACTGTAGGGTGAAAGCTTGGGTGGTCGCAAATGCTGACGGCTTGACGGACGGACGGACGGACGGACGAACGAACGGACGAAAAACCGGACTGCTATAGCGCACCATGCTTCAAGCAGGCGCGACGAAATGACCTTTGGGGTTCAGGGAAGAGCTGAGTTAGTCTTGACTTTATAGAAACTAGAGGTAATGTACACCAAAGAACCGAACACGAGGATGCTGATCATACTCTGCGGATCAAGGGTGTGAAATGACTACCATTTCGATGTCATTGTGCATTCTTTCATATCTCCAAAAGGTTTTTTTTCTGATGAAAGTGTGCGATATTTCTCTTAACTTTGCGCCGGCGTTGACTTGACGTTGTCCTAGCGACGTGTGCCTGCTGGGTTGTTGTCTGTTACATGCGTGTCTCGTAAGCTGGTAACCCCAGCTGAGTGTCGTATACTGTATGGAATGCTTTTTATGTTGTCATATTTTACTGTTTTATGACATGTGACACGTTAATAAAATACTTACTTACTTACTTACTTACTTACTTTGCCGGCAACGTAGGTTGTTGTTGCTCATTAGAACAGCCTCATTGATGCGGTTCTATCGAGTACCAGAAACCTAACCCCGTAAACCCCAGTTTTCTCAGACTTGTTTCAAGTAAACTTCCTTTATATATCGAGTCGATCGTTTAATCAGAGGTATGCGGAAACCGGAGTATCCGGAGCAAATCACTTTCTCTTCGGTTGCAGACGTTTGCGTTATACGAACAGACACGACTCCGATTAGACTGCGCGGACTAGCTTGGCTGTTCGCAGGGTGTATTTTGTATGTTGGCACTGCAAAGAAATATAACTACTACCCGTTACCTGTTGCAACCACTGACCATTAAACAATTATTTCCCTTAGGACCGCTGAGAGCAAGTTTAGAGCAAACTGGAAGACTGAAGAAAATTACCTATATATCAATACAAACTATAGAAAATGCTCTTTTTGGTGATAAATTTTAAAACTTTCCTTGAAAAAAAAAAAAAAAAAAACACACACACACACACAAAAAAAAAAGACATTCATTTAAAAAAGTGGCGATATTTTGGATTTTGATCAGTTTTGGCAAAATATAATGACAACATATAGGCACAGATAGGGAAGACTGTTTGAACTGAGGTTTTACGTCCCCGTATTTTGTTTTGGAGACGTTGCTTTTAGTTTTCGGACTTTTACCCGACACTGAGATGAAATGACATCTCAAGCCCTACTGCCCAAACAAACCAATAGCCCCAAGTGGAGTTCTTTTCACTGACCGTTCCCAGGCGGTTCGCCTTCGTGGTTTATTTCTGTTATGGTTTGCTTTGAGTGTTTGTATCGCTTATAATATTTTGTTTTGGATAGCCAATTGGCAATTTTGTGGGAAAGTAACTGTCCTTTTGGCTTTCCACTATTGGTGTTTCCATTAGGGTCTGTTGTTTCATGTTTGTGTTATTTTCCCTTTGGTGTCTCTGATGGGAGCTGTGAGTTAATTGTATCGATTCCTGATCATTGCCTTCACTTCTATTTCTTATATATAATATGCAGGGACGGTCCGAGTCGCACCACTTTGCCTGTGCAGGCTTAGATCCTGTAGGGGTGGTACAGGTAACTGTTCGGGTACATCCGTAAAAAGGTTTCAGTAAATTTCGTGATAGATTTTGTTCCCAATGGCACTGACCCCGGCAATATTGGGTCTGAGCCAATGGCGATGAAGCTGAAATTCGTTCTCAAGATTTCATCCCTTCGTTCTCATGAAACCTAGCTTTACTTATCCCTAATGTATGTAATTTTCTTACACCTCTACCCTTAGAAACGTTCATTGTTTAAGGATGGATAAGTTTCGTTCCAGGTCTCAGCGGCGTGAAAAAATGGATGGGCTTGCACACAAGAAAAGGACCAGGTTGATATGTGTGACTGGCGAGGACGCAGATCGGTCTAAGCATCTACGTTGTCTGGTGCGGAAAGTCCACTGTGCGCATGAGCCTCCCGCATCCTCTAAGCTTTCCACAGAATGTTGATTGACGTATCCGGCAAGGGGTCCGTGCAGGGGCTGCTCTGAGGCTTGGGTTGACACACAGTCATAATATACGAGTAGGTTTAACAGTGCTTTTGAACAATATGTAATATATAGTTATCAAACTCATTAAATACGTTTGGTTCGATAAACCGATTTTCATCGAACGAAACAAAATAGCAAATTGTCTACATAACCTATTTGGATGGTGGTAGTTAGCCCAATTTAGACGCGAAACCTCCAAATGACGGATTAAATGTTAAGCAAGATCAGACGCGGCGTCTGATCCGGGCCTTCACTGCTTGCAAAATACTCATTTATTTACTCAATAAATTTCTAAAATAACGCAACCTGACAAACCTAAATTCTGAAAAGAACCTCGCTGCTGCTGGTAGTATTCTGCTCATTACTAAATGGGTTTAAATGTGCCAAATCATCATTGTTTTTAATCAAAGCACTGACAGCACTGGTGGGTCGATTGTCTCTGACTGGACGTTTAACCTTTAAATGTTTATACTATCAGTAAACAGTGTAGATCCTGATCAGACGCCGCGTTCTGCGGCGTCTGATCTGGATCTACACTGTTTGCCAAACACAACGCATGTTTCCAGTCCATATTCTATAGATAACCCTATTACACATCACTCTGACCTCGCATAGATACGGGTTACGCGAGCCTTTTCTATAAATAGCCTTTACCTGGAATTCCTACAAATCAGTTTTAGTCACGTGGACATCGACGTCGAAGAGCTTCTGTGCTTTGTAACTTTGGGACGACTGATAAACAATCGGCTCAAAATGCCATAATTAGCTTTACATGTGACATCCCAAAGCAAATATGTATGATATAGTTTTCAAACACCAGTGACTCAAACCACTTTGAGAAAGAAGAAAAGTTGTTCAAGTCAGGGGTAGTTCGAGATAACCTAGGGGTTCATGTGCTGCTGGATATAGTGGCGAAATCTGTCCCCCATGGGCATCCACAAGCGACGTTTTGGCGTCACGGCGAAACAAATTATTGGATAACGTCGGCTTTTTACATTAGCAAAGTTAGCTTGCGAAACCGTCAGCAATTCAGATGTTCAAACGTCTTTTATGTGTGAGTGAGTGAGGGACTTTTAGTTTTACGTCCCACCAACAGATAAGGTCATGCGGATACGGGACCTCGGTTTAAAGACTCATCCGAAAGTCTGCACGTCTTTTATGTCGTATTTGCATATGAAAAACCTCAAGTGTGGGATTGAAAAGGATTGTTTGGTACCAAAATTTCCCGACTTCGTTAAAATGTTTGGTTTGTCTCTTTTTCTCCAGCTTCCCAAAAGAAAAAGGTTGCAATCAAGTCGTTTAATACCGGTTGTATTTCAGAAAAAAGGAATTGATCATTGATATTCATAGGGGACAGAACATCACAAACCTCGGGGCCAGCGGTCATGAAGGAAACTAAGCAAAACCTCGTTTCCCACATGACGCGGCGCGCTGAACCCTCGGTTTGGGCTTTATATGCCCCGTGACTAAACATAATGAGGGTTACTATGTATCTCTCAAGAGTTTCGCATCCTGGTGAAATCGGTGATTAAATCAGGGGGCATGAGGATGTGTGCTTCACCTTATCCTGCTGGATGAATTAATTTAGCAACACCCATTTCTGACTTTCTATCGATCAAATTACTTGATATAATGTATTTGTTCAATGACAAACAATGTAGACCTTCTTCAGAACCCATATGATCTGGATCTACTCTATGTGCAAAGGTAGGGATTGTCAGCGGGAAAAGGTTTACTATTTCATGTACCATACCACGGTAACGAGTCCCTATGATCAACAGCCATAGCCCTTTAAAACCACTTTTTTGAGGTGGTGAGGAATACTGTGATGTATCGTTATGAAAGTTACTACTTGTCAATTTACCCACAATGTGCCAGGGGAAATAAATGCGACAAACTGTTAGCCAATAATTGGACAAGTTGTCTGCCGTATTTGTGTGTATGTGTGTGGTTGGGGTAGGGGGCGGGGAGGTTTCATGCATATCAAGCCGATGGGTGAAACAAGGAGTGTGCGGAGAAAGATCATCTGACCTTGCGTTGCAGAACGCCTCACATGTAACCCAGTCAGGCTCGAAACATCCTGTCAGTAGGACAGGCTCTTAAAAACAGACAACCTTCAGTAAACATAATATTTGTCCTGTTCATTATTATTAAAATACCAAAATCTATTGGCATATTTTTATATTTGTGAGCAGGACAAATTTTATGAAAACTTTTTTGTAGCCTCGAGTGCGAATCTTCTTAAGCATAAAGCAACATCTGATATAATCCAGGTACCTGTGCGACCAGCGAAGACTCAGATCAGTCTTTGCATCAAGTTAATCTGTTCAAGGCTTTCGCTTCATCACGAAAACACGCCTATATAGTTTTGACCCCTTTAAATCCCACTTTTATACAGTAAAACCTGGGTTTACAGGGGCATACATTATTTTTATTAATTTCTGCTCAAAAACATAGATTGTGGGTACTTGTTAGAACCGCCTAAATGAGGCGGTTCTTACAAGTACCCACAATCTAAGTTTAGAGCAGAAATGAGGAAAATCTCGAAATGTTTCATCAGAAATTTTTTAATTTTTGGTGGCAAAATTCTCAATTTATTTGAATAGGCGTGTTTCGTAATGCGCTTTCGCTTGCTGCTTTTGCATGTTTTGGATAGCATGAGGATGCCCCCAAATGCATGCTAACAACGGGGTCCCTGATCAGTCTGTGCGGATGCGTAGGCTGATCTGAATCTTTGCCGTTACACAGGTCTCATTGTCGGATTTGTCGTGCGCTCGCTCATAGTGTTGTTGTTCTTATTACTTGTGAATTCCTGCTGAATAAATTGATTTAGCCACACAAGTATCTTACCATGCATCAATCAAATTACTTAATGTATTGTTTGATTTACGAACTGCACGACAAAACTGAAGATCTTGATCAGAAGGCTTCTTCTCCAGAAGCCATCTGATCCGACGCTGTTTGCAAAGCTAGGGGTTGTCGTGTGCTTTCTATTACCATACCACAACTGTGTCAGGGGACATAAATGCGACAAACTGTTAGCCAATAATTGGACAAGTTGTCTGCCTTTGCGGTAACATGTCCTGTAAGTTTTTTTTTGTTTTACGACCCTTTCAAGATTATTTCACATCAAGCCGATCGTTAATCAGAGGTGGGCGCAGACCGGGGTACTCGGAGAAAAACCACCTGACCTCACTCGAGCCGGGCTCGAACCCCCATCGGTGAAAGACCTAATGATTAACAGTCAGCGCTTTTACCCACTAGGCCAAGGAGGCCTGTCACGCTCGCTAATATAACATCAGAGCCAATTCCACTTTGGCTTAAAGTAGGATCTCATTACTTTAAAAGCAGGATTTAACACATGCACACTCGCTGCAATGATAAAAGGTAGGAAATTGTGAACCTCAGTTATGTTCCCCAGTCCATACGCCTCTACGCCTTCCGGGGGAAGGCCATGCCTCCTTTGCTCATTGACCATGGTAAAGTCCAGTACTGATGTGAAACAATTAAGCACGCGCACGGCAAAATTAACAATAAGACATATTTGACTAGCGAAGACTCATATCAGTCTGCGCATCTGTGCCGTCAGATCAGATTATTCTCTATTCATCTGTGAGTTCTATATCTCCTGAGAGGTAAGCGACGACTCAGTTAAGATTAGTCTAAGATAAGACTAATCCGAGTCTTCTCTGGACGCACTGACCTTCTTAAAGCATTCTTCCCCTTGAGTGCCTGGCGATGGAAATGACTGCCCTCTAATGTTGTGCTTCTGTCTATACTGTGTCAGTCCGGTTTGTTGACCATTAAATCCCATAAACACAACAACCCTGTTTTTAACCTGATTTTAAACAAACTATCAACATTTTACACGTCTCACACTTTTTAGCCTCACTTTTTCTCACGACGCGGAATCATACTGCCCGTAATCCTCGGGAGGGGGTGTGGCTCAGAAAAGAATTGTAGATTACTGGCTACATTCTTTATTATAAAATTAACTTACACATGTCACAGAAGTACAAATCAGTGAATCTTCAGTGGCTCGAACTATCGCTATGTCGAAAAAAAATCCAATGGCCTCAAATAGCAACAAATATCGTTGGTATTTTGTGGTCATAAATTGAAGGATAGTTTTTGTCAATTCTCCATAAAAACCTATGTTGTGGGTATTCATTAGAACCGCCTCGCTGAGGCGGTTCTAATGAATACCCACAGCATAGGTTTATATGGAGGAATAAGGCAAACTATTATTCATTTATCAAAAGTACCAACCATATTTGTTGCTATGGTCTCAAAGGTGTTCAAACCATTGAAGCTTAAATGTGCAAATATAGTTTAGTTTGAAATTTTCACAATTACTCCCTCTAATGATTGACTAGCTTTCTGTCATGATCTGTATTTCTTGTATGCATAGTAGCCCATATAGACTAGAATAGCACACCCAATTGCGCCGGTGACCCACATTAAAGACTTCTGAGATTCATCAGGATGGGGGACGGGACTGAGCTCGATAATCACAGCTGCAGGACTTTCTTTAGGTGTCTGAAAAAGATAGCAAACAATGATTGGTTTGTATGATTTGATGTATTGATTGATTAATTGATTGGTTGATTGGTTGAGTGACTGGTTGGTAGGTTGATTGATTGATTAACTGATTGATCAATAAATCTACTGTTTGATTGATAAACTGGCTGAGAATCTTGTTAATTCAAAATTATATCAGAAACAAGCTGAATGTTACTGTAAGCGCAATCAAAGCCGCCCCATACCGTCAAAAAGACACAAATTAACAATATACCTACAAGCATGGTTGTTGTGAGAAACCAGGTACAGATAGTTCGATGGGATTCGACCTCACGCACGGATCCGACGACGTCACCTGGCACTGCAGTGTCAGTGTGCGCCGTCTATAACAAGTTCATTGGTTATATAATGGGCGCCGGGTCTATTTCTGGTGTCTAGTTTATCAGAAAATCCCTTAGCAAACAGTCTAGACCCTGACCGAGGCTCGGACCCAATATGCATATTGGGTCCGTGATCTAGGTAAGAATGGGTCCACCAGCTACCAAGGCAATGCAAGGACCGTCATACAATATGTCGACCAAAGCAGTTCTGATACAATGTAAGTAATGTCTCATTAAAGGAATATAAATGTATGCGGTACAGACCCAACTTTTCCAATCATATTCACGGATATCTGCGGCCCCCGCCCATAGGGGCTTGAAGAAATATATGGGCTACATGATGCTTCGACGCAGAGCTGCATCCGGCCCGCACACTAGTACTGGTAAACCGCTTAGAGCATCTAAGCCTGTCCAGGAACCGCGGTGCCAGGCGGAACGTCCATGCTAATAAACCCTATTGGTTTCATTGGGCGACAGGGCTTGAGATGTCATTGCATCTCAGTGTCGGATAAAAGTCCCACAAAATTGGAAGCAACGTCTCCAAAATGACCTTCTACAGTGTTGACGGGGAGGTTAAACCTCAAATCAAACAAATCAAAATCACGGATCAATATATGTATGCACCTCTTCATCTTCTTTCGCTCTCTCCTCTTCACTCAAATTTTCTCTTCGTTTCTTCTCTCCCTCAAGATGCTCTAGGTATTCACAAACGCGTTTCTGTCCGTCCGTACGGGGCACAGAATCAAAATCAAGTAGATCAGGTTGCCGTGTCTGTAATGGCTGTTGTTTTCTGAGTTTAGCTGACTTTGGTCTATCAGTTCTGTAAAGAAAATCGTTCACCAATTTATGCCTATCGGCCCTTTTCTGGGACATTGGCAAACAGTGCAGACCCAGATCAGACGCCGCAGAACGCGGCGTCTGATCTGGGTCTACACTGTTTGCTTAAAGAACATTCTTTTTTGTAAGATTTGCCACAAAGAAAAACAAACCTGACACCCCTATAATTGGACATGGACCACTCCAAACTTACTAGGTGGAAGATTCCATTGTCATATATGGGTTAAAGATAAGGGTGTGAACCATGTCAAGAGAAAACCTGTCTCAGTACAGTGATAAAGTGCATTCTCCAAACCGGTTTATTTTTTTAATGAAAAGCGGTGTGATTTTTTTTCTTATTTATGCTCCAAACATAGGCTGAGGGTGTTCGTTCGACCGAGGCGGTTCTAACGAGTACCCTCAACCTATCTATTGGAGCAAAAATAAGAAAAACAATATTTACTCTTGTAAACCCCATTTTTCCCTATATGAGGTGTGATTTGGAGGGGTGTTCATTTCACGGACTTGTTAACATGATGTCGGGTTTTGCGACCAACTTAGGCACAGACCAGCCTGTTACATCACGAAAACACGCCTATATGATTTTGACCCCCTATAACCCCACTTTTATATAGTAAAACTTGGAAGTGCAGGGGCATACATTATTTTCCTTATTCCTGCTCTAAGACATAGGTTGTGGGTACTCGTTAGAGCCGCCTCAGCGAGGCGGTTCTAACGAGTACCCACTACCTATGTTTCGAGCATAAATAAGAAAAATATCGCATTTTTTCATCAGAAAATTTTCATTTTTTGGAGGTAAAACAGTTTTCAGTATATTTAGGCGTGTTTTGGTAATGAAGCTACACAGGCTAACTAGAGTCTTGGAATTTCATATATACACTAGAGGTAACATATTGTCTAATCAGCGTAGCGAACACAAAGGTGCTGATCAGACTGCACAAACGCACATGCTGATCTGCACCTTTGCTTATGGCCAATGTCAAAAAAAAAACAGGTTTCCTCATTATGTGGGTCATGTGGCTACCCTGTGTACCCACTCAATATACAGCATACCCTGTCTGCATAAAGAAGTGTTGGATCGATGTACTTCCACATAGTTCAATGTAAAGACTTTATTCAGAATGCGCAGATACACAGGCTGATCAGAGTCATAGCTATACGCATGTCTGAAGGAAAGTTTTTGCTTATTGTAGGTACACATTGCATGAAACGCGTTCAAAATGTTAAATAAATGAGTTGTGTCGTGCAAAATATAGCATATAACATATGCACACAACAAAGACTCAGATCAGCCTGCACATACACGTTTTTACTGTGGTTTGTAGGAGCCATTTGACACAAAGGGGAGGCTGTGAGTTAGCAAGCAGGTTTCAGCCTTCGCTGACCGCATGTGGATACATATTGGTCCGATATGCCTCAAAATTTATTTATTTTATTAGTTTAACGGCCCAGTCAACATTATATAGCTCATATCGATGCTACGTTTTCAATTCCAAACGATCCATTTGACTGTTAAATACTCTTAAATGCCTTTCTAATTCAGTCTACCTAACCAAACTCTCTTCCAGGGCAGGCTTAAACATAAGCAGTAAACCAGTACAGTGTATTTGCTTTCTCCAGAAACTGAAAACTGCCTTTCTTGAATGAGCAGAAAGGAGAGAATAGCTGTAGAAAAGATTTCATGATCAATCTCCACGAAAGATCCACAGAAACTGACAACTGTCCTTCTTGAATCAGCGGAAGGGAGAGAATGACAGTAGAAAAGATTTCATGATCAATCAACACGAAAGACCCATAGAAACTGACAACTGCCCTTCTTGAATCAGCGGAAGGGAGAGAAAGACGGTAGAAAAGATTTCATGATCAGTCTCCACGAAAGACCCACAGAAACTGACAACTGTCCTTCTTGAATCAGCAGAAGGGAGAGAATGACGGTAGAAAAGATTTCATGATCAATCTCCCCGAAAGACCCATAGAAACTGACAACTTCCCTTCTTGAATCATCAAAAAGGCATTATTTCATCATTCCATTTTGCGTTGTAGCAGTACGGGGTTGCTGCAGTATGAACAATAGATAGTGAAAGAAGACACGAAACGCGTCATAACGACTGGTGATTTTTATCATTGAAGATTGTTAAAGGCTCAGATCACCCTGCGCATGCGCAGTATGATCAGAGCCATCGCTGTCAGCATGGAATTTCAATGCGCCCAAATCTAGTCTTTGTTTCGCATTAACTGTCATTCAACGTGTACCTTCATCAAGCGAAGACCTATCCTCAGACATGTGCACAAAGCAAAGACTATTCAGCCGGCACATCTATGCAGTCTGATCAGAGTCTTTACAGTGCACAACGACGGGTCCCGAAGACGCGTGTTCTCATTGCACGGCAGAAGAGCCAGTCGTAAGAAATGATTCTTAGCGTTCTTCAAATGCACATGCGCGGCCAATGGCTCTTCCTGAAAGTCTTCCATTACGAAAACACGTCCATTCAAATACATTGTAAATTTTTCCGCCGAAAAAATGAAAATTTTCAGATGAAAAATTGTGATATTTTTGTTTATTTCTGCTCAAAAGCAGAAAGGCGGTTCTAACGTGTACCCTCGATCTATATTTTGAGCAGAAATAAGAACAATAACGTTTACCCCTGTTAACCCCAGTTTTACTAAATAGGAGTGGGGTTCAAGGCGGTCAGAGAATTAAAGGCGTGTTTTCGTGATGACTACATATCTGAGAGCAGAAAAGGGTCTGGCGAGACTGTGTTTATGCGCCTCGCCTATGTGATAATGACCTTTTTCTCATGACCTGGCTAAACAATAAAACACGGGCCTCGCGCATCGGGGCTTGGAGAAATAGAATGTGTTGCATGGTGCTTCCACGCAGAGCTGAAACCGACGGCACATTAGTACTGGTAATTCGCTTATAAGGTATAAGTCTGCCCAGGCAAAGTGGTGCGAGTTGGACCGTCCTTGCATATGACCCCTGTTGGTTTGTTTTGGTCGTAGGGCTTGAGATGTCATTTTGATCTCAATAGCGGGTAAAATCCCACACAATGTCTCCAAAATGACCAAAATAGGGTAAGCGGGGACGAAAAACCTCAATTCAAACAAACAATACAGTCAACTTTCGCTACCTCAAACCAAAAGGACAGGAATGCTTGGTTTCAGATTACAGTAGTTTGAGACAAGAAGGAATGCATAATGAAACCAAAACAACGTTGCCTGGAATTTAGTTGGAGAGTTGGAGTCTATGGCTCGTATGGCACTGAGCAGTGGATTGAACTCAGTTTGAAAGAACGAGAGTCACCTGTATGTCTACACCAATATTTTACCTTTGGCTTTGATTACTACTGCAAGCGGCTCGGAAAAGGGATGCTCTTGGAGGACTGGATGAAACACCCGTTTCCCCTGGAAAATAAACTGGCGTCTTGAATGTATCCAACAATGAAATCGTCTGCAGCTTTTTAAACATTTCACGATAGTAATGAAGTTGGGTATTTGATGATTTGTAACGTAAACAACGTCACTTAACATATACATACTGTACAAATATATTTAGGTTTTTTGGTTACTTGAAAACTTAACTAGTAGCTAATTTAATGATATACAACATCTGAAAAGATTTTATACAAACAATTTCATCCAAAAAAAAGTTATATATTTTTCAGAAATATAAGAGGTAACGTATTTAGCATGGCATTACGCGCTTATCCAGGCTAACATACAAAAGTTGGTGCTGCTGGCAGCCATGTTAACATGTTAAGCTATCCTTTTATCTTATGTAAAAGCACATGTGTGCTTCTGACTTGAAACGGCACATGCTGACACCCTTTGTAATAAACACCCCTGTAAATCCAACTTAATATTGAGACAAGTCATTAGTTTTCTTATTTATACTCCATTACGATAATACATCCGTGTGATATAGGGCATTTTTCATACCACAAAAATGGTATTTTTTTCTGATGAAAATTGATGATATTTTTCTTATTTATACTCCAAACATAGGTTTTGGGTGCTCGTTAGAACCGCCTCAAGGCGGCGGTTCTTACGCGTACCCACAACTTATGTCTTTGAGCAGAAATAAGGAAAATGATGTTATACCCCCGTAAACCCCAGGTTTCTCTATATTAAGTGGGGTTTAGGAGGTTATTTATTTCACGGACTTGTTCACGTGATGTAAACATAGATTGAGGTGCTCGTTAGAACCTCCTCAATGAGGCAGTTCTAACGAAACACATAATCTAAATATATATTTAAAGATGAGAAGCAAGAAAATAATTGCTAATTTGCTTTTCATTGTCATTAATAAGTATTACTGCTACATACACAAAGCAGTGGATGACAGGAATGCTTAAATTCTAAGTAATTAGAGTTGCCCACTGACCCGGTTTAAGGGATGATGATGATGACGATGATGATGGTGATGATGATGACGATAATGATGACGACGACGATGATGATGATGATGATTATGATGATAATGATGAAGATGATGATAATGACAAAGAAGAAGAAGAAGAAGAAGAAGAAGATGATGATGATGATGATGATGATGATGATGATGATGATGACCACAATGGTAATGATGATGATGATGAAGATGTTGATGATGATGATGATGAAGATGATGATATTGATGATGATGATGATGATGATGATGATAATGATGATGATGATGAGTGGGTGAGTGTTTGCGTTTTACATCGCACCAACAGCTAAGGTCATACGGAGACGGGCCTCGGTTTAAAGACTCATCCGAAAGTCTGGAGTAGCCCGGGATCTATCCTGCGACCCCTGGTTTACAATCCGAGTAGCGTAACCACTACACCACGAAGGCTTCTATGATGATGATGATGACGACAATGGTTATGATGCTGCTGCTGCTGCTGCTGCTGATGATGATAAGGAGCTGTAATCCCCACCCAACTTACCCACTATGTTTGGCTTTTCTTTGAATGACACCCTTCTTGGAGAGGAGGAGCGTCCTCGAGATTGTCTATCTATAAAGAGAATTAGGCTACACATGATAAAGGGGCCGTTATCACCCCTACCGCACCCCGCCCAAAACCACAAATTTACATTTCTCAGATACGCGAACACAGCCAACAAAATCGGGGCCATTACAATAACATATCCCTGTAACAAAGTACGTTCTTTCATACCTCCAAAACGGTTTATATTCCGATAAAAATTGTAATATTTTTCTTACTTATACTTCAAACATCGGTCGTGGGTTCTCGTTCGAACCGCCTCATTGAGGCGGTTCTAACGAGTACCCACGACCTATGAATTAGAGCAGAAATAAGAAAAATAATGTTTACCCCTGCAACCCCATTTTGAAACTTAAATTAAATAAACTTTGCCACACATCCTAACTTTGGAAGCGATATTGTCCATGGCGTGATATTCTTTTGGTCAGATAATGGAAAAGGTTTTACACATACGCAAGCCGTTATCTGATCAGCAGAGTTCGCCATTCGTTTATGGACGCGTCTGTGCAAAACCAAAGTTGGAATTGTACGGGATGAAATGCTAGCGAATATATCAGCTAACCCTAGTCTGGCTCCTGTCTATATTATATTTGGTCAGTATGGTTTTCTGGCCCTTTCGAGTTTATTTCACTCAACTCCAGCTTTCTGCCAGGGAGTTAATACATGTATGTGTATACAAACAGTAATGGAGGAGCATTGTACCTTCATCACATTAAGCCAATTGATTAGTTTTTTTGTTTGATTGATTTGAGGTTTAACGTCCCCGTCAGCATAGGTCATTTTGGAGACGTTCCTTCCAATTTTGTGGGACTTTTACCCGACATTGAGATGAAATGACTTCTCAAGCTCTGTCGCCCAATGAAACCAATAGGGGCCAATTGATTAGTATTTATACTGAAATGGACAAGCAGTGTAGATCCTTATGAGATGGCTCAATATGAGCCATATCATACGGATCTACACTATTTGCATAGGTACATGTGTCTGTACCGGCCTATAGGTTGAAAAGAATTATCAAATGGAATGCTGAGAAAAAAGAGCGGTTACCCTTTTCGTTCAGTTTAGCCTTTTCTTCGATAAAACTGTTGAACCCAGATTGAAGAAAATCTTCCATGCTGTCAGAGCGATCCGACTGTGACCACTTCTTTTGCAATTCAATCATCTTCTCTCTGGTGGCCTTCATATCTTTGTTGAGCGTAGGAATACGTTGCCTGTCTGAGGAACTACTTTCTTGGCTTGTGCTCGGTCTGTACACCCTTCGCACCGGTAATGTCTTTTGCCAGTTGAGATCAAACAACACATATGCGGGAACAAATTCTGGGTAAACAAGAAGAGCGACTTATGATCGAACATGATACAATCAACCCTCTTTAGGTCTATACCGACATTCGATAAAATGACAAAACTTGCTTTAATGACAATTTCATTGGGACGGGCCTCCGTTGGCCTAGTGGATATAAGCGCTGACTCTTAATCATTAGGTCTCTCGCCGTAGTGGGTTCGAGCCTAGCTCGGGTCATATGTGAGACGCCAAGTTCTGCAACGGATGGTCAGGTGGGTTTTCTCCGGGCACTCCGGTTTTCGCCCACCTCTGATTAACGATGGGTTCGATATGAGTGAAATAATCTTTGAAGGGCCGTAAAACAACAACAACAACAACAACAAAAAAAAAAAAAAAAAAAAAAAACAGCAACAAAACAATAGAACGAATCCTTGACGGATCAATAGAGATATTCAAGAATACTGAAATTATTTATTACTCCAAGAAACAAATGCTCTGGACATTTGTTAGAATCGCCTCGCCGAGGCGATTCTAACAAATGTCCACAACATTTGTGTCTTGGAGTTATTAAGGGAAATGTCCTTTATTGCCTTTTATACTACTCCTTATTGGCATTCTTTGGAGCGACACATTCGCTATAGCGGCAGATTGTAAGGCATTACGCAAACACGCCTATACAAATACATTGCCACCTCTATCGCCGAAAAAATGATATTTTTATGATGAAAAATTGTGATTTTTTTTCTTCTTTCTGCTCAAAATATAGATTGTGGGCACTCGTTAGAACCGCCTCATCGAGGCAGGCGGTTCTAACGAGTACCCACAATCTATATTTTAGAGCCATATAAAACCAAAGGGCCCCGGTGCGGGGGCATTTTCAGCCCCAGCACTTTAATTTGAACAATCTTGGTAGGGGTCCACTAGATGAAGCTTCATACCAAATATCAAAGTCCTGGGCCTTGCGGTTTCAGAGAAGATTTATCTATTTTTGGCTCCTGTGACCTAGATGTGAAACGGACCGGAACCATTTGAACATTTTGAAAGGGGACCACCTAAGGATCATTCCTGTGAAGTTTGGTCAAAATCCGATCAGTGGTTTAGGAGGAGATGTCGTTTGAAGAAAAGTTTTACGGACGCACGCACGGACGGACGGACGGGCGACGGACGAAAAGTGATCACAAAAGCTCACAGGTGAGCTAAAAAGTTACTGATAGTCAGACTTTAGCACTGAAGTGCTCTTCCGCTTAGTAACTTTGGATCAGTTAACATATAGCCGTGTTATTTGTTCCATGATGAGGTGTGTGTGTGAGTTTTAGTTTTACGTCCCACCAACAGCTAAGGTCATACGGAGACGGGACCTCGGTTTAAAGACTCATCCGAAAGTCTGGAGAAGCCCGGGATCGATCCTGCGATCCCTGGTTTACAAGGCGAGTAGCATAACCACTGCACCACGGAGGCTTCATCCATGATGAGGTCAGAGTTTGTGGACTGGTAGTCTGAAATCATGTATTGGGTTTGGCAAATAGTATAGACCCAGATCAGACGTCGTAGAACGCGGCGTCTGATTAGGGTCTACACTTTTTGCATTTGGTTCAAGAACTTAGGGTTAATTATATTTAAAAATAAATTTGTAGAACATCACAAATAAGAGCTTTTACCTAATGCCGATGCCGACGCCGACGCTTGTGACACCGGCGATGACCCGAGACGCCGGGGTATGGCAATGACTCACCCTTATTTTCGTAATGCGAGCTGATAAACATAAATGACAAAGAGCCCCGCGAAGCGAATTTGTGTCTTCGAGCATTCCGTCATGACAAATTTTAACTGCGCATGCCCAGCCATTCAGAGGGCCAGGAATATGGCTTTCTGTCTGAAGGTTCCTCTTGATTCACTGCTTGTATGAGCGAGCAGCGAAGGTTCTGGCGAGACTGCGCGGATGCGCAGGCTCGCCTGAACCTTCGCTGCTCGCATAGGCGATAAGTACCAAAATCGCTTGACGGGGCCCAAATGGACTTTTCGAACAGATAGCAATGGAACCGTCTTCCAGTATACAATGAGTTACACTCCGC
Source organism: Lucinisca nassula (assembly GCA_963580285.1). Classification (NCBI taxonomy): domain Eukaryota; kingdom Metazoa; phylum Mollusca; class Bivalvia; order Lucinida; family Lucinidae; genus Lucinisca; species Lucinisca nassula. The sequence continues at coordinate 104,259,397 of OY757015.1, forward strand.
TGCAGGGATTTTTTACATGGGTGCTAACGTGAATAGAAAACTGAGAGCCCTCGTTTATACCGGGAAAAAACAAGCATTACTCACCATATGCCTTGACAGATTCTTCCATAACCTGAGCTTCTTCATTCCAAGGGGCATAAATCAGAACTAACTTCCGGTCAATATATAAATGGCGGTTTGGACAAGTTTCCCATGACTTGATTTTTGAATCTGAAATAACGAACAACATGTTAACTCTTCGATTCCTCGCCCATCGGGGCTGGGCTGCATGGTGCTTCCAGGCAGAGCTGAAACCGACCGCACACGAGTACTGGTAAACTGCTTAGAAGGTCTTAGCCTACCCAGGCAAAGTTGTGCGAGTCGGACCGCCCCACTGGTTTGTTTAACGGTAGCGCTTGAGATGTCATTTCATCTCATTGTCGGGTAAAAGTCTCACAACATTGGAAGCAACACCGAGCTAAAATGACCTAAATAGTGTTGAAGGGGACCTCAATTTAAACAAACAAACAAACACACACACACACACACACACACACATACTTCACTTTACTTAAAACAAAACAAAAAATAAAACAAAAGACATCTTCCAAGGAAAGTTTGAGACGAGCTATTGACCCGTTTAAAGATGCCAAAGAAAACTACTTCTGACAATTGCGGTTGTATATGTCCTCTGTGGCAACTTGTTTTAATGTTTTATGCCTCCGTCTTTCGAAGAATGGTGCAAAGCTCATATACAAGTACATGAAGTGTAACCTCCGCGCCCGTGTCCGCGTCTGTATCCGATATAGCAATTTGCGTTACGTTTTTCATCAGTTATAACTAAAATCCGTGTCCCTTGACCATATTTCTATTGTTGAACATAATTTTGCATAAAGACAAACAGTATTGGCACTGATCCTACTCCTCTAGGAGCAGTCTGATCAGGGTCAATACTGTTTGCAGCAATGACTTTTAAAGAACTCAGAAGACACCAAGGCAGATGACAATTGTTGCGACTACTTGAACGCCTTAAAGGTTAAACGAATTTTCCGACAGAGTTGTGCCTCTTTTCCTGAACATGAAGAACTCAGCTGGTTGGGGCTGTCGTGCGTGTACCAAATAGTATATCCTTCAGTCCATCTTTCGGCCCAGTCCATTGCATCTACGATAACACGGAACAGAATTTCAAGACATTTACCACAATTTTTCCACTATGTCTGCAGGCCAAGGTGGTTCAGTCGGACGCGCGTCTGACTGGTGAGCAGGGAGCCGCAGGACCGATCCCGTCTGGTCCGGAAACATTTTCTTGTGGAGACCGCTGATGAAATATTTTCTACGGTCATCCCAAATGTGCTTTAAACTGTTCAACCGCCTGTTTAGTTAAAATGAAAATCGCGACAGGACTTAAACAGTGTTGACTAGGTCGTTAATCGCTTAACTAAATTATTTAATATTTCTGCTGCAAACATAGATTGCTCGTGCTCGTTAGAATCGACTCATTGAGGCGGTTCTAATGAGTACCGCCTCAATGAGGTGGTTCTAAACAGTACCAACATTATATCGTTTCAGGCAAAAATAAGCTCATATATCCATGTAAACACCAAGTGCTTTCCTGTTCATTATGCAGAAGGGTCTTGAAGGATGTTTATTCTGCAAAGACGTTTTAACGCGATGACTAGTTTACTTGAATTTCAGTATGCCAGCTGTCAATTTTAGCTATTTTACCGTTTGACCCATAACACGGGTGGACATCAGGGGAGCTATCGCGAAATCGCGTCAACGTAATTTTGTTCCCACGACACTTCCGGGAACTCTCGCGTTAGTTCCTACGACCTGAAAATGGTAAACAAAGGTGGGTTCCCTTGTGTGTTTTGATTTATTGTAGAAGAATGAGAGAATAATATAAAGTTTCGGCGATGCTAAGCCATGTAAAAATGATTTACCTTTCTAAGCAGGCCGAAAAAAACTATTGAAAAAAATCATTGATGAAAGTAGGCAACCGTAACAAAATCGAACACAGGGTAATCTGACTTTAGTTTTATGTCAGCACAAATGTATGAAAGCAATGTTTTTGTAAGTTTTCGCTTGGAACGAAATCCTTTGGTGCATATTCTGGGTATTTCAGCCCTAATTTATAATTTATGTGTAAAAAAATCACTCCATGTACAATGAATGGATAATGCCGCATATTTTCAGACGGAGTAGCTCCCACATAATCGCGGCAGCTCCCGAAACACGCTCTAGTTCCCAAGAGTCTATCAGTTACGGAGTCTATCACATCTGGCCATTTACTCAGTTAGGCTGTTCGCTAAATTTAGCAAAATAAAATTAATGGATGACTTCTTAAATGATAAAGATGAAAAAATCTCATCTGCAACTACCAAACTGATTTTTCGTCCCCGCCCATGGGAGCTCGGAGAAATAGATTTGTGCTTCCACGCAGAGCTGAAACCGACCGCACATGAGTAATGGTAAACCGCTTAGATGATTGAGCCTGCTCAGACAAAGTGGTCTGAGTCAGTCTCTCCAAAGAATATGTCTTTAGGTTTCTTTGGGTGGCAGGGCTTGAGATGTCATTTCATCTCAATGTCGGGTAAAATCAAACAAAAATGGAAGCATCGTCTCCAAAATGACCTACACAGTGTTGACTGGAACGTTAAACCTCAAATTAAACAAACAAAATCCTCCCATGGTGACCACTTTTCTGAAAACAAAATTCTGGGCTATTCTCCAAACACTGCCGTAAATTCAATTTTATGACTCAAATTACTCTACATGTACTCAGTTTTCGCTCTTTTTGACATTATTTACAATAGAAAAATCGCAACAATGCCATTAGAAGGTAGAAAACACATTTTTTTAAGTTATGGGCTATCAAATATTTTCCGGGCTTTCGGGCTGATTGTTGTATTTCCAGAACAGCCGGTGATTTTACAGACTGATGGTCGCTCTGTGGACCCCACCCCGAACCCTATTTGTTTCTTCTTGAAACATCAGGGTAGAAAAAGGCTCTGGATCGTTTCACTTCACTTTTCAATTTGTGTAGGTATTGTGAAAAGGGATTTTGTAAGTTATGGTAGCGTGAGGTTTGGTTCGATGGGTCTAGTTGATGCATTATTGTTTAGGGTAGGGCATCATGATAAATTAATCATGACTCATTAGTTTTACCAGTTTATTTATTTAAATTTTCTAGAACAACTATAGACTTTGATCTAAAGAAAAGGAGTGTGGAAGCTCAGTGGTTAGTGTACTTGCCTATGGTGCTATAGGCCCCGGTTCGATTCCCGACAGAGTTAGTAAAACTGCGGTGTCAGAACACGTTTCGCTTGCAGGGATGAATGCCACAAAGTACACCATCCTTCGAATCCGACCGTTACTCGAGGACCTCTGTGCAGGGAGAATCATCCCATGTGCAGGTGAAAGATCCTAACCGTAATTAAATGGTTACTGAGTAGGCTTTCATCATGCAAATATGGGGTGTATATTATTTACACCTGCCGAAAATGCCCGAAAGGGAATAGGCAGGATAGATAGATAGTGAGTGAGCGTTAGAGTTTTACGTTCCACCAACAGCTTAGGTCACACTGAGACGGGCCCTCGGTTTAAAGACTCATCGGAAAGTCTGGAGAAGCCCGGGATAAATCCTGCGATCCCTGGTTTACAGGCCAGTAGCGTAACCACTACACCACGGAGGCTTCTAATAGAGAGAGAGAGAGAGAGAGAGAGAGAGAGAGAGAGAGAGAGAGAGAGAGAGAGAGAGAGAGAGAGAGAGAGAGAGAAAGAGAGAGAGAGAGAGAGATAGATAGATAGATAGATAGATAGATAGATAGATAGATAGATAGATAGATAGATAGGGAAACGTTCTAATACTTTATTAGTAATTTCATTTGGATAAATATTGAGATTAATGCCGATTTTATTCAAGTATCATGCAGATATTATTGACGATGTATTTAAAATTTACTAACTTTATCATATCAGAAAACATTCAATGTTATTAGAAACCGTTAACTGGATGTATAACTTAGTAGAATATGACACATTGAAGAGGATATATCTTTTCTTCACCGCTTAAAATCTCTATTATTAATGATTACGGCCCGCAGTTCTCATCGGTGAATATAGACCAGGTTTGTGACGTCACGGGATTTCGCTCTATTAGACAATTCCTTTGCCTTAAAACCATGTTATATTTCATTCTTGTAACAAAGAGTAATTTATGTGATGCTAGAGGTTGCCTGGTGGTTTAAATCGACATATAATCTAATCTAAAACAACTTCTCTCAAGGTGATGGAATGATAGACTCGTGGGAACCAGAGCGTGTTTTGGGAGTTGATGCGATGATGGGGGAGCTACCCCGCCTGAAAATTTTTGCATCCCTCCTTCACAGTACAGGAACTGATAAAACGTTTTAAATCTAAATGATTAATTAGGGCCGACACACCCAGAATTTGTGACAAAATATCTCGTTCTAAGCGAAAACATACAAAACAGTTGCATCATTCATTTGTGTTGACATAAAACTGTAGTCAGAGAACCCTGTGCTCGTTTTTGCTACGGTCGCCAACTTTCATCAACGATTTTTTTCAATATTTTTTTCGGCCTGCTTAGAAAGGTAAATCATTTTTACATGGCTTAGCATCGCCGAAATGTTATATTACTCTCTCACTCCTCTTCAATAAATCAAAACACACAAGAGTACCTACCACTACACCACGGAGGCTTCTAAGAGAGAGAGAGAGAGAGAGAGGGAGAAAGAGAGAGAAAGAGCGAGAGAGAGAGAGAAATAGATAGATAGATAGATAGATAGATAGATAGATAGATAGATAGATAGATAGATAGATAGATAGATAGATAGATAGATAGATAGATAGATAGGGAAACGTTCTAATACTTTATTAGTTATTTCATTTGGATAAATATTGAGATTAATGCCGATTTTATTCAAGTATCATGTTACTAACTTTATCATATCAGAAATCATTCAATGTTATTAGAAACCGTTGACTGGATGTATAACTTAGTAGAATATGACACATTGAGGAGGATATATCTTTTCTTCACCGCTTAAAATCTCTAAAATTAATGATTACGGCCCGCAATTCTCATCGGTGAATATAGACCAGGTTTGTGACGTCACGGGATTTCGCTCTATTAGACAATTCCTTTGCCTTAAAACCATGTTATATTTCATTCTTGTAACAAAGAGTAATTTATGTGATGCTAGCGGTTGCCTGGTGGTTTAAATCGACATATAATCTAATCTAAAAAAAACTTCTCTCAAGGTGATGGAATGATAGACTCGTGGGAACTAGAGCGTGTTTTGGGAGCTGATGCTGCGATGATTGGGGAGCTACCCCGCCTGAAAATTTTTGCATCACTCCTTCACAGTACAGGAACTGATAAAACGTTTTAAATCTAAATGATTAATTAGGGCCGACAAACCCAGAATTTGTGACAAAATATCTCATTCTAAGCGAAAACATACAAAACAGTTGAATCATTCATTCGTGTTGACATAAAACGGTAGTCGGAAAACCCTGTGCTCGTTTTTGTTACGGTAGCCAACTTTTTTCGGCCTGCTTAGAAAGGTAAATCATTTTTACATGGCTTAGCACCGCCGAAATGTTATATTATTCTCTCACTCCTCTTCAATAAATCAAAACACACAAGAGTACCTACCTTTGTTTACCATTTCCAGGTCCTAGGAACTATCGCGAGAGTTACCGGATGTGTCGTGGGAGCAAAATTACGTTCACGCGATTTCGCGATTGCTCCCCTATTGTGCATAAGCTTTGCAATGTTCATACCAAAAACGCAGTGGTGACGTCACTGTCTACAATTCCTCAACGGTCAGCATAGTATGTTTATGTAATAGATATATTCATTGTTTTTGTGAAATATTGGTAAATATTTGTACTGATCGCCAACTGTACAGGATAATTTGACGAGCCCGCCAGGGCGAGTCTAATTATCCTGTACAAATGTCAATCAGTACAAATATTTACCAATATTTCTCAAAAACAAATGAATATATCTGTTTTAATCCACAGTGCATGATATCAGTACATGATAACAATACATTTATCAAAATTTATTAGTAGCAACCAACCAACGAGTTGTTTAACGCCGAAGGCGGCAAACAACGAGAGTTGGTTTCTTAACGGTAACACGTGTATTTATTTATGAACATACCCCACCCATTCAAAACCTCAAAAGCCAACAGGACTAAGGCCAAAAATTTCTTCGTACTTCCGGTTTTACAGCTTCCTGTTGCCGGAAGTAAACCTAATTGGATAAAACTTGAACTTCCTTGTTACCATGGACGCACGTTCATCTTTTCGAAATAAACAAACTTGGCTGTGCTATATCCTAACAATACAGATTTTAACTGTTTTTAAACCAAACCGTTTAACAGCTACATCTAATTCAATGATAAAAACGTGTCTCCTTTCCCCTTTCGCTGGTATATTCTACTGCATGAGGTAGTACTACACATACAGTGTCACAGACCGTGTCAAAACTAATAGCCGTTAGTGTTGGCGAGAAGAAGTAAACAAAAGTTTTCCTGCTGTGAAATGAGTGAATAAAATAATACAGTAGGTACATTTTTCTTGAAACATCTTGCTTAAAAATTGGTGTTTCAGTTCAATGTACCTGTTGTTAAAATACAGCCAACAATGTTCAGTGAGGATTTTTCCACTGCAGTCGAAGAAAATCAGGGCCGGACTTTAGCTCTTGTCGAAAATAAGCATGCAGCTACCAGGCTACTAGCTCCAGATAGTACATGAAAGGAGAAAACTCTAAACACTGATGCCCAGAATCACAGCAATAGGTGAATTGGGATGCAAACATCTTGTTCAAACTTTGGTGTTTCATTTCAAAGTACCTCTTGTTTAAACAAAGCAGCATTGGAGGTCACAGTAGAGAGGAAGGCCCAGAAAGTTCTGTCAACACTTAGAGTAATAGGAAGGACAGAAAAAATTACCCCAGCCAACATGGTGAGATTGTACAGAAGTGTAGTTATTCCTCAGTTGGAGTATGCTGCTCCAGTATGGCAGTCAGGAAAATGTGAAATTCTGGACAGAGTGCAACGGAAGGGCCTTGCTTTGTGTCTAGGAGTACCAGCCACAGCTAGTTTGGAAGCCTTAGAGGTGGAAGCCGGAGTGTTACCACTAGACCTCAGGAGAGAAGAATTGGCAGTCAGGGAGTTTGGGAAAATCTGTGCAAAGCAAGACACCCAACCAATAAAACAGGCACTTAAGGAATGGGAAGAGCTACAAGAAGACTCCTTCGAACGTTACATCTCACCATTTGGCAAGATGAAAATCCAGATGGCCGATATGAGTGCATATGCAAACATTTCATGCAACTGTATAGAGCCGGAACCAAATTTTGAAGATAGTCTTCAACCAACATTGAAACGACCAGAATACTGGAATAACCTTGGTTCTTCCAAGAACAGGACAAAAACACAAGAAGAAGACAGTAGAAAACTTATAGAAGCAGAGATTGACAAAACTGAGGCTGGAACAGCTCTTATTTTCACAGATGGCTCGTGTAAGATGAACCCGGGACCATGCGGTGCAGGAGCCTGTGTCTTTTTACCTGGCCAAGATGAGTGGGTGGAATTAAAGAAACCGGTGTCCAGGTTAGCATCCATACTCCTTGGTGAATTGGTGGCAATATCCATTGCGTTGCAGTTTATTGGGGGTGAGATGGTACAGAAAAGGATTAAGGGGGTGAAGATTTTCTCAGACAGTCAGTCAGCTGTAGGACTTCTTACCCTGGGCTGGGTTCCATCCTCTTATCAGGGAACAGTGAACCAGGTGAAAAAGCAAATAAATGGCTTGAGAGAGAAAGGTGTAGGGACAGACATAGCATGGACACCGGGACATGCAGATATAGCTGGCAATGAAATAGCAGACAGACTTGCAAAGGAGGCAGCACAAGAGGCAGAAGACTTTGAGGAAGAAAACGACAGAGTGGTTACAATAACAGATATAAGGACAGCTGTAAAGGTTTCATGTAAGAAAAAGTGGCAAAGGCGATGGGACTTAACAAATTACGGAAGAACATTATACTCATTTAGGAAAGAAGTAGGATTAAAGACAAATAAACTGATGGTACAGAAATTCCCCAGAGTGATCTCAAAACTAAGAACTGGCTATTGCTTGAATGAATATTTAAATAAAATCGGGGTAGTGGACACACCTTTCTGCAGATGCGGACAAATTGAAACTTGTGAACACTATGTGCAAGACTGCCCAGACACAAGTGACTTAAGGGAAGAACTCCAGCTTAAAATGTTCCAACAAACTGGGTTAAATTTGTGGACGATTGAGCTATTCCTAGAAATGAAGAAGGAGGATGATCTCTACCAAGAGAGAATTGTCATTAATGACATTTTTGACGAATTTCTGGAGAGATCAGGTCGCCTAACTAAACAAACAACATAAACATTTTTTTTTTTTTTTTTTGCGCACCACCTATTACTTGCGAGCAGTTACTGTAGCGGAAATACTAAGAAGATAAATACCCGAGAGATATTGCGGCTTTTTGGCCTAGATTACAACGATTACAACGATCACAGGAGTGAATTGTCCTGGAATCTCAGAAGACACTCCCAGGTATCCAAGTTGTAATTGAATGCTATGTGATGAGTGACTGTTTCAAAAACTTTACAAAGTTGTTCTCGAATTTAACCCCTAGCCCCAGGGCGTAAACCCAGGGGTCTGTTCTCTCTTAACATCAGAAGACCCTCCCAGTAGGGCTGGCTAATCAGAGCAGAAAAGATAATCAATTATCATTCCTGTCATTGCGATCGATAATCAATTACTAATCACTGAAGATTTAGTCATAATTTTACCTGTCTGGCTTTCTGTCTGAGCGCGACACCTACCATATGCTGTACTTTGCCATATGTATTTGGACAGACAGACCTGAGAAAACAGTGTAGATCCAGATGAGAGGGGGGTCAGAGATGCCACAGAACACGGTGTCTCATCTGGGTTTGCACTGTGTGTCACTCATACAGCTTTTTAGGCATAACTTTGTGAAGTAAAGTGTACATATCAAATAATCGATTGCAAGCAAATCAGTAATGATATTCATTTGTGTGGAATTTATCGATCAATAATAATCAATTATCCAATTGATCGTGCCAGACTTACCTCCCAGGTACTTAAGTTCCAAATATGAGTGCTCTGTGATGAGTGACTGTTGAGATATAAGCATTTGAAAAACTTTACCGCAGTGTGACGGGGAACGCACACGCAACCAGGCACATCCTAGGTGACAACAATAGCTCTCTTTCTTTCTTCCAATACTTCTAAACCTCATAAGAGGACAACAGAAGGGTAATGTACTTCGTACAGGCAAGCTAAAAATCACTTGCATAGCCAACATTTGGACTTGCCCTCATGGCAGTTGGGCAATGGACTTGTCAGGCCCTGCTTAATAGAAGTTCTCATTTAGTACTGCATTAAAGTATTTGCCTGAGCTAGACTTTATAATTTGTCTAGCACTTTAAGCATTTCATTTTTCTGGCTAATAAAAGATCTTTGATAGATAACAGCAATGCATGCATCTATCAGAAAGTCTATACAAATCATTGTGTCAAACCCTGCCATCCAATGAAACCAGTAGGGTTTATATGTATGGACGGGCAGACTCGCACCACTCTGCCTGGGCAGGCTTAGCAGTTTACCAGTAATTCCACAAAAACAAGCAAATATAATTCTGAGCCCCTTGAACCCTAATAGTAAAACTGGGGTTTACAGTGGGTAAACATTATTTTTCGATTTTCCTCTCTAAAATATAGATTGTGGGAACTTGTTAGAACCACCTCAGTGAGGCAGTTATAACTTGTACCCACAATCTATATTTTGAGTCGAAATAAGAAAAACATCACAATGTTCCATCTTGAAATTTTCAGGGTTTTTTTGCGTTTAACTTTACATTGTATTTGCATAGGCATGTTTTCGTAATGCAAAGATGCTGTTGATATCAGATCAGAATATCGCTTTACACAGAAACACCATGCAGCCCAATATATTTCTCGTGGGATAAAAATAACTTTGGATCATATAATAGTTAATCTGGTCCAACTGCCTGTCTTTATTCTTATCTTTTTCCAAGGGCTGACCCAAAATGATTACCGCTTTATTGCTTGGACAGCCCCCCCCCCCCCCCAAAAAAAAATTCTACCAATTCCCCAGAATCTAACCTAAGAACACCTATCTATCTCTATTTCTATCTTGGTCCCTTGATTTGCCCTAAAAGCTTGTGAAATGTGTAAAATGCAAAAATATGAGTGAAAAAATATAGTGGAGTGTGGTAGCTCAGTGGTTAGTGCACTTGCCTCTGATGCTAGGGGCCCCCACTTCGATTCCCAGCAGCAGTAATAAAATTGCGGTGTCCGAACATGCTCCATTGGCATCATTTGCAGGTATGAATGCCACAAGTGCACAGTCCTTTGGAGCCAGACGTTAACTGGAGGCCCTCTTTGCAGGGAGAACCATCCCCTGTGCAGGTTAAAGATCCATACCATAATTTCATCAACAACAACAGCCTGTTTACTATGTAGGCAGCTTCTTCCTGCGAAATCTGGAGTGTATATACATGTATATGTATTGTACACCAGGAGTGTTTGTTTGTTTGATTTGAGGTTTAAAGTCCCAATCAACACCAACCCAAGACCGACGGATTTTGTCTGGTGAAAAGCTGGACCAGGTCAGGTCTAGTGAGGTCAGTGGCTGGCTGGTCCGAATGGTCTAGTTGAAAATCTGCCACCAAAGTCATAAAAATCCATGTTTTTAGCTCATTGATTATAAAATGGATTTCTATTTTCAGTATGTTGCAGCAGCTTTACTATGTAAATAATAATAGAAATATTTCTTTGATTTGAGATTTAACATCCCCATCAACACCGTAAAGGTCATTTTGGAGACGTTGCTTCCAGTTTTGTAGGACTTTTATCCGACATTGAGTTGAAATGACATCTCAAGCCCTGCTGGCCAATGAAACCAATAGGGTTTATAAGCATGGACGGTCCAACACTTGCATATTTTCAGTATCAAACTGTATCCCACATGTCAGTTTCACTTTTATCATGTATCAGCATTAAGTTGTGTAAACCCTTGAAAACACGAGCTTGTACTTGTAGCTGTGCCAGTTTCTCAGAGCTTTTCAAGTTTTCTAAAAATAAGAAAAATCCGAAGATTTCCATAGTCAACACTGAGTTTGAACTAGCCAAAGGCACAAATATTTTATATCTAAACTCACTGCATCTTACAACATTGCAGAATAACTACCGGTAATCAACAACTTGTTCAAGTCAAGCCCCATGTTCAAGTAGCTTAAAACTTTTTAGTGTGCTGTGTTGGGGGAAAAAGTTGGTAGTTCCATTTCAAGGGGGTATCCCTTTTCAAAGAATTCTTTGTCCTGTTTGTTAAAAATTCAGAGACCAATTTTCATTGCAGATAGTTGGTAGGGAAAGTGTTGCAATGTTTGTGGAGGTGGCTTTGACAAAGTCACATATAAGAGCTTAGACCAAACCTTAATGTACGCAATGTTACTGGACTGCATCGTAGATATATTTTTGACCCGTATTTTGACTTTTTACACATTCGGTAAGTTTACTGGGCAAATCAACAGGCCAACTACAAACTCTGTGATAATGAATTGGTCTTATCTATATTCTGATATAGAATTTCTTGTGCCTGCGCAGGTTAGAGATGCCGTAATTACAGAATTACTGTGTAGGCATGGACGACCTGACTTGCACTGCTTTCCCTGGGCAGGCATAGATCCTCTTAAGCGGTTAACCAGGCAGTACTCCTGTGCTGTCGGTTTCAGCTCTGTGTGGAAACATCATGCAGCCAATCTATTTCTTAAAGCCCCGATGGAGTGGGGCGGGGAGCACCTTGGGGAGATAGATAGATTTGGTTTGTTTGATTTGAGGTTTAAAGTCCCCGTCAACACTGTAAAGGTCATTTTGGAGACTCTGCTTCCAATTTTGTGGGACTTTTACCCAACATCGAAATGAAATGACATATCAAGCCCTGCCGCCCAATGAAACCAATAGGGTTTATAAGCATGGACGGTCCGACTCGCACTGCTTTGCCTGGGCAGGCTTAGATCCTCTCAGCAGTGTACCAGTACTTGTGTGCAGGTCGGTTTCAGCTTTGCGTGGAAGCATCATTTAGCCCATCTATTCCTTCAAGTCCCAATGGGGGTGGGGGGGGGGGGGGGATATATTCACCTTATTTGTGCATTATCTGCTGGTTCCTAGTCTGAAGGTTATCAAAGTTGGAAAAACAGGTAACCAGAACACACTGACCTTCAAGGTCAGTGGGGAGGGTCTGGTTACCTGTTTTTCCAGTATTGACAATGTGGCAGCAAATAATGCAAAATTTATATGGTGAATAGATAGAATTCTGACATTTCTATCTCTTGAACAGAAATAATAACTCTTCCCTATCCTAAAGTATGGATGCAACTGCAGTTTTCAAAAATAATACTGGTTCTACTAAATACTGGTACCATTCTCTGGAAGGAGTGATTTTTTAACTCACCTGAGCGAAGCTCAATGTGAGCTTTTGTGATCACCTTTTGTCCGTCTTACGTGCGTCGTCAACCGTCGTGATATGACTGAAAAATTGTTGAAAGTGACGTTAAACCCGAATTCACACACACACGAGCGTCGTCAACATTTACCTTGTTAAGACTCTAGAGACCACAATTTTGCTTCAGTCTTCATGAAACTTTACCAGAATGTTTGTCTTAATGATATCTGGGTCAAGTTCGACATGGGTTATGTCGGGTCAAAAAGTAGGTTAGTAGGTCAAATCATAGAAAAACCTTGCTAAGACTCTAGATGCCACAGTTTTGGTCCAATCATCCTGAAACTTGCTCAGAATGATCATCCTGACAATATCTCGGTCAGGTTTGAATATGGGTCATGTCGGGTCAACAAGTAGGTCAGCAGGTCAAATCATAGAAAAACCTTGTTAAGACTCTAAAGGCCACAGTTTGGGTCCAATCATCCTGAAACTTGCTCAGAATGATCATCTTGACAATATCTCGGTCAAGATCGAATATGGGTCATGTCGGGTCAAAAAGTAGGTCAGCAGGTCAAATCATAGAAAAACCTTGTTAAGACTATAGAGGCCACAGTTTTGGTCCAATCATCCTGAAACTTGCTCAGAATGATTATCTTGACATTATCTTAATAAAGTTTGAATATGGGTCATGTCGGGTCAAAAAGTAGGTCAGCAGGTCATATCATAGAAAAACCTTGTGAACGCTCTAGAGGCCATAGTTTTAGTCCAATCATCCTCAAATTTGCCCAGAATGATCATCCTGACAATATCTCAGTCAAGATCAAATAAGGGTCATTTCGGGTCAAAAAGTAGGTCAGTAGGTCAAATCATAGAAAAACCTCGTTAAGACACTAGAGGCCACAGTTTTGGTCCAATCAACCTCAAACTTGCTCAGAATGATTATTCTGTCAATATCTTGGTCATGTACGAATATGGGTCATGTCGGGTCAAAAAGTAGGTCAGCAGGTCAAATCATAGAAAAACCTTGATAAGACTCTAGAGGTCACAATTTTGGTCCAATCATCCTGAAACTTGTTCAGAATGATCATCCTGACAATATCTCGGTCAAGTTGGAATATGGGTCATGTCGGGTCAAAAAGTAGGTCAGCAGGTCAAATCATAGAAAAACCTTTATAAGACGCTAGAGGCCACAGTTTTTGTACAATCATCCTCAACTTTGCTTAGAATGATCATCCTGACAATATCTCGGTCAAGTTCGAATACAGGTCATATGGAATCAAAATCTAGGTCAGCATGTTAAATCATAGAAAAACATTGTTAAGACTCTAGAGGCCACCGTTTTGGTCCAATCATCCTCAAATTTGCTCAGAATGATCATCCTGACAATATCTCGGTGAGGTTCGAATATTGGTCATTTCGGGTCAAAAAGTAGGTCAGTAGGTCAAATCATATAAAAAACCTTGTTAAGACTCTAGAGGCCACAGTTTTGATTCAATCATCATCAAACTTGCTCAGAATGATTATCCTGTCAATATTTTGGTCATGTACGAATATGGGTCATGTCAGGTCAAAAAGTAGGCCAGCAGGTCAAATCATAGAAAAACCGTTAAGACTCTAGAGGCCACAGTTTTGGTCCAATCATCCTTAAATTTGCTTAAAATGATCATCCTGACAATATCTCAGTAAAGTTCAAATATGGATTATGTGGGATCAAAAAGTAGGTCAGTAAGTCAAATCATAGAAAAACCTTTTTAACACTCTAGAGGTCACAGTTTTGGTTCAATCATCATCAAAATTGCTCAGAATGATCATCTCTACAATATATAGGTCAAGTTCGAATATGGGTCATGTGAGTTTAAAAAGTAGGTTGGTATGTCAAATCATAGTAAAACCTTGTTAACACTCTAGAGGCCACAGTTTTGGTCCAATCATCATCAAACTTGCTGAGAATGATCATATCTACAATATCTAGGTCAAGTTCGAATGTGGGTCATGTGGGTTCAAAAAGTAGGTCAGTAGGTCAAATCAAAGAAAAACCTTGTTTACACTCTAGAGACCTCAATTTTTAGCGCACCTGAGCAGTGAGCTTTTGTGATCACCTTTTGTCCGTCGTAGGTGCGTCGTGCATCATTCATCATGTGACGTGCGTCATCAACATTTACCTTGTTCATCCTCTAGAGACCACAATTTTGCTTCAATCTTCATGAAACTTTATCAGAATGTTTGTCTTGATGATATCTGGGTCAATTTTGAATATGGGTCATATCAGGTAAAAACTAGGTCACTAGGTCAAATTCATTGAAATCCTTGTTCCCCCTCTAGAGATAGTAGTTTTGCTTCAAATTTCATGAAACTTTATCAGAATGTTTGACTTGATGATATCTGAGTCAGGTTTGAATATGGGTCATGTCAGGTCAAAATCTAGGTCACTAGGTCAAAGTCCTCGAAAACAGCATCTGGAGGCCACGATTTTTGCTTCAATCAGAATCTTCAATCTCTACGAAGAGTTTTCAAATAATAGCATAAAAAAAAACTCGTAGCATCTACCTTGTCAAACTTAAATATTAAGGATTTAAATCTCTACCTCAGATGAGCGATTTAGGACCATCATGGTCCTCTTGTTTTTGATTTTTTTTTTCGGTCAACTATCTATTGCACAGTTCAAGTTTAACTTTGTTGCTGTCGACCACCTTTGAGACTGTTAAACTTTAGAACAGTCCAAAAGGAGTTCTAAATGTAGGAATTTTGCGGTACTACTGCAAATGTCCATTTAGAAAACCTTTTCATTTAAAAAAGACCCACCTAATACTGAATGCACAAAATGGGAGGTTTATAAACATCAAAACGGTTGGTTGCAGTTAGGTCGCGCCTATTTCATATTACTGCCAACATCAAAGAAAAGTACTGGAAGCTGTGGATTAATTGAGGCTTAACGTCCTCGTCAACACTATCTAGGTAATTTCGGAGACGTTGCTTCCAAGTTTGTAGGTCTTTTACCCGACATTAAGATGGAAAGACATCTCGAGCCCTGCCGCCCGTGAAACCAATGTGGTTTATACATGTATGCACTGGATTGTCTGACTCGCCCTATTTTGTCTGGGCTGTCTTAGATCTTCCAAGCGGTTTACCAGTACTCAACTGCGGCCAGTTTCAGCTCTGCGTGGAAGCACCATGTCATCCAATCTATTTCTGCAAGCCCAAGAAGGCCGGGCACAGATATATGTACATTGCTTACCAAAGTCTTCAATAGACAATAATAGTCATGTATACGACTAGACAAATCTTCGCTTTCAAAAGGAAACTTTATTCTTGCATATCAGGACTTTTATAGTTTTGAGTCAGCGCATGACAAAACCTACGATAAGACATGTGCGCCCAACTAAGACTCAGATCAGACTGCGCATCCGCGCAGTCTGATCAGAGTCTTCGTTGTGCGCTCTAAGGATAGCTAAGGGCCAAATGCTCCTTCATGCAGCAAGAGAAGTCTCTGGTTAGACTATATGGATACGCAGGCTGATATGATTGATTCTTCGCTGGGAGCACATGTAAGTTGTAGGAAATGCTGTGTCTCGGCTCATTTGTTTTTTTATTACATGAACATGTATTGCTTTCATTTTCTGTGCCTATTTTTCAAGTTATGAACCGGATCGCTGCGCGTGTAGAAGTGTTTGTCCACAAGATAAACTGCAATACAGTTGATTTTTTTTTTTTTTTTGATACTTGAACATGGATACTTCCGGGATCATTCACGACAAATGATTTTCGTCTTTCGATTATGTGTTTGAAACAAAATTTATAACATGCTTGAAATACCATTACGAAAACACGCCTATACAAATACATTGTAAATTTTACCGCCGTAACAATGAAAAACTTAAGATGAAAAATTGTGATATTTTTCTTATTTTTGCTCAAAATATAGATTGTGGGTACTCGTTAGAACCGCCTCATCGTTCTAACAAGTTCCCACATTCTATATTTTAGAGCAGAAATAAGAAAGATAAGGTTTAGTCTTGTAAACCCTAGTTTTACAATATAAAAGTCGGGTTGGGGGTGGGGGCGGGGGTGGGGGGTGCGGGGTTCTTGGGTAAAAATTATATAGGCGTGTTTTCGTGATGTGATTTTTGGATACTTGAATATGGATACTTCGGGATCAATCACGACAAATGATATTCTGCTTTCGGTTATGTGTTTAAACAAAATTTATAACATGCTTCAAATGCTGAGGGCATGCTCATGATTCGACCTAAACCTGGGATACCAAGTATAGCTTTTACAAAATGCTGGGTCTACGCTCAGCACATAATAAATGGGAATGTCTAGAATTATATCTCAGAAATGTGCTTTATACAATGATTATCTGTCTTTACCAATGTTCTGATTGCCAGTCTGCATTCAGGGCCCTGCCGACTGAATTTTCAAAGTTGCAAATGCTGTAAATTTATCAAAAAGTACTTTTTCATTTTTAAAAAGACACATGTGCAAATTCAATACGCCTGAAACAACTTATCAAATGGAATGCTTCAAAACTGTTGGAGATGTTAAGTAGACAACATTGCTACACTTGATAAAAGACTGAAGATTAAACCCGAACATTCTGCTGACGGCGAGGCAAGTTTTTGTTTTTTTTTTAGTTCACAAGAGCCGAAGTCTCCAGTGGAGCTTATAGGGTAGGCAGTGGCCCGTCGTGATCGAGAGTTGGTAGATGTCTATTTTGATTTAGCCTGTACATCTTACACTTGTTATGAA
Organism: Lucinisca nassula; assembly: GCA_963580285.1. Taxonomy (NCBI): domain Eukaryota; kingdom Metazoa; phylum Mollusca; class Bivalvia; order Lucinida; family Lucinidae; genus Lucinisca; species Lucinisca nassula. Next base: position 104,276,692 of record OY757015.1, read on the forward strand.
GCGTTTACTTGTTGTTGCATAAATATAAAGGTCAACATGCATTGTGGGTAACTAATGGCTGTACTTCCCATGGGCGCAGACAATAAATACGATGTCTTCTGCAAGCAGAAAGTGTGCGTTTCAAATTAATGGAGCTTTAAGAGAAAAACTACCTGACGGCAACAATGAAGATAGAGCACAAGACGATGGATTTTTAACTGCCAGGTTAAAGTCTGATGTGTTTGTTTGTTTGATTTGAGGTTTAACGTCCCCGTCAACACTGCAAAGGTCATTTTGGAGACGTTGCTTCCAATATTGTGGGACTTTTACCCGACATTGAGTTGAAATGACATCTCAAGCCCTGCCGCCCAATGAAACCAATAGGGTTTATAAGCATGGACGGGTCGACTAGCACCGCTTTGCCTGGGCAGGCTTAGATCCTCTAAGCGGTTTACCAGTACTCGTGTGCGGGTCAGTTTCAGCTCTGCGTGGAAGCATCATGCAGCCCATCTATTTCTCAAAGCCCCGATGGGCGGGGGCATTTTAAAGTCTGATGAACTGTGATTTTGTTTTCATAGGGTACCCTTCCGCAGATTTTAACCCATTGTATACTAGTAAACTCTTCCATTGCTATATGCTTGATAAGTCCATTTGTCATAAAAAAGGGGTGTCAGGCCTATTTTTTCGTTTTTATTCTATTTTTGATGGAAACTTCTGTTTGCAAATAGTGCAGGCCCTGATCAGACGCCGCGTTCTGCGGCGTTTGATCTTGGTCTGCACTGTTTGCCAAGGTACCTCTTGAGGGGTTTTCCGCATGGGTTAAAAGATATAAGGTGGTCTAAATAGCGGAAATTCGCAGTCATTTATTGTCACTTATTTCTAATTTGAGGTTTAACTTCCCCGTCAACACTTTTTAGGTCCTTTCGGAGACGTTGCTTCCAACGTTGTGGGACCTTTACCCGACATTGAGGTGAAATAATATCTCAAGACCGTGGGCTTCTTGTTTGTGAAAACTAATAAAACCAATAGAGTTTACATGCATAGACGGCCCGACTCACACCACTTTACCTGGGCAGGTCCTTTGGGATCATTGTGTTCATTTAGAATCATTTTGAAAATAGAGGTCTGCTTAATTCTTTGCTTCAACTACAAGGAGCCAACTACATGTACATGTATTAAAAACTTAGACCTTCACAGCGGTTTCCCATGCAGTACTCACGAGCAGTCGGTTTCAGCTAATGGAAGCACCATACAGCCCAATCTATTTCTCCAAGCCCAGATGTGTGGGTCATTTTCCTATCATGTAATATCTACCCATGCACTTTCACCAGCGATAGTCCATTTACAGTATGTAATATATGTTCACTTCATCCGTTATACATGTACTCACTTTCACATCACGAAAACACGACTGTACAATTCTGACCCCGTTCAACCCCACTTTTATATAGTAAAACTGAGGTTTACAGGGGTAAACCTTATTATTTCTATATTTCCCGGGATCCCGATAGCTCAGTTGGTAGAGTGTCTGCTCCGGGGAACGGGAGGTCAGGGGTTTGATCCCGGGCCGCGACATACCAAAGTCGTTAAAAATGGTACTAGCTGCTTCTCGCTTGGCACTCAGAATTACGGGGTAGAGCTAGGACTGGTCGACCCAGTGTCAGGATAATGTGAATGGGTGTAGTATCATGTAATGTGTCTAGGACATGATACTTAAGTGAGGCAGCACTATAAAAGTGAGAATTGGGCTCCCTGTCACAACCAGACACCGTCGTGATATGACTGAAAAATTGTTGAAAGCGACATTAAACCCGAATTCACACACACACACACACACACACACACACACACACACACACACACACACACACACACACACACACACACACACACACACACACACACACACAATACACGTGTAGTAGTGGTAGGTTGATTGATTTGGTGTTTGAAAGTTGATACCTGTATCACGTTTATATGTGAACGCAATTCTACTTCCGGTACTGGATCCAACCACAGCACTTCCGCTTCTTTGAACATACACTTAATAAAAATATTTTCTCATAAATCAACTTTCCTCAGTACTTTCAGTACTTTGAAGGTAACCGGGCGCAAGAAGCACATTGAGACTACCTTGCGGTTTTTATACCGACGCGGTTGTGTGTTTGCTTGTCACCCCGGCGGACCGGGTTCGACCCCTGGTCGGGTTACGGTGATAAGCATTTTTTTCCATATGTTACATTTGACGCCCAACGTAAATGACCCACTGCAAAGGGACTCGGAGCACATCCGTGTACCGGCGAATTTCGTTGGGAAGTGTGAGAGATTCGAGGACGAATCTTACATGTTTTAGTGACAGGTACAAAATACAGCTGTACCTTGCGGTACAAGCCGGCATTTAGAGTGTTTACCTGTTAATCTGGCGGACCGGGTTAGATCCCCAGCCGGGCCAAAGGTGTGTAGCATTTTTTCACCCCTTACACACGTGCACGCACTTTTATTTAGTATCGTTGTTTTCAATCATTGTCTTATAGTGTCATCTAGTAGAGTTCGAACAATTTGACATGAGACTGACCTTTATGTAAGGAATAAATTAGTCAATGCTATATTAAGCCCCCGCCCATAGGGGCTTGAAGAAATATATGGGCTGCATGATGCTTCCACGCAGAGCTGAATCCGACCCGCACACTAGTACTGGTAAACCGCTTACAGGATCTAAGCCTGTCCACGAACCGCGGTGCGAGGCGGACCGTCCATGCTAATAAACCCTATTGGTTTCATTGGGCGACAGGGCTTGAGATGTCATTTTATCCCAAGGTCTGGTGAAAGTCCCACAAAATTGGAAGCAACGTCTCCAAAATGACATTTACAGTGTTTACACGGACGTTAAACCTCAAATCAAACAAAAAAGTCAATGCTATCGCCTAATACGTCGGCTTTCGTAAACTTCTAGTGAATTTTCGGCATCTCGTGCATAGCGACCGACTTACCGACCTCTATGTATTGATAACAATATCGCCATCTTCGGAAAACGACGAAGATAAATACATGCATTCAATCGGGTGTGGATTTATGTTAATAGAGTTCACCAGTCTCGGGTCAATTTGTTCGAACTATATATACTCACTTTCATCTGCAATCGCCCACTTCCAATTCATGGGTGTATACATAGGGAGTTTAATGATAACCAGATATTGCCTCTCTCCTGTAGGCTCCAGGAGCACGCCCTCTATGGCATAGTCATCATGCCAGCATCCAAGCTCTGGTATGTCCCCGGAAAGGACTATCTTTTGTCCCTTACCAAGTTTGTACTGTGTCTTTATGTATACATCCGCATCAGGCATCTATAGTTAAAGAGTTTTGGGCATCAGGTTAATAAGTCCGTGTGATGAACACCCTCTAAACCCCACTTTAGACAGAGAAAAGTGGGGTTTAGTGGGGTAAACATTATTTTCCTTATTTTTACTCAAAACATAGACTGTGGGTACTCGCAAGAACCGCCTCAATGAGGCGGTTCTTGCGAGCACCCACAATCTATGTTTGGACTTGAAATAAGAACACTATTAGAAATCATTTGAAAAATGTTAGTTCTAGAGATATGAACGACGCCATTTTAACACAAGGGGGTGTTATTGTAATGTAGGTCACATTTAAACTGACGACTTTTCCAAGTACTTTTTTCAGAGAGAATAAGGCTTGCAATTGCCTATTTAAACTTAGTGTTCTTTTGTTAGGAAACAATGAGGTTTGACATTTCATGTGAATCCTCAGCATACGATTCACGTGACATGTCAAACCGCCGTCGGCAGAGAAATCACAATAAATGTCAAAACTCAATGTATTTGAACAAAATAATAAAGTTTCAGACTATTATTAGCTTGAATTGTCTTTTTCGTTTTCAGAGTTTATAAGTAAATTCAGAGTGTAAATTGTGATTGAAGCGGTCACAAACGATGGCTCGAAAATCTGTCATGAACATGAGATAGTGTTAACCTTTCTCCCCTGTTTTAGGCGGGGGCTCTTCCCTGTGCAAACTTAAACATGTCCATTCTGTTAAACAAAACAATAGTTAATGTGTGTGTGTGTGTGTGTGTGTGTGTGTGTGTGTGTGTGTGTGTGTGTGTGTGTGTGTGTGTGTGTGAATTCGGGTTTAACGTCGCTTTCAACAATTTTTCAGTCATATCACGACGGTGCCTGGTTGCGACAGGGAGCTCAATGCTCACTTTTATAGTGCTGCCTCACTGAAGTATCATGTCCCAGACACATTACATGATACCACACCCAGTCACATTATCCTGACACTGGGTCGACCAGTCCTAACTCTACCCCGTTCATCTGAGTGCCAAGCGAGGAGCAGCTAGTACCATTTTTAACGACTTTGGTATGTCGCGGCCCGGGATCGAACCCGTGACCTCCCGTTCCCCGGAGCGGACACTCTACCAACTGAGCTATCGGGGCCAGTCAAACAATAGTTAATACTCATCTGGGTCTATACTCTTGGCATAGAGCCTTAAACCCAAGCTGTTTCTTTGGTGGGTAGGGCTTCATGTAATTTCATCTCCACATCAGGTAAAAGTCCCAAAATATCGCAAAACGACTTTATAGGACGTACAACTTCATCACAAACTGTTTGCATATGTATCTCTACCGGTCTGAAGTTTTAGAATTGCTAAATTACACAGACATACGAATGTACATACAGATGTTTAATCCAAAGCACATACAATCAAATTATTACGTGTGAGCATTATCCTGTTTCCAAAAACAATGACTTGGTCGTTTTGTGTACGATTGGCAGATGTCATAAATGTACTAGCTATACATGTTCATAGGTACTATTACCTGAATAGATGAAATTGCTTTCGCACTCCCCTTGCCAACGTATAGTCAGTTTGTGGGGAAATTGTAGGAAAATAGACATTCTGTCCTCAGTCATTGCTGGTCTAACATGTGTATTCTTTACGATTCAGCCGCGCCGAGAGAAAGTATTGCTTCGGACAAATCATAACTCGAACTACGCATTCTCTTAGTTTTGTGTAAAATAGGCATCTAAATAGTGCTCAGCGAACACAATTCAGACTGCGCACCGAATACCATGGCAAACATGTGCCGATATAACAGTTCATCATGAAAACACACCTATATAATTTTGACCCCCTTGAACCCCACTTTTATATGGTAAAACTGGGGTTTACAGGGGTTATCCATATTTTCCTTATTTCTGCTCTAAAATATAGATTGTTGGTACTCGTTAGAACCGCCTCACCTCGGTGAGGCGGTTCTAATGAGTACCATCACTCTATATTTTGAGCAGAAATAAGAAAAAAATCGTAATTTTTCATCTTCAAATCTTCATTTTTTCGGCGATAAAGTTCACAATGTATTTGTATAGGCGTGTTTTGGTAATGAAAACAATAGATTATGACACTAATTACTGCAAAAGAATCAATCAAGATTAAATAATGTGTACAGTAAATTGAATAAACAGTATGCATGCATAAAAATATACAATTACAGATATCCAAATATATCAGATTGAGTGAACTTTAAACCTTAATCACTATTAGAATCAAATAAAAAATATACTTACGCTATCAATGCGTTCAATGACCTCACACCTCTATTCAACCTCCCTCTTTGCTCATATATGCTGTGTTGTTATGCGTCTGAGAGAATGCCACTAGGGTTGTCGCCCTTCCTTTTGTAAATTCTGACTGTGTTTCTTCCATTTGGCTGCTTTTCAACGTCCCTTATGTTCAGAAATAGGAGACAGTCTACACTAAGACGCCAAAAACTTGTGACGTTGTTAACGTCAACGCCTTTGCTGCCCAGTTATAGCGACTTGATCATGATTAGAGAAGCTACCGGAATTATAATTGAATTAAAATGCCTTTTTTATTTAAAAAACGTCATGCATGCTGACAAATTTAATAGGTATGGTGTGTTACGTTGAATATATCAACGTCGGCTCTGGATTGTCTCCAACGTCAACGGACGTAACGTCCGTTGCTACAGTGTTTACGTAGTCAAACAAAAACGCAAAAGAGCAAAGAAAAAAAAGAAAGAAAACGTAAGTCAATATTGCTTCTATTTCACGAGCATGTTATCTTTGGCACACAATTTAACTTTCTTGAAATGATAAACAATAAATAAATAAATAAATAAATAAATAAATAAACGTTACGATAATACACCCGTGCGCCATAGTGCAGTTTTTTACATCTCCAAAACGCTCAATTTTCTGATGAAAATTTGTGATATCATCCTTATTTATACTAAAAATATTGGTTGTGGGTGCTCGTTAGAACCGCCTCATTGAGGCGGTTCTAACGAGTACCCACAACCTATGTCTATCTATCTTTCATTATTTCAATATCTGTCGTGATAGAGCGTAACGACAACACACACTATCGAATACGGTTATTGTTCAAATGACAATTTGTGATATTTTTCCTATTTATACATCACAAAATAGCCCTAAACCTCCCGCCCACCGGAGAAACAGATTGGGATGCATGGTGCTTCCACACAGAGCTGAAACCGGCCACGCATGAGTAGCGGTAAACCGCTTACAGGATCTAAGCTTGCCAAGACAAAGTAGTTCGAATCGGACCTCTCATTCATACATGTATAAACCCTATTGGTTTTATTAGACGGCAGGGTTTGAGATGTCATTTCATCTGAATGTAGGGTAAATCCCACACAATTGGAAGAAACGCATCAAAACCTATTTAGTGTTTAGCGAGTGAGTGTTTGAGTTTTACGTCCCACCAACAGCTAAGGTCATACGGAGACGGGACCTCGGTTTAAAGACTCATCCAATCAGCGAAAGTCTGTATTTTGTGTTGAGGATTTCAAATCAAACAGACAAATGCACCAAGCGCAGGCTATCGGTGCTCGTTGTAACTGCCTCAATGAATGCCCACATCAATGTCTTGGAGCAGAAAAAAAATACAGTAGACTACCGTTATCTCAAGCTCTTATCTTAAACAATGTCTTAAGTCAAACTGAATTTTGTGCACTGTAATGTGATTTTGCTATATGTACCTTAGATTTCAACTCTTTTTATCTCAAACTACTGTTATCTCAAACACAATATTTCAGTCCCTAGGAGTTTGAGGAAACGAGAGTCGACTGAACTATATATACAAATGTAGCTCAGTGGTTAGTGCACTTGTCTCTGATGCTAGAGGTCCCCGGTTCGATCCCCGCAGGCGGTGATTATTTCGATGTCCGGTGTGTGTGTGTTCCGGTGTGTGTGTGTGTGTGTGTGTGTGTGTGTGTGTGTGTGTGTGTGTGTGTGTATGTGTGTGTGAATTCGGGTTCTGAAGTAGCATGTCCCAGACACATTACATGATACCACACCCAGTCACATTATACTGACACTGGGTCGACCAGTCCTAGCTCTACCCCGTAAATCTGAGTGCCAAGCGAGGAGCAGGTAGTATCATTTTAACGACTTTGGTATGTCGCGGCCCGGGATCGAACCCGTGACCTCCCGTTCCCCGGAGCGGACACTCTACCAACTGAGCTATCGGGGCCGGTCCCGAACACGCTCCATTGGCATCATTTGCAGGTATGAATGCCAAAAAGTGCTGCGTCCTTCGGATCAGGACGTTAACTGGAGGCCCTCTGTGCAGGAAGAGTCTAAAGACCCCTTCCGTAATTACATGGTTACTGTGCAGGCTTCCAACCCTTAAACATAGAGTGCATGTAATGTACACCTGCGAGTAATGATCAAATGTGACCGATCGCAGTATAAGTAGAAAGAAAGAAGCCACATTTTTCTTTATATAACGCGGATTTTATAGGAGGTTAGGGTCCCAGTGCACAGATTATGTTAGCACTTATGCGTTATTTATGCGTCGGGAAAAAGCACTTGATATTTTGCAAAAACTACTCACATTTGCTTTTGCAGTTTTACATTATGGTAAAGTAGAAAAGGTTCAATCGGCGTTCACACGAGAAACGTGCTCTGCGCACATTTGCAACCGGCAACATTACGATAACACACCCGTGCGACATAGTGTATTTTTCACATCTTCAAAATGGCTTCTTTTCTGATGAAAGTCCGTGATATTTTTTCTTATTTATACCGCAAACATAGATTGTCGGTGCTCGTTAGAACCGCCTCGTCGAGGCGGTTCTAACGAGTCTTGGAGCGGAAATAAGAAAAATAACGTTTACTAGATCCCCGTAAATCCCCGTTTTCTCTATATAAAGTAAGTTTTAGTGGGGTGTTCATTTCCGGACTTGTTCACGTGATGTCATGTGAATTGACACTATGGACCCCCTCCACTCTGCCAATCGGGGCTTAGAGAAATAGATTGGACTGCGTGGTGCTTCCACGCTGCGTGGTGCTTCCACGCAGAGCTGAAAGCGACCGCACATATGAGTACTGGTTAACCGCTAAGGAGGGCAAAGTGGTGTGAGTCCATGCATATAAACCCCTATTGGTTGCATTGGGCTGTCATTTCATCTCAATCATCGCGAATACACACATATATACTTTGACCCCCTTTGAACCCCCCTTTTATTAGCTCACCGTCACGTAGTGACGAGGTGAGCTTTTGGGATCACTTTTTGTCCGTCGTCCGTCGTGCGTGCGTGCGTGCGTGCGTCCGTGCGTAAACAATTTCTTTAAACGACATCTCCTCCTAAACCACTGATCGGATTTTGACCAAACTTCACAGGAATGATCCTTAGGTGGTCCCCTTTCAAAGTTGTTCAAATGGAACCGGTCCATTGCACATCTAGGTCACAGGAGCCAAAAATAGTTTTTTTTTCACCAAAAACTTAAAAAATCTTCTTCTCTGAAACCACAAGGCCCAGGTCTTTGATATTTGGTATGAAGCTTCATCTAGTGGACCCCTACAAAGATTGTTCAAATTATAGTGCTGGGACAAAAAATGCCCCCGCCACGGGGCCCTTTGGTTTTACATAGGCTTATATAGGGAAAATCTTTAAAAATCTTCTTCTCTGAAACCACAAGGCCCAGGACTTTGATATTTGGTATGAAGCTTCATCTAGTGGACCCCTACCAAGATTGTTCAAATTATAGTGCTGGGACAAAAAATGCCCCCGCCACGGGGCCCTTTGGTTTTACATTGGCTTATATAGGGAAAATCTTTAAAAATCTTCTTCTCTGAAACCACAAGGCCCAGGTCTTTGATATTTGGTATGAAGCTTTATCTAGTGGACCCCTACAAAGATTGTTCAAATTATAGTGCTGGGGCCAAAAATGCCCCCGCCACGGGGCCCTTTGGTTTTACATTGGCTTATATAGGGAAAATCTTTAAAAATCTTCTTCTCTGAAACCACAAGCCCCAGGTCTTTGATATTTGGAATGAAGCTTCATCTAGTGGACCTCTACCAAGATTGTTCAAATTATAGTGCTGGGGCCAAAAATGCCCCCGCCCCGGGGCCCTTTGGTTTTACATTGGCTTATATAGGGAAAATCTTTAAAAATCTTCTTCTCTGAAACCACAAGGCACAGGACTTTGATATTTGGTATGAAGCTTCATCTAGTGGACCCCTACCAAGATTGTTCAAATTATAGTGCTGGGACAAAAAATGCCCCCGCCACGGGGCCCTTTGGTTTTACATTGGCTTATATAGGGAAAATCTTTAAAAATCTTCTTCTCTGAAACCACAAGGCCCAGGTCTTTGATATTTGGTATGAAGCTTCATCTAATGGACCCCTACCAAGATTATTCAAATTATAGTGCTGGGGCCAAAAATGCCCCCGCCCCGAGGCCCTTTGGTTTTACATAGGCTTATATAGGGAAAATCTTTAAAAATCTTCTTCTCTGAAACCACAAGGCCCAGGACTTTGATATTTGGTATGAAGCATTATCTAGTGGACCCCTACCAAGATTGTTCAAATTACAGTGCTGGGACAAAAAATGCCTCCGCCACGGGGCCCTTTGGTTTTACATTGGCTTATATAGGGAAAATCTTTAAAAATCTTCTTCTCTGAAACCACAAGGCCCAGATCTTTGATATTTGGTATGAAGCTTCATCTAGTGGACCCCTACCAAGATTGTTCAAATTATAGTGCTGGGGCCAAAAATGCCCCCGCCACGGGGCCCTTTGGTTTTACATTGGCTTATATAGGGAAAATCTTTAAAAATCTTCTTCTCTGAAACCACAAGGACCAGGTCTTTGCTATTTGGTATGAAGCTTCATCTAGTAAACCCCTACCAAGATTGTTCAAATTATAGTGCTGGGGCGAAAAATTCCCCCACCCCGGGGCCCTTTGGTTTTACATAGGCTTATATAGGGAAAATCTTTAAAAATCTTCTTCTCTGAAATCACAAGACCCAGGACTTTGATATTTGGTATGTAGCTTCATCTAATGGACCTCTACCAAGATTGTTCAAATTATAGCCCTTGGGCCAAAAATGCCCCCGCCCCGGGGCCCTTTGGTTTTACGTAGACTTATATAGGGAAAATCTTTAAAAATCTTCTACTCTGAAACCACAAGGCCTAGGTCTTTTATATTTGGTATGAAGCTTCATCTAAAGGACCCCGAACAAGATTATTCAAATTATAATGCTGAGGCCAAAAATTTCCCCGCCCCGGGGCCCTTTGGTTTTACATAGGCTTATATAGGGAAAATCTTTAAAAATCTTCTTCTCTGAAACCGCAAGGCCCAGGACTTTGATATTTGGTATGAAGCTTCATCTAGTGGACCCCTACCAAGATTGTTCAAATTATCAAATTATAGCCCTTGGGCCAAAAATGCCCCTGCTCCGGGGCCTTTTGGTTTTACATAGACTTGTATAGGGAAAATCTTTAAAAATCTTCTCTGAAACCACAAGTCCTAGGTCTTTTATATTTGGTATGAAGCTTCTTCTAAAGGACCCCTACCAAGATGATTCAAATTATAGTGCTGGGGCCAAAAGTGGCCCCGCCCCGGGGCCCTTAGGTTTCACATAGGCTTATATAGAGATAATCTTTAAAAATCTTCTTCTCTGAAACCACAAGGCCCAGGACTTTGAAATTTGGTATGAAGCTTCATCTAATGGACCTCTACTAAGAGTGTTCATATTATAGCCCTGGGGCCACAAATGCCCCCACCCTGGGGCCCTTTGGTTTTACATAGATTTATATAGCCCCAGGGCCATTTGGTTTTGCATAGGCTTATGTAGGGAATATCTTTAAAAAAAATCTTCTTCTCTGAAACCACAAGGCCCAGGTCTTCGATATTTGATGTGTAGCTTCATCTAGTGGACCTTTGCCAAGATTGTTCAAATTATAGCCTTTGTTGATGTTTGGTATGAAGCTTCACCTTTAAGACCTCCCTCAACATTATGCACATTAAAGCCCTTGGGCCAATAATTGCCCTCTTGGGCCCACTTGTTACACTATGGATCAGGTGAGCGATCCAGGGCCATCATGGCCCTCTTGTATAGTTTTAAAGGATTGTACCTTATTTTTTATTTCTGCTCTAAAATATAGATTGTGGGTACTCGATGAGGTGGTTCTAACAAATACCCACAATCTATATTTTGAGCACAAATAAGAAACATATCACAATTTTTCATCTTAAAATTTTCGTTTTTTTTTCTCTGCGGTAAAGTTTATAATGTATTTGTATAGGCATGTTTTCGTAATGGTCGGGTAAATGTCCCACAAAATTGGAAGCAACATCTCCAGATTGACGCAAATAGTGTTGTCGGGGATGTTAAACCTGAAACAGCAAACAAACAAACAGATGAAATTCAATGAATCGAACTCCTTTTTCACCAAGACAGTTTGTTCGAGACAGCAGGAGTTCGAACCATCACGTGAACAAGTCCGTAAAATGAACACCCACCTAAACCCCACTATATAGAGATAAAACTGGGGTTTACGAGGGTAAACATTATTTTTCTTATTTCTGCTCCAAGATATAGGTTGTGGGTACTCGTTAGAACCGCCTCAGTGAGGCGGTTCTAACGAGCACCCACAACCTATGTTTTGAGCATTCATAAGAAAAATATCACGGGTTTTCATCAGAATTGTAGCCATTTTGGATATGTGAAAAAATGCACTATATCGCATGGGCGTGTTATCATAAATGCAAACAAGGGTTAATAATACTGGCGCCAGGCCAGGAGACATAAAATGGATATATTTGAGAATTTCTTTAAAATAAGGATATGTCGCGTGCTAGCATTAGAATCGCCTCATGTACATGTAGAGCAGGCATACGAACATAAACTCATGTATGCTGAGCGTCCCTGTTTTGCATGACGAAAACACGTCTATACAAATACATTGTAAACTAAACCACCGAAAAAGAGAAAATTTGTCTTATTCCTGCTCAAAATATAGATTGTTGGTATATTACCCACAATTTATATTTTAGAGGAGAAATAAGAAAAATAAGGTTTATCCCTGTAAACTCCAGTTTTACTGCACAAAATTAGGGTTCAATGGGGTTAGAATTATATTGGCGTGTGTTCGTGATGCTGAATAAAAGTCAATATGAAAAAGCTCAACTTGTCCTGGTACCGTTGCTGTGAAGCTATTCTTTCAGAGAGAATAATTGATTTCATATATGAGCCCCGCCAAGCGAATTTGGGTCTTCGAGCATTCCGTCATGACAAACTTTAACTGCGCATGCCCAGCCATTCAGAGGGGCCAGGGATATGGCTTTCTGTCTGAAGGTTCCTCTTGATTCACTACTTGTATGAGCGAGCAGCGAAGGTTCTGGCGAGACTGCGCGGATGCGCAGGCTCGCCTGAACCTTCGCTGTTCGCATAGGCGATAAGTACCAAAATCGCTTGACGGGGCCCATATGGTCATCATTAATTTTTCATGAAAAATCATACTCCTCATACCCAGCAACTTTTGTTTACCAGTATACATTATGTGGTGTTAAGTAGCAGAAGTGTAGCAGTCATTGGAAGCGTTAATTTTGGAATGCGGAACCGCAGTACATGTAAGTACATTAGAAGCCTCCGCCTCACAAACAAAGGGTCGCGAGCTCGATTCTCCAGACATTCGGACCGAAGTCCCGTCTCCATTTTTGTTAATGGTCAGACGTAAAATATGAACAAAGGTGTGCATGGAAGTACAACATGGCTGGTTTATCAGATTTAACAATTATATAACTGGTCATGAATTTAAGCTGTGGGTAGTCTTTGAAGCAAAACTTTGGAAAGTAAATTACTTCTATTACAACTACTAGAACTAACTACTACTACTCGGCCCCGCCCATCGGGGCTTGAAGAAATAGATGGACTGCATGATGCTTCCACGCAGAGCTGAAACGTATTGGTAAACCGCTTAAAGTATCTAAGCCTGCCCAGGCAAAGCGGTGCGAGTAGGTCCGTCCATGTTTATAAACCCAATTGGTTTCATATGGCGACAGGGCTTGAGATGTCATTACATCTCAATGTCGGGTAAAAGTGCCACAAAACTGGAAGCAACGTCGTCAAAATGATCTATACAGTATGGACGGGGACGCCAAACCTCAAATTAAACAACAACAAAAAAACTACTACTACTACTTCTTCTTCTTCTTCTTCTTCTTCTACTACTACTACTACTACTACTAAACACTACTACTACAACTGCTGCTTCTACCACCACCACTACGACCATTACCACTGTTACTTTGTATTGGAGTTTATCGGCCCAGTCAACACTGTTTATGTCATTTTTGATTAGGTCAGTTTACCTATCCACACAGGATTAAACGTAAGCTGTTAACAAGTATAGAGCACATTATTTCGCCAGAAAATGACAACTGCCCTTCTTGAATCAGCAGAAGGGAGAGAATGACCGAAGAAAAGATTTCATGATCAATCTCCACGAAAGAATGTTACCGACCCGGAAGGTATCGAACAGCGACCTCCTGATCACCAGTCAGATTCGCATCTGACTGAGCTACCGAGGCCGGCGACTACTATTGTTACTACTGGTAGTTCTGCCACTATTACTACATGTACTTAAATCATCACCATCGTCATAACCATCATCATCTTTATGTTATCGTCGACGTTATCATCACCATCATCATCAACATTATCATAATAATCCAGATAATCTTCTTGGTCTTCGTAGTAGACGCCGCCGTCGTAGGATGGTTGTGCTCATCATCATCATCATCTTCATCACCATCATCATCATCGTCATCATCATCATCATCATCATCATCATCACCACCATCTTCGTCGTCGCCGCTGCCGTCGTTGTTGTCGTCGTCGTCGTCATTGTAGTGGCCGCCGTCGCCATCGTCGTCATATTATCATCATATCACCATCATCGTCATCATCATCATCATCATCATCATTATTAACATCGCCATCGTTTTCGTTGTTCTCATTATTATCATCGCCTGGAATGACAACAGGCCACTGTAATGGTATCCTGGTTTCCAACAATAGTTCGAAGGAAACTTAATTGAACTAAGCGTTTGAAATAAGAATTGACATTTTAATTCTAACCGCCACCATGCTGAACAAGGATTTAACCGTTTTCAAACAGTATATATCCAGATCGGCTAGCTTCCCAGAAGCCAGCTGATCAGGTTCCATACCTTTTTTCATTCTGCCCATGAAACCATGGTTAGAATCACAATCGTGCAACACAAATGACTGAAAATTATGGATGAGTGTAGCACACCACGTAAACAAGTCTGTGAAATGAACACCTCACTAAACCCCGCTTTATATAGAGAAAACTGGGGTTTACAGGGGTGTACATTATTTTTCTTATTTCTGCTCGTAGACACTTGTTGTGGGTACTCGTTAGATCCGCCTCAATGAGGCGGTTCTAACGAGCACCCACAACTGACATGTTTGCCTATGTTTGCAGTTAAACAAGAAAAATATCCCAGATTTTCATCAGGAAAGTAACCATTTTGGAGATACAGTCGAACTTCAATGTCTCGAAAACCTTTGGATCCTCGAAAATCTGTTCGAGACTGGGGTAGTTCGAGCCACGGAGATTACTGTCAGGAGGCATAACGAGATACTTTTCGACATCTTTTCGGTGTTCTATAATGAAAATGTATGCTGTGTGTACTCATTAGAATCGCCTCATCGAGGCGATTCTAATGAGTACACACAGCATACATTTGCAAGATAAAAGACTAAAATCTCCTTAATCATCCCCAACTATTTCTTATAAAGATGATTTCGCTAGGGGCTCAAGAATGGGTTCGACTCATCCATGGTAAACGAGCTATCGATGTTCGAGCCATCGAAGTTCTACTGTATGAAAGAATGAACTATGTACACGGGTGTGTTATCGTATTGAAATATACAGCATGGTGAGGGTTAACCCTTCTCTTGCTGAATATTCAGTTTAGCCACACCCATTTCTGACTTTGAACCAATCAGATTACTTGATGTAATTTATGCCTACAAATTCATAAATTGAATGTCAAAGAGTGTAGATCCTGATCAGCTGGCTTCTTCAGAAGCCAGCTGATCTGGATCTACACTGTTTGCAAAGAACAGGGTTGTCGTGAACAGCAGCCACACCCATTTCTGACTTTGAACCAATCAGATTACTTAATGTAATTTATTCCTACAAATCCATAAATTGAATGTCAAACAGAGTAGATCCTGATCCGATGGCTTCTTCAGAAGCCAGCTGATCTGGATCTACACTGTTTGCAAAGAAAAGGGTTGTCGTGAACAGCAGGATAAGAGTTAACAACATGTATCACGGAAAAACTTGTTCTGTCATTACAAGGGACAGCACTCTTATTGAAAGCCATAAAAAGACAAGTCTGCAGTTGCCTCCGTAGTTCAATTACAAACGTGTGTGTGCGTCCATAACAAGGCTCGGCGGTTTTTAAGTCTTTACCGGGGAAAACTCACCACAAATGGGAATTGCAAGGATACAGCGAGCAGTTCTACAAGCAGCATGCAAACAAACCCTACAAGCCCCATCAAGTGAAACGGACCGCACAGCGAAATCCCCGAATGCACCCCCTTGAAGCCAGTACTTTATATAGCAAAAACTGATATTTATTCCCCTTAACATGTCCGCATAATGAACATCCATGTAACACCCACTTTATATAGCAAAAACTGGAGTTTACAGAGGTATACATTATTTTCTTATTTCATCATCACCAACATCCTCCTCCTCATCATCATTATCATCATCATCATCACCGACATTATAATCATCGCCTCATCGAAGCATTTCGTATTGGGGAAAACGAAACATAAAGTATACCATTGACAACTCCAGTTTCTATTTGGGCCCCGTCAAGCGATTTTGGTACTTATCGCCTATGCGAGCAGCGAAGGTTCAGGCGAGCCTGCGCATCCGCGCAGTCTCGTCAGAACCTTCGCTGCTCGCTCATACAAGCAGTGAATCAAGAGGAACCTTCAGACAGAAAGCCATATCCCTGGCCCCTCTGAATGGCTGGGCATGCGCAGTTAAAATTTGTCATGACGGAATGCTCGAAGACACAAATTCGCTTGGCGGGGCTCATTTATAAAGTGGGTTAAAAGGGGTGCTTATAACATGGACTTGCTAACCCGATGATCTTATCAAACTAACATCCTCCCGAACACACCCATACATGCATTACGAAAACATGCCTATTCAAATACATTGCCATTTTTTTTTTTTTTGGCAAAATATAGAAATTTTAAGATGAAAAATTGTGATATTTTTCTTATTTCTGCTCCAAATATAGATTGTGGGCACTCGTTAGAACCGTTCTAACGAGTACCCACAATCTATATTTTAGAGCAGAAATAAGAAAAATAAGGTATACCCCCGGAAACCCCAATTTTACTATATAAAAGTGGAGTTCAAGGGGGTCAAAATTATATATGCATGTTTTAAGATGAAAAATTGTGATATTTTTCTTATTTCTGCTCCAAATATAGATTGTGGGCACTCTTTAGAACCGTTCTAACGAGTACCCACAATCCATATTTTAGAGCAGAAATAAGAAAAATAAGGTATACCCCCCGGAAACCCCAGTTTTACTATATAAAAGTGGGGTTCAAGGGGGTCAAAATTATATAGGCATATTTTCGTGATGCACATGTATGAGATGATTTTTTTTCATATCTGTACAATATACATTTTTCTGATGCCAAAAATGTAATATCGGTATTTTTCTAGCTTCTGTGTCGAACAAAGATTTTTTCACACTCATTTGAAACCGCCTCAATGTGGTGGTTCTAATGAGTACTTACAAACTATGGTTTTTTTTACAAGAATCGAGATGAAATAATATGCTCTTATAATCCAAACTGTTCCTCATATGAAGTGGTATTTACACGGGTAGTCATTAAACGGAGCCGGCCTCGGTAGCTCAGTCGGATGCGCGTCTGACTGGTGATCAGGAGGACGCAGGTTCGATACCTGCCTAGAAGCCTCAGTGGTGCAGTGGTTACGCTACTCGCCTTGTAAACCAGGGATTGCAGGATCGATCCCGGGCTTCTCCAGACTTTCGGATGAGTCTTTAAACCGAGGTCCCGTCTCCGTATGACCTTAGCTGTTGGTGGGACGTAAAACTAAAACTCACTCACTCGATACCTGCCGGGGTCGGCAACATTCTTTCGTGGAGATTGATCATGAAATCTTTTCTACGGTCATTCTCTCCCTTTCGCTGATTCAAGAAGGGCAGTTGTCAGTGTCTGGCGAAAGAATGTTAACTGTACTGGTTAACTGCTTACATATAAGCCTGCCCAGGAAAAGTGTGGATAGGTAAACTGACCGGCTGAAAAATGACCTAAAAGTGTTGACTGGGCCGTTAAACTCCAATACAAATAAACAAACATTAAACGGACTTGTTAAAGTAATGTGTTTGGCCTCTGCTGACGATTTAGGTAGCAACATAATCGAAAACAAATGCATATCCGTGAAAACCCCAATTTTCTCATAGATAAAGTGGGATTTACAAGAGCGTTCATTGAATTCACTTGTTAACTTGATACGTTCTCTTGCATTTTCTTGCATCGACCCAACTTGCCAAAACACGCCCATTCAAATATATTAATTTTTTTTTCTGAAAATTTCAGATAAAAAAGTCTGATTATTTTCAAACTTCTGCTCAAAACATAGATTGTGGCAGGTCGTTAAACCGCCTCGGTGAGGCGGTTCTAACGAGTACCCACAATCTATGTGTTTGAGCAGAAATAAGAAAAAATATGTATACCTCTTTAAACTCCAGTTTTATCATATAAAAGTGGGGTTTAAGGCGATCAAAATTATACAGGCGTGTTTTCGTGATGCTAACATAAAGTCCGTAAGAAAATAGTTAGTTATATCTCAAATGTAGCTGATCATGCAATCTCTTGTTTTAACGTAGTTTAAGATCGGCACTAAAACGTTGAACAAAAGGTTATTTATCGTTTATTTTCTCATGCACAATTTACAAATAATAAATTATTCACTTTCTTTCAATACCAACAGACATTTAAAACGAAATCATTCAAACCACCGACAATGGTTATTTATCAATAAACTTAACTTTATCAATACTCATGGCCGCCCCTAACAACAATGCTCATCGTGTGTGACAACAACAAACAATCTTGTAATCACGTGGAGTGGATTATCCAATCGGATTACATTAAGTCTTTAGGTCACAGGTCAGCATCAAACATGGCGACTGACGTTTTACATGGACATACTAATATTACAAATATGGGATTATTAAATACACAAACTAGGGTATGTTCATTAAATATTTTTAAAAATAACAAAAATGAAATTTAAACCAGCGCGTGGAATTTCCTTCTGTTAATAAACTACTTTCTTCAACTTTAAACAAATCAAAGCACTGACAGTACTGGTGTGTCGATTGTCTCTGACAATACTGTTGGGTCGATTGTCCCTGACAGTACTGGTGGGTCGATTGTCGTTGGCCCAGCACGGAGGCTAAAACTGTTCCGGTCATCTCTTAAATTCCAGTATTTAAGTAAACAATGAAGACCCTGGCCAGACGCCGCGTTCTGCGGCATCTGATCTGGGTCTACACTGATTGCCAGTGATTGCCAACTAACGTTTTGCAGACAGCCCAGCACTCTGACGTCTCCATAAGGATGACGCAGATATAAATAACCCTTACCTGGATTTTCGTACAAATCAGTGACAGTCACGTGGACATAACAACAAAAAGCTCCTGCGCTTTGTAACCTTGGGTCGATTGACACAAAAATCATATTGATTTCAGTTTGGTGAAGATACTATAAGCCCTGGTTTGGTTGAGGAGTTACAGAAATTCTATGATAATACAGACTCTTTCCAGGATAGAGCAAAATGCTTGGAATTAATTGGGTCAGTCCAAATGGGCGATACAGCGAAAACAAATGCCTTGCAGAGGCCACATTCTGCCATGCCAGATTTCGGTGAGCATTGCTGTTAGGACACTTATTCAATTTAAATAGTTTTGTTGAAACCATAGGGACTTGAATCATGAAAAATGAATTTTTTTTTTTTTTTTTTTTTTTTCATTTTTTTTTCATGATTCAAGCCCCTCTGTTGAAACCAATACTTTTACGAACATACACATAATGAAAATGACAATGTCTGATGGAAATTGATGATTTTTTCTTTCTTCTTCTTTTCGATCGAAACGTGGATTGTACGTGGTCGTTAGAACGATATAACGAGTACCTACATGAACAGAAATAACGAAAATAATTTATACATTGTACCTTTGCCAACCCTAGTTTTCCCAAAAAGTGATGTTAATATTATAGCTTTAGCTCAGCAGCGACCATGTAAAATCATCGCAGACACTCGTGTTACATAGTCTTCAAAGATAAAAAATTGTGTCTTACATGTATATCTCCAAACAGAGGTGTTGGGGCCTCATGTGTTGGGGCCTCATGGGTGCTCGTTAGAACCGCCTTAGTGAGGCGACTCACAGCCTATATTTTGGAGCAGAAATAAATAATAAAGATGTATACCCATGTAAAGTCCAGTTTTCTATATATAAAGTGGGGCTTAGAGGGGTGGTTATTACACGACCTTGTTTGCATGATGCTGACTTCCAGGCGTATGTCTGCATGATTAAAACATTTTGCGTCAGTCAGACACATGCCTCGAAATAGAGTTTTTTTTTTCATACTAAAAGTTGAATTGAATAGGTTTAAGGTCTCTAGTTTCTGTTTACATATAGATTTATCAGGATATATATTTAGCTAACATGTTATTTGAAAGCAAGCAGGTATATAAAGGCTTAAACTAATATACGTATAGAGTGTTTAGAAAATCTTATCTGAACTTTAAAATATACACTACTTAAATGCCGCCCAGACAATACGTCCATGCAAGTTAAAAATACCATTTAACAAAATCGATGCATATTTTAAGTGAATAAATATTTGACTTGCAAAGTTTATGGCCTTCATTAAATTGACATATAGAAACAAGCAAGAATGAGTCATTTCAACACATCCATGTGCACACATTGCCGTTTTTCATATCTCCAGAACCATCAATTTTCAGATGAACAAATTTGATGTTTTTCATACTTCTAGTCTATTTGTGTGTTTGTTTTGGAGTTTAACGGCCCAGTCAACACTTTTAGATCATTTTGAGCCGGCCAATTTACCTATCCACACTTTTCGTTGGCAGGCTTATACGTAAGCGGTAAACGAGTACAGTGCCCATTCTTTCGCAAGAAACTGACAACTCCCTTCTTGAATCAGCGGAATGGAGAGAATGACCGTAGAAAAGATTTCATGATCAATCTCCACAAAAGAATGTTGCTGACCCCGACAGGTATCGACCCTCGTCCTCCTGATAACCAGTCAGACGCGCATCCGACTAAGCAACCGAGGCCGGTCATACTTCTTGTCTAAACATAGATTGTGTGTGCTCGTTAGAACCGCCTCATTGAGGCGGTTCTAACGAGTACTCAACATCTATGATTTGAGCATAAATAAGGAAATAATGTATACCCCCATGAACCCCGCTGCTCTCTTTATAAAATAGGGTTTCAATAGGTGCTCATTACACGGACTTGTTAAACCGGTCCATTTCCTTTCAAAGCTTTTCCCCAGCAGGCACTCAACGTTCAATTAAGGAATGAATTTTATTTTTCTGCTGTTCATGAAAGTATGAAAGCAGTGGGTCGCGTGCAAAGTAAAGGAATCCCGAAGTCAAGAAGAAGAAGAAATCGCACAATATGCATATGCCTGTAATGAGTTAAACTCCCAGCTTTACGCACATTACGCATGGCTGGCACATTTCCTTCAGTGCTCTTACTTACTAGCTTGCGTGATGTTGTAAATTGGTCTTTCTTCCTTTTCTGTAAAAAAAATGAGTTTTCCCCCTTGATCAGAACATTAACTGAAAAAAAAACTGTTTCGAGTTTTGTCCCTTCCTTATGCGTCAGTGATTGACCAATTTTTATGACGCTGATAGGCAATCATTTTTGGGATACCCTTCAACTTTTAACTCACTGCGCGCACGTGCTATCTAAGTGCGCGTACCATATTTTCTTTCCATAAAACTGAATAAAACTCCAAACTTACCATAAAAACTATATATCTATACTCTCCTAACTTATAAATCGAAGCAGAAATGCGTCAAAAATCACGTAAAATTCAATTCTTTTTCGCGATTTTCTGGACGAACTCACATTTTGTACAGCCTCCGACCATGTGACTCAATGGCGGGGTTTTAGCATTCTATAACGTAAAGCTGCGCGAAATTCAAAATTAAACCAATCAAAATGCAAAAAAGGCTGCTTCCTCTTGGACAGAAACAAAAAAAAAAAAAAAAAAAAAAAACACGCGACCACGTGATTTATATGATCAGCTGTTTAAGTAAGGACTCTAACTGATCACTGGGGTCATTCTTTAATGTTCCCTTCAGAGAGCACAGTCTTCTTAAAGAGTGGTCCGCAACTATATATGGAGAACTCTTCAATGTCTCCTTGCTAAACAACTGTTAACATAAACAGACCCTGATTCCAGTATGCAGTTGTAACACGAAATACATCATTATCATCATCATCACCATCATCAGTAGAACATCAGTGGCTCGAAAATCGATTCACCATGGTTGATTCAAATTCATTTTAAGTATCTAGAAAATCCTCCCCATACACGTGGCTCCATATATCCAGATATTTGGGATAGTTTTCGGAAGATTTTTTAATCTTGTCCTGAAAAGGTATGTTGTGGTTTCTCATTAGAATCGCCTTATCGAGGCGATTCTAATGAGTACACACAACATAGCTACCTTTTTATAGAACAATATCCCTACCTTTTTCAAGACATATCCCTAAATCATCCCCATTATATCTCCTAATCTGGCACTAGGATTAACCCTCAGTGGCTCCCACTACTTCGGTCACGGATAAACTGTCGTGGTCCCCAGGGGTATTTGAGCCGTATCAGGGTGCCTCCTAAAACATGCCGTGTCTGCTGGACAAACAATACCGCGCAACTAGCAGCTTAGCAATACGACATCTATCGTCGTTTAATTAAAGTCCAAATGCGTCAAAACACAATGACACACTGAACAACAACGGAATTTTCGTCACAAGTGACATGATTGTCAAAGTACCAAGAAACCTTAATCCATACTTAGCGGTAAATTACCGCTTTACTCAGAAAGTGGGGACAGAGCTTAGCGATTGTCAAAACCTATACCACTGCAATCCCGCCTTCATCACATTTGCGCTGCTATTAAAAATGTTATTAACATTACGTCAGTTGCTGAAAGTTTCGGCCAATCAACTGAGAAATAATCGTTTCGCCTGCATTGTCTGCAATCTCTTTTTAAGTTTATTTTGAGGGTTAACGTCCCCGTCAACACTGTGTATGTCATTTTGGAGACGCTGCTTCCAATTTCGTTGAACTTTTTCCCGACATTGAGATGAAATGGCATCTCAAGCCCTGTCGCCCAATTGAACCAATAGGGTTTATAAGCATTGAAAAAAAAAAGTGCAGACTCAGATCAGACGCGCGGCGTCTAATCGGGGCCTGCACTGTTTGCAAAATTTTCAGCCAATTTTCATATTGTTTTTGAAGAAAACACAACCCGACACCCCTGGGTTTTGAAATGGACTCCAGCAATAAATAAGGTGGAAGATTCCACCTGGTACAAAAATGGTTAAAATTCTCCGTCAAAACTTGACAAGGTGGCATAAGTGTGTGGTGAAGTGTATTCATTCACATCTTCAAAATGGATATTTCGAAATCACGCCTACACAATTCCTCACAATTACGTAGTAAATTTTACCACCGACAAAAACGAAAAAATATGATATTTTTCTTGCCTCTGCACAGAATGCGGATTGTGGGTACACGTTAGAACTGTCTCATCGAGGCGGTCTAGCGGGTGCCCACAATCTGCGTTTTAGATGGGAGGAAGAATAAGGTTCACCTCTCGAAACCCCAATTTTCATATATAAAAGTGGGGTTCGAGGCGGTCAGCATTACACAGACGTGTTGTTCGTGTTGAGTTTTCATATGCCAATTTGTGATACTTTCCCTATTTGTGTTCTGGGCATAGATTGGGTGTGCTCATTGGAACCGCCTCACTGAGGCGAGCCTTGTGGGTATTCACGGGCGGCTATGTCCTAGGGCGGCTATAAGAAGGGTAATTATGTCCCCCTGAACCCGCTTTTTTCTGTGTGAAGTCGGGTTTGGACTTGCTCTGATGAATCTGGGTTGACAGGGATGACATGCCTATCGTGAAACGTTTTGATGGGGAACAACAACTTCATTGTAAAACATGTCCGTGTGGTATAGAGCACTCTTTGATATCTCCAAAATGGATAATTTGCGTATGAAAATGTTTGATAATTTTCTAGTTTGTGTTCGGGGCGTGGGTTTTGGTGCTCGTTAGAGCCGCCTCACCCAGGCGACCCTGGAGGGTGCCCGTGGCCTATGTCTATGAGCTCAAAATAGGGAAGGTAATGTGTTCCCATATGAACCCCAGTTTTTTTTCTTTTTTTTTTTTTTGTTGTTGTTGTTGTCTTGTCTGTGTGTGTAGGGTGTTCTCGTTGCACAGACTTGTTTACCTGATATCAAAATTATCCATACTTTCAAATGCTTCACTACTGAGTTTAGACAGGATAAAGCGTTCATTATGGGTTCGCTGAGTGAGTGAGTGAGTGTTTCAGTTTTACGTCCCACCAACAGCTAAGGTCATACGGAGATGGGACCTCGCTTTAAAGACGTATCCGAAAGTCTGGAGAGGCCCGGGATTGGTTCAGTCAGTGATGGCACTTGATTATGGGCTGTTTCGATGCCAGAGACTATTTGTTAAATATTCTGTCTTCTTCCCTGAAACAAGTTATTAGCATTATCAATATTGGCTATCGGTGTACGAATTGCAACCTGTACATATACATAGCGCTCTTTACGCATATTACACATTTGCGTAACAAAATTGCCATAAATATGTCTTGCCATAATTGCTTAAACCTGTCTACGTCACACATGGGGTTGCGATTTTAATGAGAATTTTGCTACAAGTTATTTTGTAACGATTATTATTATTGTTATTACACCCGCTATTTCGAAGAAAAATCTGGTATAAAGAGGATCTTACACGAGTGGTCATTTCATATGAAATGACCACGGGTGTAAGATTCTGTTTATCATATGACCACTTTAAATTGGATTTCATCGCCTTTAAATTTGACAATTTCTCCACAAAAAAATGCATGGTTGACATGGACGTCGTCATGACGTTACTTAATCCCACCAAAGTGTTATTACACGTGTGGTCATACGATTTCTATTACACAACGTTATCCACTGCTTATCAACGACGTCATATGATAAATTGTTTTCGTACCAGAGTTGAGTGGTCGTCAGTCCGTCCGTCCGTTTGTCTGCCCGTCCGTCACGTTTCTTGTAAATGGATCGCCTCTGCAACCACTGAAGTTACACTTTTGAAACTTTGTAAGTGGATAGTACATGGTATGTAGACGGCTGTGGGTTACTTTTTGTGACATTGACCCTAACATGGTCCCAAGGTCAAAGGTCAGGGAGTAGAAAAAGAGAAAATGCGGGTACTTGTAATTGCGATGGTATAACATCGACAGCGTGATCTGGTTACTATTTATATGTATGCTGTCTTTTCAAAAGATCTCTGTCTTTACTGTGGTTGGGGTTTTATGACTTTTGACTAGTCTAATCATTCTAGTTTTTTATTATCTAACTACAGTATGGTAGTTTCCGGGAGAAAAGACGTACGTAAATAGCTATTACTCTGAACGATAAGACTCCTTGACATCATACGTAAACTATGGTGCGGTGAGCACCCTTTTGAACGCCAGTTTGTATTGCTAGGGGTGGGCCTTTTGGAGTCAATAATTTGGAACCGTGATCTGTACTTCTGGTGGAGATTGGAAAATATCCCCAATTTCTCACAAAGAGTATCTGCGTTGGTGCCACCTATGGTGAGTGTGTGTTTGAGTCCTGTGTCCCGACAACAGCTAAGGTCATGGATCTCTGTTTAAAACTGGAGAAGCCCGGTTGCCACTTATGAATGTATGCACACATTTCATGTCATTATCTATGCAATGTAAGTTACTTTCATATTTCATGTTAGTATATATGTACACGAGATTCCATTCATATTTCATCTTAGTTCTAAGTACACCTAACTCATTTATAAATATCACATGATATTTCATAATGTCATATTTCAGGTTAGTATACAAGTACATTAGACGTCAGTCAAAAGTTTGTTTCAGTAAATATGTACATCTTGTTCACTTAAGAAATGGATTTTATTTTTTTTTTCTGCGGAAGGGGCTCATGTAAACTTTGCTGACGACCCGTTGCCAGTCATGCTTTCACGAGGGGCAGAGAAATTAAGTTTATTTCTTATTTTAAAATAAATAAACGTGGAAATACTGTCCTTAAACGCATGTGCATTCTGTCTAGTGATACATGCCATGGCACAAGCTTATTTAGCTTGTTTTTTCTGTGGACTATGGATTGTGGGTGCCCGTTGGGAGCGCCTCGATGAGGCGGTTCTTGCGAGTGCCCACGGTCTAATTATGGGTGGAAATAGGAAAACAATCTCAATTTATCATTTTAAAAGTTTCCTTTTTCAGCGAAAGGCTGTTTTCGGAATGCAGAAATTTGGGAATTTGTCTCGCTACTGAATCATGATTGACCTTCAATAAGTATCAGAAACCTGATTTAAAATAAAGACTTCTTTTCCTATATAAATCTGATGCTATTCATCGCGAGGGCTCGCCTATATAATTCTGATCCCCTTCAACCCCACTTTTACAGGGTAAAACTGGGGTTTACAAGGGTGAACCTTATTTTTCCTGCTCCTGTTCTGGGATGTGGATTGTGGGTGCTCGTTGGAACCGCCTCTATCAGGCGTTTCTAACGGGTGCCCGCTGTCTGTGTTTTGGACGGAAATGGGGGGAATATCACTTTTTTTTAATTTAAAAATTTCGACTTTACGGAGATGAAGTTCACCATCTATCTGTGTGGGTGTGTCCTCGTGATGTGGTATATACACCCAAAGCTTAGTTGAACTTATAGTTTGAAGCCATCAAATCCAAGTTTGTATACATGTCATAAATATCCTCCATCATTAGGTTTATTATGTTTAGTTCTATGTTTATGTTTACTGCCTTTTACAACCGGTGTTGGGCGAGGGATTGTTTGCGCAGAGTATTACTTGTTCAGCCTTTGAAATTTGTGGATTTTGCACGACGGCTATATTATCATTCTTGATGCTAGTTACAGCTGTTACATGAACACTGCATATAAAAAGACTAGAATAGCCGTCACGCCAGTTTACCGTCGCATGTTCAGATTTTCTCTTTTGCTCCATTTTCTTGCACTGATTGCTATACATAATTATGTCAAATATACATTTTCATTATTAAAATTATTGCAAGACAATGGATTGATAGCAAACAAAGTTTATGTTCACACCAACTTTAAGAAAATAACGCGTAATGTTTCGATACAGTTAAACTTAGATTTCTTCTTCAGACGTGCACTCAGTTTTTCCATAGTTTTACTAGCTACATGGCTTGTTTCTCTCAGTATATACCTGTCAGGTGACATCCATCCTAATCCTGGTCCCGTATCATCAGCGTCCTCAAGCAGTATCTCAAGCTCCTCAACAACAGCCTCTAATAACATTTTCAATTCTATTAATCTTACCCACAACTTATCTGTTGTACATTATAATGTTCAAAGCATTCTTCCAAAATTAGATGTATTGCATACTGAATTATACGAGTTTGACATATTAACATTTACAGAAACTTGGCTTAGTCCCACTGTCGAAACTGAGGACCTGATATTACAATCATATAGTACACCTGAAAGAAAGGATCGAGACGGGGACAGTCATGGAGGGCTTATTTTATATGTAAAGGAAGGGGTTCTTTATAAACGCCGCAGAGATTTAGAGTTACGAAATATCGAATCTATATGGATTGAGTTAAAAAATGCGCATAAACATATATTGGTGGGATTATTTTGTCGACCGCCGAATTCAGATGCTTCCTACCTTTCCAGTATTGAGGATTCCATTGCTTTGGCTGAGGATACTGGTATATCTGAAATAATAGTTACCGGAGATTTCAACCTGAATATTTCTAATCCTGCCGGCTTAAGGAAAGTAAATTCTATTTGTCACCAGTTCTGTCTTCATCAAACTATCAATGAACCAACGCACTTTACTGAACATTCATCTTCGATAATAGATTTACTTTTTGTTAGTGATAAACACAACTTGATACTCAGTGGAGTTGGTGAGCCATTTCTTGACCAGTACATTAGGTATCATTGTCCTGTTTTTGGAATATTTAAATTTTCTAAACCAAGAATACATACATTCACTCGTACCGTGTGGTACTATGATCAGGGAAACTACACATCACTACGTAACAAAGCAACACAAATTAATTGGGATTCACTTCGCGATTCAGATATTGACATATATGCCCTCAACATAAGTAATCAGATAATATCTCTAGCAGCCAGCTGTATACCCAACAGAAAAGTGAGAATTAAACCAACTGAACCTCCCTGGATAAACTGTAACATTAAAAAACACATTAGGAAACGCAAAAGAGCATACAGAAAAGCCAAAAGAACAAACTTAACAACAGACTGGAAGACATTTAAAACTCTACGTAATAAGGTAGTCGGAATTATACGTGATTCCAAAAGGACACATTATGAAAAAATTGCATCAAAACTTTCTTCTGCTTCGCTTAGTTCTAAGGACTGGTGGAGGTTGCTAAAGTCATTTGTAAGTTCAAGTTTTAAATCAGCGATTCCACCACTAGAGTTTGATAACACAATTTATTCGGAAGAACTAGATAAAGCAAATATACTAAATAGCTATTTTCAAAGCCAGTGCACATTAAACGAAAATGGAGCTACGTTGCCTAATATACTTCCATCTACAATAAAAACACCCTTACAAAGCATCGTTTTAACTCCAAATGAGGTCGAAGCTGTACTAAAACTTTTACCAATGGGCAAGGCTTCTGGTCCTAATGACCTCAACAATCGCATCCTTCGAGAATTATCTTCTGAACTCTCTTACCCATACTGCTGTTTGTTTAATCAGTCCCTTCGTACTGGCTCTGTACCAAATTTTTACAAAGACGCTAATGTTTGCCCAGTCCCAAAGAAAGGTGATCCGTCGCTGATTACAAATTATCGGCCTATATCCTTGCTGAACACTGAAGATAAACTGTTTGAAAGACTAATATTCAAATATCTATTCAATCATCTACGGAACAATCAACTGCTCTCCTCTCTCCAGTCTGGCTTTATCCCTGGTGATTCAACTGTTAACCAGTTAAAATACATTTATAACGTGTTTTGTCAAGCACTTGATTCAGGTAAAGAAGTAAGAGCCGTCTTCTGTGACATCAGCAAAGCATTTGACCGCGTTTGGCATGCTGGACTCCTACTAAAACTTCAAGCAGCTGGTGTCACGGGAGAAGTCCTGAATTGGTTTCGAAGCTATCTGTCGGATAGAAGACAACGTGTAGTTACTCCAGGAATTGAGTCAGACTGGACCTTCATACATGCTGGAGTGCCACAAGGCTCCATACTAGGCCCCCTGTTGTTCCTTGTATACATAAATGACATTGTTATAGACATTGGGTCGAACATTCGTTTGTTTGCAGATGACACGAGTCTCTTTATAATTGTTGACACTCCTGCATCTGCAGCGGCCTGCCTAAATACTGATCTTTCTAAAATCTCTAGATGGGCATCAACGTGGCTTGTATCTTTCAGTCCTTCAAAAACCGAAGCTCTTCTAATTTCACGTAAACTTAATAAAAATCAGCACCCACCTATTTACATGCAAAACCAGGCAATCACTGAAGTTGAAACACATAAACACCTTGGTATTTACCTCTCGAACGATTGTACCTGGCACGAGCATATAGCATATATTACAGAAAAAGCATGGGTAAGAATTAACGTTATGAGAAAGTTAAAATTCAAACTGGACAGAAAGTCGCTCGAAACTATCTACTTAACTTTTATACGACCACTACTTGAATATGGTGACGTCTTATGGGACAATTGTACACAGTATGAAAAGTTTGAATTAGATAAGCTACAACATGAAGCAGCTAGAATTGCAACCGGCTGCACGAAACTTACGTCTTTAAACGCCCTTTATAAGGAGGTCCGTTGGGACACACTGGAAGACAGGCGAAGGAATCACAAATTGACATTATTTTATAAAATGAGTCACAACCTTACTCCTTCATACCTTTCTTCCCTTGTGCCACAAACGGTCAGCAGTGCCAGTCGTTACAATCTTAGAAACTCCAATGACTTACAGACTATTAATGCTAGAACAAATTTGTATTTTAACTCCTTCTTACCATCTACCACCAGAGCATGGAATAGCTTACCCTACGAGGCTTAACAATCTGAATCAGTAAATTCTTTCAAATACTCCCTAAATAAAGACAAATCTCCAGTACCAAAATATTATTACTCTGGCAAAAGAAAAACACAGGTGTTACACACGCGTCTAAGGACAAATTGTAGCTCTTTAAACTTAGATCTTTTTATGAAAAACATTACGGATTCACCTATGTGTCAGTGTGGTAGTATCGAGGACGCTCAACACTATTTTTTTCATTGTTTAAATTACCAACCCCAACGGACTGAACTGCTGAATGGTATTTCAATGTATTGTACGCCAACATTAAATCTGCTTCTATACGGCGACGACTCACTCACAAACGAAACAAACGTGATTATATTTCAACAAGTGCATCGATTCCTTACTGAAACAAAACGATTTTGATATACATGTATTAGCTAATGGTCATGCGACCGGTTCAATTGAAGGTATAAGTCTGTGTAGGTATGCTCTGCGGGTGCGCTCTCCCTCTCCCATTTGCCTGTTGTATTTCTTATTATTGTTAATTAACCTATATACATATATTATCTTCTTGTTCCAACAACTAAGGTTATTTATTTATTTATTTATTTATTTATTTATTTATTTATTTATTTATTTATTCAGTTACTTATTCATTTGCTTATTTATTTAATGAATATATTGTCATAGATAGAAACGTTACGATATAACATGTCAATTAATATTCTGACAAGTTTCCACCAATTGTTTACATTTTACACATGTCAGGAGAAGAACTATATAAGTACTTGTGCTTTCGTTCTAATCCTATTATTGCTTGTGTTACATTTGGATGCATATTATTCACTACCTTTATGAAATAAATATGTTTAAACTAAGCATTGACGGTTCCACTTGCACCACTTTGCCTTGGCAGGCTTAGATCCTCTAAGCGGTTTACCAGCACTCGTTTGCAGTCGGTTTTAGCTTTGCGTGGAAGCATCATGCAGCCCATCTATTTCTTCAAGCCCCAATGGGCGGGGGACGGTCTGTAATCTCTTAAACTCTTCAGAAGCACATGATGGAAAGTTAAACATGGGGCGACAAACCTTTCGGCGCTTCTTTGATTTTCGCTGCAGACAGTATCAAACGTGCGACGAGGAGGTCTTATTGCTAAACTGCTGGTTGCGTGATTGTAAGAACATCTTATGATCACACACTCGTGTCACGACAATGTGGCTTTACAAAGAGGGCTTTCTGGCGAAAATTTGTTTTACTTGTTTCTACAGCCTATGTTTTTCGCAAAATAAGGCAATTATAGTGGTGGGATAGGAATTGGGTGTGGACAGGGATGTATCACTTGATAGCCAATGGTATAATAGCGTTTGGTGGTTTGTGCACGATGTCAAGCAACGCTGTCATACAATGACGGTATTCGACTGGAGACCTTTCGTGGAGCACGACTAAGCTCCGCCCACGATGCGCAGTGGAAAATTGTGCTCCACGTTTTTGTACCAGTCGAATGTAATTCGTGCTTCACGCGCTATAATGGCTTCCGGTTTGATGCCTAAAGCAAGAAAATGGAAAACTAATGTGACTGTTTCATATTTTAGCATTCTTGTAAGCCCCTCGGTTGCACAGAAGGCAAAAGCAAATACAAATAATCAAATATATTCGTAATAGATTCACGGAGAGACACCATGGCGAAAGGTCAATTGTCAAAGCTAATCACGTGATAGACACAGTAAATCTTTAAAAACAAAATGGCTGCGTCCGTGCAAGATCTGATAAAAATCATGGAAGCTAAAATGGTCAATATTTACCTCTCTCATCAGATCCAGACAGGATGCATGAATCTCAATTTCAAAGTTTTTTATCAGTATAATAAAATCATCTTGAAACAACTTCCTAAATGAAATTTTACTGTGCTACTTTTACTTCCGCGTTATGTTCGGCCATATTAATTCAGTCACGTGACTGATTTCACGCTCTCCTTGAAACGTGGTCGTTGTGCTCCACGAAATTGTCCGAAATGTCACGAATCTCCCAGTCGAACGCAAATCGTGCTCCACGCTTCAATTCGTGGAGCACGAAAACGCCAGTCGAAAACCGCCAATGTCTTAACAGCGACGTCCGTTGCTTAACTTCGCGACAAAGCCATCCACTCCAAGGCTGTAGAAGTGGCACATATCAATAACCGTTACATTTCTCCCCATCAACTCGTGACTTAGTCACGAAGTCACACATGCCTAACTGGGGACGAACCGAAGGCGGAGCGTATGCAGCACACTAAGGACACTGCCTTCCACCTAGCCACAACCGCCAGATGTTGCGATTATGGGTCGTCCACGAAATCATGCAAAGACATCGCTTATCCTGGTACTGACCGCAATGTCCACTGTTTAACTTCGTAGGCCAACGTCATTCTATCAGATTTTGAACCATCCCAATGGTATACATTATGTACATTCCTGCACAGAATGAATAAAGAATAATGCAGCTGTCATTAGGGTAGCAAGCTCTCTTGTTATAATGGCGTCTTTCAAATCTATAGAACTCACATTTTTCCCAACGAAACGACTCTAACTAACATCCGCCTTTGTAGGGGTTTTGCGTTCCTTTTCCATGGGTTGTGTTTTTTCATGGACGTTTTACACCCTGGTGTAAATGTATAAGACGTCCTTATTGTACATGTAATGGATACGTCTCGTCAGCGCATGATACAATATTGATACGATATTGATTACAAATAAATGATAATATCTAAATAATTTGTATGACACCCCATCTTTATATCAATTCTTATCTATTGTTCCAGACTTGTTAAATATTTCATAAACTAGCTCAATTATTGCTCGGTGGTTTGATTGACTGCCTGTAATTGATTGCAATATCGGCCAGAGCATGACACAATCTACCAGATGACCTGTGCGACCAGCGAAGACTCAGATCAATCCGTAAAACAAAGAGCATTATCCAGAGTCTTCTCGTTCTGATCTTTGGATAGCCACGTTTCTATAGAAGGCATATAACAACAGCGAAGACTCTGATCAGCCTGCGCATCCGCGCATGCTGATCTGAGTCTTCACTGGTAGCGCAGGGCGATTTGTAGGCTTTGTCCTGCGCTATCTTATGTTATTAATTTTACAAAATATCAATTTTATAAAGATAGAGATGCGTGCAAGTGCAAATATGTTCGTTTTGTGTCACGAAGAGGTCGTCGAGACCTGAAGTTATATTGGAGATACAATCGGATCCCAAATCCTCCCTCTGAATTAATAAGGGCTTAAATCATGGATGTACGGGGAGATATTTTTACGGTCTTCACAGCTGCACAACCAAAAAGTCCTGGTATGAAAACCGAAAAAAGAAACGACCCTGAAAATCGACACCTAAGGCTACTAGTACGGTTATATTGCACGTGTCTTGCAACCACTGTCCAAAGTCGATCTGGTAGCAAGTATTCTAAGTGTTCTCGAGATTTTCCGTCGAAAAGGCCATCGCGAACAATATAATTACACCGCAGTCAATACCAACACAACTAACACCCCTGACAACCCAACGACTCCAACCAGCACAAGCCAGCTGTATGCAATATTATAATGTCATTAATCAAATAATTTCGTATTGGCCCAGTTACAGGTCCTAGGTCCGCTGTATTGGCACGAAGCCGAAGGCCGAGGCCAATACAGCTGACCGAGGACCTGCAACTTGGCCAATACGAAATTACTTGATTAATGACAATTTTATTAATTGACGCAATTAAAAACATGATTTATGATTTTTGAATATTGGTTGACTTGATGAAATACAGAATAATCAATTAATAACATGCCGAACAAACCACCAAAACAACACCATAACCAACCTTACAGCCAACACTACAGCCGGGACGCACGTAGCCAACACCACAACCTCTTCTACCGAAATCAACAGCATTTTATCGAAACATTCATCATGAATAACTAACAATTTTTCAACCATTAACACGGCCCGCAACCTACCACCACAATCGAGACCACGACAACGAAAACCACCCAAGCCGACACCACAACCACTTAGTAGTACCCCATACACAACCATTACGAAAACACGCCTATCCAAATATATTGAACATTTTACCGCCAAAAAATGAAAATTTTCTGATGAAAAATTGCGATATTTTTCTTTTTTCTGCTCGAAACATAGGTTGTGGGTACTCGTTAGAACCGCCTCGCTGAGGCGGTTCTAACGAGTACCCACAACCTATGTATTAGAGCAGGAATAAGGAAAATAATGTATACCCCTGCAAACCCCAGTTTTACTATATAAAAGTGTGGTTATAGGGGGTCAAAATCATATAGGCGTGTTTTCGTGATGAACATTACAACCAACGCCGCTACAACAGCACGACCAACACTGTATCACTCGCTTTTACCACAATCGACATCAGTATCTCCACAACAACTACCAACACCCCTAATCAACACAACAATGTCTTACACCCTATTGCAGTCAACACCACATACCCCTCCACCAAAAAACAAAACAAAACATTTGTCATAACCAACACTAAATCGCTACTGTCTGATCAGCAGCCTTGTGTTTGTTCACTGTTCGGCGAGTACAATACTCCTAAAATTACCATTTCAAGACTCGTGCTAGTCTGAGCAGCAGGACAGACCGGTTTTTGTCCTGCCTGGTAGAAAACCAGGGGCCAGTTTCATCAAAGCATTTGCGACGTATTTTCGTCTTATAAAGATCGTACGAAGTTCTTACGACAAAAATCCTGTTTCATCAAATGCTCAAGATCTGCGATGTTCGCACATTTTGTCCTATTTCTGAGATGACTATTTAGACGTCGCACATTGAAATTTTCGTCTTAAACGTTGGACATGTCTCGGAAGTAGATAACGCGCATCATAGTTTATAGAAACCTACGCTCGTTGTTAAAAGAATGGTGCGTAAATGCCATTTCGCTTTCCTTCGCAGACCACGCCCATTACTTATACTAGCCCATGCAATGAAGACCCCTTATATAATCTTTAGTTTGGGTTTGGGTTGGGGGTTTCCATATTTTTGGACGGGTTTTTCAAGGAAAAATTCCGTCCTGTAGAATAGCTATGTCCGGGCGGGCGGGCGGGCGGGCGGCCGGCCGGGCGTCAACGTCCCGGTTTACCTTTTGGTTAACCCCGTCAAACCCGTCCATAATGCCATTTGGCATTTTTCTTGTTTTCTAATAGAGACTGTGGGTACTCATTAGAAGCGCCTCTTTGAGGTTGTGCTTACGAGTACTCACAATCTATATTTCATCCGACGCTGGCTTTCGACCATCGGGGCTTGGAGACATAGAGCTTCCGCACAGAGCTAAAACCGTCCAGACTTGATTACTGGTTAACCGCTTAGTTTGTAAAAGCCTACCCATGAAAAGTGGTACGAGTGGGACCGCTCCTTAAACCATAGCGGCTTTGTCGGTAGGGTTTATAATGTCACTTCACCTCAAGGTCGGGTAAAAGTCCTTCAAAATCAAAAGCAGCGTCTCCAAAATGACCTAAGTACATGTACATTGTACCAACAGTTGGCGGGGTGCAAACAAAAGAACCAACGCGTTCAGGTAGTTCTAACGATTACCCACAATCTGCGATTAGACTTTTGATTAAAATGAAGTCTCAGTGTTCCGCAAATCGACACATAAATCTAGAATTGTGAATACGACACAGATTCCCCCGCCCAGGACCACCCTCTCCAAAAAAGCATGTTGCCAAAAAAAAAGAGACCGCATTGCTCGGCTGGAAAACTGTCCTTGAGAACAGGCGTAGGTGTGGGTTAATGTCGTTTATGTCTTGGAAAAGTTTGTATCATCATCCAGATATGCATCAAATCCATAAAAAAAATAAATTACTAAGTCTGTGAAATTGACCTTGACTTTTGGTTTTACGGCGCTTTCAAGATTATTTCTTTTATTTCGAGCAGATCATTAATCAGATGTGGACGAACACAAAACGGAGTAGCCGGAGAAACGACATGTATCTTTCTTCATACCAAATATGAAGTAAATGCATTAAATTGGTTGGGAAATGTGAGCTCTTATCAAAAAAAAAAAAAAAAAAAAAATATTTAAATAAATCTGAGTCTGTAACCTATACCTTGAGGTCATGGGCATTGGCCGCGATTATGTTGAAAATTATGAGTCCGTGACCTTGACCTTGAGGTCAAGGGCAGTGGTGCGGGTATGCTGAATTAACTTCGAATGTGTATCTATCGCCGTACCAAATAGGAACCATATCCATTATATATGATTTAAAATTATGAGCTTTTAAATAATTTCAGCATTTAAAGTTTTCTAAGTCCATGACTTGACATAGAGGTCATAGGTAAGGGTCAGTGTACAGTGTATTGCTGAATAAACCTTTTGACATATGTATCATCACAATTCCATCATATGGTTTGGAAAATATGAGCTCTTAAAAGTTTAGGTTCTTCCCGGTACAATGTCTTAAACCCGAGGGTACAGAAACGCGTACGTTCACCCATACGGAAGGACGTACGTACATGTGCGTACACTCGTATGTACGAAACCCTTTAATGTCGACGGCGGGGAAGAGGATCATGGTCCTGCGTACTGTCATTTCGCCTATGTGCAGACGATTGTATAATGGTGTATACATCTAGCTATAGAACAGGTTCTTTGTAATTTAAAATCAGTCATTCTGTAGGCTCTATGTTGCAAATGAACTGAATTTATTTTTCATGGTAAGACTGGACGGCCTAACAGACGAACAATCAATGAAAGAAATATTTGCTACAGACCATTGCCAACAACAAACCGGGGCTGAAAACTGATATACGTTAAATACGAACACTTACAGAGGCTACGTCATGTAACGTTATCTGCGGTTCCTTATTAATCATCATGTATTGACGTTTTGTGTTAAAACCGTGCATAACCTGTGTTTGAAGTTCATACGATAAATTGAATCTTGCATTACGAAAACACACCTATACAAATGCATTGTAAACTTTACCGCCGAGAAAACGAAAATTTTAAGACGAAAAATTGCGATAATTTTCTTATTTCTCCTCAAAATATAGAATGTGGGTACTCGTTAGAACCACCTCATCGAGGCGATTGAGACGGTTCTAACGAGTACCCATAATCTATATTTAGAGCAGAAATAGGAAAAATTAAATTTACCCCTGTAAACCCCATTTTTTACTATATAAAAGTGGGGTTCAAGGGGGTCAATATTATATAGGCTTGTTTTAGTGACGTATCCGTGCCCTTGTATAACTGAATTTGTTAATTTGAGCGTGAAAAGGTAATACAATGCTCAGCGAAGTCTCACATGTTATCTAATACTATAAACTCAACAGTACACGTGCACTCATGCTGAAAACCCAACCCCCCCCCCCCCCCCCACACACACACACCGCATTTACAGACAGACCCGCGTGTTGTAAAAGGTTTACTATCAACGATAGTCTGACGTCACGGCGTCAACAAAACAGTAGTACAGTGGGAAATGGGTCCAGATAATTAATATCTGTATCTTACGATAATGA
Source organism: Lucinisca nassula (assembly GCA_963580285.1). Lineage (NCBI taxonomy): Eukaryota > Metazoa > Mollusca > Bivalvia > Lucinida > Lucinidae > Lucinisca > Lucinisca nassula. The sequence continues at coordinate 104,314,000 of OY757015.1, forward strand.
AATGGAAACACAACTTTGAAACAACGTAGAATCAACGTTGATTCAACGTTGTTTATATTGAATGTACATCTACATCCACTGGAATAATAATTTTAAAACGTGTTATCTACTTTACACGGCTATTTCAAGACGGTACGTGATCACGCATGTGACAATTAGTGGGCCCGTTTAAGAGCATATTCAAAATTGCGACATATTTTAGTGAAACGCAAATTTAGCTCTTACGATCACTTTGCGATGTTTTGATGAAACTGACGTACGCAGTTCTTTAAAAAGTGCGTAAGAACAATTTAAGATTAATCGCAGGATGTTTATTGATGAAACTGGCCCCTGGAAGATATGTTATCTCTTCACGGGCTTATACATGTATGTTGTATGGTGCAAGTGTGATAAATTTTACTGGTGTTTTCACGGACCAGTTGCTAGCATACTGGATAAGAAAGCTATAACCAATATACGAGCATCAGGTCAACAAGTCCGTGTCATGACCAGCCTTGTAAAACTGAGCCCCGCCAAGCGAATTTGTGTCTTCGAGCATTCCGTCATGACAAATTTTAACTGCGCATGCCCAGCCATTCAGAGGGGCCAGGGATATGGCTTTCTGTCTGAAGGTTCTTCTTGATTCACTGCTTGTATGAGCGAGCAGCAAAGGTTCTGGCGAGACTGCGCGGATGCGCAGGCTCGCCTGAACCTTCGCTGCTCGAATAGGCGATAAGTACCAAAATCGCTTGACGGGGCCCAACTCACTTTATATAGAGAAAACTGGGGTTTAAAGGGCCTAGTCATCACGTGAACAAGTCCGTGTAATGAACTACCCCTTAACCCCCACTTTATACAGAGAGAACTGGGGTTTACAGGGGTATACCTTATTTGTGTTATTTCTGCTCCAAGACACAAGTTGTTGGTACTCGTTAGAACAGTTCTAACGACAAACAACAACTTATGATTAAAATATAAATAAGGAAAATATCACTATTTTTCACAAGAAAATTGACCGTTTTGAAGACATAAAAGAATGCCTCAATGATGCGGTTCTATCGAAGAAATATATGGGCTGCATGATGCTTCCACACAGAGCTGAAACCGACCCGCACACGAGTACTGGTAAACCGCTTAGAGGATCTAAGCCTGCCCCGGCAAAGCGGTGCGAGTCGGCCCGTCCATGCTTATAAACCCTATTGGTATCATTGGGAGGCAGGGCATGAGATGTCATTTCATCTCAATGTCGGGTAAAAGGCCCACAAAATTGGAAGCAAGGTCTCCAAAATGTCCTTTACAGTGTTGACGGGGACGTTAAACCTCAAATCAAACAAACAAATCTATCGAACCGGTTCTATCGAGCACCCACGATCGATTTTGGGACTAGAATTGAGAAAAAGTATAAAATTTTCATCTGGAAAATGTTAGTTCTAGAGATAAGCAAGGTGACAGTTTAGTACACGAGTGTTTTATCGTTATAATTTGGGCCCCGTCAAACGATTTTGGTACTTATCGCCTATTCGAGCAGCGAAGGTTCAGGCGAGCCTGCGCATCCACGCAGTCTCGCCAGAACCTTCGCTGCTCGCTCATACAAACAGTGAATCAAGAGGAACCTTCAGACAGAAAGCCATATCCCTGGCCCCTCTGAATGGCTGGGCATGCGCAGTTAAAATTTGTCATGACGGAATGCTCGAAGACACAAATTCGCTTGGCGGGGCTCATTTAAGATCTCGATGGGTGGGGTAGCTCATGTTGTATACTTATGATGTGCACAATTTTACTGCCGAATGATTAACGATTAGTAGTTTTGTAAAAAAAAGTTAAGGCATAAAACAGGATTTTCGTAATGCAAGACTTTTACATTTTGTTTTGTAGAAAATGTGATTTCCAACAATTTTGCTTCTTTTAGATGCCAACAACTTAGCAAATATGTGTCAAAACAGTATTATTTGACCAACTTCAGTTTGTTTGCCATCAAGAGTGAGGTAAAAAAAAAACTCTTTTAGATTTGCATACCGGTTCAGTTTTACAGCTTTTGTTATAAATTCGATATGATGATGGTTTAGTTTGTTTGTTTATGCTGCGGTTTTACGTCCCCGTCAGCATGGTTTTGGTCATTTTGGAAACGTTACTTTCTGCTTTAATGGGACATTTACCCAGGCAACATTGAGATGAAATTAAGTCTCAATCCCTACCGCCCAAGGAAGGGTTTAAGGAGCGGTCCGACTCGCATCACATTTCCTGGCCAGGCTTATACATTCCATAACGAAAACTCGCCTATAAAAATACAGTGTAAACTTTACCGCGGAAAAAAAATGAAATTTTTTAGATGGAAAATTGTGATATTTTTCTTACTTATGCTCAAAATATAGATTGTGGGTACTCGTTAGAATCGCCTTATCGAGGCGGTTCTAACGAATACCCACACTCTATATTTTAGAGCAGATATAAAAAAAATAAGGTATACCCCTGTAAGCCCCAGTTTTACTATATAAGAGTGAGGTTCAAGGGGGTCAAAATTATATAGGCATGTTTTCGTGATGTAAGCGGTTTACCAGTACTGAAGTTCGGTCGGTTTTAGCTCTGCTCGGAAGCACTGTGCAGCAGAATATTATTTCTCCAGGCCTTGATTGGCGGGGTCTAATCGTCGGAGTTTATTTACCTTGTAATCGCTTTACATTTAGGCCAGTACATTTAGCTCGAAATGACCCTTGACCCACAACTAATTCCTTGAGAAATGTTATCAGCAGTTTTAGTATCAGGAAGGTGTCCTGATTTATAGAAAAAAGTCCTCAAAAAAAATCCGAGGGGAAAGGGTATTTTTGGGGGGTGAAAAATTACGAAAAATGAAGAAAAATCACAAAAACCAGGACAAAATTAATATTACTGGCGTATGTTAAACAATTAATACTTGACTTCATTAAATCATCCAAAATGAATATTTCTATTTGGGGAAAAATACTAAAAATTCTGAAGATAAAAGTTTTCTTTTAATTTTTTTTATATATATATTTTTGTGTGAAATATATGGAAAAACAAGTATTAGCTTTTTCAAAAAGCTTGAGTCTATGCTAAGCACACATTAATTTGTGTAGTACTAAAATGTGTCAGTTACCATAAAGTGTAAAAAGAGTCACAGACATCAAATAAGGATTTCCAAATCTTATCAACAATGTCACATAAAACAAAATCAAAAAAGGAAAATCAAAAGCAAACTGCGGCACATCACAAAACATGCCTATGTAATTTTGACCCCCACTAACCCACTTTTATATAACACTTGAGGTTTAGGGGTTATACATTATGTTTCTGCTCAAAAGCATAGCTTCTGAGATTGTTGATACTCAATAGAACCGCCTCATCTATGTTTTGAGCAGAAACAAGTGAGTGAGTGTGTTTGAGGTTTACGTCCCGTCAACAGCAAATGTCATATGCAGTGGTTTCAAAAACATTTTGGCATCCAGATTTCAAGGAAAGATAGGATTGTGATTTTCAATGTTATCTGAATAAAGCCAAATTTATGAAGCATAGCAGGGGAATAATGTCTAAGTAAACGGGAAAACCCCCAGTACCCGTCTATTGATGAAACCCCTGCATACGGAGACCGGACCTCGGTTTAAAGACTCATCTGAGAGTCTGGAGAAGCCTTTGGATCGAACCCACGACTCCTGGTTAATGAGGTGAGTAGCTTAACCACTACACCATGGAGGCCTCTTTGAGCAGAAATAAGAAAAATAATGTACATGTATACGCCCTAAAACTCCCCACTGCCCCACCCCACCCAGGTGTATATGGGTAGCAGTGGTGTAAAAGTCAACTGCTTCTCCCTCGCGCACGTGAAAACATCCAGAATGAGGGATTAAGTTTGAGACTTTCATCGCAATCGAACAAAAATAAATTAGTATAAACTAAAACTCGATGAGGAAGGGGTTTCTATCGAGTACCCACAATCTATGCTTTTGAGTAGACATTACGAAACACGCCTTAACAAAAACATTGTCAATTTTTCAGCCCCAAAATGGAATTTTAAGATTAAAAAAATGATGTTTTTCTTATTTCTGCTCAAAACATAGATTGCAGAGGTCGACTAAGAATCGCCTGAACTTGGCGGTTCTGCCGAGTACCCACAATTATGTTTTTGCACTGATATAAGAAATTTAATGTTTATCCCTGTAAACCAGTTTTACAATATAAAAGTGGGGTTGGAGGGGTCAAAATGATATAGGCTTGTTTTTCGACCCCACCCATCTGGGCTTGGTTTGGTTGATTTGAGGTTTAACGCACCAACAAATGTATAGTTAGGTGGCTATGTAAATGGACAGAATCAATGTAAGTCAATGGGATTTATTCCGTTAGACACCGCAAAATACTTCTTTTCTGTGGCTAAAAGTAGCCACTTAAGTATCGATCCTGCCAAAAATAGCCACATAACTATCCATTTGTGAGAACATCCTTCCCCGTCAACACTGTAAAGGTCATGTCCCCGTCAACACTGCAAAGGTCATTTTGGAGACGTTGCTTCCAATTTTGTGGGAATTTTACCCGACATTGAGATGAAATGACATCTCAAGCCCTGTCGCCCAATGAAACCAATAGGGTTTATAAGCATGGATGGTCCGCCTCGCACTGCGGTTCCAGGACAGGCTTAGATCCTCTAAGCGGTTTACCAGTACTAGTGTGCGGGCCAGATTCAGCTCTGCGTGGAAGCATCATGCAGCCCATATATTTCTTCAAGCCTCTATGGGCGGGGCCGATCTGGGCTTGGAGTAATAGATTGGGCTGCATGATGCTTCCGCACAGAACTGATACCGACCGCACATGAGTACTGTTAAACCGCTGAGAATGTCTAAACCTGCCCAGAAAAGTTGCTGCGAGTCAGCCTGTCCATGCATGTAAACTCTTTTGGATTCATTGGGCGGCAGGGACTGAGATGTCATTTCATCTCAATGTCAGGTAAAAGTCCCACAAAATTGGAAGTAACGTCTCGTTTTCGTGATGAATAAGAAAAACATCAGAATTTTCTCTGGAAATTTTTTGGGTGATCAAATCTTCCAATAGATTTCAATATGTGTGTTTTCGTAATGTTTTTTTTTTATGACCCCAACTTTTTTGGAGGGGCATATTGCTTCTGGTTGGTCCATTAGAACTTCCGTTACGCCTTTGATGCATAGCATAACGCAAGAACCGTGCATGCTAGGGTTTTGAAATTTCATATATGGATTCTTCATGGAAATTTAGCTAACCTGTATTTTTTTCTTATCCGGATTATGCCCCTTTCAAAAGTTATTGCCTTTTGAATTTTTGTTTTTATAAAATCTTGTCAGCAACATATCTCAAAATCTATTGTAGCTAGAACCTTGTAAGTTGGTGAAAAGATTGGTGCTGATGAGTAGATGTCCTGATTAACTTTTGACTAAATTCCGAAAAATACTTTGTGGCTAATGGCCCTTTGTCACTTTCGGTACATTGTATGCATTGTGATGCATAACATAACTTTAGAAGCTTGTATGCTAGGGTTTTGAAATTTCATATATGGATTCCTCATGGAAAGTTAGCTGAAAGATATTTTTCCCATCCGGAATTTGCCCCTTTAAGGTTGTTTGAGTCAACCTTTATGTTCAATCAGCTCAAAACAGTTATTGTGAGCAATGTTGGGAGACAAAATTTGTAAATCAATTTCAAGGGGGTATCCCTTTTCTTAGTATTATTTTTCCTGCCTGTTTAAAATTCAGCGGCCAATTTCTATTGCAGTAAGTAGATAGGACAGTGTTGCAATTGTTCTGATTGTGATTTTTGAATGGTTGCTTCCACAAAGTCACACATAGCTTTCAAAATCTTATGTGCGCAATGTTACCAGAATACACCGTATACACATATTTATGATATTAATTGATTTGATTCTGATGGCACAAATGTGCTTCCATACACTAAATTTTTGTCATGAGACCCCCCCCCCCCCATCCCCCCAAAAAAAATGTTTATTTTTACAACTTGGACATAGTATATCAAAAGCATACAAGGGAAATATAAATGGCATCTATACAAAAAAAAAAAAAAAAAAAAAAAAAAATAGAATATAGAAAGCAGCGGGAGTCTACATCGTCTGCTTGTGTCCGCCAAACCTTCAACTGAATTTTCTTTTGATTTTGTGGATTCCAACACATATAGATGGATAGATTTGGGAAAAAGCATAGCCTCCGTGTACCATATCTCGAACGATTTTGAGCAAATATTTCCATTTTTCAATCAAGAGAAAGCTTCTTCGTTCTCTTTTTAATAATAAATTACAGACTGCACATTAACAATTTGTGACGTATATTTTGTTTTTAATGACGTCATTTGTTTGCGCGTGAGGAGAGCTAGCCTTACAGCCGGTAAAACAGTGTATGGTGCTATTATTGGACCATCACTTATTTATTTTTTTTCTGCGGATTAAATCCTAATTTTCTCAGAACTGGCACGGATATTTTTTGAGGACTTTTTTTTGGTAATTAATATAACATAGCCCTGTGTTTTGGTGTTAAAAGAATTTCTCAAGGAATTATCTTGACCATAAAAATTAAAGTGCCTCGCCTAATTGGATCATTTTAAGTTTTAATCTTTTTATCCTGTGCATTTCATTTAAAATAAAGCTTAAACCCTAAGGAATATAAAGAAAATCTGACGTTTGCGGGAATGGATATGCCTGACATATTTGTGCCTCTTAACAAGGGAAACAACTTTCGGAATCTCCTTGTGCCCCTCTGGAACAGGATTCTGCTCTTCAAACGTGAAGAAAAGAATTCGCCCCTTTCTTCAAGACCAAGAGGGAGACAAAATTATTAATTTACCGTTGAAGGTGTTTCCATTTCCCTCAATAATTTATCTGTTGTTTTGTTCCTTCTCTACAGGTCAAGACCATTCCAAGAACTTTCTTAGTCCTTATCAAACATCATATAATAGAGATTACCCACTTAAGAAACCCCTAGACACCGTAGCCATAAGGTAAGTTTATGAAGTGTGTGTGGGTAATTTTGAGAAAGGGAGAAAAGGCAGCACATGAGATGAAGGAGAGCGATAGGAGAGGAAGATGAAAGAAAAAGGAGAAAACATCACAATATTCCTCTTCTACTCTAACAAGCTGTAAGGACTGCGGGCCTTGCCAACTGTAGTGTATGTAAATGCAAATATCAGTTGGGCGCTCCAGATTACATAAGATAAACGATATCCCACAAAACTTTGTGGCAGTGACACTGTGGCCCCTATTTTCTGTCTATGATATATTGATCATGATGCGTCACAATAACACCGGCACTCCCATTTTTGTACACTGTATATGGTGTATTTGTTTGATTTGATGTTTAACGTCCCCGTCAACATTAAGGTCATTTTGGAGACGTTGCTTCCATTTTTGGGACTTTTACCCGACATTGAAATTAAATGACATCACAAGCCCTGTCGCCTAAAGAAACCAATAGGGTTTATAAGCATGGACGGTCCGACTCGCACTGCTTTGTCTGGGCATGCTTAGATCCTCTAAGCGGTTTAACAGTACTCGTGTGTGGTCGGATTCAGCTCTGCGTGGAAGCATCATAAAACCCATTTATTTCTTTAAGCCCCAATGGTCGGGGTGTATTCTTTGTTTCTAGAGACAGCCTTTTCTTGCAAAGTTTTCACACATATACCCTGATCAGACTGAGGAGCATTCTAATCTTGGTCCACCTTGACTGTTTGCAACAATGACTTTTAAAGTAACCTGCAAACGACAGTTGTTGTGATTTGCATCATAAGCGTTATTAGTTTTATTTTGGTAAAGCCGCGTGGTGGCGGTAAAACTTCTCTCAGTAATTCATCAGGCGTTTTACATTTGAACATTTTGGTTTTGTTTTTCCGTTCAACATTACGTTTGCGTACAAAAACAATTAGCATGTTGAAACTGAAAATTCATTTTAATAGACGTTTTTTTGATTACATAAATATTTATAACACTGAATCATACATACATGTGCTAAATTTAAATGATGCGGCGATAACTCGAACACAGATGGCTACAATGAACTTCCATAACTCAGATACATACCGACACTCGATATAACGGCAAAACTCGTTTTAACGACAATTTCAATGAAGCGTATCCTTTTTTAAAGTTGATACAGATTAATGGTAATATTCAAGAATATTGTAATTATTTAATACTCCAAAAAGCAAATGTTATGGATATTTGTTAGAATCGCCTCAACGAGGCGATTCTAACAAATATCCATAACGTTTGTTGACCGACGCGATACTAACAAACATTTGTTCCTTGGAGTAATTAAACGAGAAAGTCCTTCTTACTTCTTTTTGGGATTCTTTACAACGGTTAAATCCTTGTAACGGCACCAAACCGGGAAAAAAATTATACTGTCGTTATAACGAGGGTCCACTGTATCCATATATTTATGCTTTTTCTTGTAAAAGGAATGCTGGGTTTAATCATTAGATTATAATCCGTACACACAGCGTTCCGTTATTTTATAGGTCGAAAATACATTTTTGGTCGTCCCCACTACACCATAATTATACCTGACGCCCAGCCCCTGTCCATCGGGCCTTGAAGAAATAGAGGGGCTGCTTGATGCTTCCACACAAAGCTAGAACCGACCTGCACACGAGTACTGGTAAACCGCTCAGAGGATCTAATCCTGCCCAGGCAAAGCGGTGGGAGTCGAACCGTTCATGCTTATAAACCCTGTTGGTTTCATTGGGCGGCAGGGCTTGAGATGTCATTTCATCTCAGTGTCGGGTAAAAGTCCCACAAAATTGGAAGCAACGTCTCCAAAATGACCTTTACAGTGTTGACGGGGACGGTAAACCTCAGATCAAACAAACAAACAATGCATGATACCTGCTGATTAACCTTGATTAGATCAAACTACCCATGTATCGAACAAATTTTCATGGTCCCATAGGTAATCTAGTCACTGGGGTTTGACTGTAATTCCGCATAGTTTGTTTTATCTCATAAATCTTGATGATGTAGATAAATGTATACAATGTATTGGAGATCACGAAAACACGCCTTTATGATTTTGACCCCTTGAACCCCATTTTATATAGAAAAGCTGGGGTTTACAGGGGTAAACCTTTTTTTCTTATTTCTGCTGTAAAATATAGATTGTTGGTACTCGTTAGAACCGCCTCGTTGAGGTGGTACTAACGAGTACTCACAATCTATATTTTGAGCAGAAATAAGAAAAAATATCACAATTTTTCATCTTACAATTTTCAGTTTTTCGGCGGTAAAATTTACAATGTTTTTATATAGGCTTGTTGTGTCTTCTTCGTTTGTGTTCAGCTTTATGACTAGATTTGGTATAATTTTCACAGACCAAAGACATCACAAGGTTTTGCACCAGACAAAGAGTTTCCCAAAACCATGTACACAGACGAATTCCAAGAGAAGTATCAGCGACCCCATTCCCCACTGAGACCCGGGTCGGCGTCAGGAAATAGAGCTAATAACCCACATCCACCACAGGTGAGGATATTTAATATTTCAACTCATTTTACTGGAACTCTAAAACCTGTCAAGCAGAAACAGTGTAGGTCCAGACCAGACGCTGCATATCAAGTTGTGGCATCTCTGATCAGGATAATCACTGTTTGCAAACCGTTCAGCCATTTTCTAAATAAGTTTATAAACGTTACTTAATTTTGAAAAATAACGCTCTGCCATATCCTGGAATATAGGCAAAACGTTGTAGACCGAGATAAGACGCCACAGAACGCAGAGCCTGCTCAGGGCCAGCTCTGTTTGCTTGAAGTACATGGATTTAAGGGGAATGGGAACACCTAGACCATTTTCTGCCATTTTTCAAAGGGAGAAAACTTTCGGAACTTCCTGTTCACTTTTCTATAGGCTGTGTACCACCGAAAAAGGGGTCTACTCTTAAAGGAAAGAATTTGCTTCTCAGGAGCAAATTCTTTTCTTTAAAAGTTGACCCCTACTGACATGGGAGGCAAAAATACTTTTGCAGGAGTTGCCTCCACTGAGGAAATATCCATTCCCCTAAAGTGTTAACATAATTATGTTCCTTTGAGCAAACTCGAAAGGGGAAAATCATTAAACTTAATACCTAGCAGTACATTTAATTTTTTCCAGGCATTCATAGTGTGGAAATTTCCCCGCCGAGCACCCAAGGAGCAGCCAACTTCCACATGGAGCGAAGAGCTAACAGACCAAATGATAAATCAGGTGCACAAGCGGCTATGCCAGTCAACGTATAAGACGGACTACATGGGACTACCACAAGGTATGAACGTCCAGAACAACCTCTACTAACGGTCACCTCTGTTGAACAATCATCTCTCAACAGCAGCCACAAACTCATCCCCCAAAGCATTTTGTTGCACATTTGTCCTCTGCTGAGTAGCCACTTCTCTCACCCAGCCAGCAGCCACTTTTTCTTAATCTAAATTCCCTCTGTTTAACAGCTAGAGTTAAATAAGGCCTAAAAATAGCTGTGTTTCTACTAATCATAATGATACCGAAAACAGGTATGGATCGGTAGGTCGCAAACACTTTTTATTTGATGTCAAATTTTATTCGCTGGAAAAAAAGCAAAAATACCGTTAAAACGGCTGTATTTAAATATATTACCCAAAAACATTCAAATGGCGAGGCAAAAAGCATCAAGGAAGCAAAAGAACAGTGTTTCAAGTATTAATTTAGCATTTTTTTGTTTTGACAGTTTAACGAATTTTTATCAAAAATCCTTGGCTAAAACATTGAGGTCGGTAGGTATGAAAATCTTTTTATTTTTTTTTCTGGATAACAATAAAAATTGCAGGGTCGGCACAAAAAATCAGGGTCTGTCGGTTTAGCGGAAACATAGCTATTTTGTTTTCTACCGAAATTACATTTTGATATCAGTATAAAGAATCTGTTAGTACATGTTGGTTATCAGTATAGAGTATCTATACGTTCATCACGTTAACAACTCCGTGGAATGAACACCCCCATAAACCTCATAAGCCTGAATGAGGTGGCTCTATCGAGCACCCACAGCCTATGCTTGAAGTACAGTAAATAAGAAAAATATCGCAAAATTTCATACGAAAAAATGGTCGTTTTGGAGATATGGAAGAATCGACTATGTTACACAGGTGTGTTATCGTGAAGTCATCATCGTTTGATCGTTCTAAATATGTATGAGCATTACACATTTCTTGCTCAGCTGTTATGACACTACGGAGTCGCTAAAACTATACCTGTCTCAAACAAATTTTCATGGTCCCGAAGATGTCAAGCCATTGAAGTTCTGTTGTGCATGTACAGTAAAATTCCCCTATTAAGACCACCTTTGGGACCGTTCAAAAGTGGTCTTTAAGACCACTTTTGAACAGTCCCAAAGGTGGTCCCTCACCAGAGGGTACTTTTGGCAGAAAACACAAAGAAAGATTAAGTGCATTCTTCAGAATAAGCTTTTTAAAGCAGAATTAGTCTTCATTTTAGGTGGTCTTTGTAGCGGAATTTCACTGTAGTTTGAAAATACATGTTCTTTGAATCAGTTTATGAACACCAGGAAACAGGAAATGGATATTCATTTACGTACTGCATGTAATATGCTTTATTTCGCCCAGAGAGTGAAAAGGAAATGATTTTTTTTTCAGGTTTTCAAGTAAAGTCAGCTTACAAATTGCCACCGGATTGGAAAGAGAACATACCCTATACACTAGACTCTATTCAGCGGTATTGCTACCAGAATCACGCACAACCACCTGAACTGTCGGTACCTAACTCGCGGTATGGTAGTAACAAGAAGAAACAGCTCCCAGCGTGTGGCACTAGTAAGTATTTGGCTATTCGTCCATACATCGTGCTAACACTACTCTTGAAAACACTTGCTTTGTTAAGAGAACAAAAATACAAAAATGGGTTTAAAAATTTAAACATATATTATTTCCGTGATTTTTCCTCGAAGCATACATTGCTCTCAATGAAGACGTCTCTATCACTTAACCCCCCCCCCCCCCCCACTGAATATGACAACCCCTGCCTTTCCAAATAGCGTAGATCTAGATCAGATGTCTTCTGAAGAAACCATCTGATCAGGATCTACACTGTGTGTCATGCAGTCTCTGAATTAAACAAATATGCAATATCAAGTAATTTGATTTGTTGACAAATCCCACAAAATGGCCAATTGGTTATTGGTTATCCAAAACAAAAAGATTTAAGCGATACACACACTAACGACACACCATAACAAAAATAAACCGCCTTTGGACGGTCAGTGAAAAGAACTTCAATATGGGACTTAAATCGATTTAACGCAATCCTCGCCCTTTGTTTAGTCCGCATGAAGACTTCTGTACTCATCAGTGCAACATCTCCGAGATCACAAAATTCAAACAACCACAGAGATTAAACAACGGTGAGGACTCGACAGCAACAAACCACTGAAATGCTGGAGCAAACGAAAACAAACAGTTAGATAAATAAAAATCAAAAATGAGATCCTTTAAGAGCAATGGAAACATTCATAAGAAAGAAGATGGGTCATACTACGTAGTTTCGGCTAATAAAGCCTCATCAGTGACCCTGTAATGATCCGGCAAAGAGAGCCAGAGGAAACATACTGCAATTTTGCGAATTTTGAATAGGCAGTCGATTCAAAGACTGATATAAATCAAAATGGGGTCCAAATAATTAAAAACATGTCTAGAATATGAGTCCAAACCAATAAATATTTCCGATTTCTCAGAATATTCACACTGATCTCAAAGGACCAAAAGTAAAATATAAACTGCACTATGGTTGATGTACGGGGAGACGTTTTACGGCCGCCACACGGCACAACACCAGCTGCAGTGAAGGCAAATAAAAATAAAAAATGAGTTCCTTTAAGAGCAATGAAAACATTCATAAGAAAGAAGATGGGTCATACTACGTAGTTTCGGCTAATAAAGCCTCATCAGTGACCCTGTAATGATCCGGCAAAGAGAGCCAGAGGAAACATACTGCAATTTTGCGAATTTTGAATAGGCAGTCGATTCAAAGACTGATATAAATCAAAATGGGGTCCAAATAATTAAAAACATGTCTAGAATATGAGTCCAAACCAATAAATATTTCCGATTTCTCAGAATATTCACACTGATCTCAAAGGACCAAAAGTAAAATATAAACTGCACTATGGTTGATGTACGGGGAGACGTGGCGGGGACTCCGACGGGCAAGCCGTGTTGTTTAATGTGCATTATATTAATAATTAGGGCATGTTGTTTAGAGTGCAATATGTAAATGTTTAATGCTAAAACGTTGCCTTTGGAAGCAAAGTATCAGGTTGACAAGTCCGTGAAATGAAGACCCTCGTAACAGAAAATCTGGGTCCACGTGGAGGTTCATTATGTTCCTTAGTTTTGCTCAAAAGCATAAATTGTGGTTAGACCGCCTCACTGAGTCGGATCTAACGAGCATGCACAATCTATATTTGGACTAGAAAAATGCCAGACATTTCATCTGAAAAATGTTACTTCCTGAGATAAGATTGACGCCATCGTAATTGGCGCTATCGTAATGACTACACTATTAATGAATGAATACGAAAGTCTTGGTTGCACTGAGGATCTTTATAACAATACTGTCGTTTGTGTTCTTTCGATCTGTAATCTGGCTATTGGACGATAGAGTTAGATTAAGTAAACAGAACAAGAAAATGCCTTTGCATGACGATACATGTTATAGATATAGCAGTCGCAGATGAAATTGACAGGGCGGTACAGTTCCGCTGTTGTCAATAATGTCATTCGCCGAATCAACAATAAAAATTCGGCAGAGTACCTTTCGCTTTTTGCAAGCAAACCAAATGACCATATATACCATAGCTTTGTCTGTGTTACCGTCAGTTGTCTTCACATAATACCCCAAGAACTGTTATATATAAGGCGGAAGATTCCATTCAGTACAAATTGCGTTAATGTTTTGCATTTCAGTCCCAACTGCCTCTGCACGACACATGCATATCCGATCACGGACGACATACGATCGTCACTATAACGACAACAGTGATGCAGTCACACAACAAGTACGAGAGCTAGGCTATAAACTTGGTGCAGAAGCTCTTAGAAAGTATTACGATAAAGCCTCCGGCAACGGTATGTACATGTATTATTATTATTCATTTTTAATTTTTGCTTTTTTCATTAAACATTTCAATATTAGCCACATATGACAACGAAGTTATTGATGAAGTTCTTGGCCATATAGCTCGGGACCGGCCCATTGCCAATAATAAGGATATCAAGAGTGTTTTGATTGTGGAATGTTTTACCAAAATGCGGGTAAATTAAGCGAACAATGTACACCTAAACCAGACGCTGCGTTCTGTGGCATCTGGTCTGGCAAATCTAAAAGAATGTGCTACTAGGCATATATCCAGAGTGAATTCGTTGATTTATGGGGCTAATATTCAAAAGCAATTATAGCCTATCACGAATCGAGCAACAGATAATGTTTTAGTTATCTTTACAATGCGTGGAAGCTGGAGCTTACCCATCATTGTAAACCTCACAGCTCAAGTCGATATATATATTATGACTGTTTTTAGAAGGTATCACGATAACAAATCTGTTTAATGAATACCCCTGTAAATCCAACTTTGTATGCAGAAGTCTGCGGTTCACGGGGGTATGTATTTTTCATATTTACGTTCCAAGACATACGTTGAGGAGGCATTTCTAACAAGCACCCACGACCTATGTTTATGGAAAAGAAAAGAGAAGTTCCAAACATTTTTATTAGAAATTTTGCCGTTTTGGACATAGGAAAGAACGCACAAAGTCGCATTGATGGACTAAACATTTATTTGTTTATTTCAATGTCTACACAACACAGATTACGTCTGAGCGAGTTCAAACTGCCATGGTAAACGAGCCATTGGTGTCCGAGCATAAATATCATTTTCTAACTGCAACAGTCAGGTCGGTTACTTGTTTACGTGACCAGTGACCAGTTGTATAAACCGGTGTCACTGAAATTCGAAGAAAAAAAGGGGGGGGGGGGGGGTTAAAAATGCATTGTTCTTCGAATTTTGAGTCATGTTCGCACTCATTTGGGGTGTATTTTCTCGAAGTTGGCGGTAATTTTCAAAGAAACTTTGATCTTTTATCTTTACAATTAAGAAAGAAAACTATCATCACGAAAACACGCCTATATAATTTTGACCCCCTTGGACCCCACTTTATATAGTAAAACTTAGGTTTGGAGGGTAAACCTTATTTTTTCTTATTTCTGCTCTAAAATATAGAGTGTGGGTACTCGTTAGAACCGCCTCGATGAGGCGGTTCTAACGAGTGCCCATAATCTATATTTGGAGCAGAAATAAGAAAAATATCACAATTTTTCATCATAAAATTTTCATTTTTTCGGCGATAAAGGTGGCAATGTATTTGTATAGGCGTGTTTGCGTAATGGTACGCGCAGGCGCTAAATCCGAACGGGCACCCCCATAAACATTTTAGGGTCCAAGACAAGATAATCAGCCGTTAGCGCGATTTATTCGTCCAAGACTAAAACAACCAACAACGCATACACGTGTTAAAGTGCCAAACAATGGACACATCTAAGCTGCTCAAGTGATTGAATTTATCATTGAATGCAGTATTTTCGTTTTCTGATCAAGGGAAATAACTCAAAATATTTTTTTGATAAACAACGTACGCTCCCAAACAAGTAACCGACCTGACTGTGCAATGTTTTGGATAGCCAATTTGCCATTTTGTGGGAAAGTAACTGTCCTTTTGGCTTTCCGCTATTGTTGTTTCCATCAGGGTCTAGTTTTTCATATTTTTGCTTCTTTCCCTTTGGTGTCTCAGATGGGAGTCGTGGGTTAATTGTATCGATTCCTGGTCATTGCCTTTTAACATTTCTATTTTGTTAAGGTGCTGAACAGCGGTTGCACCGAATGAACATCACCTGCATGCATGCCTTTCATATCTGTTTGCGTATTGTCATCACACATATTTTCTTTGCATGTCACTTTTAAGCTGCTACATAGCAAACTTACAAGCTGGCAAATAAGATGTGAGGAAACATTATTGGAGCCACCGCACGTCAAAACCTAGGACAAAAGACTTGACCGAGCGGCAAAAACTCAGGTCAACCTGTGTATCGGCGCAGTTTGATCAGTCTCAGCCTGTTCACCTCTTGTCCGAAGATCAACAAGCGTAGACTATGACCAGATTGATGCACAGGTGATTAGAGTCTTTGGCAGTCGCGGAGGTCATACTATGTGTTTTGCCGTGCGTTGACGTTTTTGGCCAACGAAGGCTTTGGTCAGCCTGTTCATTTTCGCATTCGGATCAGCAACTTCACGGATCACTTGCAATGTACTGTGATCGGCCTCACTCTGTCTTCGCAGTCGCTTAGATGCACCGTAAGATCTGAATTTTTATGGACTGTAAGGTATCGGATCCGAAGACTTAAAAAGCAATAACATAAACAAACATGGTCATACTTCACGAGTGTCCAGGCTGATCTGTAACTACGGCGATCTCACACACCAGCTTGTGTTTATTTTGTTATTCACCAGGGTCCTTTTGTTGACAGCAAACAATGGCAAATGCAAAAGCTACTCACATTTTCAACAAAAATAACAGAACAGTAAAATTCCTATATTAAGACCACCTTTGGGACTGTACAAAAGTGGTCTTTAAGACCACTTTTGAACAGTTCTAAAGGTGGTCCCTGACGAAAGGACATTGTATGCAGGAAATTCGAAGAAAGAATAACTGCACCCTTCTTAATAAGCTTTTTAAAGCAAAATTAGTCTTAATTTTAGGTGGTCTTAATAGCGGAATTTTACTGTATATCAGAAACTGTACTTGCTAGAACAGTTGAGCCCCGCCAAGCGAATTTTTGTCTTCGAGCATTCCGTCATGACAAATTTTAACTGCGCATGCCCAGCCATTCATTGGGGCCAGGGATAAGGCTTTCTGTCTGAAGGTTCCTCTTGATTCTCTGCTTGTATGAGCGAGCAGCGAAGGTTCTGGCGAGACTGCGCGGATGCGCAGGCTCGCCTGAACCTTCGCTGCTCGCATAGGCGATAAGTACCAAAATCGCTTGACGGGGCCCCGTTAACATTTTGTCCGTTAAGCTAACGATATTTTCAACAACTGGGCCCATATATTTTTGGTGTTGTGTTTTTCTTTCTTCACTTGCAGATCGCGTAATGGCCAAGAACGTTTTGGAAGCGTATAGCGGAAAAGTTGTCACCCCGACTCCACAACCAGAAACACCCAAGCCACTTTCTCCGGCGCCGCCAATGGCCGGCCGACCCTTTTCAACACGACCGCCCGCAAGAATGTCCTATAGATCCAGAACACCAGCAAGCACCCCGGTGTCTACACCGTATGTCCCAATGCCCGCCCCAGTGGTACCAGAAGCGGCGAAATCTAGATTATCTTTTAACGCATATACCCCACCCGCTTTGTTAAATTAGATGATAGATTTCTTTGAGGGGATTGGATACAGCTTCATGGGAGGCAACTCGTTTACATATAGTTTACCCTCATTATCTCAAACATGATATCTCAAGTTACTGTTTAAGTCAAATTTAAATAATATGCTTTTTGCTCCAGGTATCTTCTACTACTCTTATCTCAAAGCTAAATAATTATTCTTGTCTTGAAGTTTGATATAACGAGAGTCAACCGCATATTTTTCTGCATTGTCAACATGGGATTGCTCCTAAAGGAAAGAATTTGCTCCTTAGCAGCAAATCCTTTCCTTTAAGAACAGTCCACTTTTGTTGGACAGTTTCAGTTTTACATAAGAAGTGAACAAGAAGTCCATAAAATTCTCTCCCTTATAAAATGGTAAACAAATTGTGAAGTGTATCCTTTCACCTTAAATATGTTGTTAAATTTTAGTTATTTTAATCAAATTATTAAACTATTTTCTCACTGACAGTATTCGGGCCGTAGTATTATAAAGCCTGTCAGATGATATGTGCAGCCAGCAAAGACCCTGATCAAACTTGACTATCACGAAAACACTCCTATATAATTCTGACCACCTTAAACCCCACTTTTATATAGTAAAACTCGGGTTTACAGGGGTATACATTTTTTCTTATTTCTGCTCAAAAACATAGATTGTAGGTACTCGTTAGAACCGCCTCGGCGCGGCAGTTCTAACGAGTTACCATAATCTATATTTAGATCAGAAATATCAGATGTATTTTAAAAAATCATCTTAGGTAGTAAAATGTTCAAAATATTTGAATAGGCGTGTTTGCGAAATGTCTGCAGCGCCTTCCAACATGCTGTACCACACATGCATTGAATGACCTAGCAGTTTGTTTAGTCCGAGTATTTGCTGGACGCACAAGAGTCTGGATGTAGGTTTGTGGTCCGCCTCATTTAAAACAAATCACCTGGTACAATTAGAAGAAAGTTGTGTTTCTGCGCTATTTCTGATTTGTGAACAAAAAAATCTTAGAATGACAAGTAACATTAAATATCAAAGAATCAGTACCTATTAGCGTTTGTGTAATTTTACAGCAGCTGTGTATTTCGAGGCGTTCCTCCTAGGTCTTGTCGAACCTTACCCACACCACTCTTTTGCTCCCGAATTATTGTACTTGCATGGACAATTTTTCACTTTCATCATAATGAGCCATCTCATCTGGATCTACACTCGACCCAAAAATGTTCGGCCAATTGTCTTTTGCAAAATTATTTATCGACAATTGACATTTTCAAAATTATTTTATACAGTTGACTTTTCCAAAATTATTTACCGAATTGACGTTTCCGAAATTCTTTTTAGACAACTGACTTTCCAGAATAATATATATGTTTCCAAAATTATTTTAGACAACTGACTTTCTATTAAAGCTAATTCATACAACTGACTTTTCCAAAATTCTTCAGAAGCCAGAGTTGAGTAGTGGTTACATGTACGCTAATCGGACATAAACCATGTGTCTCAGGTTCGATTCTGGGCTTCACCAGGCTATCGGATGGATTCTTACACTGAGGTCCCGTTTCCGTATAGTCTTAATATAGTTGATCATAGTGTTGGGACGAAAATTTCCAAAATTCTTTTCCAAGGGACTTCCGTAACGATCATAAAGTCGTCGTTAGCAAACACCTAGATGTAGTGGCAAGTTAACCCTATTCCCGCTGTTCACCGCAACCCCCACCTTTGCAAACATTGTAGATACTGATCAGATGGCTTCTGAAGAAGCCATCTGATCAGGATCTGCACTGTTTGTTACGCGGTTTGTGAATAAAATGAAAACATCAGGTAAACAGACTGGCTGATAGCTGGTAATCGGCGCGGTTTAATTAATGTATTCAGCAGGATAAGGATGAATAATAAGTCCATGCGATGAACATCCTTGTAAACCACACTAAATATTGCAAACACTGGAGTTTTAAGCAAGGTTTACATTATTTTCCTCATTGTTGCTCATAAGCATGAATTTTGGCTGCTTGTAAGGGCAATCTACGTTTAGAACTGGCCGACAGTCTACGTTTAGAACTGATACGTTACCAAGAGTATTTTCTGTACGAAAATCAACGTTTTTCCCCTCTCGTTTTTGGTTTACGGCCCTTTCAAGATTATTTCCCTTATTTCTATACGATTGTTAATCGCGGGTGTGCGTAACCCGGTGTACCCGGAGAAAAACCATATGGCAATCCGTTGCAGGACTTGTAGTCTGACATGTGACCCGAGCGAGTCTCGCAGACAATCTACATTTAGAACTGAACAAGGTTTGACTTAAAAGATCCTTTTTTTGGGACGTGGTAAAAGGTGCAAATGTATTAAAGTGCATGGATCTATTATTGTAATGTACATTCACAAATGTGTATGTTATGTATACGTTCAGTGTATATTTTAAGTTCATGGCATGTTTAATGAGTTATTTTACTGCCTTGTTTTACAGTAGTGTCACTTGATACGCTAGTACAACAGGAATAAATCTGAATAATTCCTTTATATATGTTGTGGGGACTAGTTAGAATCGCCTCATCGAGGCGATTCTAACAGGTCCCCACAACAAGTGTTACTTACAAGAGATAAGGAAAATTATCCATTGAATATCTTTTCTGGGGATATGCTTCATCAGTTGATTAGGGACACTTGAAATGTTCTTGAAAGGGCCATAAACCAGAAAACAAAACACATCAATTAGATGAAAAGATAGGCTCTTTCTCGAGTGGTCATTTTATATGCTATTATGGAACAGCCTCCGGCGAGTTTAATAACTTCAGATCAAATGACCACGAGTGTAAGATTCTTTTTGTCATAGTACAGCGATTTTGAATATGATATTATTGCCTTAGAAGTTCAAGAGCAAAGAGTAGGGTTGTTCATTCATTTTGTCATGACGTTGCAAGCCAGTAACCATTTTCTTGGACACAAGATAAGGAAATCCATCGTTTTAGCTTGAGATAGAAATTCTGTTCTAACCCTGGTGTTCTTTCCCAAAATCAAATATTCTCGCGTGTTTGATAAATGCACTGGTTCAATACAACCTCATATGCACCGTCGTTAAGGTTGACGTTAAAGCACGTTACGTGACGTTACTAAGTCATCATAATATGTCGGACGTCGGCAACCGAAGTAACTGCAGTATTAAAAATCCACGCTCAGAAAAAAAAAAGAATCCTCCATGGGTGTGAGGGGTGGATAGAAAAATCCGTCCCTCGGCAAGCCTCGTGATGCCAGGACGGATTTTTCCATCCACCCCTCACACCCATGTAAGATTCTTATACTATTACCCGTGTGGTCATATGATATTTATGACATGACATTATCCATTAAATAACAGCGACGTTATATGTTTGGTTTCAGGTTTAATGGCCTAGCCAACAGTATTATGGTCATGGCGAGCCTGTCAGTTTATCTATCAATACTGTTTAAGTGTTTGTAATTTTTACGACAGAGCCGAAGATTCACATGAAACGACAAAAGCTTATTTTCCTCTGAAGAAAACTTGACAGTGCCACCTACTGACAGTATTCGTGACTTTGGAGTAAAAGGGTTAAAATGTACACTATGCTGATTAACTGATATAATTACATTTTCAGTAGTGATTTATTGATAATCAATATTTCACCGAGTGAATTATTTCAGTTTGAACGTTTTGATGTCATAAATGCTATAGGCGACATTACTGGCGTCGCTTCAACGCAGTTGACGTTCGGCGGACAATACGATAACACACCCGTGCGACATAGTACATTTTTCACATCTCCAAAATTGCTAGTTTTCTGATTAAATTCCTTGATATTTTCCTTATAAATGCTCAAAACATAGGTTGAGGGTGCTCGTTAGAACCGCCTCATAGAGGCGGTTCTAACGGGTACCCACAACCTATGTCTTGGAGCAGAAATAAGAAAATTAATGAATACCCCGTAAACCCCAGTTTTTTTTCTATATAAAGTTGGGTTTAAGGGGGTCTTCATTTCATTGACTTGTTCACCTGATGGAAAAATCTGATCATGGAAAGCAGGTTTCAATTTTCACGTCCATTTGAGGATTTTGAGGAAAGCCCTGCAACACGAAGACGAATTATGATTTTATTGATAATACAGTTCTACTTTCATGACGTTGTTGCACCTGTATTTCAAGCGCAGGATAATTTTTGCATTGAAATGAACACAAAATGGAGACTGATTTTCAAACTAAAACACATGCCTCCTGAAATTCATGCCCTTACTGGAATTATTTTGCTAGGAAACATCACGAAAACACGCCTATATAATTCTGACCCCCTTGAACCCCACTATTATATAGTAAATCTGGGGTTTACAGGGGTAAACCTTATTTTTTGCTTATTTCTGTTCTAAAATATATAGTTCTAACGAGTATACCCACCTCGATGAGGCGGTTCTAACGAGTACACACAATCTATATTTGAGCAGAAATAAGAAAAACATCACAATTTTTCATTTTAAAATTTTCGTGATTTTTCTCGGCGGAAAAGTTTACAATGTATTCGTATAGGCGTGTTTTCGTTATGATCAAAATCGCTGAATTTGAAAATTAAATGGTAAAGCATAAATGAAAATGTAATATACAGTTTATTTATGTACAACCGCGAAACTAACAGTTTAGCAACATGACATCTGTCGTCGGTTCATTAAAGTGCAGATAGGTCAAAACACCATGACACCCTGAACAGGAATCTGCGCCACAAGTGACACGTTTGTAAAAGTACGTAAGAATCATAATCCATATTTAACATATTTAATAAGGTTAAATTCTGCCTCACACAGAAAGTAAAAAAAATCTATACCATTGCAATCCCGCCTTCTTTAGATTTGCGCTGCGTATTCAGAACGTTATTAACATAACGCCAGTTGTCTGATCAATTCAGAAGGACTAGCTACGCAATCATTCCAACAATTCCGCCCATGTTGTCAACTTGTTCAGAAGCAAACTATAGAAAGTTCAACAGGGTACGGCCACAGGAGCTTGAAGTTCTGTCCATAACTAGGTCATAAGGTTCAAAATCAAAAGTGACACTAAGCCAAGAAAAATGCAATGTCTTTGATATTGCAGCATTTCTTTGAAATTGCAGCAAAGTCTTTATATTTGGACATTTGCAACATGCTTTGATGGACCAAACTTCAAGCGCCTATACAAATATATTGTAAACTTTACCGCCAAAAAAAACCGAAAGTTCTAAGATGAAAAATTGTGGTATGTTTCTTATTTTTTAACTCAAATATAGATCGTGGGTACTCGAGGCGGTTCTAACGATTACCAACAATATATTTTAGAGCAGACATAAGAAAAATAAGATATACCCCTCTAAACCCCAGTTTTACTATATAAAAGGGGGTTCAAGGCGGTCAAAATTATATAGGCGTGTTTTCGTGATGATGTCTTTGATTTTCGTTGCAAACAGAATCAAATCTGTGACGGGGAGAAGGTTTTTTTTTTTTTTTTTAAACTGCTGGTTGCGTGATTGTATTTATTTATTTTTGATCGATTACGGAGAAATAATTCAAGCGTGTTCAAAGGCTTTCGTGTAAAAACAAAAATCATTCGTTCTTAGAATACTTGTGAATTATTTCTCTGTAATCGATAAAAGACAACAACAACAACAACAACAACAAATGAAATAGCATTTCCTTTTGCATGTATTTTACAAACAGGGATTACAAGGCGATTTGATACGGCGAGTCACAACAGCAAGGGGACGGTTATATTACCACCCATAGATTTCCCAGAGAAGAAACCACAACTGGTTACACGAAGATTGGACAGAATATCAAAATGGTCTGGACCAGAATAAACAGTTTATCATCAGCACACCGGTTTACAGGCTATCATTTGCCTAGTCATTACAAAAATGATTTGGCTTATGACAAGGATGTTGTCATATACAGGCTTTAATATATATGTTAGAGTTTGCGTTTCCAAGTCTGGCTTTTCTCTTTGGTCCTATTTAGCAGATTCTCTATCTGATCTGTTATGACAACCAAGAACTCAACAATTGTTCACCATTATTGCCACATTAATGATTATTCACTTGAAAACGTGTGAAATTTATTTAATAATGACACATTACGCCTGACCTTCTATTTGTTTACATACATGTTTACAGTGTTTACTATACATTAAACACCGTCAGGAGGTATAATGCCAACATGGGAGATGGAAAATTGATTACGCAACCTGTAACATCTATCAACCCTTATCTTGCTGAATATTCATATAAGCCACACCCATGGAAGCCATCTGATCTGGATCTGCACTGTTTGCAATGATAGAGGTTGTCGTGAGCAGCAAGATAAGGGGTAAGATCAAGCCAAAAAGCC
Organism: Lucinisca nassula; assembly: GCA_963580285.1. NCBI lineage: Eukaryota > Metazoa > Mollusca > Bivalvia > Lucinida > Lucinidae > Lucinisca > Lucinisca nassula. The sequence goes on from OY757015.1 coordinate 104,337,787, forward strand.
ATGCAACATTTATAAAAAAAAATTACCTGACCTTAACCTTATCTTCCTATTGACTATGGATGTGAGATCTGGGGATGTGGAAATACCCAGTGGAATTCGTTTCACTGACCGTTCCAAGGCGGTTCTTCTGTCGTGGTTTATTTTTGTTATGGTCTGTCTTTGGGTGTTTGTATCGCTTATATTATTTTGTTTTCGATAGCCAATTGGCCATTTTGTGGGAAAGTAACTGTCCTTTTGGCTTTCCGCTATTGATGTTTCCATAAGGGTCTGTTGTTTCATGTTTGTGTTTCTTTAGTTGTGTGAAGTTGGCTCTGCAATCGCCCATCTGCATTCAGCTCTGCATAAGACTTAGCAGGATTCCCTTAATGTAACAGGATTCCTGTTAAGTCTAACCCAGAGCTCGACCTAGCTCGACATAGCTCTGCATAAACTTTCAATTCGCCAGTTTTATGCAGAGCTCAACATAGCTCGACGTAGCTCTGCATACAACTTTCAATGTGCCAGTCTTTTGCAGAGCTCGACATAAGTCGACGTAGCTCTGCATGCCAGTTTAGTGCAGAGCTCTGCAATCGCCTTAGGTCTGCATAAACTTAGAAATCAGCACATCAATGCACAGCTCTGCGCTTGACATAGCTCGACGTAGCTCTGCATACTACTTTCAATGTGCCAGTCTTATGCAGAGCTCGACATAGCTCGACGTAGCTCTGCATAAATATTTCAATGTGCCATGCTTATGCAGAGCTCGACATAGCTCGACGTAGCTCTGCATATAACTTTCAATGTGCCAGTTTAGTGCAGAGCTCTGCAATCGCCTTAGGTCTGCATAATCTTAGAAATCATCACATCAATGCACAGCTCCGCGCTCGACATAGCTCGACGTAGCTCTGCATACAATTTTCAATTCGCCAGTCTTATGCAGAGCTCGACATAGCTCGACATAGCTCGACGTAGCTCTGCATACATTTTTCAATGTGCCAGTCTTATGCAGACCTCGACATAGCAGAGCTCGACCTAGCGAATTGCAGAGCTCGACCTAGCTCGACACAGCTCTGCATAAAACTTTCAATGTGCCAGTCTTATGCAGAGCTCGACATAGATCGACTTAACTCTGCATAGCTCTGCATACAACTTTCAATGTGCCAGACTTATGCAGAGCTCGACCTAGCTCGACATAGCTCTGCAAACAACTTTCAATTCGCCAGTCTTATGCAGAGCTCGGCATAGCTCGACGTAGCTCTGCATACTACTTTCAATGTACCAGTCTTATGCAGACCTCGACATAGCAGAGCTCGACCTAGCGACTTGCAGAGCTCGACCTAGCTCGACACAGCACTGCATAAAACTTTCAATGTGCCAGTCTTATGCAGAGCTCGACATAGCTCGACGTAACTCTGCATAGCTCTGCATACAACTTTCAATGTGCCAGACTTATGCAGAGCTCGCCCTAGCTCGACATAGCTCTGCAAACAACTTTCATTTCGCCAGTCTTATGCAGAGCTCGACATAGCTCGACGCAGCTCTGCATACTACTTTCAATGCACCAGTCTTATGCAGAGCTCGACATAGCTCGTCGTAGCTCTGCATAAATATTTCAATGTGCCATACTTATGCAGAGCTCGACATAGCTCGACGTAGCTCTGCATACAACTTTCAATGTGCCATTCTTATGCAGAGCTCGACATAGATCGACGTAGCTCTGCATACAACTTTCAATGTGCCAGTCTTATGCAGAGCTCGACGTAGTTCTGCATACTACATGTACTTTCAATGTGCCAGTCTTACGCAGAGCTCGAAATAGCTCGAAGTAGCTCTGCATAAATATTTCAATGTGCCATACTTATGCAGAGCTCGACATAGCTCGACGTAGCTCTGCATACAACTTTCAATGTGCCAGTTTAGTGCAGAGCTCTGCAATCGCCTCAGGTCTGCATAATCTTAGAAATCATCACATCAATGCACAGCTCTGCGCTCGACATAGCTCGACGTAGCTCTGCATACAATTTTCAATTCGCCAGTCTAATGCAGAGCTCGACATAGCTCGACGTAACTCTGCATAGCTCTGCATACAACTTTCAATTCGCCAGTCTTATGCAGAGCTCGACATAGCTCGACGTAGCTCTGCATACTACTTTCAATTCGCCAGTCTTATACAGAGCTCGACATAGCTCGACGGAGCTCTGCATACTACTCTCAATGTACCAGTCTTATGCAGAGCTCGACATAGCTCGACGTAGCTCTGCATACAGCTTTCAATGTGCCATTCTTATGCAGAGCTCGACATAGCTCGACGTAGCTCTGCATACAATTTTCAATTCGCCAGTCTAATGCAGAGCTCGACATAGCTCGACGTAACTCTGCATAGCTCTGCATACAACTTTCAATGTGCCAGTCTTATGCAGAGCTCGACATAGTTCGACGTAGCTCTGCATACAACTTTCAATGTGCCAGTCTTATGCAGAGCTCGACATAGCAGAGCTCGACCTAGCGTATTGCAGAGCTCGACCTAGCTCGACATAGCTCTGCAAACAACTTTCAATTCGCCAGTCTTATGCAGAGCTCGACATAGCTCGACGTAGCTCTGCATACTACTTTCAATGTGCCAGTCTTATGCAGAGTTCGACATCGTTCGAAGTAGCTCTGCATAAATATTTCAATGTGCCATACTTATGCAGAGCTCGACATAGCTCGACGTAGCTCTGCATACAACTTACAATGTACCATTCTTATGCAGAGCTCGACATAGCTCGACGTAGCTCTGCATACAACTTTCAATGTGCCATTCTTATGCAGAGCTCGACATAGATCGAGGTAGCTCTGCATACAACTTTCAATGTGCCAGTCTTATGCAGAGCTCGACATAGCAGAGCTCGACCTAGCGTATTGCAGAGCTCGACCTAGCTCGACATAGCTCTGCAAACAACTTTCAATTCGCCAGTCTTATGCAGAGCTCGACATAGCTCGACGTAGCTCTGCATACTACTTTCAATGTGCCAGTCTTATGCAGAGTTTGACATAGCTCGAAGTAGCTTTGCATAAATAGTTCAATGTGCCATACTTATGCAGAGCTCGCCATAGCTCGACGTAGCTCTGCATACAACTTTCAATGTGCCAGTTTAGTGCAGAGCTTTGCAATCGCCTTAGGTCTGCATAATCTTAGAAATCATCACATCAATGCACAGCTCTGCGCTCGACATAGCTCGACGTAGCTCTGCATACAATTTTCAATTCGCCAGTCTTATGCAGAGCTCGACATAACTCGACGTAGCTTTCCATACATTTTTCAATGAGCCAGTCTTATGCAGAGCTCGACATAGCTCGACGTAACTCTGCATAGCTCTGCATACAACTTTCAATGTGCCAGACTTATGCAGAGCTCGACCTAGCTCGACATAGCTCTGCAAACAACTTTCAATTCGCCAGTCTTATGCAGAGCTCGACATAGCTCGACGTAGCTCTGCATACATTTTTCAATGAGCCAGTCTTATGCAGACGTCGACATAGCAGAGCTCGACCTAGCGAATTGCAGAGCTCGACCTAGCTCGACACAGCTCTGCATAAAATTTTCAATGTGCCAGTCTTATGCAGAGCTCGACATAGCTCGACGTAACTCTGCATAGCTCTGCATACAACTTTCAATGTGCCAGACTTATGCAGAGCTCGACCTAGCTCGACATAGCTCTGCAAACAACTTTCAATTCGCCAGTCTTATGCAGAGCTCGACATAGCTCGACGTAGCTCTGCATACTACTTTCAATGTACCAGTCTTGTGCAGAGCTCGACATAGCTCGACGTAGCTCTGCATAAATATTTCAATGTGCCATACTTATACAGAGCTCGACATAGCTCGACGTAGCTCTGCATACAATGTTCAATGTGCCAGTTTAGTGCAGAGCTCTGCAATCGCCTTAGGTCTGCATAATCTTAGAAATCATCACATCAATGCACAGATCTGCGCTCGAAATAGCTCGACGTAGCTCTGCTTACAATTTTTCAATTCGCCAGTCTTATGCAGAGCTCGACATAGCTCGACGTAGCTCTGCATACATTTTTCAATGTGCCAGTCTTATGCAGAGCTCGACATAGCAGAGCTCGACCTAGCGAATTGCAGAGCTCGACCTAGCTCGACATAGCTCTGCATAAAACTTTTTAAATGTGCCAGTTTAGTGCAGAGCTCTGCAATCGCATTAGGTCTGCATAATCTTAGAAATCAGCACATCAATGCACAGCTCTGCGCTCGACATAGCTCGACGTATCTCTGCATACAATTTTCAATTCGCGAGTCTTATGCAGAGCTCGACATAGCTCGACGTAGCTCTGCATACAACTTTCAATGTGCCAGGTTAGCGCAGAGCTCGACATAGCAGAGCTCGACCTAGCGAATTGCAGAGCTCGACCTTGCTCGACACAGCTCTGCATAAAATTTTCAATGTGCCAGTCTTATGCAGAGCTCGACATAGCTCTGCATACTACTTTCAATGTGCCAGTCTTATGCAGAGCTCGACATAGCTCGAAGTAGCTCTGCATAAATATTTCAATGTGCCAGACTTATGCAGAGCTCAACATAGCTTGACGTAGCTCTGCATGCAACTTTCAATGTGCCAGTTTAGTGCTGAGCTCTGTAATCGCCTTAGGTCTGCATAATCTTAGAAATCAGCACATCAATGCACAACTCTGTACTCGACATAGCTCGACGTAGCTCTGCATACAATTTTCAATTCGCCAGTCTTATGCAGAGCTCGACATAGCTCGACGTAGCTCTGCATACAACTTTCAATGTGCCAGTCTTATGCAGAGCTCGACATAGATTGACGTAGCTCTGAATACAAATTTCAATGTGCCAGTCTTATGCAGAGCTCAACATTACTGCAAAGTAATTTAAAAAATCCATAAAGAAATAAGAACGTAATTGACTGTCTTTAAGTTTCGGATCCTTTTTTTACCTTGACCTTGGAGGTTCGGAAATGGGTTTTGCACGCGACACATCATAACTCATGATGGTTAATATTTCTGCAAAGAAATTTCAAAACCCATCCAGAAATAAGGAAGTTATAGACTGCGCTTAGGTTTCGGACGGGCGGACGAACGGACGGACGAATGGCGGGGCATAAACTAGGTTAGAATGAAGACTGGACAATCCGGTAAACTGCCGTAGTTGTTGAACTATTTAATATGACCAATTAAATAGATTTCCAGACACTTCGGCCCCACTACCACCTCGGTCCCTAGACAGGTCGGCCCAAAACCAAGTCGGCCCTAGACACCTCGGCCCTAGTCACTTCGGCCCTAGACACCTCGGCCCCACTGTCACCTCGGCCCCTAGACATCTCGGCCCCAAAGACACCTCAGCCCCACTTTTGATATCTGTTAGGGTATGGGCATTTATATCATGTTACAATCGGCCCCGCCCATCGGGACTTCAAGAAACGGACAGTCTGTGATATGAGTACAGGTAAACCTCTTTGAGGTTTTAAGCCTGCATGGCCAGGAAAAGCGGTGCGAGTCGGACCGTTCATACTTATAAACCTTATTGGTTTCATCGGGCTGCAGGGCTTGAGATGCCATTTCATATCAATGTCGGGTAAAATTCCCACAAAATTGAAGGCAACGTCTCCAAAATGACCGAGATAGTGTTGATTGGGGCGTTAAACGTCAAATCTAACAAAAAAAAACATCATGTTAACATCCCCGTGTAATGAAGACCCCGCTCAACCCCAGTTTATATGGGGAAAAGTGAGGCTCATAGGGGCATACATTATTTGCATCACGAAGACACGCCTTCATCACGAAAACACGCCTATATAATTTTGACCCCCTTGAACCCCACTTTTATATAGTAAAACTGGGGTATACAGGGGTAAACCTTATTTTTCGTATTTCTGTTCTAAAATATAGATTATGGGTACTCATTAGAACCGCCTGGATGGGGCGCTTCTAACGAGTACCCACAACCTGACAAGAAAAATATAACAAGTTTTCACCTTAAAAGTTTTGTTTTTCGGCGGTAAAGTTTTCGATGTATTTGTTTAGGCGTGTTTTCGTAATGTGTAATTTTGACCCCCTTGAACCCCACTTTTATATAGTAAAATTGGGGTTTACAGGGGTAAACCTTATTTTTCTTATTTGAGCAGAAATAATAAAATATCACAATGTTTCCTCTTATAATGTTCGTTTTTTCGGCGGTAAAAGTTACAATGCATTTGTACAGGCATGTTTTCGTAATTCTTATTTCTGCTCCAAGACACAGGTTGTGTGTACTGGTTAGAACCGTCTCAAATAATAATAAAAAAAATAACCAATGAGACGTTTATATTAAATATATACGCATTGACCTTATTTGCATTACTAAATCACGCATAATCACGCTCTCGTTTCCCAGCGAGATTTCGAGCTGGGGGGGGGGGGGGGTCACGTGATCATCTAATATGGTCGCCAACGTTACTGTCTAGTTAAACACGTTAAAGTCGTTGTAATTATTTACGTTTTTCTTGAAGTTTTGCCGACCAAATAAGATAAATAGTGAAGTGATAATTCCGGACATTGTTTTATTCATATTTGCTTGATGTTATTTAAATAAAATATTGATTTTCGAACGATTAGACAGTGGCTGAAAGGCACTTATTTCGCAACAACAACAATGAGTGTACGGGGGTATACAAAAAGTGCTAAAGGAGTTACACATCTTATTTTATTTGTGCCACATTGTGTGGTAATCCTACTGTAGAATGGGGCAGCGGTGAGTGTAAATATATAGTCGATGAGTTGGAGATAAATTTCAAATCTATCCAAACAAATAAAAGTAAATATAAAAATGACCTGTTATTAAGGGTCACAAGATGGTCTGATCCATCAGGGTTGGATCCACTACAATGTGAATCTTATTCTCCAATGATTTTCTTCTGATTAAATGACAACAGGGGTTCTCAATGTCTCCAATCCTGCCCATGTTATCATCTGTAGTTTTTTTTTTTTTTTTTTTTTTAAGTAACGGTAATGGTCAAATGTGACCGACGCAGTATCAGTAGAAAGGAAGGAAAGAAAGAACAGTATATGTACACAAATTAGAAAATCGCCAGATACACCCACACAGACAATATATACAGCTGTAGTTGTCAAGTTATAACTTCATAGCTTTAACCCATTTAGTACCGGAAACCTTGGCAAACAGTGCAGGCCCAGATCAGACGCCGCAGAACATGGCGTTTGATCAGGGCCTACACTGTTTGCAAAAAGAAAAAATGACTTTTTCCAAATTAATTTTGAAGGAAACACAAGCAGACACCCCTAAATTTTGAAATGACTTTTGAAAGTCATGCCTTATAATTATACCATTCAGGCTTTTCTGGAAACCTGTGGAATGAGCGAACTGCTCCCTTTGAGAGCACATGGCTACAACCTGGAGCACAAAAGAAGTCATTCTGGCCCATAATTTCCCGTTATAGACCAATAGAAACTTAGAAAAAAGATCATAAGTGAATGCACGATCATCTCCATGGCACTCACACTTACGGAAAGCATTGTTTACACAACTACATTTTCACTAACTCGTTGTTGTTGCGAAATAAGTGCCAAACAGCTCACCAGTTTCAGACACGGTCTTTTCGTTAGAAAATAAATATTTAATTTAAATAACAGTAAGCAAATAGGAATAAAACAATATTCGGAATAATCACTTCACTATTTATCTTATTTGGCCGGCAAAACTTCAAGAAAAACGTAAATAATTACAACGAATTTATCTTGTTTAACTAGGAAGTAACGTTGGCGACCATATTAGATGATCACGTGGCCCCCCAAGCTCGAAATCTCGCGAGGAAACGAGAGCGTGATTTTGCGTGATTTAATAATGCAAATTTCGTGAATACACAACATTTTCAGGTTAACTTGGACTACACTCTTAAGCACGGCTAATGCCCCGCCGCCTTCGAGCTCTTCATTAAAGTGGCACATTGAAAGTTGTATGCAAAGCTAAGTCGATCTATGTCGAGCACTGCATAAGACTGGCACATTGAAAGTTGTATGCAGAGCTACGTCGAGCTATGTCGAGCTCTGCAAAAGTACGGCACATTGAAATATTTATGCAGAGCTACGTCGAGCTATGTCGAGCTCTGCATAAGACTGGCACATTGAAAATGTATGCAGAGCTACGTCGAGCTATGTCGAGCTCTGCATAAGTCTGGCACTTTGAAATATATATGCAGAACTACGTCGAGCTATGTCGCGCTCTGCATAAGACTTGCACATTGAAAGTAGTATGCAGAGCTATGTCGAGTTCTGCATAAGACTGGCGAATTGAAAGTTGTTTGCAGAGCTAGGTCGAGCTCTGCAATTCGCTAGGTCGAGCTCTGCTATGTCGAGCTCTGCATTAAACTGGCACATTGAAAGTTGTATGCAGAGCTAAGTCGAGCTATGTCAAGCTCTGCATAAGACTGGCACATTCAAAGATTTATGCAGAGCTGTGTCGAGCTAGGTCGAGCTCTGCAATTCGCTAGGTCGAGCTCTGCTATGTCGAGCTCTGCGCCAACCTGACACATTGAAAGTTGTATGCAGAGCTACGTCGAGCTATGTCGAGCTCTGCATAAGACTGGCACATTGAAAGTAGTATGCAGAGCTATGTCGAGCTATGTCGAGCTCTGCATAAGACTGGCACATTGAAAACTTTATGCAGAGCTGTGTCGAGCTAGGTCGAGCTCTGCAATTCGCTAGGTCGAGCTCTGCTTTGTCGAGCTCTGCGCTAACCTGGCACATTGAAAGTTGTATGCAGGGCTATGTCGAGCTATGTCGAGCTCTGCATAAGACTCGCGAATTGAAAATTGTATGCAGAGCTACGCCGAGCTATGTCGAGCGCAAAACTGTACATTGATGTGCTGATTGCTAAGGTTATGCAGACCTAATGCGATTGCAGAGCTCTGCACTAAACTGGCACATTGAAAGCTGTATGCAGAGCTATGTCGAGCTCTGCAATTCGCTAGGTCGAGCTCTGCTATGTCGAGCTCTGCATAAGACTGGCACATTGAAAAATGTATGCAGAGCTACGTCGAGCTATGTCGAGCTCTGCATAAGACTGGCGAATTGAAAATTGTATGCAGAGCTACGTCGAGCTATGTCGAGCGCAGAGCTGTGCAGTGATGTGATGATTTCTAAGATTATGCAGACCTAAGGCGATTGCAGAGCTCTGCACTATACTGGCACATTGAAAGTTGTATGCAGAGCTACGTCGAGCTATGTCGAGCTCTGCATAAGTATGGCACATTGAAACATTTATGCAGAGCTACGTCGAGCCATGACGAGCTCTGCATAAGACTGGCACATTGAAAGTAGTATGCAGAGCTACGTCGAGCTATGTCGAGCTCTGCATAAGACTGGCGAATTGAAAGTTGTTTGCAGAGCTATGTCAAGCTAGGTCGAGCTCTGCAGTACGCTAGGTCGAGCTCTGCTATGTCGAGCTCTGCATAAGACTGGCACATTGAAAGTTGTATGCAGAGCTACGTCGATCTATGTCGAGCTCTACATAATAATGGCACATTGAAAGTTGTATGCAGAGCTACGTCGAGCTATGTCGAGCTCTGCATAAGTATGGCACATTGAAATATTTATGCAGAGCTACGTCGAGCTATGTCGAGGTCTGCATAAGACTGGTACATTGAAAGTAGTATGCAGAGCTACGTCGAGCTATGTCGAGCTCTGCATAAGACTGGCGAATTGAAAGTTGTTTGCAGAGCTATGTCGAGCTAGGTCGAGCTCTGCATAAGTCTGGCACATTGAAAGTTGTATGCAGAGCTTTGCAGAGTTGCGTCGAGCTATGTCGAGCTCTACATAAGACTGGCACATTGAAATTTTTATCCAGAGCTGTGTCGAGCTAGGTCGTGCTCTGCAATTCGCTAGGTCGAGCTCTGCTATGTCGAGGTCTGCATAAGACTGGCTCATTGAAAAATGTATGCAGAGCTACGTCGAGCTATGTTGAGCTCTGCATAAGACTGGCGAATTGAAAATTGTATGCAGAGCTACGTGGAGCTATGTCGAGCGCAGAGCTGTGCATTGATGTGATGATTTCTAAGATTATGCAGACCTTAGGCGATTGCAGAGCTCTGCACTAAACTGGCACATTGAAAGTTGTATGCAGAGCTACATCGAGCTATGTCGAGCTCTGCATAAGTATGGCACATTTAAATATTTATGCAGGGCTACGTCGAGCTATGTCGAGCTCTGCAATTCGCTAGGTCAAGCTCTGCTATGTCGAGCTCTGCATAAGACTGGTACATTGAAAGTAGTATGCAGAGCTACGTCGAGCTATGTCGAGCTCTGCATAAGACTGGCGAATTGAAAGTTGTTTGCAGAGCTATGTCGAGCTAGGTCGAGCTCTGCATAAGTCTGGCACATTGAAAGTTGTATGCCGAGCTATGCAGAGTTACGTCGAGCTATGTCGAGCTCTGCATAAGACTGGTACATTGAAAGTTTTATGCAGAGCTGTGTCGAGCTAGGTCGAGCTCTACAATTCGCAAGGTCGAGCTCTGCAATGTCGAGGTCTGCATAAGACTGGTGCATTGAAAGTAGTATGCAGAGCTACGTCGAGCTATGTCGAGCTCTGCATAAGACTGGCGAATTGAAAGTTGTTTGCAAGGCTATGTCGAGCTAGGTCGAGCACTGCATAAGTCTGGCACATTGAAAGTTGTATGCAGAGTTATGCAGAGTTACGTCGAGCTATGTCGAGCTCTGCATAAGACTGGCACATTGAAAGTTTTATGCAGAGCTGTGTCGAGCTAGGTCGAGCTCTGCAATTCGCTAGGTCGAGCTCAGCTATGTCGAGGTCTGCATAAGACTGGCACATTGAAAAATGTATGCAGAGCTACGTCGAGCTATGTCGAGCTCTGCATAAGACTGGCGAATTGAAAATTGTATGCAGAGCTACGTCGAGCTATGTCGAGCGCAGAGCTACGCATTGATGTGATGATTTCTAAGATTATGCAGACCTAAGGCGATTGCAGAGCTCTGCACTAAACTGGCACATTGAAAGTTGTATGCAGAGCTACGTCGAGCTATGTCGAGCTCTGCATAAGTATCGCAAATTGAAAAATTTATGCAGAGCTACGTCGAGCTATGTCGAGCTCTGCATAAGACTGGCACATTGAAAGTAGTATGCAAAGCTACGTCGAGCTATGTCGAGCTCTGCATAAGACTGACGAATTGAAAGTTGTTTGCAGAGCTATGTCGAGCAAGGTGGAGCTCTGCAATACGCTAGGTCGAGCTCTGCTATGTCGAGCTCTGCATAAGACTGGCACATTGAAAGTTGTATGCAGAGCTACGTCGATCTATGTCGAGCTCTGCATAAGAATGGCGAATTGAAAGTTGTATGCAGAGCTACGTCGAGCTATGTCGAGCTCTGCATAAGTATGGCACATTGAAATATTTATGCAGAGCTACGTCGAGCTATGTCGAGCTCTGCATAAGACTGGTACATTGAAAGTAGTATGCAGAGCTACGTCGAACTATGTCGAGCTCTGCATAAGACTGGCGAATTGAAAGTTGTTTGCAGAGCTATGTCGAGCTATGTCGAGCTCTGCATAAGTATGGCACATAGAAATATTTATGCAGCGCTACGTCGAGCTATGTCGAGCTCTGCATAAGACTGGTACATTGAAAGTAGTATGCAGAGCTACGTCGAACTATGTCGAGCTCTGCATAAGACTGGCGAATTGAAAGTTGTTTGCAGAGCTATGTCGAGCTATGTCGAGCTCTGCATAAGTCTGGCACATTGAAATATTAATGCAGAGCTACGTCGAGCTTTGTCGAGCTCTGCATAAGACTGCCATATTGAAAGTAGTATGCAGAGCTACGTCGAGCTATGATTATGCAGACCTAAGAGGATTGCAGAGCTCTGCACTAAACTGGCACATTGAAAGTTGTATGCAGAGCTACGTCGAGCTATATCGAGCTCTGCATAAGTATGGCACATTGAAATATTTATGCAGAGCTACGTCGAGCTTTGTCGAGCTCTGCATAAGACTGCCACATTGAAAGTAGTATGCAGAGCTACGTCGAGCTATGTCGAGATCTGCATTGAACTGGCGAATTGAAAGTTGTTTGCAGAGCTATGTCGAGCTAGGTCGAGCTCTGCAATACGCTAGGTCGAGCTCTGCTATGTCGAGCTCTGCATAAGACTGGCACATTGAATGTTGTATGAAGAGCTACGTCGATCTATGTCGAGCTCTGCATAAGAATGGCACATTGAAAGTTGTATGCAGAGCTACATCGAGCTATGTCGAGGTCTGCATAAGTATGGGACATTGAAATATTTATGCAGAGCTACGTCGAGCTATGTCGGGCTCTGCATAAGACTGGTACATTGAAAATAGTATGCAGAGCTACGTCGAGCTATGTCGAGCTCTGCATAAGACTGGCGAATTGAAAGTTGTTTGCAGAGCTATGTCGAGCTAGGTCGAGCTCTGCATAAGTCTGGCACATTGAAAGTTGTATGCAGAGCTATGCAGAGTTACTTCCAGCTATGTCGAGCTCTGCATAAGACTGGCACATTGAAAGTTTTATTCAGAGCTGTGTCGAGCTAGGTCGAGCTCTGCAATTCGCTAGGTCGAGCTCTGCTATGTCGAGGTCTGCATAAGACTGGTACATTGAAAGTAGTATGCAGAGCTACGTAGAGCTATGTCGAGCTCTGCATAAGACTGGCGAATTGAAAGTTGTTTGCAGAGCTATGTCGAGCTAGGTCGAGCTCTGTATAAGTCTGGCACATTGAAAGTTGTATGCAGAGCTATGCAGAGTTACGTCGAGCTATGTCGAGCTCTGCATAAGACTGGCACATTGAAAGTTATATGCAGAACTGTGTCGAGTTAGGTCGAGCTCTGCAATTCGCTAGGTCGAGCTCTGCTATGTCGAGGTCTGCATAAGACTGGCACATTGAAAAATGTATGCAGAGCTACGTCGAGCTATGTCGAGCTCTGCATAAGACTTGCGAATTGAAAATTGTATGCAGAGCTACGTCGAGCTATGTCGAGCGCAGAGCTGTGCATTGATGTGATGATTTCTAAGATTATGCAGACCTAAGGCGATTGCAGAGCTTTGCACTAAACTGGCACATTCAAAGTTGTATTCAGAGCTACGTCGAGCTATGTCGAACTCTGCATAAGTATGATATATTGCAATATTTATGTCGAGCTATGTCGATCTCTGCATAAGCCTGGCACATTCAAAGTAGTATGCAGAGATACGTCGAGCTATGTCGAGCTCTGCATAAAACTGGCGAATTGAAAGTTGTTTGCAGAGCTATGTCGAGCTAGGTCGAGCTCTGCAATACGCTAGGTCGAGCTCTGCAATGTCAAGCTCTGCATAAGACTGGCACATTGAAAGTTGTATGCAGAGCTACGTCGATCTATGTCGAGCTCTGCATAAGAATGGCACATTGAAAGTTGTATGCAGAGCTCGACATAGCTCGACGTAGCTCTGCATAAGTATGGCACATTGAAATATTCATGCAGAGCTACGTCGAGCTATGTCGAGCTCTGCATAAGACTGGTAAACTGAAAGTAGTATGCAGAGCTACGTCGAGCTATGTCGAGCTCTGCATAAGACTGGCGAATTGAAAGTTGTTTACAGAGCTATGTCGAGCTAGGTCGAGCTCTGCATAAGCCTGGAACATTGAAAGTTGTATGCAGAGCTATGCAGAGTTACGTCGAGCTATGTCGAGCTCTGCATAAGACTGGCACATTGAAAGTTTTATGCAGAGCTATGTCGAGCTAGGTCGAGCTCTGCAATACGCTAGGTCGAGCTCTGCAATACGCTAGGTCGAGCTCTGCATTAGACTGGCACATTGAAAGTTGTATGCAGAGCTACGTCGATCTATGTCGAGCTCTGCATAAGAATGGCACATTGAAAGTTGTATGCAGAGCTACGTCGAGCTATGTCGAGCTCTGCATAAGTATGGCACATTGAAATATTTATGCAGAGCTACGTCGAGCTATGTCGAGCCCTGCATAAGACTGGTGCATTGAAAGTAGTATGCAGAGCTACGTCGAGCTATGTCGAGCTCTGCATAAGACTGGCACATTGAAAATTTTTTGCAGAGCTGTGCCGAGCTAGGTCGAGCTCTGCAATTCGCTAGGTCGAGCTCTGCTATGTCGAGGTCTGCACAAGACTGACACATTGAAAAATGTATGCAGAGCTACGCCGAGCTATGTCGAGCTCTGCATAAGATTGGCGAATTGAAAATTGTATGCAGAGCTACGTCGACCTATGTCGAGCGCAGAGCTGTGCATTGATGTGATGATTTCTAAGATTATGCAGACCTAAGGCGATTGCAGAGCTCTGCACTAAACTGGCACATTGAAAGTTGTATGCAGATCTACGTCGAGCTATGTCGAGCTCTGCATAAGTATGGCACATTGAAATATTTATGCAGAGCTACGTCGAAATATGACGAGCTCTGCATAAGACTGGCACATTGAAGGTAGTATGCAGAGTTACGTCGTGCTATGTCGAGCTCTGCATAAGACTGGCGAATTGAAAGTTGTTTGCAGAGCTATGTCGAGCTAGGTCGAGCTCTGCAATACGCTAGGTCGAGCTCTGCTATGTCGAGCTCTGCATTAGACTGGCACATTGAAAGTTGTATGCAGAGCTACGTCGAGCTATGTCGAGCTCCGCATAAGAATGGCACATTGAAAGTTGTATGCAGAGCTACGTCGAGCTATGTCGAGCTCTGCATAAGTATGGCACATTGAAATATTTATGCAGAGCTACGTCGAGCGATGTCGAGCTCTGCATAAGACTGGCACATTGAAAGTTTTATGCAGAGCTGTGTCGAGCTAGGTCGAGCTCTGCAATTCGCTACATTGTAGGTCGAGCTCTGCTATGTCGAGGTCTGCATAAGACTGGTGCATTGAAAGTAGTATGCAGAGCTACGTCGAGCTATGTCGAGCTCTGCATAAGACTGGCGAATTGAAAGTTGTTTGCAGAGCTATGTCGAGCTAGGTCGAGCTCTGCATAAGTCTGGGACATTGAAAGTTGTATGCAGAGTTATGCAGAGTTACGTCGAGCTATGTCGAGCTCTGTATAAGACTGGCACATTGAAAGTTTTATGCAGGGCTGTGTCGAGTTAGGTCGAGCTCTGCAATTCGCTAGGTCGAGCTCTGCTATGTCGAGGTCTGCATAAGACTGGCACATTGAAAAATGTATGCAGAGCTACGTCGAGCTATGTCGAGCTCTGCATAAGACTGGCGAATTGAAAATTGTATGCAGAGCTACGTCGAGCTATGTCGAGCGCAGAGCTGTGCATTGATGTGATGATTTCTAAGATTATGCAGACCTAAGGCGATTGCAGAGCTCTGCACTAAACTGGCACATTGAAAGTTGTATGCAGAGCTACGTCGAGCTATGTCGAGCTCTGCATAAGTATGGCACATTGAAATATTTATGCAGAGCTGCGTCGAGCTATGTCGGGCTCTGCATAAGACTGGCACATTGAAAGTAGTATGCAGAGCTACGTCGAGCTCTGCATAAGACTGGCGAATTGAAAGTTGTTTGCAGAGCTAGGTCGAGCTCTTCAATACGCTAGGTCGAGCTCTGCTATGTCGTGCTCTGCATAAGACTGGCACATTAAAGTTGTATGCAGAACTACGTCGATCTATGTCGAACTCTGCATAAGAATGGTACATTGAAAGTTGTATACAGAGCTACATCGAGCTATTTCGAGCTCTGCATAAGTATGGCACATTGAAATATTTATGCAGAGCTACGTCGAGCTATGTCGAGCTTTGCATAAGACTGGTACATTGAAAGTAGTATGCAGAGCTACGTCGAGCTCTGCATAAGACTGGCGAATTGAAAGTTGTTTGCAGAGCTATGTCGAGCTAGGTCGAGCTCTGCATAAGTCTGGCACATTGAAAGTTGTATGCAGAGCTATGCAGAGTTACGTCGAGCTATGTCGAGCTCTGCATAAGACTGGCACATTGAAAGTTTTATGCAGAGCTGTGTCGAGCTAGGTCGAGCTTTGCAATTCGCTAGGTCGAGCTCTGCTATGTCGAGGTCTGCATAAGACTGGCACATTGAAAAATGTATGCAGAGCTACGTCGAGCTATGTCGAGCTCTGCATAAGACTGGCGAATTGAAAATTGTATGCAGAGCTACGTCGAGCTATGTCGAGCGCAGAGCTGTGCATTGATGTGATGATTTCTAAGATTATGCAGACCTAAGGCGATTGCAGAGCTCTGCACTAAACTGGCACATTGAAAGTTGTATGCAGAGCTACGTCGAGCTATGTCGAGCTCTGCATAAGTATGGCACATTGAAATATTTATGCAGAGCTGCGTCGAGCTATGTCGAGCTCTGCATAAGACTGGCACATTGAAAGTAGTATGCAGAGCTACGTCGAGCTCTGCATAAGACTGGCGAATTGAAAGTTGTTTGCAGAGCTAGGTCGAGCACTTATAAATACGCTAGGTCGAGCTCTGCTATGTCGTGCTCTGCATAAGACTGGCACATTAAAGTTGTATGCAGAACTACGTCGATCTATGTCGAACTCTGCATAAGAATGGTACATTGAAAGTTGTATACAGAGCTACATCGAGCTATTTCGAGCTCTGCATAAGTATGGCACATTGAAATATTTATGCAGAGCTACGTCGAGCTATGTCGAGCTTTGCATAAGACTGGTACATTGAAAGTAGTATGCAGAGCTACGTCGAGCTCTGCATAAGACTGGCGAATTGAAAGTTGTTTGCAGAGCTATGTCGAGCTAGGTCGAGCTCTGCATAAGTCTGGCACATTGAAAGTTGTATGCAGAGCTATGCAGAGTTACGTCGAGCTATGTCGAGCTCTGCATAAGACTGGCACATTGAAAATTTTATGCAGAGCTGTGTCGAGCTAGGTCGAGCTTTGCAATTCGCTAGGTCGAGCTCTGCTATGTCGAGGTCTGCATTAGACTGGCACATTGAAAAATGTATGCAGAGCTACGTCGAGCTATGTCGAGCTCTGCATAAGACTGGCGAATTGAAAATTGTATGCAGAGCTACGTCGAGCTATGTCGAGCGCAGAGCTGTGCATTGATGTGATGATTTCTAAGATTATGCAGACCTAAGGCGATTGCAGAGCTCTGCACTAAACTGACACATTGAAAGTTGTATGCAGAGCTACGTCGAGCTATGTCGCGCTCTGCATAAGTATGGCACATTGAAATATTTATGCAGAGCTACGTCGAGCTATGTCGGGCTCTGCATAAGACTGGCACATTGAAAGTAGTATGCAGAGTTACGTCGAGCTATGTCGAGCTCTGCATAAGACTGGCGAATTGAAAGTTGTTTGCAGAGCTATGTCGAGCTAGGTCGAGCTCTGTAGTACGCTAGGTCGAGCTCTGCTATATCGAGCTCTGCATAAGACTGGCACATTGAAAGTTGTATGCAGAGCTACGTCGATCTATGTCGAGCTCTGCATAAGAATGGCACATTGAAAGTTGTATGCAGAGCTACGTCGAGCTATGTCGAGCTCTGCATAAGTATAGCACATTGAAGTATTTATGCAGAGCTACGTCGAGCTATGTCGAGCTCTTAGACTGGCACATTGAAAGTAGTATGCAGAGCTACGTCGAGCTATGTCGAGCTCTGCATAACACTGGCGAATTGAAAGTTGTTTGCAGAGCTACGTCGAGCTATGTCGAGCTCTGCATAAGACTGCCGAATTGCAAGTTTATGCAGAGCTATGTCGAGCTAGGTCGCGCTCTGGGTTAGACTTAACGGGAATCCTGTTACATTAAGGGAATCCTGTTAAGTCTTATGCAGAGCTGAATGCAGATGGGCGATTGCAGAGCCAACTTCACACAACTCGGAATTCCCTTTGGTGTCTCTGATGGGAGCTGTGGGTTAATTGCATCGATTCCTGATCATTGCCTTCACTTCTTTATGTTGTTTTGTTTGTTTGATTTGAGGTCCCCGTCAACACTGTATACATCATTTTGGAGACGTTGCTTCCAATTTCGTTGAATTTTTACCCGGCATTGAGATGAAATGACATCTCAAGCCCTGTCGCCCAATGAAACCAATAGGATTTATATTCATGGACGGTCTCACTCGCACCGTTTTGCCTGGGCAGGCTTTGATCCTCTAAGCCGTTTATCAGAACCCGTGTTCGGTCAGTTACAGCTCTATGTGGCAGCATCAGGCAGCCCATCTATTTCTTCAAGCCCCGATGGGCGGTGCTGTCTGACTTTATTGAAAAACATCAAAATGAATTCCTTAGGTATATCACAAATGCAAGAAAATCTACATGCAGAACTTGGCTTTAAGGCTGTTGATGTTAAAACAAGAGGGCCAAGATGGCCCTGTATCGCTCACCTTCCAGCAGATGATCATTAGCAATGTTTGGAAAACAAAATTTGGCATTAGATGCAATGACATAGGATTCGGTGGTTCCCTGTGACAATACAGAGCTGACTTGTATGTCACCATTTGGACACCTTGTGGAAACTGATAGTCAGGTACTAGTGCACCAGTAGGAGATGAAGCGGCTCAGTCTTACTAGCAATACAATACCTGGGCCTTCTGGTTTCAGACGAGCAGATTTTTAAAGGTTTTCCCTATATACGTCTATGTAAAACCGGTGGACCCCGGCGGGGAGGAATCGTTGGCCCCAGTGCTATAATTTGGACAATCTTGGTAGAGGTTAGCTAGATGAAGCTTCATACAAAACACAAAAAACCTGGGCCTTCTGGTTTCAAACGAAAAGATTTTATAGGGTTTCCCTGTATAAGTCCATGTAAAACCAGTGGGCCCCGAGGGCTATAATTTGAAATGTCTTGGTTCAGGTCCACTAGATTCAACTTTCAATCAAATACCTTGGCCTTCTGGTTTTAGACAAGAAGATTTTCCCTAAAAAACGGTGGGGCCCGGGACCATTTTTGGCCCCAGGACTTTAATTAAAGAAAACTTGATAGAGGTCCACTAGACAAAGCTTCTCTCTAAATATCAAAGACCTAGGCCTTCTGGTTTCAGACAGGAAGATTTTAAAGGTTTTCACTATATAAGTCTATAGAAAACCGGTGGGCTCTCGCGCCGCTGCATTTTTCGCCCCAGGGATATTATTTTAACATTCTTGGTAGAGGCCCATTAGATTTATTATTTTCGTACCAAATTTCAAACAAATGGGCCATCAGAAGATTTTTAAAGGTTTTCCCTTTGTTAGTCTTTGAAAAACCAGTGGGCGCTAGTGCGGCGGTATTTTTTGGCCACAGGGCTAAAATTTTAACAATCTTGGTAGAGATCCACTTGATGGAGCTTCATACCAAATATCAAAGACCTGGGCCTTCTGGTTTCAGACAAGAACATTTTTGAAGGTTTTCCCTATGTAGGTATTGTTTTGTTTGTTTGTTTGACTTGAAGTTTAACGTCCCCGTCAACACTGTAATGGCCATTTTGGAGACGCTGCTTCCAATTTCCCTATGTAAGTCTATGTAAAACTGGTGGGCCCTGGATCGGGAGCATTTTCCGCCCCATGGCAATAATTTGAAAATCTTGGTAGATGTCAACTAGATACAATTAACTTCATACCAAATACCAAACACCTGGGCCATCTGGTTTCAGACAAGAAGATTTTTAAAGATTATCCCTATATAAGTTTATGTAAAACCGATTGGCTCCGGCGCGGGGTGGGGGGATATTTTGGCCCCAGGGCTATAATTTGAACAATCTTGGTAGAGGTCTACTAGACGAATCTTCATACCAAATACCAACGATCTAAGCCTTTTGGTTTCAGACGAGAACAATTTTAAAGGTATTTCCTACACTTGCCTATGTAAAACCCGAGACGGCGCCATTTTTGTCCCCAGGGCCCCCAGGTCCTAGTGCACCAATAGGAGATGGAGTGGCTCACTCTTACTAACAATACAATACCTGGGCCTTCGGGTTTCAGACAAGAAGATTTTTAAAGGTTTTCCCTATATAAGCCTATGTAAAACCGGTGGGCCCTAGTGCAGGGACATGTTTGGCCCCAGGGCTATAATCTGAATAATCTTGGTAGAGGTCCACTAGGTACAACTTAAAACAAAATATCAAACTCCTCGGCCATCTAGTTTCAGAACAAGAAGATTTCCAAAGGTTTTCCCAAAAACATTCTGTGTAAAACCGGTGGGACCCAGCGCGGGGGCATTTTTGGCCTATGGTCTTTAATTTGAACAACCTTAGTAGAGGTCAAACAGAATGATGAAGCTTCATACCAAATATCAAAGGCCTCGGCCAGAGAAGAAGACATTTAAAGGTTTCCTCGATATAGGTCCATGTTAAAACGGTGGGCCCCGGCATGGGGGCATTTTGGCCCCAGGGCCAAAATTAGAAAAATCTTGGTAGCAGACACTATATGAAGCTTCATACCAAATATCAAAGACCTGGGCCTTACGGTTTCAGAGAAGTAGACTTTTAAAGATTTTCCCAATATAAGTCCATGTAAAACCGGTGGGCCGTGGCGTTGGGGCATTTTTTGGCGTCAGGGCTGCAATTTGAACAATCTTGGTAGAGGTCCACTAAATACAACTGCATACCAAATATCAAACATCTGGGCCATCTGGTTTCATACAAGAAGATCTTTAAAGGTTTTCCCTATAAAAGTCTATGTAAAACTGGTGGGCCCCAGCGCGGGGCATTTTGGCACTAGCTCTATAACTTGAACAATCTTGGTAGAGGTCCACTAGATAAAGCTTCATACCAAATACCAAAAAACCTGGGCCTTGCGGTTTCAGAGTAGAAGATTTTTCTAAGTTTTTATTAAAGCAAGAGGACCATGATGGTCCTATATCGCTCACCTGAGCTAAGAGATTTACATGTGGGTCCCGGGGCAGGGCAATTTTGGCCTCAGGGCTATAATTTGAAGAATCTTGGTAGAGGTTTACTAAATGAAGCTATTTATCAAATATAATAGGCCCAGGCGTTATGCTTTTAGACAAAAAGATTCTTAAAGGTTTTCCCAATATAAGCCTATGTAAAACATGTGGGTCCTGTGGTGGGAACATGTTTGCTCCTATGCTTTAATTTGAACAATCTTGGAAGAGGTCCACTATATGAAGCTTCATACCAAATATCCAAGATCTAAGCCTTTTGGTTTCAGACAAGATTAATTTTAAAATATTTTTCACTATACTTGCCTATGTCAAACCCGGGACGGCACCATTTTGGCCCCAGGGCTATAGTTTTAACAATATTGGTGGTGGTCCACTACAAGAAGCTTCACACCAAATATCAAACTGACTGACTGAACTGGTTTTTAAGGTAACCGGGCGCTATAAGCACATAGGGGCTACCCCTAGACCGTGTCCAGGATTAGTTTTCCCACTTTCCGAAAGGCTTCCGCATGGAGTTGTACACTAATTCCAGTGTACTCCTCTCGACTCAGTCACGGTGCAATAAAGGTGAAAGTGGTCTGTAAGTTACCGTGTTTTTTGACATAATCTCCAAATGGTTGTGGGCTGTCAATCGCGGCTATGGAACCTGGTCAATTCCGACCTGCAAATCGTGTTCCATAGCCACTGCCCGTCTGGCCGTGGTAGAGAATGAAGGCGAGGAGGCTAAGTTTTAGTGCTTCTGGGCTGCGAATCGCGGCAGTGGTCAGCGGAATACGAATCGTGCTGATCTGCCAGTGCCCTCCCCTTAGTAAAATAGAAGCACTGTAATTTTGAATTTTGAACGCCAGGTCGAAAGTGGACATGAGGCAACAGAGAAATCAATGCCAATTTCGGCTGAAAATCGCGATTTCTCTGTTTCGCCCGAGCAAACTAGGTCATGTTGCTCTCTCTTAGGGCCGCGTGATTGGCGTCGGACTGGCTACACATGAAGTAGCCTTGCAATACCCATGGTAAACAGGGTTTTCGGACATGCGGCCCTAAGTTCACGATCTCGGTCCGGTGCAGGTTTATGAGGGGTGCGCCCTCCTAACTAACACTCCCTCCGTCATCGCCGTATCTAGGAATAGCTTGTGGACCTTCCGGGTTTTCTTCTTGTTCAGGGGGGTCTCTTCGGTGCGTTTTTCGATGGAGTTGTAGATGTGCTCGTCGTAGTATTTTGAGGTAGGCCCCTTGTAAATTAAGAAGATGGGCGTATCTTTTGTCTTGAAAGCATATACGGCAAGGTCCACGTTGATAGTTTCGTTGGGTCTTTTCAGGCGGTGCAATTCTAGGATGGTGGTAGGAGAGTCGGAAGTAGCTGCCACCCAGGCTCTGCCCAGGTGATATTTCTCATGCCATGGTTGTTGTGGGTTGGGTGGCAGCTTCTCGAAGTCTTTTTGTTCCGATGTCCAGATTCTCCCTCTTCTAGTGGGTTGGGCTGGTGACGAGCGTCGTTGTGTTTTAGGCTGGGTTGGTCTCTCTGTGGGTAATGGAACGGTGGTCGCTGGCTGTGGATTTTCTTCGGGCTGGGGATGAGCTGATGCTGGCGATGACGGCGTTGGTGGGAGCGTCGGTTTCTGTATCGTTGGCGCTGGCTCGGCGCTGGCTGTTGTTTGCGGCCTCTGTTTCCTGGTGATGGTCGCAGTGGTCGGTGAGACTGTATTGACAGCTGGAGGCGCTGCTTGTTGTAGTCTTTGCTGTTGGATCTTGACTGTCTTCTTGGATCTGGCTGGAGCAGGAGTGCTAAGATCCCAGCGAAGGCTGACAGTCACGCACTGGTGCTGAAGGCCTGTGGTCGCTTCAGGCACCCCATGCAGTCGGCATGACTGTAAGAAAGCCACAAGTGGCTCTGGAAGTCGATATTCTTTCATCGAGACAGACATGCTGAGAGTTGATCTTGACGACTGAAGAGCTGAGAAGCGACCAAATATCAAAGACCTGAGCCTTCTGATTTCAGACAAGAAGATTTTCGCTAAAAACGGTGGCACCCGGAACAATTTTTGGCACCAGGACTTTAATTAAAGAAAACTTGGTAGAGGTCCACTAGACAAAGCTTTATACTAAAAATCAAAGACCTAGGTCTTCTGGTTTCAGACAGAAGTTCCATTAAAGACCTTGGCCTTCTGGTTTCATACAAGAAGATTTTTAAAGATTTTCCCTATAAAAACTTATGTAAAACATAAAGGCCCTGGGGATGGGCCATTTTCGGCCCAAGGGCTATAATTTGAACAATCTTGGTAGTGGTCCATTACATGTAGATGAAGCTTCATGCCAAATGGCAAACACCTGGGCCTTCGGGTTTCAGACAAGAAGATTCTCCAAGGTTTTCCCTATATGAGCCCATGTAAAACCTGTGGGCCCCGGGGCGGGCTATAATTTGAAT
Organism: Lucinisca nassula; assembly: GCA_963580285.1. Classification (NCBI taxonomy): domain Eukaryota; kingdom Metazoa; phylum Mollusca; class Bivalvia; order Lucinida; family Lucinidae; genus Lucinisca; species Lucinisca nassula. The sequence continues at coordinate 104,361,030 of OY757015.1, forward strand.
AATCTTGGTAAAGGTCCACTAGATTAAGCTTCATACCAAACATCAAAGACCTTTTCTAATGTTCACATGTTTTGTCTATTGTTTGTTTTTAATTGTTTATATTTTATATCTTTGCTCCACGGGGATCGCAGCCTTCAAAAGAACATGTTGCTATGTTGTAATGCACAGTGTGAAGAAGTCTTGAGCAGTCCTTTAACTGCATCCATAAAGGAAATGCGCTGTCTTATAGACTGTATAACATGAATGATATTGTAGAGTACAGGATGCGTATAGGACTGCATAACTATCGACATCTCAAATACAAAGGCTTGTCTCACTTTACCCATTTTGAACTCTTAACATTCTTGTCAATGCTTCTCGTGATGTGTGGCGACATAGAAACCAATCCAGGACCCGTATTAGATTATCTTTCACCTTTACAAACATCACTTGATCTAATTATCATGCCATTGCTGTTAGTGCGCTCAGGTGACATTGAATTGAATCCAGGCCCAACGGATCTGCGGGACGATATTAGTGTTTCCTCCCATGGATCAGATAATATTGAAGAAGAAGCTATAATGAACAACTTTTCCATAGTTCATTATAATATTCAAAGTATTTCAAATAAAATAGATTTAATCGGGGCAGAATTAAAAAACTTTGACATTATTTGTCTAACAGAAACTTGGTTAAATCAGGGGGTGACAGATGATTTAGTCACTATAGAGGGATATAAACTTTATAGGCGTGACCGAGAAGGGGATAGTCATGGGGGTATATGTATTTACATAAAAAACAATGTATATTCACGCCGTAGATTAGACCTCGAAATTCCATATATAGAATGCATTTGGATGGAACTCAACATTCATAACAGAAAATTTTTGTTGGGTACATTTTACAGACCTCCTAATTCTCCTGCTGCAACCCTGGCTTCCATAGAAGATTCTATTGGTCTTGCTTTTGACACAAACATTAGTAATATTTTTATAACAGGAGATTTTAACCTCGATATTTTGAAGCAAGCAACGGGTAATAAAATACGCGACATATGTCAACATTTCAACCTGGAGCAACTCATAACGGAACCGACACACAAAACGGAGAATTCGTCTTCCGCTATTGATCTGATATTTACTTCCGACAAAAATGCTGTACTCCTAAGCGGAGTTGGTCATCCCTTTCTCGACCAAAACATTAGATATCACTGTCCAGTTTTTTTCGTTCTAAATTTTAAAAAATACATTACACGAGTCTTTCACCGGCATATTTGGCTCTTTGATCGTGGGGACTATCAATCTCTTTCGCAGGAGGTCGAAAATACTAACTGGAATGAGCTAAAGGACAATGACGTTGATACATATGCCAAAAACATTACTGAAAAAATTTCAAACCTGACTTCCAAACACATTCCTAACAAAGCAGCAAAAATTCGTCAATCTGATCCTCCATGGCTAACTAATGAAATCAAGAAAATGATCCGTAAGAGAAAACGTATATACAACAAATTCAAAAAATCAAAAGGCACGGTTGATTTTGACAATTACAAACAAATACGAAATAAAATTATAGGAGAAATTCGTAAATCTAAGCAATTACAAACAGAAAAATTGGCAAACAAATTAAAGAACGAAGAAATCAAACAGAAAGACTGGTGGAAAACACTAAAACAATTTATTAAAACCGATCAATCGTCAACACTCCCGCCCCTTTTCAAAGAAGATAATGTTTATTCAAAAGACGAAGACAAGGCTAATCTAATGAATGACTTCTTTATAGAACAAACAATGCTAAATGATGACAATGCCTCTCTACCCACTGATGTTCATCAAGCTCAGAATTTTCTCAGCTTAATTTCAACCACTCCGACAGAAGTTGAATTAATATTAAAGTCGTTGCAATTAGGTAAAGCAGCTGGTCCTGACTCAATCAACATTCTTAAAGAACTAGCTGTTCCTCTATCTGAACCACTCAGTGATCTTTTCAACTTCTCTCTAAGAAAGGGTAAAGTCCCAAACACATGGAAAGAGGCAAACGTGACTCCAATTTTCAAAAAGGACGACCCTTCAGTCATATCAAATTATAGACCAATTCCTCTCTTAAGTACTGTAGGCAAAGTCCTAGAAAAAATCGTTCATAAGCACCTTTTTAACTTTATTCGTGACTATAATATACTAACATCTCTTCAGCCAGGATTTATTCCTGGAGACTCAACTGTTAATCAATTAGTTCATATCTACAATACATTTTGCAAAGCGCTCGACGAAGGTAAAGAAGTTCGTGCGGTCTATTGCGACATTAGTAAAGCCTTTGACAGAGTATGGCATAAAGGCCTTCTATTCAAACTACACAGCATTGGTATTTCAGGTTCGCTACTGCAATGGTTTACAGATTACTTGAATAATAGACAACAAAGAGTAGTGCTACCTGGAGCTGCATCGTCTTGGTCTGTTATCAAGGCAGGAGTCCCACAAGGCTCCATCCTTGGCCCGCTTCTGTTTCTGATTTATATTAATGACATAGTTGTAGACATACATTCTTCTATCAGGCTCTTTGCAGATGATACTAGTCTGTACATAGTGGTGGAGAACCCCATGCAAGCGGCAGCCCAGATTAACTCTGACCTGGCTAAGATTAACTCACGGGCAATGAAATGGCTTGTTTCTTTCAATCCTGCGAAATCCGAGTCAATGATTTTTTCGCGAAAAATAAATAAACCCTATCATCCTCCTATATCAATGAACCAGCAACACATTAACGAAGTACATTCTCACAAGCATTTAGGACTAACTTTTTCGACCGATTGCACCTGGCACGACCATATAGACAACATCAAAACGAAAGCATGGTTCCGGATTAATATAATGCGCAAACTTAAATTCACACTCGATAGAAAATCCCTACAAACAATATATACTTCTTTTATAAGGCCACTTCTTGAATATGCCGATGTTGTCTGGGACAATTGCACCCGATACGAGGCGAACGAATTAGAAAAAAATCAAAATGAAGCCGCACGAATCGTTACTGGAGCAACAAAACTTGTATCAATCAACTCTCGTCTCTATGATCTTGGATGGGAAACTCTGGAAGCTCGGAGGCAAAAACACAAACTTGTACTCTATTACAAAATGCAGAATTTTCTCACACCCGAATACCTATCTTCACTAGTACCACTCACGGTAGGCAGTAGCACAGTTTACGACTTGCGAAACAATGCCAATCTACAGACTGTCAGAGCCAACTCGCAACTTTATTATACATCCTTTCTCCCGTCGGCGACTCGCAACTGGAACGACTTGCCAGATGACAAGAAAAATGCACCCTCATTAGCAGCTTTCAAGCATAAACTACAGTCTAACGAAAGGAAACCACCGTTATATTTTTGTGCAGGTAAAAGATTTGGGCAAGTACATCATGCCAGACTAAGACTTAATTGCAGCTCGTTACATGACCATCTCTTTCAAAAAAATATTCTTAATAACTCCTTATGTGCTTGTGGAGCCGTTGAGGACACGAATCACTACCTCATGGCCTGTGCACAGTACACTGACATAAGACAGGACATGTTAAACATTGTCTCCGCTATCTGCCAACCTGCTTTAAACATCCTTCTATACGGCACTACTGATCTTTCTGTGAATGATAACATACAAATATTCTTAGCAGTACAAGATTTTATTATTAAGTCTAAACGATTTTGTACTTCAAATTTATAATCACAGATTTCAAATGCCTTGCCGGTACTTATCACAGATGTACCAATATATGTAGTCTTTCTACACGGGCGCACATACATACATAAATATATACATGCACGTTCATATAAAAAAAGGTTGTGAAACACATCTACTAACTCGAGCCAAAATTTAACAGCTACAGCGTCCAATCCAACCGATCATCAGTCTTTGTCTCACATCACGATTCGAAGAGCGCTACTGAGTTTCCGTAATGTATTGTTTCTCTTGAGACAGCCCAAAATCACAAGACTTGATTCTTCAGTGCTAATTACCTTAAATCCATTCCCCGTGGAGCCATATGCTTTATTTTACTACTATTCATTTTGTAACCAAAATGAAATTCACTTACAATATCTTCACAATAACTTGCAAATTCGAGCAAATGTGACAATCACAGCTATAATTAGTACATTGATATTGTAATCGAGGGATACAGATTTGAATAAGTCATTTGACTTTTTTCTGAATCCCTTTGTATGATACTTGTATTCTTTGTCAACATTATCTGTGTAAAAGATATATGTATTATACAAAGAAATAAAGTTTAAACCAAAGACCTGGGCCTTCTGGTTACAGACAAGATGATTTTTAAAGGTTTTCCCTATTAAAAGCCTATTTAAACTTTGTGACCAGTGGGCCCAGGCGCGGGGGCATTTTTGGCCTCAGGGCTATAATTTGAACAATCTTGGTATAGAGGTCCACTAGATGAAGCTTCATGCCAAATATCAAAGACCTGGGCCTTCTGGTTTCAGACAAGAAGATTTTTAAAGGTTTTTTCTTATTGTCTCCTTTTCGTCGTCATGGCAACCAGAATTCTTCATTGAATAGAATTCTTTGAACAACTTTGAGGGATGACCACCCTGTGACCTAGATGTGCAACGGTCAGGAACCATTTGAACAACTTTGAAAGGGACCACCTAAGGATCATTCCTGTGAAGCTTGGTCAAAATCCGATCAGTGGTTTAAGAGGAGGTGTCTTTTGAAGAAATTGTTTACGGACGCACACACGCACGGACGCACTGACGACGGGCGACGGACGCAAAGTCTTCACAAAAGCTCACCTTGTCACTACGTGACAGGTGGGCTAATAAAAACCCGAATGATTGGCTTTTGGCTGAACATAGTAAATAGAAAGGAACCGAAAATATCAAAATTGTTATAAAAGTTTCTTCTTGGCGAATATAATGGCGGCATTTATCAGCATAAACGGATCCATTGTATAAAAGAAATCCTAATAAGTGTAGGACGTGTTGATCTTTTACAAAACCCTAAATTTATCAAAATGCACATTTCTAAAACTTTGTGTGATCTATATATCCAACAGTGGCATACAAAAGTATTGCCATCCTCTAAATCTTTTCAAACATTATGTAGCCATATTAACTAAAAACACTACTCTACATTGCTTAAGTTCAGATTAAGTAACCGTAGGCTCCCAGTTGAGACTGGTCGCTGGGAAAACTTTCCCTGGGAGGAAAGAAAGTGTATCCTTTGCGAGACAAATGACATTGGTGAAGAATTTCACTATCGTTTTGTATACAATCATTCCAAATCAAAGCGAAAAAAGTTTTTTTTTGCCCTCATATTTTTACAAACGCCTCGATATTATTAAATTCAAGGAACTATTATCTACTGATTGTAAAAATCTTCTCATCAAATTATCTTACATTATAGAAATGCTAATTTAATTAAGTTTTCTGTAATATAACACTACATGTTCTTATTATCATGTTTTTCTCTCAATTTTTTTTTTAATTTACATCACATTAACAAGCCTATGCAATATGTGATCAATACCCCAACAACCCTGCCTTATGTATGGAGGAGAGGATTTTCGTCCTGTTCCTGCTATGGGCGAGGAGTTTTGCTGCTTATAAAACTGTTTAAATATGACGGTTCTAGTGGGATCCACAGTGTGTTTTGTACTTTTTTGCATAGGCATGGTAAGGTGATGTATTGTTGCATTTGCTTGTTGATATATGAGCCCCGCCAAGCGAATTTGTGTCTTCGAGCATTTCGTCATGACAAATTTTAACTGCGCATGCCCAGCCATTCAGAGGGGCCAGGGATATGGCTTTCTGTCTGAAGGTTCCTCTTGATTCACTGCTTGTATGAGCGAGCAGCGAAGGTTCTGGCGAGACTGCGCGGATGCGCAGGCTCGCCTGAACTTTCGCTGCTCGCAAAGGCGATAAGTACCAAAATCGCTTGACGGGGCCCATATGTCTGTTTATTGCATGTCGCCTGTTTGTATAATACGCTCTTACGCCACTTGCGTGTGGCCGGAGTTGAATTTCAATAAAGTTATGTTCAGTTTTGTTTTGCTAACTTCCAAGATTTGAAGTAGTTTCGTAGCTAACTTCCAAGATTAGAAATAGGTTCTCTGGTGCGCAGTCGGTAAGCAAGCTTCAAGTTCAAAAACGCTTCCAAATCTGTAACAGAAGGAGAAACCAGATCTCCTGAAGCGGCTCCACTCTGCATAAACAATCAAAATAATTAGCGTTAATTACCTTTATTACATTGGAGTTATTTTCGGCACACCTTGTATCGTTTCCCAGACTTTGAATGGAATACACTGAGAATTACTCAGAATCACGTTCACAAGTTCATGAAATACATCTATACATCCCCCACCCCCCACCCCCCCCACACACACACACTTTAAAAAAGAAAAATGGCGTTCACAACGATATGCATATTTTTTCCGTTATTTCTTCTCAAACCGCACCCACAACCTATGTTTGAGTACAAAACAAATCAGTGCCTACCTTTGCAAACAGTGTAGATCCTGATCAGATGGCATCTACAGAAACCAACTGATCAGGAGCTACACTGTTTGTCATTAAGCTTGTGAATTGAATGCATTATATCAAATAAATTGGTTGGTAGATAATCTGAAATGGGTGTGGTAAAATTAATCTATTCAGCAGAACAAGTGTTAAGTTACAAATATTTCACCTGCATTAGGGGTCTGCATTTTCGTCAGTTTGGCAGGATAGTTGGTGGGATGGATACTCAAGTTGCATCAATAAAGCTGAAACAAAGTTGTAATCAGACAGACAGACAGACAGACAAAACGTTTATTCTCTCCTCGTAGCACATGATTGCGAAGGTGTGTTAGTAGTAAATCAAGCATCTTATTCTATCGTGTAGCCTGGGCGTTAGGCTACGGAGACCCGTGTGCGCAAAGTAGGAGATATCATTAAGTTTTATCACTTTTTTTAAAAAGGGTATAGAAGTGAAACTTCGATATCTCGAACGCGGATGGCTCGTTAACCATGGCTAAATCGAACTCGTACTGAACTCCCTTCAGAAGTCTTCCAAAAGCTTCTGATTTCCATGTCTTTAGTATAAATAAGGAGAGTTTCGTATTCTCCGTTGAAAAGGTATGTTGTGTGTACTCATTAGAATCGCCTCAATAGAATCGCCTCATTGAGTCGATTCTAACGAGTATACACAACATTGCTTCATTTTAGGGAAAATCGAAAATATATCCTTAAGTCAACCCCACCTTGTATCATAGCCTGGCGTTATGAAAAACCCTCAGTAGTTCGAGCAACGTATATTTCGAACAATTTTTCATGGTCCAAATTATATTCGAGTTAATGAAGTTCCACTATACATTCTTTCGTACATCTCCTCAAAGACATGGTTTTGGGTATTCGTTAGCAATGCGTCTCACTGGCTTCGAAAATCTACGTATATCTTGAGTTTATGAGAAATATTACCATTTTTCAGATGAAAAGCGTCCGTTTTGGGTCATGAAATCATGCACTGTTGAACTGTGAATTTCTCATTTCGTAAATTTTACGCCGTGAAGAATTGATACCAATTTCTCACAGCGCGTGAAGAATTGGTATCATTACGTCACTGATTTCATACCAATATTTCTCACGTGTGAGAGAAATACGCCCGTAGTCAAATTTCATGTAGCAATCATGCATATTCCTCACATCGATAAAATACCCCACAAAGTTGCTGCATTTTGCATTCGATTCCAATTCTTCACACGCATACCATTATTTTATAAACGTCGAAGGAAATTCCAATTTTTAATGACAGATTCCATCTGTCTTTTCTTGCTGTGCTGCACGTTTAAAGTCATTCGGGCTTTTTCTTCCGGCTTTGACCGCCATAGAAATATGAGTTCGCACAAAATGTAGTCCGGTTTGGCGCAGTAATAAAAATTGTACAAGCGTATTATATATAGTTATCCTGTAAGCGTAATACAAACTTTTGAAGCAGACGACTTGACGATTCAGCATTTCATATGAATCAGCTGCATCATGCGACGGGTTTGGCGAAGACTGTATTCCCAGACCAATGCGGCGTCTGCTCAGCAGTCTGCTCAGGTTTTACACTGTTTTCTATCAGTGCTGTCAATATTTAATCCTTAAAGACCAGCCAGCTGTTGGACCAGGTCAGCTGTAGACAAAAATATAAATGTTGTTTTTTTCTGACTTTCGAAGTCAAGTTTATGTCAGTTACAACTTAGGTGTATATTGACTTTGCGTGGAGAAATTGAAAAAAAAAAAGGCTGTCCCTTTCAGCCCTGGAATATGGTACAGATACTTAGTGTAGGTCCTGTGATCTAATCAGGTTTGAGAGTTTAGCTATTTCTAAAGACTGTCCATAAAAATACAGACAGTCTTCAAATTTATGGACTCACGTGTCTGTAGAAAGCAATGGAAATCATAAAAAATTTTGAAACATTCGAAAATCCGGTACATGTGTTATGCAGCCTTCTTTATTACATGATAATCTGCGTATACCTGAAAACTGAGTATGATCCGTTGTCTTGTTGATTAATAATCCAAGGACTTAAATAATTGATTCTGTGTAGTTCAGGTTTTCTCCCTTACACTATAAACAATGAAACATTTCACCTAATGCGTGGCAAAAATTGCATGAAGGGAGAAAACCTAAACAAGAATATCTTTCGTAGCTTTCTTATATAAATACTCGGAAATAAGACAACAGATTGAAGAAAAAACTTTCTCTGTATGCAGTTAATCATGTAACATATAATATATATAATACATTTTCTGCGACTTTTGGAATTTTTGAAAATTCTTAAGATTTGCATTGCTTTCCATAGACACGTGAGTCCATAAATTTAAAGACTGTCTTATTTTTATGGACTGTCTTAAGAAATAGCTAAACTCTCAGACCTGATAATTCTAGGTGCCATATATTTAGCAGAATGGACGAGCCCAACTTCAGTGATGGAAGAGTGCACTCCAGAAACCCAAGGCAGTGAGTAAATCAAAGCACTGACAACACCCATGCCGATTGTCTCTAAATGTAGGCTGGTCATGAACGGGGACTTGGACTGATTCGTTTAAACTTAAGATGTTAGTAACTAATGCAAATAAGTGTAGAACAAGATCAGCACCGTGTTGTGTGGCTTTTGAACTGAGTTTACATTGTTTGCCAGATCCAGCATTTGATTCATGTGCAGGTTTTACAGATAACATTTACATGAACCGAACACTGACAAACGCCACGGCTATGTTTGGGTGTTACGAGCCAGGCGTAGCAGAAAGAAAAAGCAAACAAGCCTTTTGGAAAAATTTAACAAAATTTATTTACAAGTGAACTTTAACCTGTAGAAGTATGAAAAGTAAATGTACTTAGCTCTGTTATGAAATATCCTGAATGAATCTATTTTCCTTGATCCCACAGAATTCACAGTCCAAAATGAAAAGTAATATCCTTTAACAATCCAACACAGAATTTAGAAATAACTTTTCTTCTAAGCCCAAACTTGAAACTCCAAAGTCTGACTCAATGAGAAAAATCAAGCTCTTTTATAGACCATAAGATTTCTCTAGAACATTCCAGATGGCTGTGGAATAAGATGAGGTAATTTTCTAAAAATAATGCAACCCAGAACTTTCTGGAAGGTTCTGAAGTACTTTTCCTTGTAAACATGTTGTTTACAAAAATGAAATTAATCTGTGACTCAGTTTTCGAGAATCTTCTATAAAAAGATTAACAAGATATTTATAGCACTATTAGGACACAGTGGGGTAAAGGTGGGAATCAGAAAAATAAATTCTTATGCATAACATTGGGTTGATTGTTTGGAATTCGTCCCGAAGTTGATAATAAGAAAAGCGCTTCAGTGCGAATGTCTGACTTGTCAGAATAACTTATTGTCTTGTAGAAAATAGCCGCAGTGAGATCGGGGTATTCCATAAGACGGAAGAGAGTTATCCTGTAATCATAGGGTCAGCTTGGCAAACAGTGTAGACCAAGATCAGACGCTGTCGAACGCGTCTTCTTAACAAAATCGTCACTATTTTTTGGAATTTCAGTTAAATAAAACAGTTTAAATCTCAGCCCAGGCCTATTACTCCATCCTACACACCACATTCTCAGTGCTTTGATTCTGAAACCAAACGATTACAACACACTTACAACACACTTAGACACCATGCCCTTAAGCTAAAAAGGTTAAATCAATCAACCGTGACGACTGGTTACCGGTCCGGCCACGTCGATCCTGTGAACCACCCTCACACCAGTACGGATAAAAACCACATGTTCAGGATCAAACTTTTGATGTGTAATGTAAGGTCGTGCCTAGAAAAGAAGAAACTGAAATTTGTTCTAAAAAAAGCATTTAGTGAGAGCGAATTGCAACAGTTTTCATTAAAGGATCGTAGCGTGCCCCTGGATAGTTAGAAGCTGGTCGGAAAGCGGATGACGTTGACACTGATTTTGGGTGCCACATGTGTGTGATCCATCGTCTTTTGGAGCGACATTTTACTACATTGTATATACAGAAACGCTAGTGGACGTCAACGTAGCGGAAGACCGACGTCCGTACGTCAAGATCGATTCGACCGTCAGACGGATATGCGAAACAGATTTCCGCCGGCAGCTGCTACACTGTACCTGCAGATAAACAAGGTGTCTCAACTACCGACTAATAGGCACTGACACAGGTCGTCGCCCTCATGCGATGCACGTTTGAGAGCTAGACGTCCCTGTCGTGACCAAAGTTAACGCGTCGACACAGTACGGAACACTTACGCTAGTGCATGAAATACGTAAATTGGCTTCTATGCGACTGACATATGCGTTTCAGTGACAAATCGCACTCAGCGTGAGTCACGTCGGTTGTTGTTTCCGGGTGTTTCGACGTATAGGTGTAAGGTATGCCGAGGCGACGCGTGCGTAATAGAGCATGACATATCGGGTGAAATAAGCGTAATTGTGTGGCGAGCTATTGCGTGTAGTTAGCGAACGCAGCTTAGTGTCATTAAGAACTTCCAAAATCATAGCTGAGACGTGGATTGAACAGCGAGACGTTACATCAATCAAGTGCTTCGGCCTCACATGGTTACATTTATTTGTTTACGCTCAGAATCCGGGATATCTTATCCAGCAGGATTACGAGCGGGCTCATAGTGCTGTTCTTACTCAAAAATGTCTTCAAGCCGATGGAATTCATGTACTGGACTAGCCAGCCTTTCTCCTCCGATCTCTTTCCCATAGAGTATCTTTGGGTAGAGGTGTCCACAACCGACCAGACAAAAACTGTTACTTAAGGACAGTAGAATTGTTAAAACTTGAATTTTAATGTCTGGTTTTGAAAAAGTAAATAGTTTCTTTCAACAATTTGAAGCATCGAATGGCGTTTCATAATACCACCGGTCTATAGACATCTGCAAACATATCATATATTGGAATTTGCAGAACTACCTTTCTTCTAAATTTTAAGCTCTTTTTAGAAAGGTTTTCTGTAAGTTTTCACAGTATTATGATTTTCTCATAGAATCTGCCATTTCAGTGCATTGGGCGCTTTGATTTTTACTATTAGAACTTCTGGGACAATAGTTAGAATGCTTAAGATGAGCCGAGTCGCGAGAAAATCTTTCCACGGTGTTTCTGACTAGACCAGTTACGGGCCGACAGCCTGTGTAACTATAAAAGCAAGTCTTAGCAAGGGCTAATTTTTCTACTAATGTTTATTTGTAATTACAGTAAAATTCCGCTATAAAGACCACCTAAAATTAAGACAAAATCTGCTGTTGAAAGCTTATTGAGAACGTTTCAACTATTCTTTCTTTGTGTTTTCCACACTCAGTGTCTCCCAATAAGAGACCACCTTTGGGACTGTTCAAAAGTGGTCTTAAAGACCACTTTTGAACAGCCCAAAGGTGGTCTTGTTCAAAAAAAGTCTTAAAGACCACTTTTAAACAGTCCCAAAGGTGGTCTTAACATAGGGATTTTACTGTATGTGTCTGTTCGGAGGGGTTTCCGCTTTCTCTTGGTGTTTGGGATAGGTTTCGTTGTTTTATTGTTACACTCCATGAGCCTTCCATATAATTATTTAGAAACTCGGTATATTCTTGAATCAGATTCCTCTAAGTGGTGACGCAATTTTTCTGCGCATTTGTTATTTTTATTATAACATTATTAAGGAATATTCATGAAACTTCATAAACATATTTCTAGATGCTTGATTTATTGAATATGTTGCTTAGGTATCATATCTTGAATTTCATGCTGCTATTTTGACCAAATGGTATTAAAAAATGAACATTTTAACAACACACAGAATTACAGAATTATATATATTTAAAAAAACATAATTCTTTTCTCATGTGTGAGGAATTGGTACCAATTTTTCACATGTAAGAGGACATAGTACCAATTCTTTACATGCAATAGTAATTGGTGCCAATTCTTCACACGTAATAGTAATTGGTACCAATTCTCCACCCCGCCCCCCCCCCCCCCCACTTCCCACCAAAAAAAAAAAAAAAAAAGGTCATATGTGTGACGAATACTCAATTCTTTACACGTCAGAAATTGTCAAAGAATTCTTTACATGTGTGAGGAATTGGTACCAATTCTTCACAACCGAGAAAAGGTCGCACCAGTTCTTCAGAGGTGTGACGAATATTTACCATATTGACCATATGTAAACATCACATTTGGCAAATGTAACGCATTGGTTCCATGTCTTCTTATGGGTGTGAAATTTACGAAACGAGATATTTACGGTTCATCAATGCACTCAGCCACACCGGTGTTAGATCCTATTGCAGACATCAAAAGAACGGAACCATTTATTGCATGGGTACATATAAAGTTATGAACATTCTGAATTTACCGTAAAACTCCTAAAAATTCGGACACTTACTGTAATTCTCCTTAATTTTAACAAATTTGTTTCACGATCCAGCAAGGAGTTCAAAAGGGCAAGACGGAATGGCAAACAGTGTAGACCCCGATCAGACTGCAGTCTGATCTGGGTCTGCACGGTTTGCTTAGGCCTATCTGCCTGAACACTTAGGATCATAACGGTGCACTCGAAGCAGAGATTCGGGTCGTTACATGTATCTTCACTAATTGCTTAAGGTACATGTACAAATGTATATGGCCGTTTGTAAAGCGTTGTGATATTTTACTTATTTTTCCTGCAAGTGTAGATTGTGTTTGCTCGTTCCAATATTAACGGACACCCACAATCAAGGGTTTTCAATAAGAATAAGAAAATAAGAGGATCATGATGACCATAATACGCTCACCTGAGTAAGAAAGAAAACATGTTATTGGATTTTCTTCTACCATCAGTATTTCACAAGTATATAGTTCACTGATAGAACTGCTGTGAGGTAGTGACGACATACTATAGGGAACAAAGTACTAGAACCCCCTTCTCAGAAGGATCCTATTTTTATCAGAGAATTCAATTTATTAGCCTCTTAACAGTGATAGAATTCGTTAAATAAACACCAGTTGATGGCTGAAGCAGTTATCTCTAATATCACTTACTGGATGTTTATACATGCAAAAGAGGTGCTTTTTGAATGGAAAGGATAATTCATGAAGCATTGTTATAGTGGTTTGTTTCAACTGTTTAAATAAATGATATGCTATCACCTATAGGCAGATATAATACCCACAGCACTGAAAAAAGCTGGAGCTTGTATCTAGCAGTGACCTCTTACAAAAATGACTTGTGTAAATAATCAGATTTCATGACCATGCTGCCTGAATTTTCATAACTTCTACCTTGTTCCTATAAGCAGACAAGAAAGTGGATACAATATTTCGTCTCTGGAGAACGGTCCAAGGCTTTTTTACTTTTAGCCCTGGTGGCCATTTAGTTCAGCGGAGCGGCAATGAAAGATTTTAGCCATTTTGACAGAGGATAACCTAAGGACATTTTTTGTGAAATTATTTTGAAATCAACCCATCAGTTGAATGGAACGATTTAAACAATTCATCCAAGAACCATTTGTGTGTGTGTGGGTGGGTTTTTTTTATTGAAATTGGGCCATTGGCCTAAGAGAAGATGTTTGAAGGATTTTGTTTTATTATTATTTTTAGTTCTTGTGGTCATTTTGTTCAGCGTAGACCAACGATTTAGCAATTCTTGGTAAAGGGTCATCCAATGAGACAATTTTTGTGAAATTATTTTGAAATTGGGCCATTGGCCGCCTAAGAGGACATACTTTCGGACATTGCCGACAATCGCCAGAACATACGCGAACTCGTTGAAAGAAGAAATTTGACATGGAGCCCCTTTCGTAACGTTCCTATATATAGGAGCCCCGTTATAACGACAGTATTTGTTCCCTATTATTGTACCGTTATAAAGAATTTTCTATTATAAAGAATCCCAGTTATGAGTATGATATGTGATAAAATAAGTAATATGATAGGTTATTACTCCAAGAAACAAATGTAATAGACATTTGTAAGAATCTATAATATTTGTTTCTTGGCGTATTACATGTAGATTACACTATGGACTCGATTTGTGCATTTTCAACCCGAGGGAAGCCCACGCCGCTCGAAACCGAAGCTAAGCCTTTAGCTAAGTAGTCATTCCATTCAAATTACCGTTATAACGAGTTTTGCCGTTATAACTAATGTCGGTATAAATTTATTTTAGCCGACCGCCTTTATTGAACTCAGATAGGAACTTCAAAAGAACTTTCAGATTCTTCTAATCTATTTTAATATATAGCAAGGTTATAATTTCTGATGATAATAACATCTTTCTCCACGGGATCGACCTAGGTTAAACAGGGCGTCGGTTTTATTGCTGCTAATAGCTTGTCACATTGACTTACTCAAGGTAAAATCTGAAGAGAAAAAGTGATTCTTGGCAGAAGCTGGTTTATATCTTAACAAGATGCCGATAATCTGTAGATAATCTATTTATGAGGTTAAAAATAGGCACAGTGTGGAATCTGCTACGAACTCTCATTATAACTTTAACAAGTTGGCTTCTTTAAAAAGAATCCAAAGGGAAGGTCTGCTGCTTTCTAGTCAGCAGAATGAACAGAACATTATCACATTAGTAATAATAATAATAATAATAAACATAATAATAATAATAAACGTGCGTAATGATTGTCTTTTGCAAACATGACCAGCCCTTAACTATTCGCTTTAGAACCTTAAAATCAAGAATGATCAAATACTACTGTCATTTGGTGAATCGCTTTTATTTTTCAATAGCAGTCATACTTAAAACTGAGATGAGAAAATCTAAAATTGTATAATTTGCATTTCCTGTCTTTAAACTGCGTTTTAGCTGAGACCTCAAAACAAATCAGTGTTAGAATTGGCAACTACACCAATAGCTACCATACGTCTTGCCTGCGAAAGGCAAGGAAAACAATATAGTGAAAGTGACCACGGGGTCATGAATACCATCGGCAGATGCAACCATGTATTGCAGAGCACAATTTTTAAGTTAATGACCTTGATCTCAATTTCTAAATAGTAAGTTTATGACCTTGATCTGCTGACAGCAGTATCTTTTCTGCACCCAATAAAGTGTCTACATATCAACTCTAATCATAGGTTGAAAACCACAACAATGCAAAAAACTTAAACATGACTATCTCAATCAAATTTCATTCAAAGTGTGTCTCGGCGGCATCTGTCAAATTTTGATTTTTGACCCCGCGTGCCCCACCCCCTGGGCCCACCCCTAGGGGTGTGATCAAAATTCCGAGAGTGTCATGCACCCCCCCCCCCCGACCAAAGATCTATCAGTTCCCAAAGTTTCAAGTTTCTATCTATAACCGTCTAGGAGGAGTTATCCTGTAAGACGGATGGACTGACGGACGACGAAGACCATTACAATATCCCCAGTTTTTCTTCGAAAAGCGTGGGGATAACAATCCTACCTTTGCCTTGGTCAGGCTTCTTGTGAAGAAATCAGGCATTATGATGAGGCCTAATTTGTCACTGATGAGGACAAATTGGCCGAAACTAGCTAGTCTGGCCAGAAAACATGTAAATTCCATATTATTTTCCTTGCTTCCAAAAGATAACCCTTTCTAGAACATATTAGACGGTCTTGTCAATAAAAAATTGTTTGCCAAAACATATCAAAATAAAACTTATATACCTGCAATCAGTTTGTGAATATTTTGTCTTGGCAATAGCATTTATATAAATAAATCAGGCATTAAACAACAGTGTTGACTATATCTTATCATTATATATCTGTTTGCCGACAAATAGTATAAAATATCTCTAACGGTTTGAAATTTATACGGCGGTGCAAATTAGTGAAAAATTGCCTCGGTGAGGCTGTTTATAAAGAAATCAAGTATTAGACAATCTCACAGGTAAGGTCTTGTCAATATTTTTCTGCATTCAATTTCTGAAAATGTTGCCTCGGCCAGGCCAGAAATCTGGCATTAGACTACTGCTGGTGTTGCTTGACGTAGTCTTAGAGCTGCCTTCTTGGTTTTTGCTGGGGCTGGACTGCGCGGATCCTAACGACATGCGACAGTGACACTCTGGTGCTGAAGGCCTGTGGTCACCTCAGGAATCCCAGGAAGTCGGCATGACTTCAAGAAAGCCACAAGTGGCTCTGGAAGTACTCTTTCATAAATCCAGATATGTTGTGATATCGATCTGGACTGCTCAAGAGCTGAACAGAGAATAATGATTATGATGACACTGCTACATTCGTTCGTTCAAGCTAAGGCATTTTACGTCTGCAAGGGTCGAGCGGACAGAACTCCTTAGCTCCGCAGCGAGACGTAAATTATGTGCTTCTGGGCTGCGAATCGCGGCAGTCTGTCCAACAAGAGTTAATCGCGCTGGACCGCCTGTACCCTACCGAGTAAAGTGAAGCACTGCCAGTTTTAGAAATTTTGAATGCCAATCTAAATTGGGCCAAAATGTAGAGTAATCAGTGACAAATCGGGTGCAGATTGCGATGTCTCTACTGTGCTCGAGAGCAGAAAGTAGGTCAACGGTGCTCTCTTTTGGGGCCGCGCGATTTTGGCCATCGTACTTAGGCTGCAAATGAAGCATACCTATGCAAGTTTCCATACAGAAACGCGCGGCTAGTGGTCCAGTAAGAAGACTTGTCGCAAAACAGAAGTGGAGGGGTTCAAACGTGTACCCACAATCTATATTATGAACAGAAATAAGAAATAATATCATAATTTTTCATCTGAAAATTGTTGTTGTTGTTTTTTTTTTCAGTGGTAAAATTTACAAGTATTTGTATAGGCGTGTTTTCGTAATGCCTAGGCGCCCTCATTGACTTAGATACGAGCATTTAACCACAACTTTAGTCTGCCTGCCCAATCAATTTTATTTCCAGCAGAGTACTTGTTACTATTATTTCGAGCAGTGGTTTTCAGTTACTGGATATCAGTATGTTTCATGTAACTGCAATGAAGTTGGGATTACGGGGATTACATTAATTTTCTTATTTTTGTTATAAAACGTAGGTCGTGTTACTCGTTTGAACGAACCTAACAAGGAATAATATATATGTATATTGGATCCGTGCCACCCATAAGAAAGATGAGTTATTCCCAGCGGGCACATGACGTCTAGGCAACGTCGTACCAACGTCAATGCAACGTCATGTCAGTAAATTTACTAAAACTGAATATACTAACACAGAAACTGTAGTGACTTTCAGCCTCAGCAATGGATTCGCTAAGGCTGATAAAACGCCCTTTTTTCGTCGGAGAAGAGGCAGCTGATTACTTTACTTTCCGCTGCATTCTTACTGTATATCAAATGGTTGGATTGCTCTTCCTGTTGGTGCCATTGGTAACATGATTTCTGTGATGTCGACCTTTCTGGCAATCTGCATCTGTATTTCGCTTTTTCTCAGTTCAAGTATATTGCAAATCAGCCTAATGCATACGAAAAGGACGTTGCCAGACGGTTCAACAATTTGCAGAAGCTAGAATAAGGATGCATTCAATTACAGATATGTTATGCCGCTTGCCAGCGTAGGGCAAGCTTTTTGTGAAACCTCATACTTGTAAATGATAACTTTCATTTATGGTCATTTTGCCAAATAGACTCACTACATAGAAAAATGAAGTATCCCTGCATATTTTTGACTGGTTCACATTGTTTCTTCACGTCGACTATGATTGCAATTAGCTAACTGTAGAGAGAAATCTGCACTGGAGCGAAAATGCTTCAAATTTCACATATACACTGTGGAAAGGTCCTGAGGGACCTTTCCAATAACTCGGTGTGAACGCCATTGATATTTTACCGTAGACCTCATTGTAAAAGACGGACTTTGACGATCCACATTCAAAGTCTCTGAGTGTCGATCCACATTCAAAGTCTCTGAATGTCGCTCTTGCACAATCTTACCTAAAACTATTTGCCACCATACCATAGGTGGACAACGTCGATATGCCGATGCGTACACACATTTTGGCCGTGGTGGTTTTTACCATCATTAGTGGGGGTTTACACTCCAGTCAAACCAAGATGATTCATATTCCGTTTTACAACATCACTGCAAATATTTCCTCTGCTGCAAAACAGTACTGAAATCAAACTACTGACGTTACCGGTGTGTGTGGGGTGGGGGGACTGTCTCTGAGTGCAGGTTACGAATGGTCCTGAACAGATCCTTAGATTGTTCAGTTTAATCCTTTAATTTCTGTATTCGTTGCAATAACACATCCGTGTGATATTGTATACTATTTCAATTCTCCAAAACGTTCATTTTCCTGCTAGAGATCAGTTACATTTTTCTTATTTCTACTCAAAACAGGCTGTGGGTACTCGTTAGAACAGCCTCCAAGAGGCGGCCCCAAAGAGTACCCACAGCATATGTCTTGGTGTAGAAATAAGGAAATTATTGAATATCCCTATAAACCCAAGTTTTCTCCGTATAACATGGGGATTACAGGGATGTACATTATATGGAATTGTTATCGTGATTCTAGGTAGTCTGGCTCAAAAACATATACAATCCATACTTTTCAGTTCTGCGGAGAATTCCTTGCTTCCAAGGGATAACAGTTTGATGGAACATATCTAATGTCACTACAGCTGGTGTTCTTGGAATGTGTGGCGGTCGTAAAAAGTCTCCCTGTCCTTCATCATAGTGTAGTTTATATGTTCTTGTCCTTTTGGATCATTGATGCCATTGCGGAAGTTTGAAAATATTTGATGGTCGTGGATGAGGCCTAAGTGGCCGAAACAAGCCAGTCTCGCTCAGAAAACATGGACACTCAATATTTTTTAGTTCTGTGGTGTATTCCTAGCTTCCAAAGGATAACCGTATTATCATTACGAAAACACGCCTATACTAATATAATGTTAATTTTACCGCCAAAAAAGTTAAAATTTTAAGCTGAAAAATTGTGATATTTTTCTTATTTCTGCTCAAAAAATAGACTGTGGGTACACGTTAGAACCGCCTCATCGATACCCACAAACTATATTTTAGAACAGAAATAAGCAAAATTTGCTTTGCCCCTGTAATCCCCAGTTTTACTATTAAAAAACGGAGTTCAAGGGGGTTAAAATTATATAGGTATGTTTTCGTGATGTGAAGCATATTCAAAGGAAAGGCAATAGCTAATTGGGCCCCGTCAAGCGATTTTGGTACTTATCGCCTATGCGAGCAGTGAATCAAGAGGAACCTTCAGACAGAAAGCCATATCCCTGGCCCCCCTGAACGGCTGGGCATGCGCAGTTAAAGTTTGTCATGACGGAATGCTCGAAGACACAAATTCGCTTGGCGGGGCTCAATTGAATTGAAAGCGCATTTTCATTGACAATGTAACCATTGCATTGCTTGAAAGGTTTGGCAGTGCAGTGTTATTAATAAGAGAGAAACGTGAAGAAATAAGAATTTAAACTGAAAATGGTGGCATACATTTTCAATGCCCATAACATTTTCAGAGTCAATAACGGTTCCTCTAAGCAACACATTTCTCGGGCCATAAATCGACTTTATAAATCGTTTTTAACTACCATGGATATGCAGTAGCTCTTGGTAAAATGAAAAGTATGGACCCGCCCAATTATCATAGGCGTTTGTTTCTCCCCAAGAGTGGTTTTCCGCTTATGAAGATATGGACCATTTAACTAGTAGGATTATAACTGAATAACAGATCTGAAATAATTCTATAGATAGAACTGTATATTTTGCTTAATTAATTCATATTTAATTTTACTAAAATCCATCATCCATCAAAAATGCAAATTAAGAAAGAATCCTTATTCCTTACTGTATTTCGAACTTGGGCTCGCTCTTTATTAATTGTATCTGCGTATTTTATGGTACACAGTGATCTGATGTGTTTGCAGTACTTATGTTTGATTGCGTTGGGTTTAACGACACTTCAACCCTTGAGGGTCATTTTGTGTCGTCTCCCAGAAAAAAGGAGAAAATGGATAGCAGGGATTACAGAGGATATGAAAGAGAGAGATAATTGAGAGAGTGAAAGCGTAGAAACAGAAGAACTAACAACAATCTGAAGAGTTAGAACATCAGGTAGATAGGACGTCAGAACGTCTGAAGAGCTAGAACTCTCTGATTGACATAAAATGCCAATATCAGATGTCAAATTGACCCACAAGGGCTGACATAAAACGTCAATGTCAGATGATTTAGTAATTTTATAGACTTTCGGATGAGTCTTTAAACCGAGGTCCCGTCTCCGTATGACCTTAGCTGTTGGTGGGACGTAAAACTAAAACTCACTTAGTAGTTTTATAATCATGTTTTTCTGTTATTTGAAAATAGTTTAGTAACCATTTCAGAGAAGCAATCAAACTGATTCTCTGGCGGTGTTATCTTTCAAACTCGACTGTTCAAGGCCCACCCATCATAAAACGGTATTTCCAAGAAAATGGTTCCCATCAAAAGGAAAGAATCAAACAAAACTGAACGTCAGTTTATGATTACCAGTCTCAAAGCAGTTAGTATAACTCATCTAGGTAATAACCCTACCACTGGAATATTTTTGGCAAAGTCAAGCCTCAAATGCGGAACTGTCACAAATTTAACTAGAGCGTGTCGATGCTGCACCATCGAAAATACCCCCTTTTTTGTTTTCTTCTAAATTTAACCTTTGACGTCACTCACTGATCCCATGGGTCAGATCAAAATTTGGATACCTCCATGCGCATCTCCAGTTTCTAAGCAATATGTGTACTGATGACCATGAAATATTAAAGTATTTGCATTTACGAACATTTTCTGTAAATTTGACCTTTGACCTCATATCCCATGACCTCACATCTCATGACCGGAGCTGTGGGGGGGGGGGGGTCAGATTTTGAATACCTTCATGCAAATCTGCCGTCCCTAACAGATATATGTAGAAGAAATCCGTAGCATGTTTGGCCACCACAGATGAATACATAAAAATTAATGAAGTTGCATTGACAAACATTTTTCTTAACAAAAAAAAAAATGACCTTTGATCTCCGCCCATAACCCCAGGGGTCCAGATCAAATTTTGATACCCTCATGCATAACATTTGACCTTTGATATCACCCCATGCCAGCGGGGTGGCGGTGGTTCAGATCAAAATTTGGATACCCTTATGCACATCTGCAGTTCCTAAGCAATATGTGTACCACGTTTGGTGACCATGAGGTAATAAAAAGCAGTTGCATTCATAAAGTATGTTACAGACTGAAGGACGGACTGACAGACATATAAATTTTGGACGATTGACAGATCAAAGTACTGAAAGGACTGAGGAAAGTTGATTATAGACCAGTATACTTGTTGGTTTTTTGTGACTCGATTTTTGATCGATCGACCTAACTACATGTATTTAAGGTCACTTATATTTTACACGGAACACTTCTACATGATCTGTTAGTAGAATTGTGTATTTTTCTTACAGTTCAGCAAGAAAAGGATTTGCTTGGCACAGCTTTATTGAGAGCATTTAAAGTTTTTCCTTAGGCACTTTGTGAAAAAAATGATTGGTCCTAATTATTTTGGATACAATATTAAATGGTCATAAAAGAGTTGGAAAGCATTTCTGCTGTCAAGTATCTCGGGGTCACCATTGCGGATGACCTCAGCTGGGGTACCCACATAGATAACATTGCAAAGAAAGGCAACCAAACACTGGGGTTTCTAAAACGGAGCATCAGAGTGCATAACCTGACACTGAACTCAACAGCTTACAAGACACTCATTAGACCACAGTTGGAATATGCCTCCATTGTTTGGTCACCACACACAGCCACTGACATTTACAAATTAGAGTCTGTGCAGCGCAGAGCTGCCAGATGGGTCTCTCGTGACTACAGGTATACATCTAGTGTTACCGATATGCTCAACAATCTTCAGTGGCATCCCTTAGATAAGAGACGCATAGACAGCCGACTCACTATGCTATACAAGGTCACATATGACCTTGTTGCCATTCCTGCAGCTGAATACCTCATTCCACATATCCGGAGGGACTCTAGACAAAATCACCCTTTGCCATACAGACTCATCACTATCCCTAAAAATTACTACTTTTCATTCTTTCCCAGAACCATTTTTCATTGGAATGCTCAACCCCGCCAAATAGTTATGCTCCCCACCCTGGCGCAGTTTAGTGATGCAGTGTGCCGGGTGGTACATGTGTCTCCCTAGTCACTGGCGTCTATTTTTACTTTTAACTATATTAACACTCTCCTCGCACTGTTGAAACTCATTTTACCTGCTATACTTATCTTTTATTTCAAATAACCCCCTTCAGTACTTGGTATACTGGAACCCCTTCTGAAAGTCCTCCTCGGAGGTTAAGAAGTATTGGCAGATAGATAGATAGAAGATCATTATTATTTGACAGGTATTATAATGCTGCGTAAGGAAAGCAGGGACTCAGTACCTTAGGCGTTTTAGTATGGGAAGTTGTGTTTCACACTTGACAGCTTGTACATTTCGCTGTGCTCTGACTTTGGAAGCAATGTATGCTCAATATGCCAACTTAAAATATGTAGCACTTTAGCCTTTAGCCACAAAAATAAATATATAGCTGTCCACGAGGTATTGTTTAATGTGTTTATGAAGTTTATAACAGTTAATTGAAAGGAACAGAAAACAATATACAATTCACCCATGATTATGCCTTGTAAATTGCATTTTTCTAACGATTAAATATGATACTTCTACATACTATTACTACTACTACTGATAATAATTTTAATAATGAAACGATGATGATAATAAATATACTGTTACTACTTCTTCCATACAACTACTATTATTGGGTCCCTGCCGATCGGGGCTTGCAGAAACAGATTGGGCTGCATGATGCTTCCAAACGGAGCTGAAACTAACCGCATATGGTGACTGGTAAACCACTTACTAATAGGCGGTCTTAGCCTGCCCAGGAAAAGGGATGGGAGTCGGAGCGTCCCTATACATAAACCCTCTTGGTTTATTTTGGCAGCATTGCGTTAGATGTCATTTCATCTTAATGTCGGGTATAAGTCCCACAAATAGGAAGCAACGTATCCAAAATGGCATAATAGTGTTGACGGGGACGTTAAACCTCAATTCAAACAAACAAACAAACTACTACTTCTGATGATACTTTTTATAATAATGAAAACAATAATAGAGCCCCGCCAAGCGAATTTGGGTCTTCGAGCATTCCGTCATGACAAATTTTAACTGCGCATGCCCAGCCATTCAGAGGGGCCAGGGATATGGCTTTCTGTCTGAAGGTTCCTCTTGATTCACTGCTTGTATGGGCGAGCAGCGAAGGTTCTGGCGAGACTGCGCGGATGCGCAGGCTCGCCTGAACCTTCGCTGCTCGCATAGGCGATAAGTACCAAAATCGCTTGGCGGGGCCCAATTATACTCTTACTACTACTCAGTATATCTATAAGAATAAACTCAATACTACTATAAGAATAATGATGATAATAATTTTAATAATCAAAACGATGATAATAATAATTATACTCTTACTACTATTCCCACTACTCTACTACTACTGCTTCTACTACTTCTACTACCACTTCTTCAACTATTATTTTATATAATATTATTAATGTGATGGAAATAAAGTGGATAATAATAATAATAATAATAATAATAATAATAATAATAATAATAATAATATGTTACTCTTGTTGTTGAAAAGTAGGGTGGTTAAAATGAAGAAGACTCCGAAATTGTACAATACAATCCTAATCGAGTCACTTGATGTGGCACTGTATCTTTTCTTATTGCTACTGATACTGCTATCGGTCACATTTGACGCGCAAACGGTTCTCTAGATATTGTTTTCAAGGTTCCATACTGTTGGAAAGAGCGTCAAAAGTCTGAAGTAAAAAATGGGAAAAGTTCTTGTTCGTTTCCTATGCGAATTTCGTGAAATTCAAAGTCATCTCAAAACGTTCTTCATTTTCTAAAATGTGTGACGAAATGACCAGTATCAACAGGCCTCTAACACCTCCTCCACCCCAACCCCTCCCATCCCTCAGTTGTTTTCGAAGTCGATGGATAAATACGACAAGGCTTATATTTCAATAACGATTCAACAGATTGCCCAGAGGAATGATAATAGGAGACGAACAATTCGATGACCAGACGGATTACCGAGGGTCTGTGGATTGCATGATGCTCTGTCTCTGGTCGGGCCCATCGGAGTCTAACTGTTGGTTTTCTTTTGCTCCAGCATTTCAGTGGTTTCTTGCTGCCGAATCCTCACCGTTGTTTCATCTTTATGGTTGTTTGATATTTGTGTTCACGGAGATGTTGCACTGATGATTTAGGAGGCCTTCATGCTGACTGAACAAATTATATGTGTTACCCCCCCCCCCCCCCCCCAGTGGAATTCGTTTCGGCTGACCGTTCCAAGGCCGTTCTTCTGTCGCGGTTTATTTTTGGTTTGTCTTTGGGTGTTTGTGTCGCTTATATTATTTTATTTTGGATAGCTTATTGGGCATTTTGTGGGAAAGTAACTGTCCTTTTGGAAAGCCATTAGGGTCTGTTGTTTCATATTTGTGTTTCTTTCCCTTTGGTGTCTCTGGTGGGAGCTGTGGGTTAATTGTATCGATTCCTGATCATTTCCTCCACTTCTGTTTGTCATAACTTTTGTCCAGAAGGCTTGCACTTCAGTATAGTTGACACGCTAATTAAACGGACACCTCTTCGCTAGGCTTAAAAATAAGCTTTTTTAGCTCACCTGGGCCGAAGGCTCCAGGGGAGCTTATAGTATAGTGGGTCCTCCGTCGTCCGTCGTCCGTCCGTCCGTCCGTCGTCCGTCCACACTTTTGAGCAGCTATATCTCTGTATCCTGCAGGCTGATCTCAATCATTTCTCACCTGTAGCATGCCTCTGGTGGGCCATTGATGACATAAACTTTTTTTTGAAATCGCTCTAAAACTTTGGTTCCTATGGCAACCACAAGGTCCCATAGACTTACTATGGGAAAATGCTTGTCATCACCGTGGCGCCTTCAGTTTTGATCGGATCTTTCTGAAACTTATATGTAAGGTGCATGGGGATAAAAACTCGGATGAGTTCGAAAACCGGCCAAGTCGGCCCATTTATCATAGAGTTACGTCCCTTTGATTGCTGAAAATGCCCATTTTCGACCTTGTCATCACCGTAGCCCCTTCAGTATTTATCGGATCTTTCTGAAACTTATATGTGATGTGGCTGGGGATAAAACCTCGGATGAGTTCGAAAACCAGCCAAGTCCGCCGATTTATCATAGAGTTACGTCCCTTTGATTGCTGAAAATGCCGATTTTGGACCTTGTCATCACCGTAGCCCCTTCAGTTTTGATCGGATCTTTCTGAAACTTATATGTAAGGTGGCTGTGGATAAAATCTCGGATGAGTTCGAAAACCGACCAAGTCGGCCCTTTTATCATAGAGTAACGTCCCTTTGATTGCTGAAAATGCTGATTTTTGACCTTGTCATCACTGTAGCCCTTTCAGTTTTGATTGAATCTTTCTGAAACTTATATGTAAAGTGGCTGGGGATAAAATATCGGATGAGTTCGAAAACCAGCCAAGTTGGTCCATTTATCACAGAGTAACGTCCCTTTGATTGCTGAAAATGGCGATTTTTGACCTTGTCATCACCGTAGCCCTTTCAGTTTTGATCAGATCTTTCTGAAACTTATATGCAAGGTGGCTGGGGATAAAGCCTCGGATGAGTTCGCATACCGGCAAAGGTGGCCTATTTATCATAGAGTTAGGTCCCTTTGATTGCTGAAAATGTTCATTTTTGACCTTGTCAACACTGTAGCCCCTTCAGTTTTGATTGGATCTTTTTGAAACTTATATGTAAGGTGGCTGGGGATAAAACCTCGGATGAGTTCGAAAACCGGCCAAGTTGCCCCATTATCTATATAGTAATGTCCCTTTGATGGCTGAAAATGTCGATTTTTTACCTTGTCATCACCGTAGCCCCTTCAGTTTTGATCGAATCTTTCTGAAACCTATATGTAAGGTGACTGGAGATAAAACCTAGGATGGGTTTGAATACCGGCCAAGTTGGCCCATTTATCATTGATTTACGTCCCTTTGATTGCTGAAAATGCCGATTTTTGACCTTGTCATCACCATAGCCCCTTCAGTTTTGATCGGATCTTTCTGAAACTTATATGTAAGGTGGCTGGGGATAAAATCTTGGATGAGTTCGAAAACAGGCCAAGTCAGCCCATTTATCGTAGAGTTCTGTCCCTTTGATGGCTGAAATGTTGATTTTTGACCTTGTCATTACCGTAGCCCCTTCAGTTTTGATCAGATTTTTCTGAAACTTATATGTAAGGTGGCTGGGGATGAAACCTCGGATGAGTTCAAAAACTGGCCAAGTCGGCTCATTTATTTTAGAGTAACATCCCTTTGATTGCTAAAAATGCCAAATTTTGACCTTGTCATCACCGTAGCCCCTTCAGTTTTGATCGGATCTTTCTGAAACTTATATGTGATGTGGCTGGGAATAAAATCTTGGATGAGTTTGAATACTGGCCAAGTCTGATCGGATCTTTCTGAAACTTACATGTAAGGTGGCTGGGAATAAAACCTCAGGTGAGTTCGAATACCGGCCAAGTTGGCACATTTATCATAGAGTGACGTGCCTTTAATTGCTGAAAATGCCTATTTTCGTCATTGTTATCACTGCTGCCCCTTTAGTTTTGAACGGATCTTCATGAAACTTACAAACAAGGAAGTCAGGCAGAAAGCTTGGAGGAGTTTGAAAACTCTTGTTTTTGAACTTGTCATCACCATAGCCACTTCAGTTTAGATTGGATCTTCTTAGCAAGTCAGGAATAAAAGCTTGAATGAGTTTGAAAACCGGTGAGGTCAGCCTGTTTATCATAGAGTTAAATTCTACTTGATTTTCAGAAAAATGCTTACCCTGTCATCACCATGTCCTCCCATAAAGCCTTCAGTAAAGATTGGCACTTCCTTAAACTTTGAATCTGTTAGCTCAGGTGAGCGATACAGGACCAAGCTAGCTTGGTCCTCTTGTTGACCTTGTCATCACCGTAGCCCTTTCAGTTTTGATCGGATCTTTCTGAAACTTATATGCAAGGTGGCTGGCTGGGGATAAAACCTCGGATCAGTTCACATACCAGCAAAGGTGGCCTATTTATCATAGAGTAAGGTCCCTTTGATTGCTGAAAATGTTGATTTTTGACCTTGTCATCACTGTAGCCCCTTCAATTTTGATCGGATCTTTCTGAAACTTATATGTAAGGTGGCTGGGGATAAAACCTCAGATGAGTTCGAAAACCGGCCAAGTTGCCCCATTTGCTATATAGTTATGTCCCTTTGATGGCTGAAAATGTCGATTTTTTACCTTGTCATCACCGTAGCCCCTGCAGTTTTGATCTAATCTTTCTGAAACCTATATGTAAGGTGAATGGAGATAAAACCTAGGATGAGTTGGAATACCGGCCAAGTTGGCCCATTTATTAGCTCACCTGAGCCGAAGGCTCATGTGAGGTATTAGTATACCACGAGTCGGCGTCCGTCGTCCGTCGTCCACACTTTCAACGAAGTATATCTCTGGAACCAGTGGGCCGGCCTTGATCAAATTTCATATGAACCATCATCAGGTAGGGGAAAAGGCTGTATTAGGTTTTCGTGCAGATCGGATGAGAACTCTGGTTGCCACAGCAACAAAGAGCTCACATAGGCTTAACATAGGAAAAAGCTTGTCATCACTCTAGCTCCGTCAATTTTTTTCTGATCGACTTCATTCTTGCAGATAACGAGAACAGGCATGAAATCTCGATCAAGTTTTATTTTGGGCTGAATCGGATTATTCACTCAGGAGTTACGTGCCCTTGAGTGTTGAAAAAATTGCCTATTGACTTAACATGGGGAGAATGTTGTCATCACCGTAGCTGCTTCAATTATTTTCAGATTGGCATTATTCTTGCAGATAACCAGCACAGCCATGAAATCTCGGTCAAGTTCGATAACTGGCAGACTCGGATCATTCACTTAGGAGTTACCTGCCCTTGTGTGTTTTTGCATTAGGGTTAATGGGAATTTCAAAAATGTATATCTTAAAGACTACTTGGCCAACTTTGATCAAATTTCATGTGTCGCATTATTGGGCAAGTGGAAAGGCTTCATTAGGTTTTCAGGCAGATCTGAGTGGAACTCTGGTTGCCATGGCAACATCTAGCTCCCATAGACTTCACATAGGAAAAAGCTTGTCATCACTCTAGCTCCGTCAATTTTTTTCTGATCGACTTCATTCTTGCAGATAACCAGTACAGGCATCAAATCTCGGTCAAGTTCGATTTTGGGCCGAATCAGATAATTCACTCAAGAGTTACGTCCCCTTGAGCGCCCGAAAAATTGCCTATCGACTTAATATGGGGAAAATGTTGTCATCACTGTAGCTGCTTCAATTTTGTTCGGATTGGCTTCATTCTTACAGATAACCAGCACAGCCATGAAATCTCGGTCAAGTTCGATAATTGGCAGAATCGGATCATACACTTAGGAGTTACCTGCCCCTGTGCATTTTTGCATAAGGGTTAATGTGAATTTCAAAAATGTATATCTTGAAGACTACTTGGCCGACTTTGATCAAATTTCATGTGTAACATTATTGGGCAAGTGGAAAGACTGCATAAGGTTTTCATGCAGATCTGAGTGGAACTCTGGTTACCATGGCAACATATAGCTCCCATAGACTTAACATAGGAAAACGCTTGTCATCACTCTAGCTCCGTCAATTTTTTTCTGATCGACTTCATTCTTGCAGATAATAAGGACAGGCATAAAATCTCGGTCAAGTTCGATTTTGGACCGAATCAGATAATTCACTCAGGAGTTACTTGCCCTTGAGCGACTAAAAAATTTCCTATAGACGTAACATGGGGAGTCATGGCTACCTGTTCGAGAAAGGGGGTACTTGTAACAGTATTATATAACGCGCCTGTTTAACCTTTTCAACCCCGCCGTAGCCTATCGACCGGTACAGAAACCTATGCAGCTCTTCAAGATGCAGAGGAGACGGTGCATTGCGACCAGTTTTACCAGGATCTACACTGTTTGTCAACATATTCAGAGTCTAGGCTAAACCGCCATTTTAAACAAAATGATAAATATGCCCAAATATCAAAGCAAGGTGTCCAATTCAAAAACTCAGGAATGGAAGAGTTTCATTTCCAAACGATAACGGCGTATGAATATGGTTCGTTTTATTATAATTATTAATATTATTGTCATTATTATTTCAGCACTATTTTTGTAGAATTTGTAAAACCTGCTTATCTGATGAAATCAGGTCTTTTGATATTCAACGATCATCAATGCTAAGCCCAGTACTGACAAGCATATCAGGACTACTTTTTGAGACGGGTAAAAAAGAAAAAGCGGCGAGGCGGCCACGTACCGGATATAGATCTGCGCTAGCATAGAAACTTGATCTACAAGATCAACTTTCAATTTTTTTCCTAAAATGGATGAGTTATTTTTTACTTTAAAGAGAAAGATTATGGCAAAAGGGTTTTTAATGAGACATAAAATATAGAATTTTCTATAAATTACTATAAAGCAAACTGAGCCCACATGTGAGTAAAGTGTCCTTTGCCTTCTCCTATTTCTGTTTTTATACATGAAGCTTCTTCGTTGATGCTACCTTAAGGAGACTGACAGATTTCTTTCGCCATATTTCAAAGCAAGACACTTTTCGGGACTTCCTGTTCGCTTTTCTATAAGTCCTGTCGCACTGAAAAGGGGTCTACTCTTTGAGGAAATAATTTGCTCCTCAGGAGCAAATTCTTTCCTTTAAGAGTTGACCCCTATTGACATGGGAGACAAATATACTTTTGCAGGAGTTGCCTCCCCTGATGGTGTTCCCATTTCCCTTAAGTTTCTTCTATATGTCTGCGAACAGAAAATTCTCTGGCTCGCCTGAGCCATTGTTGGTCGCCTTGGCGACAAGTACTATTTTCTTATTGGTCTCTTTGAAGGTTTTGGCATCGGCAGTTGGTGGATTTATGGAATGCATGTTGAGATTATCTCTGCCAGGATTCCCGTCCATCAAGCTATTGTTAAAATCTGCATGAGTCGGTCTCCAACAGTGCAAGAGTTTGTTAGCACTCTTCAATGCGCATGTCCATGTCATTACGAAAACACGCCTATACGAATACAGTGTTAATTTTACCGCCGAAAAATCAACAATTTTAAGATGAAAAAATGCGATATTTTTCTTATTTCTGCTCTAAACATATATTGCGGGCACTCGTTAGAACCGCCTCATCGAGGCGGTTCTAACGAGTACCCACAATCTATGTTTTAGAACAGAAATAAGAAAAATAAAGTTTCCCCCTCTAAACCCCAGTTTTACTTTATAAAAGTGGGGTTCAAGGGCCTCAAAATCATACAGACATGTTTTCGTGATGTATCTGTTAAACAATAACAACAGAAAGTGAATGTGCACAGTGTTTAAGCAGCTAATGTTCGAAAAATCCAAAGTCTTGGCCGCAATATGTTCATGTGTTTTGTAGGAAAAGTCATTTGTAAGGTACCGGTCAATTTAGTAGCGTGACATTATTCTCGGTAAAACCGTGTTTCGGACTTTTTCTTTTGTCTGCAGCGAAATGGATCTCAGATTAAATTTGTCAACAGTGTGATTTAAGGGCCATTCAGTGGTCATTCAGTGGTCCTTTCATGTCGCAATTATTCTATGTAAGTGTTCGAAGAGGAGATGGGATGCGGAGAATCAAATGACAACCATGTTATTGATACATTGTTAAAGAACTAGTAAAATATACCACGTTGCAACACTTTATACAGCAAATACTGAGCATAGCTGCAACTGAAATAATTCAAATACATTTTCTCACCTTTTCAACTGATATAAAAAGGGCAGTTGCCAGTTACAGGAGACAGTCTGTTCATCTGGTAAGGGCGTTTGAGCCCGATCAGACCTAGCTGCCATTATGCAAGTCGAATAAAGCTGCTACGGCTCCGCATGTAAATGCACAAGAAACACTCCAGTCACACACTTTCTATTATAACTATACGGATCCGCCCCCGCCCATCGGGGCTTGAAGAAATATATGGGCTGCATGATGCTTCCACGCAGAGCTGAATCCGACCCGCACACGAGTACTGTTAAACCGCTTAGAGGATCTAAGCCTGCCCAGGCAAAGTGGTGAGCCCGAGTCCATGCTTATAAATCCTATTGGTTTCATTGGGCGACAGGGCTTGAGATGTCATTTCATCTCAATGTCGGGTAAAAGTCCCACAAAATTGGAAGCAACGTCTCCAAATGACCTGTACAGTGTTGACGGGGACGTTAAACCTCAAATCAAACAAACAAACAAACAAATAACTATACGGATATGATTTATAAAAACGTTTTATCTTTTAGAAACAAGGAATGCACAGTGTATAAGTTGCTGGCTAACTTATCCCTCATCGGTGACCTTCAAATACATTTAAAATTCTACAATGGAATTAATGCTCCCAAAGGACTTGAAAATAAAGCATGGGTACTTTTTCACGGTCGCCAAACAGTCCTTTAACACAAGCTGTAGTTAATAGTGTCAATAAGGGTTTCCGTAAAAAGTCTCCCTGTCCTTCATTATAGTGTGAATCTTTGGAACCACCGTAGCCTGGCTCTTTGGCTATGAAGCTGCTGGTCAGCCAAATTAGAGAGAAACTAAATGGATATATAGAGAATACCAGGGTCCAGTTGTTCAAAGCATCGTTAGCTTAACGAGCTCGTCACATTTAGTGGTCATATTGTTAACTGTTTTAGCAAGTTTAATATCGATAATTTTGGTATTTTTGCTGAAAAAATGTGAGCAGCTTTTGCAAATGCAAAAGCTGCTCACATTTTTTCAGCAAAATGTTTAGCATATTTGCCATATTTAATGATCAAAGTTTTAACGATACGTTAACTAACGACATCGTTAGTTTTGAACAATTGGCCCCAGGTGAGTGTCTTTTGATATCAAGTTTATCAGGCAAGGCTTCGAGAACGTTTGTAGAATTGCGAGGCTTGCCGAGCGATTCTACATGCGTTCTCGAAGCCGAGCCTGATAAACTTGATATCAAATGATACGAATCTGGTATTCTATTTATCAATTTATCCCCTTGTACACTCTTATATTAGCAATTTACTATCAGTTATTGATGTCCTCAGTGCGTTCCAGCATTCTGGCCGTCGATATAGTTATTATCACCTGACCATGCATATTGTTCCTATGATATTTTTATTCATGTAATTTTTCCATTTTTCTCAGTAGCAATAACATTTTTGTCTTTTTGTCAGTGGTCCGGTTCATTCATAAAAGTGCAATGTCATGTTGACGTGATAACGCTCACTTGACCCGAGATAGCATATCTTTATAAGGTCAATGCGTTGCAATGCAATATATATAGGGGGTAACTGATAAATATTAATAATAAGGTAAAACTTTCTTTTATACTGACTAAATATCAGTTAGACGGCGGCCAGTCAAGAATCACCGATTCAACTGCGGAATTTTGAAAATATCTGATGGTCACTGATGAGACCTACTTGGCCGAAACTAACTTGACTAGCCTGGCCCAGAAAAATTGGGTAGTTGGGTAGGGGACATAACACCCGGGGTAGACATTGTGAAAACATGCCCTGCGAGGCGGTTCTAACGAACACCCACAGTCTATGTTTTTGAGCTGAAGTAAAAAAAAAGAATGTATACCCCCTGTAAACCATAGTTTTACGATATAAAATCGGGTTTCAAAGGGGTCAAAATTATAGAGGCGTGTTTTCGTGATGAGTTTGATGAACAGGACAGAACAGAACAGAACAGAACGTACTTTTATTCGAAATCCAGTAGGCTTTAAAGCCCGTGCGGACATAAAACATACATGTACAATAGCATTTGGACAGTGTTCCAGTGACATACAATCCACACAATCAAAACAATCGCTCCCACCCATCGGGGCTTGGAGAAATAGATTGGGCTGCATGATGCTTCCACCCAGAGCTGAAACTGACCAGACATGCGTACGTACTGGTAAACCGCTAAGCCTGCCTAGGCAAAATGGTGTGAGTCAGACTGCCTAATTCATATAAGCCTTTTGGTTTCATCAGGCGGCAAGGCTTGAGCTGTCATTTCATCTCAATGTCGGGTAAAAATCCCACAGAATCGGAAGCAACGTCTCCAAAATGAGGTAATTAGTGTTGACAGGGACGTTAAACCTCAATTCAAGCAAACAAAACAATCAATACAATCAATGCAAATAAGCTATTGTCATTTTAGCATATTTTCATTCATTCATTAATAAATAAATAAATAAATGTCAACATATACATGAAGCTTCATATCATGTGGTCCTTTGAGGCAGGTTTCAAAAACTAGCTAGTCTGGCCCAGAAAACACGTACACTCCATATTTTTTCAATTCTGTGGTGTATTCCTTGCTTCCAAAGGATAACCCTTTTATAGAACATATTCAAAACAAATATTACTTTGTCAGTGAAAATTAAGTCTATTGCCAAGTTTTTCCTGCAATAGCATATAAGAATCTATATTTAAAGTTGTGGTAAATTAGGTCAAAGTTATTACATGGTAGTAATTTAAGAAATAGATCAGCTCTAGTCTGTGATTTGTTGAGTAATAAATCACAGTTCCGGGGTCAGTTGTAAAGTAGAATCACAAGCGCGTGTCTACTTTCAACTGACCGACAGATGACCGGACTGTTGTAAAGTACATGTAGATCAAATCACGAGTTGACTACTTACAACTGGCCGACAAACTGTGATTTATAACTCAACAAATCACAGACTAGAGCTGATCTATTTCAATTCAAACACGCTGATAATTGGCAATAATGTTGTTTCCTTCAAAATCTTACAACTTTTCGCCATTGTAAGAAGAGATCCCACAAAACTTATTGCCTGTAACACGTGCATTTATGTCCTTTTGTAACTTTTTCGGTGCGAGAAGGTGACGCTACACCGCCTGACATGAAAGAAACTACGAGTGACGTCACGCGTCACGCTCTTCCGCCCTGTGATTTGTTGCAGTTCCTTCCTATTGCCTACATGTATATAGGCGCCCGCTGTGTTAGATTTGAAAATATTTTGTAATGCTCGAGTACCCAATGCTACCAAGTTTCAATTCGGTTCTGGTTCTGGTTTTACGGTCGTAATACCTATCTTGGTCGTGCGATCTGGACCATTTGAAGACTTTCATTCAGCTTCGACCCGATAAAGGCTCCACATAAAACATGGCTTCAGTCTGCAAAACGATACAACCGCGCAACTAGCAGCTTAGCAAGACGACATGTTTCGAACGTTCAATAAAGTGCAAATATGATACGCTGAACACAAGTGACATGTTTGTCAGAGTACAAAGAAACTGTTATACATATTAAGCATATTGAATACCGGTAAATTTCCGCTTCACACAGAGAGAGGGGGCTGAGCTTAGCGATTGTCAAACATCTATACCAGTCCCGCCGCGACAAAATGTTGCAGGCTGTACAGACCGACATATATTATAAGCTCACTATGGTGACAAAATGTTGCAGGCTGTACAGACGACAGACACCAGACGACCTATATTATAAGCTCACTATGGTGACAAAATGTTTCAGGCTGTACAAACGAGAGACCCCAGACGACCTATATTATAAGCTCACTATGGTGACAAAATGTTTCAGGCTGTACAAACGAGAGACCCCAGACGACCTATATTATAAGCTCACTATGGTGACAAAATGTTGCAGGCTGTACAAACGAGAGACCCCAGACGACCTATATTATAAGCTCACTATAGTGACAAAATGTTGCAGGCTGTACAGACGACAGACCCCAGACGACCTATATTATAAGCTCTCTACAGTGACAAACTGTTGCAGGCTGTACAGACGGCAGACACCAGACGACCTATATTATAAGCTCACTATAGTGACAAAATGTTGCAGCCTGTACAGATGACAGACCCCAGACGAACTATATTATAAGCTCACTATAATGACAAAATGTTGCAGCCTGTACAGATGACAGACCCCCAGACGACCTATATTATAAGCTCACTATAATGACAAAATGTTGCAGCCTGTACAGATGACAGACCCCCAGACGACCTATATTATAAGCTCACTATAGTGACAAAATGTTGCAGGCTGTACAGATGACAGACCCCAGACGACCTATATTATAAGCTCACTATGGTGACAAAATGTTGCAGCCTGTACAGATGACAGACCCCCAGACGACCTATATTATAAGCTAACCATAGTGACAAAATGTTGCAGGCTGTACAGACGGCAGACCCCAGACGACCTATATTATAAGCTAACTATAGTGACAAAATGTTGCGGGCTGTACAGATGACAGACCCCAGACGACCTATATTATAAGCTCACTATGGTGACAAAATGTTGCAGCCTGTACAGACGGCAGACCCCAGACGACCTATATTATAAGCTCACTATGGTGACAAAATGTTGCAGCCTGTACAGACGGCAGACCCCAGACGACCTATAGTATAAGCTCACTATAGTGACAAAATGTTGCGGGCTGTACAGATGACAGACCCCCAGACGACCTATATTATAAGCTCACTATAGTGACAAAATGTTGCGGGCTGTACAGATGACAGACCCCAGACGACCTACATTATAAGCTAACTATAGTGACAAAATGTTGCAGCCTGTACAGACGGCAGACCCCAGACGACCTATAGTATAAGCTCACTATAGTGACAAAATGTTGCGGGCTGTATAGACGGCAGACCCCAGACGACCAATATTATAAGCTAACTATAGTGACAAAATGTTGCAGGCTATCACACAGACGGCAAACCACAGGCGAAGCCTGTCTATATTATAAGCTAACTATGGGGACAAAATGTTACAGGCTGTACAGACGACAGACCCCAGACGAACTATATTATAAGCTAACTATAGGGACAAAATGTACATTATAAGCTCACTATTTAATTGTGAAACATGGGCTCAGGAGGGCTGAAATACGTTATTTTCCAAATTTTCCAGGTGAGACTGGTTACCTGTTTCCAGGTAATTCTGGATACCTGCGCTACTATAGCGAAAGTGTCTTTCAGGTTAAAGAAAACCTAGCTTAAGCCAATACTAAGACTATCGACAAGACTGATCAAACTCATCCTTGTTGGGGTGAGTAATGGAAAATCATAGCGCAAACGCGACGACTCTGGTCAGACTGCGCATGCGCCGTCTGATAAGAATCGTCGCCGTTTGTGCCGTAGGAAAAAGACAAATTCTCAGGGCGTGCTTGATTTGACGGTGCCGAACACAACGGAACATAGACAACTGGCAGCTTCTGTTCCGAAATATGTATCTCATACAATATTCTGTTGATTAAGCAGTGAGATAGTGTAGGTACTGGAGACTTTCACAGTAGACTACAGTCCCTTGCTTTATAATCTACGGAATTTACGAATTAAAACTGAAAAACGATTATGCTAAGTCTGAATGTTATGCAAATTTTACATTCCATTTTGTTCTAGGTACATTTGTATATTGCTCGTTGACTTAAACATGTCGAATTGGGGCGAAAATCAATGGATTATGAATAGTTAATGAAACTTTGTTCTTGGAATACCGCGTCACCGAATTTGATACATTATGAATACATGTTTTAAAGTAAAGTAAAATTTTTTGAATTTATGAGTTACGACAGGAGTAATACTTGTAATATTTAAATTTTGTCGGTCAGAATTTCTGTAAGAAGAAATGAATGTCATTTGTACAGAAAAATGAGCTTGAAAGAGAAAACATGCACCAGGGTCCGTGGAAATGACCCTGTTTGGTAAGAGTGCTTCGAAATTGACCCCATATATGGAACGAAAGGGGTATTTTACGACAAATCATGTACGGATCTAAATGGTGATTTGTACATTATTCTGAACGACATAATTTCATGTCTTCAATGTACACCGATCTTTTGTGATATATCAAAGTATAGTATTATGTTTGATGGATGTTTAATTCAACATTTTCTCCTGAAATATGACTGTGTTTTGGATTTATAAGGAATTAACCGAACCTAATGGGCCACATGAAAACGTTAGACGTTGATAAAGGTAAGATATTTCATTATTATATGTCATCACGAATATATGGCTATAAATTTTTTATACAATTTTGACCCCCTTGAACCCCACTTTTGTATAGTAAAACTGGGGTTTCCGGGGATATACCTTATTTTTCTTATTTCTGCTCTAAAATATAGATTGTGGGTACCCGTTAGAACCGCCTCGATGAGCGGTTCTAACGAGTGCCCACAATATATATTTGGAGCAGAAATAAGAAAAATATCACAATTTTTCATCATAAAATTTTCATTTTTTCAGCGATAAAGGTGGCAATGTATTTGTATAGGCGTATTTGCGTAATGATATGGATAGCAGCCCCAACACTATAACACACCCATGTGCCGCAATGGCGCCTCAGACAACTGGCTTTGCAGTTTGCGAACAAAAAAGCTGCACTGAGATCCGACTGTGCATCTGTTTGTTTGCATCTATTTGAGGTTTTACGTCCCCGTCAACAGTACATAGGTCATTTTTGGAGACGTTGTTACCAATTTTGTGTTACTTTAACCCGACATTGAGATGAAATGATACATGTATCTCAGTCCCTGTTGCCAAATGAAACCAATAAGGTTTATATGCATG
Source organism: Lucinisca nassula (assembly GCA_963580285.1). NCBI lineage: Eukaryota > Metazoa > Mollusca > Bivalvia > Lucinida > Lucinidae > Lucinisca > Lucinisca nassula. The sequence continues at coordinate 104,399,152 of OY757015.1, forward strand.
GACTGTCCGACTCGCACCACTTTGCCTGGGTAGGCTTAGGCCCCCCAAGCGGTTTACCAGTACTCATGTATGGTCGGTTTCAGCTCTGCGTGGAAGCAACATGCAGCCAATCTATTTCTTCAAGCCCTGATGGACGGGGGCGGGACTGCGCATCTGATCAACACCTTTCTATTCACTCACCACGTTAACAAGTTCATGAAATGAAAAAAACAACAAAAACCTTTTAACCCACTTTGTATAGAGAAAACTGTGATTTTCCGGGGGTAAACATTATCTTTCTTATTACTGCTCCAAGACATAGGCTGTGGATACAAGACATAGGTTGTGGGTACTCGTTAGAACCACCTCAATGAGGCGGTTCTAACGAGAACCCACAATCTATGTTTGCTGTATAAATAAGAAACATATCACGGATTTTTATCAGAAAATTAGCCATTTTGGAGATTGGAAAAATGCAAACAGCGTAGATCCCAATGAGACTGCTCCTTATTCACACTATAGTCATCTGTATCTGCATAGGAATCTTTTCAGCCCTCTAGGGTTGAAAAGATTTAACCCTTATCTTGCTGTTCACGACAACCCCTATCTTTGCAAACAGTGTAGATCCAGATCAGATGGCTTCTGAAGAAGCCATCTGATCAGGATCTACACTGTTTGTCATGCTGTTTGTGAATTTGTAGCAATAAATTACATCAAGTAATTTGATTGGTTGATAGACAGAAATGGGTGTGTCCTAAATGAATATTCAGCAAGATAAGGGTTAAAGTATGATAAGATGTTTTGAAGCTTTCTCTGTGGTCAGTCAGATATGCGCCCCGTCAGGAGAAAACCTGTCTTCTGATGGGTGCTTTCTTTCAGGTAATTCACAAACCGGCCTCCAAAGCTCCACATAAAAGCCTTGTACACGGCCCCCCGCCCATCGGGGCTTGAAGAAATAGATGGGCTGCATGCTCCTTCCACGCAGAGCTGAAACCGACCCCACATGAGTTCTGGTAAACCGCTTAGAGGACCAAAACCTGCCATGGCAAAGCGGTCCATGCTTATAAACCCTATTGTTTTCAATGGGCAGCAGGGCTCGAGATATAATTTCATCTCAATGTCGGGTAAAAGACCCCAAAAATTGGAAGCCGCGTCTCCAAAATGACCTATACTGTGTTGACGGGGACGTTAAACCTCAAATCAAACAATCAACCAAACAAACAAACAAGCCTTCCACAGCAAGTGTATGTATACTGACCTATCAACTTTGTCCATTTCTTTTTAGTATTGTAAATGCAAAATACACAGTCAAACTTTAATAACTCGAATACATATTTACCATTTTTTTTTTTTTTTTTTTTTTTTTGGTTTTGGTTTTACGGCCCTTTCAAGATTATTTCACTCATATCGAGCCGATCGTTAATCATAGGTGGGCGAAAACCGGAGTACCCGGCGAAAAACCACCTGACCTTCCGTTGCAGAACTTGGCGTCTCACACGTGACCCGAGCGAGGCTCGAACCCACGGCGGTGAGAGACCTAATGACTAAGAGTCAGCGCTCTTATCCATTAGGCCACGGAGGCCCGTCACATATTTACCATGTATATTTGTTCGAGATAGGGGTAGTTCTAACTACTGAGGGTATCAAATACCACCAGGTCATGATGCATAATGTGGTGGACTTATTGATATCTTTTCGATCATCTATGAAATCTAGGAATATTGTGTATACTCATTAGAATCGCCTCAATGAGGCGATTCTAATGAGTACACACAACATACCTTTTCAGGATAATAATAGAAATATGGATACATATTTGGAGCCATGAGAATGGGTTCGAATTAGCCATAATAAACGGGTCATCTGTAGTCGAGTTATTCTGTTTTGTACTCTTACTATAGTCTGTTTTATTTGCTATTAAATTGAAAATTTCAGCCAGGATCAACTCATTCTCATTGTTTTCGCCATATAAAATAATAATAATAATACCTGTAATAATAATAAGAAGAAGAAGTAGAAGAAAAGAAGAAAAAAGAAGAAGAATAATAACAAAATCGCTAAAACATGCAGACGAAAATGAACGCGCATGGTATATGGCATGTGTACGCCCGTCCTGTTTGTTTGTTTGTTTGATTTGAGGTTTAACGTCCCCGTCAACACTGTAAAGGTCATTTTTGAGACGTTGCTTCCAATTTTGTGGGACTTTTAACCGACATTGAGATGAAATGACATCTCAAGCCCTGTCGCCCAATGAAACCAATAGGGTTTCTTAGCATGGACCGTCCGCCTCGCACTGCGGTTCCTGGACAGGCTTAGATCCTCTAAGCGGTTTACCGCTACTAGTGTGCGGGCCGGATTCAGCTCTGCGAGGAAGCATCATGCAACCCATATATTTCTTCAAGCCCCTATGGGCGGGGGCCGCACGCCCGTCCTGTTGATATGAAATCAAGGCATTCCCTGTCTACTTAATTAGATGTTTCACAATAATCAAAAACTGGTTCACTCCATGTGTGAAACGAACGCTCCCGATGTGCACATTCTGCTACCCTGAGTGCAGGCGTCACTGTACCTGCAATACGTATGAGTGGATTTTCAAGTAGTATAGTATAATCAGACAGCGCAACACCCTAATATTTGACTGACATAAATTTTCGTGCCATATAAAATAAGTTTGAGTATATTATATAAGCATTTACCGGCGTCGCGGCTTGATTTTGATATCTGTTTCTTAATTGAGAAAACAGAAACGTCCTGATTGCAGGAAGCCTTCTTGGAATTTGGGCTACAAATAAATTAACCGTAGTACCCGTAATGATCCTAAGTTTTGGGACAGATCATGAGGCCTAAACGAACAGCGCAGATCCAGAAGGAGAGTCTGATCTGGATTTTCACTGTTTCTCATTCCGTCCTGACCTTTTGGACAGCATGCCGGCTCGTGAAACAAATTTTTAGGATAATTACAGCAAGTCCTTCAGGTGTCCGAAGTTTTAGGATTTTACATTACACCAAAACAAAACCTGTTCCGGTGACCAAAATAAAACTTGTTCTCGTCAAACAGACACATTACCAACAGCGAATACTTTGACATTCATTCTCTCGACCTTCGCATTCGTTTATTTTAAAACGAACGGTGATGACACTAGTCCGACGTCGCGCATGCGCAATCTGATGAACGTCACCAGTTCCTGACTTAAATACCACAGTTTTAATTTAGTTTCTTTTTTTTTTTTTTTTTTTCAATTTTCGAAGAAAAAACACAATCGAGGAGAAAAGCTGACTTTTTCTTGCAAAAAATAAAGCGCTTTATCTTGATTTAAATATCATCTAGACGGTAGCCAGTTTCTCAGAAGTGAGGCAGAAGTGCTTTGCAGTTACGGAAAGATAGATGACTCACGGCACAGGTAAACAGTTTTGGCTACCTGAGGTTTCTCACAGGTGATAATGAATACATAGGGGGCTTATCAGCAATCAATCCGAGCAATCAGCCCAAGAATTTACGGCTTGATCTAGGTAAGAGATATCTGTAGAGATGCTCTGCAGTAGATGTGCATTAATTTGTACAATAATTTCTACCTACGCATCACTCTATGAATACCCATATTAACCTAACATATATAAAGTTTTTGGTGGTTGGCCATTTTTGGGTTATCTTACCTGAAAACGTAGGTCTTGGACACGTCAGGACAGTCTCATTGCGACTACCCTGCCGGCACAAAACAGCGGGCCAACGTCGGGCCCATAGCGATACGACGTTTCCACGTCGTATCGCTATCGGCCTGACGATGACCCGACATTCTTTGCTGGATGTGTACCATGTCTCTGCAATCTCAAGAAATTCGATCCTATGGCAAGGAATTCGTTTCCGTGGCTTGCTTTTTGAAGGGCTTCGGTGAGACGTGTTAACATTGTGCCTTTCATGCGAATTGCTTTCCGAAACATATTGGTCTGTTACGCTAAAACATCCCTGTGTGAGATAATTTGAGGATTGACGCTCCCTCAATACTATATAGGTCATTTTGGAAACGTTACGTCCAATTTTGTGGGACTTTTACCCGGCAATGAGATGAAATAACATCTCAAGCCCTGCCACTAATTGAAACCAATTGGGTTTATATGCATGGATGGTCCGACTCGCAACAATTTGCCTGGTAGGCTTTGACCCTCTAAGCGCTTTGCCATTACTCGTGTGTGGTCGGTTTCAGCTCTGCGTGGAAGCACTATGCAGCCCAATCTATTTCTCCAAGTCCCGATTGGCGACAAAGTGCATCTCCAAAATGAAAATGTTACTTTCCTGATTTTTGTTACTCGACATAGACTGAGGATGCCTTCCCCCCCTCCCCCCCCCCCCCAACGTCGGGCCCATAGCGTCTGTTTTATTTGTTCTATAGTCCCCCCCCCCCCAAGGAAGTATTATATCTCACTTGGGCGTGGTGGGTGTGTTTGAGATTTACATCCCACCAACAACTAAGGTCATATGGAGACGGGATCTCGGTTTAAAGACTCATCTGAAAGTCTGTAGAAGCCTGGAATCGAGCCCACGACCCCTGGTTGTAAGGCGAGCAGCTGATCCACTTTTTCACAGATGATTCTCGGGCGTGGTAGCCTACCTTGTATTATTATTGGATCATCAAGTGAACAAGTCCGTGGAATGAACACCCCTTAAACCCCACTTTATAAAGAGAAAACTGGGGTTTACCGGGGTATTTATTATTTTTCTCATTTTTGCTCCAAGACATAGGTTGTGGGTGCTCGTTAGAACCGCCTCAATGATGCGGTTCTAACGAGCACCCATAACCTATGTTTGCAGAATAAATAACAAAAATATCACGGATTTCCATCAGAAAAGTAACCATTTTGGAGATGGGAAAACACACAGTGTCGCAAAGGTGTGTTATCGTAATGATAACCTCAGAATTATTGCTTACCTCAGGAAAGCCGAACTTGGAAGCACTTTTTGACTCTGCCTCAGTATACGCGTATTATGAGTATTTTTAGAAACTTGTTGAAATTCTTACATGCTTAAAACCAATTAAGTCGCCCCTGGAGGCGTGTATGTCCTTGTCTCCCAACTTCCTGAAGGCTAGCACGTACACACTTGGCATGACAAAAAGCAAAAGCCGCAATTCCTATATATGATGCTTCAAAAGTAACGAAATTGCAGAAATGTACTTGAGATCGAATGCTGAAACTGTCATATTTTGGTGGCATACGCCTGAAAGAGAATTAGTCAAAGTCAAAAAGGAGATTTTTGTTGAAACAGCACGTTCGCACCACGACATCGCGTTAACAAAACCGTACATCAAGGGGAATTGAAACACCTAGCACATTTTCCGACTATTTTCAAAGGGAGACAACTTTCGAGATTTCCTGATCGCTTTTCTATAAGCCCTGTCCCGCTGACAAAGGGGTCAACTCTTAAAGGAAAGAATTTGCTCCTGAGGAGCAAATTCTTTTCTTTAAGAGTTGACCCTTTTTGCATGGGCGACAAAAATAATTTTGCAGGAGTTGACTGCACTGAAGGTGTTCCCATTCCCCTTAAATACCATTATAAACCGAACTTTACATCCGGAAAGGTACAATATACAAAGGTATACATCTTTTCCTTATTTTTACTCTAAAACATAGATCATCGGGGCGGTTCTAACGAGCACTCACAATCTCTGTTTTGAAGTGGAAAAAAGGTAGAAAAAGTCAGTTGTGGATATAGGTGTATGAAAGAATGCATTGTTGTACATGTACTAATGGAAACTCCTGAAAATACCACGCCAGCACAACAAAAAATTCGGGGATGGTTGGGTGAGGCAACGGTGTGGTGTATCTTGCGTCACTGGGGCGTCCCACTCATATTGGCTTACAGTTTGGCAAGGTCTGCTGTCCTAACAGCAGGTAAGAATGGAATTGGATGTTATTTCATCTATTTCAACACTTCCGTTAATTTTCCTCCCACTCCTCTCTCCCAATTTCATCTCTACTGTCGCTTTGTCTCTTGTCTCCATTTCTCTGGGAGGCGACATAAAGTGACCCACATGGGCTGATATGTTGTTAAACCCCAAACAATCGATCAGCAATAAATCGGGGTTACTGAAATAAATGTGAAATAAATGTGAGGTTTGAATGAGTTGACACTTACATTGTGAGCACCCTGTATTACCACAAAGGTGTTTGGGGCATGACTGCAATTAAAAATCACGAAAACACACCTATCCTCAACATATAGGGGTATATATCATTTTCCTTATTTCTGCTCTAAATCATAGATTGTGGGTACTCGTTAGAACCGCCTCGATGAGGCGGTTCTAACGTGTAACCACAATCTATGTTGTGAGAAGAAATACGAAAATTATCAAAACATTTATCTGGAAATTTTCATTTTTAGGTGTAAAATTTTCGATATTTTTGAATAGGTCTGTTTTCGTAATGAAATCCAAGCCAAACTGACAGCACAGATGGGTCGATTGTTCCTGAGCAAGAGCGTTGCCCTAAGCTAATCATGGCATTGGACTTACTCGGACTGTTTCGTTTAACGCAAACAATGTAGCATCGTCTGATCAGGATCTACAGTATTTGATTAAGGAACAGGGACTCAAATGAAACACACTTAGTCAGCGACAGTCGGCCCACCAGTGCTGTCAGTGTTTTAATTCATTACTACATGTAATCCCTGCAGAGTAATGTTGTGTTTTTCGTGACAGACATATAGCTGTCTTCAGAAGAAAAATAGTGGTATTTTCTTTTTTTATCACTATAAAACGTGGATTGTCTGGGCTCGATAGAATCGTTGGAGACAAAATAATAAAAATAACGTTCTTGTATGTATACCTTTAGACTGTGATAATAAAGTAAATCTCAAGTGGTGTAGTGGTTATGCTACTCACCGTGTAAACCATGGATCGCAGGATCGACCGCGGGCTTCTCCAGACTTTTGGATTAGTCTTTAAACCGAGGTAGCGTCTCCGTATGGCCTTAGCTGTTGGTGAGACGTAAAACTCGAACACTCACTCTCAGACTGTGATGTCTATGCCCATGGCCGTAGACATTATATAGATTGGATTTAACACGGAGTACAGCCATTAGTTACCCACAATGCATGTTAACCTTTAACAAATATGAGCACAAGAAGAAAAAAAGCTGTCCTTCACAAGTATAGGTATTCACACAAAAAGAGGCCCACGGGCAGAGCTCTGGTACAGAATTGCTATCGCATTTATGCTGTCATATTTGTACAGACTAATACAAACTATATATCTACAACTCTAGACCACCACGCACCACTGCCTATCATATGAGCTCACCAGCAGCCTTCGGCAAAATGTTTGGGTTAATTTTCAATTCGTCTTCTATACTGTCCACTTAACTTCTAAAACAGTTTTTAGCCACGGTTCCATTTTATAACATGTTAAACATATTGAAGGTGCACATGTGCCTCTTTAAAGTAAAAAGTACTTTATGACAAACTTACAACATTTGGAACTTTGACATTTCAGACATTATATTTGCAGACTGGCAATTAGTATATTGTCAAAGACAGTTAATTGTATACACATTTCTGGGATATAACTCTACACATTCGCATTTAATATGTGCTAAGCGTAGACCTAGCGTTTTGTAAAAGCTAAACTTGTAATATATACATGTGTTTTGTACATAAAAACTCCTTCGTAAGGCAGCTGATATGGGCAATTTTTGTTTGTTTGATTTGAGGTTTAACGTCCCCGTCAACACTGTAAAGGTCATTTTGGAGACGTTGCTTCCAATTTTGTGGGACTTTTACCCGTCATTGAGATGAAATGACATCTCAAGCCCTGTCGCCCAATGAAACCAATAGGGTTTATTAGCATGGGCGGTCCGCCTCGCACCACGGTTCATGGACAGGCTTAGATCCTCTAAGCGGTTTACCAGTACTAGTGTGCGGGCCTGATTCAGCTCTGCGTGGAAGCATCATGCAGCCCATATATTTCTTCAAGCCCCTATGGGCGGGGGCCTGCTGATATGGGCAAATGAGTTACTGCCTGATATGTGCAGAAAATAGGCAAGCGTAATGTACATCTGTTATAAACCTAAAACTCATAGCTGGGGGTAGGCTAGTATACCCTCTTAAACCACGTTTTTGTCTGTATTAAGTAGGATTTACTACATGGACTTTGCTAACAAGATGTTCTGTCTTCATTACGATAACACGCCTATACAAATATATTGTACATTTTACCGCCGGAAAACAACAACAAATTTTAAGATGAAGACTTGTGATATTTTTCTTATTTCTGCTCAAAATATAGATTATGGGTACACGTTAGAACCGCCTCATAGAGGCGGTTCTAACGAGTACCCGTAATCAATATTTTTGAGCAGAAATAAGAAAAAAATAAGGTTTACCCCTCTAAACCCCAGTTTTACCATATAAAAGTGGGGTTCAAGGGGGCAAAATTATACATGCCTGTTTCCGTGATGTTCCAGACACGGTAAATAGAACATATAAATATATATCAATCTTATTTCTCAATCCGAGACCCAGCAGCAGGGAAAGGTGGAAAAAGACAGGCATTCTCCAAAATATTTGGCACAGACATAAAATAGATACTGGAGCGATTGCATTCCGTACAGAATAAATTGGACAATTTAGATAAAACAAAAAAATTTTTCTTTTTTTAACAGTAAAATCAGTTTGTATGCACTCGCAGTCATTTTCTTTTCGTTTGAATTGCGGTTTAACATAATTTATGTCATTTTGGAGACGTTGGGACCTCTACCCGACATTGAGGTGAAATGACATCTCAAGCCCTACCGCCCTAGGAAACTTTAGGATTTTTGGAGTGTCCTAAACTTGTTCTTCTTCGTTTTTTATAAACTTTATTGATCTTACGTGTACCTGTAAGAGCGCTGACTCTTAATCATTAGGCCTCTCACCGCTCGGGACAAATGTGAGACGCCAAGTTCTGCATCGGAAGGTCTGGTGTTTTTTCTCGGGGTATTGCGGTTTTTGCACAATTCGGATTGACGAACGGCTGGAAATAAGTAAATAATTTTGAAAGGGCCGTAAAACCAAAACCAACAAAAATGTATTGGTCAGTGACAATCACGATGAGAATCGCAGAGGAGATTGTGGCTCACTTAGTAACGTTTAGTCGATCGATAAACAATCGACCCAACAAAGAACTGCAAACCACAGACACAATCCGCCTATTTCACAAAAACAAAACAAAACAAAACAAAAAAGCTGCTGAACAAATTTAACCCGCTTAAATGTCAGAAGGATTCGGAACAATATATATTTTTGATGAACAAATGGGATGCAAAAGCTGCTCAGATTTGTTCGGCAAAATACAAATGTATTGCATATTTAATTTACAAGGACTGTTAACAGTTTGTCCACTGACGACCTGGTTAAGCTAACGATGCTTTGAACAACTGGAACTATACCTCATCGGTGACCCTCAATTAGATTTTCAAGACATACAAAAATAACTTCGGTAACAGAATATCAACAGATCTGCAACAGCCGGAGCACAATTTGTACCAGTCGGAATTTTAAATGAGCATTTGACCAAACCGGCATGACCCATTAAACCTGCTATATTGTATCTGCATAGTTCTGTGCTTACAGTGTTAGAAAGGTATACCTGAAAATCTTTAATTGCTAGAGCCATGAAAGACATCTGATCTGGATTCGTTTTGTTTGGTTTGAGGTTTAACGTCCCCGTCAACACTGTGAAAGGTCATTTTGGAGACGTTGCTTCCAATTTTGTGGGACTTTTACCCGACATTGAGATGAAATGACATCTCAAGCCCTGTCGCCCAATGAAACCAATACGGTTTATTAGCATGGACGGTCCGCCTCGCACCGCGGTTCCTGGACAGGCTTAGATCCTCTAAGCGGTTTACCAGTACTAGTGTGCGGGTCGGATTCAACTCTGCGTGGAAGCATCATGCAGCCAAATCTGATCTGGATCTACACTGTTTGCAAAGGAAGGGTTTTTGTGAGTTAAGTCTAAAAAATGCATTAAATCGCATAGCTTTGCTTTCCCACTACAAACCATGGAATATACAGGCATGCTTATATATAATGCAAGCTAGGAACCATATTTTATAGCATGACAGGCGCTCTCTGCAGCTGCGTTGGTGTGCTACCGGTATTCACATTATTTCTTGAGTCTTATGAGCAGCTGATTTCAATAAAGAATTTACCTGTGCTTGAAAGAACAAACCCGATCTTGCACTTTCAGGCTGTTGATATATTGGAGCCTACTCCCGATAAAATTGACTTGGGTAGTATTGTAGGGCTTGTGATAATCTGAACAAACATACGCCATGATTGCGCATATGCATGTCAGTGGCATTCTGTCTGAAGATTTCTTTCGGGTTCCGCATTCCATTTTTCCAAGGGTAATGGCCATCACAAGATTATATTGTCAGGGGAGACAACTCCAAACAGGGCGTTCAAAATTGTAGTTCTTGTGCATTACATGCTTGCTTAACCAATTAATTGATCTGTACCAATTAAAACAAATATGTCTCAAAGGGTATTGGAGATATCGTGAACACAAGGTTGTCCTACTGTTACAATGGAAGGGGAGATAACTCAAATACCCATCACACAGAGTTGTGGTCATTAGACCTGACACGTCGTCTCAACCTTATTAGGGGAGATAACTGAAACTAGGGAACACAAAGGCATGGGTCTTACGCATGACACGCCTGCTTAACCTCATGTACAACTGTACCAAGTACCATCAATATATCTCACAGAGTATTGGAGATATGGTTATCACTGGTAGCAATTCTATTTTGTTGGAAGGGGGGATAACTAAAAACCATGGCACCAGAGTTGTGTTTCTTGGGCATGACACCCCGTCGCAGCCTTGTGAGCAATTGTGCCAGGTACCATCAATATATCGCTAAGGGTATTTTGAGTTAAGGCAATCATAAGGTAGTCACGCTGCTTTATTGGACGTGGGGTTAACTAAAAAAAGGCAGCCAGAGTTTTGGTTCTTATGCATGGTACCATCCACGTATCTCAAAAGGTATTGTAATTATGACCATCACAAGGCAGTCACTCTATTTTATTGGAAGGGGAGATAACTAAAAACAACATGGCACCCAGAGTTGCGGTTCTTGCGTTTGCCACGCCGTCTCAGCCTTATGAACAATGGTGCCAGATACCATCAATACGTATACACGTATCTCAAAAAGTATTGAAATATTGGCCATCAAATTGTAGTCACTCGATCTTATTGGAAGGGGAGATAACGAAAAACCAATGGCACCCCAGAGCTGTGGTTTGTGCGCATGACACGCCGTCTCAGCCTTGTGAACAATTGTACCAGGTACCATCAATATATCTCAAAGGGTATTGGAGTAATGGCAATCACAAGGTAGCCATTCATTTAATTGGAAGCGGAGATAATTAAAAAACCATTGCACCCAAAGTTGTGACTCCTGCGCATGACACGCCGTCTCAGTCTTCGGGTACCTTGTATAAGAGTTATTGCCTACACAAGGTAGTCATTCTACTTTATCGGAAGGGGAGATAACTAAAAAAAGGCACCTCTTGAGCATGACACGCCGTCTCTGCCTTGTGAACAATTATGCCATCAATGTATCTCAAAAGGGTATTGGAGTTATGGCCATCCCAAGGTTTCGTCTATGGACGGACAGACGGACGCCAGGCTGATCGCTATATCCCCGAACCTATTCCGTCGGGGGATAAAAAGCATATATTTGAACAGATGCAAACAAAACTCTTAAGCAATGAAGATGCAGCCGAATAGATGCTTGGACGCAGGGGCTGAGCGTGGTGTTCACTGTGTTGATATTATGTTTTGTAGATTTTGCTGAGTCCTGGTTCTTATATTATCACAACAGAGCCAGATTCTGCAGATTAAAATACAAAACATCGCTATGAGAAAATCATTCCATTTCATCAACTGCGTCATCGCTACCATGGAAACGCATTTAACAATGTCTAGGCCCTTGAAAGATCGGGGTAACTAGGACTAAATGCGTTCGTTCAAATCAAAATCATGTGGTGCAGAGAAATACATTAAACTGTCTTTAACGAGAATATAAGTGCAACTTCATTGTCAGAGGTTTAAAAGATGATCATTTTCAAATTGATCATAATGCTGCTGATATTGCAGTATATAAATAAGTTTGTAACAAAGATTTATGGTATTCTTGACTTTAAATACAATACCAAGCCTATGTCAAAAAGTTACGTCAAGAAACAGAGCATGAAAAAGGCAAGGCAAATATTTTCACATCAGGAGTCAATTGAAAGCGCTGAAAGCACCGGTGGGTCGTCAGGTCCCTAGGTGCAGGCTGAACAAATGGTCAGATACCTAGACTAAGAGTTCTCCAGACTTTCGGATGAGCCTTTAAACCGATGTCCTGCCTCAGTATGACCTTAGCTGCTGGTGGGACGTAAAAATTCAAACACGCACCTAGACTTAGACGATTTCGTTTAATCCTTTAGCAAATTTTGTTGACCTTGATCAGACGCGAAGTTCTTAGAAGTCAGATCTGCCAATGTCCAATTGTTTTGACCTTATCCCTTTAAATTCAACTTAATGTAGAGAAAACTGAGGTTAAGAGGGGTGTACATTATTTGATTTAATTTCTGCTCAAAGCCAAAGATTGTGGGAACTCGTTAGAACCGCCTCAATGAGGATGTTTTCAAGCGCGAGAGAGATAGGCAGTGCCTATTACACTACTGCTACCCATTTACACCTGGGTGGAGTGAAGCAGTGTCATAACGTGTCTTGCCCAAGGACACACCTCGATACCGGGTGCCGGATTCGAATGCACAACCTCTCAATCATGAGTCGAACGCGTTAACCACTGCGCTATCGAGGCTGATGGTAACGAATTAAAACCTTTAACTGTTAAAACAGCGAAGACGGCTAATTAAAGCACTGGCAGCGCTGGTGGGTCGATTTTCCCTGAGCGTAAGCTGAAAAAAAAAACTTAACTGCGACTCTAACCCTAAAATTCTAGTATTTTAAGCAAGCATTCGGCGGCGTCTGATCTTGGTCTGAACTGTTTGTCAGTGTCTCAGTACACAAGCGAAATTCAGATTTTACAGTGACGTCACAGGGAGTAGCATAACTCTGCTATAAATAATCATCACATGGATTTTGTACATGGCCATCAATGGTCACGTGGATAGGAGCAGGCGGGAAGCTTCTGTAGTTAGTAACGTTGGGTTGATTCATAAACAATAGACCCCAAACGATGTTGTAGACATGGCTTGTCTGATTTTCTTGGGACTAGCAAGTTATGTTTATTTGTTTGTTTGATTTGATGTTTAACGTCCCCGTCAACACTATAAAGGTCATTTTGGAGACGTTGCTTCCAATTCCGTGGGACTTTTACCCGACATTGAGATGAAATGACATCTCAAGCCCTGTCGCCCAATGAGACCAGTAGGATTGATAAGCATGGACGGTCCAACTCGCACCGCTTTGCCTGGGCAGGCTTAGATCCTTTACGCGGTTTACCAGTACTCGTGTGCGGTCGGATTCAGCTCTGGATGGAAGCATCATGCAGCCCATTTATTTCTTCAAGCCCCAATGGGCGGGGCCAAAATGAGCAAGTTCTGGGCGATTGACTTATTGAACCCGTTAACCTTTTCGATGCAGTTCAAATAGTTCAGAAGAATTGGCAAATTCCATGGACTTCTAGAAATTAGACGAATTAGCAACAGATGCTGTAATACTTGAGTCTTTTCAGAGAGAGATCTGTCTTAAATCTCAAAGAAACAGAAAATGTTAATCTTAGACCCACCCCAGCGTTAACCACAGCTACGTGTCGGAACTCTGCGGTTCAGCACACCTCATACCAACAGTGATGCCTATGATCAGACTGCCCTATGAGTCCTCTGTTCCAACGTTACATGTTTTTTTCTCGATTGTTTTTCCTTTTCCGAGACAGCTTTCTGAGGAATCTTAAATCTCAAAGAAAATTGAATGTATTAATCTCAAACCCACCACAAAGTAAACCACACGGCTACAATGTTTGACGTAAACATATACAAAAGAGCTTTGTTTTATTTACGTAATTCTGTTAGACTTTTGCCAGAGAAAATATCGTTTGGTAGTCTGTCTGAGTTTGTAAAATTGTAGTTCTAAATTTGCGTGAGACCGGAATGCTCACAACTGCGTGACTTGAAGTCACGCTTATTGCTTTTCTTTCTATTCTTTCCTGTCCATTTGCAAGATACAATTGAAACTGAATTATGAGTTTTGCCTTATGAGTCGTAAGCGTGCAAAACTGTGCTGTGTACTTCATATACAGTGAAATTCCGCTATACATTAGGAAAACATGGCCGTGTGAAATAATGGCGTCCAACATGGTGTCAGAAGTCAAATATATTAGATAAAAATGATAACATCTTTCTAATTTCTGCTTTCGGCATAGATTGTGGGTGCTCGTTAGAACCGCCTCATTGAGGCGGTTCTAACGAGTACCCACAACCTATGTCTTCGAGCAGAAATAAGGAAAATAATGTTTACCCCCTTAAACCCCAGGTTTCTCTATATAAAGTGGGGTTTAGGGGGGTCTTTATTTCACGGACTTGTTCACGTGATGCGCTATAAAAATTGGTCCGAAGAAAGAAGGGTCTTTTGAAAACATCGGGTTTTGCAAATAAAAATCTAAAATGAGATCCTTTAAGAGCAATGCAAACATTCATAAGAAAGAAGATGGGTCATACTACGTAGTTTCGGCTAATAAAGCCTCATCAGTGACCCTGTAATGATCCGGCAAAGAAAGCCAGAGGAAACATACTGCAATTTTGCGAATTTCGAATAGGCAGTCGATTCAAAGACTGATATAAATCAAAATTAGGTCCGAATAATTAAAAACCTGTCTAGAATATGAGTCTAAACCAATAATTTATTTCTGACTTCTCAGAATATTCACGCTGATCTAAAAGGACCAAAAGTAAAATATAAACTGCACTATGGTTGATGTACGGGGAGACGTTTTACGGCCGCCACACGGCACAACACCAGCTGCAGTGAAGGCAAAAAAAAAAAAAAATAAAAAATGAGTTCCTTTAAGAGCAATGAAAACATTCATAAGAAAGAAGATGGGTCATAATACGTAGTTTCGGCTAATAAAGCCTCATCAGTGACCCTGTAATGATCCGGCAAAGAAAGCCAGAGGAAACATACTGCAATTTTGCGAATTTCGAATAGGCAGAAATCTAAAATGAGATCCTTTAAGAGCAATGCAAACATTCATAAGAACGAAGATGGGTCATACTACGTAGTTTCGGCTAATAAAGCCTCATCAGTGACCCTGTAATGATCCGGCAAAGAAAGCCAGAGGAAACATACTGCAATTTTGCGAATTTCGAATAGGCAGTCGATTCAAAGACTGATATAAATCAAAATTAGGTCCGAATAATTAAAAAACCTGTCTAGAATATGAGTCTAAACCAATAATTTATTTCTGACTTCTCAGAATATTCACGCTGCTCTCAAAGGACCAAAAGTAAAATATAAACTGCACTATAGTTGATGTACGGGGAGACGTTTCACGGCCGCCACACGGCACAACACCAGCTGCAGTGAAGGCAAATAAAAATCTAAATTGAGAGCCTCGAGGTCAGCTTATGCCGTGGCCCGTTGGAGATTCAGATTTGCTAAAAGCGTTCCGTTCCTAAATCAATCACACATGGCCGACGTGGCAGCCATATTTAATTTCTTGAAACAACTTCTCATCCTGAACCAAGAGTCAGATTGAGCTGAAACGTGACTGAAGGCATCGGGGCGATATGGAGATTCAGAATTGCAAAATAGTTCCGTTCCGAAATCCAGGGTGGCGGGCATCTTGAAATTCTTAAAATAAACTCTTCTCCCGAAATGAAAATTGGATTTACTTGAAACTTGATGCGAGGCATCGAGGCGACTTGAAGATTCAGAAATCCTAAAATTGTTCCGTTTCAATATCCAAGATGGCCGCCATGTTGTCCATCTTGTAATTTATTTTTCAAACGACAACTTCTGAACCGAATGTCTGAATGAGCTGAAAGTTTACGGAAGACATCGGGGCAACATGGAGAAATTGCTACAACGTTCTAATCCGATATCCAAGATGGCCATGGGATTCTTTAAATGACATCTTGTCCCGAACCCGAAGTTGGATTGAGCTGAAACTTGATGGGAGGCAACAGAGCGACACGGAGACTCGTATTTGCTGATTTTCTTTGCGGCAGTGGCGGCCATTTTAAAAATATTCAAACCACATCTGCTCACGAACGGTATGTCGAATTCAGCCAAACCTTGTGGGAGGTTTTGTGTTGGGAATGAGATCAAGAGTTGTTAAAATCCTTATTCTCTGATATCCCAGTTGACCGCTACACCAGCCATCTTGAAAATCTTATGTCATACGACATATGCTCCCGCATGGATCACGGGATTGAGCCGTAAGTTGGTTGAAGGCATCGGAGCAACATGGCATCACAATAACATGTCCATGAAATGAACACCCCCGTAAACCCCACTTTATATAGAGAAAACTGGGGTTTATGGGATAAACATTATTTTTCTCATTTCAGCAACCCATGTTTGAAGTATGAATATGAAAACATTCAGAAAAGGAACCGCTTGGATATATGATCAAATACACCATGTCACACGGATGTGTTGTCGTAATTCTCCACGAAAAACTTTAGCCGATAATCATTGCGATAATACACCGTGCGACATAGAGCATTTTACCAAATCTCTAGCCTAGCCACTATATAGGCGTTAAAATAATTAATATGGAATTAAAATCATCTTTTGCACTAAAATGAACAGTGTATAAAAGTTTAGCTAGTCTAGTCTCTCTGGCTCAATTTTGATAATCCTAAGATTTGAGACTCTACCAAATAGAATTGCCATTACTAAGAAGGTGATAAATTTTTAAACCAATAAAAAAAATGATCAGACTTCTATTATTAGACTAGTAGCTAGTCTACCAGATCTCCAAAATGGCTGTTTTTTCTGATGAGAATCCGTGATATTTTTCTTATCTATACTTCAGACATAACGGTTGTAGGTGCTCGTTAGAGCCGCCTCATTGAGGCGGTTCTAACGAGTACCTACAACCTATGACTTGGAGCAGAAATAAGAAAATATAATTTATTTTATACTTTGCAGTGAAATCAATGCATATCTGAAACAAATAAAAATGATATCAATCACAAGTGAAATGATATCGTATCATTTCACATGTGATTGATACCATTTATATCATTTCACTGTAGCGTGTCGGAACTACTTTTTTGCTTAGGTTCTGGTCAAAAAAAAGGTTAATTTTCCCTTTATTTACCAAGAAATAGAGGATAATAATAATTCCTTATGCCTTTAGAACATATTTTGAAGGGTTACGGGTGGCATTCAAACTGAATGAACAGGTGCAATACCTGACAACAGCAGCGCTGTGATTTTGAACATGTCCCTTTTGCCGACACACATCTCGGGCACAATATAAATGTTCCCTCACAGATTTAGGCTTAGCTGTCTTTGTTACAAATGGTCTACAAGGCGTACCAGTTCACTGAATGGCTGAGGTAGAGTTTGTGCCAGGAAATCTGTGCTCAAATCAGCGTGTTTTTTTTTTTTTTTTTTTTTTTTTTTTTTTTTGAAAAACCGGGCGCGATGACCGCTACATGGAATCGATTATACAGTGGCTGGGTGCATGTCACTCAGAGCCTTCAAGAATAAAATGGACTTCAAATAAGCACAACGCATTCTGTAACATACCTTGAAATGCATTCTTTGAACTAAAAATGCAGAATCCAAAATGGCGATTTGTTTATGCTTTGAAACTGACAGTTGTGACGTCATGTAGCCGAATCAAAATCGTGACGTCATCGTCTCGGATCGAGTGTCCTAATAAATTATAAAATAAAAAGAACATTAACTTCTTTTCGGCGAATACCAAAAGTATTTCATCTCGTGTGTTGAAAACATCCGAATTTTCACTCGTGCTTCGCACTCGTGAAAATTATGATGTTTTCAACACACTCGATGAAATATTTTTGGTATCCACCTAAAAGAAGTAAATATCCTCTATGTATATCCCTGTAAACCCCAATTTTTCTGTATAAAATGGGGTTTAGGGGATGTTGTTCACGTGATGTGAACCTCTCCTGATCACCATTAGGAAGCACTCGACGTTCTCTACTAAAACGAAAATAGACATGGTAATTGCATCGAATCATGACCTAAATGCATTTTTCACTTGCAGTCGTTCGCGTATCGATGTACAGTTTGGCAAGCTTTATTGTTTTCTTTTTCCCTCAAGATAATTATTTTGCTCAAACTTGGCACAAAGCGCTTCAACTGCAGATGTTTTTTCTACAACTTACGTTCGCCTGGCATGTTTGTATTACCTTCATTTCTCAATCTGTCGTTAAAATCTTTTAAATATTTCCCAGCTTCTCACGGAACAATAGAACAGAACATCAAGCCATCCCAGTGGAATGTAAAAATCTGATTTGGGGTTCTGTTGTAGATAGGCGTTTCCAACCCGATGGATGACCGTGCTGAGCGGAACCGAGGCATAGTGTTGTAGATGGGCGTTTCCAACCCTCGGGATGACCGTGCTGAGCGGAACCTCGGTTCCGCTCAGCACGGTCATCCAGAGGATTGGAAACGCCCATCTACAACACTATGCCTCGGTTCCGCTCAGCACGGTCATCCAGAGGATTGGAAACGCCCATCTACAACACTATGCCTCGGTTCCGCTCAGCACGGTCATCCAGAGGATTGGAAACGCCCATCTACAACACTATGCCTCGGTTCCGCTCAGCACGGTCATCCCGAGGGTTGGAAACGCCCATCTACAACAGAACCCCACATTGGATTCTTTTTCTTGCACAACAGCTCCCGAACATTTCCTTTTTATTTGTTTTTTTAACGTTTTATTTTTTGTGTACTATACTTTTCATTTTTTTTTATTTAACAATATTCATGATATTCATCCGCTGTTTTGCCGGTTAGTTTTGACAGCTCGCACATGTATATTGTTTACAAAATGAAAGCAGTGTGAAAGTAGTTCCGGTAGTTGAATAGAATTGAAGCGCACTTATATTAGTTGCCTGGGTCGGAACACCAGGGTCAGAGTGAGTGAGTGAGTTTTAGTTTTACGTCCCACCAACAGCTAACGTCATACGGAGACGGGACCTCGGTTTAAATACTCATCCGAAAGTCTGGAGAAGCCCGGGATCGATCCTGCGATCCCTGGTTTACAAGGCGAGTAGCGTAACCACTGCACCACGGAGGCTTCTACACCAGGGTCAGAACATAAATTTCTATCCCAGGGTAAAATCACGGATTTGCGTGCCTGGTATGCAAGAAACAGCGTTACATGCCCACATTAGATAAATGAAGGCAATGGTGAGGAATCGATACAATTACCTTACACCTTCCATCCGAGACACCAAAGGGAAAGAAAAAGATCTATAATTATTGTTCCGTGGGGACCGAGAAATTCCATACCGCGGACCAAGCGCTCCATACCGCGGGCCAAGCGGTCACATGGGAAACGAGGCTTTGCCGAGGTTCCCACCTGTCCGCTGGACCCGAGGGTTGTGATTTTCTGTGCACACTGAAGAGCTTTTCTCACATACAACTTGAAAATGTAATTTGCTTTGGGGAAGGTAAATGGGACAAAACCAAACCTTTTTAGAAAGTCGAGTATGTTTGTGATACGCATACCCACACTTGAGATTTTTATTAAAAATAACGAAGTTGTTTAACTTCTGAATTACTGTTTCACCAGCTTCGTCGTTAATGTAAAAATAGAAGTGAAAAGCGATGATCAGTTAACCAACACCTCCGATCAGAGACACCAAAGGGAAAGAAACACAAACATGAAATAACTGATAATTTCGAACGTCATGACGTCCAAAGTCGCATATGAGTGCCCATATGGCATTACGATAACACACCCGTGCGACACATTGCTAACACGCCTATACAAATACATTTCCGCCTTTATCGCCGAAAAAAGGAAAATTTTATGATGAAAAATTGTGATATTTTTCTTATTTCTGCTCAAAATATAGATTGCGGCCACTCGTTAGAACCGCCTCATCGAGGCGGTTCTAACGAGTACCCACAATCTATATTTTAGAGCAGAAATAAGAAAAAATAAGGTATACCCCCGGAAACCCCAGTTTTATTATATAAAATTGGGGTTCAAGGGGGTGAAAATTATACAGGCGTGTTTTCGTGATGCTCTGAACAATAATGATGGGTTCTACTTGTCCACATTGAGGATCTTGCTGTAGTAATTATTTCACAGGCAACGAGGCTCCGGTGAGTTTAATAAATTTTATAGTAAATGAACACGAGTGTAAGGTTCTGCGTAAAGCAGTTGTAGATTTCCCGGACACAAAGTGTAAATCAAAATGACCAACTGAAACTGACATTTTATCAAAATGGCCCCTTGGCCTAATGAATAAGGCGTCTGACTTCGGTTCAGGAGATTCCGCGTTCGATTCGCGTCGGGGTTGATAACAACCGTTTTATTTTTCGATCATTTGGACTTGTAATGACCGCGCGCAGACGATTCACTATCTACGTATAGACATATCCAGAAAGGAAAAAAAAAACAACATATTTTGTTCTTTATCAGCATGTTATCAAGTCTGTGTAAGGATCACTCCTCTAAACCCCTCTTTATAATGTAGAGAAAACCGGGGTTTACGGGGATATTCATTATTGTTAGAACATAGAATGTCGGTACGCGTTAGGCGGTTCTAACGAGCACTCATAAGTTAGTTTTGGAATATAAGAAAAAATACATACTTTCATCAGAAAAAATGACCCTTTTTTGGTATAAAAGAATGCAATGTGTCATACGGATGCGTTATCGTAATATCAGAGCCCCGTTTCACACGTGATCGCTGGAACCTCAGGTTGGGGTTTTTCGGTCCACACTAATTATAGAACTTGTCTTCCATGGTGCGAGGTATAGAGGATCGTGCTGCAGCAGTCATTTCACATGAAACGGAGCTAGGGGGTGTTTCAAAAATTTCATCTGAAATGAACACGAATGTAGGATTGTGCAGAAGTTTCCCGCATAATGACTGTAGTAACACGACGGCCCCGTGGCCTAATGGATAAGGCGTCTGACTTCGGATCAGAAGATTGCGCGTTCGAATCGCGTCGGGGTCGATATTTGTTGAGAACATCTGGACATGGAATGACCGCGAGCAGAAGCTAAGGTTCTTCGACGATCATTATTTTAGGCCCTCCCTACGCAAAGACAACCCCAGAAAGGCAGAAATCCCATATTTTATTCTCTATGGCCACAATTCCCCGTTTTCTCTTCATAAAGACAGGTATTCGTAGGTTCGAATCCGGGCTTCTCCAGACTTTCGGTTGAATATTTGAACCAAGGTCCTGTCTCCATATGACCTAAGTTGCTGGTGGTACCTTTCCAGAGGAATCTTGGGTGTATGGTCTCCACACAGTACAACAGTACTCCAGCATCGGTCCAAGCGATGCACCCGCGGGTCGGGATTTGTCGGTATCCACTAAAAAATAATGATGGATTCTACTTGTACACCATGGCACCAGATATAGAGGATCGTGCTGTTGTAATTATTTCACATGAAACGAGGCTCCGGCGAGTTTAATAAATTTCTTATGAAATGAACACGAGTAAAGCACAATGATCAACTGATAGTGTCGACTAAAAAGGTGGCCCCGTGGCCTAATGGATAAGGCGTCTGACTTCGGATCAGAAGATTGCGCGTTCGAATCGCGTCGGGGTCGATATTGTACTTTTTGATAACCTCTGTTTTATTTTTCGATCATTTGGGCTTGCAATGACCACGCGCAGAAGCTCAGTTTTTGTTTGAATTGATGTTTAACGTCTCCGTCAAGACTGTATATGTCATTTTGGAGACGTTGCTTCCAATTTTGTGGGTCTTTTACCCGGCAATGAGATAAAATGACATCTCAAGCCCTGCCGCCCAATGAAACCAGTAGGGTTTATAAGCATGTCCGGTCCGACTCGCACCGCTTTGCCTGCATGCATCCGACATCCAATCAGAACTACCAAAAACATGCTTACTATGCACTACATTCAAATCCCTACTACTGCCAGTTACTATAAATACAGTTTCTTTCCCTTGGCCGTGGTACAATGGAATCACCTTCCTCCTCATGCTGTTGTGTACTCCGATCTGGATTCTTTCAGATCGACCATATGCACCCTCCATCACCTAATGCCATGAACCGTGAAACATTGTTTTTATCTGCTTTTAATCTCCACTTTACTAACACTGTTTTAACTTTCAATTCTCCTAAAATCTAATACTTTTTCTTCTATCACACTTTTCTTTTTCTGGTGCGCGCAGCTGCACATAATCCTCGCGAGAGGGTGCTGCAGGATATATAGATAGATAGAAAACGACGGCCCCGTGGCCTAATGCATAAGGCCTCTGACTTCGGATCAGAAGATTGCACGTTCGAATCGCGTCGGGGTCGATTTTTGTTGATAACATCTGGACATGGAATGACCGCGGACAGAAGCTAAGGTTCTTCGACGATCATTATTTTAGGCCCTTCCTACTCATAGACAGAAACCCCATATTTTATTCTCTATGGCCACAATTCCCCGTTTTCTCTTCATAAAGGCGGATATTCGCCGTGTAAATCACAGGTCGTAGGTTCGAATCCGGGCATCTCCAGACTTTCAAATGAATATTTGAACTAAGGTCCCGTCTCAATATGACCTTAGTTGTTTGTGGTACTCTTCCAGAGGAATCTTTGGTGTAGGGGCTCCACAAAGTAGAACAGTACTACACCATCGGTCTAAGCGACCGCCTTGGTTGACTTTTTTCTCGCCGGAAAGCCCAGCATACTATTTTCCTTTATGCTTGTTCGGGGCCAAGTTAGATTGGAGCTAAGCACCCAGTAGAATTGTCCGTAGCAAAACACATTCCCTTTCAGATCGAATCCGTTGTGATTGGCTTCCTAGTCCTAGAGATTCCGATGATGCTATAAACTTGTCCTGGTGAAAGACCATCTCCCACTTCTTTTTCCAGGCCGCAAGTTGATTCAGGTCATCCTGCAGAATGTCACAATCTTGCTGAGTCTTGATCCTTCTGTGCAGGATACAGTCGTCAGCGAATAACCGTGTTCTCTGATGGCCCGGGAAACATGTACACTCCATACTTTTTCAGCTCTGTGGTGTATTCCTTGCTTCCAAAGGATAGCCCTTTTACAGAACAGATTAACCCTTAAAAAGCCTAGAAAATCTACATCTGAAAATGTCGTTTGCTTAAGTCGTCTGCTGAATGTTTTTGCAAACGTTTTAAAAATACTTCTGCGTACTTGCAAACAGTGTCGACTCAAATCAGACTGCTCCTAGAGGAGCAGTCTGATTTGGGTCCATACTGTTTGCAAAAATGAGTTTAGAAGTAACTGGCAGACGACAAAGCAGACGACAATTGTCGTTTTTTTTTTTTTTTTTTTTTTTGGTTTGGGTTTTACGGCCCTTTCAAGATTATTTCACTCATATCGAGCCGATCGTTAATCAGAGGTGGGCGAAAACCGGAGTACCCGGAGAAAAACCACCTGACCTTCCGTTGCAGAACTTGGCGTCTCACACGTGGCCCGAGCGAGGCTCGAACCTACGGCGGTGAGAGACCTAATGACTAAGAGTCAGCGCTCTTATCCACTAGGCCACGGAGGCCCGTTCGACAATTGTCGTGAGTGGCGTCTTATGGATTAAGGCGGCGGCTAAACATTGGACTTCTACTGTAAGTGGTGATAGCCCCCGCCTATCGGGGCTTGAAGAAATAGGTGGGCTGCATGATGCTTCCACGCAGAGCTGAAACCGACCGCACACGAGTACTGTTAAACCGCTTAGAGGATCTAAGCCTGCCCAGACAAAGCGTTGCGAGTCGGACCGTCTATGCTTCTGAACCCTATTGGTTTCATTGGGCGACAGGGCTTGAGATGTCATTTCATCCCAATGTCGGGTAAAAGTCCCACAAAATTGGAAGCAGCGTCTCAAAAAATGATCTATACAGTGTTGACGGGGACGTTAAACCCCAAATCAGACAAACTGTTCGTGGACGAATCAGAATATTCTGTCAGAATGTGCGTTATATAAACTGATTATACACGCATCATATGTTTATACTATGATGACGTCAACGATCTCATTGTTTAGAATATACTTAGAAGTGGAAGCCAAAAATAACTGCTTCGAGTGGATCTTGGCCATTAATGACCTTATGAACCGTATATGTGGTCATAAAGAACAAAATATGGTGTTTCTGGAAATGTATATACGTAGGAAAGGCCTTGAAATGATGAATCGTCGAAGAACCTTAGCTTCTGTGCGTCCAAGTGATCGAAAAAAAAAAAAAAAAAAAAATGCACACAACATTTGTGTAATGAGTAAAATTATCGACCCCGACGCGATTCGAACGCGCAATCTTCTGATCCGAAGTCAGACGCCTTATCCATTAGGCCACGGGGCCGTAGTGATAATACTTGCCCTTCCGTTCGGTCCTTCTCATTGAAAAGTACTACTACTACTGCTGGACGAAATGTGGTGGTTTAACTATTTGCCTTGTAAACCAGGGGTCGTAGGTTCGATTCCGGGCTTCTCCAGACTTTCGGATGAGTGGATGAGTATTTAAACCGAGGTCCTGTCTCTGTATCATCTTAGTTGTTGGTGGGACGTAAAACTCAAACACACACACTACTGGTTGGAAAAAGATATTCGCCTTGTAGAACTCGATTCCCGTTTTCTTTAGACTTTGGAATGAGTCGCTTGCCCATCTTTATATGTACAGTGAAATTCCGCTAATAAGACCACCTAAAATTAGGACTAATTCTGCTATAAAAAGCTTATTTAGATAGGTGCTGTTATTCTTTCTTCGTGTTCTCTGCACAAAATGTCCTCTGGTCAGGGACCACCTTTGGGACTGTTCAAAAGTGTCTTAAAGACCACTTTTGAACAGTCCCAAAAGTGGTCTTAATAGAATGTACTTCTAGCAGTAGTACATAGTAGAATTACAGAGGACCCTCGAAAAAAAGACAGTCATTTGTTCCCTATTATTGTGCTGTTATAAAAAAAATGGCCGTTATAAATAATCTCAGTTAAGAGTTTAATAGGTTTATAAAAGGCCATTTCCCCATTTTTACTCCAAGAAACCAATGTTATAGGCATTTGTCAGAATCGCCATTCCATGTCAAAGTGATCGAAATAATTTAAACAAAATTTGTATAATCGATAAAAAAATCGACCCCGACGCGATTCGAACGCGCAATCTTCTGATCCGAAGTCAGACGCCTTATCCATTAGGCCACGGGGCCGTGGTGGTAATATATACAAGCAGTTCCGTTCGGTCCTTGTCATGTAAAAGTGCCACTTCTACCACTACCTCTGGTGGAAAATAAGCCTCCGTGGTGTGGTAGTTAAGCTATTCCCCTTGTAAACCAGGGGTCGTTGGTTTGGATTCCTCTCTTCTCCAGACTTTCGGATGAGCATTTAAACCGAGGTCCCGTCTCTGTATGACCTTAGTTGTTGGTGGGACGTAAAACTCAAACTCACCCACTACTGGTTGAAAAGATACACTTCTTTAGACTTTAGGATGAGTCTCTTAAACCGAGGTCCCATCTCCATATACGCACACTTCGTCTACTTCTACTACTTCTACAACAACAAGGAGTCTTTAAACTGAGGTCCCATCTCCGTATGACCTTAGCTGTTGGCGAGACGTAAAACTCAAACACTCAACTCAACTACTACTACTTCGACTGCTACACGGGTATCCGTGGCCTAGTGGATAAGAGCGCTGACTCTTAGTCATTAGGTCTCTCACCGCTATTGATTCGGGTTCCGGTTTTCTCCGGGTAGTCCGGTTTTCGCCCATCAATAACGATCGGCTCGATATGAGAGAGGGCCGTAAAAAACTACTACTACTGCTAAGTACTACTATTAGGTGCATTTCATGGTTCTTCTTTTAAAAATGGTGACATTGTTATTGTTCATACTTCAAAACTGTGAAAGGGCATATTTACAATAGCCGTTTCAGAAATATTAGGTGCCGCTTTACTATTTAATCCATATTTATATCCAAAATTCGATTTATGGATAATTCAGATCGATTTATGGATATCCATAATTCGAATTATGGATATCCATAAATCAACTGAATAAAGGATATCCATAATTCGAATTATAGATATCCATAAATCGAATAATGGATATCCATAATTCGATTTATGGATATCATTAATTCAAACTGAATTATGGATATCCATAATTCGAATTATGGATATCATTAATTCGAATTATGGATATCCATAAATAGATCATCTCAATGTCGGGTAAAAGTCTCCAAAAATGGAGGCAACGTGTCGAAAATGTCGAAAACGGGGCCGTTAAAACTCAAAGAAACTAACAAAAGAGCACCAACCGTCTTTGTGGACTAGAAATAAGAAAAAATCAAACATTTTCATCTGAAAAAAAAGGCTAGCTCTAGAGATAAGAAAGACGCCACTTTAGGACACGGGTGTGTTATCCTAATGTTTGATTTTGTTTAAGAAATAGATCAGCTCTAACTGTGATTTGTTGAGTAATAAATCACAGTTAGGAGGTCAGTTGTAAAGTAGATCAAATCACGAGCGCGTAGCGCGCGTGATTTGTCTACTTACAACTGACCGACAAACTGTGATTTATTACTCAACAAATCACGGACTAGAGCAGATCTATTTCGATTATAACACGCTGAAAATCGCTAATAATGTTGTTGTTTCCTTCAAAATCTCACAACCTTTCGCCATTGTTAGAAGAAATCCCGCTAAAATTATCGACTGAACCACATGCATTTATATCCTTTTATAACATTTTCGATGCGAGAAAATGACGTTACACCGTCTAACGTCAAGGAAATCGACTAGTGACGTCATAAATTAGCAGTTTTTAATGACGTCACCCGTCACGCTCTTCCGAGCTGTGATTTGTTGCAGAATAAAACACAGCCGTTTTCCATTGCCTATATAGGCGCGCTGTTTTAGAATTGTCAACACTGTATACGTAGGTCATTTTGGAGACGTTGCTTCCAATTTTGTGTGACTTTTACCCGACAATGAGATGACATGACATCTCATGCCCTGTAGCCCACCGCTTTACCTGGGCAGGCTTAGATCCTCTAAGCGGTTTACCAGTACTCGTGTGCGGTCGGTTTCAGCCGGCTCTGCGTGGAAGCATTATGCAGCCCATCTATTTCTTCAAGCCCCGATGGGCGGGGCTAATGACCTTTGTGTTCGCTGCTATTGTAACTAATAATTCTAACGTTCTGGGCCCAGCTGTTCAAAGCATTGTTAGCTGAATGAGCTCGTGAGTGGTCATATTGTTAACTGATATAAAGACTTTTGGTATTTTTGCTGACAAAATGTGAGCAAAAGCTACTTGTGAATAGCTTTTGCGTTTGCAAAGGCTACTCACATTTTTTTCAGCAAAAACATTGGTATATCTCCCATAAGTGATCAACGATAGCGTTACTTTTGAACAACTGGTGCCCAATTGCTCAAAACAAATTTGCTTATACTGTAAAATTTCTATATTAAGACCGCCTTTGGGACTGCTTAAAAGTGGTCTTTAAGACCACTTATGAACAGTCCCAAAGGTTGTCCCTGACCAGTGGAAACTGTTTTCAGAAAACACAAAGAAAGAATAACTGCATCCCACTAAATAAACTTTTTCAAACAGAATAAGGCTTAATTTTAGCGGAATTTCACCGTATTTTTCAACGCTGAAAAAAAAATGTGAACACCATTTTCAAATGCAAAAGCTACTCGCATTTTTCCAGCACAAATATACCACTGTATAAGATATTGTCATTACGCAAACACGCCTATACAAATACATTGCCACCTTTATCGCCGAAAAAATGAAGATTTTATGCTGAAAAATTGTAATATTTTTCTTATTTCTGCTCAAAATATAGATTGTGGGCACTCGTTAGAACCGCCTCGATGAGGCGGTTCTAACGAGTACCCACAATCTATATTTGAGGGCAGAAATAAGAAAAATTAGGTATACCCCCGGAAACCTTAGTTTTACTGTATAAAAGTGGGGTTCAAGGGGGTCAAAATTACATAGGCGTGTTTTCGTGATGGTTTGCTAGAACATTAACGGGCTTGTAAAGTTAACAATGTTGTGAACAGCTGGACCCGGGACTCTTGCTAGTCTGTGCAGCTGAGCATGCTGGTTTGTGTCCCGAAAGTCTCGTTAACCCTTCTCTTGCTGAATATTCAGTTTAGCCACACCCATTTCTGACTTTGAACCAATCCGATTACTTGATTTAATTTATTCCTACAAATTCATAAATTGAATGTCAAACAGTGTAGATCCTGATCAGAAACCATTTGATCTGTATCTACACTGTTTGCAAAGAAAAGGGTTGTCGTGTACAGCAGGATAAGAGTTAAGTTGAATGGATGTGTTTTACGAGGTTTACTTATTGTTTCTATACATAAACGTGTCTAAATTAAATGTAGGTAGACAAAGCGATAATACTAAAAGGGTCAAATGAAAAGATAAAAAATAAATTTAAAAAGATCGACCCCGACGCGATTCGAACGCGCAATCTTCTGATCCGAAGTCAGACGCCTTATCCATTAGGCCACGGGGCCGCCATATACAGCCGTCGAACTAGTGTGTATTTGTAGAAAATCAATACCAGCACACTACACTAAACACACAAGTAAAAGCTTTCCTAATGTCATTTTTTTTTCTTCTTCTTTTACATGATTTTCCGACTTCACTATATGACCTTGTTTTTGTGTTTTGTTTTTCTCATAATTGAATGTTGCAAGCTTTCTTGCAGTAGGATTACCTACATATCTGAGACAGGCCTAAACCTATATTTCATGTCCTTAATGTGATTATTTCCTCACGATAATTTTCGCAGATATTTGACCCATTTTGTACCAGAAACCCCAAAACGGGTACCCTGGCAAACAGTGCAGATCAGGGCCTCCAATATTTGCTAACAGTTCAGTCATTTTCCAAATAAATTTTGATGAAAACACAACCTAAATTTTGAAGTGGACTCCTGCTATATATAAGGAGAGAAGATTCCAGTTTGTTTGGTTTTAGGTTTAACGTCCCCGTCAACACTGTAAGGTCATTTTGGAGAGGTACAAAAAGGGTTAATTACACAGACTTGATAACGCTATCGAAGTGGCGTGGAACGTATTCGAAATATCTTTGCTTATGTTGGGTCGTAGACTGGCTCCAGTCGTTTTTGTTTTATATCCATCTCTCTCATTCTCTTTACATTATTTAATCCTGTTCTTCTTTAATCCAATTTCAAGTTACCTTTCCCTGAACAAAAACGACCCTTTCTTTCTAGCCAAGGGACTGAAGTAAAACAAAATTCTATAAGCCATGCAAGCTTTATGTCCCTTCCAGAAAAAAAAGAAAAAGAAAGAGAGAAGAAGTAAAGAAAGGGTCTGGTGCCAGACTAGTTGGGTCGCTGTAGATTTGACGTCTGTATCTGTATGAACCATGATGTTTACAACATTGTGTTCTTAATATGTTTTGTTAACTTCCTTTATTTTTGCTCTAAGACATAGATTTTGGGCGGGCTGCTCGTAAGAATCGCCTAAATGAGGCTGTTCGTTAGTTTGCAAGGTACACATTTGTTCCTGTATACCCGCTGCAAAACATAGATTATGGGTACTCGTTAACCCTTTGTATGCAGGAAACCCCTAAAGGGGTACATTGGCAAACAGTGTAGGCCCAGATCAGACGACACAGAACGCGGCGTCTGATCAGGTCCTGCACTGTTTGCTAACAGAATTTTCTGTCAAAAATAGAATAAAAATGAAAAATAGGCCTGATATTCCTTAAGACAGATGGACTTGTCCAACTATGGCAGTGGAAGAGTTCACTAGCATACAATGGGTTAATCCAGACAAAACAAAAAATAAAAAAATCAGAAATGTTCATAAACAAAAGTCCATTTCACTTAAAGCAATGAAAGAAGGCATTACTTCTCAAAGCTTATTCTTTCGGGGTCGAGAACTTGTTAAAAGCTCATATTCCTATGTAAGATCTATCGACATACATTTTACTCACGGCCCCCGCCCATCGGGCTTGAAGAAATAGATGGGCTGCACGATGCTTCCACGCAGAGCTGAATCTGACCGCACACAAGTACTGTTACACTGCTTTAAGGATCTAAGCCTGCCCAGCCTGACAAAGCGGTGCGAGTAAGACCGTCCATATGCTTATAAACTATGTTGGTTTCATTGGGCGACAGGGCTTGAGATGTCATTTCATCTCAATGTCGGGTAAAAGTTCCACAAGATTAAAAGCAACGTCTCTAAAATGACCTTTACAATGTTGACGGGGACGTTAAACCTCGAATCAAACAAAAAACAAAACTGATTGGGTTTCTCAGCGTTATATATTACAGGAGTACATTTCAGAATAAAGCGGGTGAGGTGGATGTTTTCTTTTAGGAAAATGACTGAACTTTCTTTTTTTTTTTTGGCATCGCCGTCTGATCTGGTCCTGCACTGATTGCGTGTGTCCAGTTTATGAGGATTCCCGCTGTATAAAATGGGTTACCCATTTTGATTTAGTGGCAACATTCTCTTCCTTCAACTAAAAAGAACCCGATTTCCAAGCTGCCAGAGCAAAAGATTACGATTTACCTCTATGTCTTTGATGGCACGAATATAAGAATCTTATATGGGCGTTGGGGGTGGATGGAAAAATTCGTCCCGAGGGTCACTGTCCGGCATCACGAGGCTTGCCGAGTGATGCCGGACAGTGATCCCGAGAGACGGATGTTTCTATCAACCCCTAACACCCATATAGGATTCTTTTTCTTGCATACCTTCCGTTTTTAGCGCAGATTTTTACTGCTGCAGTCACTTCGGTTACAAGCGTCCGCCATATTGTGATGACACAACAGGAATGTTTAGTGACGTCACGTAACGTGCATGACGTCAACCTTAACGACGTCGCATACGAGGTCGCATTCAACCAGTGCATTTATCAAACCCGCGGGAATATTCGATTTTGGGTTGGGACACCAGGGTCAGAACATAAATTTCTACCCCAGGGTAAAATCATGGATTTCCTTGTCTGGTGTGCAAGAATATAAGAATCCAATATGGGGTTTTGTTGTAGATGGGTGTTTCCAACCCGAGGGATGACTGTGCTGAGCGGAACCGAGGCTATGCCGACGTTCCGCACAGCACGGTCATCCCGAGGGTTGGAAACGCCCATCTACAACAGAACCCCATACTGGATTCATTTTCTTGCACAACACCTCCGGTTAGTTTTGACAGCTCGCACACTGTATATTGTTTACAAAATAAAAGTAGTGCGGAAGTAGTTCCGGCAGTAGAATAGAATTGAAGCGCATTTATGTTAGTTGCCTGGATCGGAACACCAGGGTCAGAACATAAATTTCTATCCCAGGGTAAAATCACGGATTACCTTGTCTGGTGTGCAAGAATGTACAAGCTCTATGGAGACTGACAGTCAAGCATGACAACTTTGCTTCTGTGCCCTCAATTGGCCCCGCCCATCGGGGCTTAAAGAAATAGATGGGCTGCATGATGCTTCCACGCAGAGCTGAAACCGACCCGCACACGAGTACTGGTAATCTGCTTAGAGGATCAAAGCCTGCCCAGGCAAAGCGGTGCGAGTCGGACCGTCCATGCATATAAACCCTATTGGTTTCATTGGGCGGCAGGGCTTGAAATGTCATTTTATCTCAGTGTCGGGTAAAAGTCCCACAAAATTGGAAGCAACGTCTCCAAAATGACCTATACAGTGTTGACGGGGACGTTAAACCTCAAATCAAACAAACAAAACAAAACTGTGCCCTCAAAAAAGGTACAGCGCATGATGTAAAGTTTAACATGTATCACCAGGACACATCAATGGTCATCACTAACAAATAGGTAGGCTTTTGGTCTAGTTGGGTGGACCTTGTAACGGAAAAACATATTTTAGGTCATGTCTTGGATCTTTACGTTTGACAGCAGTGCCAGAATTAGAATCTTGCCGCTGAAACAAAATGTTTAGTAATTGGCATCATACTCTCGAAACTTCAAAAATATATACCATTTTACATGTCTGTGTCAGGAATTCGGTTTACGAGCGTATTTATATACTAGAATATTAATTTCTGTCAAAAATGATGTAATAATAATGATTTATGTCAATTGTACTTCGTGTTCGAGCAAAGAAGAAAACAAATTATGCTAAGCTTGCCTATGAGAAATGCCAATTAGAAACTAGTTTTCTGTTTTACACATTCTCACACCCAGTGCTATAGTTCAGCAATAAATCCTTGAAATGAACACCAGTAACACTTCTGTGAAATACTTCAGTGGCAAATCCTTAAAACGAACGCCTAGCGCTAAAGTACAGTAACAAATCAATAAAGCGAACGCCCGGCTCTATAGTTCAGAAACAAAGGCAGAACATGGATTCCGTACCAAAATAGAAGTGAAGGCAATGGTCAGGAAACCACAGCTCCCATCAGTGGCACCAAAGGGAAAGAAACAGAATCATGAAATAACTAGACCCTAATGGAAGCATCAATAGCGGAAAGCCAAAAGTACAGTTATGGCCAATTGGCTATCAAAAACAAAATAATATAAGCGATACACACACTTTAAGACAAACCAAAACAAAATTGAACCGCGACAGATAAACGCTCAGTAACAAAGCATTGAAGTGAACGCCCAGCGCAGACGTTCAGTTAAAATCCTTGAAATGAACGCCAACCGCTATAGTCCAGCATCAAATCCATGAAACGAACGCCCCACGCTACAGTTCAGTACCAAATCCTTGAAATGAACGCCCAGTGCTATAGTTCAGTAAAAAGTCCTTGAAATGAACGCCCAGCTCAGACGTGCAGTTAAAATCCTTGAAGTGAACACCCATCACTATAGTCCAGTAACAAATCCATGAAACGAACGCCCAACACTATAGTTCAGTACCAAATCCTTGAAATGAACGCCCAGTGCTATAGTTCAGTAAAAAATCATTGAAATGAACGCCCAGCGCAGACGTGCAGTTGAAATCCTTGAAATGAACGCCCATCACTATAGTCCAGTAACAAATCCATGAAACGAACGCCCAACACTATAGTTCAATACCAAATCCTTGAAATGAATGCCCAGTGTTACATGTATAGTTCAGTAAAAAGTCTTTGAAATGAACACCCAGCGCAGACGTTCGGTTACAAATCCTTGAAATGAATACAACACAAATCTATTTGTCCAGTAACAAATCCATGCAACAGACGCCCAGCGCTAAAGTTCAGTAAAAGATCGCCCAGTGTTAAAGTTCAGTAATCCGGCCATGAATCGAACGCCCAGAGCTAAAGTATAGTAACAACTTCACATATGCCTATTCAAAAAATGAAAATATTCTAAGAAAAATTCTGATATTTTTCTTTTTTCTGCTCAAAACATAGATTGTGGGTACTCATTAAAACCGCCTCAATGAGGCGGTTCTAACGAGTACCCACAATATATGTTTTTGAGCTGAAATAAGAAAAATAATATATACCCCTGTAAACCCCTGTTTTACCATATAAAATGGGGTTTAAGGGGGTCAAAATTATATAGGCATGTTTTCGTGATGATGAAACGAACGCCCAGCGCTATAGTTCAATACCAAATTCATAAAACGTTGAAAGCGCAGCTGCCCATTGGGGCTTGGCTGCATGATGCTTCCACGCAGAACTGAAACGGCTTAGGTCTAAGCCTGCACAGGCAAAGTGGTACGAGTCGGACCGTCCCTGCTTAAAAATCCTATTGGTTTGTTTAGACAGTAGGGCTTGAGATGTATAATTTTATCTCAATGTCGGGTAAAAGGTCCCAACACTTGGAAGCAATGTCTCCAAAATGACCTAAATAAATACATAAAGAAAGAAAAAAAACTAACACCCAGCGCTATAGTTCAATACCAACGCCCAGTGCTATAGTAGAATACCAAATCCATAAAACGAACGTCGAGCCTTATAGTTCGGTACCAAATCCTTGAAATGAACGCCCATGAAAACCACACGTTTTATAGACCTGTACATGTATACAGGTAACTGGCGTTCAGAACAAAGACATATGCAATTTATATAATATTATGCTGTATGCATGCACATGTATAGCAGTTCTGTTATCCTCACGGCCCATTTTCTAACCCCTGCGTCCTTAGTAAACAAAAGGCATGTTGAATGAACACATAACCATAACACACCCATGTGCTAATATGGAGTCCTTCTTGTCACAAGACTTGTCATCTTCAGATGAAAACGTTTGGTACTTTTTTATATTTTTGTCTCAATATAGGTTGTGGATGTTCGTTAGAACCGCCTCATTAAGGTGGTTCTAACATGTACCCACAACCTATGTGTTGGAGCAGATTTAAGAAAATAGTGTATACCCCCCATAAAGTGGGGTTTAGATTAAGGGGTGGGGTCATTAAACAGACTAGTTAACGTGGCGAATTTACATCCACAACTGACATTTGTTGGATTGTTTGATTTGAGATTTAACGTCCCCGTCAACACTGTAAAGGTCATTTTGGAGACGTTGCTTCCAATTTTGTGGGACTTTTACCCGACATTGAGATGAAATGACATCTCAAGCTCTGTCGCCCAATGAAACCAATAGGGTTTATTAGCATGGACGGTCCGCCTCGCACCGCGGTTCCTGGACAGGCTTAGATCCTCTAAGCGGTTTACCAGTACTAGTGTGCAGGCCGGATTTAGCTCTGCGTGGAAGCATCATGCAGCCCATATATTTCTTCAAGCCCCTATGGGCGGGGGCAACTGACATTTGTAAAACTAGAATGGATGTAGAAACCGCCGTGGCGTGGTGATTAAACCAGTTTCTTCACAAACCAGGGCCTTGTACTCGGTTACGGGCTTCTCCAGACTTTCGAACTGCAATCCGGTCTCCATATGACCTTAGTTGTTGGTGAGACGTGAAACTTACACAAACTAGCAAAACAAACAAACAAACACATAAACACACAAACAAACAAACAAAAACAAACATACAAAAACAAGCAAATAAACAAATTACATGCATGTGCTTTTCTAAGTTCTTAGATTCCAGGATTGCATGGACACGTAAAACCTTGCCAACAATAAAGTATATAAGATAATTTTTGACTGACAGAAAGATTTGTATGAGTAATAAGATAATAAGGAAACGAGGAACTCTCTGTCTAAAAATCATATATCATAGTTTATTATGTCTTTTCCACTTTCACCTGTCAGATGCATCAAAATCTACCCTTTTTCTCCTATAGTATATATGGGCCCCGTCAAGCGAGTTTGGTACTTATCACCTATGCGAGCAGCGAAGGTTTAGGCGAGCCTGCGCATCCGCGCAGTCTCACCAGAACCTTCGCTGCTCGCTCATACAAGCAGTGAATCAAGAGGAACCTTCAGACAGAAAGCCATATCCCTGGTCCCTCTGAATGGCTGGGCATGCGCAGTTAAAATGTGTCATAACGGAATGCTCGAAGACACAAATTCGCTTGGCGGGGCTCATATGGAAAAGATGCATTCGTGTGTCCTTGTGAATCATCACAACACGATAACACCATTTGGTACCTGTTGACCTAGACGCCAAGTTCTGCAACGGAAGGTCAGGTGTTTTTCCTCCGGGTACTCCGATTTTCGTCCACCTCTGATTAACGATAGGCTCGATATGAGTGAAATAATCATGAAAAGGCCATAAAACCAAAACCAAATCTGTTGAACTAGCAGCTCCGTCGTATCGCTATTGGCCCGTCGTTGGCCCTTCATTCTTTGCCAGCTGGGTATAGGTCCCTGACCCAGAAAACCCAGGTTCGTGGACATATACGTTAAATAATTTCTCTTTCATGTAAACACATAGATGTTGAGTGTACATTAACACCGCCTCGATGAGGCGGTTCTATCGAGCACTCAAAATCCATATTTGATACTAAATGAAGCAAGTTGTGGATAATGTTCCTGTTAGAAAAAATTATCATTTCATAGAGCTACGAATAAGCTAGAATTCTAGCTCATGGGTATAGCTTCCTAAATTATCAAAGCATGTACTAGTGGGTCGATTGTCTCCGAGTGTAGGCTGGGAAAATAGTCCTGGACTGAGAATTAAACTGTTTCGTTTAACCCTTAAGTTCCAGTTTTTAAGCAAACAGTGTAGACCCTGATCATGCGCCGCGTTCTTTGGCGTCTGATCTGGTCTACACTTTCTTCCAAGCTCAACCCATGATTCTATAGATTGCCCTTTTACGTAACACTCTACCCTCACAGTTGCATCCGACAAGTCAATGATAGTCACGTGGACTTCAGCAATGGATAGATTTTATCCTCAGTAACTTTTGGTCGATTGACAAACAATCGACCCAAACAGAAATATAATCTGTATGTTGCAACAGAATGGTTCTGGAGAAACAATTTGCTCATTATACATTGTATACACGGGCGGTAATTAGCTAATCACCTTTGTTGTTAAATACAGTATCACCCAGCGTGTTTCCTGGCGAAGACCGTCTGGTTTGTAAAATCTGAATGTCTGGAATCTCTTTCTACTCACTTTGTAAACCATTTCTGTTTTTGTGAAAATATGTACTTGGAAGCATTTGATACAATAAATGCTCTACTTGTACAAGTACATATGGGCCCCGTCAAGCGATTTTGGTACTTATCGCCTATGCGTGCAGCGAAGGTTCAGGCGAGCCTGCGCATCCGCGCACTCTCGCCAGAACCTTCGCTGCTCGCTCATACAATCAGTAAATCAAGAGGAACCTTCAGACAGAAAGCCATATCCCTGGCCCCTCTGAATGGCTGGGGATGCGCAGTTAAAATTTGTCATGACGGAATGCTCGAAGACACAAATTCGCTTGGCGGGGCTCATATGTATCTGAGACAACTGTTACCCCAGACTTCTCTATCAGAAGGCTCCATGATGTTGTGGTTAAGCTGCTAGCCTCGAAAACCAGGGGTCATGGGGTCGATTTCTTTCTTCTCATGACGTTGGCTCGAGCCCTTAAACTGAGGTACCGTCTCCGCATGGCCTTAGGGGGTGGTAGGACCTAATACTATCACAACAACGCATGCACGCCCACACGCCCACACGCCCTTTAATCAAAGCACTGACAACACAGGTTGGTCTGTACTCTAAGTGTAGGCCGCAGAAATAGCCCTGAGACTGGATTTACATTAAATTACGGTCTGCAAAGTATTCCCCGCAATAAAAGCATAAGACTCGCGCTCCTAGTTGAGGGAGTGAGTGTTTCAGTTTTACGTCCCACCAACAGCTATGGTCATACGGAGACGGGACCTCGGTTTAAAGACTCATCAGAAAGTCCGGAGAAGCCCTGGATCGATAAGTACTGCGACCCCAGGGTTTACAACGCGAGTAGCGTAACCACTACACCACGGAGGCTTCTGGGTACAACATAGATTGTGAGTCCTTGGTAGATGAGTAGCCAAACCCTTATTTTTGCTACAACAATAAGAATATTGATGCTGGTTATACTCGCCTCAATGAGGCGGTTCAAAGGAATACCCATAAGCTATGCTTTTGAAAATAATGCTTAACGTGATATGTCAAACGTTCGCAATAT
Organism: Lucinisca nassula; assembly: GCA_963580285.1. Taxonomy (NCBI): domain Eukaryota; kingdom Metazoa; phylum Mollusca; class Bivalvia; order Lucinida; family Lucinidae; genus Lucinisca; species Lucinisca nassula. The sequence continues at coordinate 104,436,772 of OY757015.1, forward strand.
AACCAACACATGAATAATGTTTGCTTCACAAAAGTATTGCGAAGAAAAGATTGTATCGCTGGCATCGTTGGTGTTTATGCATAAACATATGTTAATTACCTGTTCATTGCAAGTCAATGGCATCAAACAGAATTTCTTGCGTGTTTGTGGTCAAGATACTGGCTTTGTCAGTGCAAATTTTGAAAGGATTTTTACCCGTTCTTTTCTCAGTTAACAGATCAATTAGGCCAGTTCCTGGGAAAAGCCTACTTATTCCACAGGGGACCAGTTTAGGCTCGTGCAATAGCAATGGCTGCTTGCAATGTCAGACATGTACCTTGCTGAATATTCATTTAAGTCACACCCATTTCTGTCTATCAACCGATAACTTACTTGATGCAATTTATTGCTACAAATTCATAAACTGAATGCCAAACAGTGCAGATCCTGATCAGATGGCTTCTTCAGAAGCCGTCTGATCTGGATCTACACTGTTTGCAAAGACAATGGTTGTCGTGAACAGCAGGATAAGAGTTAACACGTCCGTGTAATGAACAGCCCTCTAAGCCCCACTTTATTTACAGAAAACTGGGATTTATAGGGGTATTGGTTATTTTTCTTATTTCTGTTCCAAGATATAGGCTGTGGAAACTCGTTAGAACCGCCTCCAGATACACAGTATATTTAGGTTATTTCCTGAATTTATCTTGAAAAAAGGGTATGCTGTGTTTACTCACTAGAATGGCCTCACTGAAGCGATTCTTATTAGTACATGCAACATATGTGCCCCCGCCAATCGGGGCTTAGAGAAATAGACTGGGCTACATGATGATTCCACGCAGAGCTGAAACCGACCGCACATCCGCTTAGATGGTCTTAGTCTGTCCAGGCACCGTGTTACGAGTCGGACCGTCCAATGCATATAAACCCTATTGGTTTCAATGGACGGTAGGTCTTGGCATGTCCTTTCATCTCAATGTCGGGTAAGGGTCCCACAAAATTGGAAGCAACGTCTCCAAAACGACCTAAATAGGGTTCTTGGGGACCACAACAAATATACCTTTATTGCATAGAAGAACGGAAAGACATACCATTATTTCATAGAAGAGCGAAACAGTATCAATAAGTGATCCCTCATCCATGATTACGCCCCATGATTATCCCCAATCAATTCACAGTTTCCAAATGTAGTCGAACAATTGAAGTTCGACTTATTTTGATCTATATCTACAGGTTTAAAAGAGTTCAGACTGGTTAGTCGGTACGAAGGTTACGAAGGACGCGGTCCTGTACATCACGAAAACACGCCTATATAATTTTGACCCCCTTGAGCCCCAGTTTTATATAGTAAAATTGGGGTTTACAGGAGTAAACCTTATTTTTTTATTTCTGCAGTAAAATATAGATTGTGGGTACTCGTTAGAACCGCCTCGATGAGGCGGTTCTAACGAGTACCCACAATCTGTATTTTGAACAGAAAGAAGAAAAAAATCAAAATTTTTCATCTTAAAATTTTTATTTTTTTTCGGCGGTAAAGTTTTCGATGCATTTATATAGATGTGATTTCGTAATGATTGGGCCCCTACGGAAAATGAGTCTGATGTTTGCTATTTTCTATCAATCACTATCAAGGATTGATCCCTTTGATGGGGTGGGGGTCACTTTTACAAAGTCTCTTTCCCTGACAAAGTCTCTATTGGGTCCGCGTGTCTCACATTTTAAGGGTGACAACTTGTATGCGACTGTCGCTTTGTTGACTGGCCGATTACATGCCCTCTGACAACCCCCATTATAGTTCGGCTAAATCCGTAAAAACGCGTAGCTTTCCGGTGGTATATCTAAAAGCAGTAATGCAACCGAAAACAATCGTAAAACAATGCGCGCTCCCTGTGTGTGTTTGTTTGTTTGTTCGATTTAAGGGTTAACGTCCCCGTCAACACTGTGTTTACAGGCGTGTGCCGTTACTATCAACAAAGTATATCAGTACTGTATATTGGTTCAAAAAGTTATTGCAAAATATGAAGACTGATTTTGCTTTTCACTTATTTATCATATGAGGTAGCTAAAGTCATACCATAAAATGGTAGGACTACACGTTTAATAACGCATGGTAACTGGTGCGTTTCTTGTTTTCTATTGAATATCCGCAACAAAATTCCATTTTAAAATCGTTATATGATAAACAGAATTTTACAGTTGTGGTCAGTTAACATTTGAAACACACGAAACTAGCATGACTAACAAGTAACAACATTTTAAGCATAAATAGAGGTCATTTCATATGTAACTTATGGAAGGATCCGTAGTACCGCCTTATTAAAGCGATGCTTTACGAACCTGTACGACATAGATCTGGGGCAGAATATAATGTATAGCCTTTCTATGAACCATATATTGTCTATTTTCTATTTTAAGTAGAGTTTGTCGAGGTTGGATTGTATCATTGAAATAAAAAATGTGCTTAATTCGCTAAACTGGAGTTAGAGTTTTAACCCCAAACATCCTGTTGGCACCCTGCGTGTGAAATAAACATTGCTTTTATCACCAAATTAAATCTGCTTAAGTGCACTTAATATTTGGTTAGGTTAATCCTATTGTTTCCAATTCAAAAGGAAAATGTGCATTCAAGGGAAGTAAGACACTTACCATACTTAACCACGTTTTTACAAGGGAGGCAATTTTATGGCTAACTGTTCGCTTTCCATACACTAAATCTCTCTTAAAAAGATTCACTCTAAAAGTAGATCCCTGTTGAAAATGGAAGCCAAAAATGTTTTTGGAAGAGTTGTCTAGCCTAAGTACACACCCAGTCTCCATTGAAATATATTGTCTGAGAACACTGACCCTTCAATTTTTAATACTGAAGTCTTACATCATAAACCTATTAAAATATCTGCATGCCATTAACTTACTTTGGTTATTTTGATGTACATTGTTAAGATTTTAGGGGTGTCTTGAATAACAAAAATGCGGAACTGGCGTTATATATCTGATATGAGTGCGCCAATGCCCGTTGGGGGTTGAAGAAATAGACTGGACTGCATGGTGCTTCCGCTCAGAGCTGAAACCGGCCTAACTTGAGTACTGGTAAACCGCTAAGGTCTAAGTCTACCCAGGAAAAGTGGCGCGAGTCGGACCGCTCCTTAAACTCCAGCGGTTTCTTTGGGCGGTAGGGCTTGAGATGTCTTGCATCTCAATGTCGGGTAAAAGCCCAACAAACTCGGAAGCAATGTCTGCAAAATGACATAAAGGACGTAAAACTTCAACACATACAAATCGAAATTTGTTTGATTTGATGTTTAACGTCCCCGTCAACACTGTAGAGGTCTCAAATCGAGATAGGGTAGCTGGAGCCACTGAGGCAAAGAAGCAGAATCGCTATTCATTGAGACATCACGCCTATTTAAATATGTTTAAACTGAAAATTTTACCACAAAAAGAATGAAACTTTGTGATAAAAAAACCTCTGATATTTATCATAATTGACCTCAAACCATAGATTGTAGGCACCCGTGGGAACCGCCTCGGCGAGGCGGTTCTAACAAGTACCCACGATATATGTTTCTGAGCCTAAATAAGAACAATAGCGTACCCCTGTAAACCCCAGTGTGGGGGTAATGGCGTTAAAATTATATAGGCATGTTTTTTTGATGTAAGAAAAGGATGTTTTTTCGATCTGTTATAAATTATACATTCGAAATCCAATGGCTCGAATAATCTATTCGAGGCGAATTTCTTTTGGACCATCAAAAGTAGGGATTCGAAGTAGGGGTAGTATGAGATATCTAAGGCTTAAAGGCATTTATTCTGAAACAGTAAAACACACCGTGTGTCCATAATTGTTTTATTGCCCCCTGTGATCTACTGACTATAGCAGATCAAAGGCGGCCCTTAATAGAGTGATTAGTAGCTCTTGTTGAATCCCCTGACTGAGACACTTAAGGGGAAAATCAATAATGTACACCAGTCAACAGTAAGTAATTTATTGATTTTCCCCAAGGCGGCCCCTTACCTGTTGAAGACAGAGAACTTCTCTCCAGTGAGCACTGAGGGCTACATAATATTATGTAATGAAATGATAGTCCTCAATAATCAAGAATAAATGCCTTTAAAAAGCAGTTGGCAAGGAAACAGATTGATTGGTTGGTGCATTGGTGGCTTTATAATAGCTGTTGATAAACACGGCGGCCCCGTGGCCTAATGGATAAGGCGTCTGACTTCGGATCAGAAGATTGCGCGTTCGAATCGCGTCGGGGTCGATTTTCTTTTTTCCCCGCATCATTTTTTTTTTTTTTTTTTTTTTTATCAAAAAGAGATTGGGTTAGTTTATTCTTTAAACTTCTTGATTTATAGAAGGTTTTATTTTTACGGCGTAGCCGTTATGGTTTTGCTTTTGTCCTACATTTTTCGATATTCCATTGGTCAATAAAACCACATGTCCAAGGAGATTACCATTTCATTGGTCAATGATTTGCATAAACTACTCAAAAGTACGACAGTTTACTGAAGTTTTAACCTAGGAAATGTTTCGTTTTTTATGTGAGACATGAATGAAAAATATATACAGTTTCGGCTTGCTCACCGTCTTGTTCTTTGATGACCATACGTCATATGTATAATTGTGTTTCTAGTGAATTCTGTAACTGCTGCAGTGAATAGCTATTTTGACCTAATTTCACGTGGTTGGTCTATATAGCGAAAGGAACCATTTCGCGAAAGGAAGGTTCCTTTCGCGAAAGGAAGAATTTTCTGCGAAAGGAGTTGTTTGTTTGATTTGAGGTTTAACGTCCCCATCAACACTGTGTAGGTCATTTTGGAGACGTTGCTTCCAAGTTTGTGGGACTTTTACCCGACATTGAGATGAAATGACACCCAAGCCCTGTTGCCCAATGAAACAAATAAAGAGATATAGCATGAAAATTTGTTTGTTTGATTTGAGGTTTAACGTCCCCGTCAACACTGTAAAGGTCATTTAAGAGACGTTGCTTCCAATTTTGTGGGACTTTTACCCGACATTGAGATGAAATGACATCTCAAGCCCTGTCGCCCAATGAAACCAATAGGGTTTATTAGCATGGACGGTCCGCCTCGCACCGCGGTTCCTGGACAGGCTTAGATCCTCTAAGCGGTTTACCAGTACTAGTGTGCAGGCCGGATTCAGCTCTGCGTGGAAGCATTATAGCATGAAAAAAAAAAAAAAAAAAAAAAAAAATTGACAGCTGTTTAATTTACAATATATGCTAAATAAAAGTTGCAGTGTATCATTTGCCTTCAGCATACTTTATGTCCTCCATTTTAACACAAAATGGACATTATCGAATATCATTAATGTTATATAAATTCTGAAAAGGAATAAGTGTAATTTAAATTAGAGTTTTAATTAGGTGCACATAAGATCAAGTTTCCGTCCGTTTGTCTGCTCGTCCGTTTGTTCGTCCGCCTATGCGTTTACGTTCACCATAGCGACAACCCGAAATGTTAACCCTAGAATTTGTGATCAAAAACAGTAAATGATAACGTTTTCTTATTTGTTGTGCATATACTTGAGATCATATGCTCTTGAAATGAGATCATGTTTTTAACCTTGACCTTTTACATTGACCTTAGCTCAAACAGGCGGGACACCGCCCTCTGCAAAGCTATTTTTCCTCGCGTGACATCTGAATTGTTTGAATACAGTAAACCAGTTCATAGCTAGACAATTGTTGCTGTCACTATTGTAGCTCATATTGCACGACCCGCAGAAAAAGCGACCGACTGAAGTCGGTTGATTTTCTAAGAGTGCCCTAAAATCACCGTGTCATTCTGTCCGTAACCCGTTTGTGAAAATTGGTGATAGTGACTTAACCGCTTGGAATATTTAAACAATTTTTGGCATACTGATAGATATCAATGAGATCTAACCAATGAACTTACGAAATATTATATTCCATATAGTATAGGCTCGCCGAGGCGAAAAAATGTGAAAATTTTCGAACTGCTTCTCCTCGGAAACCGTTCGGCCGATTGAAGTCAAATTTCATATGGAGCCTCTATGGGATGGGGGAAACCAAAATTTGCTCATGGGGTCCAGGTCACATGACCCAAATGGCCGCCAAGCCATATATGGTCTGTCTGTCTGTCCGTCCTTAACCCGTTTGTGAAAATCGGTGATAGTGACTTAACCGCTTGGAATATTTAAACAATTTTTGGCATACTGATAGTATCAATGAGGTCTAACCAATGAACTTGCGAAATATTACATTCCATTTAGTATAGCCTCGCCGAGGCGAAAAATGTGAAAATTTTCGAACTGCTTCTCCTCGGAAACCGTTGGGCCGATTAAGGTCAAATTTCATATGGAGCCTCTATGGGATGGAGGAAACCAAAATTTGCTCATGGGGTCCAGGTCACATGACCAAAATGGCCGCCAAGCCATATATGGTAAAAACCCTTCAAAATAGTCTTCTCCAGAACCACTTGGCAGATTTTCACGAAACTTGATAAATAACATCTGGGACGTAGGCCCATCATAAATTGCTAAAATGGTGACCCTGGGTTGACCTTGACCTTCTTTGTGCCTAGGTCAAACTTTGACACATATGCTTTTGTATTGGAAAAGTGAGAATTCATTTTATCCTGCAAACGATTCAGAATACAGTACTAAAGTATTAGATATATTTTTGCTCCTTACGATAAGGCGCATTTATTGGGGGAACCGTTTTAGGTCCAGGTCACATGACCAAAATGGCCGCCATACCCATATATGGTAACACTCATCAAGCTAAAAGCACCCGGCGGGTCGTGCACTTCAGCTGAAGCACTGGTTTCTAAACAACCTTCCAATTATATCTACGCCGCATATCTTTTTTTAAGATATTTCTTGTTTATGATTTTACATACATGTGTCTCGCTTGTCGACACAGATATCTATGTGCATGTATACATATCCAGTTAAGACGGCTCACAAAGAGCAGTCTCATTGTAAGCTATACTTTTGGCCACCTTGTAAATAATTTACGATTCTGTGTAAATGAACGCTTTGCAATCCCCATTTAGATAAGACAAAAAGGCTCCGAGGTTCTAAAACATTTTTCATGCTATGAAATTTACAGTAAAATTCCTATATTAAAACCACTTTTGAGGTCTTCTCTGACCATGGGACATTCTGTGCAGGAAATTCGAAGAAATTCGAAGAAAGAATAACGGCACCCTTATACATAAGCGTTTCAAAGCAGAATTTGTCTTAATTTTAGGTGGTCTTAATAGCGGAATTTCACTGTATAATGCTAGAAGCCTTCTTGGTGTAGTGGATGCGCTACTCGCCTTGTAAACCAGGAGTCACAGGATCGATTCCGGGCTTCTCCCGACTTTCGTATGAGTCTTTAAACCGAGGTCCCGTCTCCGTATGACCTTAGTTGTTGGTGGGACTCACTCACTCACTCATTGTATAATAAATATTATAAAACAAAAGAAAGAGGCAAATTTCCTGCTCAGATCAGCTCTCATCGAGGCGGTTCTAAGGAGTATCCACAATCTATATTTTAGAGCAGAAATAAGAAAAATATGGTTTACCCCTGCAAACCCCAGTTTTTCTATATAAAAGTGTGATTAAAGGGGGTCAAAATATATAAAGTGTGGGTTCTAAAGTGTACCCACAATCAATATTTCGAGCAAAAATAAGAAAAATATCACGTTTTTTTTCATCTTAATATTGTCATTTTTTTCGACGATAAAGGCTACAATGTATTTGTATAGGCGTGTTTTCGTAATGACAAAAAAATGATGGATTAACTAATTATTAATTCACGTCAATGAGCCGGGAAACCATGAGCTAGCAATTAAAATGTTAATGGCATCATTTTGTTCCTATTTCCATATTGTATACAAAAACAAACAAAACATGTAAACATAAAAAATGAAAGGAAGAAAAGAAAGGGCGAAAAGAAATCATATCATATCATATGATAAAATCCGCGCACTCAGAGAATGTGTGAATGAAAACACAGAGCGTTTAACACACAAAAAATAAACATAATATGATCGGAAACATTTGTTTCCATAAGTCAATGACACACACACACACACTCTCTCTCTCTCTCCCTCTCTCTCTCTCTCTCTCTCTCTCTCTCTCTCTCTCTCTCTCTCTCTCAATTACGAACTCTCTCTCTCTCTTTCAATTACGATAATACACCCGAGCGACAGAGTACATTATTCTAACAGCCCCCGTCCATCGGGGCTTGAAGAAATAGATAGGCTGCATGATGCTTGCACGCAGAGTTGAAATCGAGTACTGGTAAACCGCTTAGAGAATCTAAGCCTGCCCAGGCAAAAGCGGTGCAAAACCCTATTGGTTTCATTGGGCGACAGGGCTAGAGATGTCATTTTATCTCAATGTTGGGTAAAAGTCCCACAAAATGGAAGCAACGTCTCCAAAATGACCTATATAGTGTTGACGGGGACGTTAGACCTCAAATCAAACAAAACAAACATTATTCTACATCTCCAAAATGGCTACTTTTCTGATGAAAATCTGTGATATTTTCTTATTTATACTGCAAAGGCTGTGAGTGCTCGTTAGAATCCCCTTATTGAAACGGTACTAACGAGTACTCACAGCCTATGTCTTGGAGCAGAATTAACACAATGATTTGTATCCCGGTTTTTCCATATAAAGTGGGATTTAGGGGATGTTCATCTCACGGACTTATTCACATGATGCTATCTCTCTCTCTCTCTCTCTCTCTCTCTCTCTCTCTCTCTCTCTCTCTCTCTCTCTCTCTCTCTCTCTCTCTCTCTCTCTCTCTCTCTCTCACTCTCTCTCTCTCTCTAATTGTCACTGATTATTTTCGGGTACTTCGGATATGGGCTGATTATAAGTGAAAATCTGCTATTTTGTCTTATTTCTGCATTCACTCTCTTTCTAATCGCGTTTTTTTTTTCGGGTACCCCGGATCGCCTGAATAATAATCGGCTCAATGTAAGTGGAATAATTTTGAAGGGGCGTAAAACATTAATAATAATACCACAAAATCGGAAGTTTAGTCTCCAAAATGACCTAAATGGTGCTGAGTGGGACGTAAAACCTCAAAATAAATAAATAAATAACTACCAACTGTGACAATAATGAAAATCAGCTATTTTGTCTTATTTCTGCATCCAATAGTTATGGCTAAATACCTTCATTCATGCAAAAATGTCAAATATGGTAAATATGATAATCATATTCTGTATAATTTGTTTATTTGAACAAAGTACTTTTCCACAAAATCTATCTATAAGGTATTTTTTCTATATCGATAAATAATATAATGGTTATCTTGTTTGTGGACAGAGCATATTTGTGGCTCACCTTTCGGGGAGAAAAACGCGAAAATATGTTAACCGAATACACTATTTGACCGAGTTTCACAACCCGTAAAGCCATCAAAAGTCACATCACTTTGTCTCAGTTGAGTGATCATAGCACCGCCCACAGTCGCTGTCAACCAATCACTGTGACGCTTAACACCTGTAAACTGGGTCGCTTTTCATTTACCTTTGCTGCATACAACTTTGTCATTAATATCCGTGGTCGTAAAACATTGTCGTGTATAGTAGTGTAAAGCCGTGTTTAACAATTGGATTTTTGCTTTATACACATGTATATTTAAAATCCAGGGATTAATTGATAATTTGTTTGAATCAGATGTTATAAATTCTACTATCTTGGATATTAAAGAAAAACGCACACATGGATTAATTAGAGGAAAACCGGATAAAGTGACAAATTCGATTATAAAATTCTTCCTGTTTCGGAGTTTTTATGTGAAAACAAATATTGTAAATAAGAAAGAAAAACTAAAAGTGCCCAACAGCTTTTTTCCATATATGTAAAGCTTTGACCAAGCGGATTTAAGATGAGAATGAAACAGAAACATACATATTTCAATCCGTTTATTCTTGAAATAAGTTCAAAGGCATGTGTGAATGAAAAATTGTGAATTCTGTGCACAGCCTGTACTGACGGGTGGTAGAATACTTCCAGACTCAAGAATTGACAAATTCGATGTTTAATATGACCGTACATAGCGACAGGTCTCGATTTCCCCAGGACAAGGAGAAAGTAGGTCACGGCCCCATGCTGGTAAATGGACATCGCAAAATTGAAGGTCCGTTGTTGGAGAATTTAACGTTATGTAAATCATGGAATGGATGCACGTGGCAGCTTCAGCGCATGCCAGAAACTCGGGATCGGGAATCACCGAAGATTCCAAATGGGGAAATCGGACTGTCTCAGACTTTACCCATTCCTGCAAAGAACAGGGATTCTACCTCAGTTTACGCTAATATTAGAAGGGATTCCTCCTCGACTAGATCGCAGTCCAGGGAATCCCCGGTATCTCTTGGTAGTGGCACTAGTAGCGAAAGAAATCGGATAGCACGTAGTTATGATGACGATAGCATTACTACGGCTAGCTCGAACTTCGATAGTACGGACCAGGAGGAAGAATACGTTACATTAGATAGAAGTTACATATTTCCTCGTTCATTTCGCGCACCAACCCATCACACATCCATGATTGACCTTCAGCATAATTCATTATATTCACCCAAAATTTCAAACGAAGAGCTTGCAAATCAAAATTGTCGAACTTTACCTCACAAGCCTTCACAATTTCGTCCTCCATTCACTCGAAGTGTTTCAGTTAACGGGAAAGTGCATATTCACGAAACTGACTTAGACGCCGTTGATGAAAATGGCCGGCCGATTTCATGGACTAAACGAAGTTTAAAGAAAATATATGAAAACATTGGTGAATCATTAAAGCCCAAACTTACCAGCCCAACTAGCCCTAAAACTGATCCGTCTGACGCGGTGTTCCTAAATGACGATAAACGTTCTGTTCAAAGTGAGTATGTAGGTTTAAAGAAAGACAAATCAAATGTTACTGATCAGGAAAACTTTGACTCAGGGAAAACTAAGCAACGTAAACGCAGCAAATCTTTAGGGGAATTGCAATTATTTAGTGAAAACGATGAGCATGAGTTGGATTCTGATGAGGATGGTGATGATTTTGGATTTAAAAGTTATCCTTTTGATCGTTCTTTGGCAGCTATGTACAAGGCGAAAGGCCCCTCCTCTCACAGAATTCTACCAAAACGATGGAGAAGTAAGCCAAGAAACAGCACTGGTAGCTGTCTGTGGAGTCCGGAGGTAAGTCAGGCGTGAATAATAGGGCGTGACCTAGTTACACTTTGTGACCAAGTGGTGTTTTCATATAGAGTAAAATTCCTATATTAAGACCACCTTTGGGAGTGTTCAAAAGTGGTCTGAAAGACCACTTTTGAACAGTCCCAAAGGTGGTCCCTGACCAGAGGACATTGTAGGCAGACAACACAAAGAAAATTTAAGTGTACCCTGCAAAATAAGCTTTTTATAGCCGAATTAGTTCTAATTTTAGGCGGGCTTAATAGCGGAATTTCACTGAATAGTGAAAAGTCACTGTCATTTGTTAGGCTGCCACTGTCCCATTATCTATCGCATTTTTGAGCAGGAATGAGGGTGAGTATGCGCTTGCAAACAACCCTTTAATTGTGTAAAGTGGGGTTTACAAGGATGTTTATTGCACGGGCATGTGAACGTGATGAAACTTATTATTTTCGCTCTTACATTTAGACTATATGGATACTCGTTCGGGCACCACAATCAGATTATAGCAATGTCCTAAATTTTCATCTGATATAATGGCATATCTGACACCATATGGGCATTTATGACGTCATGTGGGAGAGCATTGTTATTTTCTGGGCATCTTATCACATTTAAATGCACACCAAAGTGTAATGAGGTCTGCCAATTATTGTTCTTGTTACATGTACTTTGAATTCTGTAGATATACATGTATTGTGTAACAGGTTTTATATGCACAGATATGTATATAATGTACTTATAATATGTTCATCAAGCATTTCATGTACCAAAGAGGGCTATGTTGCATTTTCAATTCAAAGACACGACCAAAATACACGATGGCTTGCCTCTGATAAACGTTTACAGATTTTTGCTTGTTGTTTTTGCACTGAGGTATAAAGTCTCTGTCAACACTATTTAGGCCATTACTGGAGAAACTGCTTACTCGACATTAAGATGAAATGGCACCCAAGCCCTCCAATAGTGTTTATATGCTCCGACGGTTCTACTCGAACCACTTTGCCTGGGCAGGCTAATTCATTCTAAGCGGTTTACATGTGCGGTCGATTTTATCACTGCATGTAAGCATCATGCAGCCCAAAACCGTTTGCTGAATTTTTTTTTTTTTTTTTTTTTTGGTTTGGGTTTTACGGCCCTTTCAAGATTATTTCACTCATATCGAGCCGATCGTTAATCATAGGTGGGCGAAAACCGGAGTACCCGGAGAAAAACCACCTGACCTTCCGTTGCAGAACTTGGCGTCTCACACGTGACCCGAGCGAGGCTCGAACCCACGGCGGTGAGAGACCTAATGACTAAGAGTCAGCGCTCTTATCCATTAGGCCACGGAGGCCCGTTAAACCGTTTGCTGAATAAGTACGATAACACAGCAGTGTGACCTACTGCATTCTTTCATTTCTCCGTAGATTTTTTTCTTATCCATATTCCAAACATAGGTTGTAGGTGCTCGTTAGAACCGCCTCACTAACGAGTACCCACGATCTATGTTTTGACTAAAAATACGGAACCTGATTTAAACCTCACTAAACTCCACTTTTCTCCAGATAAACTTGGGTTTAGAGAGATAGTCATCACACGGACTTGTCAATGTGATGTGCTCGCATGAGTCTATGCTGGTCAACAGTGTAAGAAGTACCCTTCTTTAATGAAATAGCTCAGTTGGGACTGCTACTGAAAGCAAGAAAACTCGAGTTACAGGAGATGACAGGTATTGTCGTTACCTGCTGAAAAAATGTTGTTTTTTTTTTATCAAGATCTTTATCTGGATATGATTTCCATCTTTGATATGAAACGGGGATGAAATATTAACCCATATATGATAATGGAATCTTCCACCTAATAGGTTTGGAGTGGTCCATTTTCAATTATAGGGGTGTCAGGTTTGTTTTGTTTGCGGCAAGTTGTACACAGATGCATGTACTTTGAGCAAATAGTGTATACCCAGATCCGACGCCGCTTTCTGCGGCGTCTGATCTGGGTATATACTATTCGCCAAATGTCCCAAAAATGGGACGCCAGGCATATATGGGTCAATAATACTGTCAAATCATGTCAGAAGCTCATTAATGAAATCACAACAGTTTTACATATTTTATAGTGGTTTCGTCGAAAATGTTTCCTATTTGCCATGTTGATGGCCTGTTTGTACTTCGATACACATTTATCCATGGGAATCACGATTTTTATCAAAGATTATTGGTAATTTGTTTCCATGGTTTGTTGCGTTACAATGCATTCCAAATCAAGTGAAAGTCTATTTATACCCCTCATTTAGGCGAAACAGTTTAGTTCACGATACAACTTTAGAATAAATGATAATCGACATACAGTTAACATTAATAATGCCAAACGTCATATTGCTTCGTAACGTTCCCACGGTGAAGCATATTCTGTTCTGTTCTGTTTTGTTCTAGATGCGTTCATACCAATGGCCCCCGCCCATCGCGGCTTGAAGAAATATATGGGCTGCATGATGCTTCCACGCAGAGCTGAATCCGGCCCGCACACTAGTACTGGTAAACCGCTTAGAGGACCTAAGCTTGTCCAGGAACCGCGGTGCGAGGTGGACCGTCCATGCTAATAAACCCTATTGGTTTATTGGGCAACAGGACATGAGATGTCATTTCATCTCCGTGTTGGGTAAAAGTCCCGCAGAACTGGAATCAACGTCACCTAAATGACCTTTACAGTGTTGACGGGGACGTTAAACCTCAAATCATACAAGTTGTTCTGTTATGCTAGAGATGTGTAGCATTATGATAACATGCACAAATGGTACATGATTATTGTCTCCTTTCATGACATCTGATCTACATTTTTTGCTCTTTCAAGTTTATTTGACTTATATCGAGCCGATCGATAATCAGAGGTGGCGAAAACTGGAGTAACCTGAAAAACACCTGGGACCAGTTGTTCAAAACTAACGACGTCGTTAGCTAACGGATTGTTAAAACTGCAACAATGGGGAAAATACTATTTTTCTTTTTTTTTTTGCTGAAAAAAATGTTGGTTGCAGGTTCTAGTTAGTTCTTTGAGGAGGTTCTAACGCGTAGCGACAGTATGTGTTTTCGAGCAGAACTAAGAAAATGTATACCCCTTAAACCCCAGTTAAGAAGCAATTGAAAAGTCAGTCAGCACTCTTCCGATACGCATGTCCGTTATAAATGGCTATGAAACAGAACTTTTGAAAAGTCCGACACGGCTGTGACTATTTGCCCGCTGTCCGTGCGGTTTGGAACCAATGTCACTGTCCTTCTAATCCGACATGAAATAAATCTGCTCAGCTATTTCACAGCTTTTTAATAAACTGTCGATGACATTTATACTTTAAAGAGAAATCTATTTGTTACCTTTTTTACTCTATTTTTCTATTCTTATATTACTCTTTTGCAATAACGAATGCTTTGGACCAGTCTATTGTCATTTGCGTAATCGTATTATTAAAGTAAACATTGAATGGGGAAAATAAACATAAGTAGAAAGATATTCTTTTTTATGAAGCGAACAGTTTCTCCATTTTAAATAATTTTCTCATAGTTACAATTTGATCACGTGTATAACATTACAATGTGTAAAATATGGACACAACTAAGGGTTCGATGGGGTGGTGCAGTTCATATCGAGTCCGTGAAATGAACACCCCCAAAATCCCACTATTTATAAAAAAACTGGGGTTTACGCGGGTATACATAATTTTTTCCTATTTCTGCTAGGTTGTGGGTACTCGCTAGAACCGCCTCAATGAGGCGTTTCTAACGAGCAACCACAACGTATGTTTGCAGAATTAAAAAGAAACATATCACGGATTTTCAACAGAAAAGTAGAAAGTAGCCATTTTGGAGATGTATTAATGCACTATGTCGCAGCACTATGTTGTCATTACGTCGTTATTTGTGCTAAAAGTCAAACAGCATGTGGATACTCGTTAGAACCACCTCTATGAGGCGGTTGTAATGAGCACCACAGTTTATGCTTACAGCAAATATAGGATAGTTAACACACCTTTTCATCAGAAAATTTCAGGGTTGTTTTTTTTCGGCCTTTAAAGAATAGGCGTACTAATCTAATGATTGTTTTAGAAGTGACAACGATTTCGAATTCAGCCACTTTTTGAGCATAATCTATTTGAATAACACAGTATTTCAAAATACCATGGCAATGTTTCTCTGTTGACAACTGTTATTATACACGTAAACAGCGTATGTGTTATTATCCATCACTATCTAATAGATATGGCAAATATTTCCCCACCCCCGGGGCATATGACCGACGTAAAAAGAGGTGAAACTAGCCTTGCAGCAAGATGGAAAAAAATTCGTCCACAATATACAACATATAGCTAACACTCCCTGGTTCATAAAATAATATTTTGATAATATCGAACATTCTAAAGAAAATGGAGCGGACTTATATTTCTATCCTACGGCCTTAATTTATAAGTCACACTCCACAAACGGGATTTAAACGACAGGTAGAGACAAACGCCATTCAAAAAAGTTATAAAATAAAGATAGCAATGAAATATATGTGACTTTCAATAATGGCTTTTTAAGTAACTGTTGGCCTTACCTAGTAATACCATGTACATATATAACAGCGACATCAACCCATTTTATACGGTATCACCAGGAAAGCACGCCCATATACTCTTGACCCCCTTAAACTTTTATATAATAAAACTGGAGTTTACAGGAGTGTATATTATTTTTTCTTATTTCTGCTTTCAGAACATAGATTGTGGCTACTCGTTAGAACCGCCTCGTCGGCGCCACAGTCTCTGTTCTGAGAGCAGAAATATGAAAAAAAAAATCAGTTTTATTGGTAAAATTTTCAATATATTTGAAAAGGGGTGTTTTCGAAGTATATCCCAAAAACGGAAAACTGCATGGCAAACTACGCAGCCACAGATCAGAACTCGATATTTGATCTGGGAAAAAAAGGTCAGACGGTCATTTTTTTTTTTTTTTTTTGTTTTGGTTTTAAATAAATACGTTCCTAATATAATTTTACACGATAGCATTCTCATTCCATAGTCAATATATAAGTAGTGAGTGTGTGCGTGCGTGTGTGTGTGTAGGGGATTGGGGGCACCTATTTCAGTTAAACTATTTAGACACGGCTAAGACTGAAAGTGAAAGAAAAGAAAGAAAGAAAGGATGAATGAAATAAAGAAATGTACATAAAGCGTTGCTTGTTTTTTTTTATTTGAAATTTAGCGTCCCCATTGACACTATTTATGTCATTTTGGAGACGTTGCGTCCCATTTTGTGGGACTGTTACCCGACATTGAGATAAAATGACATCTCAGACCCTGCTGCCCAATGAAACCAACAGTGTTTATATGCATGGACGGTCTAACTCGCACCACTTTGCCTGGGCACGCTATGACCTTTTAAGCGGTTTACCAGTACTCATGTGCGGTGCGTGGAAGCATCCTGCAGCTCAGTCTATTTCTCCAAGCCCCGTTGGGCGTGGGCCACATAAAGCTTTGAACTAGCGCCGATTATACCAGCGAACATGGGTCATTTCTCTGTTTATGTGTGCATATTAGAATCACTATACTGAAGCGGTTCCAACAAGCACGCACAATTTAAATTTGGAATATAAGACGGAGAAAGGCATCACAACTGTTTTTCACCGGAAAAGTGTTTTTCATCTAGTCAGGCGATATAGCCAGAAAAATGTCTTTCATAATGCCATAAAAGATTGTTCTGCTTCACCCAGCCGGCAAGAATGTCGGGCAGACGTCAATACGACACCATAACATCGTATCGACGTTGGCCGCTAGAAAGCGCATTAGTAGTACAGTACAGTTGCCGCGAAGCCTCGATGGTTCGCGTACAAAATGCGTGGAAAGGATTCACTTCCATGCATGAACTACGCGAAATCCCCGCAAAATTCGCACAAAATCCACGCTTGCAGGTCTTACTTCACGCGTGAACCGATAGCCTTCTCACATATCACGCGTAGACGATTAAAACTTCACGGGAAATTCCGCGGAAAAAATCCACGCATGACACGGGAAAACAGCTTTTTGTGTGTGGCAAATTAAGATCGATCTTTATCATTAAGCCGATGCAAGATTTTCACTAGTAGCGAGAGTGCAACAGACAAACATTTTAGTCATTATTTTGATGGCTGTATACACCTAGAAATATTTTCATACCTATTAAATCCGCCTGTCGTTTTAGAAGACTTTCAAATACTTTGTGCAACAGTTTTTGCATAATTATAAGCGTTAAATAACATCCCTACTACATTCAATTTCTCACCTGGGGAAATTGTTTGTTAAGTGCTCTGGGTAATCTGGGATTTAGCTGGTTTGCAACATATTTTATAGAGCTATCAATGTAAGTAGAGCGGATGACAGTGCACCATTAACATAGCTCCAGATCGGAGGAATCATCATGTTACAAGTTAGGAACACCCATGTAAACCCCACCATATACAGTAAAATCCGAAATTAAGACCACTTTTGGGACTGTTCAAAAGTGGTCTTTAAGACCACTTTTGAACAGTCCCAAAGGTGGTCTCTGACCAGACAACACAAAGAACAACTGAAACATACTAAATAAGATTTTCAAAGCAGAATTGGACTTTATTTTAGGTGGTCTTAATAGTGGAATTTTACTGTATTGAGAAAACTGGGGTTTACATTATTTTTCTTATTTCATATAGGTTGTGAGTACTTGTACGAACCGCCTCATTCCGACGGTTCTAATGAGCATCCGCAAGCTAACTTTGGAGTATAGATAAGAAAGTTTCACAAACTGTCCCCAGAAAAACAACCGTTTTGGAGATATGAAAGAATGTACCATTTGTCACAACGGCCCCCGCCCATAGGGGTTTGAAGAAATATATGGGCTGCATGATGCTTCCACGCAGAGCTGAATCTGGCCCGCACACTAGTACTGGTAAAACCGCTTAGAGGATCTAAGCCTGTCCAGGAACCGCGGTGCGAGGCGGACCGCCCATGCTAATAAACCCTATTGGTTTCATTGGGCGACAGGGCTTGAGAAGTCATTTCATCTCAGTGTCGGGTAAAAGTCCCACAAAATTGGAAGCAACGTCTCCAAAATGTTCACGGGGACGTTAAACCTCAAATCAAACAAACAAAACCATTTGTCACATTGCTGCAGACTGGAGAAATCACCGTAAAGGAAACACATCACAAATTGTCCTCAGTTGGAGATACGAAAGTGTGCACTATATGTCAGACGGATGTGTAAAGCTAATTTGGATTTTTTTCTTTCTTTCAGTCATTTTAACCATATATTATGGGTACTTGTCATAACCACCCAAAGAGGCTATTCTAATAACTACCCACAAAATATCTTTCGAAAAAGAAATAAAAAAAAATCATTGGTTATTCTCATTTCTCATCCTCATTTCGAGCTATGAACATTTGCTTTTGAAAAGCTGAAGCTTTAGCAAGCTTTATACGTGTTTGGAGGGGTTCTATTAAGATAAAACAGTAGTATGGTTTAATGCTTTCTATCAAATTTCTAAAATAGAATTACATGTAGTCTGATGACAATCTATGATATTTCCCCTGTTTCTGGTTTAAACATAAATTGTATGTGCTCGATAGAACCGCCTCATTGAGGCGGTTCTAACGAGTACGGGCAATCTATGTTTTAACCAAAAATAAAGGAAACAATACGTATGGTATACCCATATAAATTCCATTTGTCTCTATATTAAGTGGGGTTTTCAGGGATGATCATTGATTTATATGTAAAATAACTTTAAAATTTAATCATTGACATGCGACTCTGCGACACAATTTTACGCGTATTAACAGGTATTCAATTATTAATGACCTTTCTTTTCATTATTATTTGAAAGAATTATTCTTGTCTGTAACGATTTTATAAAATGTAGTCTAAGCAGACTAATCAATGAATTCTACAATAAAATGTTACACTGTACTAAATTTCTCCATCTGAAGCCGCCTGTTTGTTTGTCAAGCAGTTGAATTAGTTTTTCATTACCCATAATAGCATGTAATAATTCGATAGAAAGACCCATACAAACTGTCGCGAACACATTGCTAAACACAGTTGTTGATGTGCCAGAGAAATGGGTAAAGAAAGATGTGATATTCTTTATTTCCACTTAATAAAATGGGATAAGGCGGTCGGGTGAGACGATAGTGTCATGTGTTTTACGTCATCGGGGCGTCAGACTGACACAGTTGGGCAAGGCGTCCATTACGAAAACACTTTGTAAACTTTACCGCCAAAATAAAAAAAAAAAAAACTAAAATATTAAGATCAAAAATTGGGATTTTTTTTCTTATTTTTGCTCTAAAATATAGATTGTGGGTACTCGAGAGGCGGTTCTAACGGGTTCCCACACTATATATTTTCAACGAGGCGGTTCTAACGAGTTCCCACAATCTATATTTTAGAGCAGAAATAATAAAAATAAGGTATACCCCTGTAAACCCCATGTAGGGGAAGGGCCTCAACTAATGTTGAGGGACTTTGTGGCCCAACCCCATTGCTTGTCTTGCAATAAAATATTATTAAACTAACCCCAGTTTTACTATATAAAAGTGGGGTTCAAGGGGATCAAAATAATACAGGCGCGTTTTGCTTACAGCTGGGCAAGGCCTCCTATCATTAGATCGGGCTAGGAGAGATTGGGTGTTTTTATTTCTTCTGTTTCTTTACTTGCATTGATTCCCATCTCTCTCTCTCTCTCTCTCTCTCTCTCTCTCTCTCTCTCTCTCTCTCTCTCTCTCTCTATCTATCTATCTATCTATCTCTCTCTCTCACTCACTCTCTCCCTCTCTCTCTCTCTCTCTCTCTCTCTCTCTCTTTCTCTCTCTCTCTCTCTCGTTCATTTTCTCAATTGTCACTTCTGTCTCTGTTGATCCTTTCCCGGTGGGAGGTGACACAAATGTCCCATAAAGTTGATTTGTCGGTAGACCGCAACACATAATCAATCAGTCAGCAAAAGGGCTGTTAAGTCGCATAGATGAGGCACTTACAGAAATCAATGATTTACATGCATGATAACAATATACAGAGGACCTGCGTTATAACGACAGTAAATGTTTCGTATTATTGCACCGTTATAATGATTGTCGTAGGAGTATGGTAGGTTATAAAAGGTATTTTCCACAGCATTACTCCAAGAAACAAATGTTATAGACATTTGTTACAATCGACTCGATGAGGCTATTCTAACAAATGTCGATCACATTTGTTTCTTGGAATATTAAATTACAAGAATCTTTTATGTCTATGGACTCGATCTGGGCATTTCCAACCTGGGGAAGCCCAAGCCGCTCGGAATTGAGGCTAAACCTAGAGCTAAGAATTCATTCCATTGAAATTGTCGTTATAACGAGTTTTTCGTAATTACTAATGTCATTATAACGCGTGTCCTCTGTAAATGCGTGTTAAGGGCCATCTCTCTGATTTGGAAGTCCTTTTGCACGGTTTATATGTCAATAGCTGATGACCAAATGGCGGGATGAGAGAAGCTAACACAACCGGACTTTCTTAAATTTGACATTGTATAAAAAGTTTCGTGTATTTGTGTATTTGGTATTTTGTGTATTTTGATGGCTTTTGAAATCTATGGTCCAAAAGTTGTGTTGAACACCACAACTGTCCAAATTATACTTGAAACGTATTTCATGAATAATCGATGCTATGTCATGAATGATCGAGAAAAAGGCATTGTTGGATTTTACCGCTCTGAATACTTCTACAATATTTGCCAAGCTTGATGACTAGTGTTTGAGCTTTAATGTATACTCTTGAATTGACAAATTTATCTTTGCAAGTTTGCTTTGATATTCTACGCAAACATAAGAGATACGACCCAACAATATGACATGAGTTTACAAACTTAAATAAACTTGACATTGTATTCAAGTAGCATTAGTAAATTTAAGAGGAAGACAGTTAAAAGATACCGAGGGCCATACATGTATGCGAGTCTGATACCGGCCTCAGAGTCCAAGCAATCAGATCATAGTAACAGTTTATTCGCACAGACATAGTGGTGTGCTTTGTAGATGACAAGAAATCTACAAGTTTAAAAGACTATTTGAGGCATAGGGATCGGTGACATTTCTGGTCATGTGCGTAGTGCAGTTGGTTTTGCTGGGACAGGCAGGTGGGCCAAAATTTAATAGCCCACAATGAAGCGGATGTTCTGCCCCTTCAAGGCTGAAGTGGCTATATGATCCCGGGGTTTTGTCAAACAATCTGTCTGTTGAAGAATGAAGTTTTTCTCATATATTTACACATTTTGTGGGAAAACACTACATAAATACACATACATCGAGTCAGATACGGAAATCGCCAAAATGGGTATGTGAAAGGAAAAGTGCTTTTCTGACCAGTTGCTTTTGGAACTAGGCCGGCAAAAGAGTGAAAACTAAGTAAGACAGAACATTGATTCTTTAAAGGTACTACCACATGTCGTGGGGTACGGCGGAGGTACAGAACCTTCAGTGGTATTTGTAATGACCGAAAGCTGTCCTCATTTTTTTTGCGGGATTTCTTCTAATAATGGTGAAAGGCTGTGAGAATTTCAAGAAAACAAAAAAATTATTGCCGATTTTCAGCGTGTTAGAATCGAAATAGATTAGCTCTAGTCTATGATTCGTTGAGTAATAAATCACTTTTTGTTGGTCATTTGTAGGTAGACAAATTGCGCGCGCTACGCGCACATGATTTGATCAACTTTACAACTGACCTCCAAACTGTGATTTATTTACTCAACAAATTACAGTTAGAGCTGATCTATTTCTTAAACAATGAAACCTTACTAACTAAACAAAACGGTGCTAAATTAGTTATTTGAATAACGAAAATAGCAAAACCCTTCACAGTTTTCATTGTGATTTAACCTTGACAACGTTTGAACTTTACCACATTTCAAACTTACAAGATATCTAGAAGTTCAGAACCAATTTGAAAAACCTCAATGACGTCATGAGCACTTTGAAGGATGGACATTCTCAAAGAGCGATTGACAGACTGTCTTTACTAAGCGCTAATTTACGTGTAATGAAAGCGATAAAGATTCGATATATCAACAAAATGTTTACATTTAAAGAGTGATACAAGATAGCAAATAAACGCTTTCCTGAGCGACATGCTTGGTGATATAACTGTGAACAAAAATGACCTTGTCGACACACCGATAATGTTTGTATAATTTGTAGACACAACCTTGTTAACTAATCATGACTTCTATGCGTAACCCAGTGATCTACTGACAAAAGTCTCTCTTAGCATGAAGTGTACAAGGGACTTTATCCGGGTCTTTTTGACACGGATTAATTTGGTCTGGACCTAGTTGGTGGACATCAACGTATGTTCAAACTGGGACTAACTTGGTCAGGATCACGTTGATCCACACAAAATTGACCCCTTTAGCGCGTAAACAACGTGTTGCAGACTGTGGCAACCTCTTATGTAATACAACGCCCAATTTAACAAACCAGAGGCGGTTCTAACGAGTACCACAATCTATGTTTTTGAGCAGAAATAGAAATAATTAAAATACAGAATATCCCTGTAAACCCCAGTTTTACAGCTTACAAGTGGGGTTTAAGGGTTAAAAATCATATTTGCGTGTTTTCGTAATGGCTTTCAATTCATATCAATACCTATTCTTGATTGTGTGTTAGTTATATATGATCCATTTTCACGCAAAAGTTAATATATGGGCCCCGCCAAGCGATTTTGGTACTTATCGCCTATGCGAGCAGCGACGGTTCAGGCGAGCCTGCGCATCCGCGCAGTCTCGCCAGAACCTTCGCTGCTCGCTCATACAAGCAGTGAATCAAGTGGAACCTTCAGACAGAAAGCCATATCCCTGGCCCCTCTGAATGGCTGGGCATGCGCAGTTAAAATTTGTCATGACGGAATGCTCGAAGACCCAAAATTCGCTTGGCGGGGCTCATATAAACCTTTTAAATTGCCATTATCTACCTTTGATTCCATATTTGTATAAACATTTCAAGTTTACTTTTAAATTTTGTTAACGGAAGGAGTTCTTTTCCGAGGTTTGCAAGATTCTCGAGCCTAACCTATGCTCTCTGTATTAACATTTTAAATATTTGGTACAGGGATGTTAAAACATAATCCTTTTGGTAGCAAAGGATCAGATTAGACTGACATTCACATGGCAAACACCTCACATGATAGGACTGATAATTGAAGTAAATTTTGTTTTACCACTGAATGTCTGTGTCCAGTTTTACCAAATAAGCCGCTAAGGCCTATTTAATCCAATGCAAATCTAGAAGCTGAAGATAAAGTAATCTTTGACAACATTAGAGGATTACCAAACTATCCGCTAGCTGAAATTGCTACTTTCAAAAGCGATAACTGTATCGTGGAGCCCATTTAACACAGAAAACACGAATTAATCGATTGGTTGCTTTGGGTATATTGACACATCAACCCTTGTGGAGCATTTTGTGTCGTCTCTCAGAGAAAAGGAGAAACGAGCTAAAGAATGGAATGTGTAGAAACATAAGACATAACAACAATTCTCCTCTACCCTTACCTGCTGTAAGGCCAGCAGGCCCTGTCTAACTGTGAGCCAATACATGTATACTAATTGGACGCCCCAGTGACGCAAGATACACGTCACCTTTGCCTCACCCAATCACCATGAAAACACCAAACCCTGGCTCTTTCAAACAGTACTGGCCCCGATCAGACATCGCATTGTGCGGCGTCTGATCAAGGCCTTCATGATTTGCAAAATGTTCAACCATTTTCAAAATAAATTTATGTGTGAATAACTCCCCATATGATACCTATTAAGTTGAAAATGGACTCGTGTGGGAAAAGACATTTAGGACAAAACGGGAAAGATACGTTGTCAGGTGATGGGGTACGATTATGCAAGATATCTTCATAAAAATATCTTTCGAATGAGCCAGGCATTTAAATAGATTGATATTTTGATGAATTGCTAAATCTGTTCGTGGTATCAAACGAGATACATGCTAGATAGATTGAAGATCTCAATCTTAATTCGGTGACTTTTCTTGACGTTGTATAATTGATGAAAGTGAAAAACGAACCGACTCAGAAGAAAAAAGTACTCACCGCATAGGGAAACAGAAAAATCACAGGTGAGACTGAGCAGAAGCGCAGTCTGACCTGTGCCTTTGATGCTTGTAGACAAGTAAAAAGATCGCCCCCACCCATCGAGGCTTGGCGAAATAGATGGGCTGCAAGAGGTGAAACCGACCACACATGAGTACTGGCAAACCGCTTTAAGGACTAAGCCTACACAGGCAAAGAGGTGTTAGTCAGACCGCCAATGCATATAAATCTTTTGGTTTCATTGGGCGACAAAGCTTGAGATGTCGTTTCACCTAAATGTCGGGTAAAAGCCCCACAAACTTGGAAGCAACGTCTCCAAAATGACCTATATTAACTGTGTTTACGGGGACGTTAAACCCCAATTAAAACAAAAACAAACAAAACAAGCATGTACACACGAATGCAAGTTTGCAAATAGGATGTTATATTAGCAAAACACATGTAAATATACATTATTATTAAAGTGGGCCTCACATAAGCAGCTTATGCCCATACGTAATTGATTTGAAGAAGCAAATCTCATGTAATCTTGTTGGAATTTAGACAGCCACCCCAGCAGGCACACATCGCTAGTGCAACGTCAAATCAACGTCGGTGCAACGTCACGACGTTGCACCGACATTGATGTGACGTTGCATAAACGTCATGACGTTGATGTGACGTCACAATTACGCCATGTGCCTGCTGGGACTGTTGTCATAAGAAGCTTTTTCCTTTAGGTTAACCCTTTTTGTACCAAATGGAATCTTCCTCCTTATATATAGCAAGAGTCCATTTCAAAATTTAGGGGTGTCAGGTTGCATTTTCATCAAAATTTATTTGGAAAAAGACTGAACTTTTAGCAAACAGTGGAGGCCCTGATCAGACGCCGCGTTCTGCGGCGTCTGATCTGGACCTGCACTGTTTGCCAGGGTACCCGTTTTGGGGGTGTTGGTACTAAATGGGTTAATGTCAGGTTGCCCTTCAGAAAATGACATTTATTTTCTCCATATGCTATTCCTGGGATGTTTGTATGCTGGAATGATCTTGATGATGCAATGCTTGTGCAATAGTTGCATTGTTATCATGTTATTCTACACTGTTTTGGAATGAAATGCACCAAAAATAAAGCGAGAATGTATGCCTACCGAATAAGCCGCACGTTCGAAGTAGTGTACACCAAAGACATCACCTATTGCTGTGCCAACTGGAATCAGATGAACTGACGATAATGCTCGTGGTTTGATACTGAGCTGTTCTGGCCTTCATCAGACTTGGTAGCTGGCATTTTGCACTAATGAAAAATCTTTCACCGCTGGGGTTAAACAAGTTATTTAGGTGAAAGGATAGACTTGGCATAATTCCGGTTGTTTGGTCGATTGTTTGTGAGTCGACCCAGTTACTAAGCATAGAAGCTTTTCAGTGCTAAAGTCCACGTGACTGTCATTGACTTGTCGGAAAACCTGTATTAGGGTTTCTTATAGAAAATAGGAGCGCTATTCTTGTCGATGCGGCAGTGGGTTATTTATAGAATCTGGACTGGAACCATGAACTGGGCCTGGCAAACAGTGTAGACACAGATCAGACGCCACAGAACGCGGCGTCTGATCAGGGTCTACACTTTCTGCTTACAAAGCTGGAATTTAAGGGTTAAACGAAACAGCATCAGTCTCAGTCCAGTACTGTTTTGCCAACCTACACTCAGGGACAATCGACTAACCAGTATTATCAGTGCTTTGATTTATCCAAAGGAGCCAACTTTTACGACTACCTCTGTTAACTGCCCTATACTGAGTGCCCAACGCCCCCCCCCCTCCCAATCCCCACCTGTCCCAACAAAGGGGTCTACTTTTAAATGCACAAATTGGCTCCAGGTTTCCTTTACGAGTGGGTTGTCGGCCCCCGCACATCGGGCTTGAAGAAATACATGTGCTGCATGATGTTTCCACGCAGAGCTGAAACGAACGCACACGAGTACTGGTAAACAGCTTAGGGGATCTAAGCTTGCCTAGGCAAAGCGGTGCGATTTGGACCGCCCATGCTTATAATCCCTATTGGTTTGACTGGGCGACAGGGCTTCATCCCAATGTCGGCCGCGGGTAAAAATCCCACAAAATCGGAAGCAGCTTCTACAAAGTTGACAGGGCGTTAAACTTCAAATCAAACAAACATGGGTCGTGTGGATAAGGAATGCAATACATTATTGACAGAACAGCCTCCCTTGCATGTATACGACATACTTACGTTTACAACGTTGTTAGTAAGGAGAGTAAAAGTTTCCACTTGCTGTTTATCAACATTTGTTCTTAAAACCCAACAATAAAATAAATGGATAAAAATAAGAGCCGAATTTAAAACTAGAATTAAATGTTATCGATAAAACTAATCAGAAATGAGTCATACAGTAAATTCTTTTTCTCTTTGTACGATTTATGTAAAATTTGAACTCAGGCAACCAGACTCTCAATGCTCTCAATAACCTTAAATCACAGTGTTTATCAAGTGAGCCCCGCCAAGCGAATTTGGGTCTTCGAGCATTCCGTAATGACAAACTTTAACTGCGCATGCCCAGCCATTCAGAGGGGCCAGGGATATGGCTTTCTGTCTGAAGGTTCCTCTTGATTCACTGCTTGTATGAGCGAGCAACGAAGGTTCTGCGGATGCGCAGGCTCGCCGGAACCTTCGCTGCTCGCATAGGCGATAAGTACCAAAATCGCTTGACGGGGCCCAAGTTTAACTACTACTTGTTGTCAGATAGACTGGAAACAGTCCATTCATTTTATCATTTCACTTATAATAATATGCTTATTCATTTTAACCCAGCTCAAAAGCAATGACTTCCATCCCATAGCACCAAAAGTTTTGGAGATCAGAAAGTATTAGAGAGGAGAATAATATAAATCAATGCTAATACAAATGAGAAGATATTGGTTAAACTTTTGGACTGATTCCAGTCTAGTTGTCAGACAACAGTGTCAGGTACAATAGCCGTGTAGGCGGGATAAAGATATACGTTTTACTGTCCGCTGACCACACTGACCACTTAACGGCCAGTTGCTAAAATTTACGCTGCCTTGGGTGGCACACATGTGCTAAAATTAACTGACAAAAGTTGACCACCACAAGCTGACGTCATCGGGCGATATTCAACAGTCAAGGACAAAGCAAAATGTTACGTACCTGGGGCCTCATTTTATTGAAATAATAAAATACCATTCCTTATTAACCCTTATCTTGTTGTTCACGACAACCCTATCTTTGCAAACAGAGTAGATCCAGCTCAGATGGCCATCTGATTAGGATCTACACTGTTTGGCATTCAGTTTATGAATTTGTAGCAATAAATTACATCAAGTAATCTGATTGGTTGACAGAGATGGGTCTGGCTTAAATCAATATCCAGCAAGATAGAACCGCTTCATCGAGGCGGTTCTAACGAGTACCCAAAATCTATATTTTAGAGCAGAAATAAGAAAAATAAGGTTTACCCCTGTAAACCCCAGTTTTGTGACTTTATAAAAGTGGGGGTCAAGGGGGTCATAATTATATAGGCGTGTTTTCGTGATGGTGTAGATACATTTCTGTGAACCGGGCTTCTCCAGACTTTCGGATGAGTCTTTAAACCGAGGTGCCATATCTGTATGACCTTAACTGTTAGTGAGACGTAAAACTCAAACACTCACTCAAATTTCTGTGAATAAATCAATTTGACACCGATTTAAGACGGGAGATTCCATTAATTACAAAAAATAGTTAATCGAGAATAGGCAAGACAATAAAGTAGAAGTAAAACAAAGATCAGGAATCGACACAATTAACTTACTCCACCCATCAAAGACACCAAAGGGAAAGAAACACAAACATTAAGCGACCAGACCATAATGGAAACCTAAACAAAGGAAGGCCACAAGGACAGTTACTTTCCCACAAAATGGCCATATGGCCATCCAAAATAAAAAGACACAAATGATACACACAGTAAGTAACAAACAACACCATAAATAAATCGCCACAGAAGAACCGCCTTGGAACGGTCAGAGGAATGATTTCCACTGGGGGGCTTAAATCGATTTTACGTGGCCACAATCCTCGCCCTTACTTCCGTCGCGATTTAGACAAATAATTTGTTCAGTCCGCATGAAGGCCTCCTAACTCATCAGTGCAACATCTCCGTGAACACAAAAAATCAAAGAACCACAGAGGTGAGACAACGGTGAGGACTCGACAGCAAGAAACCACTGAAATGCTGGAGCAAAAGAAAAACAACAGTTAGACTCCGATGGGCAATCAGTTTTCGCCCAATCATTTCGCGGATAAGGTTTGGTCGATTTTTGATATCGTTCATAATTAGTAAACCCAAATCCGTGGAGGTATTTGTTTTAGATGTAGGCCTATAGCATGTACATGATAATTTGTTAGCCCTCCCATGTGAAATTACTAGGAAAGTAATTGCAAAAGAATGTTAGCATATTTGTGGACATCAAAAACATGACAAAAATTCATGATTGTCCGTAGATTTTTTTTTTCTTCGGCCGCGTCAAGCCCAATGTAAATCTGGACAGCGACAAGCTAACGCGCATAAATGTCGATCCTTCGCCCTAAGTTGCTGTCTTTAGGTCGGTATGTTATCATTACGATAACACATCCGTGTGATATCGTACAGTTTTCAAACCTCAAAAACGGCAATTTTCCTGATGAAAATTTGTGAAATTTTTCTTATATATACCCCAAACATAGGTTTTGGGTGCTCGTTAGAACCGCCTCATTGAGGCGGTTCTAACGAGTACCCACAACCTATGTCTTGGAGCAGAAATAAGGAAAATAATGTTTACCCCCGTAAACCCCAGTTTTCTCTATATAAAGTGGGGTTTAGGTGGGTCTTTATTTCACGGACTTGTTCACGTGATGTAGATGCGAACAGCGAGGCTTTAGGACAGACTGTGCGGTATACGCGCAGTCGCACCTGAACCTTCGCAGCTCACATATGCCCAAAGGGTCCTTGGCACATTGGCGGATCATTTCTCACTCATAAAGATACTTAGCTAATGACCTCATAATTAGGTAGTGAAATTCACCGTAATATAACACATATCAATAAGGCAACTATATACTTTCTTCTTTTCGCTGACATATGCTTTTCTAATTGCCCAAAAAGTAGCTAGAGAATTTGGACAATTTTGAATACGTTGAAGTCGTTCACACCTGCTGAAATGAATACCAGGACGGCCCTTTATTGCTCGCAATGGGGAACTATTGCCACTGACCGACACGCCGCGTTGTGTTCAAAAGCCGCCATTGTTAAGAGCAGCCATCTTGGTATTGTCACCCTGTTCCGGCGCATGCCACTCTATTGTGTTCCTCCTAGGGGACTATTTTCCAATATTACAAATATCTCCATTTCAACTCATCTTATTCTTTGGATGTTTTTGTTTAATATGTTGTGGTATGCTGGACAAAAACTTAAGAGCCAATTGACCGGGGGTAATCATGAAAACAACCTGTAGAAACATGTCATTATAAACCGACTCCAGATTGCTCTATTCAAGGCAATGAGCATTACTCGGGTCAACGTACAAGGGCCAATTTTCATAGCTATTTAATCAATCAAAAGGATCCTATAGCTAAGTCCTATCGATTAACGCCATCGGCCAGATACTTAACGCAAATCGGTGTCAAATACATTTTCATATTTCGTTTGATACAATGCTGCATTTCGCGGCTTAGTTTTATTCGCTTGCTTAGGGTCCTCAATATTTCGTACATGTACGTGTTCTGAAGACAGGGTCCATGCAAATCAGCTTTCTTATTGTCTGTCTGTTTCATGAATAGTTGAATGCTTTAAGAAACCCAAAATATGATCTATAACTAACCTTAAATGAGTCAGCGGAACATTTGATGATACTGCCTTTTATCAGCACCCATAGATTGTGCGTGCTCATTAGAAACGCCTTAACAAGTATCCACAGTCAACGTTTTTGAGCAGAAAAAAATACCTTTCAGTGTAGCTACCGCTTTTCTCATACCTGTATACGTATGAAGAGGCATTCTTTACACGGGGTTGTTGACATGCAATCGCATTTCTTTTATGATAAAATATTATAATTTCTTATTTATACTCGAAACGCCTCATTGATGAGGTTCTGATGAGTAACCACAACCTATGTTTTGGAGCAGAAATAAGAAAAAAAAATAATGTTTAACATGTGTAAACATACGAAGTGGGATTTACACGGGTGTTCATTACATGGACTTGTTAACGTGATGCACTTCATTAAACCGTATTTACATGTGTAAACTGGCTATTCTCCCATGACCAATTTGTCATCTTGACCCCCTTCGCCGATTTCATGAATCATTTACATTATATTTCAAGAAGGTAGATTATCATTTGCATTACATATACAGTGAAATTCCGCTTTTAAGACCACCTAAAATTAAGACTATAGTTCTGCTTTAAAAAGCTTATTTTGAAGATTGCAGCTATTCTTTTTCGTGTTTTCTGCATAGAATGTCCTCTTGTCAGGGACCACCTTTGGAACTATTCAAAAGTGGTCTTAAAGACCACTTTTGAATAGTCCCAAAGGTGGTCTTAATATAGGAATTTTACTGCATATCATTCTTTGGACAATAATCACCGCTTTATTTGGACCATATAGGAGGAAAAAACGCCTAATGTCATACAACATATAGCAAAAATACTTCCATTTAGGATACTTATTTTTGCATTAATCAATGTGACACTCATGTTTGTTCGATGATGGAAGTTCATTTCGACACAGGCCTCTTGTCGCGATTTTTTCAGCAGATAAATCTCCCTTAAAAGGTCATTAGGATTTGTTTTTCTTGTCCCTAACTTCAATGTTTTTTTAGGTGATTGTGGTATATTTCGTGTCATTTCAGTACCTTTCGCACCATTGTACCAGAGATTTAGTGTAAACAAACTGCCTTCGTTACTGCATTGTTGTACAATAATAAAATAAACGTGCATTAGTCGAGTTACGCTGTATATAAATAGATATACGTCGCTAGAATGACGTCAGATATCACGTTTTTTTCTTCGTAATGTGACGTCAATTGTTGAAATATGATACTTAGTGAAAGGATAAGACAATATTGACAAGTCCGCGAATTAATACCCTTGTAAATCCCACTTTATTTGGCGGAAAATGTGAGTTTGAAAGAGTATGAGTTTCCTTTATTATAAACTGGGTTCTGATTAGAATCGCCTCAAAGAAGAGTTCTAATGAGCACCACGCGGTAGCTATGTAATGGACTACCATAATTTTTCATCGGATTGTTTTAAAGCCATGCAAGTATTCATCGTATTCGTTACGAGAACATGCCTATACAAATATATTGAAAATTTTACCGCTAAAAATGAACATTTTGAGATGAAAAATTGTGATTTTTTTTTTCTTATTTCTGCTCAAAATATAGATTGTGGGTACTTGTTAGAACCGCCTCAACGAATGCCCACAATCTATATTTTAGAGCAGGAATAAGCCGGAATAAGAATTATCCCCTGTAAACCCCAGTTTTACTATGGTTCAAGGGGGTCAAAATTATATAGGCATCTTTTCATGATGAATGAAAGAAACACCTTCATTCTCCCCTACTCGAAACCGTTTTCAATTTATTGAATTTTTATAGATATTTAAGGTCATGTTCACACCAGGCACTTGACCCGGATTAAGTTGACCCAAACAAAGTACGTTACACTATGTGTGTAGTCCCACAGTCGGCCTTCTTCTGAACTTTTTACTGTATGTCAGGAGTTGACCTACCCACAACCCATCGGCTTAATGTTAGATCCTGGATCATACGTATTTGTCTGTTTTGAATTCTTGCACGGGAAACACTCAGATGCTGGATGCGATATTGAGAAGTTATGGAAGCAGAAGATCGCGTGACAGAAGACGCAAAATCATGTGAAAGACGATTTGCAGAATATGGAAGAACGAAAACAAATCGAACAGGCCGAAAAAACGGAAGCACTCCCAAATGGGGAACTGAAGTGGGGAAAAATAATGGCTGCCCCCATGAGCACTAAAAATATGTATCGGTGCGAGCAGATATACAACAGTTATTCAATTTTATCTCGCTTAAAAAAGATAAAATGAATATATGTTGTATATCTGTCCGCATGGAGACTTTTATATGCGAAACGATGGATTGCAACGTTCATTGGGCAACCATTACTATTGCCTCCAATCCAATTGTGAGAGCTTCACAGAGGCTAATATTTATTTGAATCTCTCTTAAACAGATTCAGATACACGTTACCCTCTGCTTTCGCTGTTTTCACAGTGTGATTCATTTGTCATCGAGAGGAAGGACGCCATTTTTGTCTGGGTCAAAGATCACGTGACCTTCTATCTTCCAGCGTATGCTCGAAATGCGGAAGATGCAGAAGTGAGTCGTTCGATATGATGGAAGCACTTCTGTTTATCGAACAAAAAATACTAGTTTTAGTTTTGATTTCCTTTCCAGTCTTATACATGTACTTACTGCTTCTGCCGGAAATATCTTCCCTAAGCAAAATATAGAGTTTATTCATTCTCCTGTTTAAATAGGAGAATTGAATAATCTGTATATAACATGAGCCCCGCATTCCGTCATGACAAATTTTAACTGCGCACGCCCAGCCATTCAGAGGGGCCAGGGATATGGCTTTCTGTCTGAAGGTTCCTCTTGATTCACTGCTTGTATGAGCGAGCAGAGAAGGTTCTGGCGAGACTGCGCGGATGCGCAGACTCGCCTGAACCTTCGCTGCTCGCATAGGCGATATGTACCAAAATTGCTTGACGGGGCCCACATGCACTTGCATAGACTATCAGGACAGTTTGGATCTTAATTTTGGGTCTGAATTTCGGTACAGTTGACTGTTTACAGCTTACGTTAACGGTTCAATGTGCAGTGTGTTACATAAGCTGGCTGGAGGTCAAACTGGATGGGGGCCATTCTGAAAGCGCTTCCTACAGTTTTGAATAAAAGTAGAATAAACGAAGTGTTTCGGTGATAAAACAACTAATTTGCGAGATTAAAGAAAGCCAGAGATACTTCCTATTCAGTGGTCATGTCCATGTTTTCTTTATTTCTGCGTTGCATCTGACTAAAACGTCACACATTCTGAATCTTCCCATACGCCATTTCGATGACGCCATTAATAACGTCAACGTTACTGAAACTTTCCGGCGTTTGAATATAACAACTTCACTGCAAAAGCGGTATCTTGTACAAATAGCAGTTCCAGCGAACGAGATTTATTTTCGCGGCTAAGAGCAAATATTTCTTCTAAGCTAAAAAGGAAAACACCAAGTTTATGCATGATAGAAATCATAGTATTTCTCTGTTATGCATGTAATGCAAAGTTTTATACCAAAGTTCCTTAACATATAGGTCTACTGTACTATTAGTCTACTTCCGTTATTCGTAAGTGACTTTGACAGTTAACGATAGTATAACAACTAGCCAAAAGCAAAAATATACAATGAGTCACTACTTTATAGTGTATTTCTAGCATTATTTATGGTCTGGTCAAGTCATCAAGCCAAAGAGTGAGTCATTCTTGCAAATTCCAACATACCGTGCATGACGCAGGCTGCGGCTGGCCATTTTGTTTTAAGTTTGATTTCCTTTCAAGTCTTATGCATGCACTTACCACCACTGTCTAAAATGTCTCGCCCATGTCTCGCCCTTGTCCGTGTGGCAGCTTTCAACTCTGCGTAGTTCTAAGCATCCTGCAGCCGAATCTCGATGGCCGAGACTATCATGTCAGGTGAAAAGTCGTCTTTGAACATGTCCGCACAGCGAGAACTCAGATCAGCTTGCGCGTACAGCTGTACGCGCAAGCTGATCTGAGTTCTCGTTATGCGCTGTTTTGGGTGCCTGTTGAATCGAAGACCCTGTTCGTGGTCATACAGCCAGGAAAGGCGGGATTGTGTAGGTGAACAGACTAATTTGGTTCCATCGCTGCTCGTAAATGCACGAAGAAATCTTTTCACTTGACGCGACCAATCCGCCGTTGAACGGGAATTAACTAGCCTTCAAGGCAAGGAACTCCTCTCAAAATTTAATTCCCTGTCCTTTCAAGTAGGGACCTGCTCACAAATGGAAGACATCGCTGTGTATGTCTGAGGTTTTCAGGTTTATGCCCTTCAATTAATTATGGTCATGCGGGCACGGAATCTCCGTTTAAAGACTCAGCCGAAAGCCTGTAGATGCATGGAGTCGACTCCAGGACCTCTGGTTTGTGGGGAGAATAGCTTAACCACTACACTAACAACCGTGTATCGTAAAGTTTGGAACCACTATAGCAATTTAGTGATGTGGGAGAGTAAGGGTAAGAATGTAGGCACGGCATTCAGTGCAGCTGACATTGCGAAAACATGCCTATACTAATACATTGTAACCTTTATCGCCAAAAAATGAAAATTTTAAGATGAAAAAATGTAATATTTTTCTTATTTCTGCTCAAAATATAGATTGCCTCGATGAGGCGGTTCTAACGAGGACCCACAATCTATATTTTAGAGCAGAAATAAGAAAAATAAGGTTTACCACTGTAAACCCCAGTTTCACTCTATAAAAGTGGGGTTCGAGGGGGTCAAAATTATATAGGTGTGTTTTCGTGATGCGTGGTGCGTTGCATGGCGCAATAGCGAAGACGGGGCGTCAAGGCCCAGTATTTGCCAAGCATCAGGGCATCATATGATTGCAGCCATAAACAGCAACACGTAAGATCAGTGACACTGTTTTTATTGAAGATAATAAAACTCATCTTCAAAGGCGCAGTGTTTGTTATCCACGACACTTAAGGTGATGCAAATCACAGTAAAACTGCTAGAGGATGACTTTTGGTCGTAAAAACCAGTGTTTCGTTTGTTACCATCAATTAAGCAATGGGCTGTATCGTTTCTTTGGTTTTAGTGAAATGAGGTATTTGTTTTGACTTTTTCAGCAGTTTTACTTTTTGTTATACGATGTCGAATTTTCATTGTGAGGTTGGTTGGTTGGTTGATTTGAGGTTTAACGTCCCCGTCAACACTGTAAAGGTCATTTTGTGAGGACGCTAGTATAAAATAATGCATAAGAAGGTCAAAAAAGGGACGTACCGTCACCACTTGTGGGAAACATTCCATCACGGTTCCCACGGACCGTGGGAACCGTGCTGGAATGTTTCCCATAAGTATTAGCTAAATTATGAAAACCATTTCTACCAGAGAATAATAAAACGTTCACCCGTTTCCACGTTCAAACGTTTCGAACACATTTGAGCCAGCGCACGACAAAACCTACAATAAGACATGTGCGCCCAAACGAAGACTCAGATCAGCCTGCGCTTCCGCACAGTCTGATCAGAGTCTTCGTTGTGCGCTCAGAGGATAGCTTAGGACCCAATGCTCCTTCGTGCAGCAAGAGAAATCTCTGGTTAGACAATATGGATGCTCATGCGGATTTGATTCTTTGTTGGGCGCTCATGTAAGTTGTAGGAAATGCTGTGTCCCGGCTGATTTGAGAGATAAAAGCAAACACAGGTACACATGCATACCCCTACAAGTCTTGCGTTTCTGTACAGAAGTCTACCCGTTTGTTATTTTTTTGTCCAGATACTAGACGGCCCCCGCCCATCGGGGCTTGAAGAAAAATAGATGGGCTGCATGATGTTTCTACGCAGAGCTGAAACTGACCGCATACGAGTACTGGTTAACGGCTTAGAGGATCTAAGCCTGCCCAAGCAAAGCCGTGCGAGTCGGACCGTCCATGCTTATAAACCCTATAATGGTTTCATCGGGCGACAGGGCTTGAAATGTCATTTCATCTCAACGTCGGATAAAAGTCCCACAAAATTGGAAGCAACGTCTCCAAAATGACGGGGACGTTAAATTTCAAATCAAACAAACGAACAGAAGTCTGCCCTCCAGATTCTAAATATGAACAAAACGATCAACAAATTTGAGAAGAACCCAAGTTTCATATATAATCATGGACCCAAAAATGAATATATATATTCCATTTTCAGTGGTTATTTGATATAAGTTTTGCAACCGTTCCAATATTTAAACAGACATTGCAACCCCTAATCAGATGCCGCAACTGAGCGGGGTCTTCACCGTTTTCAAATGCCTCTATTCTGGGGCGAACTCCGTATATGGGTTGATATACTGTTATCAATAAGGCGGATATGATTGATTTGTGACGAATAACGTTTAATGTACGTCACAGGTATTAAAGCGTATTTTCCTACCTGACGTTAATGCTTAACGTTCCCTTGCTAATAACCTCGTAAATAAAATTAACACCTGACACAACTTAGGCATTGCTTCTCTGGCACAGCTTAGGACGTTTTGTGAAAATGCCATATTTTATTAAAAAATGACAGGTTAACGTCGTTAGTATACGTTAGAATATGACGCAACGGAACGTCAACGATTTCCATATCACTGGCATTTAACATGATCTACAAAGCACTAAGTGTCAATTGGTCTTCATTATTGTTGACAAAATTTCACTTTTGATATTATATGAGTGTAATAAAAAATAACGTTAAATGATAAACTGACGCAAATATTGTCACCGACCTTTTTTAGCCGGTGTGTGTGTGTGTGTGTGTGTGTGAATTCGGGTTTAACGTCGCTTTCAACATTTTTTCAGTCATATCACGACAGTGGCCGCTAAAATTTATGATGTACATGTATTTAAATGGGGTGGGGTGGGGGTGGGGGTTGGGGGGGGGGGGGTAACAGTCAACAACCCTTACTTGTTTAAGTTTTGTTTCTTTGTTTGATTTGAGGTTTAACGTCCCCGCCAACACTATATAGGTCATTTTGGAGACGTTGCTTCCATGAAACCAACAGGGTTTATATAAGCATGGACGGTCCGACTCAAACCGTTTTGCCTGGGTAGGCTTAGATCCTCAAAGCGGTTTACCATTACTCGTATGGACTAATCTTGGTGGCGATTCTTTACAGCGACGTTTTTTTGGAAAGACCAAACATCACGAAACACGCCCCTATATAATAATGACCTCCTTGAACCCAACTTTTATATAGTAAAACTCGGGTTTGAAGGGGTGAACCTTATTTTTCTTACTACTGCTCTAAAATATAGATTGTGGTTACTCGTTAGAACCGCCACGACGAGGCGGTTCTAACGAGTACCCACTATCTATATTTGGAGCAGAAATGATAATAATACCACAATTTTTCGTCTTAGAATTTTCCTTGTTTTCGACGATAAAGGTTACAATGTATTTTTGTAGGCGCGTTTTTGTAATGTAACCCCACCCCACCCTTACAGTTTCGGCAGGGTAGTACACCGGGCTGATCTGATGAAGTGACCAAACAAACACTTGAAAATCTTTTCATTTTTCGTATTAAAAAGCTTTTGACACCTCGTGGCATGTTGTTTGAGGCAATATCGCCTCGCTTTGAAAAGTTTAAGAGGATTTTAAACTCAACAGGTGGCTCAAATAAGGAGTTAAAGATATAAATAGTCTAAACAGCTTAACCATTTTAATACCAAATGGAATCTTCCTCCTTATATATACCAGGAGTCCATTCCAAAACTAAGGGGTGTCGATTACGTTTTCTTGGAAAATTGCTTAATTTTTCGCAATCAGTATAGGCCCTGATCAGACGCCGTGTTCTGTGGCGTCTGATATGGTCTTGCACTGTTTGTCAATTTCCCGTTTTGGGGGTTTCTGGTACAAAATGGATTGACCATCGGAAAGGACACAAAATATGGCTGTGTCCGAAATCCTGCCAAATTTGATCGTGCAGACAGACTATTCGATACTTTTATTGTCGAATTAGATCTCTTTGATACAAATCGATCCGAACAGCGCTGATTTCGACAAAATGGACCCGCGCGTGGGCAAGACCTGAAGCAAATATCTTTGGACGATAAGTCACTCTTATGAACACCACAGAAAATCCCCACTTCGTTCAGGGATAACTGCTGTCTACAAGGGTGTTTATTATTGGTGTTATTGTCACTATGGGGTTCTAACTGTATACAATGTATGGCTTGTGCAAAAATAAGGAAAATAATGTACCATCCCTATCCCTTTACCTCAGGATTTTCTTTAAGACGTTTGGTTTACAGGGATGTTCATTTAAGGGGAATGGGAGCCCCTCGCTTATTTTCAGCCATTTTTCAAAGGGAGGCAATTTTCGGAACTTCCTGTTCGCTTTTCCATAAGCCCTGTCCCGTTGTAAAAGGGGTCTACTCTTAAAGGAAAGGTCTACTCTTAAAGGAAAAAATTTGCTCCTCGCAGCAAATTCGTCTACTCTAAATTCTTTCCTTTAAGGGTTGAACCCTATGGACAGGGGAGACAAAAATACTTTTCCAGGAGTTGTCTCCCCTGAATGTGTATCCATTTACCTTAATACACGGACTTGTTTAACTATTAACGTGATGAAATGGAAAGACTACACCGTATCAAAAGTGGGGTTCACGAGTCATTTTAAGTGATGCGTGCTCCTTACAGTGTCCTGTTAAAGGGATGTCCTGGATCTATCAGATGAAGATTTGTTAGTTTTGCTTCCAAACATGTATATTGACGTCATTTACGCTTTCGTGTATTTTGGGTCAACGTTCCTTATTGGTTTGCAAATTAAATCACGAGCATAATTTATACAAACAAAAGACGTTTCTGGATCCCTAATTTTAAACTTGTGTTTTGGCACTCGTTGACTGTGTTTCAAAACTACGTACATGCAAATAATGGTTGTATTTTTAATAGCAACCGACATCAGATATGAATTAAACGGCCTATTTTATACTTACTCTAGCGTATACTACAACATCTGATTCAAACGTACAACGTAGCATAATCTATACAATGGTCGATATATCAACCCATCTCTTTATAAAATCCATAATCATTGCCAATGAGATTATATTGATACCATATAATATTTCATAAAAACACAATAGACCAATTATAAAGCAAAATTTTGACCGGGAATCATAATGAACTCGATTCTGGCTCATCTTGTCAGGTTAACAAGTCCGTGTATTAAAACTCCCTCTAAACACCACTTTATATAGAGAAAAGTTTGATAAACGGGGGTATTCTGTATTTTTTTCTCATTTTTGCTGAAAACATAGACTGTATTTCTTTCCTAAAACATAGATCGTCCGAGCTCGTATGCTTCACGAGCCCACAGCCTATTCTTCGACGAGAAACATATCATTTTTTTGACAGATAAGTGTCATTTTTTTAGACATGCGAGAAACTTCCGTCATAGGACAGCAGTTTTTGTCAGCATGTTTACTAAGGACGTCACGTGCCTACTCTAAACTTGCAACAAAAGCAAAATTTACTCATCTTGGAGGAAAGTTCTTGTTTGTTTACGGTCCAATTTCTATGATGGATAAATGCCATAACTAATCCATCTCGAGCTTCATTGCGATCTACATGTTTTGAGATTACAACATTGGATATAATCTCGAACCAAAAAACACACAAACATATTACCACAAAAATTTGTGAAAACATTTCCCGTCGATAATATCAGATTGTTGCGGATACTTTTTCTCTGTTAATTCGATCAAAAAATGATAGATAACAAAACCTTAATGGATAAGCATTGGATGGGTTATCACTCATTCTCAAATGAATTGGGATTTTAGCCGTTTAAAAAGTCAAATTATAAAGTTACTTAAATTCAATCACCGATATGTTCACAATAAAGTATTAACATGTACCTATACTCAGTTAAAATTCCTTGATCAAGAAATGAAAAGTTATTTCACCCCAACAGTTAGAAATATGTCGGTATTTTGATAAATGTTGATTGTGAGAAATGTACGCTACAATCAATCTGTTCGTTACCCACTTCTTTAACATCACAAAAATCAAGAGACCGCAGCTCGCAATGACAGAAACTTACGACCGGGTTATTAAGCGGGGACATAATTGAACATATGGTCATATATGTGGTAAAGAAATGAATAACCATTTTGAATAAAATTCAGGGTTGGTTAGAGAATACAGAAAAAGAAATAGTTTTCTGAAAACATACAACTTTCGTTTTGTTTTAAGAGAAGCACATATTAGCTAGATCACTTACGACTATTGCATTTGAACAGGTATTGAGTGGTAAATAAGGAACACAAGTAATATTACTTTAGATAAACGATCAACATAAGCAATAAGTTTATATAAATTATATGTAAAAAGTCGCGGACATTACAGTGATTTTGTTTCTAAAAGTCAAGTAGTCTACTGTCGTGATTAACTGACAATATAGCCGATAGTGTCATTTTCATACAATTTTTGGATCTAACTTATGTAACAGTGCGTGTTCAGTCATATGCTTTTAAAACATGGTGTCGCTATTACGCAAAAAAGCCTCGGTTTATACTTTTATGTATAAAATGCTCTCCTGACAGATAAACTGCGTTCTTAAAGCAGCCGAAACATTAAAAGACATATCTCTCATATATAAACACACAACAACCGCATGGCCTTGTGTTCTCAACAATCAAGTATGTAAAATTAATGATACAACTGCGAGAATTCAGTATCGAACATTACAGTGCATTCCAGAGCAATATTTTACTATTCAAAAGTCTTCAAAATGTAACCAATTTTGTCTACCAGGTTTTAGAAAGAAACACGCTTTGTAGAGTTTGTAAAAAAGTTCTAAGAAATGTAAACATATGCATGTCTGTAAATGGCAGCTATGATGGTCTCGGACATTACCATACATGGCAAAGGGACATCCTTTGCCACTTAACCATTTCTGCAT
Source organism: Lucinisca nassula (assembly GCA_963580285.1). NCBI lineage: Eukaryota > Metazoa > Mollusca > Bivalvia > Lucinida > Lucinidae > Lucinisca > Lucinisca nassula. Next base: position 104,477,760 of record OY757015.1, read on the forward strand.
GTAAATTGAAAAGGAATCTGATATTATATTTGTTGTATCTAGTTAACATAATCAAGAGTAAACCAGCATACCCTCAAATAAACATATTTATTTTAGGTTGGGATGTTCGATGCAATTTGTAATGTTCGATACCATAATTTTAGTAATATAAACTGCACTTACAATGTTTTTAAACATTCAAAATATGCATTTGGAAATACAAATTGGAGAGTTGAAGTGCCTTTTGAACATTGCACAATTCATATTGAAATATTCATTCTGGCAAATAATAATTGGGAAAAGATTACAAGCTATGGGACTCAAATCCAAAACAGAAAATAAGTAATAAATTTTGAATCAACATTTGTTACTGTTTGCAGCTATTGGTAGAAATGTAGCAAACATGTATATCACTAAACGTGTTCATTTTACACAAATAAGGTTGCACAATTCAAAATAGTTAATTTATTTGCAGTCATTATCCCTGGATGGTCAACATAGCAAACCTGTCATGTTCGATACCAAATGTAGCGGACATTTCATCGTATACATCCACTGCTTATTGCAATAGAATAATGATCTTGCTAGCGTACAAATGTTGTTCATTAATAATGATTTTTGGCGGAACCAAATTAATTGAACAATATTAACTGTGGCAAATAATATTGTAAAAAGATAAACAGTTTCTATGTAGATATTTAAAAACAAAATATTACTTCTGTTTCCCCTTAACTGTGGTATTGTCTGCCGACTCCCCCACCCATCAAACACCGGAAAAGGCAACCGTGTCGTCTGCAGACACTTTCGACTACGTAATCTGGTAATGGTAAACTGTGCCACGTGTGCGCAATGTGATCAAGCTGTTAGACTAACAATTTTCGGTATTGAACATTACCGGTCTCGAACATTGCAAAACACTGGAAATGAGGGAATTTCAACATCAAGATATTATTTTCGTTCCAGATGATGTATTTGTGTTAGTAACACATTGCGGGAGTTTAATTCAATCTAGCATTTTTTGTCGATACATACGTAATAAGCCTGGTATAATGATCGCGAACATTACATGCATTTTTGCAACAAATCCACGCACATTTTTTTATGGCAAGTATTTTTAATTTCCTACGGTATAGGTAACATCAAACGACCTTATATGTTTATTATAATATAGAATCTCCATTTGGTCATCTTTCTGTGTATAAAAGCCGAAACGTTGTTTTGAAATATCAAGAAGAAAAACGTCGTCTCGTACATTACAATGCTTAATTAAATTTCGGCGACAGCCATAATCGGGGAAAAATACTTAGTTAGACTCCATGTGGTCCTACTAATGGTAGTTATTTCCCTACCCAGAATATGTAAATTTTATGGAAACCACCTAACCCTTACCTGTCTAGTGGAATTGCAAATATGTAAGTGTGCAAACAAAGAGAATTCGAAAAGCGACAGTCTCGAACATTACAAAACCGGGATTTCCCGTGGCTCATTTTCCCTGAAAAGGTACTTTTCTACAGGAGGTTTATCATGATATCTGTGGAACCTGTTGTTCTGTCATATAAACGTATGCATTGGGTAAAAATGACTGCTTGGTTTCAGAAAATATACGGCGACTGCAATATCCCAATTCATTTGAGAATGAGTGTATATGATGCGTTCGTTTGATGTCAGTTACTCCTACTTCGTACATGCAATTTCGACGGGCACCAGTACCTGAACAGGAGGGCTCAGCATCATTTATCTATTCTTATGCCAAAAAAAAAGTATTCCGTGCACTAGTTCAACCTTTCAGTACTCATAAGTTACACTTAAGATACGACAATAAAACTTCAAATATTTTATCATTTTCTGTGATTGCTTAAAATCGCCGATTTATCCCCATTATTTGTTATCGGTAATAGTATCAATCCATTAAACATGCATACTTTCCCAGTATCATCAGGTTACATTATTTTGCTTATTTTTACTGCACAAATAGGTTGTGGGTACTCTTTATAACTGTTCCCAGCGGGCACACGTAACTAGGGCAACGTAAAATCAACGTCGGTGCAACGTCTCGACGTTGCACCGACGTAGATGTGACGTTGCATAAACGTCATAATGTTGCACCGAAGTTGATGTGACGTCACAATTGCGTCATGTGCCTGCTGGGTTAATAGATACAAGCAAAGTTAAATTGCTGATATCCACGTGACAATCAATGGCCGTTTGTATGAAATTTCCGTAACATTTATTTATATAGCCGCGCTTTTCTTGCCGTTGAGTTGATGTTTGTGGAGTGTGGCTGGTTATCCCCAAAGTATGGATATTTCTATACTATTTTGTGCGGACTTAAAATTTATACAGGTTATTTCCTGTATCTAGATCGAATTTAGTTTTGATGTATAGGATGACCCCACGGCTATTCCATTCAATTCACAAAACTGCCATCAGTTTAAATAATGAATCTTCTTAATGTAAATGGTATCGTTAGATTTATACCCAGTACACAATTATAAAACGTGTCTCTGAGTCAAATGTATGAATAATTGACTTCACTTCATCATACATCGACCCCATTTTTAATGTACTTCGCTCTGGGGTATTCCGGAGTTTTGTGTACCTGGTGAAGCGAGGTTGAGGAGATCTATTGCACCTTTCACCCCTGAGTTTCTTGAGTGGGTTATTCCATCATTGAATTTGGAGAAGCTTTTTCTAGTAAATAGGGCATTTAGTCAACATCAACATTACCAAAACACGCCTATGCATTTCGAAAAAAAAAACGAACAGTTTGAGATGAAAAATTGTGATATTTGTCTTATTTCTGCTCAACATATAGATTGTGTGTACTCCTTAGAACCGCCTCGATGAGGCGGTTCTAACGAGTACCCACAATCTATATTTTAGAGCAGAAATAAGAAAAATATAGTTTTCCCCTGTAAACCCCAGTTGTAGTAAATAAGAGTGAGGCTCAAGGAGGTCAAAATATGTAGGCGTGTTTTCTTGATGAAGTTCGGCCCATTATGAGCCTTCTCTTCTGGATGTAAACTAACTACATGTATATACCTATCTACTATATACCTATCTCATAACGTTTACAAGCCCGAATACACCTGTACACCCCGATTAAATGGGCAACACACGGGTCAGGAGGCCTACATTATTTTCTTATTTCTGTTCCAAGACATAGTTTGTGTGTACCCGGTAGAACCGCCTCAATGAGGCGGTTCAAACGAGCACCCACGACTTATGTTCTGAGTATAAATAAGAAAAGTGTCTCAAACTTTCATCAGAAAAAAAACTATGTACAGAACTAAATTTCAATTAGCAATTAATCTAACCACAACATGCACGCACAATTTATTATTGTTGCAAAAATATGAAAATGTCGTTTTTCATCAGAATCAGTCATTTATAGGGCCATGGAAGATAGCCACACCCCATATTGGCATGTAGCCATTTCTCATATAGGCGTGTCATCCTAATGGAAATGGTATTTCCCTTTATGGGCAAGATATCCTAATGGGGATAGCTTTATCCCATATGGGTGTTATTCCTATTGGAGATAGCCTTATATGATATTAACGTGTTATACTGATGGAAAGTGCATTTTACCCCATCTATCATGCGAAACAGATTTCAAAAGTTATAACGCTTAGGGCATAGTCCTTATAGAGAATCTATTTCTTGAAATTCGACCCAACCATTAAGCTTTATTTTGTGACAAGGTACTTGAAATGCGATCCATTTACGTATGTAATTTCAAATTCCTCAAAAAGATTTTCTAACATGAAAAATGAGTTGATACATTATAAAACCGTACATTATTATCCGAATTTTTACTTGTTTGTTTGATTTGAGTCTACACTGTAAAGGTTATTTTGGAGACGTTTCTTCCAATTTTGTGGGACTTTTAACCGACGTCTTTTCTGGAGCTATTAAAGAATACAATATGTTTTTTGAGCTTCTTGTCTGGTGACATTTTCAGTTTCACTGGCCTTGACTCTTACAGCCCTAAGACAAAGTTGCCATGGTTAAAGCACACTTGTAACTCATGACTCTCATGACAGTTCCACATGAAAAATGGGACTAGATTTCGTTTTCGGTGTCAAGTTGAAAATTTTATTTAGAAACATATCAGATTGTTATGTAAATGTATACCAGACTCCTCATCATGATATTCTGTTATGTAAATAATGTCCTCATTTTGCTGAGCACCAGTTGCCCTTCATGTTCATGTACAGTGTTTTTTTTCGTTTTGTTTGATTTGAGGCTGAACGTCCCCGTCAACACTGTACAGGTCATTTTGGAGACGTTGCTTCCAATTTTGTGGGACTTTTACCCGACGTTGAGATGAAATGACATCTCAAGCCCTGCCGTCCAATGAAACCAATAGGGTTTATAAGCATGGACGGTCCGACTCACACCGCTTTGCCTGGGCAAGCTTAGGTCATCTAAGCGGTTTACCAGTACTCGTATGCGGGTCGGTTTCAGCTACAGCGGTGAGAGGCCTGATTAACAGACAACGCTCTCACCTACACCTTTCTGCACTAGGTGTCCGCTGGTCAGGGACTACCTTTGGGACTGTTCAAAAGTGGTCTTAAAGACCACTTTTGAACAGTCCCAAAGGTGGTCTTTATATAATCGTATATAGTACACATTGCATACCACCCTCGCCCATAGGGGCTAAGAGGAGTAGATTTGGCTGCATGATGCTTCCACGCAGAGCTGAAACCGACCGCACATGAGTACTGGTAAACCGCATAGACGATCTTACCCTGCCCAGACAAAGTTGTACGAGTCGGACCGTCCACGCATGGTTTCATTGGGCGGCAGGGCTTGAGGTGTCATTTCATCTCAATGTCGGTTAAATGCCCCACAAAATTGGAAGCAACGTTCCTAAAATGACCTAACTAGTGTTTACGGGGACATAAAACATCAAATCAAACAGAGGACCCGCTGATGAATTAATTTAGCCACGACAATTTATGACTGATTAGTGTATTTGTTTATATCTTCATGATACTCACTTATTTATGTCCCAAACATAGGTTGTGGATGCTCGTTAGAACCGCCTCATTGAGGCGGTTCTAACGAGTACCCACAATCTATGTTTGTGAGCAGAAATAAGAAAAAATAATGTATACCCCTGTAAACACCAGTTTTCTCTATATAAAGTAGGGTTTTGAGGGGTGTTCATTACACGGACTTGATAACCTGTGGTTTAACCCCAAAACCAACCAGAATTTCGCAGTATATTAAGTACAAACCTAAAGACCTAGTTAAACATGAGAAAGTGGAAAAACTAGTTGTAACGGAGATATCTAAAATTTTATATACAAAATGTAACAATAAATCAGGATTGCAGACTGCTTATTTTATAAGATGCTTGCATAATAAGAAATGAAATATGGGCGAATCTTTTTCATTGAGCTGAGATTATGTTTGATAACAAAAATTCATGCATATGAAATTTGACAGAATGTTTAACGAAACAGAGACTATAAATTTTACGGCTACTAAATAAATGACAACCCTTTCAGCGAAATCTATTTTTAGTCGTAAATTTAAATTTGAATGTATCATGAAATGTTGATCTTGTTGAAGATATATTAAAATATCAAAATTCAAACTTGTCGAACTTAGCTCTAAAAACCTGGTAACCTGGAAAAAGAGAAATGTAAGCATTTTTGAATACAACCAAACCTGCAACATCCTGCTAGTGCCTTCATCTAGTGGTGCTAACACGGTGCAGGTATACGTTTCGGGACCAGATGTGGCAGCCCATCATCACTAAAACACGCCTATATAAATGTGACCCCATTGAACCCCACGTTCATGTAGTAAAACTGGGGTTTACAGGGGTAAACTTTATTTTTCTTACTTCTGCTCTAGAATATAGATTGAGATTGTGAGTGCCCGTTAGAACCGCCTCGATGAGTACCCACAATCTATATTTTGAACAGAAATTAGAAGAAAAAAATATCACAATTTTTCAACATAACATTTTCATTTTTTTCGGCGATAACGGTTACAATGTGTTTGTATAGGCGTGTTTTCGTAATGCATTAAGAGCTGTCATCTACAGAGTCTGTCATTCCGAAAATTAGTTTGACTGCATGAAATCATTGAAGAAAGGCTTTTACCATAAAGTAGCCGAGCAAGTGCGCATGCGCTCAGTCTCGCCAGAGCCCTTGCTGATCGTAGACCTTCAGGTACTGAGCTTCCAGCGCTATGGCATCTAGTGGGCAGAGTAACCTCATTTGAAGAACTTCAGTTGGAAAATACAAAGTGTCCACTACTCATTTGAAACTCAAGTTTCTAAAGCCCTCAAGGTTATAAATGTATCCTCCGTGGCCTAGTAGGTGAGAGCGCTGACTGTTAATCAAAAGGTCTCTCACCGCTGTAGTTCAGAGCCTTACTCGTGTCACATGTGAGAGAGACGCCAAGTTCTTCAACGGAAGGTCATTTGGTTTTTCACCGGGTACGCCGATTTTCATCCACCCTGATAAACGATCGGACAAAATCAATGAAATCCTTGTAAATGCGATTAAACAAAAGCAAAAAAAAAAAAAAAAAAAAAAAACACCACCCCCACCCGAAAAAAAAAAAAAAAAAAAAACGTAGTTCAGAGGCGTTCAAAACAAAACTACATCGTTAGTTAACGTATCGTTAAATTGGGTGTGCCAATATTTTTGCAGAAATACTAGTGTATAAGATATTAAACATGCTAGAACAGTTAACATTTTGACCCATTACGAAAACAGGCCTATACAAAAACAGTGTAAATTTTACAGGCAGAAAAACAAAAGTTTTTAGATGAAAAATTGCGATATTTTTCTTATTTCTGCTCAAAACATAGATTGTGGACACTCGTAAGAACCGCCTCTTCGAGGCGGTTCTAACGAGTGCCAACAATCTATCTTTCAGAGCACAAAAAAGAAAAATAATGTTTACCCCTATAAACCCCAGTTTTACTGTATAAAAGTGGGGTTCAAGGGGGTCATAATTGTATAAGCATGTATTCGTGATGACTTACTAGCTCGTTAAGCTAGGAGGCTTTGCACATGTGGGCCCAGAATGACATGCCCGAGGATCTTTTTCTTTCGCAGTTACTTTTATTGAAACTATATCTCTGGCTTGCATTCCATACAACAGAAAACATATTATTACACCTTTTAAAGTAAAGTGTTTTTCACGAATGAAAACAGCTGCAACGTAATAAATTCAAACAGGCATTCTTCACTTTTTTTCTCACAAAAATGTTGTTTTCGGATGTCAACATAATCATTTCGCTCAGAGAAGCTTCAATTCCTTCATATAATATGTACACCCGCTTTTTTGTCATTGCATAACCTCATTTTGGGTATCTGGGTCTTAATGAGGGGTGTCACATTTCCTATAAACAAAATTAGCCGCTTCTCGCATAAGCGCTCTCAGGGTGTATGAGTAATGGGCTTGCGTGTCACTGGTCGGGGTCTGACATGTATCTCATGGCTCCTCTGATTCCTTGTTTAAACCTGTGGTTGGAGAAGCTCTGATGTTGCTGCGAACACCGAGGCTCTGGCGAGTCTGTGCGCATGCGCACAGACTCGCTAGAGCCTTGTTGTTCGCTTATGCACGAAGGAACCTTGGCACATGGAGCGGCTCGCCGAACCTAATGCGTTGTCACACCCATCTTTCATTCCCACACCCTATTTAGGACTGAAATTCTATTACAAATGGGAATTAGATTGACGTTGAATACAGAAAGTAGTTAATGAAAATCAGATTTAAAATGGATTCGAATTTGTCTTGCTTCATTGATATAAAAATCGGTGAGATTTATTTTCAATCCCATTGCAACTGTTTTGCGCCCATATTGCGTGTCAGGAATGGACCCATTCAAAATGAGCTTGTACGTTCTCAAACACGGTGCCATGGTTCTACTGTTCCCTTCTAATAGAGCCATGCTTGATGTTCCCTCAAACTATATCCGGAGTACTTCGAACAGGGTACATGCATCAGTCAAAAGCGCGAAGTTCGAGCAAATAGCAATGAAGACTGTTTCAGCAGAAGCCTGAAATGACTGCTTAACTTCAACTGAGTATTTACAATGCTTTGATTGAGTTATATGCCATCAAACATCCGTGGACGTCCGCCTGGTGGCCATTTTTGAATGACGTCATAGTCCCCCTGAAAACGCCACGTCGGTCAAGGACGTAACCGCATCAGACTCGATGTAGCTTGATTCGAACCAAAAATAGTACTCGGAAGAGAGCAATCAAGTTCTCCTCTGAGGGGAACCTGATTTCCCGCATTCGAAAAACATGTTTTCAGACGATGTAGTTCATGTCACGATATAGTAAGGCTCCTCCGACCAGTAGAATGAGTCCACAAAGATAGCAATATCTGAGTATGCCATTAAGCTAGTTTAGTAACAACTTGCTGATCATGTTCTACATAATGTATATAAGCTACAAAATGTGCCTTGGCCATTTGATATGTTGTATTCCCCTGTAATCGAAGTTTTAGCAAAAAAAACATACACACAAAAAAAACTGTCTCTAAAGCCTGGCTAAATAAACAACATCTGGGCCTAACAAAAGCCTCAGTTTCAATCTCGCTGGTTTTGATTTCAAAGATTTCATTGTTTAATTGTATCAGTTTCGTAATCTTATTCTTTCTCCGTTTAAAAAAAAAATCTAATGCACGCATCATGCCAATAGTCCCAGATAAGAGGAATAAGTGGCTAAGGGACAAAAACGTATAGTTTCTTATTTCTTCGTAAATACCTATGTTGTTGGTACTTGTTAGAATCGCCTCGATGAGACGATTCTAACAAGTGCGCACAACATAGCATTCTTCAGACAACTAAGAAAAATGTCACTGCATTGTCCCTGTTATCCAACATTTATCTTGAGCTCTGAATTGCATTTAGAATGCATACAGAGTTTCATGTGGCATTCTTTGCTGAAATGAATGCTAGCACATGTACATGTATTGTATACGTAGCGGACAAAGTGTGTGCTACATGTATAGTAGTCGCAGATTAGATTGACTAGGCGGAGCTATTCAGGTGTTGTCAATATATGTCAGATTCGCTGAGCCCACTAGAAGATTCGGTAGAGTGCCTTTCGCACGCTTTTTACAAGCGGACGAAATGGTCATATACGCCACAGCTATGTTTGTGTTACAGTTGAATTCACACAATCGGGTGACTTGGTTTACCTTTTTGTAAATGGAATACTCCTAAGGCAGGTACAAACGCTAGCTCCACCTAGTCAATCTTATCTGCGACTACTATACATGTATGCCAATATACGACTTAGTGATGTCTGAATTATTGGGGTTTGAAGAAGATTGCTTTTGCTGGGATTATTATGTGATTTTTCTTACTTATGCTCTGAACATGTAAATTTTATCTGCTCGTTAGAACCGCCTCATTTTTCTAGTTTTTTCACGACGCAAAATAACGGCTGACGCGCCGCACGTACGCGCAAAACAAATCATCATAGTGCAGTTATGAGGAATCCTTACTGAGCTATTGAGAAGGTTTTAAGGATTTATGAAAAAAAGATCAAAATGTTCGCAAAACAACCAGAGTCAGAAAAAAAACACCACCCACATGTATTTTCGTCTTAGATATTGTAAATACATAAACACAGACCAAAAACTTAATAAATCATTCGGAGCTTTTTTGCAGGTAATGGTTTATATTTCAACAGTTGTGTTTTGTTTTCGTTCATCTTTGACGGTCTTTGAAATTAATAAACACCAGAACCATTTTCTTTTGTAGTCTGATGTCTTCCAAGCTGATTGTTTTCCGAAATACTGGTCAAGTCAAATTAACCCAATCCAAGTTTCCGGACGATGTTGCCATCATATAAGCTGGTCCGACTCATCCGAACCTTAAGACTGATACACATATACATATACCTTCGCCGATGGAAACAGTTTAGATCTAGATGAGACGTCTCAGCAGGATCTACACTTCAGTAAAATTTCTATCTTAAGACCACTTTTGAGACATTTCAAAAGTGGTCGTAAAGACCACTTTTGAACAGTCCCAAAAGTGGTCTCCCACCCACTAGAGCACACTGGATTAGAAAACACAAAAAAATGTACCTTAAACCTTCTAAATATGCTTTTATGAGCATAATTTGTCTTTATTTAAGGTGGTCTTAAAAGTGAAATTTCAATATATTGGCCATTTGTTGATGGTGTTACAACAACTCTTGTAAACAAATATGGACATATCCAAGACAGTCAAAGCTTAAGGGGTCCACTTCAGAAATTCATGGCCATGGATGTAAGCTTAAAGACATGTTTAAGCTGTCACTGAATAGCATGATTACACCACAACCTCTTTATAACACTATAAATGGGATCCAAAGCAGAAACCGTGTTAGTTAAATAAACGTTTTATATCCAAACAAAAAAGTGTATATTATGTAGAAAAAAGACCATTTATGGTCATTGTTCTATATAATCTACACATTTTTGGATCCATCTTGAAACCGTGTTATATCCAAACCGCGTTATAGTGAACCGTGTTATAACGAAGTTGTGGTGTACTTAGAATACTGACTGGTAGCTTTATTGTTTTTAGAAGTACATTTTGTACATGGAAAACGTCAGATGGTAGGCAGAAATGTTCGAAAGCTAGATTTGCGCCCATCTCGGGCTAAACTGGATGTAGTCCATTCATTTAATTCACTCATAAGTAAGAATATGCTTTTTAATTTTATCCCATCTGAAAAGCAATGACTTCTATCTGATAGTACGTTTTATACAATATAATATGATGTTATTAATAAAGTTATTTCATATTGGGCCTGTTACAGATCCGAAGTCTGCTTTATTGGCCCGAGGCCAAAGGCGGAGGCCAATACAGCTGACCGAGTGCTAATACAAATGAGAAGATATTGGTCGAAACTTTTGGACTGATTTCAGTCTAATCTCAGGCTAACGCAACTTGATATACATATAACTAACATAGTCTTAAACAGGTGTACAACAACAGCAACAAAATCAACAAAAACACCAACATCAATAATAATAATAATAATAACAAAGCAGCTGAGGCAGCACTATCAGTAGCAAATGGAATAAATGTTTCAAATCAAAACGAAATTTTGCTATTTTCATGACAGACATGCGGAGAAATACTTTTAAAATACAAGTGTGTCATAATATCAGCGTGACTAGTTCGTGAAGACTTTCTAAAGTACATTGTTATGCCCTCGAAAATAGATGACATTTAACTGAGGCCGAAAGTATCAAAATTCGACAGCCTGCTTATCACAATGGTAAATAAAGTGACATTTCACCAGCTCTCGCAGCGTCGAATATCTGTCATCAAAATGCAGTAAATTAATCCACCCTGCGAAATGCCCGGAATTTATTTTTAAATTAATCAGGTTGTCGTTTCCTCCTAAACTGATATTTCCTGCACGATAGCTCGACTTGATGCGCTGCAGCATGTGATTTAAAGATCTATGTAGCTGTCAAATCAGATCATTTGAGACATTCAAAAATAAATGTTACAGTAAAATTCCTATTTTAAGACCACCTTTTGAACTGTTCAAAAGTGGTCTTAAGACCACTTTTGAACAGTCCCAAAGGTTGTCTCTGACCAGTGGACACTGTATGCAGAAAACACATAGAAAGAATGACTGCAACCTACAGAATAAGCTTTTTAAAGCAGAATTGGTCTTAATTTTAGGTGGTCTTAATAGTGGGATTTTACTGTACTTAAATCATATGATAAGCAAGCAAATCATAATTAAGAAAAAAAAACCTGCTTAATTAGTCGATATGATGACACGTATCATGATGCCATTAATGACTTACTGACGTATGCTAATTTTGAACATAACAGTAACCCATATATCCCTATATAGTGTCCCAAAACGGGACAACGGCAAACAGTCAATACCCAGAATGTGTCGTCTGATCTGGGGTTTTGACTATTTTTTTGTGAAACATACAACGAATGAAATAAGTCTGCCACCCCTTATATTGCCATTGGACCTGCCCAATGCTACTAGGTGGAAGAATCTGTTGGACCATAAAGGAGTAAAAGTTCGTCTGACAGATACATCAACTTGAAGCATGCATTGCACTTCACGCACTTCCTGGATTATTATGAACAAAGCGATTCATTACGGATGTTTTTTTGTTTTTTTTTAAAGTTAAATTTTACCCTTTCGTAAATATATTGTGTCTGTCGCTAATTTCGAACTTAAAACGAAAAGCAGCAATGTGTGTATATCTTAGCGTCTTCTTATATTCCACGCTGATTCAATGTTGAGTTAACGTTCTGGGCCTGATGGGATGATCCAACATTTGGTTCTTGTGCATCTGTCCGTCACCAACTCAGTTGTTCTGGTCTGGATGTATTGGATCCTATGTTACAGTTATGATGTCCTGTAAAGCCTGTCCATTGTTTTCTGCCAACGTATTCACCGAAGATACAGTTCAAAATTGTAAGACAAAGTGTTATAAACCCTATTGGTTTCACTGGGCGGCAGGACCTGAGATGCCATTTTGTCTTAGTGTCGGGTAAAAGTCCCACAAAAATGGAAGAAATGACATACATGTATATAATGTGGAAGAGGATGTCAAACCAACCAAACAAGCAAGTACAGTAGAACTTCGATGGCTCGAACAGCGATGGCTCGTTTACCATGGATGTGTCGAACCCATTCTTGAGCCCCTAGCGAAATCCTCTACATAATAAATAGTGGGTGATAATTAGGGAGATTTCAGTCTCTTATCTTGCAAATGTATGCTGTGTGTACTCATTAGAATCGCCTCGATGAGGCGATTCTAATGAGTACACACAGCATACATTTTCATTATAGAACACCGAAAAGATGTCTAAAAGTATCTCGTTATGCCTCCTGACAGTAATGTCAGTGGCTCGAACTACCCCTGTCTCGAACAGATTTCTGAGGTCCCAAAGGTGTTCGAGCCATTGAAGTTCGACTGTACATGTACTTAGGAAAGGCAAAAATTAAAACAACACAGCCATAATAAAATTGCATGTCACCAAAAGAATAACACGTGACATGAACATACCTATCCCCTCCCCACATACAAACTCACGCACACAAACACGCAAACCCAATGCACTTTATGTACGCAGATACGCATGCACACACGTAGGCAAACATGAGTCTAGCATCCTCGAAGAAACTGCGAAAGAATGACCGCCTTAGGGCAACACTAAAAACCCACTTTCTGTGTTATGATATACAGCTGAGAGATCAGATTTCAAGGGACGGTCAATCTTGTATTTCAGCGATTTTATCAAAGTAGGCCAGGTCGTCCCCGAAATAATTGAAAATAATATGAATGGATCGGTGTCGAATTCCAAAATAGGTACATTTACCTTAAAACCTGGCTAACTGGATGGCAAACACTCTGCTATATTTCGAAAAATCGCATGCTTGAAACTACTTGGTTTAAACTTTAATTCTTTGTATAATACATACATCTTTTACACAGATAATGTTTACAAAGAATACAAGTATCATACAAAGGGATTCAGAAATTAAAGTCAAATGACTTATTCAAATCTGAAACTACTTAACGATCTGAAGCATGCTTATATTGAATGTAGATTTAAATTTGGTATACATTTATACCAGCGGATGAGATAAAAGGTTTCTTGTCGTTTAGGCGACCAGCAAAGGCTTTGGCTTGACTGTACATGCGCATGTGCAGTCTCGCCAGAATCTTTGCAGGAAATACCTAAAGTTAGCTTCTTGCAAGAAGTCATGTTTCTAGTTTTATTATTTCGCGTCTGTGCGCATGCACTTGAAGGTAAATCGGTGAGTGCTAAGTATCAGTTACTCATGTGTCGGCTGATGTCTCTTAAAACTGCTGCTCAGTTTACAGATTCAGCTGAAAGAACTAACACAAGTCAATATTTACACATGTTTAGACATATGATTGAGACACCGTCACATTTGTATCATTTCATGAAATTTAGATAGAATCTTCAACAGTTTAGTTGATAATCCATTGTCAGTTACATTTTTGTGTTCCTCAATCAGGGCAAGAATCTAGACATCGTAGGGCAAAGGCTGAGGGAGACAAATACTAACGAATTCTTTGCTCCTTTATTTGGGCCCCGTCAAGCGATTTTGGTACTTATCGCCTATGCGAGCAGCGAAGGTTCAGGCGAGCCTGCGCATCCGCGCAGTCTCGCCAGAACCTTCGCTGCTCCCTCATACAAGCAGTGAATCAAGAGGAACCTTCAGACAGAAAGCTATATCCCTGGCCCCTCTGAATGGCTGGGCATGCGCAGTTAAAATTTTTCATGACGGAATGCTCGAAGACCCAAATTCGCTTGGTGGGGCTCATTTGGTATCGTGATAACGTCAATCATTGTTTATAGCAAAGGGGTGTGACAGGGAGATAAATTAACTCCCCGGCTTTACCTTGAAACAAAAGGTTGCGGTCGCATGCTGGTGTTTCTGAATTGAAAGGTGTTGAAAACTTTATCCTTTTTGCTGAAATCTTCTTTTTCGAGCTTGTTATGTATCTAAAATGATACAAAGAACCTTTGATGTGTGTAGACCCAAAAACATTGAGGCCAAATTATAAAACTCGTTATTGTAAAATACACGGGTCAGTGAATCAGTAATGCGATCATGCTCATGAAAATGTCATTTGAATAACAAGTATCATGTTCTGTATATTAATATCATGTTTAGCAATATTTTATAAATTCACCGGTTTCCAAGCAAAAATCAGATGTACACAGCTGTTGCCTCGTCAAAAAATACCGACCGTTTTGTCAATAATTGCCCGGTGTAAAATATCCCAATGAAAGAAAAAATGCTTTAAGATCGAATTTAATTTGCCTTGAAAGCTGAGATATGTCATTTCACCGTACACGCACCTGTAGTTAATTACTACTGACCAGTTTTGGGCAACACTATGTGATTGTACGGGCTGTTGTATATGCATACATGAATAAGGATTCTGTCACTTTCTAAATTTACTTGAAACTGGATAATGGGTATTGAGTATTTTATAGTTTGGTATTGCTACAGATCCTAATGTCAGTATTGCGTGTGCCATGAGGCTAAAAATAATCAGACCCGATTTAAAAAGGATATTGCTTGATATATCGTGTTGTTGCTTTAACGTTTTGATGAGATTTTTCCTTAAAATATATCCGGAAAGCCATTTGACTACCTTGCATTAGTCACACGTTTGCGGGTCCATGTAATGAAACACTCTTAAGAATCAAAAGCAGGTCCATGAAAATAATGATGTCCAACATGGTGTCATAAATGACCAATAGTAGGCAAAATTTGTAACCTCTTTCTTACATAAATTGTTGGGTACTCGTCAGAGGCGGTTCTCACGAGTACCCACAATCTATGTTTTGAGCAGAAATAAGGCACACAATGTGTACTCCCGTAAACCCCACTTTTTTCTATACACGTCGGGTTTAGAGGGGTCTTCGTTTCACGGACTTGTTAGCGTGATGTAAACACAAAATTGGGTAGAACCGCCTCAATTAGCATCACGAAACACGCCTATATAATTTTGACCCCCTTGAACCCCACTTTTATATAGTAAAACTGGGGTTTCCGGGGGGTATACCTTATATTTTTTATAATTTATGCTCAAAAACATAGATTGTGGGTACCCGATAGAACCGCCTCGTCGAGGCGGTTCTATCGAGTCCCCACAATCTATGTTTTGAGCAGAAATAAGAAAAATATCTCAATTTTTCATCTTAAAAATTTCTACTTTTTGGGCAAAAAATTGGCAATGTATTTGTATAGGCGTGTTTTCGTAATGAGAGACAAGACAATCTATGTATAAAGGAAAATAAGAAAATATACCACAAATGTCGTTTTTAAAACATGAAAAATAGATTTATCTCACACGTATAATTGACTTGTACGGTATACGAGTCGTACTATAGCAGTTAATAAGCATGAAATTGAGTTAATTTCTTTGGTGTAGGGTATCGAAGCCACCCAATAAATTGATCTTTACAGCCCTGGACTACTGTTGTCTGTGGAAAGACGATCAGCAAATACAGGTAGTTTGCTATTCTGACCATAATGGACACAGCCTTTAGCACAATGGAGTAATTGCCGGCAAGTGTCCTTGTGGGTTTAGCTCATTACAAAAGGAAATTCATTAAAGCAGACCTTCAATTAATTGGCCATTCTAGAGGTTATTAAGTCAGTGACTTCCCGTAAACTTTGTAACCTAAGCCTCCTTCGTTCAGGTGTTTTTCCTGTATTTCTCTGCTACCATTAACTGATTTCTCCAGATACTTTTTCCTTTTCTTTCTCTTTTTACTGCTTCACGCTCACATTTGAGCATTGCCAGCAGGACTTCCTGGGTGGAAACCAGTACTAAGCAATGTGAATGAAGTACCTTGCTCAAGGACACAACACTTTGGTCAGCGTGAGGATCGATCCCGCAACCTCTCGATCACAAATCCGATACGCTACCACTGCACCAAAGCGCTCCGCATGCCGGGCCAACGGTTCGACGTTGGTCCACCGATTTGTGCTCGCTGCATGGGCATTGTCTTATATTCGCACGTTTCCTTCGTTTCCTTTCTTCTTTCTTTCCATACTTGTTTCTTTAGGTATTGACTCAGAATGATCGTACTTTACTTTTCACCCGTTTGTAATTACAGTAAAGATCCTCTATTAACACCACCTTTGGTACTGTTCAAAAGTGGTCCTTAGGACCACTTTTGAACAGTACCATATGTGGTCTTTGACCGGAGGACACTGTGTGCAGAAAAAAAACAATAAAGAGTAACTGAAACTTTCTGAATAAGCTTTTCAAAGCAGAATTAGTTTCAATTTTTGGTGGTCTTAGTAGCGGAATTACTTTGAATGCCACTACAGTTCAGTCGCCAGTCCTTTGCTTGACCATCACGTATCATAAATACCGACTTATCTATTATTTGTTCTATTTATGCTGTACTTACCATTGACAAGTGTTTGTTTTTGTTAGAGATTCTGTTGACTCTCGCATTCTTGTCACCCACAAATTCTTTAAATTGTTTCAAGCCCCAGGAATTAAAATTGTTGTGGGTATATTGTTCAGCAAGAAGACCTTAACCTGATTGACATACCAGCGCGAAGAGATTCTTGTTCACATACATGTTGAAAAGAATATAGTTCCTCATGTTTATTTGTAATTACTTGTCATGTGTCCATAAGCAGGTTATTTTGTGATTTCTCACGAGGCTTTAAAAACGTGGCAACTACCACAGAACTTCTTTGGCAATTCTCTACATTTCGTTTACGATTTTTACGGACGCAAGAATAACTTTGAGACAATAAAGCTAAGTCTTAACATGTTTACAAAGAGCACGAAAAGTATATCGGTGCAATGTACACCTTTGAAGATCCCATTTTATACAGAGAAGCTTTTTTTCTTATTTCTGCTCATAAACGATCATCCATAAACTATTTTGGAGTAGAAATAAGGCAAATCCTGAATGAATTCCTGATCCTGTAAGTATATGTATCTATTTGCAAGAATGATAACACATCCCCTTGTTTTTTTTTGTTTTTTGTTTTTTTTTCATGTCGGCAAGACGATTATTTTTCCGATGAAAATTTGCGATATGTTTCCGATTTCTGCTCCAAACATAGGTTTTGAAAGCTCGTTAGAACCGCCTCCTTGTTTTTAAGGACAATAAAGGAAAGTATTGTATACATAACCTTGTTATCTCGGCCCCCGCCCATAGGGGGTTGAAGAAATATATGGGCCACATGATGCTTCCACGCAGAGCTGAATCTGGCCCGCACACTGGTACTGATAAACCGCTTAGAGGATCTAAGCCTGTCCGGGAACCGGGGTGCGAGGCGGACCGTCGATGCTCATAAACCCTATTGGTTTCATTGGGCGACAGGGCTTGAGATGTCATTTCATCCCAATGTGGGGTAAAAGTCCTTCAAAATTGGAAGCAACGTCTCCAAAATGACCTTTACAGTGTTGACGGGGACGTTAAACCTCAAATCAAACAAAACAAAAACCCTGTTATCCCTACTTTTCTAAAAACAAAATAGTGGTTTGCAGGGGCGTTCATTATATGGACTTGTCATCATGATATTTGAACAATTTAGGACCCTTCGTGTTGAAAATGTCATTGTATTTAGAGAAAAAATAGGCTTTGCATTGTTTTCTATCTCTGTTCAAACTGCTCAAATGCACAGATTGACGATGCTCGTTAGAACCACGTGAGTAAGATGATTCTAACGGGCAACGACAGTATTTGCTTATAGCAGATGTACGGCATACAAAAGCATTATCATGTCTATTTTCTCCAAATACTTCTGATCTTGTTTTTTATCAAATATATATTAGTTATTACTTAACTCTTGAAGTATTTTATTGTCAGGTATGATTGTAGTTTTGAAAAGACATATTTAAAGTTTGCAATAATTTTGAAATTGGCTAATATGAACATAATTTTCTGCTCGTAAATGTCGCTTTTAACCCTTTGTTCGTGGGCATATGAAACATGTTATTTCAGAACTCGGTTGATATGGAGTAGTTAATAACCCATTGCATGCGGGAAACCCCTAAAGGGGTACCTTGGCAAACAGTGCCGGCCCGGATCAGACGCCGCAGAATGCGGCGTCTGATCAGGGCCTGCACTATTTGCTAACAGAATTTTCCGCCCAAAATTAGATTAAAAACGAAAAATAGGCCTGACACCCCTTATATGATAAATGGACTTGTCTAGCATATAGCAATGGGAGATTCCACAAGTATACAGTGGGTTAACTCTAGTTTATAATGCACATCAATACGCATGACCTGTAATGGAGCATTATATATAATTAAAACTCATGTCATTATTTACAATTAAAACTCAAAAAACATACACAAAGTACATCTCAACATGGTAAGCTACGAAATATGTCATAATTGATGTTATATTACGTGACCTAAACCCATAAATCAGACGGTTTATACAAAGACTAGGTCTTGTTTGTAATATGATTCCGTATTTAAATATAACAGGATGACAATGCGAATGAAAATTAACAAATATGTACCATGCTTTTTGTCATGAATATAAAAAAGGGCGTATTCGGAATTCATCTTCCACACTCAAAAACAATGGAGGGTATCTGCTAGAAGAAAGACAAGGGATTATATTTCACGCGGATGTATATCGGAAAAGATGTGTTATCGATGAAAACCGAAACTACGTGCATTGTATACACGTGACTGATAGATATTGATATGCAACTGTATCCTAAACTATTCTGCTGAATCAATCCTGCTCTGATTATTAAATGATTGATAAAATGAGCCCCGCCAAGCGAATTTGTGTCTTCGAGCATTCCGTCATGACAAATTTTAACTGCGCATGCCCAGCCATTCAGAGGGGCCAGGAATATGGCTTTCTGTCTGATGGTTCCTCTTGATTCACGGCTTGTATGGGCGAGCAGCGAAGGTTCTGGCGAGACTGCGCGGATGCGCAGGCTCGCCTGAACCTTCGCTGCTCGCATAGGCGATAAGTACCAAAATCGCTTGACGGGGCCCAAATAAATTGACGAATCACTTAAGATTTTGGTCCAGATACAAGATAATAGTATTGATTATCAGAAAACTATATCTACAGATCTTTGACTGCTATTGTTTTGATGACCCGAATTATTTTGCTGTTTGTCTAAACACACACGTAGCGACGTTGAGTCGGATGCGGTAGTGGCTGATAATTTTCTGAATATGCACGTGACTTTGATTACACCTGCTCCCACAATCCATTTCGTCCATTTTGTCGCGGAATAACACCACAAACCATTTTTTTTCTAACCATTTTTACAGAGCGTAGCTATACATTCTCTTAACAAAACATACAAAAAAGGTAAAAACAGAGTCAAACATCTTCGAATCCCGTCACGTTTCTGAACAAGTCCATCACGAAAACACGCCTATATAATTTTGACCCCCTTGAACACAACGTTTATATAGTAAAACTGGGGTTTACAGGGGTAAACCTTATTCTTCTTATATCTGCTTTTAAATATAGAGTGTAGGTACACGTTAGAACCGCCCCGATGAGGCGGTTCTAACGAGTACCAACAATCTATATTTTGAGCAGAAATAAGAAAAATATCACAGTTTTTTCACCGAAAAATTTGCGTTTTTTTTTCGGCGGTAAAGTTTGCAATGGATTTGTATAGGCGTATTTTCGTTATGGGTGTGGAAACATCCCTATAAATCACAGTTCATAAGCTCCACAACATAGGCTGTTGGTAAATGAGCATGATGGGGTGGTTGGGTTAGGCGAAGGTACCGTGTGTCTTACGGCGTTGGGCGTCAAACTAATATTTGCTTGCCGTTGGGCAAGGCCTGCTGTCTTGCTGCAGGTAAGGGTGGAGGGGGAGTGTTGTTCTTTATTCTGTTTCTTCATTTTCAGTCATAATCGACCTTCTACCCCGTATCTCTCTCTTTCATCCCCACTACTATTATTAGAGCCTGCGCATGACAAAACCTACAATATGACCGGTGCGACAAGCAGAGACTAAAATCAACCTGCGCACCTACCCACTATGACAAAACCGTTTGCTTGTGTCTCTTTGCATAGCTTTTAGCCTGTAATAGGTACATGCGATCAGCGACGACTCTGAGCACAGGTTGATCTGAGTTATCGCTGGTCGCTCAAGACTTCTTGTAGATTTTGTCATGCACTGGCGCATTTCTTCTTGGAGACGACACAAAATGACCCACAAAGGTTGATGTGTCGTTAAACCCCAACAAAATATAAATCTAATGAGCATGATGGGGTTCTCAGAACGGGATTGTAGATACAGGTGATTCTATCGAGCATCCACAGCCTATGCTTGAAGCACAGATAAGAACACATCACAAATTGTAATGAAAAAAAACAACGTGATTTTTAGAGACATTGAAGATATTTTAACTCACATAGGCACGTTTTTCCAGCGCACTTACACCGTTTTAAGGAAATACTGTAATAGACATCAATTCAGGTTGATTTCCCAATGCACTATGGTAGTTGGAACATAGGTTTTTTATGCCGCAAACAAATGCTTGAATGCCGTGGTATTCTCCCCCACAATACGGTTTGATACATGTTCGTTTTTCTTCAAAAGACAGTTTTTGTCTTCTATTTTTTTTTTACGCGAATGAAAAGAGCGTGACCAAATAACACAAAGAAACACCGACGGTATATCAAATTAACACGTACTAACGTCAAATAACGTTCTCCTACCCTGGCATGGCAAAAAAGATGGTTCACGTTTACATTAGTATATTACATTGGGACTGCGTGGTGCCGTGTTGAATTGTATCATATGAAGATTAGGCGCCATATGCAATGCTTTATTTCAGTTTATGTCTGTAGAACTAAGAATTTTCGGATCAAAATTTGTCATACATTATACTATTTCTCTTTCAAATATAGATTATGGAAGCCCGTGGCGGTTCAAAGGGGCACCCAGAATCTATGTTTTTGAGCAAGATCAAGGAAAATATTGTACACCCCGTATAACCCTCATTTTTTGCTTCATGTATGTACAATGTACAGTGGGATTTACGAGGGTTTCATGACAGTTTTCACATTTGCACGAGAAAACCCTGTCTATTTATATTGGACACTTTCATAAGGTGACACAGCCCTTATAAAACCTCGTATTCTTTAAGGGGAATGATAACCGTTCATGGGAGGCAACACTTTCATAAGTATTTTTGTCTACCACATCATTAGGGATCTGCTCGAGCTCCCGAGAAGCGAATATATTCCTTTATAAATAGGCATCAGTTTATGGAACAACGAAGGGGGCGTCTCAAAAGGCGACTACCTTGTAAAACATAAATAAAAACACCCCGCCACACACACATACACACACACACACACACACTCACACACGCGCACACACAAGCAAGCAAACAAATAATGATAAAAATACTGATATAAATGAAAATATTAATAAATTGAAACAAAACTAAAAATGTGTCAGGTATATCGCCTGAAAAGAACAATATTTTTCATGAAAGTTCAAGTCCGTTTATTGACCAGCAATAACGCGCACTGTATGTCTGTCGCTGTTACTCGTTATTTTAGTATAATGTTGCTATATTTTTTCATTATTTTTTTTTAATTCCGATTCGGTGACACTGGCATGTTTTGTGTCTGTCTTTTTGTACCGAGTCGATAAGGTAAGCTAACCACATTTTCACTAAATACGGGTAGCTTTGGAAATCCAACATCATTATTAGAAAAGTGGGATGTAACAGAACCGATACTCGAGTATATATTACTTTCCTTACTATTGCTAAAATATATAGCTTGTGGGTACTCGTTAGAACCGCCTCAATGAGGCAGTTCTAACCAGTCCGAACAATCTATGTAACAAAAATGAGAGAATGGTCACAGATCCGCGTCAGCATGAAAGAAAATTTTATCTCAGATAGATGTGTTATCCTACAGCGCAATCATTCCAACACTTGGTTCAGCTGAATGACCTAATCTTAGGACCGGAAAATCTAATCCACGGCGTCCGTCGTCGGTGCACTTGATTGAAGCACCGACCACGGCTCTACTTGTACAAGGCGACGATGTTTCTTTCCAATAGTACCCAAGACCTTGTAGTACCCAAGACTTTGTAGGATGTAAGTCATTGACTTTTGAACTTGTCACCGGTATGGTTGTCACCAGTGCGGTAAAAGCATATTTTTTCCAAGTGTGAAATAGCGCAATGGCTTAATAAAATAACATTTCATTTCACGCGCCATTTAGATCCTTATAAGAAGACAGTCATTTAATTTAATAACGCTTGCCTGTGACAGTATGACGGGATATCAAATTGCCCAAACCAGGAGCTAATTTTACGTCACAGGAGGCATGTTTGTTAAATTGTAAACTAGCTGTTGTGATACCGCGGGCTTTTTCGCTTAAAATGCGTCGCATATGTTACTCAGTCACTGGAGCCTCACGCCCGCCCCCATCCCCCCCCTCCCCCCGAACCACACACACACGCACGCACGCGCGTGACACCAATATACATTTAGCGCCACCACTTTTGGTCATTGGTAAATGGTGTAGATCTTGAACAGACGACAAGGGTTTACCCTGTTTGTTTAAAAAATAGGATTTTCTTCGCGAAATTACAACAATCATCGTGATAACAAACCGATGATGAACACCCAATACACCCCACTTTGCATAAAGAAAAGTATGATATACATTATTATTTTTGATCATGGTTCAAGAACATAGTTTGTGGGTACTCATTTGAACCGCCTCTTAACGAGCACAAAACAAGCTTGTGGGTACTCATTAGAGCACACAATCTCTTTATAGCAGGAATAAGAAAAAATATCAATTTTTCATCAGCAAAATGTCATTTTGGAGCCATGAAAGAATTTGCTATGTCACATACAAGAATAAGCAAAATAAAGATTGTGTGTGCTCGTTTGAACCGCCTCATCTTTTTACAGCAGGAATAAGAACAATTTTTCATCAGCAAAACGTCATTTTTTGGAGCCATGAAAGAATATTCTATCTTACATGAGTCTGTTCGCCCAATAATCTTCTCGTGTATCGCGTGACTCAAGTAATAACCATACTTGCTAGAAGCTGACATATTGACAGCTCTTCCTGGAGATTTTAGAATTACCGTGGAGGGATGGTGCTTATGGGGCTGCGATAAAATGTACCCCGGGACACGTGTTCCGCTTCGTTAACTTGTCGCTGCAAATTTGATTGATTTTTATGTAAATTGCGAATCATTGCAGCATCATGTTCCCGTGGTTATTTAATACAAACTGGGTTAAATCAATGATTCAATACAATAAAATAACGCATCATATGTTTCATTCATTCAAACTTGTGACACAGATGTTCTATATCAACATTTAAATAGGGCGGCGTTTAGTTGACTGACTTCGAGATCTTAAGGATACTGGTGGCTCAGAGCACATATGGGCTACCCATAGACAAAGAGAGGATTTCGCATGGAGTCGATGTTCTTTCTCGACCGAGTTACAGACAATCCAAAGAACAGACAGTCCAAACCAGTTTCTAACTGCGCAGTGTTCTATGACCATTGCCCATGTGGAGTTTGGGTAAATGTATAAAAAGGCAAGAGTAATGCACCAGTCATTTGTTACCACTGCCCCCCCCCCCCCCCCCCACACCCCACCACCCACCTACGGGGAGTAGCGGGGACAATAACTGTTCACTTTTCACAGCCTTGCTAGAAGCCCTGCACCGCGAGGACCTCCTGAATGTCATTGTCCCGCTGTTAATAATAGTTAATTCCACTGAGGTATGTTTGTATAATACCAAACCCCCTGCATTAACCCGGCACTGCGGGGGAACACAGAGAGTAACTACTCCGCATATTAGCCCCGCATTTCCCAACCCATCCCCGTAGGTGTGTGTGTGGGGGGGGGGGGGGGGGGGTTACAAATGACTAGTGCATAAAGTTCATTCACGCCAGGGATCTGATCAGGGGAACATTAGCAAACCGTGCAACCCATATCAGCCACCACAGAACGCGGCTACGCTGTTTGCTTAAAGTTGAAGAAGTTTTGTAAAACTTACAATAAATCCGTTTAACCAGACATCCCTTAAAATACAATAAATCCGTCTCGAACTATTGAGTGGATGATGCTTATTTGTCATATGCGGGTTTATCCCTTTCCAATCACAAGGAACCTGTAAAGGGGTCAATGGAAGCCCCTCCTTTTTGGTTCATGTATTTTTCTACAATATAAGAAATATGTTATAAAACAGACAAAATATTTAGCATTTCCATTGCAGTTCAAATCCATATCGACAGGTATAAAATATATATTTACATTTAAAAGGAGTTCATAAGCTCATAAAATTGAAATTTGAATTAAATTCCGTAAATACGGAAGCTTTCAAGCTACCATTAAATTGCAATTAAAATGAAATTCAATGTTTCATTCACCTTCCGCATTTCTAAAAAGGTTGCAGCATTTAAAGTCATTTCACAGCGTCTTATGTCTGCAGCAGGGCTATATAAATTTAATTAACTGCATATCTGCATTTCTTAACGCTTATTACCTTATATTGCTGTCAAAATGCATTCTCCTGTCTTTATGATATATAGGAATTATCTTGTCACATTTAGCATCTCTTGACAAACTCCCACATCATACATTGAAGAGTAGAGTTTACTGGGACATTCATTGTTACAAATCAGTGATTCCTCTGCGACCTACAATCGAACTGCAATGGCTCGAACACATTTTGGACCTTGAAATCCGTTCGAGACAAAGGTGGTCCGAGCCACCGAGGGTTCATCTAAGATCCCGGTCAGGAGGCATAATATGGACATCGTTTCAATATTCTTCAAAATGTATGTTGTGTGTACTCATTAGAATCGCATCATCGATGCGATTCTAATGAGTACACACAATATACATTTGTAAGATGAAATAAAACTTTTATCTCAAATGTATGTATATCTGCAGTTACGTTTTTTTCCTGGGGACTCAGGAACGAGTTAGAAACAGCCATGGTTAACGAGCCATCGGTGTTCGAGGCATCGAAGGATCAATGTACAAGGTTACATCACGAAAACACGCCTACATAATTTTGACCCCTCGAACAGTAAAACTGGGGTTTAAGGGGGTATGCATTATTTTTCTTATTTCTGCTCAAAAACATAGATTGTGGGGACTCGATAGAACCGCCTCGTCGAGGCGGTTCTATCGAGTCCCCACAATCTATGTTTTGAGCAGAAATAAGAAAAAATCACAATTTTTCATCTTAAAATTTCTATTTTTTGGCCGAAAAATTGGCAATGTATTTGTTTAGGCGTGTTTTCGTAATGAATCTTTCAGTTCTGAGTTTCTGAAGAAGACTCTAATTTGAGGAGTTTGTTCCAAATTATAAACATGTGCCGAAATGTCGAAATGTATAGATCTTAATGAGACGGCTTGTAGCGAGCCGTCTCCTCTTTGAGGACATTGTTGCGAAGGCATCTGTACCGGTCCCAGGCTGTAGGATAACAGACTCGAACAAGTTGTGATATGGACATTTTGATTTCCTCTTTCATTCATTTTCCGATCTAGATTAAAGGTTGAAGGGGTCTCCATATATCTCCCAACTGTAATATATGTCTAAGACAGCCTTCCCAGCCTTCCCAGCTATAATATGTCCAAGACAATCGTGCTTTCCTGCAGACACGTTTGAATGAGTGTGCATTTATACGGTACACTGTATAGACCAATGCACGAACTTGTCGAACTCCTTTTGGAGTTTGCTGAGCTTGTGGTCAGTCTATCTGTTTGTCTGTAAGAACATGTAAACTTGCATATTGTAGGAAAGTAACTCTCCTTTTGTCTTTCCGCTTGTTATGTTTTCAATAAAGTGAAGTTATTTTGCGTGTTGTGTTTCTTCCCCTTTGTTGTCTTGGAAGGGAGGTGTGAGGTAATTCTATCGATTCCTGATCATTGCCTTCACTTCTATTTTTCATTAAGACTGCCATAAGGCCCTGTAAGCAAAGCACACAACTGAGCATGGAAGTCTTGTTTTATTGAGATTCTTCGTAAGAAGTAATGAAATTTGCAACTCTGTTTACGTCCTCAAGATGCAATGTACTTATAGCACATACGATTTAACCCGTTTGGTACCAAATGGAATCTTCCTCTTTACATATGGCAGCAGTTCATTTCAAAATTTAGGGGTGTCATGCAGGTTGTGTTTTTATCAAAATTTATTTGGAAAATGACTAAACATTAAGCAAACAATGGAGGCCCTGATCAGACGCCGCGTTCTGCGGCGTCTGATCTGGGCCTGCACTGTTTGCCAGGATACACGTTTTGGGGTTTCTGGTACTAAATGGGTTAAGTGTGCGTTTCAGTATAACATTTTACTTCATGACAGCATTACTATGGGATTCTCGGTTTTATACACCGCTCAAAATGCTTCATCATTATTTCTACCTAACAGTTGGTAGTTATACGTTTTGCATGTTCTTTTGCCTTGGTTACAGGCATCGTAAACTAAACTATGACAAGCCAGCTCATGAGAAAAAGCTCTTTTCACATAGGTGAGAGCAAAGGCTCTGGAGAGCCTGGCCATAAACATAAGCGCAGGCTTGCCAGAGCCTTTGCTGCTTGCGGGACCTTGAGATGCCTTCATGCAGTATCATTGCGCCAAGTCCTAAAAGGAGACAGCCTGATCACACCTATATAATTTGAGCCTTAAACCCCACTTAATGTAGTAAAAATGGGGTTTACAGGGGTACATGTATACATTATTTGTATTATTTTTGCGGTACATGTATACATTATTTGTATTATTTTTGCTCAAAAAAATATATTGTAGGTGCTCTTTAGAACTTCCCACAACCTATGTTTTGAGCAGAAAAATGAAAACTGTCAGAATATTTTATTTGAAAATTTTCATTTTTGGTGGCAATATATTTGAATAGGCGTGTTGAACATACCTGAACATTCGTCGGTTCAAATAAGAAACGTGCGTGTGTTGCTTTAGTAGTAGACGAACAAGCAAAGAATATCGGGCCAACATCGGGCTGAAAGCGTATCGCTGTCTGTCCGACATTGGCCCGCTTTTTATTTTGTCATTTGCCACTCTTTTTTTTTTTTTTTTTTTGCTATTTGTGGGCTGTGATCTTTGATTGCAACGTTCCTTTCTAGAGCGTCCTCTTTTAAATTATTATTTACCACGATCATACACTTCAGTGCAAGAGTTTCTTTTTGTATCATTCTGGGTTTATTTGCTATCACTGAAAACACAGTTTGTTGTCATTTTCATGTTAGGCCGAGGTAATTTTGTTTTACTGTTTACAATCGCATTTGAAGGGGCCATTTTGCAACACCCTGTAACATTGAATAACATATTATAACACTGTCCCAAAATAATTTAAAATGCCAAAAATGTTACGTGTCACAAGAAAACGCTTTATAACATGGCGGTCAGGCAAGGCTCAGATAGGACTGCGCCTGCGCAGGTGCATGCGAAGACTGATCAGTGTTTTTGTTGTCCGCATGTGGCTTCTCTAGACCTTAGGCTTGGCAGTAAGATCACACCTGGGCATAGGTGTAGGTGGGTGTGGGCTGGTCGATTACACGTTTTGTCATGGCGCGGCTGGTTTGTAACATCTGTTCATGTATACCCGTTTGATTATAACACATTGCTGTTGTTTGTTAAGTTTTTCGCCTTGGCAGGTCAAAGGCAAGTAGTATAAAGCCATATAGTTTCACACTTTCAACAATAACAAACACTATTTGGTCTTGAAGTGGTTTTAAATCCATCAAGCCGTCAGACAACGCAATACAAATCAAGAGTTGTCCCTAGGTAACACATAGCCCGTCCGTTCTTGAAAGGAGATAATTAAAAAAAAATAAATAAAAATAACATACCTTAGAACAAGCTACACACGCAATCTCAATCGTTTTTCATCCATATATGCATATATGAAGCGGATGGAGTTTAAGGGTGGGATGTGTGTTTTGGTGGCTGTGTGGGGTAAAACATTGTCCTTTTCAGGAAGTGAATTACGGAACTACATATTCGTTGCCTTACAAATTATAAAGGGAAAGCATTTGCTCTCAGGAGCAATCATTAAGAACTTCTCAACACAAAACTCTTATCGTTATGAAAAGACCCCTCCTCAGGTGCAAATTTCTTACTTTAATAGTTTAAAACCTTTATTGGTAAAGGGATAGTTTTACATGTTGCTCTGTTTGTTTGTTAGTTTGAATTTAAAGTAAGGTCATTGTGGAGACGTTGCTTCCGATTTTGTGGGACTTTTACCCGACATTGAGATGAAATGGCATCTCAAGCCCTTCCGCCCAATGAAACCAAAAGGCTTATATGCACTGTGTGGTCTGACTCAACCCGTTTTGCCTGGGCAGGCTTAGTTCCTATAAGCGGTTTACCAGGACTCGTGTGTGGTCAGTTTCAGCACTGAGTGGAAGCATCATGCACCCCAATCTATTTCTCCAAGCCCGAATGGGCGGGGGGGGGGGGGGGGGCAGAGTTTACTTGTTGCCTCCCCCGAAATCGTATCTATATCTATTGCCCTTCTCGTTTTGCCACAGATATTTTATCTCCCTTATGTGACGCTTTTCAACATTTTAACTTGCCAGTAGCACGCGAATAGGGGTTTTATATCCCAGCTGTCCTCTATATTAAAATTGCTTACCGCTTTATAGTGCAGACCTATATCAGATTCTACAAGAACAATCTGCCCTTGCAAAATCCACCTTGCTATATTTTAGTGTATTAGTCAGTTTGACAGTAATGAGTATATAAACACGTAATACCATGTATAAAGTTGAAGAAGAGTTTTAGGGGGTAATATTACACAACCTTTGTTAACAACGTTTTAAGTGTTTTACGATTACAGACCTTTGAACCCAACGTATTGTAAGCATAAGAATAATAAAAGATCGAGTGTATGTAATAAAACTAAAAATGATAACACATAAAGTATATTGACACAGGCAAGAAAAATGTATAGAATGGCCCTTACACGTAAACAAGTAAGCTTCCAGTGGCATGCGTCGTTATACATGCAGAATAGTAAATAAGAAAAGGAACAAACTCTCAAGCCACCAAAAGCGTATAAAAAGTTAAATAAAGATAAAGAAGCTTTATTTAACGTCGCATATCCGAAACAAATAACATAAGCTCTGCAGAGCTTTTATTGCGACAAACAAAGTATACGATAACAAACTACTTACTGGCTTCATTTATCTTCCTAGGACTACCCCTGATAATGCGGGCGTTAATGATATGAAGACACTACCCTCACACAAAACATCGACAACATTAAGCGAATTACATATACAACAATGTATGAACCTGCATTGGAATGACCTCCTTTGAAAGAAACGGAGGAGGGTTTAAACTTTGCAACTTCGCCGTTTTCTAAGTTTCGACCCTCGACCAATCCCATCCCACCCCACGCACCCACCCATATTCCAATGAAATATTCTGTAAACCATGTCAAATTGACAGGCAAGGTCTCCTAGCTTCTTTGCCTGAAAGATACTGGACCTCCCAGCTGGCACGATACACCGCAGAAATATACTAACACTATATAAAACTATAAAGCATTTTAATCCCGGCATTTATGAGGGGGTCTTCCGAGGTATCCTGATCTCCTCAGACTCTACAGACGCCGTTGTGTAGGTTGACCAGAAAAAGAAAGAAAATAAGGAAAATTTCTTTAAAAAGTTGGGTGGCCGACCAAACGGCATACCTGCACGCTCTCGCTTTCTTCCAAGACTTCAGTAGTATACACTGGAAGACGTCCATTTCGAAAAGATGCCTGTACAAATACATTGTAAATTTTACCGCCGAAAAATCGAAAATTATAAGAAGAAAAATGTTGATATTTTTCTTATTTCTGCTCAAAATATAGATTGTAGTTACGCGTTAGAACGGCAGTCTATATTTTGGAGCAGAAATAACAAAAATAAGGTTTATCGATGTAAACCCAAGTTTTACTATACAAAAGTGCGGTTCAAGGGGGTCAAAATTATATAGACGTATTTTCGTGATGATATTGGTGTAAGGGCGACAAAATATTTTGAAAGAATGAAACGGTAAAGAATGTAAATCGCAATTTCTATTTAGCCGTTTTTGAGTTAAAGTGTGACATCTGTTACAGATATATACAACTGATTGTGAGTTAAAATTATGACTTACATCAGTGGACATCTGTTACTTACACAGACCGCTGTACATTTCGCGGTTTGTTTGATATGTGTCATTGATAGAGTTTGTCAAATTCTGACACTTGGCTCGCGCCACTAAAAGCACTGAGAAACACTACAATATCTCTTGTGATTATAATCTCAATTATTCTTTCTTGTACCGAGGCATTGTGGGATGTTCTTGGCACAAGGTCTAGCCAATATACCACAGTCTTGGCAGCGAGCCCCGCGCATTACATTGCAGTACACATATTTAATGAATATTGTCTTCACTTCAATATGTTTAGCATCTTTGAAATCGCAAGAAAAAAAACAGTAGACAGTATTTATTTATTCGTCCTAATGATTTGCTTTAATTATCCTTTTAAAATAGGAGCATTATGATAAGCTGAAAATATACGCCTAGTGGTGATAGATCAGGCTGGGCCCCGTCAAGCGATTTTTGTACTTATCGCCTATGCGAGCAGCGAAGGTTCAGGCGAGCCTGCGCATCCGCGCAGTCTCGCCAGAACCTTCGCTGCTCGCTCATACAAGCAGTGAATCAAGAGGAACCTTCAGACAGAAAGCCATATCCCTGGCTCTCTGAATGGCTGGGCATGCGCAGTTAAAATTTGTCATGACGGAATGCTCGGACACAAACTCGCTTGGCGGGGCTCAAGCTGATCTGTGTCCACTAGACGCTCAATGGTTAGTTACGGCTCCAATCATTCGCAGTTTCAACAATGAATACACTGTCGAAACTGTGTCTTTTATACAATATACAGGGATCCAGGAGCTTTGAAGGCTACCATGGTTACATAGATCCAAGGCCATACGGTTCGGTGAAAGGCAGGTTACGAACTCATCCATTGTTGGTCTTCTCTCGCCTGATTTCTTACCATGTAAGCGGCCCGCCCTAGATAGGAACTGTTTTGTAAACATTGTGCAGGTCGCAAATGACCGTTTCGTCGCTCGTCTCGCGTTACAAGACAAGCGTACCTTTTGAAAAAGACCTGACCGTTTATATAATTATGCAGAAAATCATCAGGACATTGGATGGGGATTTGGAGATAGGAGAAGGGGTACTGCGACTGCAAGTGCACTGTTTGTTGTGCATAACTCGTGACAGAACTTTACGCCTACAATGCACTTTTCTGGTCTCGCTCTTAGAATCATCATACTAAAACAGAATGAGATTGCAACTTGTTTAACCAAAAGGTTAATTTCTACAAAGTTCTGGTAAGCACATATTTAAAAAAAAATGTTTGTATTTACATGTACTATATCTTTTCGAGAACAACTTTTTCTTGGCATCCTACCTTCCCATTGGTCCAGATAAAATGTATCAAGGCTAATGTTTGGGGGGGGGGTAGTTTGTCTTTTGTCTCCTTAAAACATATGTTGTAGGTATTTGTTAGATTTGTTAACAAGTACCTACAACATACATTTTTAACACCAAATATCAAAAATGATCCATTGGTGGTGTCCCTCACTCCTCATCAAGGGCAATGGCCATCTTTCAACGCGTCAACATAAGTTCAACACCTGTCCATGTTCAAAGAAACGAAAATATATGCTTTAGCTTACAGCAATAATAAATAACAGTAAATGGGATATGTCAGTTTCTGTATCATTTTTCTATGCTTCAAGGTGTTACTCCAGTTCTCTTACTATATATGTTTCACTTTCATTTCTAACAAAAAACATCAATTTCAATTAAGATTGTCTTATTGATAGCACCTGAATGACCGATGACCGTTCGCTTTTCAGTATTGTTTGGGAATGTATAGCTCGGCGAACCTCTCACTTTAGGGATAATTTATATGAATATTATGGTCAAATGTTCAACTGTCATAAATTTTTGCTTTTTACACTGATAAGCTAAAAGTCACTTCAGGCCACGAGTTAGTCGTAAGTCATTGAATGAGGTTGTAAACACGCAAACCCTATAAGTAGTTTGGTATGTACACGGTTTGCATTATTTCTTTTTCCTTCGAGTCCGTTTTGCATTTTTTTTTTGTTTGTCTTTTTTTTTTTAATTTTAGTGTATTTTATTATATTTTGCTCACGTCTATGATACGCGGAAGTTAAACAAATTGCATATCACACATTTTTATTCAAAACATTCATTTTGGGTGCTCGTAAGAATCTAACAAACACCTTCTTTGTTTGTTTGTTTGTTTTGAGGTTTTACGTCCCAGTCAACACTGTTTAGATCATTTTGGAGACGTCAATTTTCATTTTGTAGGACTTTTACCCGACATTGAGACGAAATGTCTTTTCAAGCCATACCACCCAAAGAATCCGACTCGCACTAGCGAAAAAATGAAAAAGTTTAGAATTTATCGCCGATAAATCGTAATGTCTTCAATATACATGTATCTTAAGTGTTTTATTTTTAAATTCCTAGGGCACATATACACATACCATGTATATGGACATGGTAATGTAATTGTTCTTTTGAAGTTTAAAAGAACGATTTTTTGTTCTTGTTTGTTTTTTGCGTGGGACTAAAATGTTTTGTTTGACAATTTTCATACTTGTCGTAGTTTTTGTCCTTTTAGAAACAATCTTTTTGATTGTTTGAACCTTACATCACGTTTTGTCTTTTAAACGCTGATCTATAACCCGCAAAATTCAAAAGCGTACCAAAATAGCAGGTACATAATTTGACAATATTTTGGCTAGCTCTCAAGAAGTCTTCATTATTGCTTGGTCAAACCTGCCAAATTATTTCCACCTTGCGCGTGCATATTGTGGCTTTTGGCAAGGTCGTGAACTATTCTTGGCTCTTGTAATCAAAGCACTGAGAGTACTGGTGGGTCGATTGTCTCTGAGTGTAGGCTGGAAACATATAGAAAATTCCTATATTAAGACCACCTTCGGGACTGTTCAAAAGTGGTCTTTAAAACCACTTTTAAACAGTCCCAAAGACGCTTTCCCACTAGAGCCTTCTGGATGTGAAAAGCACAAAAGAAATGTAACTGAAACCTTCTAAATATGCTTTTAAAAGCATAATTGGTCTTCATTTTAGGTGGTCTTAATGGCGGAATTTCAATGTATCCTGACCGGCGACTTAGACTTGCTATAGATAACTTTAAGTAACACCCTGACCTCACAGCGATAAGCATAGCACGACTATTTTCTATAAATAAGCGACACCTGTAGTTCCCACAAATCAGCGATTGTCACGCGCGCAGATCAACATCGAACTGCTACTCTATTCAGCACATTTGTCGACCCAAAAAGCACCGGATATACAGAATGAAGTAGCATTAGAATTAAGATGAAATCACCGGTGTGTTTACAAGTAGGATCAAGGCCATCGTTTGGAACAAAAAAAAAATTACACCACAGAACTGATAAGTGCTGATTGGATAAGGTGTTCTTGGCCAGTCTAGCTACCGTAGTTTCGGCCAGTGGCCCTCAATTGCAAACATTTGGATTCCAAAGGACCAAAAAGTGTAAGTTTCACTAAATTGAAAATATCGGCATAGATGACGGCAAGGCCTGTACATGTACTATTATACATTAGAATTCCTATTGAGACCCCCTTTGTGACTGTTCAAAAGTGGTCTTTTAACAGTTCCAAAGGTGGTCTGTTCCTAGGTGAAGAAAACACAATGAAATACTTCCTGAAACCTTTCAAACATGCTTTTACAATCAGACTTTTCCACTGTTGGTGTTTCCGTAGCGTCTAGTTGTTTCATGTTTGTGTTTGTTTCCCTTTGGTGTCTCTGATGGGAGCTGTTGATTAATTGTATCGATCCCTGATAATTGGGGTTCACTTTTATTTAACTCTTATTTTTAGCTAGTCTAAATAGCGGAATCGTACAGTCTGCTCGGTCCCTTTTTTCTTGGAAAGCGCATGCGTGCAGTTTAATATAATATTATCGTCGTAGCTTTTATGGATCTGGGAGTGTTTTTGGCTTCGTTCGCTGTAACATTGTACACGTTTCTTCTGTAAATAAAAGTCATGGGAACTCGTTAAAACCCCCTCACTGAGGCGGTTCTAACGAGCTTCAATCGTCAAGGAACAATCACATGTCCAAGTAAATCCCTTCAGTTCATTGGGAATTTGTTAACATAATGTAAAGTGTTAACTATAAAAATACATTTTCACATTTCAGCTGTTTATTCCTGACATTTGATAGTGTGCAATGTCGGTACATTAACCTTTTTGTACCGGAAACCCCAAAACCGGTACCCTGGCAAACAGTGCAGGCCCAGATCAGACGCCGCAGGGCGTACACTGCTTGCAAAAAGTTCTGCCATTTTCCTAATAAATTTTGAAGAAAAGGCAACTTGACATCCCTAAATTTTTAGATAAACTCCTGCAATATATAAGGAAGAAGATTCCATTTTGTATAAAAAAGGGTTAAAATTTTATAGGCCATTATCCCTGCAGCGTTTTGAAATGTAAACAAATTTGCTTTTTAAGGTCAAGAGAGAAAAGAACACGTGTTGATATAAACTCTATACCTTAAAAACTTGATACTTTAAATTGCCTATAAAAACATGGTAAGCAGAATGACCCTTAATTATTGGATACATTATAATAATGATCCATTAGAAGTTATCAGCCGTGTGAAAATTTCGATCATTCCGAATTAAAGTCGTAAAACGCACCCGAGCATACATGAGGAGACCACTGAACGATATAAGCACCCTGTTTTGACTAATAAAATGTCTACCTTGTCCATTGTCAGTTCATATTTTAATTCTAGTCCATTTTCAGTTCATATTATACCAGTTTTTCTATTATTGTAAGTCTTACTAAAATCCGAGTAGATTGTTCGATGGGGCAAAAAAAATTACGTGTAATTTTCTCAACCGGGGAGTCCACTTGTTGGACAAGACGTGCTATCTTTGCTGCAGGTACGGTGGGGTGGGTGGGTGTGGTTTTCTTCAATTTCGTTATTTTTTCCTTCTCTCAGTTTTCTTCTAGTTTTTGTCACCCTTCCTCTGGAAGACGACACAATGACCAACACGGGTTGACCTTATGTTTATCTCCGTCGAAATCAATCAGTTTATTTAATACAAGTCCATATGATTTCTGCAGTTAGTAAAGACACTGCTCTGGGACTGCACGCGTGCTGGTCACTAGGTGGTCAATTTCAACCATGCCGGATTAAAGCACTGCCTTCAATCCATTCAGATAATCTGTACTTCGCTTAATCACGAAATCACTTTGTAGGATTTGATATGCAAGTTCATTGTTTCACTAGTGGGCCTGCGTATCAATGCCGGATTAAAGTAAAAATTCCCCTAAAATACGTTTGAGTCTCACTGTTTGGCTTTTACTTGTGTTGGACAGCGTACAAAAATGTCATTGGTTCGAATAGCCCTGATTTTGTATCAGTTCAACACCTTTTGATAAAAACTTCATATACAGTAAAATTCCACTATTAAGACCCCCTAAAATTAAGACTAAGTCTGCTTTAAAAAGCTAATTTTGAAGGGTGCACTTAATCTTTTTTTTTATTACCTGCCCACACTGTCCTCTGGTCAAGGACCACCTTTGAGACTGTTCAAAAGAGGTCTTAGAGACCACTTTTGAAAAGTGGTCTTAAAGACCACTTTTGAACAGTCCCAAATGTGGTCTTAATACAGGAATTTTACAGTACAATACCCGTCTTGCGATCCCAGATCTTATGTCACCGGGGCACTCAACTGATATTTGCTTACAGTTGGGAAATACCTGTGTCCTAGCAGCTATAGTCGATAAGGGTGGCGGGTGATATTGTTTGTTATTTCTTCGTTTCTTCACATTCTTTCATTTTGATTTTTCCTCTTCCTCTTTTTTTATATCTCTTCTGTCTCTTTTTCTCTGGAGATGACAAAAATCGGCTCACAAGGGTTGACATGTCGTTAAACCCTGTAAACAGTCAATCGATCCCAGAATGCAATCGATTATGACAGTTAATTTGAGGTTTAACATCTCCGTCAACACTGTATAGAGGCCATTTTGGAGACGCTGCTTCCAATTTCTTGGGGACTTTACTCGACATTGAGATGAAATGTCATCTCAAGCCCTGTCGCTCAATGAAACCAATAGAGTTTATAAGCATGGACGGTCCGACTCGCACCGCTTTGCCTGGTCGGCTTCAGCTCTGCGTGGAAGCATCAGGCAGCTATGACAGTTAAGTAAACAACCCTTGAATAACGACAAAAAGACTGAACGCAAGACCCATGCAAAGACGTTATACAATAATTATAATATTTTGTGTACAAGTCAGATTTTAATAATACGTCTCTGGTTTCGGTTGATAATATATGTCTTTCCTTTATCTGTTGATATTTGAGTATGTATCATCTCCAATACACCTGTGGACACAAAAGCGTTCAAACTCCTATGAAATAACTTTCAATGAATCTCTTTGCATCAAGTTAGTTTGACAAGCAAATGTCATCCATCAAAGAATTCTAAAACTAGATCAAGCAATTGATTGGTCTCATTTTGGAAAACACTTTCTGATTGACATTTGAGATGTATTTTGATTGGACAGTGCAGGGATCAGCAATGAAATGTACACCACCTTGTGTTTTGAATTTATTTCTGTCTGGCATTTGACTGATAGGATGTTAGGATATATTGAATGATGTTTCAAGTCAGAATGAAATGAAGCTCATCAAACGCTTTTGTGTCCACAGGTGTATATGTCCGTGTTGTGATCCCCTTCCCCCCTGAAATCCCCTTTCTTTATACAGAGAAAAACGTGTGTTTGTGTGTGTGTGTGTGGTGGGGGGGGGAGTGTAGTATGCCTAAGTTTGCTTATTTCTGCCCCAAAACGTAGATTAGATAAGAGTATAAAAACATTTTTGAAGATTAATCCAGGCCACACGCAGGCGACGTAAGAGCATGCCCAGCCATTCAGAGGGGCCAGGGATATGGCTTTCTGTCTGAAGGTTCCTCTTGATTCACTGCTTGTATGAGCGAGCAGCGAAGGTTCTGGCGAGACTGCGCGGATGCGCAGGCTCGCCTGAACCTTCGCTGCTCGCATGGGCGATAAGTACCAAAATCGCTTGACGGGGCCCAAATATAAGCAAATGCAACAATGAAAAGGAAGCAAAAGCATATCATTACCACGCCTATTCAAAATAATAAGTTTTAACGGCCTTAAAGTGAAACAATTCAGATGGAAACTGATGATAGTCCTGCCATCCACGCCCCAAACACAGACCGTGTGTCCCACCTTGGTAGGTCTATTACATGTAAGAATCCCACACTCCACATCAGGAGCAGAACCAAGGAAAAATATGTACACCTCCTTCATGCATAAAGTGGGCTTTTCTGGAACTTGTTAACGTGTTAACTAAAAAAACACAACATAATGACAAGGACATGCAAAGTTAAATTACGGAAAAGTTACTTAGAATTTGAAGATTTTTCCAAAACAACATAATTTGATAAGCAAAATGAGTAGTATTTTCAGTAGATAATAGGCATTAAGGAGTCCATTTTCTTACATGGAAGTGTTACCCTTATGAAACATGGTATATTTAAGTTAGAGTTTACCTATCTTCCAGTATACGA
Source organism: Lucinisca nassula (assembly GCA_963580285.1). NCBI lineage: Eukaryota > Metazoa > Mollusca > Bivalvia > Lucinida > Lucinidae > Lucinisca > Lucinisca nassula. The sequence goes on from OY757015.1 coordinate 104,515,933, forward strand.
AAACTGAACTAGAACGATTTAGCCCATATGCGACCTTCATCAAAGTGTAGTTTATATTTTCTTGTCCTTTGGGATCAATGTTTTGAAAATATTTGAGGGTCTCTGACGAGGCTTAATCGGCCAAAACTAGTTAGTCTGGCCCAGAAAAACTTTACCCCATACTTTTCAGTTCTAAGGTGTATTCCTTGCTTCCAAAGGATAACCCTTTCATAGAACATATTTGAGGGTCCGACTCGCGCTGTAGAGCCACATCGCACCACATATCCTGGGCAGACTTCGGTTTACCAGTATTCAAGTGCGGTCACTTTCAGCTCTGCGCGGAAGCATCATGCAGCCCCACCTATTTCTCAAAGCCCCTATGGGAGGGGGTAAGTTATTGTACTATCCAAGCAGCGAACATTAAGGGGAATTGATACACTTTCAGGGGAAGCAATCCCTACAAAAGTATGTTTGTCTCCCATGTCGGTAAAGGAAATGAGCAATTTTTTTCCTGTAAGAGTTGACCGCTTTTTCAATGGGACAGAGCTCATAGAAAAGCGAACAGGAAGTCCCGAAAGTTGTCTCCCTTTGACAAATGGCGGGAAATCTGCGAGGTGTTCCCATTCCCCGCTGATCGGACTGCGCTGACGCAAAAATGATGGGCCTCATATATGCAATGAATGCTTTCCATAATCTTGCATGGACGTATTTGACCTAGATTAGACACACACGTCACTAAATAATCAAACATTCCATTTGTAATATTGTTATTAGAGCCAGAATCTAAACAATAGCTGGTATTTATTGAAGGAATGCTCAGCACCTGTAGATAACACTCAAGAACAATTGGTGATTTTTTGTGTGCTTTTCTGCGAAATTGAAACCATTGCAAGTTGATGTTTCTTCCCGGTTTGTGAGTGGGTTGCACTTGTGAGAAATAGTTCTGCAGCTGTTGCAACACATATCGCATTGCTTCTTCTGAGAAAACGCCATCTGGCGGACATATTTCCCGCCTTATATTTTTACGAGTACGACAACTTTCCTGACTTTGTGTGCTTTACTTCCAAATGATTCTCGCTGAAAATGGGGTTTCTCCTTTCAGAGTGGGTCGCTATTATAAAAGGAGATAACTGTTTAAACGTTGTCTTTCCTGAAAGTTTATCCACCGTTTCGAAGGAAAAAAACGCTCACAAATCGTAATACTCTTACATGGAACGCATGCGAATTAAAATTATAGATATTGAACGAGCGCTTAGTGAATAGTTGGATGACTATTGGTGTACCCGACGGTGGCCATTTTAGATTGGGTTGTCATCCACGTGGCTAATTAAAAATGCATACTTAGGAAAATTGTTGTTGTTTTTTTAATTGTATTTGAAAGTATTCTAAGATCGTTTCTTTTCATACAAAGAATATATACAGTCGAACTTCATTCGCTCGAACACCTTTGGGACCTTGAAAATCTGTTCGAGACATGAGTAGTTCGAGCAACTGAGGGTTACTGTCAGGAGAAATAACGAGATACTTTTAGTCATCTTTTCGGTGTTCTATAATGAAAATGTATGCTGTGTCCTAATGAGTACACACATCATACATTTGCAAGATGAAAGACTAAAATCTTCTTAATTATCCTCCACTATTTAATATGTAGAGGATTTCGCTAGGAGCTCAAGAATGGGTTCGACACATCCATGGTAAACGAGCCATTGGTGTTCGAGCCATCGAAGTTCTACTGTATAATCTTAACTTACTGTTTTGGCATTCTTCCTTGCAAAGTGGCTTCCTTGCAAAGTGACTCTTTTCCACGTGTACGCATACTAATAAGACGTCAGATTTTTACGTCTCGTTTCTGGTTTGTATTTGTAACCGACATTTAAACAATACGCTTCGCAAGCTGTTTGCTTTAAATGAATGATTCGAAACATTCATTTAAAGCAAACAGCTTGCGAAGCGTATTGTTTAAAGCACTGCTTCCCTTATGTTTGCAAACCTCTTCTGATATATTATGTCTAGACCTAATCTTAAGTTTGTTTAAGGCTGAAAGCAGCAATCAGTTTGCCACATTTTGAGAACTGCAAACGAATTGCATCTGTCAGCATAAAGCTGCCTGAAACTCTCTGACTCATAGATGAAAAGTGTGCTTAATTAAGATCTCTCATTCGCTGGCTTTTAAACGTAAATGTGAAAGTGTTTGTATATTCTTATTCAAACTTCGTGTGAGAGCAAAACAATAATGTTTTTTTTTATTTGTGTTACTGGGTCAACCTGAAATTACTCCTTTTTTGCAGTTTCTGTTTTGAAGTTTTGCTAACCGTCTACTGTTGTTTGCTGGTCAGTGCTCCAAAATAGAACTTTGGACAGATTTAGAACAGGGGTCAAATGGCCAGACTATAACTATGTTTTATGGTTGTTTTTATATTAGCTCTAATCACTGCATTTGTTTATGTTAATGGAAAGCTTGTTACCCGAAGAAGTTATAAATTAATTTGACAATAACCTTGAAGGGCAATACAACCGCGACGATTCACCGCAGTCTCTAGCTTTGAACTGTTTATTTATTGACCATCGCCCAGTGCGCGACGTCTTGACACCCTTTTCAAAAATTTTCCGATCTTTTCACAGGTGTAAAACTGCTCCAGTGACCTACATAAGATTATGATATTTTATGTTTTTGCAGACATATTTTCTTGGATGCCAAGTAGTAAGGATTAGGCTTGTTATGAGAAAACATCATTTATATTAGCTTTTTGAACAAATGTCTCTGTCCCAGAAACTCATAAAGTTTACCAAATTCATGTAATGTATATGTACTGAGGAACATGAAAATCCCACAATATATATAGGCCTACAATGAAATAAAATTGGTGTGCGTATGACCATAGTCTGGTTATGGTAATGGTCTTTTCTTCATGTGTCAACGATGTATTTTGTTATTCTAAAGACCAGGGTCCAGTTTTTCAAAGCATCGTTAGCTTAACGACCCCGTTAGTGATCAAAGTTTTAACTGTTCTAGCAAGTACAATATCAAATACAGATGTATTTTTGCTGAGAAATGTGAGCAGGTTTTGCATATGCAAAAGCTGCTCATATTTTTTTCCAGCAAAATTATTAGTATATTCGCCTTATGTGATGCACAGAGTGTTAACGATACGTTAACTAACGGCACCGTTAGCCCCTGAAATTCATTGATTCTTGCACCTAACTGTATAGGCACATCTGAGGTAAACCCAAGTATGTGCGTACCAGGTCAGACCGGACCGATCTAGAAAGGACCAGTCTGGTACGATCTGGTGCTGGTGCAAACGCGCTCTATATTAATCACCGATGAGATATTAAAAGACAAGTTCGATCCTGACACGACTCTTGTTCCACAACATAGGTAATTGGGAATTTAACATGTTTTTGGGCTTAGGAATTTCTATTAGATTCCTTTCATGTCTTTGCTGATCTGTGATGGCACAGGTACAGAAGACTGAGCGTTTTATTACACTGAGCGTTTTCTTTCACACCTGAAGAAAATATAGTAATTCACACCTCTTTGTATAGATAGGTCATATTGAACCCTGGCAAAGCCCCAGACCACAAGCACCGGTAGGCCTCTTTGTGCGACTTGTGGGGCTTGGCAGTATCAGCCCATTCATGCTTAGCGTCCCTCGAAAACGGGACACTGCCAGACCGAAAACGGGACACTGCCAGAGAGTGAAGACCCAGATCAGACGCCGCATCTCGCGGCGTCTTATCTGCGTCTTCACTGTTTGCTTTAAGTATGGGGAGTTCCGCAAAACTTGTTACAAATATAAAAAACCCGACCTCCCTAAAATGGAAATGCACATGTCCAAAGCTATTAATTAGATGATTCTTTGTTTCATGTGAATTCTGATACACATATACGGAAATATTTTTTAAAAGGAAAGCCCGAAGCCTATCGCATTAACTCGGACTGAAAATAAATACTTTTCTCATGGCTGATGGATAAAAAGAAAATGTCAGAAAAAAATACTGATAAGACTTAACCTGAATTTCTAAGAAGCTTATTTCTTCCAAAGCATCACGAAAACACGTCTATATAATTTTGACCTCCTTGAATCCCTCTTTTATATAGTAAAACTGGGGTTTACAGGGGTAAAGCTAATTTTTGTTATTTCTGCTCTAAAATTTAGATTGTGGGTACTCTTTAGAGCCGCCTCGATGAATAGATAGCAGTAGATATCCCAATATTCTTTGCCGAGGAATCCAGCATTTCGACTTCCTGTCGCTTCGAATTCGCATCTCGCAGCCCCGATTGCAATCAAAGCACTGACAAAACTGGATGGTTGTTTGTCTCAGAGTCTGTTAACATTTCGTTAAACTCTACCTTTCCTGCACCGTAAGCAAACAATTTAGACGCTGCATTCTGTGGCGCCTAACCCTTAAATTCTTGTACTGCAGTGGTTTACCAGTACTTAAGTGCGCGGTCGGTTTCAGCTCTGCTTGGAAGCACCGTGTAGACCAATCTATTTCTACAAGCCCCGATGGGCAGGGGCGTATATGCATCGGTATATGGACCTATGGAAAACAAATCATGGGCCCCAAGAACGAGATCGAATTAACCATGGTAGACGAGCTATGGGTGTTCCAATTGAAGGTTCACTTGAACGTGTTTAGTACGCCTTTGATTTGAGAAATTAGAATCTCTTCAGTAAGAAACGGATTACGGGCAGCGGATTCTACCAATAGACACTTATTAATTTTGTCTGCAGCATCGATGCTAACAACGTAGACAAGTAATGGAGGAATTTTCAAGGTTGCCAAATAATTAATCGCCATAAACTTATAGATTTCTCACGAATTCCCAAATAACTATGTCTGTTACTTATTAGTGTTTTCTCCTAGGTCCGCTACGACGTTGCTTTCCTTGACGTACGATGTTCTATTAATAGTAAATTGCAAGCATTCTCTAGATAATCAGATTACTATAGCTATTTATATCCATTTATTGGATTATTCCATATTACCTGGACTTCGGTGCATCGGCCGATCTCTCGCAGTCATGTACAAATAGTTCACTTTTCTGCAAAAACATTGTCTAGCAGCTGGTATAGTTTCGCTTTCATTCGGGTCAACGAACATGTTTTCCTAATTCAACAATCAATTATCATTGGTGCATACTCTTCCTCGTGGTTATTTTGTTTATCTCACGCAATCTCGTATAATCACGTCTGGACGGTAATTGATCGACGGTTATCTTAATTATATATTTTTACATATTTTGGGGGTACCTGTAAATATTGTCTGTCAGAAGAATTAAGGGGAAGTCGCCCCAAGATCTGATACAAGAAACAATAATGCATTGCATCACCAGGAAATATCAGCTCAACAGCAAAATAGTGTACCTGTTGACCCCGTGGACATCTCAATAGCATAAAATATCGACAAATAAAAATTGATACATGTTTTTGTTTTCGTATAGCTGGGTCTTCTTTGGAAGGCAAAATGAACTCCTTTCCCCAATGAGAAATCTCACATATTGTTCTTAGATAGAATATATAGTAAAATTCCCTGAAATTAAGACTAAATCTGCTTTTTTAAAGCTTATTGAGAAGAGTTCAGTTATTCTTTCTTTGTGTTTTCTATACCAAGTGTCTCCTGTCTTTTGAACAGTCCCAAAGGTGGTCTTAATATAGGAATTTTACTGTATTTCCAGGAAAGCAAACAAGTTTCGAACATTATCCGTTGTTTAATAGTGTAGCCCCTCCCTTTAAGGCAAGACAGTAACATGATTCCATTGAGAGCACGATCAAGCTGATCCCAGCATTAAGACATCTTACTATAACATGTTGGCCCCCGACCTTTCGGGGCTTGAAGAAATGGATGGGCTGCACGATGCTTCCACGCAGAGCTGAAACCTACCGCACACGAGTACTGGTAAACCGCTTAGAGGATGAGTCTGCCCAGGCAAAGCGGTGCGAGTCGGACGATGCTTATAACCTGTATTGGTTTCATTGGGCGACAGGGCTTGAGATGTCATTTCATCTCAATGCCGGGTAAAAGTCCCAGAAAATTGGAAGCAACGTCTCCAAAATGACCTATACAGTGTTGACGGGGACGTTAAACCTCAAATAAAAAAAAACACTATAATATTTGCCCTGGTTAACCCGTCTAATAAATACGAGAACAGTAAAACGTAAAAGGGATCACCTCCCTTTACCAAGCAGCCAGTTTTTAGTATGCAAGTATTCTGTACCTCAAAAAGGCAGATGCATTAAGACTCCTCTGTATTTAGCAAGCGCAGCAAAGGTATTTTGTTTATCCCATGGGTGCTTATATGAAAAAGTGGCATTTCGGGACTGATTTTCTTTTAAACATTGTTTAAACCTGAATGGAATTTCGTAATTTCGTCACATTTACATGTTTACGCATCATTGCCGGAACGTGCCTCATACGTTGCAGTTTCCAAAGTTTTAAATGACGTTTCTGTAACGTAGTTCATAGTCTCAATATAGATGTTTCTGACAAGGACAAAACAAATCCACTTCGGGATGATCAGGATCAGTTCCCGCTCACACGAGAACTAGGTTGGTCCGGATGAGCTTTATTCACATTAAATTGTGTTCACACTAGGGGCCAAATTGGCCCCTAGTGTGAACGCAACTTAATGTGGAGATTGATCCACATTAAGTTGATCCACATGACGTTGGCCCCTAGTGTGAACGTAACTTTATGACGATCAATTGGTCCGGACCTGAAAGCCCCTAGTGTTTATGGAGTTTGATCTAAACAAATTTGTTCCGGCGCGAGCCGATATCGAGAGCACGGCCTTATGACGACTAGCCAGGGTTCGGTCATGAGAAACACTGTCCCGTGTCTTTGTGTCCATTTGAGACAAAACGGATCTGTTCAGCTAAGTCTTGAAATTATAGATATGTGTACTATTCAAGCCGACGGGCCTCCGTGGCCTAGTGGATAAGAGCGCTGACTCTTAGTCATTAGGTCTCTCACCGCCGTAGGTTCGAGCCTCGCTCGGGCCACGTGTGAGACGCCAAGTTCTGCAACGGAAGGTCAGGTGGTTTTTCTCCGGGTACTCCGGTTTTCGCCCACCTCTGATTAACGATCGGCTCGATATGAGTGAAATAATCTTGAAAGGGCCGTAAAACCCAAACCAAAAAAAAAAAACTATTCAAGCCGCATCCCCGCCCATCTTGGCATGAAGAAATAGAATAGGCATGGTACTTTCGCGCAGAGCTGAAACAGACCGAACTTTTGAGTACTAGTGAATAGCTAAGGTCTTAGCCTGCCCAGGAAGTGTTGCGAGTCAGACCGTCCCTTAAACCAAAGTGGTTTCTTTGGGCGTAGGGCTCAAAATGTCATTTCATCTCAATGTCGGGGAAAGTCCCAAACTTAATCGGAAGCAACGTCTTCAAAATGACCTAAATAATGTTATAGAGGACGTAAAACCTAAAAGAAACAACAAAAATATTCGAGCCGCGAACAGCAAAGGCGTAGTCTGACCTGCGTCTTTGTTGTTCGCAAATGCAAAAAGTAGGTTTTCTCATGGCGTTGTTTCATTGTGTTTCTGGCTTCTTTGGACTTGCTTTGGACCGAAAAGTATAATCCAGAATTTCTCTTTTCTGGGTCAGTTCTGTTCCCGGCTTTGTATCTTGAGGCAAAAAGTTTCAGTTTTATTTATTTTGGCAAAACAGAAGGATGTGTGTTTTGCTAGCTTTTAGCGATTTGATAGTAAGTTATATGATGTAAAGACGGAATATAGGCTACATGTAGAAGAGTTCATAACGGCTTTCTGCCTGGAACTATATTTATGGATGAAATCAAAAATTCATTTATTTTCGCATTTATGCGAACACAAACTGTGCCTGCCCATTCTAGGAAAATGTTGCACACGATATGGTTAGGTCCAGAAAGCACTTAGGTCTAGGCATTGCTTCACCTCCCCGTTCCACCACCCTCGCCTCTAGCTTACTTGCTCTTGTAGCTTGGCAACATGTTATAATATGTATATTACCACCAGACCATGCCCTTAGACCAACAAGACAACTGTTCAGTATGGGAAATGTGACCTTGTACATTTCTGCTAACGATCACGCCTGTTTTCATGCTTGCAGATTGTTAAGTTTGTCGAACTATGACGTCAGTGGCTCTGAAGTCGTGACAGTATATATTCAAATGGACGTATGTGGTACCGGACTGCGTTTAAACTAAGGACTCAACCCGGACCACATTGAGATGCGTTCAGACTGAGAAATAAGTTGTTGGACATGAGCTGGATACCGTTCAACCAGTTATTTTTCCTCAGTGTAAACGCAGTTTGTTTCGGATCATTCTGAAGTAGGACACGGTCCGTTGTCCATCATATCAACATAAGTTTACGCGGTTTCCTTTTGGTCTGCGTTGCGGGCGCATTTGTGCCTGCAAGAACTTCAAGGATTAAGGCTCTAGTGTTAGCGCTGACATTGGCCATGTCTTTGTTGCGGGCGCAGTGTAAGTAAAAATCAGGGTTTCCTATCCATAAGAATATCGGTTACACCGAACTTCTTGACTCACAAATTCGCCCGCCATTTTCGATTACAAATTACGTTCTATCAAGCCTTCTACACTTTAAATGAATTTTCATAAGGACCCCTTGGAGTGAACATTATATGGGCCCCGTCAAGCGATTTTGGTACTTATCGCCTATGCGAGCAGCTAAGGTTCAGGCGAGCCTGCGCATCCGCGCAGTCTCGCCAGAACCTTCGCTGCTCGCTCATACAAGCAGTGAATCAAGAGGAACCTTTAAATAGAAAGCCATATCCCTGGCCCCTCTGAATGGCTGGGCATGCGCAGTTAAAATTTGTCTTGACGGAAGCCTCAAAGACACAAATTCGCTTGGCGGGGCTCATATATTGTAATTTGTATTACCTTTTTATGATTTAGATAAGAATCATAATATTGGAGCATACGTTGAAGTTAATATGTTAACGATACCAGCAGGTATTATATATCCAAATTGTATCAAACAGAATACTATGAAATTAAAGAAAAATCCATTAACCCTTCAAACCTGTAGACATGTGCAGGGAGCTATACAACCAGTGTAGACCCAGATGAGACGACTCAGAATGAGCCGTCTCATCTGGGTCTACACTGGTTGTAATCCTGTAAATGAGTTTGACCTGACCCGCTCCTTTTACAGGAATGGACGTGTCCAAATTCAAAATTTGAAGAGGCCACTTCTGAATTCAGGGTTGCAAGGGTTAATAAACGTCTTGGGTTTAAAGGTTATACCTATCATTGAAAGTGATCTTAATAAGCCTATAATAACAACTGTTAGGTTTGTAAAGATTCCAGGAAAATGCGCAACTGTTGTAAATGGTTTCTGTAAGATGTGAAAAAGAGAATACAAGAAGAAAGTAGAGTTAAAGGACAACGAAAAAGAGCGCCTACATAGCTTAAGTATTGTCTAAATGCCATCAAGTATGCGATGAAAAGAGTGATTGCTCTCATTATTTTTCTGATGATGAAAATATGAATAAAGGACACTTTCTATTTTCCGAGTTGATTTGTGTTGCTTCAAATGCGCAGCCAACCGATATGGCTAGCACGAGAAAGAAATAAAGAAAAAGAAAGAAAGAAATACTAGCGATATTCATTGTTATAACAAACGCATTCTGTCACCAGAAGTTGGCAGTGATAACCATAAATGCAGGATTTAACTTTTAATGTGCAACATATTTGCGGATTAATATTTTGGCGGAATTTATTCCGCGGACAAATGCATTAGCGTAGGTTGCGCTTACTGCAAACTGTTTCCGCAACTGTAAAAAGCAGGTGGTATTTCGCTTGATTTGCATTTTTATACATCCATAGTAATTGGAAATTATGCAGAGACGATCCACTGTAAGAATCTGATGTGGGTTTCTGATGTACATGGGCGTTACTAACCCCGAGGGATGACGGTGCTGAGCGGAACCGGCCACCTAAATCTATATTCGCAACAGCAATAAGGAGAAACAAATAACAAACACTTTCTTCAGCAGAAAAGGGCCAAATTCTAGAGATTTGTTTGTTTGATTTGAGGTTAAACGTCTCCGTCAACACTGTACAAGTCATTTTTGAGACGTTGCTTCCAATTTTGTGGGACTTTTACCCGACATTGAGATGAAATGACATCTCAAGCCCTGTCGCCAAATGAAACCAATAGGGTTTATAAGCATGGACGGGCCGACTCGCACCGCTTTGCCTGGGCAGGCTTAGCTCCTCTAAGCGGTTTACCAGTACTCGTGTGCGGTCGGTTTCAGCTCTGCGTGGAAGCATCATGCAGCCCATCTATTTCTTCAAGCCCCGATGGGCGGGGGTCACAGACTCTAGAGATGTGAAAGCAAAATCTTCCTCATAAATTTTATAGGGGAACCCCCAACCTTGAAACGGGACACTGGCCGGCCCCCGCAACGTCTCCAAAATGACCTTTACAGTGTTGACGGGGACGTTAAATCTCAAATCAAACAAAACAAACAAACAAACAAACGGGACACTGGCAAAATCTGCAGGGGTTTCATCTTTCGCAAAATTATCACCCAGTTTAAAAACAAATAGCTCATTCTGACACACCTAGATTTCACCAGAATAAAATGGAGCTCAGTAACCAAATGCGAAGATCTCATCCGACATTAATGGGTAAAAGTTTGATTAGCATAAGAGTAACATATGTACATTCAATAAACCTTGGAATTCTTTTCTGTTCAGCTCGCAATGTTGTAATCAGAGGTATCCGCGTCTGTTTATATATTTCATCCCCTCCACCAAAACAGGCACGCCATCTTGAAATGTCATAAATTATACACTTGATTAGACGTCGGTAAAAAGGCTATTTTTAGACCCAAGGTATACACTTTTATTTTCGAAAACTTTTATAACCCTGGTTATACCTTTTTCTGAGATTGCATCCTACTTCATGTTAATGGGAAAACATGGCAAATCAGTTCTGCCATATTTCGACAAAGAGGTCTACTTTTGGTTAATTGAGCACCTCTGCACTCCCTTGCTTCTGTTGTACAAAATTATGAGGAAACTATTTCTTCTTTGATTAGGCTTCAGTTGAAGGATGGAGACTGTATTTCTGACAGAGTTTCTCACCCTTAGAATGTATCCGTTCTTGTATTTTGCAGAGAGTGTCAAACCATTTACGTTAGGTCTGGATTGTTCAGAAACAAGCGGTTGCGATTGTCACGTGCATGTGACGATTTACAAACACACGGTTTTCTAGTTAAAATCAGCCACCCCCCAGCGGGCATTTTAAGTTGAATAAATGTTTAATCAACATTCAGCTTCAACCTTGAATAAACATAGATTTTTTGTTGATTTTGTAAGTTGAGCAAACATAGAAGTGAAAACGTTTATTAAACGTTGATAGATAAACGTTTATTCTACACTAAAAATAAATGTTTAATAAACATTGAATAAATGTTTATTTCCATGTTGATCATGCCTTTAATTAAACATTTTTTAAACATTTGTTAACCCATTTAGTACCAGAAACCCCTAAACGGGTACCCTGGCAAAACAGTGCAGGTCCAGATCAGACGCCACAGAACGCGGCGTCTGATCGGGGCCTCCACTGTTTGCTAAAAGTTCAACCATTTTCAAAATAAATTTTGATGAAAGCACAACCTTACCTCCGTAAATTTTGAAATGGACTCCTGCTTTATATAAGTGGGAAGATTCCTACACTCAAAGTTGATTCATGGTTCAGAAAACGTTTATATCACTGTTTCAACGCTGTTTTCAACGTTGAAACAACGATCCAACGTTGTTTGTCTGCTGTTTGAGAAATATTCTTCTCCAGCATAAAGGTTTTACTGTAAAACAGTCTTTCGTACTTTGTAAGCTCTTGCTTGAAAGCAGACACTCTTACTCTATCCTCCAGAATAAAGATTTTGCCTTAAAGCAGTCACCTTTACTGTGTAAGAAATATTTTTCTCCAACATAAAGATTTTGCTTTAATGCAGTCACTTTTACTGTATGTGAAATATTTTTCTCCAGCATAAAGATTTTGCTTCAGTTTTAAGCAGCCACGCTTACTGCACAGGATGCGTTGTTTTCCAGCATAAAGATTTTGCTTTAAGCAGCCACTCTTACTGTATGAGAAGTATACTTCTCCAGCATAAAGATTTTGCTGAAAAGCAGTCACTCTTACTGTATGAGAAATATTCTTCTCCAGCAGAAAGATGTCGCTTTAAGCAGTCACTCTTACTGTATGAGAAATATATTTCTCCAGCATAAAGATTTTGCTGTCATCACGTGAACAAGTCCGTGAAATGAAGACCCCCCTATACCCCACTTTATATAGAGAAAACTGGGGTATACGGGGGTATACATTATTTTTCTTATTTTTGCTCCAAGACATAGGTTGTTGGTACTCGTTAGAACCGCCTCAATGAGGCGATTCTAACGAGCACCCACAACATATGTTTGCAGTATTTATGAGAAAAATATCAAGGATTTTCATCAGAAAAATGGCCATTTTGGAGATGTAAAAATACCCTATGTTGCACGGGTGTGTTATCGTAATGTAAAGCAGTCACTCTTACTGTATGAGAAATATTCTTCTCCAGCATAAAGATTTTGCTTTAAGCAGTCACTCTTACTGCATCGGAAATATATTTCTCCAGCACAAAGATTTTGCTTTAAAGCAGTCACTCTTACTGTACGAGAAATATACTTCTCCAGCTTAAAGATTTTGCTGTAAAGCAGTCACTCTTACTGTATGAGAAAAAATGTCACTCTTACTGTATGAGAAAAAATTTACGGGTGTCTGATTGTATTTTCTTCAAAATTTATTTTGAAAATAGCTGAACTTTTTGCAAATGGTGTAGGCCCTGATCAGACGCCGCAAAATGTGGCGTCTGATCTGGGCCTCCACTGTTTGCCAGTTACCCATTTTGGGGTTTGTGGTACACAATTGGTTAAATCTCTGTTTATATAAATCCATATGTATATAAATAATAAGTCTGTACCCTGATTTTAATTTGACTAATCATATTCAATTATGCTGCACAATGAAACAACTAATTATGGGTTAACAATGTAATAAATAGATAAATAAATAAATAAAATCCCACTGACTCTGCTATAGCAGATATACTTAGAAGGAAAAACCAATAAAATGCATAGGTATAACTGTAATGTGGTGTTTACTGGGGTCTGGTTAACATGATTATTTTTCCCTCCTTGTGCAGTGTATTTTAAAACTACAAACTCGAACTGACTAGGTCATGACCGATAAATTTCAGCGTCTGCAAAAACGATTATCACTCCACTGCAGTATATGCACAGACTGAAAAAAAAATCAACAAGATAAATTTAGTTCATATTTCTCGAATATATAATATGACATAATTAGATTAGCCTGTTTAGCCTGGCATGCCAGATTATTAAACCGTATGTGACAATGGAATCTTCCATCTTATTTGGTCCATTTCCAATTATAGGGCTGCCAAATATGGCTTGTCTGTGGTAAATTGTACGACAACGCATGAAGCATTAGCAAACAGTGTAGTCCCAGATCAGACACCGCCTTCTGTGGCGTCTGATTTGGGTCTTCACCGTTTACCAGTGTCCCTAAAATGTGAGGCTAGGCATATATGGGTTAAACACGCGCGCAGATCAAACAAGAAATAACAAATTTTCAGAAAATTTTCAAGAATTCAGAAATCTGTGCTTCCAACTAACATAAATCCGATTTATCTTAACTTTCAAAATCATTGTTGTCATAGCAGTGCAATGAAAACACTTACCTAAAACTCTTCAATTCTTCAAACACACGCTTGAAAATACTAATGAAACTTTATGGCGGTGTGTATTGATGACGTATACTTATGCAGTGCATTCCGGGAATGGTTGAGATCTAAACCATATTTCACAGTTTACTAAATGCTTGAATTCTACGGTTAATCTATGTTGAAGATTAAACTTAATTGTATTGCTGAAAGTTTAGTATAAACATGTATAAAACGCTTATTAAATGTCAAATATCAACGTTTGATAAACGGTGGCAAAATGACGTTTATTAAACTGGTTGATATATAGTTTATAAACCAATCAACCATTCTTAAACAACTTTTCAACGTTTATTAAACGTTGAGTGCCTGCTGGGCCTCTTCGGTACATGAATCAGATTCCATTTTTACAATTACGTTTAATGCTTTTCATGGTGCTAAATTATGAATTCCATTGGTTTTTATCTTTTTGCAGGGTAACTGTTCATGGTGCAATGTTAGCGGTCGGAAGTTAGCCCTACGACCAATCAGCATTCTGCAGCTGTCAGAAGCGGAACGACTTGCGCTACAAAAAATAGCCCTTCAGAAACTTCAGTCTATGGAGTTAGGATGTCCTGTAGTTATACCAAAAGGTGAGTTGCTTAATTTAGCTTTACATGTTTAGTGATTGACCAGAACACAGATGACTCGTTTACCGTGGTTGATTCGAACGATTTCTTGATTGAGTCCCTGTGGAATTCTACCCATAATTCCAGATAAGAAACAAAGAGATAAACAAGATGTTTTCGTATTTGTTCTCCAATATGTATATTGCGTGTACTTATTAGAATCGCCTCGATGAGGCAATTCAAATGAATACAAATAGCATACCTTCATGTTGTAGAAGATCTGATGACATCCCATCCCGAAATTGTCCCTGTCATGACCCCTTACATGTACCTGACACTTTGAATAATCCTAAATGGCTAGAACTGCTTTTCATTAAAACAAATTTTCATTGCCTCAAAGGTGTTTGAGCCATCGACTGCATATTTGACACTAGCTTTTTGGGTCGACTATTTATCAATCGATATTTGGGTCGATTGTTTATCAATCGAACCAACGTTACTTATTAGCTCACCTGAGCCGAAGGCTCATTGGTGAGCTGATAGTATGGCCAGGCAAAAATTCTGTGTGTGTGTGTGTGTGTGTTCACATTTTCAAACGTCTTCTCCTCCGGAACCGCTGGGCCGATTGTAGTCAAATTTCATGTGGAGGCTCCATGGGGTGGGGGAACGAAAGTTTGCATTTTTGGTCTAGGTCACATGACCAAGATGGCCGCCATGCCCATATATGGTAAAAACCCTTCGAAAATCTTCTCCTCCGGAACCACTGGGCCGATTTGCATGAAACTTGGCATGTAGCACCTGGGACATGGGCCCATCATAAATTGCATAAATGGTGTCCCTGGGATGACCTTGACCTATTTTACGCCAAGGTTAAATTTGGTAACATGGGCATTTGTATGGGAAAAAGTAGAAATGTCTGATATCTTGCAAACTGTTACAAATAATGCCACTAAACCATATATATTCTTATTCCTTATGATGAGGCGCATTAAGTGACATGGATTTTGGGACCCTGGGGCCCCCCGGGGGGGCATGCCCCACCCCATTCTTTGCACAAAATGCTTAATATCTCGGAAACGGTTAAGATCCCCACCCATAAACCATATATATTCTTGTTCCTTATGATAAGGCGCATTCAGTGACACAGACCTTTGGACATCAGGGTATCGGAGGGTCCCCGGGGTGGCATGCCCCACCCCCTTTATTGCAAAAAATGCTTAATATCTTGGAAACGGTTAAGATCCCCACCCATAAACCATATATATTATTGTTCCTTATGATAAAGCGCATTCAGTGACATGGACCTGTGGAACCCCGGGGCCCCGGGTGAGGAGGGGCATGACCCCCCCCCCGTTGAAGAAGTCTAAACCTCTTCAAAAGTTTCTTCTTCAGAACCACCCACCAAAACATGCATTGACTTCTATCAACCTTTACATTCAGGTGTACTGGGGTTTACAGTAAGCAACTTTTTAAAAGAAATAACATTACCCCTTTAACAATTACATGTATTTCATCGATTTGGTTAAATATTAATAGCTTATTCTACAGTGTTTTGTAAAATACAGAATTTTATTGTACGAGTCTTCGACCTGCCGCCACCCCCTTTAGAATTGGAAGTAACACCTCAAGTAACCCTCCCCCTTTTTTGTTTTTTTCAAAAAGTGACCAATTTCTTGAAAACTGTTCAGATCCCCACCCATAAACAATATATATTCTTATTGCTTATGATAAGGGGCTTTAAGTGACTTGCATCTTGAGACCCTGGGGGCATGCCCCACCCCTGCATTACATAAAATGCATCAAATATCAGAAACTGTTCAGATCCTCTCCCATAAACCATATATTTTCTTGTGATAAGGGGCATTTAGTTACATAGATCTTTGGACACCGTAGGTTAAATTGAGGGCCTCACCCCCTTTAGAAATGGTTAAGCATTCCACCCATTAACCATATATTTTCTCCTGACCTTTTAGCTCATCTAAGGCTTTATCTTGGCTAAATATAACTGAAAATTCAAACTCAAAATTTTCCAACTGATCTTCAAGAGTCAGGAATGTGATTAAGGACCACTTGGTCATACAGCCAAATGCTAAAAATAATCAATGCTTGCTGTCAGGTGAGCGTCTTCAGGACCATTGATCCTCTGGTTACATAAGCTTCCCGCCTGTTATTGTTCAGGGTACTATCGCTGACCATGTACAAAACCCAGGTAACGGTTAATATTTATAGCATCGCTATTCCTTTCCGCGTGACGTCAGTGCGCTGTGCAAAAGCCTTGGTTATCTGTAAAATCAGGACTGGGCTTAAGTTCTGGGTCATTGTCAAACAATGTAGACCCAGATCAGAAGCCGCAGTCTGTGGCGTCTGATCAGGGTCTACAGTTTTGCTGAAAGTACAAGAATTCAAGGGTTAAACCAAACAGTCTAAGTTCCAGTTCCGGACCATTTCCCCGGCTTACACTTCACCGGCGCATTCAGTACTTTGATTATAATATACGGTATATGACTCATATCTCATCAAAATGCGAACAAGGTTTCTGCAGACATGGATGCATGCTTTGTCCGTGTTGCCTAGCAACAGCATCCTAGAATCAAAAGAGTGTTGTGTCTAATTTGCTCTCGATACATTTATTTTGGCATCTGGACGTTAAAACAGGTTTTTGTCGCCAGACGAAATAAACTTCGTCTGAAAACATTCCGAAGCTTTCCCTCCGCATGTCGTTAATTGTTATTTTCTTGTTTCTGGACATAACATTTTTGTATCCTTACGCAGTCTCGTTTTATACAGCTTATAATAAACAGTGCAAAATATATCTGCGAACCCTCTGGAAGCAGTTCAAGGTTTTAGACAAAGCGCCAGTTAGCTTTTGTGCACACAATTACATCCCTATCCAATGACCATTGGCCAAAAGAATAGACACAGTTCAGATCTGAAGCCCTTTCACCCTTTAATAATCAAGAGGACCCTTTATCTTAATGATTTTTGGACAGGTCAAGTTGCAGTTTGAGGGCTTTCAGTTTTGTTTGGTTCCTTGTACGGTGAAATTCCTGTAAGACCACCTTAAATTAAGTCTGATTCTGCTTAAAAAGTATATTTAATAGGTTGCATTTATTATTTCTTGGTGTTTTCTGCATATAGTGTCCTCTGGTGAGGTACCACATTTGGGACTGTTCCAAAGGCGGTCTAAATATAAGAATGATATTGTGTACGTTTCACAAAAAATCCTTGCTTTAAGCAAACAGTGATGCCACTGGTTACCAGGGCCCACAAAATGAAACGCGAGGCATATATGGGTAAAGCACTAGCCTATAATTTTGTCATTGATGCAGTTTGTATAGTTACTTGGTGACATATTTTAAGTCTTACCAAAACCTGACCTGGTCAATCGTTCCAAAGCAATGGTTTTGTGATAGTATTCCCAGCAAGGACATCTGTTTCCAAGGATACAATAGAAGGTTCAGCAGTTAAATCTGTTGTAACCATTAATTATATGGGCCCCGCCAAGCGAATTTGTGTCTTCGAGCATTCCGCCATGACAAATTTTAACTGCGCATGCCCAGCCATTCAGAGGGGCCAGGGATATGGCTTTCTGTCTGAAGGTTCCTCTTGATTCACTGCTTGTATGAGCGAGTAGCGAAGGTTCTGGCGAGACTGCGCGGACGCGCAGGCTCGCCTGAACCTTCGCTGCTCGCATAGGCGATAAGTACCAAAATCGCTTGACGGGGCCCAATTATATGTAACGGTAAACATAAGGTGGTCCAGTCCGTGGTATGGTTTAAGTATAATTTGAATAATTAAATGGGTCTTTGTCATGAGGTCAAACAGAGGTGCAAACATGTTTCAAGGGCCATAGAATATAAAAGCAAGAACGGACGAAGTGAAATAATAGGGATAATGTTGCTGGTTCGATTTAGCTCTTCTGGAAGCGGAATTTCCGAAGAACGAAAGAAGCGTGTCTGTCACCGTGGCAGAAGGTAAACAGAAGATGGGGGTCAAACTGTAGCCCAGATCTAAACCAAATATGACTTTTGCCCCCATTATTTCAGAAAAATGAAAGAATTTGACAAAAGAAACATTTTATTCGATAAAACTTAACCATTTTAAACAGCTTTGAACAATCCAAAATTTAAATGAAAATATCCGCTTTGCTCGATAGAAGATAAACGGTCATTTTAAATTTATTGAAATCAACTCGAATGTGCCTTTCTCACAACCATTTTATTCTCTTGATGATGTAACCAATCACGTGACCTCTTCTCTAGAGAGAGACTCAGAAGAGATTCCAAACTTGTGGACAGTTAGAAGGTTTAAGCTTCCATAATGTGTCAAATCATCACAAAAACACGCCTATATAATTCTGACCCCCTTGAACCCCACTTTTATGAAGTAAAAATGGGGTTTCCGGGGGTATACCTTATTTTTCGTATTTCTGCTCTAAAATATAGATTGTGGGTACTCGTTAGAACCGCCTCGATGAGGCGGTTCTAACGAGTGCCAACTATCTATATTTGGAGCAGAAATAAGAAAAATATAACATTTTTTTTTCAGCATGAAATGTTCCTTTTTTCGGCGATAAAGATGGCAATGTATTTGTATATGCGTTTTTGCGTAATGGAAGGGCTAAAAGAACTTCCAGTCTTCCTTCTGAAATCAGAAGAGCTTTTTCGAATGGATCAAGACACTCGAAGACAAAAGTTTATAGTTTATTCCTTAGAATCTATCTATACTTACGGGCATAATACCTGCCCGTGAACATTATGGTCAGTAAACTGAATATCTCGGCATCACGAAAACACGATTATATAATTTAGACCCATTGCACCCCACGTTATATAGTAAAACTGGGGTTTACTGGGGCAAACATTATTTTACTTATTTTTGCTCTAAAATATAGATTATGTTAGATTTCGTTAGAACCGCCTCGATGAGGCGGTTCAAACATTGTGTATACTCGTTAGAACCGCCTCGATGAGGCGGTTCTAACAAGTATCCACAATCTATATTTTGAGCAGAAATAAGAAAAATGTCACACTTTTTATCTTCAAATTCTCATTTTGTTACGGTGTAGTTGTATTGGTGTGTTTTCGTAATGAACTGAACATCTCGGTGTGACCTTGATAGTGTTGACTCAAACAATTCCAAATCGCGGCATTATGGCCAAATGACCAATGCCAATGTATAAAAAACGCCCACTAGGAGAGGCCCAGGCATGTCGATATGATTTGCTCTGAAACCGACAAGGAACGACTGATCCTGGCGCATTTCATCCACTCACATGTTCTTGTATGGCAAGGGTCCCAAACTAAAAAAACGGACCTGCTTAAAGTTATAAAATGAAGGATTATATTTTAAGTGGGACACTGATGCCATCTAAATGACAATTTAAAATCTCAGTTTTCACACAAATATGTATGCAACATGACACGCTTGTTGATATGAATGGGATTTTTTTATCGCACGTTTGACATATTATCGTGTCAACTTCAAACGCTCAAATAAACGCGTTGGATCCCTGTTTCAGAAGAAAATGGTATAGCAGATAGGCAGTCATAAATAGGCAGCGCCAGTGCAAAGTCTTTTCTTTAAGAGCAGAATCCCTTTTTAAAGAAAGTGACTGTGTTTACGGGAAAGCAGACTGGCAGCCACAAAGGTTGTCTTTCGTTCAGACTATTTTATTTTACTTGTACTTGCACAACAAGTTTGGTGACATATTTTTGAAATAGATAAAATAATATGCCTTCTTAATATGAGTCATAGAGAATTTTCTCCAAATGGGTAATAATATATGTGTAGTTTTAGGGCGTAAAGCATATTAAGTATACGCCATACAAGTCACGTCATGAGAAAAGTCTGCCTTTTGCGAACAACATTTGTGTAGATCAACATGCGCATACGCACAGTCTGATCAGCGCCTTTGTTAGTATAAGACCTCTTGTTTCTGAATCTAACTTTTCAAGAATCAGCTGAGCAGTGTGTTTTTATCCCTTTTTGTACCAAATGGAATATTCCCCCGTATATATAGCATGAGTCCATTTCAAAATTAAGTGGTGACAGGCTTTATTTTCTTTAAAATTTATTTGGAAAATAGCCGAGCTTTTTGCAAACAGTGTAGGCCCTGATGTTCTGATGTTCTGGGCCTGCACTGTTTGCCAATTACCCCTTGTTTGGGTTTCCGGAACATACAATGGTTGGAAACCCCCTAATGTAGGTTTTCTATTGGCGGGCTTCATTTGACCAAGACCGAATATAGCCCGGAGGCATTTTGATGGACAGCTTGTCATTTATATATCTGTTTACGGCAGTTATCTACATAATTTGTCAGTGGTAGGTGAAGGTTAATAACTGCGGAATGGGTGGGGTAACAGCACCGTGTCTATGATTTACGCATTTCCTTAAATGTTTTAATGTATCTTGATAAGCATTTCACTTCCTTGTCCATAATATATGCGTCTACCGTAGTCTACTTTATATTCATAATGCACATGCATTGGCCATCATTATGTTGCTTAGACACTCGTTTATCCCACCTTGAGATGAAATAGGTTTTATATGCATGGACTCGCGCCACTTTGCCCGGACAGGCTTAGACCTTCTAAGCGGTTTACCAGTACTCATGTGCTGTCGGTTTCAGCTCGGCGTGGAAGCACCAAGCAGCCCAATCTATTTCTCCAAGCGCCAGACATCCCGCCGCTTGAAACCGTGATTTATCACATGGACGACCAGCGATGGCTCTGATCAGACTGTGCATTCCGATCGGAAAATTTGCTGTCCTCGCGCAGTGTTATTTCACGAACTTACCTGCCTCGGTTGCTCAGTCGCATGCGCGTCTGACTGGGGATCAGGAGGACGCGGGTTCGATACCTGTCTGGGTCGGCAACATTCTTTCGTGGAGATTGATCATGAAATCTTTTTTCCGGTCATTCTCAAGAAGGGCAGTTATCAGTTTCTGGCGAAAGAATGTGCACTATTCTCAAGAAGGGCAGTTATCACTTTCTGACGAAATAATGTGCACTGTACTGGTTAGCTGTTTACGTATAAGCATGCCCAGGAAAAGTGTGGATAGGTAAACTGACCGGCTGAAAAATGACCTAAAATAGTGTTGACTGGGCCGTTTAACTCCAATACATACACACAAACAAATTCACAAACTTGTTAAGAGGAACATGAAATACCAGAATAACAGGTCATAATTCAAATGATCAGGGTTCATTATCATCATGATTCATTAGATCTAAATTTGAGTGAATTTTTAACCAAAAATGCAATATATGACAAATGTCAGCTTTTTCGCAAAATTCCAGTGGAAATGATTAATTATGTATAATTTGTACAATATGTAAAGTAGGACAAGATTAGCATATCTAGACTTAAATTGATTGGAAAACGAGCCATTTTTCATTTTTACTAATGAGATTATAATGAACATGGTAAATATATGGGGGAGGACAGTCCGAAAAGTAAACAGAATGAGACAGTTAACCAGTCTAGATGGAGTCCCGGATGATAACATTATCATTCGGCACCCTTCGGTCCTCTTATTATTGTCTTTTTGTCTTTGATATTTCTCATACTTTTGCTTCTTAGGATTTTATCCATGATTTGTGGACAGTTTTAAGGGAAATGGGAGCAAATTCTTTCCTATAAGAGTTGACCCCTTTTGAAATGGGAGACAAAATACTTTTGTGGGAGTTGCCTCCCCTGAAAGTTAACTCTCTTGCTTTTAGGAAAAATGAGATTTACAAGGGTTCATGACCTAAATAGTGTTGACTGGGCCGTTAAACTCCAATACAAACAAACAAACAAGGGTTCATACTATTTGTCGTATTTGGAAAGTGGGCACTCGATAGAACCTACAAGTAGAGGCGGTTCTGACGATAATTCGTCTTTGTTAGATCATGACGAAACAAATGCTTCTGATAAAACTCATTAGGATCAATCCAATATGGATGCGTTTCCCTTATCGAATGCCGCGATGGCTGCTCTGGTAGTCTCCGTTGTTCGAGAAATCCAGACCCCCTACTTGAGGGTCCAGGCTGGTCCATCTGCAGAGTACTCAAACCTTTTGGTTGATGAAAACATTGATATCTCATTAAATGCTCTTTCCGCCCTTAAATGATTCTGATCGAGGCCATGCCCATTGTTGGATTGGAAAAAGGCCACCAAGTGACCACATTTACGGGGGTTTAGAAACGCATATTGTATTGACATTATGCCAAATGTTTTCTACTACCTACATGTTCGCAAGCAATTCCTTCCGCAATAAAAATAAACAAAATTAATAATTATCAATAAAAAGAAAGGACAAAGATCGTATCTGTTTTAGACGGCGTATTACCGTTTACTATTAACCCTCTTTGTACCAAATGAAATCTTCCTCCTTATATATAGCAGGAGTCCATTTCAAAATTTAGAGGTGTCAGGTTGTCTTTTCATCAAAATTTATTTGGAAAATGACTGAACTTTTAGCAAACAGTGGAGGCCCTGATCAGACGCCGCGTTCTGCGGCGTCTGATCTGGGCCTGCACTGTTTGCCAGATTACCCGTTTTGGAGTTTCTGGTTCAAAATGGGTTGAATGAATTGCAATGGACAGCGCGTGGATGGTATGCAGATCTAGGATTTTACCATTGACATTTAATGTGTCATCAACTGTTTCTGATGTTATCAGCCCTTTTATCACTTAATGACCCCTGAATCAACACTCCCGCCGCCTCTGGGCCAACATCGTTGTCGTTTATCTTTGTGCCCCGCGTCTGGTCAAGCACCTGGTCGTGACAAATGACCATGGGGTCCGTTATATTTCATACTAAGCTAATGACAAAGGCGTGGCCATACTCGCCATTACTGGTTTGTCATCTGTTGACAATATGAATCAAACAAATAAATGCCATGCGCCATTTTAAGGAGCATAAGGAAAAATGATCTAGCAACACACCGATTATACATGACAGATTCCGTTTGCAATTTGTTGTGCTAGTTTTTACGTCATACTGAAAATACAACGACCCCCGCCCATCTGGGCTTAAAGAAATAGATTGGACTGCATGATGCTTCCATGCAGAGCTGAACGCACATGCGTATTGGCAAACCGCTTAGAGGTTCTAAGCCTGCCCAGGAAAAGTTCTGAGAGTCCATGCATATAAACCATTTTGGTTTCATTGTGCGGCAGGGCTTGAGATGGCATGTCATCTCAATATCGGGTAAATTCCCACACGTCTACGATATGACCATTATACAGTGTTGACGGGGACGTTAAACCTCAATTCAAACAACAACAAAAAAAAACATTACTGAACGACAACGGTTGGTATCATGGATCTGAAAATTGCTCACTGAGTTGAATTAAGAAATTGTCCTTATTTATAAGGAATCCAAACATAGATTGTAGGTGCTTGCTACGAGACAGATCTTATGACAGTCAGCAATCTATGTTTTTGATCAAACCAATGGAAATTTGTCTTGCAAGGGTGTTTTTTGCATCGTCTTGTTACCTGAAACATGCTCTTCACGATTGCCTCTCACTGGGCTACATGTAATTCAGCAGACAACAAATTGTTTATATTTTTCTCATTTTTTTCCTGAGAAAACGAGAACGAGACTTGATATTTCATGTCAAATCCTGTTTTCTGGGAAAAGATAAGAAAATTATTTCAAAAACGTTCCCTGGTGAAAAAAAAAATAGCCAGCATGCATATCGTTAGGTGACTACGCTAATAACCATAGATAATTAAAAGATGAGTAGAAATTTGTCACACGGGCTATTAATAATAACACGCCATTAAAATGACAGTTACTGTAAGTTGCAATATTTACAAGTCATTTCACAGATATGTACGAAACGGACACAAATTACATCAAGGCGCATGACAGTTGACCTAATGACACAGAAGGTCAGAGTTCATATGACATGCTCTTTGTTATTTTGCCAATTTCTCACTGTTTATGCCCATGGCTGTATACTAAAGTGACTCACTTTCATTTTTCTTCCATGGGTTAATTGTAGATTATTTCTCATTGTAGTTTGATAAAAAAAACCGACCTAACCCGTCCTTGTACATGTAACAATGTTCATTAAACCAGATATTTTTTAGGTTGTAAACCCTTCAGATGCCATGAAAATGTTGTCTGTTTATGTCGTCTGCATTTTCTTCAAAACGTTTTAAAAAATATTTTTGCACACAGGCAAACAGCGTGGATCGCAATCAGACTGCTTCTAAAGGTCTTGGGCCACACTGCTTACATCAATGACTTATAAAGTAATCACCAGGCGACAAAACAGACAACAATTGTTGTGACTGCGTTTTACGGGTTAAATGGAAAGCGAAAAGCAAAAAACACCATTATTCTTAAACATTGTCATCCAAAAGATCATTTTGATTTTAACTGGTAGGTCTGGGTTGACATGGGTTGCCCACGCCCAGTTAATTACATGTATATGTTGTGCTGTTTCTGCTGCGATTTTTCGTCCCCGTCAACACTACTTAAGTCATTTTGGAGATGTTGCTTCCGATTTGTGGGACTTTTACCCGACATTGAAATGGAATGACATTTCAAGCCCTATCGCAAAGAGAAACCGCTAGCTTTGAAGCTGTGGTCCGACTCGCAGTGCAGGCACTACCAGTTCTCAAGTCAATCGATTTCAGCGCAGCGTGGAAGCTCCATGCAACCCAATCTATTTTTCCAAGCCACGATTGACGGGGCGCGGCTTATATGTGGTTAAATAAAGGAAAGACCCGGGATATGTTGGCTTCTCGGCACTCGTTGCACAACGCCCAAACCTCACAATGATAAAAATAGCGCAGCTATAAATAACCGCTACCTAGATTTCGTACAAATCCTTTTTGCATGGCCTGAGCATTACGAAAATCCGCCTATACAAATACATTGTAACCTTTATCGCCGAAAAAATGAAAATTTTTAAGATGAAAAATTGTGATATTTTTCTTATTTCTGCTCGAAATATTGATTGTTTATTAAGAAATAGATCAGCTCTAACTGTGATTTGTTGTGTAATAAATCACAGTTTGGAGGTCAGTTGTAAAGTAGACAAATCACAAGCGCGTAGCGCGCGTGATTTGTCTACTTACAACTGACCGACAAACATTGATTTATCACACCAATAATGTTATTGTTTCCTTCAAAATCTCACAATTTTTCGCCATTTTTAGAAGAAATCCCGCTAAAATTATCGACTGAAACACATGCATTTATATCCTTTTCTAACGTTTTCGATGCGAGAAAATGACGTTACACCGTCTAACGTCAAGTAAATGGACTAGTGACGTCATAAATTTGCAGTTTTTAATGACGTCACACGTCACGCTTTTATGAGCTGTGATTTGTTGCAGAATAAAACACAGTTATTTTGCATTGCCTCTATAGGCGCGCTGTGTAAGAATTAAGAAATAGATCAGCTCTAACTGTGATTTGTTGAGTAATAAATCACAGTTTGGAGGTCAGTTGTAAAGTAGACAAATCACAAGCGCGTAGCGCGCGTGATTTGTCTACTTACAACTGACCGACAAACTGTGATTTATTACTCAACAAATCACAAACTAGAGCTGATCTATTTCGATTCTAACAGGCTGAAAATCGGCAATAATGCTGTTGTTTACTTCAAAATCTCACAACTTTTCGCCATTGTTAGAAGAAATCCCGCTAAAATTATCGACTGAAACACATGCATTTATATCCTATTCTAACGTTTTCGATGCGAGAAAATGACGTTACACCGTCTAACGTCAAGGAAATCGACTAGTGACGTCATAAATTTGCAGTTTTAATGACGTCACTCGTCACGCTCTCCCTTGCTGTAATTTGGTGTAGAATAAAACACAGTTGTTTTCCATTGCCTATATAGGCGCGCTGTGTTAGAATACTCGTTAGAACCGCCCCATCTATATTTGAGAGCAGAAATAAGAAATATAATAAGGTTTACCCCTGTAAACTCTAGTTTTACCATGTAAAAAGGGGGTTCAAGGGGGTCAAATTATATAGGCTTGTTTCATGATGAAATCCTATTGATAGACAACAAATGTAACTACATGTATACATGTACATTTTTAGAGTTAACCCTATGATATTCATATTTTCATCAAGAAACATTCTCAATTACCTTTGCTTCTTTCGCGCCATTTAGCACAACATATACCTTAAGCTACCCTCAAGGTTGTAGCTTTCACTTGTGTGATGAAAAGTGGATTTTTTGTTGTTAGATTGTATCAGTATTTTTCGGGGCAATATTATACATTTTTTCACAAATATTATGGATATTACTTATGGTAATTTATATGAGAGATATTGAAGATGTCTTGCCTGAACTCACAAAGGATCATCCCATTATTGATGTGGCGGGTCTCAAAACAAAATTTTCACCAACTGAGTTCATTTGCCCAATGGCCCAAGAAAAGACTAGATGCCTTCGTGGCGAAGTGTGCAAGCTTCGTGCACCATAAACTAGATATCTTGAGTGCCATTCTGGGCTTCTTCAGACCCACGGAAGTGTCTTTAAACTTAGGTCCTTACACCGTATGGCATTAATTGTTGGAGGATCGTAAGAAATCAATCAAACAGCTACATGTACCTTCGGACTGATTGGTTTCGCCGTTTGATATGCGTCTTTGCCATGGATAGATGTACATCTTAGCTCGTCTTTGCCTATTAAAACTACACAAAAACATTTCAAAGGGAGACTATCTACTATTGATTTCCCTTCTCTTAGAGTTCGTTTGTATTGGAGTTTAACGGCCGAATCAACACTATTTATGGTCATTTTTGAGCCGGTTGGTTTACCTGTTCACACTTTTCCTGGACAGGCTTATACGTAAGCGGTTATCCAGTACAGCGCACACTCGGCTTTCGACAGAAACTGACAACTGCCCTTCTTGAATCAGCGGAAGGGAGAGAATGACAGTAGAAAAGATTTCATGATCAATCTCCACGAAAGAATGTTGCCGGCCCCGGCAGGTATCGAACCCGCATCCTCCTGATCACCAAGAAAAATTTTTGCCGACAAGTGCGCTTAGCAAAGACCGAGAACAGCCGAGAAATGGCTTTTCATGTCAATGTCTGGAAAAAAGTCCCACAAAATCGGAAGCAACGGCTCCAAAATGATCAAAATAGTGCATACGGGGACATAACTACTCAACATAGAACAGACTGCACCGACATGACCCCTATCGCCGCCACTTTTACTGCTTGTTCGTCAGTCTGGCGTTATGAATATTCAGATGTCGAACGCCATTATATGTATCATTACGCCATTTAGTTACTTCCGCGTTGTCAAGTAATTAGCCCTGACGTTACGTTTGTGTTAACCCTTTTTGTACCAAATGGAATCTTCCACCTTATATATAGTAGGAGTCCATTTCAAAATTTAGGCCGGGTGACAGTTTGTGTTTTCTTCAAAATTTATTTGGAAAAATGGCTCAACTTTCCGCAAACAGTGGAGACCCTTTTGCGGCGTCTGATCTGGGCCTGCACTGTTTGCCCTGGTACCCGTTTTGGGGTTTCCGGTACAAAATGGGTTAACACACATCTTGACATAGATATCAATATTCAATATCTACAACAACTACTCCTTACCGCTCATTCCCTCTTCTATCCCACCCCACCCCTCACACACCAAAACAAAAGTAAAGAAAGTGCACGTAGCATGTAATGAACAACGTTGTAAAATCCTCATTGTAAACCCAGTTGTATGACATACTTGTACTATATAGACAACGATTGGTGACTCAAAAATGAAACTTTGTTTTGTTGTTTGCACCGGAGTTTAACGGCCCAGTCAACACTACTTGAGGTCATTTTTGACCCGGTCATTTTACCTATCCACACTTTTCTTGGCACGCTTATACGTTAGCGAGTCACATTCTTTTGCCATTCTTCTTGAATCAGCGGAAGGGAGAAATGGGGTTCTTGTTTCTACATCAAATATAAACTGTGGGTGTTCGTTAAAACCGCCTCAATGATGTGGTTCGAACGAGCACCGACAGTCTATTTTGGGGGCAAAAATAAGGAAAATAATGTAAACGCCTGTTAACCCACTTTTCTTTATATAAAACAATTTTTCCCCAAGGGCGTTCGATATACGGACTTGTTCACGTGATGGCACTGTGCTCGACTGGCACGTGAGTCTGTTTCTCATTCATTTTGCGCCTGATAAAAAAAACGCCCCTTTGAAGTTTAAACGGGCTTTGAAGTTTTAAACATGCCTTTGTTAATATATCTTGAACTATCTCATCGTAGATTAAAATAAAATCATTTTTTGCTAATCGACGTGTTTGTACCGGAATAAATTAATGCATTCTCTGAAGAAAATTATTGATAACGTACTATACTTAAGGCAAATTTTAATATGTAAAATCGTATTTTAATGCATGTATAGAGTAGTTATTAAGTGGTATAACGGAATACATGAGATAGAATCTCTAGGCTATGATACATGTGAGTCAAAACGGTGAAATTTACTGGGTTGATAACAAACGATATATAGTATTCAGTCTACCCCACGCGGAGCTGAAACCGACAGCACACGGGTTCTGGTAAACCGCTTAGAGGTCTGAGCCTTCCCAGGAAAAGTGGTGGGAGTCGGACCGTTCATACATATAAACCCTTTTGGTTTCATTGGGCTGCATGACTTCGGATGTCATTTCATCTCTATGTCGGTTAAAAGTCCCACAAAATTGAAAGCAACGTCTCCAAAATGATCTAAATAGTGTTGACGAGGACGTTAAACTTAACCTTATTTTTCTTATTTCTGCCCAAAATATTGATTGTGGGTACTCGTTAGAACCACTGGTGTTTGGGGTGTTCATTTCACGGACTTGTTCACGTGATGTGTTATATTTCTGTTGTAAATCATACATTCTTAGTACGATAGCACTGCTATCGCTCGGGTCACATGAGAAACGCCCAATTCTACAGCGGAGGTCCCGGATACTCTGGTTTCGACAATCAGCTCGTTATAAGTGAAATTGGTAAGAGCGCTAACTCCCATGAGGTCGGACACAGCAGTGGATTTGATTGGATATGTTGGGGTTTAACGACACGTCAACCCTTGTGGGTCATTTGAGAAAGAGAGAAAAGTGATATAAGTTATAGTAGAGATGAAAGTGAGGGACACAGGAGAAAGAGGAAAACGAATGGAGGCGTAGGACCAGAAGAAACAACAACAGCCCCCCCCCCCCCCCACCCCCTCTACCCTTTCCTTCTGCAAGGATGGCAGGCCTTTTCAACTGTAAGCAAATATCAGTTGGACGCCCCAGTGACGCAAGATACACAATCTTTGCCTTACCTAACAACCCCACTCTGTGGGTTTGACCCTCGCTCGGAACATGTATGATAAGTCAAGTTCTGAAAGGGAACTTCACGGGTTCACAAAGGGTACTACACGGGTTCACAAAGGGTACTACGGTTTTCCGCTACCTTCAATAATCGATCATTTTCATGAGTGAAACTGTCTTCAAAACACTGAAAACCGCACCCACAACCACCTTCGTCAGGAAATGAAAGGGCGGCAGATACCAAAATATTTAGGCTCGTCCCACTGCGTAATAGGTCCATACCTGGGATCTTTACATTGAATGATAATTCCCATTTTGACAATTTTTATAATCTTTCGGTAAATATTCTGAAAAAGGCATAATCATAGAAGTATGATTAATTTGATATTAATATGTCGCCCAAACCCATCAATACAAAAGTTTTATTTACAATCTACATATACCCCTAAAACGATGATAAATGTTCAACCCATTTTATCCAAAACGAAAACCTCCACTTTTTATATATTGAGAGACCCCATTTTCAGTTTTGATGGCGTCAGAATAAGTTAATTACATAAATATAGAAATTTATTATGAAAACGGCTGAATCTTTTGCAAATAGGGAAGGGCAAGGTCAGACGCCGCAGAACGCGCCGTCTGATCTGTGTCTGCACTATTTGCCAATGTCCATGTTCGGGGATTTCCGTCAAAAATCGGTTAATGGAACGTAATTCTACAATGCTACACACAAGAGCCATCCCCCATTTTAAGCTTGCATTACGAAAACACGCCTCTTCAAATACATTGTATCCTTTTTCAACGAAAAAATGAAAAATTTAAGATGAAAAATTGTGATATTTTTCTTATTTCTGCTCAAAATATAGATTGTGGGTACTCGTTAGAACCGCCTCATTTAGGCGGTTCTAACGGGTACCCACAATCTGTATTTTAGAGCAGAAATAAGAAAAAATAAGGTATACCCCTGTAAAACCCAGTTTTACTATATAAAAGTGGGGTTCAAAGGGGTCAAAATTATATAGGCGTGTTTTCTTGAGGACAAATGTTATTCTTACTAAATAGCCTTTGAAATCCGTATGAACTATAGTCTGTGACACAAGTATAGCTTTAACAAAAAAGCTAGTTCTACGCTTAGCACATATTAACCGCGAATGTCTAGAATTATATCCCAGGAATATATTTTATACAATTTACAGTTTTGGCAAAATTTTAATTGCCAGTCTGGCATTTAGTGATACTACTAAACCGTGTGAGTTTCCATCCTTGTCTGGTACTTGTGGACCTCATCAAACCAGTGCCACATGTTAAGTTCGCGACCAGTTGATAGAACCCGCCCTGTCTAAGTGCTAAAACAAGTCCAAGCATCATGACGATACAGAAAATAATCTGCATGCTTAACATATTGATATGGTTCTCAATACAAAGTATTGCTAACGGCGAGGCAAGTTTTTTTTAGCTTAGCAGATAGACTGTGGTCCAACGTGGTCGAGAGTTTGTAGATGTACATTTTGTATCAGCCTATACAAATATGACAGCAAATATGGGTTTGTACAAATGTGATAGCACTTCTGTGCCAGAGCTCTGCCCGTTGGCCTCTTTTTTCTGTGAAAGCGAATACTTGTTATGGGCCTCTGGCTTGTACACATATGTGATAGCAATTCTGTTCCAGAGCTCTACCCGTGGGCCTTTTTTTGTTTTTTTTTTGTGAAAGCTTATACTTGTTATGTGCCTTTTTTTGTGAAAGCTTATACTTGTCGATGAATTATAACTATAGAGGTCAACCTGCATTGTGAGTAACTAATGGCTGTGCTTCCGTGTTAAACCCGAAGTATATAGGCGTAGACAATGGTGTTTCAGTGGCTCTAATTTTTGTTTTATTTATTTATACATTTCACTTCTTTCAAATTCAAGTTTAGATTAGGGTAGCTTGGCCGCCGCCCATAGGGGCTTGAAGAAATATATGGGCTGCATGATGCTTCCAAGCAGAGCTGAAACCGACTCGTACACGAGTACTGGTAAACCGCTTAGAGGATCTTAGCCTGCCTAGGCAAAGCGGTGCGAGTCGGCCGTCCATGCTTATAAACCCTATTGGTTTCATTGGGCGGCAGGTTCGAGATGTCATTTAATCTCAATATCGGGTAAAAGTCCCACAAAATTGGAAGCAACGGCTCCAAAATGACCTTTACAGTGTTGACGGGGACGTTAAACCTCAAATCAAACAAACAAAACAAAGATAAGGTTAGCTCGCTAAAACCGCATCATTGAGGCGATTCTGGCACGCCCCCAATAAGTACATGAACACACAACATTATCCCAAAATTTTACATTATTATACCCCTTGACCTGGCGAATTAAGTAACACTCAGTGGCTCAAACTACCATTTTCTCAAACAAATTTCATGGTCCTAGAGGTGTTCGAACATTTGAATTTAACCCATATATGAGCCACGCCAAGCGAATTTGTGTCTGCGAGCATTCCGTCATGACACATTTTAACTGCGCATGCCCTGCCATTCAGAGGGGCCAGGGATATGGTTTTCTGTTTGAAGGTTCCTCTTGATTCACTGCTTGTATGAGCGAGCAGCGAAGGTTCTGGCGAGACTGCGCGGATGCGCAGGCTCGCCTGAACCTTCGCTGCTCGCATAGGCGTTAAGTACCAAAATCGATTGACGGGGCCCATATGATAATAGAATATTCCACCCAGTAAGTTTGGAGTGGTCCATTTTCAATTATAGGGGTTGGCAAATTTCACGTAAATGAATGTTTCTAAACAGTGCAGATCCACATCAGACGCCGCGTTAATAATATATTTGTTATGTGCTTTTCAGTTACGCGTATGTCTTTTTAACTGCGCAAAACCGAAACCATTATGAATGTTAGAACCAAATCAGATAGACGCAATCTTGGAAAAACTTACCCTCAGGAAACTCGATTCTGCCATTTCCTCAAATATTTTGGCGCCAGATTCCTGATAATCATGTTTAAAACAATTTTATATGATGCATGTATACATTTATCAATGAGGCGGTGCTTACAAGGTTATGATTGACGGGTTGTGTTAATGTTATACGTTCCCGTCAACACTGTTTAAGTCATTTCGTAGAGGTTGCTTCCGATTTTATGGGACTTTTACTCGACATTGAGATGGAATGACAATTCAAGCCCTACCTCCCAAAGACATTACGAAAACACGCCTATACCAATACATTGTAACCTTTATCGCCGAAAAAATGAAAATTTTAAGATGAAAAATTGTGATATTTTTCTTATTTCTGCTCAAAATATAGATTGTGGGTACTCGTTAGGACCGCCTCATCGAGGCGGTTCTAACGAGTACCCCCAATCTATATTTTAGAGCAGAAATAAGAAAAATAAGGTTTACCCCTGTAAACCCCAGTTTTACTATATAAAAGTGGGGTTCGAGGGGGTCAAAATTATATAGGCGTGTTTTCGTGATGGAAACCGGAACCGCACCACTTTACCTGGGCTAGCTTAGATTACCAGTAATGAAGTTAAGTTGGCTTCCAGCTTTGGGTGGAAGCACCGTGCAGCCCAGTCTATTTCTCCAAGTACCCACAATCTATTCTTTAAAGCAGAAATACATTTCTTGCACACCAGATAAGGAATTTCATGGTTTAAGCCTGGGATAGAAATTATGTTCTTACCCTGGAGTTCTTACCCAGGTGGTGGTGTGCAAGAAAAATAATCTAATATGGGGTTCTGTTGTAATTGCCCGTCCAAAACAGAACTCCGTGTCAGATTCTTATAGTACGAAAACCAGTGCATCCATATGCCCTTGTAAATCTCACTTTTCCTTACATAAAGTGGGGTTTACACGTTTGTACTTTTCACGGAAGATCAGTACACTGTACTGCTGCATATGGAAAACTAGATCGTTGTCAAGAAGTAGTGTTTTGGGGAGGTCGTACATTTACCGAAAAATCAGACTTACCTCTGTGGTTCTTTGATTTTTGTGTTCACGGAGATGTTGCACTGATGAGTTAGGAGGCCTTCATGCGGACTGAATAAATTATTTGTCTAAATCGCGACTGAAGTAAGGGCGAGGATTGTGGCCACGTAAAATCGATTTAAGCCTTCCACTGACCGTTCCAAGGCGGCTCTTCTGTGGCGATTTATTTATGTTGTTGTTTGTTACTTACTGTGTGTATCACTTGTGTCTTTTAATTTTGGATGGCCATATGGCCATTTTGTGGGAAAGTAACTGTCCTTATGGCCTTCCATTGTTTAGGTTTCCATTATGGTCTGGTCGCTTAATGTTTGTATTTCTTTCCCTTTGGTGTCTTTTATGGGTGGAGTAAGTTAATTGTATCAATTCCTGATCTTTGTTTTACTTCTACTTAGCATATACCTTACTTTTGGAATATATTTAGATACTTATCATGCTTGTGGAATATTTAGATATTTTGTTTTTAGATCGCATTAACTTTCAACTGGCCACTGGCTGTCTGTTTTTTCAATATCAGTTTTAATAATTGTTATTTTGAATGATTTCAATGGAAAATGAAAACTGTTTTGATATAATAAAGCTCTTGGCGCCAGACAGATAAACGTTTAACATAACAAAGGCTTGGGCAGTGCGAATATATCTGAATTCTATCACTTGTTATAAATGATAATTATAAATTCCTTTTGGGCTTTAACTCATTCAGTACCAGAAACCCCTAAAGGGATACCGTGGCAAACAGTGCAGGCCCAGATCAGACGCCACAGAACGCGGCGTCTGATCAGTGCCTCCACTGTTTGCTAAAAGTTCAGTCATTTTCCGAATAAATTTTCATGAAAACACAACCTGACACCCCTAAATTTTGAAATGAACTCCTGCTCTATATAAGAAAGAAGATTCCATTTGGTACACAAAGGGTTAATGACTTGAAACATCATGTTAACAACACCCCTGTAACCCCCTCTTTATACAGAGAAACTGGGGTTTACAGATCAAGGTTTACACTATTTTCGTATTTCTACTCCAATATGTAGATTGTTAGTACTTGTTAGAACCGTTTCTTTGAAGCAGTTCTAACGTTTACCCATAACCTATCTTTTGCACCGTTTTGCCTGGGCAGGCTTCGATCCTCTAAGCGGTTTACCAGTACTTGTGTGCGGGTAGGTTTCAGCTCTGCGTGGAAGCATCATGCAGCCCATCTATTTCTTCAAGCCCCGATGGGCGGGGGCCAAAGGCAACACAATTTATAAACTTTATTTGAAATTTACCACACGAGACTTGATCCGTTCCAAGCAGGTCCGGATTAAGTATGTAGTGTGAATGCGGCCTTATTATATATCATATGAAAATCGCAAAACCAGTAATAAATGTCCGCGGGCATCATGTTTATGAGACTTCTTCAATTTCACATAAAATTTGAGAAGATAGCTAAAGAAAAGGTGACCACCCATATTTATACATTTGACAAAATCGAATTAAAAGATGAATGGATTGATATATCGCTTATCAGGTTTAATGGCGCACTGACTCAAAAAGGTCCAGCTTTGATGAAGAGCCTGGAGCAGCCATATTTTAAACCACATATGCCTAGCGTCCCATTTTTGTGACATCGGCAAACAATGTAGATCCAGATCAGACGCCGCAGAACGCGGCGTCTGATCTGGGTCTACTTTGTTTGCTTACGGGACATGCATTTTTGTAAAATTTACCACAAACGAAACAAACTTTATACCACTGTAATGGGAAATGGACCGATCCAAACTTATTCGATAGAAGATTTCATTGTCATATATGGGATAAATATGATTAATGACGTGTCATTTATCAATTTAAACATATTTGCTAGGTTTCCGAGACATTCCTCCATTGTGATCAGCCATGCAAGTCTAAAAAGAGTCCTCAGCGCACATGCTCATATGCGAGGGGTGAAGACTCTTCCGTGAGCCTTCTTTGTTCGCACCCATAATAGTTCGTCTGTCATTCCTGACAATGACCAATCTTCATCATAACTGAGAAATGTTACTGCTTGTTTGTACTATGATGGCTGATGAGGCCGATTCTAGTTCTGAACTGTTCGGTATCCATAATCGAAACGGATAAACTCTCATCCATCGGCGTTTCGATCGAACTCAAAGCAATATAGATCATTCAGACCTCCAAAACGATTGAAAATGTGACATTTTTCACATCACGTAAACAAGTCCGTGACATGAACACCCCACCCCATAACCCCCACTTTATATAGAGAAAACTGGGGTTAATAGGGTAAACTTGCAAGTAATTATATCGTTTATGTGTTTTTAAGAAAGAAAAAGAAAAAAAAAGAAAAAAAAATATTCTTCTTACTTCTGCTCCAACACATAGGTTGTGGATACTCGTTAGAACCGGCTAAACGAGGCGGTTCTAACGAGCACCCACAACTTATGTTTTCGGAATAAACAAGAAAAAATATTACGGATTTTCTTCAGAAAAGTAGCCATTTGGGAGATGTGGAAAAAATGCACCATGTTGCACGGGTGTGTTTTCGTATTAAGGTATTTCTTTCCGACTGTTGGTTGCACTGGGCGGCAGGGATTGTGATGCCATTTCATCTCAATGTCGGGTAAAAGTCCCACAAAATTTGAAGCAACGTCTCCAAAATGACCTTTACAGTGTTGACGGGGACGTTAAACCTCAAATCAAACAAACAAAACAAAAAAAATTGTGTTGCCTGGACGTTCATTTAAGCTATCCACTTTTTCGCCATAGGAAGTGACTATTCAGTGTAAAGCGTACTTCCTCCTAACGTTACCATCTTGCCTTTGGTGGTAGCTTTTCTTATTTTTCGAACTTTCTTCATCTGATCAGTCCGATGGGGATACCACGGAAGACCCCCCACCTCACCACCACCCCAACCACCAAGGTTACTGCCAGTAATATTTGGCTCAGCGGGTTGAAGAGCAGGGCCAGTTGTTAAAAGCATCGTTACCTTAACGAGCTCGTTAGTGGTCAAATTGTTAACTATTCTAGCAAGTTTAATACCTCAGATTTTCTTATTTTTTGCTGAAAAAATGTGAGCAGCTTTTGCATATGCAAAAGCTGCTCACATTTTTCAGCAAAAATATTAGCATATTTGCCATAATAAATGATCAAAGTTTTAACGATACGTTAACTAACGGCGTCGTTAGCTTTGAACGACTGGGCCCAGGTTAACAAATCCGTGCAATGAACGCCCATGTTAGCCACACTTTATATGAGCACCGCCAAGCAAATTTTTGTCTTCGAGCATTCCGTCATGACAAATTTCAACTGCGCATGCCCAGCCATTCAGAGGGGCCAGGGATATGGCTTTCTGTCTGAAAGTTCCTCTTGATTCACTGCTTGTATGAGCAAGCAGCGAAGGTTCTTGCGAGACTGCGCGGATGCGCAGGCTCGTCCGAACCTTCGCTGCTCGCATAGGCGATAAGTACCAAAATCGCTTGACGGGGCTCATATAGAGAAATGTGAGGTTTACGGGGGTATTCTTTCTTTGGCGTTTTTGCTCAAAGATATCATTGAGGCAGTTCGATCGAACACCAACAATCTGTATTTGGACTTGAAATGGGAAAAATATCGAACATTTTCGACTGAAAATAGTTAGTTCTAGAGATAACACGGATCCCATTTTAGCACACGGATGTGAGTGAGTATAGTGATGACCATAGAGATGATCATTATTCACGAATTGTCACTAGTCGGACGCCCATCAGGCTGAACTTCCGGGCCCAGCCCTAAGGCTGGTAAAAAGACACGTGATCAAATCTAAATATAGTAACACTTCAATTGCTTGAACTCTAATTGGCGTTATTTTGCTCATTTTATTTGTTTTTGTTTGAATTGCGGTTTTAGATCGGGTCCCGTCAACACTATTTAGGTCATTTTGGACCTGTCGTTAAACCCGAACACAATCAGTCAATTTAGGTCATTTTGGAGACGGGGCTTTTGCCCACATTGAGATGAAATGAAATCTCAAACCCTACCATACAAACCAACATACCTTTATTTATTATAACATACATACCTAAATATTTCTGTTCTAACGCTATAAATACCCTCAGTGGCTCTAACTATCCCGGTCTCGAACAAATTATCATGGTTCTAACGGTCAAAAATTCAACTGTATGTAAACCACTGCCGTACATGTAAATTCGCGCACCCACCTTTCCACGCCGGTCGCGGCTTTTAGCGATGGGGTGAAAAGGACATCGAGTTTACAAGTTTATCGAATATAAAGATATAAATATTACATTTTCGTTCTAAATAATTTTAATGATAATAAGTGCAAATAGATTTAAATTACACCTTTCTTCTCAAAACTGTATAAGGAATAAGCCTGTGATGTTACATACACTAAACACTTGCCGGCGCGTTAAAAACGATTCTTTCTTTTGTTCAATGCGTCAAAAAGCTTACTTTCGGTCACTTAAACATTTCAAAAAGCATGTTAAATTCGATTAAACTTTGTTACATAACTACGAACCCTTTGCCACTAAGATTAGATCGCGTTTGGAAGAACCTTTTTTCCAACGGTACTCAATGTCAAAAACTGTTTCTTAAATATTTTAAGAAACTTTAATCAGGCCTTAAACGATTGTAAGGTGCCTTAATTTGCGATGCACTTGCCGAATACCGGTTAGAGACTCGTGATTTTTATGTGCACGCAAACGTCGTACATTTATCTTTTCTTTCTTTTTTCTTTCTTTTCCTTTTTATTTGTTTTTACGACCATTTAAAGATTATTTCACTTACTTCGAGCCTAAAGTCAGGGGTGGTTGCCTACTGGAGTACGCGACGTTTGAACAGTTCCAAAGGTGGTCTCCTACTGCAGCACACTGGATTTTGATAATGTTCACTGCAACCTTATAAATATGCTTTTAAAAGCATAATTTGCCTTAATTTTATGTGGTTAAGCAGCTTATTACACGAACTTGACATAATATGAAATATAAAAAAATGAGATGTTTTTTTTTTTCTTATTCCAGAACGACATGACACGGGAAGAAGAAAACGACACATGCTGTCATTCAAGAGAAGCAAATCAGCGAATCTCAGTGGTCTTATACATGGAATGGGAGAAAAGGATAGAGCAGATAAGGGTAGGTAACATTTCACCAAGATGTTAGTCACATATTTGTTCTGGTACATCGTATTTCGGATATTCTGAGCAATTCTTTCTTTTTACTAAGCAACACGGATAAAGCGTCAACACTAGGTACCAGTGGCCATCAGAAGTATACAACGCGGATGAAATGTCTTGCTCAAGACAGCAGCTCTTGCTGCCCGTGGGAAGCGGGCCACAGCCTTTCGATAGAAACGAGTAAAAGGATAAAATTGCTTTGTCAGGGAAACAGCTCTGGGTACCAGTGGGAATCGAAACAACATCTAGAGTCCAAACGCCGCAGTAATTCAACTAAACAGAAGTAATCCACTCCAAGTAAACAGATGAAACAGAATGAGTAAACGTCCAGGGGAGGCAAGCCCATGAAAACTGCTCTTGTTTCCCATTATCAATAGGGGTCTACTCTTATCGCGAGCGAATTCTTTCCTTTATGAGTAGACGGTTTTACTGAGGGACTGACGGAATCGGAAAGCCAGTAGGAAGTCTTGGAAGTTGTTTCTATTGCAACGTAGCGAAAAATAGGTCCAAGTGTAAAATAGGTCAAGAGTAGCCCAGCTTATTCAGAAGTTATGTTTTGCACTAATTAACATCTGCATGTTGGGTCTCGTCTTAATAGCTAGATTTTGCTTTATTTATTTTTCATTTTCATCTACAGAAATCCAGCCCACCGGTATGGTGTTTGGGATTCCTTTGTCAAAGTGTATAGCCAATGATCAGGAAATACAGAAAAGGAGAAGTGCTGACCCTTTAAGGGAGCGGAAAGAATCTGACGTCATCATCCATAGGCAAGGCCCAAGGTAAGATTTCAGCGTGTGAAAACTATTTTAGAAATGTATATAAATTGAGTCACGTCACAAGAATCCCGATCTTCGGAATTTCATCACGTGACTAAGTCCGTGAAATGAACACCCATTAAATCCCACTTTATATAGTGAAACTGGAGTTTACGTGGGTTTACATTATTTTTCTTATTTCCGCTCCAAAACATGGTTTTGGGTACTCGTTAGAACCGCCTTAATGAGACGGTTCTAACGGGCACCCTCAACCTATGTTTGGAGCAAAACTAAGGAAAATATTACAAATTTTCATGCGAAAAATGTCCGATTTTGAGATATGAAAAATGAAACATGCCACACGGAAGTTTTATCGTAATGTCGGCCAGGTCCTGCTTAACTACAAAGACTAGCAAGTATTTTGAATGTTTATGTATGCAAAAAAAGAGAAATTGTACTTACCAAGCGGCGAGCACAAAGCTGCTGACCAGACTGCGCGCATACGCAGTCTGCCGGATCAGCACCTTTGTAGTTCACATATCCCAAAATGACATCTTCTCGTTAAGCATTACACATTCATATCATAATTGGTCATTTGTTCTATATTATTAACCCTTATATGACAATAGGATCTTCCAAGTGGTCCCTTTTCAAGTATAGGGGTGTCAGGTTTGTTTTTACTTGTGGCAAATGTTACAAAAATGAATGTTCTTTATGTACATCCAGGGCAGACACCGCGTGCTCTGCGGCGTCTGCTCTGGGTCTGCGCTGTTTGCCTATGTCACAGAAAAGGGCCGCTAGGCATATATGGGTTAATCTAGCAATACATTTCAAATTTGTTATTATTACAGGCTGTGAGGTAAACACAAAATGTCTTCAACAATAGAAGGGCAGTAGTCAGTTTTTGGGCGAAAGAATATGCACTCTACTGATCATCTCCGCTCATGTATGGGCCTGCTCAGGAAAAGTGTGGATAGCTAGATTGACCTGCTCCATGTGACCTTCATTTAAATAATGTTGGCTTAAACTAGCTTAACTAAAAACAAACAAACACAATTAATAGCGAAAACGTACATGCACTTTATTTTTATTTCAGACAATCCACAAGTTCATCCCAGGGTTCAGAAGAAAATTATACTCAGAATGG
Source organism: Lucinisca nassula (assembly GCA_963580285.1). NCBI lineage: Eukaryota > Metazoa > Mollusca > Bivalvia > Lucinida > Lucinidae > Lucinisca > Lucinisca nassula. The sequence goes on from OY757015.1 coordinate 104,556,571, forward strand.
GAATAGTATGAGCAATGAAAGTCAAAAAGTAAGTTCAACTGCGACGCATGCGCAAAAGTTGTTATCCTTCACATTGAGATACATTGAGCTAACGCCCATGAGAGATAAAACTTTCTTTCATGGCTCAGACAATTGGGTTTTCTGATGATAACTTGGGACATTGTCCTCTTTCCTGTCGCAAACTTAGATTATGGGTGCTCATTAGAACCACCGGGTTCTAACGAGTACCCATGATCTATGTGTTGTAGTAGAACCACCTTTTTTTTTTCTCAAAATAAAGTTTGGTTTAGAAGGGATTTTATTACACAATTTACTGAACTGTTTGCATAATTAAATATACTCATATGATATATAATGATATGTACTTAGAAAGAAAGGAAGAAAAAAAGAATGAAAGAAAGGAAGAAAAAAAAAGAAAGAAAGAAAGAAAAAAAAAGAAAGGGAAGGCCGTGAGAACGTAAAACCAACGTTTACAGCTCTCTAACGGCACAAAAACCCACATATGAATCAAAATTGCTGTATGGCGTGTCAGTCCTTTTTGATCGGCTGTGTGACGGTACAGGACAGGCTATTGCACGACTGTCCCGCGACATGGGCAACGGGCGGTGGCGTCAGTGCCCACAAATTTGCATGTTCTGCTTAAAAGCTTCCAAAGGCTTATATTTTCTAAGCCCTAAGGTGGATTGGGTTCATGTTCGAAATGGAGATAGATATTGATGCATGTATATGCATTAGGTCCGTCTCCGCAGAGGTCAATGTCACGGACTGAAAATGACAAGGTCATCGTAGGACAGCTACCTTGTCCATCGACAGGTCTTGGTGTCAAACGGATTCGAACACGAAGTATAGAATTATTATGTATCTATAGTTTATCAACCTGTACTAAGTGCTTGTCCCTGGGGCATTATGAATTATTGAAAGTATGAGGCACAACGAGTAAAAATGTCCCCTCAGAAATGTTTGCTCATCGAACACTCAAATCAGCCTGTATACCCATGCAGTCTGATTACAACATTACCTGTCTGCGCCTGCGTCAAGGGCAGTCATAAAGCGCACGGCGAAGACTCAGATCAGCCTGTGCTGATGTGCAGGCTGATCTGAGTCTTCGCTGGGCGCACATGCCCAAAGATATATTTCATAAATTTCGCGTGTCTTGGCCCTTTGTCACTCCCTTTATAGATTTAGGCGTAATTTTTAGTATTTATATATATTGATATTTTATTGATGAAATCTGAGATCCCCCACATATGGGTTGGGGCATAGTTAAATGTTCAAGATGACGCCTACATGACGAAAACCCAAACTGGACCACAAAACCCATGTCGACACATGTACAAATGTATCTGTATATTATGTGTACATGCATACTCTGGTCAGAAATCTTTCAATAGTTCTGTGACATCTGTAGTTTGTTTGTTTGATTTGAGGTTTAACGTCCCCGTCAATTCTGTAAAGGTCATTTTGGAGACGTTGCTTCCAATTTTGTGCGACTTTTACCCGACATTGAAATGAAATGACATCCCAAATGAAATCAATAGGGTTTATAAGCATGGACGGGCCGACTCGCCCCGCGGTTCCTGGACAGTCTTAGATCCTCTAAGTGGTTTACCAGTACTAGTGTGCGGACGATTTCAGCTCTGCGTGGAAGCATCATGCAGCCCATCTATTTTTTTCAAGCCCCGACGGGTGGGGGCGGGAGACATTTGTAGTAGCTCTAGTTTTCGTGCATAACTCACATCAGCGAAGGTATCCTAGTAATCCTCGATGAGGCTATTCTAATGAGTACATACAACATACCCGAATTTTACACAAAAAAAAAAAAAACATCACTGAATCATTACGATCTGGCTGTACGAATAAACCTCAGTGTTTGGAACTACCCCTATCTCGAACAAATTTACATGATTCCAAAGTTCATCATGTTAACAAATTTGTGAAAAGAATATGCCTCTAAATCCCACTTTAGACAGAGGAAAACTGGGCTTTACAGGGGTATAGATTATTTTGCTTATTTCTGCTCCAAGATATAGGCTGTGGGTACTCGTTTGAACCGCCTCATTGAGGCGGTTCTAACGAGCACCACAACCTGTGTTCGGAGTACAAGTAAGAATAATATCACAAATTTTATGTTCATCGGGAAAGAAGCCATTTTGGAGAAATGAAAGAATGCACTATAACATACGGGTGTGTAATCGTACTTCGAAGTTCGACTGAATATACAGTAGTATCAGTCAAACACCCATCCCCCCACCCCCATACGCCCTCATGTCACCAGAAATGGCTGTATACTCTAACCTTGCGCATGCGCATGCTCTGTTGTGTCTTCGCTGAATGCGCATGTCCGAAGACACGCTTACCCTTGTCATGGCTCATTATAATTATTATAGGAGCTCAATAGTCACTTGAAGAAAAATTCAATAAATGTCAATTATCTCACTTCATTTGAGCGGAGTAATTTGATAGGAGTTTCACCAGATGACATTCCTCGTCATATTTTAGATAATTGTCTTATTTAACCTTATTGGTATTCATATGATTTATTTATAATTTTAATTTACATGGTATTTTCAGTGCATGTTACACTACTGGTACTTCCAAATCTAGTACTGCACGTTTTGAAGCGTGTATAACGACCCCCTTGTAAATGTCACTCTTTTTAGGGGAGATTACAGGATCGACCCAAAGTTTTTTTTTTTTTTTTTTTTTCATGAAGATTTCCTGAAATTGTCCACGTGCATATCACTAATCATGTACGAAATCCACATCACGAAAACACGCCTATACAATTTTGACCCTCTTTTGTACAGTAAAACGTGGGTTTACAGGGGTACTTCTGCTCTAAAATACAGGTTATGAGTGTGTAACGTGCACCCACAATCTATATTGTGAGCAGAAAAGGCGTGTCTTCGTAATGGAATGACGGCTATTCATAGGAATATAATATTTTAACGAAACATTAAAACCTTTTTCTTTTTCAGCGTACTGCCAGTTCAGATTCATTGTCCGAATCAGAGAGCAGCCGTAATACTAGTTCTAGTCTAATAGACGCTCTGTCGTTGTCAACGTCAAGGCAAGAGTGTCTTAAACAAGATTACCTCCCTTTTTATGCTACGGGAGCTCCTCAGGTGCCACAGATTGTCAAAGTTTGTTTCCAGCATATAGAAACCTATGGTAAATATTTTGTTGTCACAGACATAGTTTATCCGTAGAAACGTGAAGATAAAATACCTTTGAAGGCTGTTTCTTTAAGTTACAAGTAAAACCTGAAAATTGTATAAGATAAAGTACGCATGTGTAATTTGGTTTTCATCTGTTAATGTATAACATAACATTTTCCTTAAGGTGCTTATTTTACATTCCACGTTCTCTTGTTTTAGCAAGGTTTTCATGCAGTAGACTACGATATATTTAGGCACATGCGTCATTATCACATCAGGAAAATAACAACATGTACCACCTACCAAAATCATATCTTGTGGTATAGCTGGATATATACAACAGTGACCGGCCATCTGCGACATTTTCAATGACTAATATAGAAATGTACCTGTGGGTTCATCGGTCAAAGTTAAATTATTGTTTATTCGTCTTCGACTGAAATACACATTTCAAGTTTGTTACTGGAAGTAGCTCTGAAGAGCCGTCAGCTATTCATGTTGCCCTGCACGAATCATCGGATCTTGAGGCGCCAATTCAGCCACAAAGTAAGCACCACCATTGTTGTACAGACACAGTTATACGTTGTTTTATGAGAGAGATATATCGTTTTAGAAATATTTTACATCTTCAAATGGTCTTTCAGGTTTACGGGTATTAGGAATATTTCGAGTTGGAGCATCGAAGAAGCGGACGAAACAGCTTAGGGACGAGTTCGACTCTGGAAAGGATGTGAAACTGAACGATACCCATAATCCTCACGAAGTTGGGGCACTGTTGAAGGAGTATTTCAGAGATTTACCTGAACCTTTGTTAACGAGGGATTTATACTCTCCGTTTGTAGCAACGCGAGGTAAGTTGATCAGCCATAAAGTTTAAAAAAATAGTTTGTAACATATTTAGATGCAAAGTTAGGACACCCACCTGACTCGCGTATGGCTATGGCATCATGAAAAAATGCCAAGGTCGTACACGTGAACACAAATGGAATTGAAGATTCATGATGCAGACAATTAAATAAAAAGATAAAATGTAGTTCCTAACATGTGAAGGGCAATTTCTCGTCCTGAACGTAAGTCCACCTACTCGCCAAACATTACATCATTGTTTTTTAATATTGTTTATCATGGTTATGCGTTTTTGAAAGTGCACTTGTATTTGAAACGTTTATTGAAAATGTTCATGTGGTCAGTGCAAATGTTGGCGACATTGCTAATGTCTCCTAATAAACCAGACAAAACTGGTTACACCCATTTCTTTAGACTTATATAACATAGTGCTCCAATTTTCATGAATCAAAAAAAAGACATAAAAGCAGAGATTGAGATATTCAATTTCTGTCTTTGTTACTTATTATATACTTTATTGACTAGAATCATTAGTCGCTCAGACTAGCTGGTGAAATCTTATCCGGATCATCTTTGGCAATTAAACATGACGTGACCCACTGTTTATCATATCTTCTATATTTGCAATTTCGTTTTTGAGCTGGTGCACATCATAAACTACAGACCTAACTAACACCAGTTTGCCTGCAGCGATACTGGTAGACCTTCAGACCCTCTAGTGGTAATCGGTCTTAAATTTCCACGAGCACTTCTGCGCACCCTAATCGCCTACTGGGCGAATAGTGGTGACTAATATCAGCCTGCGCGTTGGCTGATAGGAGAGTCTTCACTGGTTCGCACATCATAACTTACAGATTTTTGCTATGTCAGCCCATTATAATGAAAGTTTCAGTTGGCCATTATATGCAATTATAATAATGTAATGATACCTAAAACTTCCTTTCTCCACCATAATTACGGCATTACATTGCTTTCTAAACTGAAACGATGCAAGTCCCGATATTTTATCTTTTTGGTGAAGAAGAAAACGTGTCTCTTTATGCGTCACACCTGCTTAGACTAATATATTAGTTGTAATTGGACGATGCAGAATTAGTTTTAATAGAACATTTTTAGATTTTAAATGGCCTATTACAGACAGGCTCTTCTGCATATCCGTTTGATTATAGTTTTGTCACATGAACATTACACCACATTGTGTTACATTGCAATACATGACATGCGTAATTTCACAATACTTAGTGATTTCTACAAATTTCCATATTCCTGTTATATTTGTTTGCTTTTTGTTCTCTGGAATTTTTGTGTAATAGTCTTCCGTTTGTTTTGCCTGGAACTTTATGTTACAGACGAAGCAGTTACACAACGTGTAGGTAATTCCCTATCGCAATCGTTGCAACGCCATGACGTTGCAATGACTTGGATACAACGTTGCGTCGACGACATCTGTCCATCGGAAAACCGGTTGAGTTGATTTGTTAAATCCGTCTAAAATTTTAGATGAATTCTGAACTCTCTACACTGATGCCGAGTATCATATTCATATATGAATATTTTGCATGGTTAAAAAAAAAAATGATAGAAGTGAAGGCAATGATCAGAAATCGATACAATTAACCCACAGCTCCCATCAGAGACACCAAAGGGAATGAAACACAAACATAAAATAACTAGACTCTAATAGAAACACCAATAGCGGAAAACTCAAAGCGACAGTCACTTTTCACAAAATGGCCAATTGGCTCTCCAAAATAAAAAAATATAAGCGGTACACACACTCAAAGACAAACCATAACAAAAATAAACCACGACCGAAGAACCGCCTTAGGACGGTAAAAAAAACGAATTAAACTGGGTTTGGATGGGGGAGTATAAATCGATTATACGCGGCCGCAATCGTCGCCCTTACTGGCGTCACGATTTAGACAAATAATTTGTTCATTCCGCATGAAGGCGTCCTAACTAATTAGTGCAACATCTCCAAGAATACAAAAATCAACAAGTCAACAAATTAACAAATCGACCAGTCAAATCAACAAATTAACAAACCTCCTAAAAAGACAAAGTAAAACTTATTTTAAGTATGATTGAAAAAAATGAGCCAGGTAACAAAAATGAAATAAGTTCAAGACTTGAACAGGTCTTTGAACTCTCTTGTATCCACTGTTTTTTGTCCCAATGTTTGTCTGTATATGCAAAGAATTTTGCCTTTGCACACTAACTGAATTAATGTTGACATCCTAAGTAGAGAATGCAATTCATAAAAGCTAAATTAAACCCAAGCTTTTTGTTAATTAGTCAAGTACGTGGTAATTACAATCACATTTTCAACCCTCGTCTGGTGTAGCGAGCAGACGGAAATATTTCTTAAGAGTCTATACGTCTTATTCCACAATATAATCTTTTTGTTTCGATTGAGTTTTAGTTTTGTCTGTGAGTGACTAATATATGAGGCGAAATACCAAACTTGTTAAGTGCATTTATGTCAGGAATACTTTCTGCAGTAAAAACCTCACACCATCACGAAAACACGCCTATACAATTTTGACCCTCTCAAACCCCAATTTTATAAAGTGAAACTGGGGTTTGCAGGGGTAAACCTTATTTTTCTAATTTCTGTTCTGAGATATAGATTGTTGGTACTCGTTCTAACGAGTACCCACAATCTATATATTTGAGCAAAAATAAGAAAAAATTCACAATTTTTCATCTGAAAATTTTCATTTTTTCGGCGATAAATGTGTCAATGTATTTGTATAGGCGTGTTTTCGTTATGCAGTGGTAACTGTAGATCCAGATGAGACGGCTTATAATGAGGCACCTTATCAGGAACTACACGGCTTGCAATGTTTTGATGTCCTTGTTTGCATTACGATAACACACATAGTGCATTTTTCACATCTCCAAAATGGCTACTTTTCTGATGAAAATTCGTGATATATTTGTTTTTAGCTCGGCTGTTTTCGAAGAAAACGACGAGGTATTGTCATTGCTCTGGCGTCGTCTGCGTCGTCGTCGTCTGCGTCGTCGTGCAAAAACTGGGATATTTTGCAATATCTCTGTCATTACTGAACATATTTACTTGAAACTCGGACTAGTTGTTCAATATGAAAAGGGGAACTCAAACCAATAGGTGAGGTAACCCTCAAAATGTTTTTGGCACAGGTATGCCCCTTTTTCGACTTAGAATTTTTGCAACCGAGCATTGGCACCCGCATGCGGTGCTCTTGTTGTTATTTATAACGCAACCATATGTTGGGGGTGTTCGTTAGAACCGCCTTATTGAGGCAGTTCTAACGAGTACCAACAACGTATGTCTTGGAGCAGAAATAAGTTGATTAATGTATACCCCCGTAAACCCCAGTGTTTACCGAAATCAAGTGTGGTTAAGGAGTGTCCATCTCATGGACTTGTTCACGTGATGGCAAGCCTTTTCGTGAGGATTTTTCGCCCTGCTTTCAAGATTATTGCGCTTTTCCGGTCTATTAATATCTACAAAACTCATTTCCAGAACTGGCACAGGAAGAAGATCAGATGACAGCCAGCCGGATGATGATTTCACTACTTCCGGTTCCAAATCGAGACACACTATGGTCATTGCTTCAGTTCCTGTCAAAAGTCAATGAACATTCCACAGACGCACTCGACGAAAGCGGACAGACGGTGAGTTCATGCACCTATACAAGTTCAGCTTTCAGAAGTGCTGCCCCAGTGCGCATGCGTGCAAAAAAGTGTACCCTTAAAAGGGCCCCAAGCTTCAAGTACAAGTTCGGCTTTCAAAAGATCTGCCTAGATACGAATGCGTCATCAAGGAACGCAAGCAGACAGACTGCAGCTGCTAAGCAGGACAGTTTGGCATAGTCGTGTCAAAAGAATGAAAGTTTCTCATACCCTTCATCAGTTTTGCTTTTTTGATTATCAAGCATCTGGGGCACAACAAAAGGTCCAATTTAGTATGTGTAACCAGCGAAGACTCAGATTCCTGCAGTCTGATCAGAACTTTATCTGTCCGTAAGAAGCGCTTAGACCTCTTAAATTTGCCATTCAGAACCCAAGTAGCCCCGGGAATTCGCTTCATACGATACGCAAAGACTACTTTCTATCTCGGAAGGTCTGGGGCCCGAAAGTCATACTTTCCTTTGCACGCCGTGTATAAAAATGGGTCGCGCCTTTGCATGTCGTGTTAAAAATGGTTCGCGCTTTGCATGTGGTGTGTAATAATGGATCGCGCTTTGCATAAAAGGGTCTTCGAGCATGTTCGGTCGGCGAATATTGGATCAACCTGCGTATCCCGTTAGCTAGACTGCAGCCTTCCCGGTCCACATGAAGAAACCAAGGTCACCGTGAATCCACATAGCGCACATCAAAGACTCTGATTAGACTTCTTGGGTGTGCAGGCTGATCGGACTTTTCACTGGATACTAAAGCTTAAAGACCCAATTTCGCTTGGCACGGAGCCCGTGCTCAGAAATATGTGCAAGTTTGCATTACGATAACACACCCGTGAGACATAGAGTGTATTCTTTCATACACAAATAAAATGGCAACTTTTCCTATATAAATGTGTTTTATTTTTCTTATTTAACTCAAAACATAGGTTTTGGATGCTCGTTAGAACCGCCTCATTGAGGCGGGTTCTAACGAATACCCACAACCTATGTCCTGGTGCAGAAATAAGCAAAATAATGCATACCCGTTATTTCAAGGACTTGCTAACGTGGTGCAAGGGTCGTCTGTGGATCATGTAATAACCACAAAATGTTGCTTCATGGGCAAGCAGTCTTTACTGGTCTCCCGTAGAAGTCTCCATGGTGTAGTGGGCATATACCAGGGATCTTGTGTTCTATCCCGGACGTCTCCAGATATACCGAGGTCTTGTTTCCATGTGAAAACACGCCTATATAGTTTTGTTCCCATTGAACCCCACTTTTTACAGTAAAACTGGTGTTTGAAGGGTGTTATTCTTATTTCTGCTCAAAAACATAGATTATGTGTACTCGTTAGAACCGCCTCGCGGAGGCAGTCCAAACGAGTATCCACAATCTATATTTTTGCATAATAAAAAAATATAATTTGTTTTACCATTTTTTTTTTTCATTTTTGGTCATAAAATTTTAAATGTATTTGAGTAGGCGTTTTTTTTTCATAATGGAGGTTAATTGAAGGTAAGACGTAAATCTTGAATAAAACTGATCGCACACGCCAAAATGTACCTTTTTGTGTGCACATCGTATACAATGTAATAGCAGTTTGAAATCAATCTGATCTCATGTATATAATGGCGACATTCCAACACGTGGTCAAACGATGTTTATCTTCCCTTCACATTATTGTTACAAATTAATATTTAAAATCAGATTTTTGTCTTATCACACTTTTGAGGTATAGGATTTACAATACATGACATTGGCTTATCTCGAGTGTATGAAACAATGTAGTCTTTGGACGATTTCCAACCCTCGGCCTTTGTTTTTACCAGCTTGAGATGACTGAAGGTTTTGTTGTGAAAACCTCATATTTTAATAAAAAGGTATGCGAAACCGAAGATGAATTCAAGTCATTAGAGTGTCGATCTAACAACTATAATTTCCGCGTTTTTATGTCAGTTTTTAGTTTGCCAGTGGGATCGATTTCAGTAACGTATTTTCGTCCCAAATACTTGTTTGTGAATTGCAGCACGCAATCCGATTGATTTTTACCCTTTGACCTGACCGCAATTTCGGTTAACGTGTGGACTTTTAGCCTACAAACCCGACCCGAGCTCCTTATATCATGTTAAAAAGTCCGTGAAATGAATACCCCTCCATACCACACTTTCTATAGTAAAAAACGGGGGTTTACTTAGGTATACATTGATTATTTCTGCTCCAAGACATAGGTTGTAGGTACTCATTAGAACCGCGTCAATGAGATGGTTCTAACGAGCACCCACAATCTATGTTTGAAGAATACATAAGAAAAAAATCACAAAGTTCAATCAGAAAAATAGCCATTTTTGAGCAATGAAAGAATGTACTATGTTACAGCCTTCGGAAATGAAAAAAAATCACTATTTTTCATCTGAATTTTCTCTCTCAGTGTGTGTGTGTGTTTTCGGCGGTTAAATTTACAATGTATTTGAATAGGCATTGTGTGTGTGTGTGTGTGTGTGTGTGTGTGTGTGTGTGTGTGTGTGTGTGTGTGTGTGTGTGTGTGTGTGTGTTTTCGGCGGTTAAAATTACAATGTATTTGAATGGGCATGTTTTGTAACGTTAAATCCCCGCGATAGGCACACCCTTGTAAACCTCGCTGTTCGTTATTTACATACGTTTGACCCCGTTTTGTGTGTAGAAGGGGACAGAAGTATGGGCATTTATATCCTTGTAGTAGCCCTCGTAACCTAACAGGGTGTGAGTAAATCAGTTCAAAATTTATAACCCGTGTCAAACAGAAGTTGATCCGCCAAATTAAAAAGGGATTCTACTTTTTATGTTGCGACTGATGTTTCGGGGACAGAAAACATCCACGAAATGTACACTTTAGGTGTATTTCAAGTAGAATTACTAGTTATGGACAAATACACGCAACGTCACTCTGTTGGCCGCCATAACTTAAAAAGAAAATTTTCAGCGCAGTGATCTGAAAATGAGTCACTTCACGTGACAATGGGTTTCGGAGTTCTTCGGCCATTCCAGACAAAGATCAGTCTGTATGCATGTTAAGTAGGTCAGGAAGCACAAATGTCTTAATAGCCAGAATTCTTGTGCGGACAGCAAAGTCTCTGTTCAGGCTGCTGATCGCACAGGTTATGCAACACCTTTCTCGCGACGCGACTGAAAGCGTTTCACATACGGTTCTTCTGTCCCTATCTTGTTGAAAATCTGACGAAATCCTGCTCTCAACGGTGGCCTAGCATTGATGAAATAATTTTTGGTTTGTATGAGTAATGGCTTTCTTTAAAGAAAAGTTAAAAGTTAATTGATAAATGAAGACATAAAATTAAAAGGCAAATATTGACAATTTATTACTATTATTGTGGTTTTAAGAGGTGTTATTTGAAGCTGTTTTGGAGTTATTTTGAGGTGTTTGAATCATAATAAAACTTCACACAAACGAGAAAATAGCTTCTCCGTAGGGTTTCTCAGTTTATAAATGCTGTGTGCTTAAGGCAAATGGACGCACATTTGGAGATATGCCCTCCTTCCTCCCGCCCACAATTGTTACAAGTCGCACAACTTCTACTGATTTCTTTTATTAATAATATGTTGATTCCATTATATCTGGAGCTATGATTACATGTATCTCCCCAGAAACTTCTTCGCTTTAACCCATTTTGTACCAAATGGAATCTTCCTCCTTATATATAACCGGAGTTCATTCCAAAACTTAGGGGTGTCGGGTTGGTTTTTCGTCAAAATTTATTTAGAAAATAGCTTAACTTTTCGCAAACAGTGTAGGCCCTAGTCAGCCTACACTGTTTGCTTGGGTAACCGTTTTGGGGTTTCGGTACAAAATTGGTTAAGATTAGACCCCTACGAACAAGGGGTAGTATTTTCGCATTGAGTCGCTTTCTCTGAAAGTGCGTCAGCCATTCCCTCTTTATGCCGACAGAAGTGAAAAACTCGAAGCAGGCTTTGTTACAACGCATAATGTAGTAATGTAGTAATTTCTTCATTTTGAAATTTTTACTACATTATGCGTTGGCATAGTCGACGCGAAATGAAATAAAATGTCGTTTTTACTTCATTATGCGTCGATACTAAGAGGTTTGAGCAAAATGAAAGAATTATTTCATTTTGCGGCGATGGGTGGCATACTTAATTTTACTTCATTATGCGTCAACAGTTTGTTTGTTTGATTTGAGGTTTAACGTTCCCGTCAAGACTATTTAGGTCATTTTGGAGACATTGCTTCAAATTTTATGGGACTTTTACCCGATATTGAGATGAAATGACATCTCAATCGCTGCCGTCCAATTAAAAGCAATAGGGTTTATATGCATGGATTTTAATTCTACTGGCTTAATCAAATACAATGAAATTCCACTATTAAGACCACCTAAAATTAATACAAATTTTGTTTTTAAAGCATATTTGGAAGGTTAAAGCTACATTTTCTTTGTGATTTTGACCTTCAGTGTGCTTTTGTGGAAGACCGTCTTTTGGACTGTTCAACTGTGGTCTTAAAGACCACTTTTGAACCGTCTCAAATGTGGTCTAAATTGTAGGAATTTAACTGTATTGCTTCCTAAGTCTTTTCGAAGACAGCTATGTTCTACCATCATTACTTCATTATGCGTTGATATGGTGCATATCAACGCGAAATGAAATAATTTTTTTACTTCATTTCGCGTCGACTATGCCAACGCATAATGTAGTAAAAAAAATCAAAATGAAGAAATTACTACATTACTACATTATGCGTTGTAACAAGGCTTGTATGTAAGACAACCTTTCTTGACTCGCCAGCTGTTTTGAAATGAATCCAACACCTGTCTTCGATGCAGAATTATTACACATCAACGGACATTGTAGAAAACGAGGCTTTGCCGAGTTCTAATCTGAACTAGCACTATTTACCAGAGTTCCATTTAAGTAGTTTTTCCGTATCAAATGGGTTAAAATTGTGCCCCTGTGAACTATTTGACTACCAGCAAATCTGTGAAAGAGACTTATGAGCACAGCATGCAACATGTCAAACGCCTGGTCCTATTAGTTGGTTGCGCACCAGGGCCAGTTGTTCAAAGCTAACGACGGCGTTGGTTAACATATTGTTAAAATTTGGATCATTTAAGATTGAAAGTATGCTAATATTTTTGCTGAAAAAAAAATGTGAGCAGCGTTTGCATCTGCAAAAGCTGCTCATATTTTATTTCAGAAAAAAAAAAAACAACAAAAGTTGAGATATTGTACTTGCTAGAACTGTTAATAATTTGACCACTAACGAGCTTGTTAAGCTAATGATGCTTTGAACAACTGGCCCCAGTATTTGAAGATGCGTAAATTGGTAAAAATTACGACAATACGACTTGAAAATTTTACCACTAAAGAAAATGAAAAAATAAAATCCAATAAAAATTCTTATAGTTTTTGTATTTCTGTGCAAAACATAAATTGTGGGAACACGTTTGAACCGCCTCAGCGAGGCGGTTATAGCGAGTGTCCAACTTCTTGAAATCTATGTTTTGAGCAGAGATAAGAAAAATAATTTATACCCCCTGTTATCTCCAGTTTTACAGCATAACATTGGGGTTTTAAGGGGTTAAAATTATGATGGCGTGATTTCGTGATGTTGAAGATGCAGATAGTTTCCTTTTAGACATGCTCCATTATTTTTAAAGTCTTTTTTGCAGCCTTACTTTAATGGGTTTTATTTTTTTCAGTTACCGGGCAACAAAATGGATACCCATAATTTGGCGACCCTGTTTGGTCCTAATATTCTTCATAAAGCCAAGTCGACCGAGAAGGAGTTTACGGTGGAGAGCATGGCGAGAGCAGAGGAGAGGAAGGAGGTTATTGATGTTGTGAAATTCATAATCACAAACCATTACGAATTGTTCCAGGTACGTAGATGCGTTTCAGAGGCGAAGCGCCCATTGCGCAAATTACGCATGAGCGTAATGTAAAATATTTGCAATAAAGAGAAAGCACCTAAATAATAGTGTTCTCCATTACATATGGGCTGCTCTTAAAGGAAAGAATTTGCTCCCCTCGGGAGCAAATTCTTTCCTATAAGAGTGGCCCCCCATCTCGTAGAAAGATTTTTACATACAGTTTTCCTAGTTGTGCGTAATAATATTTTGGTTCTTGCTACGCATATGCGTTTCTAAAGTGTGTATTGTGTTAACGTTAACCTTAGCAGGAACGCAAACGTTGTTGTTTAATTCATATTCTAACTGCGCGCCTGTATGGAAATGGAAAGGCACCGTGTAAATTTTTTCTGCAACATATAAGTGGGCGAGAGGCTGTGATGCAAAAAGCCTGCGTTTCATGACGTCTTTCAAAGACGTTGGACGACGAAACGTTATTTTCTTGCATCAAAAATATTACAAAAGGGCATAACGTGTGTGATACAGTCAATTTCATAGCGATAAAAATTCCATAATTCCGATGAAATTTTGTAAATTTGTACAACAAATATGTTTTGTCATACGTGTGCTCTATAACTCGGTGCTTGACGTTAGCTGTGATTTGGCCATAAACGAAAAACGCGAAGTAAAAGCAATGACGTAAATTACGTCTTTGGTGATATAACATGATAGCCATAGATGTAGTAAACTGTAAACTGCTTAACTGTATAGTCAGAGACCTATCTTAACCAACTGTTTGTCAGAGATTGGTCAAAATCCCTGTATCCAGAGAATAAATAAATAAATAAAAAAAGTATATTTAAAACAAACTTATCATCCTTTTCATCCAGTGTGATCTGGGCGTTTTTTTTTATTTGACAAGCGACTCCAAATTTACTCCAATTACACCACAACCTCTTTATGACACTATTAATGGGGTCCAAAGCCGAAACCCTGTTAGATAAACCACAACGGTGTTATATCAAAACAAAAATGTGTAGATTATATAGAAAAATGACCATTTATGGTCATTTTTCTATATATTAATCTACACATTTTTGGGACCCATCTTGAAACCGCGTTATATCCGAACCGTGTTATAATGAACCGTGTTATAATGAACCGGGTTATAACGAGATTGTGGTGTGCATGTACATGCAGGAAACATAAATTTGTTTTAAATTTTCAGATTCCTGCCAGTGTTCATGACGAGATTCTGCGGTTGTTATTGGAAACAGATCCAGAAACAACCGAACAAATACTCAAGAGGCTGTCCAATGATCCTTGGTACGTTTTACGATAACACACCCGAGCGTCGTAGGGCACTTTTTTACATCTCCAAAAGTGTCAATTTTCTGAAGAAAATTTGTGATATTCTTATTTATACTCAAAACATAGGTTGTGGGTACTCGATAGAACCGCCTCATTGAGGCGGTTCTAACGAGTACCCACAACCTATGTCTCGGGGTAGGAATAAGAAAAATAGCACTTACCCCCGTAAACCCCAGTTTTTTCTATATAAAGCGGGGTTTAGGGGGTGTTCATTTCACGGACTTGTTCACGTTATGGTTTTTATCTATCATATTATTTTTGGGGACATTGGGCAAACAGTGTAGACTGACCTGAGTGAAGTACTAGAACTTTTGTTAAACTTTCAACCAACTAAACCAATTAAGTCTATCAGGTTTCCTCTTAAATTTGGAATGGACCTGGCCCACGCTTCCATGTGTCATAATTATATTGGTTTAGTATAATCAGGGGATGACTGTATTCAAAACTGTCATCTGAATCATTCGAAGTGGGTGTAAACCGGCAGTTTAACGGTCGGAAATTTCTTTTTACGGCGACGCGTAAGCGGAAGCCTGATACGGAATTAGCGACATTAAAAGGACGGTTTACCTCCACAAAGCAAACTTTCAATACCCTGATCCCAATTCTAACGCACCTATTATTTTTTGTTGTTGTTTAAAACCCCCAAAACGGAAAGCGCACTGATGAAAAGCAGCGCGTTAGACTATACATTCTAAAGCAGAGTGAACCAAGGGAAACAACTGCGCTTTTGGTTTGATTCCTGTTGTGCAGAAAATATCATCAATTTCATAAAAAAAAAAAAAAAAGCAAAAACAAATATCACCATTTCTTAAATAAATCACATCATGGTTGAAAGTCAGAAACGGGTGTAGCAATATTAATTTATTCAGTGCGATACGGGTTAACTTTCGAGACTTGTGGGTCTGGGTAGCTCAGGAAAGTGACTTGTGTCTTACCTGCATTGTCAAACACCCAAAGTAATGTTTTCTCGGGACGTGGTTCATGCGGTTCAATGTTGCTATTTACGTTTTTTCTTCTTTCCAGTATAGAGCCTGATCCGGACACAACCACAAGCAGTTTATTTGAGGACAGTGATGCGTCCCTGCCCCACTCCCCCGTCAGTGAGAGTAACATTTCATTCAAAAACACTCCAAGTCAGTCACATCCACCGCTGCGTGTGGCAAAAAGTGCGGAAATGTTAACACCTAGTTCTAGGAGGCGATTTTTCTTTTCGCCATTCAGTGATTCTGCTGAAAGTGATAAAAATACTAAAAATCGTGAACATGTGCGCACAGACTCTCAAGAGCGGCCGAAATTTCACTTAGTCATAGAGGGAGAGCCTGGCCCTCCTGCAGGGCAGCGGACACCGAGAAATACTCGCTCTCAGAAATCAAAACTCCACCGTGACAGTTCAGATCCGGATTTTACAAACAGGCCTCATTCTGTTCATATTGAGAGACCTCATTCGGAACTCTACGCTACTACTCCACAGAATCTTGCCATTCCTGCACCCAATTATATGAGGCAATACAATTCACCTGTGTCGGACAGCCAATCAAATACCTCCATACAAAGCCCAGGACGTTCAGATAGTTTCGGACATTCTGGAGTGCCAAGGTCAGCATCCAGTTCTGGTTTAACACGAGCAGGTTCAAGTTCACCTCGAATGACGTCATCCGCACAGCGCCCTCTAGATATTCGGCGGACGGAGAGAACGCCGTCTAGCGCTGCTGGTGACTGGCAAACAGACGGGTGGCGACAGTGGAAAAATATCTCATCTGATAAACCGAATGATGGTTTTGAACAGGAGACATTAGTATAGTTTCTTATTTAGTAAATACTGTTTCAAAATGTTATAATTTTGATATTATATAACTTCCAAGCAGGCACATGACGTAATTGTGACGTCACATCAACGTCGGTGCAACGTCATGGCGTTCATGCAACGTCACATCTGCGTCAGTGCAACGTCATGACAATGCACCGACGTTGATTTGACGTTGCCCTAGCGACAAGTGCCTGCTGGGAATTGTTTCAAAACATTATAATTTTGATATTATATAACTAATTAGTGCTCAGAGATTTTAACATACATACAGTTCAACGAAACTCGACTGCTGCGGTATTGTATAAAATGTTTAAAGCCAGTACTTTATACACATATTAAATGAGACTATATATAAATAATTTTGATGAGTGTCGACCTGATATATTTTCAGGTCTATCGTTTCAGTCTATTATTAAAATTAATACACCTACATGTATGGGATATAATACATGCACAATAAAATAATTATCAGAGAAAAGTTATTATAACTTTCTTGTTTCCTGCACCAAACATATAGTGTGGGTAGTAGTTGGAACAGCCTGATTGATGCTGTTCTTAGGAATGAACCTGTTCTCTAGGTTTTGATCAGAAATAAGAAAAGCTGTATGTGAATACTCCTTTAAAGACGCTCCCTGTTCTCTGTAACATCATGTTAACAAGTTCGTGAAATGAACACCCTTCTAAACCCCACTTTATATTTTATATAGAGAAAACTGGAGTTTACAGGGGTACACATTATTTTGCTTATTGCTCCGTGACAAAGGTTGTTTGTACTCGAAAGAACCGGTTCTAACGAGTATTCCTAACCTAAGTTTGAAATAAGAAAAATATCACAAATTTTCATCAGAAAAGTTGTCATTTTGGGGATATGTCACACGGTTTTTAAAAGGGTCTGCATATTTCAAGGATTTGTTAATGCACACACTTACAGATGTTGACAGATCGTGTTCAGATCATTGCGTTACATACAAAGAGTAAATTCTTTAATACAGTACATTTTTAAATATTTCCAAAATTAATATTTTTCTGATAGAAATTTGGCCTATTTTTTTTCTTACTTACATGTATTTTCCAATCATTGGTTGTGGGTATGTGTTAGACCCACCTCATCGAGGCGGCTCTAACGAGTACCCACAACCTCTGTCTAGGAGCAGAAATAAGAAAAAAAAATAATGTACAGCCCGTACACCCCAATTTTCTGTCTATATTAAGTGGGGTTTTCAGCGGTGTTCATAACTCCGCCTTGTTAACACAATGTCATGTAATCGAAATCTGAAATAATCCAATCTATTTCACGTTTTTGTATAACTTATAAAATATACCAGGCTTAAAAAATGTGCTTTTTACCTTTATTGTAAAATAGTTGTGAAGTTAGACTGGTAAATTGAATATATCTATGCAGTTGTGTTGCAAGAAGATAACAATCTTTACAATAGCATACCTGTGCGCTAAACTAGCATCTTTCTTATATCTAGAACTAGCATTTTTAGTTGAAAACTTTCAATACTTTTCTTATTTGTACTCCAAATATAGGTTGCGGGTGCTCGTCAGAACCGCCTCGTTGAGGCGGCTCTAACGAGTACCCACAACCTATGTGTTGGAGCAGAAATAAGGAAAATAATCAATATCCCATAAACCCCACTTTTATATATATTAAGATTGGTATAGTGAGGTGCTCATTGCTCCTCAATAATCACTATACCCATTGAGGCGGTTCTCACGAGTACCCACAATCTATGTTTTGAGCAGAAATAAGAAAAAATCGCAATTTTTCACCTTAATTTTTTTTCTGGTGGTACAATTTACACTGTATTTGCATAGGCATGTTTACATAATGCAGATGTTAGGTATCATTGCAATATAATTTATCTAAAATGGCTCCTGAAATTGTGCTTGTGAAAATTTTCAGTAGTTTTGTTTCTGCTCCAAAGATAGATTGTGTGTGCCCGTCAGAACTACTTTATTGCAGCTGTTCTAAGGAATACACACATGTTTTGAAGCACAGATCAGAAAACCCAAATCCTTCAAAACCACAAATTTTCCTATCCAATCAACTCTTGTTATCTCAATCTCCAAAGAGTAATTTTGGTTTAAAAGAAGAGTAATTGGTGATAAAAGCAGTTCTAGGGAATGTATAAGACACCACGTGAACAAGTCCGTGAAATGAAGACCCCCCTAAGCCCGACTTTGTATAGAGAAAACTGGGGTTTACAGGGGAATTCATTATTTTACTTATTTCTGCTCTAAGACATAGGTTGTGGGTACTCGTTAGAACCGCCTCAATGAGGCGGTTCTAACGAGCACTCACAACCTATGTTATGAGCATTTATAAGAAAAATATCAAGAATTTTCATAAGAAAAGTAGCCATTTTGGAGATGTGAAAAATGCACCATGTCGTTCTGGTGAGTTATCGTAATGAAAATAAGAGTAATTGGTGATAAAAGCAGTTCTAGGGAATGTACAAGAAAACTTAATCATCGCAAAATAATTTGACTAAGATTTAAGAGGATCTTACACGAGTGGTCATTGCATATGAAATTTATGTAACGAGCCTTCGGCGAGTTTCATAAATTTTATATGAATTGACCACAAATGTAAGATTCTGTTTATCATATGACCACTTTAAGTTGGATTTTATCACCTTTAAATTTGCCACAAAAATTGCATGGTTGTCATGGACGTTGTCATGACATTACTTAATCCCGCTAAAGTGTTATTACACTTATGGTCATACGATTTTTATTGCATGACGTTATCCACTGCTTATCAACGACGTCATATGATAAAATTCAGAGTATGAGATAACAAGAGTCAGCCATATAAATTAAGGTTTAGAGGGGGGATGGCTGTTACTTACATGTCTATGCTTGTGTTATTATGGTTGTTATGCTATTTTTGCACCCCCCCCACACCCCCATTAAATGTTAAATAGATTTGTATATGGAATTCTAAAGGCTTCTGTACGGGTATATGTTTATTTCTAGCGAGCTACTATACATACTTTTTGTTTTAATCAAGAATAAAAGTAACACGAAGTGCCCAAAATTGCTGAATAAGTTCATGCATCATGTAAAATATAGTGTCCGAAATCCAATTGTCTTGTAGTATAAGTAGTATATGATGTTTCATTTTTGTTCTTGCCCATACCTTTGTAAATGTCCCTTAATTTATATATAAAAACTATAGCAATCTTGTTTTGTATAGATTAAAAACGACAATGCAGTGAACACTTGTAAACCCAACTTTATTTGTAGAAAAGTGGGGTTTACAAGGGTACACTTCATTTTCCGTATTCTCGATCAAAAAAATAGATTGTGGGAACTTGTTAGAACCGCCTCATTGAGGCGGTTCTAACCAGAACCCACAATCTATGTTGAAGAAGAAATCAGAAAATTCTTTTACATTTTCAACAGAAACATGCCATATTTATAGCCATGAACAAAAGCCTTATGTCACTGATTAGGTGGAATCTTTTTAATGACATTTGGGCATGTGGCCAGAAAAAACTCTGATCAGACACATCAAACCCCGAAAATAGTTTATTTTTCGTGGCAGAACGCATATAATATACTTATTTTCCGATGTCATCATTTTAACCCTTAAGACGCCGGGAAAAAATACATCTGAAAATGTCGTCTGCTTATGTCGTCTGCTGATTTTTTTTATTTTAATTTTTGCAAACTTTTAAAAAATAGTTTTGCATACAGGTTAACAGTGTGAGCCCAGATCAGACTGCTCCTACAGGAGCAGTCTGATCTGGGTCCACAGTTTGCAAAACGTTACTTTTAACAGGTCTGAGAGTTTAGCTATTTCTAAAGACTGTCAATAAAAATAAAGACAGTCTTCAAATTTATGGACTTACGTGTCTGTAGAAAGCAATGCAAATCATAAGAATTTTTGAAAAATTCGAAAATCGCGGTACAGGTGTTATGCAGCCTTCTTTATTACATGATAATCTGCGTATACCTGAAAACTGACTATGATCCGTTGTCTTGTTGATTAATAATCCAAGAACTTAAATAATTGATTCTGTGTAGTTAGGTTTTCTCCCTTACACTATAAACAATGAAACATTTCACCTAATGCGTGGCACACTTGCATGAAGGGAGAAAACCTAAACAAGAATATCTTTCGTAGCTTTCTTATATAAATACTCGGAAATAAGACAACAGATTGAAGAAAAAACTTTCTCTGTGTGCAGTTTATCATGTAACGACGAAGTTTATATAATACATTTTCAGCGAATTTCGAATTTTTGAAAATTCTTAAGATTTGCATTGCTTTCCATAGACACGTGAGTCCATAAGTTTAAAGACTGTCTTTATTTTTATGGACTGTCTTTAGAAACCGCTAACAGACGGCAAAGCAGACGACAATTATCTTGATTGACATTTTATGGCTTAATGTCTAACTCTTTATATTGATATGTGAAATGCAACCTTGCAACTTACAGGCAGTAATAATGTCGATTACTAGCATTCTTATAGAATGGAGTCAATAATGTGCTATTTGTTTTAAAGTTTAGAATCGAGTATATAAATATATGCCATTTTGTTCATATTTTCTTCAAGTAAGAAATCCATGTACTGTATTTGTCATTTTAAACAAGAATACACAGAAAAAGAGAAAATAAAGATTTCTTTTTCGTTCTCCGTTTAAGGAGAGAACTCTCCTAACAGAAATTGATATGCTTTTTATAATACCTGAAGAAGTGGGCGTTCAAGATAGTTTGTTTTTGTTTTGTTTGATTTGTGGTTTAACGTCCCCGTCAACACTGTAAAGGTCCTTTTGGAGACGTTGCTTCCAATTTTGTGGGACTTTTACCAGACATTGAGATGAAATGACATCTCAAGCCCTGCCGCCCAATGAAACCAATAGGGTTTATAAGCATGTACGTGCCGACTCGCACCGCTTTGCCTGGGCAGGCTTAGATCCTCTAAGTGGTTTACCAGTACCCGTGTGCGGGTCGGTTTCAGCTTTGCGTGGAAGCATCATGCAGCCCATATATTTCTTCAAGCCCAGATTGGCGGGGGCCTCAAGATAGTTTGTTAATTGGTATGTAAACAAATCCTCATTGATGCAGTACTAATGAGTACCCACATTTTACGTCTTTGAGCAGAAAATAACACATCAAGAAAACGAGTCTATATAATTTTGACCCCCTTGAATCCCACTTTTATATAGTAAAACGGGTTTACAGGGGTGAAATTTACTTTTCTTATCTCTGCTCTAAAATATAGGTTGTGGGTACACGTTAGAACCGCCTCGACAAGGCGGTTCTAACGAGTACCCACAATCCATATTTTGAGCAGAGATAAGAAAAATATCACAATTTTTCATCTTAAAATTTTAGTTTTATGGCGGTAAAGTTTACAATGTGTTTGTTTGAGCATGTTTTCGTGATGAAAAATATGAATTCCCTTATCAACACCAGTTTTGTTCTATACAAAATTTGCTTTATAGGAATGTCACATTTCGAAAACACGCCTATACAAATACACTGTAAATTTTGGCGCCGAAAAAAACACGAAATTTTTAAGACGCAAAATTGTGATATTTTTTCTTATTTCTGCTCAAAATATAGATTGTTGGTACTCGTTGGTTCAACGAGTACCCACAATCCATATTTTAGAACAGAAATAAGAAAGATATGGTTTACCTCTGTAAACCCCAGTTTTACTATATAAACGTGGGATTCAAGCGTGGGGTCGGGGTGGGGGGGGGGGGGTGGGGGGGCGTGTTTTCGTGATGAGTACGCTAAAGTTTTTAAGTTATTCATGTTTGGAAAGAATCTTTCATCCACTCTTAAGGTTTTAGTTAGGCTTTTCGTTCCCACAAAGAAAGTAAAACAAAGAAAACATTGTAGGCGCTGATCAGACGCCCGTTCTGTGGCGTCTGATCTGGACCTGCACTGTTTGCCAGGGTACCCGTTTTGGGGTTTCTGGTACAAAATGGGTTAAAGCCACATGCACATCCTTGCATTTTGTCTGAGATTGCAATTTATTTACACTTTGGTGCTAAATTTCGAAAGACAATTTTTCATCTGAAAAGTCCTTTAACCCATTTTGTACCGGAAACCCCAAAACGGGTACCCTAGCAAACAGTGTAGGCCCTGATCAGACGCCGCAGAACGGGGCGTCTGATCAGGGCCTACACTGTTTGCGACAAGTGAGGCCATTTTCCAAATAAATTTTGAAGAAAAAACAACCTGACACCTTTGAAACGGACCCTGCTGTTTATAAGGTGGAAGATTCCATTTGGTACAAAAATGACAAATAGCAATAAACGTATATTCTAACACAAGTGAAAAAAAACAACAGATGAGTAGGCGCAACATTTTTAGACATCTGATCTGGGTTTTCATTGTTTAGCAACCGATAAGGTGGGTGTTTGATACATGTAATAACTGAAGAACATCTTTCGTTAATTCCCCCATTTATACGCATGAGTCTTATTTATTTGAACCACTTCGCCGATGCGGTTCAAATGATAGCCGCAACGTAGGTTTTTACGGAGAGCTGACAAAAACATCCTTTAGTTAATTCCAAATATCCGTCTTATCTGTTATATGACTGTTTATCAGGGTGAACTGTCCACGCAAGTAGCAGACATGTGCAGGCCTGTTGATTTGAGAATTTGTTGGTCATTTATGAAGTTTTGCCCAATAGAATCTCAGTGAGCTCGCTCCAAAATATGCATCAGGAAAACACGCCTATATTATTTTGACCCCCTTGAACTCCACTTTAATATAGTTAAACTGAAGTTATCAGGGGTATACCTTATTTTTCTTATTTCTGCTCTAGAATATAGATTGTGGGTACCAGTTAGAACCGCCTCAATGAGGCGGTTCTAACGAGTATCCACAACCTATATTTTGAGCAAAAGTAAGAAAAATATCACGAAGAATTTTCGTTTTTTCCGTGGTAGAATTTACTATGTATTTGTATATGCGTGTTTTCGTAATGCAATGTTATTGAAATATTTTGTGTTCATATTTTGTTCATGAACAGAGGCAATAAATGCATTTCTAATAAACCACGTTTTCTTATTCATTCTTTACCTAGTCACTTGACCCTGGAAGCATTAACCCTTGACCTGCTGAATATTTAACTATGCCACACCAACCACTGCTTATCAACCAATCCGGCCCCCGCCTATCGGGGCGTGAAGAAATAGATGGGCTGCATCATGCTTCCACGCAGAGCTGAATCCGTCCCGCACATGACACTGGTAAACTGCTTAGAGGATCTAAGCTTGCCCAGGCAAAGCGGTGCGAGTCGGACCGTCCATGCTTATAAACCCATTTGGTTTCATTGGGCGACAGGGCTGAGATGTCATTTCATCTCAGTGTGGGGTAAAAGTCCCCCAAAATTGGAAGCATCGTCTCAAAAATAACCTTTACAGTATTGACGTGGACGTTAAACCTCAAATCAAACAAACTTTACCTAGTCACGATACCCTGGAAGCATTAACCCTTGACCTGCTGAATATTTAAATATGCCACACCAACCACTGCTTATCAACCAATCAGATTTCTTCATGCAAATCACTGCAACAAATTCATAAGCTGAATGATAAACAGAAGCCATCTGATCAGGATCTTCATTGTTTGAAAGTAAAGAAATATCCGGGCTCAGCAGGACAAGGGTTAATTTCAGACTGGGGCCGATCACTCATTATTATTTATGATCTATAAACATGTGACCTCTGAGTGGTACAGCATGTGCTTGATGCTTCTGAAATCATTTCTCACGCGACATTAGTTGCTAAAATTAGCTTTTCCCATGCGATATAGACTTCTAACCGAGGACGACGGAAATGCATCAATTATAAATCCATATTCATGTCATTTTCTCGACAGTGCTGCAATGGCTATGGTGCCGAGTCACGGACAGGTCAAGCGCTGCGAGAGATTATCAGAACCTGTGACGGGGTTGCGACCTCAGGCAACTTAAGTCTCATGCGAGGCAATGCCTTGAATAAGACCTAAACTGATAACGCATTATGACAACTCGTCCGTACGACATAGTGCATTTTTCACATCTCCAAAATGGCTACTTTTCTGATGAAAATCCTTCATATTTTTCGTATTTTGTTTGTTTGATTTGAGGTTTAACGCCCCCGTCAACACTGTAAAGGTCATTTTAGAGACGTTGCTTCCAATTTTGTGGGACTTTTACCCGACAATGAGATGAAATGACATCTCAAGCCCTGTCGCCCAATGAAACCAATAAGGTTTATTAGCATGGACGGTCCGCCTCGCACCGCGGTTCCTGGACAGGCTTAGATCCTCTAAGCGGTTTACCAGTACTAGTGTGCGGGCCAGATTCAGCTCTGCCTGGAAGCATCATGCAGCCCATATATTTCTTCAAGCCCCTATTGGCGGGGGCCTTTCATATTTTTCTTATAAATGCTCAAAACATAGGATGTTGGTGCTCGTTAGAACCGCCTCATTGAGGCGGTTCTAACGAGTACCCACAACCTATGTCTTGGAGCAGAAATAAGAAAAAAATGAATACCCCCGTAAACCCCATTTTCTCTATATAAAGTGGGGTCTAGGGGGGGTCTCCATTTCAAGGGCTTGTTCACATGATGAGCCTAAAACGTCATTGTGATGGTCTCAGCCCAATCATTGATCAGTTTTCTTGTCCATACTCTTTATATAATCTGTCTTAAGATGGACAGACCATGTAACCAGAATGCCCGAGGAACGTTTGCCAAAGAAAATTCTCTATGGAGAACTAAAAATGGCAAACGCTCCCAAGGCGGTCAGAAGAAGCGCTACAAGGACACCCTCAAAGGCTCCCTTAGGGACTTCAACATTCCAACAGAGTCGTGGGAACAAATTGCACAGGACAGAGCAAAGTGGCGAGGTCTTATCAAAAGGGGTGCCAAAGAATATGAGGCAAAAAGAATCAGCGAAGCTGAGCAGAAACGTGCACAGCGCAAAGCCAGAGCTAAGGCATCACCGACAGCTGTCTTCCTCTAGCCTCTGTTGCTCTTTTTTCAACAGACAGTTCAGGGTTAGAATCGGTATCACCAGCCATCTTAGAACACACAAATAGTAACATTTCTCAAATATGATTAAGATTGGTCATTGTCAGTAATGACAGACTAACTATTATTATATTATTATAACCTGTGGTAAATGATATACGCCGTTTTGAGAAGCTGGTCTGCCCAGGAATACAGACAGGCAATATCAAAAATGAAGTATTCACGCAATTTAAAAGGAGCTAAGAACCTAGAGCCCTCCGAGCAGGCACACGTTGCTGTGGCAACGTCAACCGTCATGACGTTGCACCGACGTTGATTTGACCTTGCATAAACGTAATGACGTTGTATCGACGTTAATGTGACGTCACAATCACGTCATGTGTCTGTTGGGTTTAATCATTCATTCTAAAAGACAAGTAAAGATAAAGATCAGTGCCCAGGATTACAATGCGTACTTCACTTTTTATGTACCTACTTAAACTAAGTATTTACTTTACTGTGGTATAAAGTGAACTTCAAAGAAATTCTTTCAGTTAAGTCGTTATTTTACCTAAGAAAATACTTAAGTATTTAAGGTAACACAAGTAGGTACCTTAACTCTTATCATGCTGTTCACGACAACCCATATCTTTGGAAACAGTGTAGATCCAGATCAGATGGCTTCTCAGGATCTACACTGTTTGACCTTAAGTTTATGGCTTTGTAAGAATAAATTACATCAAGTAATCTGATCGGTTCAAAGTCAGAAATGGGTGTGGCTAAACTGAATATTCAGCAAGAGAAGGGTTAACTTTTAAGATTTGCCCTTGACACATGAATTCGCATGTATATCAACAACGACAAACATTACGTCATTCATTTGCTCTAGAAGAAAGCATCAAAGTCGACGAATAAAAACAAGAGGGCCCAGAGGGCCATGATTCGCTCACCTGAATGTCACTGTCTCTAGTACATTCTATTTTTAGCTCTGGTGGCCATCTTGTTGATCTGGTGGAACGATCTTAGCTATTTTGGTAGGGTGTCACCTAGGCAACATTCCTTTGAAGTTTGAATCAAATTGACCCAAGGGTTTAGGAAGAGTTCGCATTTGAAGCAAGTTTACAATGTTTTTCTATTTTTAGCTCTGGTGGCCATATTGTTCATCGGAGCGACACCATTTTAGCTACGGTATTTTGGTAGAGAGTCATCTAAGCAACATTCCTATGAAGTTTGAATGTAATTGGCCCAAGGATACAGGAGGAGTTGTCGTTTGAAGATTTTTTCTATTTTTA
This sequence comes from Lucinisca nassula, assembly GCA_963580285.1. Lineage (NCBI taxonomy): Eukaryota > Metazoa > Mollusca > Bivalvia > Lucinida > Lucinidae > Lucinisca > Lucinisca nassula. Next base: position 104,583,530 of record OY757015.1, read on the forward strand.
GCCCTGGTGGCCATCTTGTTTATCAGAGTGGAATGATTTTAACTATTTTGGTAGGGAGTCACCTGGGCAACATTCCTGTGAAGTTTGAAGCAAATTTACAATGTTTTTCTATTTTTAGCTCTGGTGGCCATTTTGTTCATCGGAGCGGGATCATTTTAGCTAATATGGTAGAGGGTCAACGACATAATATTCCTGTGAAGTTTGAATCAAATTGGCCCAAAGGGTAAGGAGGAATTGTCGTTTGAAGATTTTTTCTATTTTTAGCTCTGGTGGCCATCTTGTTAGTCAGAGCGAAACAATTTTAGCTATTTTGGTAGGGAGTCAACCACATAATAGTTCTGTGAAGTTTGAATCATATTGACCCTAGGGGTAAGGAGGAGTTGTCGTTTGAAGATTTTTTCTAGTTTTAGCTCTGGCGGCCATATTGTTCGCCGCATTGAACGATTTTAGCTATTTTGGTAGGGAGTCACCTAACTAACATTCCTGTTAAGTTTGAATCAAATTGGCCCAAGGGTTGAGGAGGAGGTTGCGTTTTGACGTAAATTTACAAAGTTTTTCTGTTTTTAGCTATGGCGGCCATTTTGCTCATTAGAGCGAAAACGTTTTAGCCATTTTGGTAGTGGGTCATCTAAGCAACATTCCTGTGAAGTTTGAATGAAATTGGCCCAAGGGTAAAGGAGGAGTAGTCGTTTGAAGATTTTTTTCTATTTTTACCTCTGGCGGCCATCTTGTTAGTCAGAGCGGAATGATTTTAGCTATTTCTTTAGGGAATCACCTACATAACATTCCTGTGAAGTTTGAATCAAATTGGCCCTAGGATTAAGGAGGAGTTCGTGTTTGAAGCAAATTTACGATGTTTTTCTATTTTTAGCTATGGCGGCTATTTTTCTCATCAGAGCAGAATCTTTTCAGCTATTTTGGTAGATGGTCACCTAAGCAACATTCCTATGAAGTTTCAATAAAATTGTACAGGAGGAAATGTCCTTAAAGATTTTTCTATTTTTAGCTCTGGCGGCCATCTTGTTTGTCAGAGCATAACGAGTTTAGCTATTTTGATAAGGAGTCATTTGGGCAACATTCCTGTGAAGTTTGAATCAAATTGGCCCAAGGGTTGAGATGGAGTTTCTGTTTGAAGCAAATTTACGATGTTTTTTATTGTTAGCTATGGCGGCCATTTTGCTCATCAGAGCAATACCATTTTAGCTATTTTAGTAAAGGGTCACCTAAGCAACATTCCTATGAAGTTTGAATAAATTTGGCCAAAGGGTACAGGAGTTGTCGTTTAAAGAATTTTCTATTTTTAGCTCTGGCGGCCATTTTGTTCACCGGCGCGGAAACGTTTTAGCTATTTTGGTAGAGGGTCACCTAAGCAACATTCCTGTAAAGTTTGAATGAAATTGGCCTTAAGGTACAGGAGAAGTTGTGGTTTAAAGATTTTTCTATTTTTAGCCCTGGCGGCCATCTTGTTCATCGGAGCGGAACAATTTTAAATATTTTTGTAGAGGGTCACCTAAGCAATATCCCTATGAAGTTTTATTGAAATTGGCTCAAGGGTTTATGAGGAGTTAGAATTTAAAGCACATTGTTGACTCCGCACGACGCACGACGGACATTGACCGATCACAATAGCTCACCATGAGCACTTCGTGCTAAAAAGAGGAACGTTTAAGACGACAGAGAGATGCAAAATGCAGACTCGGAAATATGGGATCATCTAATTTTAAAGATGCACACTGTATAGTTGATTCGGCCAGAAATGGAACAAAGCATAATCAAGTTTTCTTCAAGCGTAATAGGCCAACCGCGTGTCCCGGTAGCTCAGACAGTACAGTGCACGACAGCCCCTGCTTTCGTAAGCAGTGATATTCCGGTATGGGTGGCTCTGTTGAAGCCATCTGATCAGGACCTGCACTATTTGTCATTCATTTTGCGAATATGAATGACTGAATATAATTGGTGTGACAGGGTTGGTTTATGCAGCTGTCTGATAAAGAAATAGATCAGCTTTGTTGAGTAATAAATCACAGTTTGGAGGTCAGTTGTAAAGTAGACAAATCAAGAGCGCGTAGCGCGCGTGATTTGTTACTTACAATTGACCGACAAACTGTGATTTATTACCTAACAAATCACTGGCTAGAGCAGATCTATTTCGGTTATAACACGCTGAAACTCGGCAATAATACTGTTGTGTCCTTCAAATTCTCACAACTTTTCGCCATTGTTAGAAGAAATCCCGCTAAAAATATCGACTGAAACACATGCATTTATATCCTTTTCTAACGTTTTCGATGCGAGAAAATGACGTTACACCGTCCAACGTCAAGGAAATCGACTAGTGACGTCATAAATTTTCAGTTTTTAATGACGTCACTCGTCACGATCTTCTTTGTCGCGATTTGTTGAAGAATAAAACAATTATTTGCCATTGACTATATAGGCGCACTGTGTTAGAATAGAAGTTAATGTTACCGAGGACCCTCGTTATAACGACATTATTCTTCCCCAAATACCGGGCCGTTATAAAAGATTGCAGTTTAAAAGAATTCCAGTTGAGAGTACGTCAGGTAATGAAGGGCCTTTTCCGCTTCATTACCCCTAGTAAGGGGTCATAGATGTGTGTTGGGCAATTCTGGTAGGCATCTGTGATCCTCTGTTTCTTGGAGTATTGATTACAAGAATCAATTCTATGACCGTTTCCAGCTTGTTGAATGCGCGTGTTGGTGAAAACTGAGGCTCAGCCTTGTGCTCACGATTCGTTCTACTGAAACTGTCGTTGGAGCGAGATTTATCTGTATAAACTGTGCTTATATTTAGGCATTTGATAAATATTCTCATTCTTACCATCATTATTATTTTTTTTCTTCTCTCAAACATCACGAAAACACGCCTATATAAATACATTGTAAATTTTGCCACCGAAAAAATGAAAAATTTCAAATGAAAAATTTCGATATTTTTCTTATTTCTGCTCAAAACATAGATTGTGGATACTCGTTAGAACCGCCTCAACGAGGCGGTTCTAACGAGTACCCACAATCTATGTTTTTGAGCAGAAATAAGAAATTGAGGCGGTTCTAACAAGTATCCACAATCGCAGTTTTGAGCAGAAATAAGAAAAATAATGTATAACCCTGCAAACCCCAGTTTTACTATATAAAAGTGGAGTTTAAGAGGGTCAAATTTATATAGGCGTGTTTTCGTGATGAAGTCTGAGCAGAAATGTAAATGAATATTTATTTTTCTTTCTATTATTTTGACACTAGCCGTCCTCGCATCAATGTCTAATCTTATTAATAACTGTACTCAGAACTCTGGCTCTTCCCTTCTTAAGTAGTTGTAGTTGCAATGACACTGCGCCAAACAGGAAGTCACAATGTTTTTTTTTGTTTTTTTTTTTGTATTGCTTCATGTACATGTATGTACTCATTACCTGCTATTCTTATCTTCTATATATTCTATTCTCTTAGTTCGCCATTTCGAAAACACGCCTATACAAATACATTGCCACCTTTATCGCCGAAAAAATGAAGATTTTAAGATGAAAAAAAAATACGATATTTTTCTTATTTCTGCTCAAAATATAGATTGTTGGTACTCGTTAGAACCGCCTCGATGAGGCGGTTCTAACGAGTACCCACAATCTACATTTTAGAGCAGAAATAAGATAAATAAGGTTTACCCCTGCAAACACCAGTTTTACTATATAAAAATGGGGTTCGAGGGGGTCAAAATTATATAGGCGTGTTTTTGTGATGTGCCAGATTTCCATATGACTTCTTATATCCTACAACTTCAATTTTTTATTGCTTTGAGTCCGACTGTTTCTGAGAGAACCACCAAGCACCAGTTCATTATAATGCTGCATTGTATACATACCGTGTTCATGATGTTTGGTAAAATTCTATAAATGATATATGAAAATACCACCATTTATACTGGGGACAAAGTTTACTTAAAATGGAATACAAGAACAATCTCTAATAATCAATCCAATAAATCTAAAGCAAGACCAAACACTTTATCATCCATTAAAATTGCTCATTCAAATATTAATAGCATTAAAAATAAAACAGTCCATATTGGGACAGAGTTGTCTGACTATAAAATCTTATGTTTCTCAGAGACTAAACTTAACGATACGGTGCCACCATCCAAGTTAGAAATCGAACGGACAGAAATATAAACAATGGGGCCGGTACCATGAATTACCTAAAACACAATGTATTCTTCAAACGAAGACCTGATCTTGAAAGAAATATAAAGTTCTGTCGAGTATTGGACTCATTTTGAAGATATAATGGAGGATGCATCTGAGCAAAACACGGTTATGATAGTACATCGGATTTAAATGAATACATTATTTCCACAGCGAGTAATAGCCGCTTTTATCATATGACGTTAAATATGCAAGTTAGCTAGATACGTCCCGTAACGTACATGTACGGCGTCCTTAACGACGTCGCGTTTACTAATGGCGGAATATTGATATTTTTGTAAACAATCGTGAATAAAATGTCATATGATAAATAGAATCTTGCATTCGTGCTCATGTATTATTGAATTTATTAAACTCGTTGAGGGTCACTGATGAGGCCTAATCGGCCGAAACTAGCTAGTCTGGACCAGAAAACATGTACTCGTTTTCAGCTCTACGCACAAGCATTATGCAGGCCAAATACTTCTTCAGGCCCCGAAGGGCGGGTGCGACATCAAAACCTGGGAGACCCGATGAAATTTCCCTTAAATTAATGAAATTGATATCTAACTGTATTTATTATCCACTTACCTTACTTTTCGACAGATGTCTTGAGCTTAGTCGAGTTCCACACCAATGGCATATGGCAAACACCTCTGCTGCTATATTCAAAGGAAAAGGGGATAATCAAGCCCCAACCAACTGTAGACCCATCTCAGTTACTAGCTGCCTTGGCAAAATCCTGAAATGTTTTTTCAAATATCTGTATACTTATTTAGAAGTAAATAAAACTATCAATCAAGCTACGGATCTAGAGACTTAACAGCAAACCTGCTACTTGAACTGTATCAAATTATTGTTGAAAACTTAGACGAAGGATTAGAATTGAAATTCGACATAAGTAAAGCATTTTACATAGTTTGACACCAAGGACATTTACATAAACCAAGAAACTACGGTATCAATGGAAATATTCAAGCGGTAAACAAGTTATCTATCTGACAGAAAACAACGTGTAACAAGTGAAGGCTTTTCTTTTACTTGGCTACCTACCTGTGCTGGAGTACCACAAGGGTCTGTACTAGGTCCCCGTCTTTTCTTATTATATATTAATGAAATCATAAATAACATTGACACAAGTATTTTATTGTTTGCAGATGACACGTCTTTATTTACTGTAATTAAAAATGCTAACTCCATACAGGTCTTGAAAGACGACTTTTATAAAATAGCTAAGTGGTCCGAGGATTTGCTGCGTTATTCTTAATCCATCTAAAACTACCTCAATGTCATTCACTCGAAAAAGACATTCACAGTCACTCGATGTTAAATTTGATAATAAAACACTTAAAGATGCAAAACACCACACCCAACTAGGTCAAACACTTAACTCTGATGCACCTTGGGATGAACATATTAATTAAAAGCACCTATTTTAAAGCTGCACGTAGACTGGGCATCCTTAGAATGCTTAAGCATGACTTAGAAAATCACTCTTACGGTTCTATACATCCTTCATTAGATCTACCTTGGCATATGGGACATTAGCCAACAAAATCAAATTCGTCTCGCAAACTTTTACAGCTCGATGCATGAAGAATAATCACAGGTTTGCGTAAGGGAACATCTCATACTACAATGTACAATGAGTTTGGCCTATACCCACTTGCTGAAAGGAGAAAACGACATAAGTTAATACAGTTTTACAAACTTTTAAATAATGAAGCCCCTATTTTATTGGATTCCATTCCGCGCAGATTCAACGAGCAACAGTCTGACTACAATCTACGAAGCGTAAAATGAAAACGCCAAACGCTCAAAACTAAATCATACCAGGACAGCTTTTTTTTAAATCTCAACAACAAATCTTTGGAATAATTTATCACCTGAACTAAACAATGCAACATCACTTTATACATTTAAGATATTGCTTAAAAGAGAAATAACCCAACCTCCTAAACATTTTTCCTTTGGAACAAGAAGGTACAACATTATTATATGTCAACTGAGGATTGAGAAAAGTCAGTAAAACAGTGATCTATTTAAAAAAAGACATCTTAATGACTCACCCTACTGTAATGACTGTCATGATAACAAACAAGAAAACAAACAGTGTTTTTGTTTTATTTTGAAGGCACTAAATTTATAGAACAAAGAATGGAAATGATCAATAATCTTCAAGCTCGTCATTTTATACAGTAATATTAAAGTACCTGCAGCCTGACTTGTAACAGGCATTTTAATACCTTATCCTGCTGAATATTCAGTTTAGCCACACCCATTTCTGACTTTGAACCAATCAGATTACTTCATGTCAAACAGTGTAGATGGATGGGTGGATGGATAATTTATTTAAAGACGCTCAACCCTAACAGGGCATATAGCGTCTAGAAAATTATATATTATGCATAAAATACAGTAAGGTTAAAAATTAAAATCTTAATAATTACAGTTTATTAAAAAGTCCGGTTTCTTTAAGAAAATCGATTATTTGGTAAGATTGTAGATCATTAAAAAGTTCTTTCATCGTTGAAACATTAAAATATTTTGTTCGTATATGATGAAATTCTACACATGAGATGAGAAAGTGTTTCACTGTGAACGGTTCGTTACAAGATATACAGAAAGGTGCTTGTTCGTTTTTTAAAATGTAGGAATGAGTCAGCCTTGTATGTCCAATACGGCATCTAGTGATCTTTGTCTGATCTTTTCTACTGTAATTCGTAAAAGAGCATTTGGTATTAAAGTAAGGTTGTATTTTATTCAATTTATTGTTATTTTCGTTTTCCCAAATAGATTGACATTTATTCTTTATATACTTATTTATGTTGGATTTAAAATCTGAAAAAGGGATGGATGGATGGATGGATGTTTTATTTAAATAAAAATCAAAAAAGAGTTCCTTTAAGAGCAATGAAAACATTCATAAAAAAGAAGATGGGTCATACTACGTAGTTTCGGCTATTAAAGCCTCATCAGTGACCCTGTAATGATCCGGCAAAGACAGCCAGAGGAAACATACTGCAATTTTGCGAATTTCGAATAGGCAGTCGATTTAAAGACTGATATAAATCAAAATGGGGTCCAAATAATTAAAAACCTGTCTAGAATATGAGTCTAAACCAATAATTTATTGCCGATTTCTCAGAATATTCACGCTGATCTCAAAGGACCAAAAGTAAAATATAAACTGCACTATGGTTGATGTACGGGGAGACGTTTTACGGCTGCCACACGGCACAACACCAGCTCAACCCTAATAGGGCATATAGCGTCTAAAACAGTTAAATATATTATTCATAAAATTGTGCAAGATTAAACAATTAAAATTTTATTAATTACAGTTTGTTAAAAAGACCGATTTCTTTAAGAAAATTGATTAATTGGTAAAAAGGAACATTATTAAAAAGATTTTTCATTGTAGTAATGTTAAAATATTTTGAACGTATATGATTAAATTCAATACATGAGATGAGAAAGTGTTTAACAGTGAACGATTCGTTACAAGATATACAGAAAGGTGCTTGTTCGTAAAATGTAGGAATGTGTGAGTCGTGTGTGTCCAATACGGCATCTCGTAATTTTTGTCTGATCTTTTCGGCTATAGTTCAAAAATGAGCATTTATTGTAAAATTAGGTTGAATTTTATTTAATTTATTATTAGTTTCATTGTCCCAAATAGATTGACATTTTTTCTTTATATATGTATTGATGTTTGATTTGAAATCAGAGAAAGGAATTTTTAAATTTGTAACAGTTAACGATAATGCCGACTTGGCTTCCAAGTCAGCCAATTCATTTCCACGAATATTAACATGACTTGGAAGCCAGCAGAATATAATCTCCTTGTCAAACAGTGTAAATCCTGATCAGATGGCTTCTTCAGAAGCCATCTGATCTGGATCTACACTGTTTCCAAAGATAGGGGTTGTCGTGAACAGCAAGATAAGAGTTAATACCTTATCTGATGAATATAATCTCTAACTCAAATATTGTTGCAGTCTTCATAAGAGACACACTCAGATTTGATAGTCATTAACCATTTCACCAAACCCATAATCTTTCATTGAAGTATGCTCCTACCTCCAGCTTGGCCAGCAGGAATAACATTCAAAACTAAAACCCCGAACCTAGTGTGATTGCCTCGGTGAGGCTGTGCTAATGCACCTTTACCATGTTGTTACGCCAAGAAGTTGGGTTTGACAGGGTGTTCTTCTCATCTTATTGTTAACATTATGGTACATATAATAGAAGACTATGTTAATAATGATTGTTCCGAGTAGTCCTGTCTGGTTAAAGATCCACACAAGAATATTTAAACTTTTGGACAATCTCCGAACTTATAAACTTAGTAATGTATTACAGTAGTTGTCCATAGTATTGGGACTAACAGGCCTAAGCAAACAGTGCAGGCCCAGATCAAATTGCTTCTGAAGGTGCAGTCTGATCAGGGTCCCCACCGTTTGCAATTCCGTCTACATTTTTTGACCTTGTAAAAAATCCACGTATCGGTTATTTATTGCAATGCTAGTCTGCTCCCTGTGACGTCAGAGCGCTTTGTAGAAGGTAATATCTGGACTGGGCTCAGATACGGGGCATTGGCTTACCTATCGACCCAATGACAATCTAGACTGGGTTCGTGTACGTGGTATTGGCTTATCAATCAACCCAAAGTAACTAAGTACAGAAGGTTTACGTCTGCTTTTTTTCAAATTGCTGTCGCGGACCATGTACAACATTCAAGTACCGGTTGTTTATAGCACCGGTAGTCACCTCCCTGTGACATAAGAGTGAAATCTTGCTGCGCGTGTGCATTGGAACATTGGCAAACAGTGGATACCTTATCAGACGCCACAAAACGCGGCATCTGATCAGGTCATCAAATACTGGAATTTAATTGTTAAACGAAAGCTCAGTTCTCAGTTCAGGACTATTTGCCCAACCTACACTCAAAGACAATCGACCCACCAGTACTCTCAGCGATTTGATTTGTTTTGAGTACTTGAGTCTTCCCGTACTTCAAGCAGTATTTATATTTTTATTTCTTTCGGATCATTATCTCATTTTTAGTAGATTCGAAAATCGAGTTGTGCTCAAGTTAAAGCTACAGGTCGCAACCGGTGTTTCAAATCCATTACTGCTTTTGAAGACCCTCTGTAAAATTTAGACTCTAATTTTCTACTTGTATGTTTTTAAGGCCGCCCTTATAGCTATATTTCACAGTGTCGTACATTAAGTCCATTCAGTGTATACTTGTACAAGTGACAACTGCAGACACAGTCAAGCCATTTCAGTTGACTTAGGACAGCATGCTAACACACAGTCTTACCATGAGTATTATGTCCCTTTTGCAACAAGGTGCACTTATCAGATGTATTATGTCTCTTTTGCAAGAAGATGCACCAGTTAACAACAGTCATTGGCAAAATGAGTTCATAATAAGGTGTCTGGTGTCTAAATGTACAGTAGAACTTCGATGGCTCGAACACCGATGACTCGTTTACCATGGATGAGTCGAACACATTCTTGAGCCCCTAGCGAAATCCTCTACATAAGAAATAGTGAGGGATAATTAAGATGATTTTAGTCTTTTATGTTGTAAATATATGCTGTGTGTACTCATTAGAATCGCCTCGATGAGGCGATTCTAATGAGTACACACAGCATACATATTCATTATGGAACACCGAAAATATGTCTAAAAGTATCTCGTTATGCCTCCTGACAGTTACCTCCGTGGCTCGAACTACCCCTGTCTCGAACAGAATTTCGGGGTCCCAAAGGTGTTCGAGCCATTGAAGTTTGACTGTATGTATGAAGCAGGATCATTCTACTACTTATATTCTTCCTTCGGGACTTCAGTTTAATTAATACTGAACAAGAACTGTAGATTGGAATCAACTTCAAAGCTTCTTGTCTCTAGTGAAGGTGCAGAGGACAGAGGATACTGTTTCTATGAAGAAATTTAGTCCAGTAACATTTAAGATCCCGTTGCAATGTTGTAATTTGGAGGCGTCCCCAGAACAAAACAGATCAAGGTCTAATAAAACTATGCAGACCCAGCTAAGGCTGCTTGAAAATGTTCACAATTTTGTGATATGCAAAATTCTCCAAAGACTGTGCACTGTTCTGGTCAACCGCTTATGTATTTTTTTTTTTTTTTGATTTGGGTTTTACGGCCCTTTCAAGATTATTTCACTCATACCGAGCCGATCGTTAATCAGAGGTGGGCGAAAACCGGAGTGCCCGGAGAAAAACCACCTGACCTTCCGTTGCAGAACTTGGCGTCTCACACGTGGCCCAAGCGAGGCTCGAACCTACGGCGGTGAGAGACCTAATGACTAAGAGTCAGCGCTCTTATCCACTAGACCATGGAGGCCCGTCAACCGCTTATGTATAAGCCTGCACGGGAACTGTGGTAGGCTAAACCAACCGGCTCGATATGACCTTTATAGTATTGACTTTACCATAAAAATTACAAAACCGCCAAAACGAAACTCGACGTCGCAAATTTGGTGTTTTAGAATCAAACAATGTCATGTGATTCAATGCATGTCGTGCACTTTACCAAATGACTTTATCAATGTATATACTTTTCTTGCAGCTTCAACAAACAGCATTATGGTGTAGTCCACTCGTACGCTTCTCAAATTGTTGTAATTATTAATGGCGCGGATTGATTTCACTGTTCACAGTTCCATGCTGTTTTTTACCCCCCAGCATGAAGAAAGTTGCGTCCCTTTGAATGCAGCCTTTTACTTGACCATTCCTCTTATTCTAGTATTCCTAACAATGATTACTTACCGTTATGAGATCAAAGCGTCAAAAGGCACTGAAATGACAGATTCTGTGAAACATTCACATTTACTTTCTTAAGTGATAAGGACAAAGGCGCTGAAGTGCTGATTTTTAGTTTGGTTCACAAAACTGACGTGAATCGGCTGTTATACACTTTCATCATCATTTTACTTGTAAATTAATACAACATGCCAATGACTACCCAGCAGGCACATGTCGCTAGGCTAACGTCAAATCAACGCCGATGCAGCGTCATGACCTTGCACCGACGTTGATGTGACGTCACAATTACGTCATGTGCCTACTGGGATAGTTGCCGGTTTTATGACAACATAAATAAACGTGTGCTAAGCGTAGACGCAGCTTCTTGTAAAAGCTTACACTTGTTGACAGAGATGTTTCGCGGCTCAGTCAAGAACTTGCCTTATGTCGTGCGCTACATTCAAGGAAAACACTTTTTGTGCGATGTTTGAAGTTTTGCGGCATGTGACTTATTATTTATCACAACATTGTGCTTACATAGTCAGTTATTCAGACCTACAACAGAATTGGACAGTGATAACTGTTTGGAGTATATTATTGCTGGCTTGCTACCCTACGGTGAAGTTTCTAGCGTCACGTACTTCACATTTAATTAGGCCATGTGAGTGTTATGAGTTTGTACCCTTTCAGCCCTTTATAGCCAAGCACATATACCTACAGATGCAAACAGTGTAGAACCTGGTGAGATGGCTCATAATGATATATCGCATTCTGTTCTACATGCATGGTTTGACATGCTGTTGGCGACTACTGACTAGACACCCAATTGACATGTGTAGAATGGACGTGTACAAATTCAGTGACTGAAGAGTGAACATGAGAAACGCGTGGGTGGAAGGGGTAAAATCTTAGCCTGGGCATTTTGAATCGTAGCAGAAGACATTTCATCTTTTTTCGTTATTTTTTTCTCTTAGATTGCAACACAAACTTCATATTTCTTACAATTCATATGCAGGCAGCTGAATCAAATGAAATCCAATCACTGAAAAATAAGATAAAAATGTAAATTCGTCTGCTTCATGTTTTGTATGGTGCTTTTAAGACGACTAACACGTTCATTGTTCGTTTTACGAAAGACACGTGTCGTCTGATCTTTCATGGAACTTTTCCAACTTGAGATAGAACATGTATTCAAATATGAGCGAGAAAATTTTCAACACAATCACCGGAATGAAAGTGCGCCTTAAACTGAATAAAAGCCGGACTACATTTTGTGCGGTCTCATATTTCTATGGCGGCCAAAGCCGGTGGCACCGGAACTACTTTACAAAATGCAGGACAGCGAGAATAGACAGATAGAATCTGTCATTAAAAATGAGTTTGTAAGACCCACTGTTTCATAATGCAATATCTTTCTCTTCCAGCTCTAACGGTTAATTTCCACGAAAACTCTCTGGCGCTCTGCCGCTCACCACGTTTTACGGTGCTTTGGTCAAATGATCAGTATTGATACATCTGTTGCTATTTTAAATCTGAATCTGAATAGAACATTTAGTGCCCCCACCCCCTCCACACACTGTTTAGCTACAAAAAAAAAAAAACAACAATTAAAAACTACAAGGTAACTAGCTACTTTGTGAGTCTCTCTCTCTCTCTCCCTCTACAATACATATTTAGTTAAAAAACCAACTATCGCTGACTGTTTAAGTCGTGTTCTATCCCACCCGACACATGACAGTAATGTGATGATGGTTCGGTGTGCGTTTTGGATCATGATATTGGAGGGTACGGAAATTCTGAAATGGCACCTCAGCGTCGGTGTAACGTTTATTTAACGACGCTTCGGTGCAACGTCATGGCGCTGCATAGGCGTTGACTTGGCGTCGCCCCGGCGACGTGTGCCTGCTTGGATTGAGTTGAATAATCTATAAGTGTTGTTTTTAAATGCAGTTATATTCACAATCTATATGTGTTGTATTTTAAGTTGTGGTTTCAACTGTATTTATATATGAACATTGACGTAAACAGTACCACCAGGAAGGACTTAAATAGGCTATGTCAGTTACATGTGGGTTTACGGCGTCCCGCAAACCCCATGCTGACAAGACGACCGTGGGTGATCTCTGACAGGTGAACGGGCAGCTGCGGGGTAAGGAACAAGAAAGATATTATATGGAGGACAAAAATTATTAACAGTAACTATTTACAACAATACGAACACTAAACATTACATTTATTCGCTTCTATAATCATTTCACGGCGCACGCCCCGAAAGCAAAACTACGTTTTGTGCTCGAGACGGCGACATGAAAATTATATAGATGCGAATGACAAAATAAACGAAAAAACACGACTAGCCAGATATAAGTCCACTTGGGATGAACTGCGTCGACGCGCTGGCGCACTCTAGAATTTAAAATATATCGATTTCTAATTCACTATCAATTTTGTTGAACTATCAACTATGTTGACTTCTTATTCAGTACCAACTATTATGTTAACTTCTTATTCACCGGCAACTCGTCGTTATAGCATAGTCTCGACGATCTGTATAACGGTACTGCCCGCCATTGCAGGGCATCTGGACCGATACGTCGTACCAATACCTGCTCCTATCGACCAGGGAGCAGCAGGTCACCACACGTCGTTGTGCCTGCAAATTACGATAATCAACTAAAATACGGTTCACGAAACGTATAACCTATATCATGATCCTTGCCCCGGAGAATTCAGAATATGTTCATGCATATACCGTTATTGCGCATGCGCCGACCAGACACACAGGCTGATCAGACACACAGGCTGATCAGCCAAGCGCTTGACACAAGAATACTCAAAAGTTTATACTTCCTTACTGAGGACTACAGAAATCAATTAATGCTCACTAAAAGTGAGCATAATACTCATCAAATTCGTACTAACAACATAAGCACAAGTAAGAGGCAATTAAACAGACCGCGCATTTGCGCTACCTGGTCACTCGCCAATTACAGGAAACATACCAAACTCATTTCAGAGCCTTCTACGATAATAACTATCCACAAACTCATTACATTAACAACAGCTAGAAATTAAAAATAGGAATATTTTTTGTCTATTCTACACAACATCTCTAAATATTTACATTTCCAGTGTAAAGTCTTATGTAAACCTATAGGAAACAATTGCGTTCATACTTCCATGAACGCATCGAATCACATGATTTTCAGTGACGTTAAATGACGTCATTCTAAACCATTGTTCTCTACGGGCGTTGATGACGTCAACGCTGCTCCGCTATTTGTAGAAAAACAGCGTGTAAATGTTTTTCAGCTTTAAAAGTTTGCCCAACAAGCATTTTTTTCGCCCAGTGATGAGGGGCAAATAATGTAAATATAAAAAATAAACTTAATTTTTCTGCTTTTCATGAAAGTATGAACGACAGTGGGTCGCTAGCAAAGTTTACATGAACCCCTTCGGGGTTCATTTACTTTGCACGCGACCCACTGCGTTCATACTTCCATGAACTGCAGAAAAATAAATTTCATTTCTTAAATGTTTGATAGAGATCAACACTGTTTGCCGTACATTCTTTCCGTATTTGGTAGGCACGTCAACCGCCTTCGCGACGCTGATGACGCAGCTGACGTCATCCACACCGCTCAGGCCATTATAACGTGTGGCGACCAAATACCCTGACTTATCATCACGTTCTTTACATGTACATTCATGTACAACCATATTTCTTAAACAGAAACGGCACCATTACAATGAACTCGTAAATCTTCTTGAACAAAATCATATCTACTCAACATGAACATGCTTGCAAAATCTATTTATCACGGTTCATCATCACGGATAACCCAGCCGGCTCTTGTCTAAGATTTCGCCCTGATGATGAAAATATGGTCAAACTCGTCTTAATTTTACGTCCCTTGATGTCACAGAGACGGGACCACGGTTTTCTAACCACCGTAGTCAAACGTTATGGATCGAACAAATGACCCAACGTTTATAAATATATATTACAAAAGGATTCTATAAAAGCCTTAATGAATCTAGAATGAACGAATGTCCGAGTCTTACGTCTCCTCAACATCTAGGGTTACACGGAAACAGGACTTGGATTTAAAGACTCGTTCGAATTCTGCAGAAGCTTGGGATCGATCCTGCGATCCCCATTTGGTAAAGCGAGTACCATAATCACTACAAAACAGATGCTTCCAAAGTGAATACAGAATAGGCTTCAGAAAGTCGGGGTATGCCAGAAGAACACCCCCCCCCCCCCCCCCAAAAAAAAAAAAAAAAAAAAAAAACCTACAAGCATGTTCATAAAAATAATACTAAACATGGATTTAACATACCATCAAAGATTCTTCATACCTCACGTCACAACGTTGTAGGTATACTTTCACAATTGACCTGCTGCTGGTATAAAGTCCATTTTTCAGGGTATTTATATCCATGAATACTACAGGAAAATCATGCATACCCGTGCTAGCTAGCTAAAACTGAGACGTACAGATACTAGCCACAATCATAGCCATACAGCGAATTTTAGCAGATCATAGTTTTCCGTTACAAATGTATTTCCCTTAGGAATGATGAAACTTCCGTACAGATCAATGCTACAGATCCCGTCAGTACGAATACCCACAACATTGTGACCGGCATGAAAAATAAATATGTCACAATTTGGCAGCTGGCGACGTTATAGGCAAACTATATAAATATCAGCCATATAGCGACCAACTGTATGGTAAATATTTTCCCACAAACAACTCATGCATACATCGTCTGATATGTGCACGATGTGTGTGTGGAGCGGCATATTATGCCTACCGTATTTCACCTAAAATATTTCAGTCGCGCTGCAACATAAACCTACTAAATAATTTGGATGTGCATAAGCACCAGAAAGGTTTCCTTTTCCATCTCGTATCAATGCCTGCATCTTATCCAATGGTACATATATATGTACTCTTCTGTGTGTATGTATGCAACAATGAAATTTCTAATAAATAAATAAATCATGTTAATGCTGATTACGCCTCCCAGCTTCGACTGAGCTGACAGGTTCGACACAGCTATGGTAAACGAGACTGTGGTGTTCGAACCTTTGAAGTATCGTTCTGATGTGTCGTTTGCAGTGATGCAGTGGGGTGGGGGTTTGCAGTAATGGCCATGGTCTTGGGTGGGGGTGGGTAGGGGCGTAAGTATGAGAAAATAAATCGTACGAAAACCAAAGAATAAACTAGTTAGAAATAATAATCCCGCCCCTTAATATCCTTTACCAAACGGGGACCACTCTAACAGGTACGAATTTGAATTTGAATTTGCTCCCTGTTGGGAGCAAATTCTATCCTGTAAGTGTGGTACCCGCGGCAAAGAAGAAAACTATGATAGTTAATGGTTTTGTGTATATCCCAAACAAATGCAGTTTTTGCTATTTCTTCTTCTTTCATCTTTTTTTCTTCGTCTTCGTCGTCGTCTAATTTTTTACGTTTGTAGTGTGTACGCAAGTGCGTATCTGCGTAAAGGATGCTACGCCCCTGAGGATGGGGGTACGGCAAACGGTTCTTCAAGACGCTAGGCGGATGTGTTTCACTCGTCCACCCTCGATGTCACGTGACTCCGGTGAGCGGGAGGTTTAACTCGAACACAGCAAAGTACACCCAAAGGCGGCGGGCGTCAAGATAGACGAGGGTGGTCTAAGCAAGAAGGTCCAAGTATACGTAAATATGTGTGTGTTTCCAACAAATCGCTATTTTAACAACTATTACAACAAAATAACAAAACACACACACACACCCACACGGATACAAAACAGTTCAGTAATATCAAGTTTACACGGATACAAAACAGTTCTCTAATATGACGTCATCTAATTTCTTTGGCTCTTGTAGAGGCCTTGTTCGCGTGTAATTTTAAATGAAGATTTCTTCGTGGCCTAAAGTCCAAATCATACAATGAAAGATACAGTAATTGTGACGCAATTATCTTCCCTTACAATGACCGGTGAGCAGATCAAGCGCTTGAGGCCCATTCTCATCTGCACAACACAAAAAGCCATCTTTGTATAAACAGTAAAATTCCGCTATTAAGACCACCTAAAATTAAGACTAATTTTGCTATAAAAAAGTTTATTTAGGAGGTTGCAGTTGTTATAGCTGGGTGTGTTTTGCATACCGTGTCCTATATTTAGAAACCACCTTTGGGACTGTTCAAAAGTGGTCTTCAAGACCACTTTTGAACAGTCCAACATAGGAATTTTACTGTACTTTACAGGGAGAAAACGTCAATATAAACACGAGAAAAACATTACAGAACGAGAAGCGCTGCATCTAGAAAAACACACACACACACACAAAAAAAAAATTAAAAACAGATGATAAAAGTATTTAACTCATTGCTGTCAGCCTTTGCGTGACCCTTCAACTTCGCCTGGGGACATTAAAAGATCCGTAACTTAAATAGGTATGTATCAGGCCACATATTCCTGGGCAAGTTTCAAAGCCCCCTTGTCACCACTCACAGTTTGTTCTGGAAAAAAATACTTATCAGGCAGTTCTGTACAATCAATATTGCCAATAACCAAGTCGTTAAGTGTATCATCCATGTAATGGCGCCTCAGTAGAAAAAAGGACAGTTTACATCTATGAGTGCCATAGGACATATATTCGAAGTTTGATCAATCAATGATTTCAGATTCCTTATCAACCAGTTGATCATCAGATACCAAACACACCAGTACACCAAGAATCTTGTAATTAAACTACCTTTTTCCCATTTACAAAACAAGGAGCTAAGGGTAAACTAGATTTCTTTATCCTAGCACAAAGAAGTATCAACAATACAACCTTTCTTTGAACATCATGATAAAAATAGAAACACTGTTTTTCTTACTTTTAGCACTACAAAAGATTATCTGAGCCCCGCCAAGCGAATTTGGGTCTTCGAGAATTCCGTCATGACAAATTTTAACTGCGCATGCCCAGCCATTCAGAGGGGCCAGGGATATGGCTTTCTGTCTGAAGGTTCCTCTTGATTCACTGCTTGTATGAGCGAGTAGCGAAGGTTCTGGCGAGACTGCGCGGATGCGCAGGCTCGCCTGAACCTTCGCTGCTCACATAGGCGATAAGTACCAAAATCGCTTGACGGGGCCCAATTCTGATTATCTACCTTAGTTCCACTACTGCTTTGCTTCTGACGCATTCCCGTACCGCGTTCGTGATAATCTTCCCTACCTATTCCCCGTCCGCGGTTAGCGCCACGACCAATGTTATGTCAGCAGTATTGTCAGCCGTTATTTATCCTCAATATTCGCTGCATGATGCTTCCACGCAGAGCTGAAACCGACCCGCACACGAGTACTGGTAAATCGCTTAGAGGATCTAAGCTTGCCCAGGCAAAGCGGTGCAAGCCGCCCGTCCATGCTTATAAACCCTATTGGTTTCATTTGGCGGCAGGGCTTGAGATGTCATTACATCGCGATGTCGGGTAAAAGTCCCACCAAATTGGAAGCAACGTCTCCAAAATGACCTATACAGTGGTGACGGGGACGTTAAACCTTAAATCAAATAAAAATCAATATTCGCTCTCGAAACCATCTTACGGCTAGGATGGTTCCAGCACTTAACTGTTAAGTACGCCTTGCCGCATATCCCGCACTTTATATCCGGTTTCTTATCGGTAGCCCCCTCACTACTCTCACTTAGATCGTTGGGCTTGCTCTGGGACACACAGCTAAGAACACCGCCTCTCGCCTCTGCAAAGAGATCAGCTTCCCTAGTCAAGTCAGATAGTCTTTCAAATTCCCCCATCTTCAAATGAACATACAAATCTCTACTGAAACACTACAAAAACTGATCCCCTGCCATGAAATCACAGACTGCGTCATATTATTTCACAACAATACCAAGGGCTAACCACTCATCAAAATAACTCCAGTTTGCTACTGAACTGCAAACAAGTCTCACCCTTAACTCGGCTCTCGTAACGAAACCTATTACGGATACCTTTTTCAATCATGTCAAAATGGTTTAACACCGCTTCTTTGAGCTTCACAATCATTTGCATCTTCATTTGAAAGTCTGTCAAAAACTTCCAGAGCATGTCCTTTTAACAATGCGCTAAGATTTGAAGGCAACTTAGGATCCATAGATCGCGCTGCTTTTTCATCCTTCTCATGCGCGATTTCTACGTTTGACTGCAAACGCTCGCGCTCAAGCCTTAAGTTTAATTCTGCTAACTCCTTCTCATGAGCCCATTTGGCCATCTCTAAATCTTTTTCCTTTTCTACCTGTGCTAATCTAGCCAACTCCTATTCCCTATCCTTGCATAATCTCGCAAATTCCAATTCCTATTCCCTTTCCTTTCTTTATCTTCTTCTAACTTAGCTATTTTAGCCAACCCAAATTCCCTTTCCTTTTCTTCGCTGCCTTACGCGCGTCCTTTCTCTCCTTTCATTTGCCTGCTGCTCGCTATCCCAATCTTGAAGTTCTTTCCCCTCATATCCTAAGCGGATTCCCTGCACTAATACTTAACATGTCAGTCAAAATATAAATGGAATTTGCTATAAAAGTAGCAAGCATTTTCACTAATTAGCTATCTTGTGAACAAGATCAGATAAAATGTTGATAAAACGAGCTACTTAAGGTTTTTAAGTCATATTAATTAATGACAAACTTATACATCAAAATGCGTTACGGAGGTCATAAATGCACAGGTAGGTACGTTGCTTCAAATGAAAACCACCACTGAAGCTACCGGCGCCTCGCGTATAAACTCACTGATACTGATTAACGTCAGTAACCACGCTACCCTGACGTCATTTTGACGTTATACCTACGTGACGTCATGGACAAGAACAGAACTAAAAAAGGGAAAACCTAATAAAAAGCACCAAGACAATGGATAGTTATCAGGGACACTCACGACAATGGGAGATAACATTTGGCTGACTTAATAATTAGTAGAATTATATAAGCGTGTTTTCGTGATTAGGGCTATAATGGGATTTGACGTGAGTTACGTGACCACCATCCATGCCCTTGGTTCTGTCTTTATAATTCGTTCAGACTCCATGAAGGATTTCTGACTGATCGCCACAACTCCGAGAACATAGAACTTGTCAAAATACAGCATCGTGCTAACAAATCCGTGTGACAAAGTACAGGCATTCATATCGCCAAAACGGTTAATGTTCTGACAAAAATTTTTGATAAGAGTGCCGAAAAACACCCTGACAGTAATCAACAGTCTTTCAGTATCATCATTTTATAAGCTAGAGTGACCTATCAGGGGTTAAGAGCGGTGACTGTGGTAGTCACATGTGAGACGAAAGGTCAGGTAGTTTTTCTCCGGATACTCCAGTTTTAGCCCACCTCGAAATCAGGGGCTAATTATCTTGAAAGTGCCGTAAAACAAAATAAAATGCTGCCTTTCAAATTATCCATCTCTAACATGTCTTGAAAGCAATCGCTACAATTGTTTTACGATGCTCAAAATTATTATTAAAATATATATATAAACAAAAAACATTTTCGAATAAGAAATTCCAGATGGGCCCAATTAATGGTCAACTGCTTCTAGACAACATCTAATTAATTTTATGACAGCATCGTAAACAACTGTACCCGGGGACTGGGACGTGGACCCTGCTTTCGTAGTCCCCACGGATCGGATGCAGGCTGGCAACAGACATGCGGGTGCATTGGCAACTGTGAGCAGTTGCTGGCAACAGAGGGCTGTTGCAATGGCTAAGCAGACTGGTATTAGCCATAAGACCAAGCAGGCACTCAGCGTTAAAATGACGTCTTATCAACATCGATGCGATAAGATGACATCACATCGACGTTGATACGTCATTTCAACGCTGTGTGTCCACTGGGAACAGACAAATTCCTTGATGGTGTTCCGTTTTCCAGTTCTGACCTCAGACCCTGGCGTGAAGAAAAACCGTCCTCAGTAAAGAGAACCCATTTGTAACTATGACACAGGAATTACTGCATTACCTCAAGTAGAACTTCACTGCGAGCTTCGGCGAAAAAGGTAATTAGGAAGTCGCATGCAAGGAAGTGCCCAGCCTCTTTGCAGACATGCACATCTGCAGAAAGCCAGAATGCCCCTGGCTGGTAAGGAGACAAAATAGTCGAGCCCACCGGAGTCCAACAATTGGTTTTCTTTTGGTCCAGCAATTATTAGTCCTCATCGTTGTTTCATCTCTATTCGTTTGATTTAATGATCTCGGGAATGTTGCTCTGATGATTTACAAATCCTTCATGCGGACTGAACAAAATGTCTTATCCACAACTGAAGCAAGGGTGAGGATTGTGGCTATGTAAAAGTTTTTACTGACCTTACCAAGGCGGTTATTCTTTTGTGGTTTATTATTGTTATACATGTAGTTTTTCTTTGCATATTCGTATTGCTAATGTCTCGTCTTAACTTCAACCAACAAGTTGTTGCAGATTCACGCGCTGAATGGACAAAGAGTACGAAAAAGGACTTTGACATTACCTGAGGACCTTGTGTGGCAACATATTAGATTTATATACGATTGTCTAATAGTCCGGGATTTGAGACCAGATTTCGAAAAATTTAATGCACCCAAAATTCTCACGCTTTATTTGTGCCGTTTCATTGAGATAGGAGCCTAACCTATATGACATGTGATTATTTAGCAAATCTGGTGGGGAAAAGGGGTTAAAAATTCTATGAGTTTACACCCACCCCCATGCGGATGGTATAGTTGGATTGAGTTAAATTATGTGTAGCTTGCGCTTACATATGAATGTTGATTTATTGCATCAGCCAAAATATATGTTAATACTCGAAGACACCAAAACTCATGACATGACGTAATTACATCCGGTGTTACCATAAATTTTGACCATTGAAATTTGACCCCAAAAATTGGGTAAATTTTACACTATTTTCGCGCTAAATAATTTTTAGTACTTTTTGAAACAATTTCTTTTTCGTCAGTATGAAGTACGGTTATTTTTGCACGTGCATATGAAACTTGGTGACTCTGTTTCAATCCGGGCATGAACAAAGGACTCCGATACCTATGGGCCATTGTACCACTTTTTCCTGTTGTGTCACAGATTGTGATAAAAAATATATTAAAACAAACATAAACTAAACTTGGCTGGTCATAGATGTTTCATAACAGGGACCGATAGATATATTTTTGAAAAGTTGCTGATGGCCATTTCCTTCCGGTTTATATTTAGTGAGGGGAATATACATCACCAAACATATTTGTCAGCGGGTGAACTGGCAAGTGATTCTCTAAACTGGTGACTTGAAACAATCAACATTTAATGAATACATTGTATATTTCAAGAATCATTATCCAAAGTGTCCGGTTTGTGCTGACCACTTGAAATCTTACTGGGTACCTTATTTTCTGTTAAGTCGCACGACTAAAAATAAATTGTACCCGAGGTTTAATGTAACGTAAAGCAACGTAAAGCCATCCCTTAAACATTCTTCTATCTTCCCTTTTCCCAGAGTTGTGGTATAACCTGTAAACGTGCATCTTAAGATGTCACCTGCACTTACTTTCTACCATTTTGTTGGGCAACCTACCTACGATAGCCTTGTCGCTCTATTCACCATTAGCTCTTAATCATCCTGTGTCTCTTGTCACACACTGATTAATATGTTCTTCATCTCCTTTATTACTACTTCCTTTTTCTGACATTTGTCCTATATATTGATTGTTTTGGATTTAAAGGCACGTCCCCAGTCACCCCTTGTTGGTCATTTTTGTCCTCTCTCCAGAGAAAGGGAGAAAAGCGACATAATTGATAGTTGAGCAGATGAAAGTAAGGGGCAGAGAAGAAATGGGAAAATGGAAAAGCAGAAACCGAAGAAATAACTGTTTCCCCCTCTACCCATAACTACTTGAAGAACAGCAGGTCTTGTCCAACTGTAAGCCACAATCAGCCACAATCAGCTGGACGCCCTATATTGACGCAAGATACACGTCACCTTTGCCTCACTCAATCACCCCAATTGTCCCATATAGATTGGCCAAAAAGGCCTTCTATGGCAAGCTATCAGGAGTTATCACGTTTGAAAAACAGAGTGTATGCAATGATCAGGAAACTATACAAAATATCTCGCACCTCCCATTCAAAACACCAAAATGAAAACGTCATGGATGGAAAGCCAGAATGACAGTTATCTCCCCACATGACCGAACAGCTATCCAAAATAAAAAAAAGGCATTAGCAATACATACATCTTAAGGACTAACTATGAAAATAATAAACCACAAAAAGGATCGACGACGGGGTCAGTAAGAAGTTTTACGGGGGCGGGGGTGGGGTTGGACACTTTAATAGATTTTAGATGGTCACACTACTCGCCCTTGATTGTCGTGGTTAAAATCGATAAATTGTTCACTCTAAATGAAGGAGATCTAGCTCATCAGTGCAACATCTCCGAGAACAGAAAATAAAACGACTAAAGAGATGAAACAACGATGAGGACTCGACAGCATGAAATAGCTAGAATTCTGCAGCAAAGGAAACCAAACAATTAGGCTCCGGTTAGCCCTACCAGAGACAGAGCATCAGACACCTACCTTCAGGCGTTCTGGCGGAAATGCGTTCGTACATTAGAAAGGAACTAGGACGGCGGGTTAATTTACTCGAGGTTGAAACCTAATATGTCAGATATATTGAACAGTGAACAGGGACGATGTTTGGCATAATAAATGTTACGATTCCTACGTAAATCAAGCTTCTTCCCTTTCACCTTTGTCAAGAAGGGTGGGAACATAGGGTTCAACACCGACCCCCGACTGAACTTTTCTGCATCTTCATGTAACTTGGTGACCTCAATTTGCGCATGTTTGCCAAAAGGTCGACCAAAACCAGAGTCATTCAATCAGCAAATAAGCTGGAGTATATCAAATCCGCAGCTGGAGAATTGGATGCCGATATTTAAATTTAGTAGAGTATTTTTTTGCAGCAAATTAATGTTAAAAAACAAAACAATAAACATCTAAAACATTTAAGTAAAATCGTTCCACCAAATACTGTATAATGTTTCTTTTTTGTTCGCAGTAAAATTTCGCACACCTTCAGTCAAAAGGAGGCTTGATTGTTCAGAGGCGTAAACTCATTAAAACACGACTTTCCTTCATTTATGAAATACTTAACAAAAATCTGCCAACCCTTTGAAAAAACAAAACTGAAATAGGGCCGCGCTGTTATCTTCACTGAATATTGTCGTCTTACAGAGGTATTGCTGTCATGGTAACTTCATACCAAACTACCACTGGTCACCAATTAATTGTTTATGAAGCTAAGTAACAAAAGATAACCAAACAAGCGCAATCAGTACAGCAGAAAACTGTGGCTGCTGTATCATGACAACGCCAATTAGATATGGTTTACGCTTGCCATCAAGTTTACGCGACATTTCCCTGAACACAAAATTGTAAACAAGCGGCCGATGGGAAACTACCCTCACCAGAGCTCAAGTGGGCATAACTCCCCCCCCCCCCCACACACACACACCCCCCGTGGTGGCCATTTATTTTAACAGACCATAATGGTTTAGTAGAGGCCAATCCAAGGACCATTGATGCCAAATTATTTTCAAATCAACCATTGTTTTCTTTTGTTGCCGTCGCATACATTATAGTCAGCTTTAAACCATCTTAGAGCTAGAGTCCAAAATGCTGCATACCAAGGTCTTGTATTTCTTGAGATGCAGAATTTAAAATCACTTTTGGCCGTTTATTGGTGTGACGATAACACAGATCGCTCTAACAAACTAGGATTTCTCGACCACACTGATGCAGTATATGTAATTTGGTATCAGTTAGCCCAGTAGTTTTATAAAAAATAAAAACTATTTAATCTTATGGCCCCAGGATCATTAAGCTGATTGAAATATCAACTATGATGTCATAGGCTGCAACAGAACCAGAAAAGCCTGTCTTTTCCATACAAAATCCTAAGTGACCGAATGTGACCTTGACGTAAGAAAGGTCAAGGTCAATGAAATGTCATCATTTGAACAATTTCGATAGGGCCCGGGTCCCATATATTGTATACCAAGTTTCAAGATAATCGGTCGATTGGTTCCTGAGAAGGCGATTTTCAAAGGTTTATACCATAAATGGGCATGGCGGACATTTTGGTCATGTGACCCAGATATTCATAATATATGTTTGTTCTTCCACCCCAATGGCAGCTTTACATATAATTTGGTTCCAGTTGGCCTTGTAGTTTCAGAGGAGATGTCGTTTGGAATTGTTTGGACGCTTAAATGAGAAAAGAGGGTAGGAACATTTATCTCCCCTTTTTATGTCTTTTTCCCCACTTTTTTGATTTTCTTACTCCATTTTCAAGATGCTGAGAGACCTCTAAATAAATTCGTATCATAGTTAAGTGTGAGAAAGTAAGGTGCATTAAACTCCTTAAATACGCGTGCTACGAATTTCAAATCCCCGACTATAAAATATAAATGCATTTGTTAACGTTTGCAGAACACGATGTTCCTCTCAAATATGATTCATTCATAACGCGTAATTTGTTGAAGTGTGGATGTTTTGAAACAGACGATGGATCAAACTGGCGACTGATCCGATCAATACAAAATTATTTTGTGAGTTGTACACCGTAGAAACTGACTACTAAACACCTCACGGTAACTGAGCACGTGACATACCTCTAGTCGACTATACTACACGGCGTTGTTAATTACAAGACAAATATTCCGATCTATCTGAATGCTAAGGATAGCCTTTCGGCCATTTTGTGGTAAAGAAACTGTCCTTTTGGCTTTTCACAAAGTTTGTATTTATTTCCCTTTGGTGTCTTTGATAGGAGGTGTGAGGTAATTCCATTACAATAACACACCCGTGCGACATACTGTTTTTTTTTTCACATCTCCAAAAGGGCTACTTTTCAGATATAAATCTGTTTTTTTTTTTTTTTTTTTTTTTGTTATTTCTACTTCAAACATTGAGGCTGTTCTAACGGGTACCCACAATCCATGTCTTGAAGCACAAATAGGGGAAATAATATATGCCCCCGTAATGCCCGGTTTTCTCTACATTAAGTTGGGTATAGGGGGTGTTCATTTCACGGACTTGTTCACGTGATGCTACCGATTCCTGATCACTGCCTTCACTTCCATATGGCTACAAAGGAACCAAGTATTGTTTAACAAGAACTCCGCAGATGGCTATGTTGTGCCTTATGGGCGAGGGGTTGTCGCAAATGTTGACCGCTTGATAAATAGGCGGTGGGAAACTGAACCCCTAGATGATGCAATGCCTAAACTAGATACAACACTAGATTGCGCAGTCGATGGTAAACCATCGCAATACCCGCTTTTTCTATGAATAACACTAATGACTATATATTAGCTAGCCAACACTACATGCAAGTTAAAAAAAAGTTGCAAAGAACATTCTAACTGATAAGCAAAGTTTCAAAAGTGTAACTCCTATAGTTTAGAAGATATGGCAAAGTCATGCCTTTTGACCTTTGACCTTGGGGTCAGGTTGAGGTAAAGGTCACAGCAAAAGTAGCCCTATTTGTTCTATATTCCAAAGGTCATCCAATAACCAAAGTTTCAGAAGTGTTGCTCCAATAGTTTAGAAGATATGGCAAAATAATACTTTTTGACCTTAGGATCATGTTGAGATCGAGGTCACACCAAAAGTAGCCTAATATATTCTATATTCCAATGGCCATCCAATAAGCAAAGTTTCAGAAGTGTAACTCCAATAGTTTAGAAGATTTGGTAAAATCACACTTTTTGACCTTGACCTTGGGGTCATATTGGGGTCAAGGTCATCCCAAAAGTAGCGCAATTTATTCTTTATTCTACATTCAATACGCAAAGTTTTAGAAGTGTAACTCGTATAGTTTAGGAGATATGGCAAATCATACTTTTTGACCTTTGACCTTGGGGACATGTTGGGGTCAAGGTCACAAAAAAGTAGCCCACTGCCATCTACATACCATGTACTTTCCCCATGCAAAGTTTCAAAAGTGTAATTTCAGTGGTTGCAG
Organism: Lucinisca nassula; assembly: GCA_963580285.1. Lineage (NCBI taxonomy): Eukaryota > Metazoa > Mollusca > Bivalvia > Lucinida > Lucinidae > Lucinisca > Lucinisca nassula. Next base: position 104,610,539 of record OY757015.1, read on the forward strand.
AGGAGATCCATTTACAAGAAACGTGGACGGACAGACAGACAGACAGACAGACGGACAGACGGACTGACGCCCACTCAACTCCGGTACGAAAACAATATACCCGATTTTCCTTCGAAAAATAAGCGGGTATAAAAAGGAGCGAAGCAAAATACACAGAGCCTGAAATGCAAAGCTGAATCAAGCAGAAGTAGCAGCTTGTAAACAGAGGATCTTGCATGAGTGGCTATTTCATATGATATTTATGAAACGAGCCTTTGGTGAATGTAAAATTTCATATGAAATGAACACTAATGCAAGATTCTGTTTATCATATGACCACTTTAAAAAGAATTTTATCGCCTTTGAATTTGACATTTTGTTATCGCAAAAAAATGCACTGTTGACATGAACGTCGCCATGACGTTACTTAATCCCGTCAACGTGTTATTGAACGTGTGGTCATACAATAATTATTACAGGTCTTAACCACTGTTTATCAACGACGTCATGTCATAAAGTAAAGTATTAGTTAGAACAAGTATTCCCATCACGAAAAAACGCATATAATTTTGCCCCTTGAAACCCCACTTTTTTATACTGGGGTTTACAAGGGTATATATTGTTTATGTTTTTCTTATTTCTGCTTAAAATAAATTGTGGATACTCGTTATTGCAGACTCGTCGAGGCGATTTAAACGAGTACCCACAATCTATGTTTTTGTTTTTGCAGAAATACAAAAATATCAGAATCTTTATCTGAAAATTTTCACTTTTTGTTGATAGGCGTTTCACTATGTTTGAACAGACGTGTTTTCTTATGCACCGAAGGTTATGTCCTTCCTGTATGGACTGTAATTTTTTGTTTGTGTGTTTAGGAGTTTAACGGCCAGTCAACACTATTTAGCTCCTACCGCCACACTTTTCCTGGGCAGGCTTTTACGTAAGCGGTTAACCAGTACAATACACATTCTATCACCAGAATCTGAAACTACCATTCTTGAATCAGAAGAAGAGAGAGAATGACCGGAGGAAAGATTTCATGATCAATCTACGCGAGAGAATGCTCACGGTTGGCAACTTTGCTTCCCTCTTTAATTGCACGCCGGTGGGTCAGGCCTCAGATTCTATGACGGCTCCAACGTAAAGGCTTATTGAAAATTAAAGAGATAATGTTGGTTGGTGCCTGATGCTCTGTCTCTGGTCGGGCTCATCGGAGTCTAACTGTTGGTTTTCTTTTGCTCCAGCATTTCAGTGGTTTCTTGCTGTCGAGTCCTCACCGTTGTCTCACCTCTGTGGTTCTTTGATTTCTGTGTTCACGGAGATGTTGCACTGATGAGTTAGGAGGCCTTCATGCGGACTGAACAAATTATTTGTCTAAATCGCGACGGAAGTAAGGGCGAGGATTGTGGCCACGTAAAATCGATTTAAGCCCCCCAATGGAAATCTTCCAATGACCGTTCCAAGGCGGCTCTTCTGTGGCGATTTATTTATGTTGTTGTTTGTTACTTACTGTGTGTATCACTTTTGTCTTTTAATTTTGGATGGCCATATGGCCATTTTGTGGGAAAGTAACTGTCCTTATGGCCTTCCTTTGTTTAGGTTTCCATTATGGTCTGGTCGCTTAATGTTTGTATTTCTTTCCCTTTGGTGTCTTTTATGGGTGGAGTAAGTTAATTGTATCAATTCCTGATCTTTGTTTTACTTCTACATCGAACCCGCGTCCTCCTGATCATCAGTCAGACGCGCATCCGATGGAGCTACAGCGGTCGGCTACTGATTGCTTGATGACTGAAAGAACGCTGGAAAACCCATACCCCGAATGAATTACGATAAAAGCCTCTAAACATAAATTGGGCCGGCCTCGGTAGCTCAGTCGGATGCGCGTCTGACTGGTGATCAGGAGGACACGGTTTCGATACCTGCTGGCGTCGGCAACATACTTTCGTTGAGATTGATCTCTTCACCTGATTCAAGAAAGGCAGTTGTACGTTTCTGACGAAAGAATGTGCACTCTAATGGTTAACCGCTTACGTATAATACGTTCAAGAAAGGGTTATCCTTTGGAAGCAAGGAATACACAACAGAACGGGAAAATATGGAGTGCACATGTTTTCTGGCCAGACTCGCTATTTTCGGCCATTTAGGCCTCCTCAGTGACCCTCAAATATTTTCAAAATTCCACAATGGAATCAATGATCCCAAAGGACAAGAAAATATAAACTACACTATGATGTAGGGCAACGAGACATTTTACGGCCGCCACACATTTCCAGACACCAGCTGTAGCGATGTCTAGGAAAAGTGTTGATAGGTAAATTGACCGGCTCAAGAATGACCTAAATAGTGTTGACTGGGCCGTTTAACACCAAACCAAACAAACAAAACATAGATTGTGGACTCTTGTTAGAATCGCCATGGAAAGCTGGTTCTTACTAGTAACCACAGTGCTTTTGAGTTGGGTCTTACGAGTAAGCACAATCTATGCATTTGAGCAGAAATGAGAAATAATGAATGCCCCTGTAAACCCATTTTTATTATGCAAAAGTGGGGCTTTACCTCCACTTCTATTTTAATGGGTCAAAATTATTAAGGCGTGTTTTCGTGACGGACTAAAGCAGGATCAACAGAAATTTTAAGCAAAAGTAAAATATAACGAACCTGAAATGCAAAACTGAATTAAGTAAACTATTAACCCGTAAAACAAAGCATTAATTAAGGACAAGATTTCCAGCCAAGAATATGTCTTGCTTCTATGCACTTCAACCTAAGGATGAACAATAAGGTTATAGCAAAGGTGAGGGCTTGGCGAACAAACAAATGGATGAACAAATGGATGGAAAGCATTTGCAACACATATTAATGAATGACAAAACAAATACATATAAATGACAAAATAAATGCATATAAATGACATAAATGACATACAAAAATATATATAAATGACATACAATAAATACATATAAATGATACACATTTTCATTATAAGTACCGGCAAACATGCATAAACACATATGTACATAAAGATGAAACATTCAAAACGAAGGAACTTTGGATATAACTAAAAACAAGGCAAACAAAAAAGGGTCAATTTAACACCGACTGGCGAAAAAACATAGTCATGACTGATCAACTCAATGAAGACCTCGTCGCAAACAAACGTCCGAAATACCAAAACAAGAAAGACAATCCAAATACACACACATCTAAAACCTACTAAAGCAAAACCGACCTTTCAAAGACCAACTCAGGCAACAAAACCTCTTAAAACATGTCTGAAAAACAAACAAACAAAACACCAACTAGCTAATCGAAAAGTCCAACAGCGGAAACCTCTAAAACAAACTTAAAAATCACTGAAGCAAAATTATCACCTTAGGAAACACAAACAGAAGAAAAATCCACATTACGCACATCAACTCTTTTATTCCAGGAAGCACCACACCCCACATCCCTAAAAAAGACGGACAGACGACTTAAGAACCTTTTATAGAACATATATAGACGACTTATAACCCTTTTATAGAACATATTTAAGTAGGATTCAGTAATCCAATAATGAATACAACGGCAAAAATCAAAAGAGCCCATAACATGACAAAATAATAACACACGTGACAAAAACGACACAGACCAACTCAATAATGAACACAACGACAAACATAACAAGAGCCAAAAATGACAAAGTAATACACAACTAAACCAAAGTAGTCAGGAGAAAACAGCTCGCCAATGGGGAGAATAAGTTAGATTGCGAGCTTGTACCTCCTTTCAGATATGATTATCTAGCTCTGGCGCACACAAGGGTAGTGTGAAAAAAAAGAAAACTAATCCGAGGGAATAAAGTCCAAAACTAAGAAAAACGGGCATTTGTTCTTTCTGACACGCAATCTTGACATCATACTCAAGTTTGGTCAGAATATTCCGACCGAACTGACGGCCGGTCGGAAAACGCATTTAATTTAACAATATAACGGGCGTATAAAAACTTTCGAATAATTATGTTCTATAAAAGGGTTATCCTTTGGAAGCAAGAATACACCACAGAACTGGAAAATATGAAGTGTACAAGTGTTCTTGCTTCAACCCTGTTGTAGAACATAATTACTCCTTTGGCAAGACCAGGCCATCTGTGTAATTTTTAAAGACCTGGAGCAGTGGGTGCTAGATGATAGAAAAACTCATTCGGAAAGAACGGATATAAGTAAAACCAGCAGAACAGAGACAGTAATGAGACAGGCTGATCTGAACTCTATACGTATTCGGGGTAGCTAACATGCATCACATATCTTAGTGAAAATTTATATTCTTGAAAGGCCATGGCACTTTATTAGAAATAACCTATCATCATATATACTGAACTGAAACAAAACAAATACATGTGCTCAGCGCCCGTGCCATTAGAGGCTTTTTCAACAAACCATGGGAAGTCAAGCAGTTGTAAAGGGGAAATTTATATTCTTGTAGGACAGCGCACTCAACACTACTGCAGCACAAAAAAAAAATGAAAAACAAAACCCTACCCTCCGTACGCAGCGCCCCGCATCACATGATTGCGCACGTTGTACAACTCGGTACACCCACCATGAAACAGGCTGTACTGGTTGCATGACACTTACCAGCAGCAAGCCAGGATCTGACAGATTGCAAAACAAAAGACGGCTAGCCTATTTTCTTATTCATTAGAGGTTAAAATAAAAAAAAAATCAGACATAGCCCACTGACATATGTACAGTACTGCATTACACAAAATAAAACACAAACCCGTCCGTGCGCAGCGCTTATGGCACGGGAGCCGTCTTCAACAACAAAGGAAGACCAGCCTTTGTGAAGGATAAATGTATATTTTTGATTCGCCGTCGCACTCAAATCAGATATAACCTACGAGCTTATGAATAAAAAACTCTCATTCATTCATAGCGCCCTATGTCATAGGAGCCCACTTCAACATACCATGGGAAATCTAGTCTTTCTACAGAGAAATTTATATTTTTGAAGGGCCATAGCTCTCAAATCAAACAATCAACCAGCATATTGACAGGGCAGCAGCACAAAACACGCATCCATGCGCAGGCCAAGGCGCGCATTGTACAAAGCGACACCATTTACAAGGATACAGGTTATACTGGTTCTTCATGGCTGTTCTTATGTAGCAAGTCATGTGCAGCGCCCCGCAACTTTGGCGCCTTCTTCAACATAAAAGTGGAAGGCTAGCTTTTGTATATGTGAACTTTATATTCCTGAAGGGTCGTGGCACGTATAACCTACCAGCATATGTATAGACTGTAGCACCTATAATAACACCAATGGGCAGAGCCCCATGCCTTTGGAGCCTTCATCAACATACCAAAAAGTCTAGCCTTTGTACAGGGGAAATTTATATTCTTGAAGGGCTATAGCCCTGAAATCATTTGTTACCTACCAGCGTGTGTGTACAGGGCTGCAACGCCTAAAACATCTATCTGTGCGCAGCGCCTGGTGCCAAACGAGCATTCAAGATACCATGGAAAGTCTAGCCATGGAAGTTCAGGAGAAAAGTACACATGCTTGAAGGGCCTCAATACTCAGATCAGGGGTAACCTACCAGTAAATGTACTGCAGCACAAGAAAAAAAATATCCGTTCGTGCGCAGCTCCTCGCTCCATTGGAGCCATTTTGAAGGTAACAAAAGAAAGCTAGCTTTTGTAGGGGGTGGGGCGATTTATATTCTTCAAGAGCCCATGACTTTCAATTTGACATAACCTACGAGAATATTACCAAATACACCCATTAATGCCCAGCGCCCCATGCCATAGGAGGTTTCCTCATCATAAATCTAGTCCTTGAACAGGAGTAATCAATATTCATGAGGGGCGCACGCAAGTCAGATGCTACCTTCCAGCAAATGTAGAGTACAGGCATCTGTGCGAAGGGTCCCATGCCGAAAGGGAGCCTCCTTCAACGTACAATGTGAAGTCTAGCCTTTGTTCAAGGAATTTTTTTATTCTTGAAAGACCATAGCATTCTGTGTAATCATATGTAACCTACCAGCTAATAGTGTAGAGTACTGCAGCACAAAACAATCAAAGAAAAACCAAATCAACCCTCCTCTTTTATAACATAGGACGGCTAGCCTTTGACAAGGGACATTTATGTTCTTGTAGAGCCATTGTACCCATATTAGACACGGCCTACCAGCATGTGTAAAGTACTGCAGTACAAAAATATAAACAAAATCCACACGGCCGTACGCAGTACCCCGTGTCATTAGAGACTTCTTCAACATATCCTAGGAGGCCTAGCATTTGCATGGGAGATAATTTATATTCTTGAAGGGCTGTGACACCCAAACCAGACATAATAGCAAATGTACAGGGCTGCATCAAAACAATATTCGTCCGCGGGATTCTATGTAATGGGAGCCTTCTTCAACATACCATGGGATTCAACATACAATGGGATGTCGAGAGTTTGTTCAGAGTAAATTTTTATTCTTGAAGGACCAAAGCACTCGAATCACACGTAATCTACCAGATTATATTCAGTACTAAAGCACAAAAAAGAAAAAGAAAATCAATCTTCCGTGTGCATCGCCGCGCACCTGGCCATGACACACGTTGCACAACGTGACACCACCCACCATGATACAGGTTGTATTAGTTCCACATGGAAACAGCAAAAAGCAACGGTGTCCTTTGTACAGGGTAAATCTATATTCTTAACCTACCAGCAAGCGCACAGTACTGCAGCATACATAACCCACCCTCCTTTCGCAGCGCCCCGCGGCATTGGACGATTCTCCAACATAAGAAGGATAGACTTTTTTAGGGGAAATATATATATTGAGGGCCGTGACGCTCAAATCAGACATATCATATCCGCATGCGCACAGGGCTGCAGCACAAGAAAAACACCCATCCCTGCGCAGTGACCCGTACCATTGAATTACATTCTTGAATGGCGATAGCACACATATATAAACTATCAGCTAAAGTACAGTACTGAAACACAAAAATAAAACAAAAACACACCCTCCGTGCGCAGTACTCCGCAGTGCGCTATGGAGCTCCTTATACAACGTGGCACCACCCAACATGATAAAGGATGGACTGATTTTGCATGGCTCCTGCCCAGTAGCAAAACAAGTCCAATCTAAACCAACCCGACAAGCTGGAACCCTTCTTCAACATAACTTAGCACGGTCACTCTTTGTACAGGAGAAATTTATATTCTTGCACACCAGACAAGGAAATCCTTAATTTGACCATGGGACAGAAATGTATGTTCTGACCCTGGTGTTCCGACCCAAAATAGAATATAATTGCGTGTTTGATAAATTCACCGGTTGATTACGACCTCCTATGCGCCGTCGTTAAGGTTGACGTCACAGCACATTACGTGACGTCACTAAACATTCCTGCAGTGTCAACATAATATGGCGGACGTTGGTAACCGAAGTGACTGCAGCATTAAAAGTCAGCGCTAAGAATTGGACGGTATGCAAGAAAAAGAATCCTATATGGGTGTGAGGGGTGGATGGAGGATCACTGTCCGGCATCACTCGGCAGGTCTCGTGATGCCGGACAGTGACCCTTGGGACGGATTTTTACATCCACCCCTCACACCCATATAAGATTCTTATATTCTTGAAGAACCTTAGTACTCAAATCAGTACTATTGCACATAAAAAAAAAAAAAAAGAATATACGAATCTTATTTTGGTGTCAGGGGTGGAAGGAAAAATCCGTCCGGAGCGTCACCGTCTGGCATCACGAGGCTTGCTGAGTGATGCTTGAGAGTGATCCCGAGGGACTGATCCCAGCAGGCACACGTCGCTAGGGCAACGTCAAATCAACGTCGGTACGTCACGACGTTGTACCGACGTAGATGTGACGTTGCATAAATGTCATGACGTTGCTCGGATGTTGATGTGACGTCACAATTACGTAATTTGCCTGCTGGGAAATTTATCTATCCACCCCTCACACCCATATAGGATTCTTTTTCTTGCGTACCTTCCATTTCTTAGCGGATTTGTAATGCTGCAGTCACTTCGGTTACCGACGTCCGCCATATAGTGTTGACACTGCAGGAATGTTTAGTGACGTCACGTAACGTGCTGTAACGTCAACCTTAACGACGGTATAAATATATGAGGTCGTATTCAACCAGTGCATTTATCACACACGCCAGAATATTCGATTTGGGGTAAGAACATCAGGGTTTGAACAGAATTTCTATCCCAAACTAAAACTATGGATTTCCTGATCTTCTGCGCAAGATAAAAAACAAACAAAACAAAACAAACAAAAAAAAACATCCATCCGTTTGTACATAGCATCTCGAGTCATTGGGAGGATTCTTCAACATAACATAGGAATGCTGTGTCTAAAATAGGGTAAATTTATATTCTTGAAGGTCAATGACACTCAAATCACACATAACCTATCAGCATATGTACACTGCTGCAGCACAAAAATAGCACCTATCCGTGCGCTACGACCCGTGCTATGAGAGTCTTTAAAGTAGCAATGGAAGTCTAGCGTTTGTGCAGGTAAAATTTATATTCGTGAAGGGCACTAATAGCACTTAAAGGCAGATCTTGGAGGCACTGTAGAACTGAAACTTGATTGACAGAATCTCTTATTTTAATAAGCCATATGCCATTAAACTCTCAGCATGTAACTGTTGGCTATCAGGTCAAGTACATGTGCAGATTACTGAACTATGCCAGTGCTGGAAACAGCTCCCAGCAGGCACTCAACGTTGAACTAACGTTGAAACAACGTTGAAAACGTTGTTTCAACATTAGTTCAAAGTTGAGTCAACGTTGAGTCAACGTTTTGTGCCTGCAGGGAGCCAGTAGTAAAATGTAATGCATATTTCTTGTTTGATCAACAAAATGTACTTAATGGCCAACAGTGTAGACACAGAGCAGTAAAGGTCCATGTTATGACCACCCCTCTAAACCTCACTTTATATTGAAAACTGGGGTTTATATGGGTGTACATTATTTAGTTGAGATAAAGATAAAGAAGCTTTATTTAACGTCCCATATCCGAAACAAATAACATAAGCTCTGTAGAGCTTTTGTTGCGGCAAACAAAGTATCCTTTAACAAATACTTACCTGCCTTCATTTATCGTCCTAAGACTACCCCTGATAATGCGAGCATCAGCCAAGGGAGCTCCTGGTACCACTTTTCAAGCCTTTAGTATGGCGCGGCCGGCGATCGAACCCGCGACCTCCCTATCCCGAAGCGGACGCTCTACCACTGAGCTATCGGGGCCCGGTACAATTGTGGCCGGTACAATCGGGGCCGGTACAATCGTTTTATATTACTCCAAGACATAGGTTATTGGTACTCGTTAGCCTCATTTAGGCGGTTGTAACAAGCACCAACAAACAATGTTTGGAATATACAATGTTTATAGGCATACTATAAAATTTTTATCAGAAAGAAATAACCCTTTGGGGATATAAAAGAATGCACTTTGTCTCATGGACTTTGTCTAATGGGGTCCAATATATTTGAATATGCGTGTTTTCAATTCGAAATCTGAAAATAGAAACTACGCATAATCTGTATTTTCGGCGAGAAATAGTTTGAATAAATTCTTTTGCATGCATAATGTTTGTGGTAGTTTTGTATATTTTTGTTTCCGTTGAAATATAATGTGTTTTATATCTCTTTGATTTTTTTCTTTCATTTCTGAAATTAGGATGGTAGTTTCCACACAAAAATGCCTAAAATTCAAAGGGAAGTACAGTGAAAAACTTGGTGTTACGTTTGTGTAAACAACACCATGTTCAACCTGAGTTCATGTGTAAAAGGCATGTCAAAATATTGTGCTTCAGCTGGTTGACATAGTGAATCTGTAATGCAATACTGACAAAGCTAAAACAACGCATAGAAGCTATACAAAGTCTTTTACACATGCCCCAGGTTGAGCAACTTCAGCATGTTTGCTTTTTATTTTATCACAGATTAATTTGAGCCCATCTTTGTGAAAAAAGTACTAATGATTTAGGTGAATAGGAGAAACGCGGGCGAGCCTGCGCATATGGGAAGACTCAACAACGCCTTTCCGTTTATAGACATGTATCATCAGTCAGGAAAGAACCGTGTCTCCGCCCATGTTTGGAATATTTAGTGTTACTGTGTAAGTATAGTAAATCAAGAAAGCAACAACAAATTCTTTCCTATGTTTAGGGCAAATGGCCTACATGAAAAGGTCTATGATTACACATGAAATACACATAATTACACATGAAATAGCTCAATTAATTTGAGGGATCAAGTTTGTAATCTGTTGCTTGACTGCAGGAGTTCTAACCTGCAGGCTGGGTGTCCAGAGACTAATAAATATCGATCAATGTCATGTTAGTTTCCAATTTTCCAATATCGGCCTTTAAACATATGTACAGGCTGCATGATTCAATTCTGTGCGCAACGCCACGTGCCTCGGAAGCTTCTTCAAAATACCATAGGAAGTCGAGACTTTGTGCAAAGGAAATTTATATTCTTGAAGGGCACAAGTCTGAAATCATGTAGCTCACTTGCTAACATACAGTTCTGCAGCACAATAAAATAAAGAGAAGAAAACAAACCAGGCCCCATCTTATTTGATGTGATAAGCTGAAAACTTTCAATATAACATAGCAAGGCTAGCATTTGTATATGGCAAATTCATAGTTTTGAAGTGCTGTAGTTCTCAAAACAGACATATCCCACCAGTTTTATTTAAGTACTATAGGTCTCAAAAATGAAAAAAACAAAATTCATCCATGCGTGCAGAGCACCCCGTGCCATGGGAGAATTCTTCAGCATAACATGGGAAGGCTAGCCATTGTATTGAAGAAATTTATATTCTTGAAGGGCCATAAAACAAATCAGACATAACCTACCAGCATATGTATGTGTGCAGGGCTGCAGCAGCACAAAAAAAAATCCGTGCGAAACGACGCGCGCCATTGGAGTCTTCTTCAACATGCCATGGAAAGTCTAGCATTTGTGCAGGGGAAATTTATAGTCTTGAAGGACCATAGTACTCAAACCAGCTGTAACCTACCAGCCAATGTGCAGCACTGCATCACAAAGAACAACAAAACCCCGCACCGTGCGAAGCGCCCTGCGTCATGGGAGAATTCTACAAACATAACAAAGGAAGGGTTGCCTTTGTGTAGTGATAATTGGTGTTCTTGAAAGGTCATTACATTCAAATGTCACAACCTACTAACATATATACAGGGCTGCAGCACACACACACACACACACACACACACACACACACACACACACACACACACACACACACACACACACACACACACACACACACACAATCAGCTGTGCGCAGCGCCATGTGCAATTGTAGCGAACTTAAACATATCGTGGGAAGTCTAGCCCTTGTGCAGAGGAAATGTATATTCACGAAGGGTCATAGCTCTTAAAAAAGGTGTAACCTTCAAGCTACCAGCTACTTTACAGTACTGCAACACCAAAAATTAAAAAAAAAGAAAAAGAAAAATGAGAAATCCAACCATGCGCAGCACACCACAACGCGTCTTCGCACACGTTTACAACGCGACAACACCTATCATGATCCAGGTTGTACTGATTCTGTATGGCGCTTGCCCAGTAGCAACAAAGGCCCCATCTGACTTGTCACCTTCAATATTATAATGTTAATAATCAAATAATTTCGTATTGGCCCAGTTACAGGTCCGAGGTCTGTTGTATTGGCACGAGGCCGAAGGCCGAGGCCAATACAGCTGACCGAGGACCTGTAACTGGGCCAATACGAAATTACTTGATTAATGACAATTTTATTAATTGACGCAATTAAAAACATGATTTATGATTTTTTAATATTGGTTGACCTTGTGTAATATAGGATAATCAATTAATAAAACATAGTAAGCCTTGCCTTTGTAATGGGGAACTTTATATTTTTGAAGGGCCATAGAACTGAAATCAGACATATCCTAAAAACATATGTACAGTATTACAGCACACAAATTAGAAAAAACAATATCCATTCATCCGTGCGCAGTTGCCCGCGACATGGAGAGTTCTTCAACACAACCTTCAAAGGCTAGCCTTACTACCCGGGAAATTTATATTCTTAAGGGCCATGAAACTCAAATCAGGCATGACCTGCCAGCATATGCATAGGGCTGCAGCAAACATCCATCCGTTTGCAACCACCCGTGCCATTGGAGCCTTCTACAACATATCATGGGAAGTCTAGCCTTTGTGAAGAGTAAATTTAGATGCTTGAAAGGCCATATCACTCAAATTAGGTATAACCTGTCGACAACTGCAGTATGCAGCACAAAAAAAATCGAAAAGGAAGTCCAAATTCTATTGCTATTGGCCACATGACTGTCACTTACCAATAAAGTTAATTCGTCCAAAGTTTATTGCTATTGGTCAAATGATTGTCACTGACCAATTAAGTAAAACGACCGAGTTATCTTGCTATTGGTCTCACGACTGTCAGTGAAAAATAAAGTTAAAACAACCTTACTGTATTGCTATTGGTCACATGACTGTCATTGTCCAGTAAATGTAAAACATCTAAACTGTATTGCTAATGGTCAGTTGACTATCACTGACCAATAAAGTAAAATATCCAAATTGTATAACTATTGGTCACTTGACTGCCACTGACCAAGTAAAACATCCAAACTGCATTGCTATTGGTCACCTGACTGTCACAACATCAAAAGTTAGTTGCTATTTTCAAATGACTGTCACTGACCAATCAAGTAAAACGTCCAACCTATATTGCTACTGGTCACATGACTGCAACTGGCAAATACAGTTAAAACACATTACTGTATAGCTATTGGTCACATGACTCTCACTGACCAGTAAAACATCTAAACCATTTAAACTGTATTGCATATAGTCACTTGACAGTCACTGACCAATAAAGTAAAACATCCAAACTCTATTGCCATTGTTCGCATATAAATATAAATAAATAACAATCTTTTAATTTGTATTGATATTGGTCACATGACTGACACTGACAAATAAGGCAAAACATCTGAACTTTTTTGGTTTGGTCACATGACTGTCCATGACCAGTACAATTACATCGTCCAAACTGTTTTCTATGTGTCACATAACATGCACTGACCAATAAATTAAACATCAGCTAGTGCCTGATGCTCTTTCTCTGGTCGGACCTATCGGAGTCTAACTATTGGTTTTTTCTTTGCTCCAGCATTTCAGTGGTTTCTTGCTGTCGAGTCCTCACCGTTGTTTCAGCTCTTTTGTTGTTGGATCATTTGTGTTCACGGAGTTGTTGCACTGATGAGTTAGGAGGCCTTCATGCGGACTGAACCAATTGTTTGTCTAAATCGCGATGGAGATTGTGGCCACGTAAAATCGATTTAAGCCCCCCAGTGGAATTCGTTTCCGCTGACCGTTCCAAGGCGGTTCTTCTGTCGCGGTTTATTTTTGTTATGGTTTGTCTTTGGGTGTTTGTGATGCTTATATTATTTTAGTTTGGATAGCCTATTGGCCATTTTGTGGGAAAGTAACTGCCCTTTTGGCTTTCCGCTATTGGTGTTTCCATTAGGTATGTTGTTCCGTGTTTGTGCTTCTTTCCCGTTGGTGTCTCTGATGGGAGCTGTGGGTTGATTGTATCGATTCCTGATCATTGCCTTCACTTCTACTTTATTGCAATTGGTGAAATGACTGCCTCCGACCAATGAAGTTAAAACATCCCTACTGTAGTGCTATTGATCACATGTCTCACTGACCTAAGAAATTAAACATCAAAATGTATTGCTTTTGGTCAAATTACTGTCACTGACCAATGAAGTAAAACGTCCAAATTATATTGCTATTGGGCACATGACTGTCTATGACAAATCAAGTTAAAATACCATTGCTGTATTTAAATTGGTCACATGACTGTCATTGAATAGTAAAACATCTAAATCATCACCATGTGTTGCTAATGATCACTTCACTCACTGGCCAATAAAGTTAAACATCCAAACTTTATTGCTATTGGTCACATGACCGTAACTGACCAAGAAATACAGTCGAACTTCAATGACTCGAACACCTTTGGGACCTCGAAAATCTGTTCGAGGCAGGGGTAGTTCGTGCCACTGAGGTTATTGTCAGGAGGTATAACGAGATGCTTTTAGTCATCTTTTCGGTGTTCTATCATGAAAATGTATGCTGTGTGTACTCATTAGAATCGCCTCGATTCTAATGAGTACACACAGCATACATTTGCAAGATAAACAACTAAAATCTTCTTAATTATACTCCACTATTTCTTATGCAAAGGATTTCGCTAGGGGCTCAAGAATGGGTTCGACAGATCCATGGTAAACGAGCCATCGGTGTTCGAGCCATCGAAGTTCTACTGTATAGCTTTTACTGGGCATTAAAGTCAGTCACCTGAATCAGAACCACAAGACTGAGACTAACCAGGAATGATAGAAGGTTATGGTAATTGGTAATGACTCAGGAAATTCAAACAAACAAAAAACAACAAGAAAAAAAAAGAACGACATGAAGTCAGAATAACTGAAAGTAAAGCCCTATGAGATCATAAAGGAAACCGGCTGTTGGATTCTTGGATCCTGATCAGGATCAGCAAAAACAGTTAAAATGGAGAGAAGACATATGATCATAGGCTCCTTCATTCAAGCGACATACATGCAGCATCCAAAGTAGAAAAGTACAAGTCCTGTGGTCCGGAAATGACGACACTAACATCGGGGCCTGGAGAAAAAGATTGGGCTTCACATCGCTTCCACGCAGAGCTGAACCCGACCGAACTGTTGTTCTTGTAAACAGGTACTAGGTCCAAGCACTAGGTCTAAGCTTGCCCAGGAAAAGTGATGCGAGTCGGACCGCTCCTTAAACCCTAGCGGTGTCTAAAGGCGGTAGGGCTTGAGATGTCATTTCATCTCAATGTCAGGTAAAGGTCGCACAGAATCGGAAGCAACGTCTCCAAAATGACCTCAAGTGTTGGCGGGTACGTTAATCTAAACTCAATCGAATAAAAAAAAAACAGAGGAAGGATGTGATTCATTCTGGTGGCAAACAAGATCCAACGGAGGGAAGCGGCAAAGATTGCAAACCCGTTTAATAAAAAGCTAAAACAATATCTCGACTGCAAGACCATTAGATACAATTCGGTCTGGATGAGATAATAAACGGCATATCTATTTACATACTCCGGAATATGACTGAGGACAATATACTGATAAAAATTCCAAAGAAGCGTACGTGCGTGCGCGTCCGTGTGTGTGTATATGTGTGCCCACCCTTGATTAAGAGGTAAGGCAACTGAAACGTCTGAAGCTAACGTTACGTATGACTGCAAAGAACTGATAAACAAAAAAGCAAAAACGGCAAAAAACGCTATCGCTCTGGGCACGGGAATGACATATCCGGAAGCCATAAAAAGCAGGATAAAGACAGCAGCACCGGCGTCGACCGAAACGTCTCTCCAGGAAACGCTCCGGACAATGGTTTTAATAAAGCAAGAACTAATAAAGAGTATACAAAGAAAAGATCAACGCGGAGGTTCATCAGATGCAGAAACCGAAATGCCTGGAAAAAGACAATGAAAAAGACTAAGAAAAGGGCAAAACAGATCGCAAGAGGCAAAAAGACGGTACTAAACTTGTCTTGTCAGTGGTTGTCCTTTGACGACTATATTTTGTTTGAAACGGTGCTGTCCTTTTGTCATAAAAGTAAAAGTCACGATAAAATTAAACTCGCTGAGAACCTTTTAGAATATACACGTAGAATACGTCTTAAGGAGTTTTTTTCCGAGGTTGACCAAACTAACAATACACCAAAGGAACACAGCAGTTTTTCTGAACTTCCATTTTTCAACAAGAAACATTCGTGATTCACGACTCCTAGTGGTCGCGACGTATACTTAGATTTTTACATAGAAGCTATTTCACAGGAATTATTGCGTGCTGAACATAACAATACCTCAAAAGCTTAAACTGCGTCGCTTCAAAACAGAAGTAGAGGCAATGATAAGGAATCGATACAATTAACCAACAGCTCCCATCAGGGACACCAAAGGGTCAACGTCTGGTACGTGACGATTCCATCGTTATAAAAAATCTGATAAATCAGGTACTATTTTTGTAATGAACAAATTTGACAATACCACCGAGGTTGAGCGTCAATAGCATAATAGTGAATATTATGAAAAAATAGCCTCAGATCCATCTGAAGAGGTAAAGTTAAGAATAAATGACTGTATTGCGAGACTTGGAGTGGAATGTGATAAAATATGTGGTGGAGCCTAAAATACGGACGCCAAAGTTCTACATTTTACCTAAGACGCATAAAGATTTTGATGCCAGTTTGTCTCTGGGATATCCTGGTCGTCCTATTGTTTCAACATGTAATTCTAGTACAGACAACATATCTAAATCTATTGGCTATGTCTTAAAACATTTCATGCAGTCCTTACCGTCCATTGTAAAAAGACACGACAAACTTTATTCAAAAGTAAAAATCGTTTAAATTAGCACGTGCTAATTCATGTTTAGTGATTTTGGATGTATCGTTTTTATACACTAATATCCCTCATAAGGGTGGTCTGGATGCATGCAGGGTTTTTCTTGTCAGTGGTACTTTTTGTATCACTAATCAATTGTTTGTTTCCAGGTAGAAACAAAAACAAAAACTAGAATTTGTTTTTCTACAAAAAACACAGATGTCTCCCCATTTTGACCTCTAAGTATATCCTTGACATTGGAGTTATTGACCTGAGTCTTGTGTGCAACACATCATCTAATGAAGATGAAGATTTATGCAAAGGAACTTTTAAAAGTTCATAGAGAAATAAGAAAGTTATTGACAGTACACAAAAAAGCCCTTTTTTACCTTTGACCTCTAAGTATGCTCTTGACTTGTGAGGAACAATACATCGTCTCATGATAAAAAGTAATTACATAATCCATCAAAAAATAAGAAAGTTATTGACTATACACAAAAAGGCCCCTTTTTTACCTTTGACCTCTAGGTATGACCTTGACATTGGAGGTATGGACGTTGGTCTTGCACACGACTTATCATCTAATGAAGGTGGACATTTCTGCATGGTTCCTTGAAAAAGTCCATCCAGAAATAAACTAGAAAAAGTGTCCATAGGACACGGATGCCCCCGCCAAATGCCATTCATAGACAAGGCATCGCATGCGATACAAATCCCCTCGCACAAGACAACTTCGTGTGTGGAAAACACTGAAAAGGCAAAAGTCCAACTTGCTTGAGATATTATCATATGCAACATTTGTGTAAAGTTTGTTTAAAAATCCATCAATAAATGTAGGTTCTAGAGTGATGACAGCATTTCTCTAAAAATAGTCATAGGGACCTTGACTTGAGGCCATGGCCGCGAAAGTAGATCTTGCTCAAGTTATTATCATAAGCATCTTTTGTGTGAAGTTAAATTAAAATCATCAATGTAGGCGGTAGAGCGATGACAAAGTTTTTCTAAAAATAGCCACATTGACTTTGACCTTGAGGTCATGACCTTGAAAGTCAAAGCAAATCGAGATATTATCATAAGAAACATTTGTGTGAAGGTCTATTAACATCCATGAATAAATATAGGCACTAGAGCGATGACAAAGTTTTTCTAAAAATAGCCACAGTGACCTTGACCTTGAAAGTCGAAATAGCCACATTGACTTTGACCTTGAGGTCATGACCTTGAAGTCAAAGCAACTCGAGATATTATCATAAGAAACATTTGTGTGAAGGTCTATTAACATCCATCAATAAATATAGGCACTAGAGCGATGACAAAGTTTTTCTAAAAATAGCCACAGTGACCTTGACCTTGAAAGTCGAAATAGCTCGAGATATTGTCATAAGGAACATTTGTGTGAAGTTATACTGAAATCGGTGAAGAAATGTAAGCGCTAGAGCCATGACAAAGATTTCTAAAAATAGCCACAGTGACCTTGACCTTGAAAGTCAAACTCGCTCAAGGTATTGTCATAAGGAACAATTGTGTGAAGTTATATTGAAATCAGTGAAGAAATGTAGTCGCTAGAGCGATGGCAAAATTTTTCTAAAAATAGCCACAGTGACCTTGACCTTGAAAGTCGAAATCGCACGAGATATTGTCACAAGGAATATTTGTGTGAAGTTATACTGAAATCGGTGAAGAAATGTAAGCGCTAGCGCCATGTCAAAGTTTTTTCTAAAAATAGCCACAGTGACCTTGACAGTGAAAGTGGAACTCGCTACAGATATTGTCATAAGGAACATTTGTGTGAAGCAATATTGAAATTGGTGAGAAAATGTAGGCGCTAGAGCGATGACAAAATTTTTCTAAAAATAGCCACAGTGACCTTGACCTTGAAAGTCGGACTCGTTCGAGGTATTGTCATAAGGAACATTTGTGTGAAGTTATATTGAAATCGGTGAAGAAATGTCGGCGCTGGAGCGATGACAAAGTTTTTCTAAAAATAGCCATTGTGACCTTGACCTTGAAAGTCGAAATGGCTTGAGATATTGTCATAAGGAACATTTGTGCGAAGTTATATTGAAATCGGTGAAGAAATGTAAGCGCTAGAGCGATGTCAAAGTTTTTCTAAAAATAGCCACAGTGACCTTGACCTTGAAAGTGGAACTCGCTAGAGATATTGTCATAAGGAACATTTGTGTGAAGTTATATTGAAATCGGTGAAGAAATGTAGGCGCTAGAGCGATGGCAAAATTTTTCTAAAAATAGCCACAATGACCTTGACCTTGAGGTCATGACCTTGAAAGTCGAACTCGCTCAAGGTATTGTCATAAGGAACAATTGTGTGAAGTAATATTGAAATCAGTGAAGAAATGTAGGCGCTGGAGCGATGACAAAGTTTTTCTAAAAATAGCCACAGTGACCTTGACCTTGAGGTCATGACCTTGAAAGTCGGACTAGCTCGAGATATTGTCATAAGAAACATGTGTGTGAAGTTATATTGAAATCAGTGGAGAAATGTAGGCGCTAGAGCGATGACAAAGTTTTCGAAAAAATAGCCACAGTGACCTTGACCTTGAGGTCATGACCTTGAAAGTCGAACTCGCTCGAGATATTGTCATAAGTAACATTTGTATGAAGTTATATTGAAATCAGTGAAGAATGTAGGCGCAAGAGCGATGACAAAATTTCTCTAAAAATAGCCACAGTGACCTTGACCTTGAGGTCATGACCTTGAAAGTCTAACTCGCTCGAGATATTTTTTATAAAGAACATTTGTGTGAAGTTATAATGAAATCGGTGAAGAAATGTAGGCGCTAGAGCTATGACAAAGTTTTTTCTAAAAATAGCCACAGTGACCTTGACCTTGAGATCATGACCTTGAAAGTCGAACTCGCACGAGATTTTTTTATAAGGAACATTTGTGTGAAGTTATGCTATATCCCCCCTCACAACTATGTTGTGCGAGGGGATAAAAATATTACAAATGTACTTCAAATCAATCAAAATATATGCATCAAGGGCAGCTAATCCAAAAACCGAAAATGCAAGAGTTGTCTTCCTTGTTCATGACACATCGTCTCAGTGTGATGAATGCACCTGTGAAGTTTCATGAATATATTCCATACGGTTTAGGAGTTATGGCCCGGACAGGGTTTACTATATGGAACTAAGTCAAGGACAGATAATTAAAAAACAAAAATGCAAGAGTTGTCTTCCTTGTTCGTGACACATCGCCTAAGTGTGATGAATGCACCTGTGAAGTTTCATGAATATATTCCATACGGTTTAGGACTTATGGCCCGGACACAACATACCATTTGGCTATATATGGATGTAAGTCAAGGGCAGATAATTCAAAAACTAAACATGCAGGAGTTGTCTTCCTTGTTCATGACACATCCTCCAAGTATGATGGATGCACCTGTGAAGTTTCATGATTATATTCCATACGGTTTAGGAGTTATGGCCCGGACACGGTTTACTATTCGGTACTAAGTCAAGGGCAGATAATTCAAAAACCAAAAATGCAAGAGGCGTCCTCCTTGTTCATTACACGTCTCAGTGTGATGAATCCACCTGTGAGGTTTCATGAAAATATTCCACACGGTTTAGGAGTTATGGTCCGGACACGGTTTACTATATGGTACTAAGTCAAGGGCTGACAATTCAAAAACCAAAAATGCAAGAGTTGTTCACCTTGTTCATGACACATCGTCTAAGTGTGATGAATGCACCTGTGAAGTTTCATGAATATATTCCGCACGGTTTAGGAGTTATGGCCCGGACACGACATACCATTTGACTATATATGGATGTAAGTCAAGGGCAGATAATTCAAAAACTAAACAAGCCGGAGTTGTCTTCCTTGTTCATGACACATTGTCTCAGTGTGATGAATGCACCTGTGAAGTTTCATGAATATATTCCATACGGTTTAGGAGTTATGGCCCGGACACGATGTCGGGACGGACGAACGGACGAACAGGGGTAAAACTTAATGCCCTTCCGCTATTCTTCGAATAGGCGGGGGCATAAAAAGTTATTGACTGGACACAAAAAGACATTTTTTGACGTTTGACCTCTTAGTATGACCTTGACCTTGGAGGTACTGACCTGGGTCTAGCGCGCAACAAAGTGTCTCATGATGGTTAACATTTCTGCTAATTTCACAATCTATCCTGGAATAATAAAGTTATTGACATGACACTAAAAAGGTCCCTTTTTACCTTTGAAATCTTAGTATGACCTTGACCTTTGAGGTACCAACATGGGTCATGCAAGAGACAAATTAGCTCATTGTGGTAAAAATTTCTGTCAGGTAATTTCAAAATCCATCTACAAATAAGAAAGTTATTGACCAAATACGAAAACGGGCCCCTTTTTTACCTCGACCTCTAAGTATGACCTTGACCTTTGAGGTACTAACCTGGGTCATGCACGCTACACATCGCCTTAGAGTGGTTAACATACTTGCCAAGTAATTTCAAAATCCATCTAAAAAAAATAAGTTTTTAACCGAACTCAAAAAAGGCCACTTTTTTACCTTTAACCTCTAGGTATGACATTGACCTTGAGTTACCAAACTGGGTCATGCGCGCAACACACAGCCTCATGGTGTTCAATGTCAAGCAATTTCAAAACCAATCTAAAAAAATAAGAAAGTTATTGACCAAACACGAAACAAAAGGCCGATTTTTTTACTTTTGACCTCTATGTATGACCTTGTCCTTTGAGGTACCGACCTGAATCTTGCGTGCAACACATCGTTTCATGATAGTTAACATTTCTGCCAAGTAGTTTCAAATTATATCTAAAAATAAAGTTATTGCCAAAACACGAAAAAAGGCCCCCTTTTTGACCTTTGACCTCTAAGTATGACCTTGACCTTTGAGGTACCAAACTGGGACATGCACGCGACACATTGTCTTATGTTAAAATTTCTGCCAAGTTATTTAAAAATCCATCTAAAAATAAGAAAGTTATTGACCAAACTCGGAAAACGGCCCTTTTTACCTTTGACCGCTAAGTATGACCTTTACCATTGAGGTACCGACCTGCCTCATGTGCGCAACACATCGTCGCATGGTTGTTAATATTTCTGCCAAGTAATTTCAAAATCCATTTGAAAATAGGAGAGTTATTGGCCGGACACATGTTGCCCATACATATATACATACCGACAAACTTCCAAGGGAGACAACTCAAAAAGTATAAATGCGAGAGTTATAGTTCGGTTTTCAAGTTATAGAGCGGACACGGTTTTGTGACAGACGGACATACACAGAGACGCCCGGGGGAAAAACAATATGTCTCCCCGAAAAAAAAACCTTTTCAGGGGAGACATACTAATATAATAACGAGCGCTGTTATTGACCCATTTATTCCAGATCAGATAAGATATCACTGTCCCGTCATAGTCCTACTTAATATCTTAAAACCGTCAACTAAAACATTCAAAAGACGGTTCTGGAAATACGACACGGCCGATTATGGAAAATTTCGAAACTGCTTAAACATTGAAAGTGAATTAGAACGTACACTGCACACCGAAAACGACATTGATTTAAATGCTCAACTAATAACCAGGACAATACTGGATGATGCTAAAAACTCAATACCTAACAAGATAGTTACCATAAGGCCGTCGGAAAGTCAATGGGTAACTAGTAATATTAGAAGACTGATAAGGAAGAGGAAACGTTACTGCAAAACAAAATTAAGCAAACATCAAATTTATTCTTTTGGCAACATTACAAAGACATAAGAAACAAGGTAGTGCATGAAATTAGAAAATCAAATAAGGCATACTTCGATAAACTTGAGGCTCAATTAACGGAAGAGAATGTGACTTCAAAACTGTATAGGAAAACCTCCAAACAGCTTTTAAATCTAGATAAAAAGTCACAGAACATACCAACTTTTGTTTGTAGTAATGAAAACACTGAGGACGACTTACCTAAAGCCAATATGTTGAACAATTACTTCGCGTTGCAGTCGTCCGTCAACGATAACAACAGTCTACTACCCCAAAGTATACCTGTCTAACATGTGGTTAGAAAATATTCATATATCAGTCCAGGATGCTAGAGACGTGCTAGTTCATCACGATCCTTCCAAAGCATCCGGTCAAGATATGATAAGCCCACATCTCCTCAATGCGAGATCTTCGGTACTTGCAAGACCGTTATCGATATTATTTAATCGATCACTACTTCAAGGGCGGTTTCCCTCTACCTTGAAAGACTTAAACGTTACACCGATCCGTAAAAATAATGATAAGTCTGCACCTTTTAACTTTCGACCAGTCTCATTACTCAGCCAAATAGGGAAAAGCATGGAACGGTGCCTTTACAGTCAGGTTTCATCAGAGGTGACTCTACCACCTACAAACCTTTGCACACATACTATACTATATGCGAAGCAGTAGATCGAGGCAAAGAAGTAACCCAGCAGGCACATGACGTATTTGTGACGTCACATCGACGTCGGTTCAACGTCATGACAATTATGCAACGTCACGTTGCACCGACGTTGATTTGACTTTGCCCTATCGACTTGTGCCTGCTGGGAAGGGTTGTGTTTTGTGATATCAACAAGGCCTTGACAGAGTCTGGTGCGGGGGACTTTTACATAAACTAAAAGAAATAGGCTGTTCGGAACATCTGCTTAAGTTATTTCTTGGATAGAAGGCAAAGGGTCGTATTAAATGGCCAATCATCCGACTAGGTCTCTATATTTGCAGGTGTTCCTCAAGGCTCTACCATTGGTCCAGTGCTCTTTCTCATTCATATTAATGATATAGCCAAGGAAATTAACTCATCCATCCGACTATTAGCTGACGGCACCAGTCTCTATGTTACAGTTGATAATCCCCAATCTGCAGCATACACCTTAAACAACGACGTTGAAAAGATTAAACAGTGATCCAGATTATGGTTGGTGGATTTTAATCCTGCTAAAACAATATCCATGATAGTTGCACGAAAATTAGTACGAGTAGACCACCCAGATTTAATAATGAGTGATACCGTAATCACAGAACCATCTTCCCATACTCATTTAGGACTTACATTTTCATAAACGGGGACCGGCAACGAACATATCAAGACAATAACAGATAACACATGGACTAGACTTAAATCTCTTAAGAGCACTCAAATTTAGAAATAACAGCAAGTTACTTGAAAAAGTTTACATAAGCTTCATTCGCCATCTGATCGAATATAGCGACTCAATTTTGGAAAATTCGTCCAGCAAGTCCAAAAAGACACTCGAATCTGTTCACAATGAGGCAGCAAGAATTATCACTAGCGCAACGAAATTATGTAGCTTTGGAAATTTTTAGCCGACTTAGGATTGGAATCTCTCCAAACTAGACGCTGCAAACACAAACTTGCAACAGTCTATAAATTGTTAATGGACTTGCTCCAACCTACCATCGATATACCGTGCCTCCCCTTGTACAAGATACTGTCCCTTATAGGTTGAGAAATGAGAATCACATCCAGTATTTTCACGCAAAAACTAAACTTTTCTACAATTCTTTCTTTCCATCTACCATCCTTGACTGGAACAGTTTACCAGAAGAAGTTAAATAGGCACCTTCTCTAGCATCGTGTAAGTTTCGACTCAATAGGGATATCCAAAAACCACCAGCATATTACAACGCTGGGTCTCGACTCGGACAAATACTTCAGGCACGAATAATAATGGAATGCAGCTCCTTAAATTCGCACTTATATCGCAAAAATATAGGTCAAAGCCCTTCGTGTACTTGTGGAGGGTTTGAAAGCCCGTATCGTTTCTTTTTTGTGTGCCCCAAGTATATGAATAGTAGAAACAGATACTTACCGCAAGATCTACAGACCTATAATACGCACGACTTTCTCTTTGGAAAAGAAACCTTTAACACAGTCGAAAATCATCGCCTTTTCACTCAAGTCCAAGATTTTATTCTAAATTCACGCAGATTTGCATAGGAATACTACTACATGCCTAATCATTTTCGCTTCGAGCATAGTTCGATACCATGCATCATTTTAGCAGTTAGTTAACGGTGGCGACATCGGTCAGTTTATATTTCTCTCTCTGTCTTACCCTTCATAACGTGCATGATACATGCAGTCACCAGCAGTAACCTATCTAACGACTGTCAGAAGTCGACACCATGCATCATTTTAGCAGTTAGTTAAGGGTGGCGAAATCGGTCAGTATATAATTTCTCTCTGTCTTACTCTGCCCAACGTACATGACACATGCTGTCAGCAGCAGTAACCTATCTAACGACTGTCAGAACAGAACAGGAGTCTTAACTGTTGAAAAATTACATATTATTCATTGGGAAGGACGTAATTTAATCTCTCTCTCTCTCTCCATTGTACTTTTTCTATATTACTTTCAACCACATCCACTCACGTAATGTAGGTATTGCACATATTGAGTTTACAGGAGATGATAACTATAAGCTGCTAGCTTACTCTCAAATCCTGTAGTATACTGTTGTAATTGTTGTCATTTATTAGTTTGTATAGTGAAAGTCATAAAAAATGTTTAAACCGATTGCTTGTTGACAGCATTCTTAGCTTAATCCGTCTCGTTCTGGAATATAATCATTTTCAGTTAATGAAGGACAATTACCTCCAGAAAATAGGTACGACGATGGGTATTCCTATGACTCCCGCATATGCGTCGCTATTTAAGGGTAAACTTGAACAGGACTTTCTTGAAAGTAGATCTCTTGCACCCAGTATGTGGTTGAGATGTTTGGGTGACATCTGCATGTTATGGGATCATTCCATAGATCACTTACATAGTTTCATCGATGCTCTAAATTATTTTCATCCAAATCAATTAAATTCACATATAACATTTCCACAAAATAAATAAACTTTCCTGATGATACTGATTCCATATCTGAAATCCTGAAAAATTGCTATTGATGTAGTGAAGTCTACAAATGTTCACCAGTATATTGAATATCCATCTTGTCATCCCAAATCGTGCAATAAAACAGCGTTCCTTTTAGTCAAGGTAAAAGATTTAGAAGAATTATTTCTGGTGACACAAAATTCAAAGAAAGTATTCTTCAACTGCGCTATTTTTTCATAGAGAGAAATTATCCTGCATCTGTTGACGATGAGGCTCTGGGTAATGTTTCTTCATTGACGCAGGGAGAGGCATTGTAAACACCAGTCGAATCGGGAGATAGAAATGTTTTCCCCTTTGTTATTGAATACCAACCGTCATTGCCTAACATAGGTCTGGTTATAAACAAAAAGTGGGATTTCGAGCAAAGTTGTCGACACCATGCATCACTTTAGCAGTTAGTTAGTCTCTGATGGGAGCTGTGGGTTGATTGTATCGATTCCTGATCATTGCCCCCACTTCTAATTTGTTACAGCTATCGCAAAGAGCTAGCGTTAATACTTTACTCGCATTTAAACCTATTCTAGCGTTTCGACGATCTAATAATTTTCGAGATTTCCTTGTACGCTCGTCATTCATTGATAGGACCCATCATTGTTCTCAAACATGTGACAGACGTAGATGCTCACATTTAAAAATGCCAACAATTTTGAAATTTATGAGCGGCTCAAGTTTCGTGCTCGGATGGGTTGAGCAAGTATTGGTGTGGGGGTGTGACCACGGATACTTATCTTGATCTTCGCCTGACGCATGTATTGCTGTGCTCCAAATTACTTATTGTGCACTGTCGCTAACTTTTGTGTAACGTAGCTAGCGTGGCGCACCGCATCAGGGTACGTTTTCGTGTGCGACGTCATCAATGTCTATTGTTTATAACATCATGAAGAAGCCTTGATGACGAAACGTCGATGTAAATTCATGATAAAATTTATTTTGTGATGGTGTTGATTTACTATACAAAACTGGACACGGTTATTAAATCCAAATTTATGGTATGAAAGGCTTAGGAGGCAGACCCCCATAAGCCCTGAACAACGAGGCTAAAAGTTTTTAAAATGAGACTAGCCCGAATGGTGTCTAATTGAAAAATTGAAGTCTGACGAAGGCACTACTACTGGGATTCCCTTAAGATAAATGGAAGGGTTTATCCACAAGTAAGTACCCTTACGACCAAATAGAGATGGAGGCAATGATCAGGAATCGATGCAATCAACCCACATCTCCCATCAGAGACACCAAAGACACTGTCGAGTACTCACCGATGTTTCATCTCTGTGTTTTTTTTATTATTTGTGTTCACGGGGATTTGCACAGATGAGTTAGGAGGCCTTCATGCGGACTGAACCGATTATTTGTCTTAATCGCGACGGAAGTAAGGGCGAAGATTGTGGCCACGTAAATCGATTTAAGCCCCCGAATGGAATTCGTTCGCACTGACCGTCCCAAGGCGGTTCTTCTGTCGCAGTTTATTCATTTTTTTTTGTTATGGTTTATCTTTGGGTGTTTGTTGTCGCTTGTATTATTTTATTTTGGATAACCTATTGGCCATTTTGCGGGAAAGTAACTGTCCTTTCGGCTTTCCGCTATTGATATTTACATAAGGTCTGTTGTTTCATGTTTGTGTTTTTTCCTTTTGGTGTCTCTGATGGGAGATGTGGGTTGATTGTATCGATTCCTGATCATTAACCCCACTTCTATTTTGGAAGCAAGGAATACACCACAGAACTGGAAAATATAAGGTGTACATGTTTTCTGGGCCTCAATTGCTAGTTTCGGCCAATTAGGCCTCATCAGTGACCTCAAATATTTTCAAAATTCCACAATGGAATCAATGATCCTAAAGGACAAGAAAATACAAACTACACTATGATGTAAGACAGGGAGACTTTTTACGGCCGCCACACAGTCCCAGACATCAGCTGTAGCGACGTCAAATATGTTCTGTAAAAGTGTTATTCTTTGGAAGCAAGGAATACACCAAAGAACTGAAAAATATGAAGTGTACATGTTTTCTGGGCCTCACTTGCAAGTTTCGGCCAATAAGGCCTCCAAAATGACCCTCAAATATTTTCACATTCCACAATGGAATCAATGATCCTAAAGGACAAGAAAATATAAAAACTACACTATGATGTAGGACAGGCAAACTTTTTACGGCCGCACACATTCCAAGACATCAGCTGTAGTGACGTCAAATATGTGCTATAAGTGTTATTCTTTGGAAGCAAGGAATACACCACAGAACTGGAAAATATAGAGAAAACTTGGATAATGAGAAAACTTGTACAATAATTTTATTATTTTTCTCCAAGACAAAGGCTTTGGGTACTCGTTAGAACCACCTCAATGAAGCGGTTCTAAGGAGCCCTCACAACCTATGTGAGAAAAAATCATATTCATCAGATAAGTAGCCATTTAGGAGATGTGAAAAGGCACTATGTCGCACGGTTGTGTTATCGTATTGGTTATCTTTATTTTTCAGTGACATTATAAAGACCAAAATCAATACAGTAAGGTTTAGTTATCTTATTGGTCCGTGACAATAATGCGACCCATTTCAATACAGTGAGAGTGTGTTATCTTTGTTGGACAGGGACAATAATGAGATCAATATCATTACAGTATGAGTGTATTACCTTTATTGATCCGTCACAATAATGAGACCAATATCATTACAGTATGAGTGTATTATCTTTATTGATCAGTGACAATGATGAGACCAATAGCAAAAGAGTAAGGGTGTGTTAGATTTAGTGGTTAGTGACAGTCAGTGACAAATATGAGATCAATATCAATAGAGTAAGGGTGTGTTATCTTTATTGGTCAGTGACAATAATGAGACCTATATCAATACAGAAAGAGTGTGTTATCTTTATTGTTCAGTGACAATAATTAAACCAATATCTGTACAGGAAGGTTGTGTTATCTTTATTGGTCAGTAAAAATTATGACACCAATATAGTAGGATTTTGTTATCTTTATTGGTCAGTGACAGTAATGAGAACCATACCAATACAGCAAGAGTGTGATATCTTTATTGGTCAGTGACTATAATTCAATCTATGTCAATATAGTAACAATGTGCTATCTTATTGGTCAGTGACAATAATGGGACCAATGTCAATCCAGTAAGAATTAGTTATATTTATTGGTCAGTGAAAAAGTGAGACCAATATCAATACAGTTAAGTGTGTATTACCTTTATTGTTCAGTGACAATAATGAGACCTCTATCAATATTTTAAGAGTGAGTGATTTAGTGAGTGAGTTTTACGTCTCACCAACAGCTAAGGTCATACGGAGACGGGACCTCGGTTTAAAGACTCATCCGAAAGTCTGGAGAAGCCGGGATCGATCCTGCGATCCCTGGTTTACAAGGCGAGTAGCATAACCACTGCACCACGGAGGCTTCTCAATATTTCAAGAGTGTTAATCTTTATTGGTCAGTGACAATAATGAGACGAATATCAAAACAGTTAAAGTGTATTATCATTATTGGTCAGTGACAATAATAAGACCAATATCAATACAGTGAGTGAGTGTTTGAGTTTTACGTCCCACCAACAGCTAAGGTCATACGGAGACGGGACCTCGGTTTAAAGACTCATCCGAAAGTCTGGAGAAGCCCGGGATCGATCCTGCGACCCCTGGTTTACAAGGCGAGTAGCGTAACCACTACACCACGGAGGCTTCTAATAGCAATACAGTAAGGTTGTCATCACGTGAACAAGTCCGGGTCTCTGATGGGAGCTGTGGGCTGATTGTATCGATTCCTGATCATTACCCCCACTTCTATTTTGGAAGCAAGGAATACACCACAGAACTGGAAAATATAAGGTGTACATGTTTTCTGAGCCTCAATTGCTAGTTTCGGCCAATTAGGCCTCATCAGTGACCTCAAATATTTTCAAAATTCCACAATGGAATCAATGATCCTAAAGGACAAGAAAATACAAACTACACTGTGATGTAGGACAGGGAGACTTTTTACGGCCGCCAAACAGTCCCAGACATCAGCTGTAGTGACGTCAAATATGTTCTATAAAAGTGTTAGTCTTTGGAAGCAAGGAATACACCAAAGAACTGAAAAATATGAAGTGTACGTGTTTTCTGGGCCTCACTTGCTAGTTTCGGCCAATTAGGCCTCCAAAATGACCCTCAAATATTTTCACATTCCACAATGGAATCAATGATCCTAAAGGACAAGAAAATATAAAAACTACACTATGATGTAGGACAGGCAGACTTTTTACGGCCGCCACACATTCCCAGACATCAGCTGTAGTGACGTCAAATATGTTCTATAAGTGTTATTCTTTGGAAGCAAGGAATACACCACAGAACTGGAAAATATAGAGAAAACTTGGATAATGAGAAAACTTGTACAATAATTTTATTATTTTTCTCCAAGACAAAGGCTTTGGGTACTCGTTAGAACCACCTCAATGAAGCGGTTCTAAGGAGCCCTCGCAACCTATGTGAGAAAAAAAAATCATATCCATCAGATAAGTAGCCATTTAGTAGATGTGAAAAGGCACTATGTCGCACGGTTTTGTTATCGTATTGGTTATCTTTATTGTTCAGTGACATTAAATAGACCAAAATCAATAAAGTAAGGTTTAGTTATCTTATTGGTCCGTGACAATAATGCGACCCATTTCAATACAGTAAAAGTGTGTTATCATTGTTGGACAGGGACAATAATGAGACCAATATCATTACAGTATGAGTGTATTACCTTTATTGATCCGTCACAATAATGAGACCAATATCATTACAGTATGAGTGTATTATCTTTATTGATCAGTGACAATGATGAGACCAATAGCAAAAGAGTAAGGGTGTGTTAGCTTTAGTGGTTATTGACAGTCAGTGACAAATATGAGATCAATATCAATAGATAAAGGGTGTGTTATCTTTATTGGTCAGTGACAATAATGAGACCTATATCAATACAGAAAGAGTGTGTTATCTTTATTGTTCAGTGACAATAATTAAACCAATATCTGTACAGGAAGGTTGTGTTATCTTTATTGGTCAGTGAAAATTATGACACCAATACAGTAGGATTTTGTTATATTTATTGGTCAGTGACAGTAATGAGACCCATACCAATACAGCAAGAGTGTGATATCTTTATTGGTCAGTGACTATAATACAATCTATGTCAATATAGTAACAATGTGTTATCTTATTGGTCAGTGACAATAATGAGACCAATATCAATCCAGTAAGAATTAGTTATATTTATTGGTCAGTGAAAAAGTGAGACCAATATCAATACAGTTAAGTGTGTATTACCTTTACTGTTCAGTGACAATAATGAGACCTCTATCAATATTTTAAGAGTGAGTGGTTAAGTGAGTTAGTTTGACGTCTCATCAACAGCTAAGGTCATACGGAGACGGGACCTCGGTTTAAAGACTCATCCGAAAGTCTGGAGAAGCCCGGGATCGATCCTGCGATCCCTGGTTTACAAGGCGAGTAGCATAACCACTGCACCACGGAGGCTTCTCAATATTTCAAGAGTGTTAATCTTTATTGGTCAGTGACAATAATGAGACGAATATCAAAACAGTAAAAGTGTATTATCATTATTGGTCAGTGACAATAATAAGACCAATATCAATACAGTGAGTGAGTGTTTGAGTTTTACGTCCCACCAACAGCTAAGGTCATACGGAGACGGGACCTCGGTTTAAAGACTCATCCGAAAGTCTGGAGAAGCCCGGGATCGATCCTGCGACCCCTGGTTTACAAGGCGAGTAGCGTAACCACTACACCACGGAGGCTTCTAATAGCAATACAGTAAGGTTGTCATCACGTGAACAAGTCCGGGTCTCTGATGGGAGCTGTGGGCTGATTGTATCGATTCCTGATCATTACCCCCACTTCTATTTTGGAAGCAAGGAATACACCACAGAACTGGAAAATATAAGGTGTACATGTTTTCTGGGCCTCAATTGCTAGTTTCGGCCAATTAGGCCTCATCAGTGACCTCAAATATTTTCAAAATTCCACAATGGAATCAATGATCCTAAAGGACAAGAAAATACAAACTACACTATGATGTAGGACAGGGAGACTTTTAACGGCCGCCAAACAGTCCCAGACATCAGCTGTAGTGACGTCAAATATGTTCTATAAAAGTGTTAGTCTTTGGAAGCAAGGAATACACCAAAGAACTGAAAAATATGAAGTGTACGTGTTTTCTGGGCCTCACTTGCTAGTTTCGGCCAATTAGGCCTCCAAAATGACCCTCAAATATTTTCACATTCCACAATGGAATCAATGATCCTAAAGGACAAGAAAATATAAAAACTACACTATGATGTAGGACAGGCAGACTTTTTACGGCCGCCACACATTCCCAGACATCAGCTGTAGTGACGTCAAATATGTTCTATAAGTGTTATTCTTTGGAAGCAAGGAATACACCACAGAACTGGAAAATATAGAGAAAACTTGGATAATGAGAAAACTTGTACAATAATTTTATTATTTTTCTCCAAGACAAAGGCTTTGGGTACTCGTTAGAACCACCTCAATGAAGCGGTTCTAAGGAGCCCTCGCAACCTATGTGAGAAAAAAATCATATCCATCAGATAAGTAGCCATTTAGAAGATGTGAAAAGGCACTATGTCGCACGGTTGTGTTATCGTATTGGTTATCTTTATTGTTCAGTGACATTAAATAGACCAAAATCAATACATTAAGGTTTAGTTATCTTATTGGTCCGTGACAATAATGCGACCCATTTCAATACAGTAAGAGTGTGTTATCATTGTTGGACAGGGAAAATAATGAGACCAATATCATTACAGTATGAGTGTATTACCTTTATTGATCCTTCACAATAATGAGACCAATATCATTACAGTATGAGTGTATTATCTTTATTGATCAGTGACAATGATGAGACCAATAGCAAAAGAGTAAGGGTGTGTTAGCTTTAGTGGTTAGTGACGGTCAGTGACAAATATGAGATCAATATCAATAGATAAAGGGTGTGTTATCTTTATTGGTCAGTGACAATAATGAGACCTATATCAATACAGAAAGAGTGTGTTATCTTTATTGTTCAGTGACAATAATTAAACCAATATCTGTACAGGAAGGTTGTGTTATCTTTATTGGTCAGTGAAAATTATGACACCAATACAGTAGGATTTTGTTATCTTTATTGGTCAGTGACAGTAATGAGACCCATACCAATACAGCAAGAGTGTGATATCTTTATTGGTCAGTGACTATAATACAATCTATGTCAATATAGTAACAATGTGTTATCTTATTGGTCAGTGACAATAATGAGACCAATATCAATCCAGTAAGAATTAGTTATATTTATTGGTCAGTGAAAAAGTGAGACCAATATCAATACAGTTAAGTGTGTATTACCTTTATTGTTCAGTGACAATAATGAGACCTCTTTCAATATTTTAAGAGTGAGTGATTTATTGAGTGAGTTTTACGTCTCAACAACAGCTAAGGTCATACGGAGACGGGACCTCGGTTTAAAGACTCATCCGAAAGTCTGGAGAAGCCCGGGATCGATCCTGCGATCCCTGGTTTACAAGGCGAGTAGCATAACCACTGCACCACGGAGGCTTCTCAATATTTCAAGAGTGTTAATCTTTATTGGTCAGTGACAATAATGAGACGAATATCAAAACAGTTAAAGTGTATTATCATTATTGGTCAGTGACAATAATAAGACCAATATCAATACAGTGAGTGAGTGTTTGAGTTTTACGTCCCACCAACAGCTAAGGTCATACGGAGACGGGACCTCGGTTTAAAGACTCATCCGAAAGTCTGGAGAAGCCCGGGATCGATCCTGCGACCCCTGGTTTACAAGGCGAGTAGCGTAACCACTACACCACGGAGGCTTCTAATAGCAATACAGTAAGGTTGTCATCACGTGAACAAGTCCGGGTCTCTGATGGGAGCTGTGGGCTGATTGTATCGATTCCTGATCATTACCCCCACTTCTATTTTGGAAGCAAGGAATACACCACAGAACTGGAAAATATAAGGTGTACATGTTTTCTGGGCCTCAATTGCTAGTTTCGGCCAATTAGGCCTCATCAGTGACCTCAAATATTTTCAAAATTCCACAATGGAATCAATGATCCTAAAGGACAAGAAAATACAAACTACACTATGATGTAGGACAGGGAGACTTTTTACGGCCGCCAAACAGTCCCAGACATCAGCTGTAGTGACGTCAAATATGTTCTATAAAAGTGTTAGTCTTTGGAAGCAAGGAATACACCAAAGAACTGAAAAATATGAAGTGTACGTGTTTTCTGGGCCTCACTTGCTAGTTTCGGCCAATTAGGCCTCCAAAATGACCCTCAAATATTTTCACATTCCACAATGGAATCAATGATCCTAAAGGACAAGAAAATATAAAAACTACACTATGATGTAGGACAGGCAGACTTTTTACGGCCGCCACACATTCCCAGACATCAGCTGTAGTGACGTCAAATATGTTCTATAAGTGTTATTCTTTGGAAGCAAGGAATACACCACAGAACTGGAAAATATAGAGAAAACTTGGATAATGAGAAAACTTGTACAATAATTTTATTATTTTTCTCCAAGACAAAGGCTTTGGGTACTCGTTAGAACCACCTCAATGAAGCGGTTCTAAGGAGCCCTCGCAACCTATGTGAGAAAAAAAATCATATCCATCAGATAAGTAGCCATTTAGTAGATGTGAAAAGGCACTATGTCGCACGGTTTTGTTATCGTATTGGTTATCTTTATTGTTCAGTGACATTAAATAGACCAAAATCAATAAAGTAAGGTTTAGTTATCTTATTGGTCCGTGACAATAATGCGACCCATTTCAATACAGTAAAAGTGTGTTATCATTGTTGGACAGGGACAATAATGAGACCAATATCATTACAGTATGAGTTTATAACCTTTATTGATCCGTCACAATAATGAGACCAATATCATTACAGTATGAGTGTATTATCTTTATTGATCAGTGACAATGATGAGACCAATAGCAAAAGAGTAAGGGTGTGTTAGCTTTAGTGGTTAGTGACAGTCAGTGACAAATATGAGATCAATATCAATAGATAAAGGGTGTGTTATCTTTATTGGTCAGTGACAATAATGAGACCTATATCAATACAGAAAGAGTGTGTTATCTTTATTGTTCAGTGACAATAATTAAACCAATATCTGTACAGGAAGGTTGTGTTATCTTTATTGGTCAGTGAAAATTATGACACCAATACAGTAGGATTTTGTTATATTTATTGGTCAGTGACAGTAATGAGACCCATACCAATACAGCAAGAGTGTGATATCTTTATTGGTCAGTGACTATAATACAATCTATGTCAATATAGTAACAATGTGTTATCTTATTGGTCAGTGACAATAATGAGACCAATATCAATCCAGTAAGAATTAGTTATATTTATTGGTCAGTGAAAAAGTGAGACCAATATCAATACAGTTAAGTGTGTATTACCTTTACTGTTCAGTGACAATAATGAGACCTCTATCAATATTTTAAGAGTGAGTGGTTTAGTGAGTGAGTTTTACGTCTCATCAACAGCTAAGGTCATACGGAGACGGGACCTCGGTTTAAAGACTCATCCGAAAGTCTGGAGAAGCCCGGGATCGATCCTGCGATCCCTGGTTTACAAGGCGAGTAGCATAACCACTGCACCACGGAGGCTTCTCAATATTTCAAGAGTGTTAATCTTTATTGGTCAGTGACAATAATGAGACGAATATCAAATCAGTAAAAGTGTATTATCATTATTGGTCAGTGACAATAATAAGACCAATATCAATACAGTGAGTGAGTGTTTGAGTTTTACGTCCCACCAACAGCTAAGGTCATACGGAGACGGGACCTCGGTTTAAAGACTCATCCGAAAGTCTGGAGAAGCCCGGGATCGATCCTGCGACCCCTGGTTTACAAGGCGAGTAGCGTAACCACTACACCACGGAGGCTTCTAATAGCAATACAGTAAGGTTGTCATCACGTGAACAAGTCCGGGTCTCTGATGGGAGCTGTGGGCTGATTGTATCGATTCCTGATCATTACCCCCACTTCTATTTTGGAAGCAAGGAATACACCACAGAACTGGAAAATATAAGGTGTACATGTTTTCTGGGCCTCAATTGCTAGTTTCGGCCAATTAGGCCTCATCAGTGACCTCAAATATTTTCAAAATTCCACAATGGAATCAATGATCCTAAAGGACAAGAAAATACAAACTACACTATGATGTAGGACAGGGAGACTTTTAACGGCCGCCAAACAGTCCCAGACATCAGCTGTAGTGACGTCAAATATGTTCTATAAAAGTGTTAGTCTTTGGAAGCAAGGAATACACCAAAGAACTGAAAAATTTGAAGTGTACGTGTTTTCTGGGCCTCACTTGCTAGTTTCGGCCAATTAGGCCTCCAAAATGACCCTCAAATATTTTCACATTCAACAATGGAATCAATGATCCTAAAGGACAAGAAAATATAAAAACTACACTATGATGTAGGACAGGCAGACTTTTTACGGCCGCCACACATTCCCAGACATCAGCTGTAGTGACGTCAAATATGTTCTATAAGTGTTATTCTTTGGAAGCAAGGAATACACCACAGAACTGGAAAATATAGAGAAAACTTGGATAATGAGAAAACTTGTACAATAATTTTATTATTTTTCTCCAAGACAAAGGCTTTGGGTACTCGTTAGAACCACCTCAATGAAGCGGTTCTAAGGAGCCCTCGCAACCTATGTGAGAAAAAAATCATATCCATCAGATAAGTAGCCATTTAGTAGATGTGAAAAGGCACTATGTCGCATGGTTGTGTTATCGTATTGGTTATCTTTATTGTTCAGTGACATTAAATAGACCAAAATCAATACAGTAAGGTTTAGTTATCTTATTGGTCCGTGACAATAATGCGACCCATTTCAATACAGTAAGAGTGTGTTATCATTGTTGGACAGGGACAATAATGAGACCAATATCATTACAGTATGAGTGTATTACCTTTATTGATCCGTCACAATAATGAGACCAATATCATTACAGTATGAGTGTATTATCTTTATTGATCAGTGACAATGATGAGACCAATAGCAAAAGAGTAAGGGTGTGTTAGCTTTAGTGGTTAGTGACGGTCAGTGACAAATATGAGATCAATATCAATAGATAAAGGGTGTGTTATCTTTATTGGTCAGTGACAATAATGAGACCTATATCAATACAAAAAGAGTGTGTTATCTTTATTGTTCAGTGACAATAATTAAATCAATATCTGCACAGGAAGGTTGTGTTATCTTTATTGGTCAGTGAAAATTATGACACCAATACAGTAGGATTTTGTTATCTTTATTGGTCAGTGACAGTAATGAGACCCATACCAATACAGCAAGAGTGTGATATCTTTATTGGTCAGTGACTATAATACAATCTATGTCAATATAGTAACAATGTGTTATCTTATTGGTCAGTGACAATAATGAGACCAATATCAATCCAGTAAGAATTAGTTATATTTATTGGTCAGTGAAAAAGTGAGACCAATATCAATACAGTTAAGTGTGTATTACCTTTATTGTTCAGTGACAATAATGAGACCTCTTTCAATATTTTAAGAGTGAGTGATTTAGTGAGTGAGTTTTACGTCTCAACAACAGCTAAGGTCATACGGAGACGGGACCTCGGTTTAAAGACTCATCCGAAAGTCTGGAGAAGCCCGGGATCGATCCTGCGATCCCTGGTTTACAAGGCGAGTAGCATAACCACTGCACCACGGAGGCTTCTCAATATTTCAAGAGTGTTAATCTTTATTGGTCAGTGACAATAATGAGACGAATATCAAAACAGTAAAAGTGTATTATCATTATTGGTCAGTGACAATAATAAGACCAATATCAATACAGTGAGTGAGTGTTTGAGTTTTACGTCCCACCAAAAGCTAAGGTCATACGGAGACGGGACCTCGGTTTAAAGACTCATCCGAAAGTCTGGAGAAGCCCGGGATCGATCCTGCGACCCCTGGTTTACAAGGCGAGTAGCGTAACCACTACACCACGGAGGCTTCTAATAGCAATACAGTAAGGTTGTCATCACGTGAACAAGTCCGGGTCTCTGATGGGAGCTGTGGGCTGATTAAATCGATTCCTGATCATTAACCCCACTTCTATTTTGGAAGCAAGGAATACACCACAGAACTGGAAAATATAAGGTGTACATGTTTTCTGGGCCTCAATTGCTAGTTTCGGCCAATTAGGCCTCATCAGTGACCTCAAATATTTTCAAAATTCCACAATGGAATCAATGATCCTAAAGGACAAGAAAATACAAACTACACTATGATGTAGGACAGGGAGACTTTTTACGGCCGCCAAACAGTCCCAGACATCAGCTGTAGTGACGTCAAATATGTTCTATAAAAGTGTTAGTCTTTGGAAGCAAGGAATACACCAAAGAACTGAAAAATATGAAGTGTACGTGTTTTCTGGGCCTCACTTGCTAGTTTCGGCCAATTAGGCCTCCAAAATGACCCTCAAATATTTTCACATTCCACAATGGAATCAATGATCCTTAAGGACAAGAAAATATAAAAACTCCACTATGATGTAGGACAGGCAGACTTTTTACGGCCGCCACACATTCCCAGACATCAGCTGTAGTGACGTCAAATATGTTCTATAAGTGTTATTCTTTGGAAGCAAGGAATACACCACAGAACTGGAAAATATGGAGAAAACTTGGATAATGAGAAAACTTGTACAATAATTTTATTATTTTTCTCTAAGACAAAGGCTTTGGGTACTCGCTAGAACCACCTCAATGAAGCGGTTCTAAGGAGCCCTCGCAACCTATGTGAGAAAAAAATCATATCCATCAGATAAGTAGCCATTTAGGAGATGTGAAAAGGCACTATGTCGCACGGTTGTGTTATCGTATTGGTTATCTTTATTGTTCAGTGACATTAAATAGACCAAAATCAATAAAGTAAGGTTTATTTATCTTATTGGTCCGTGACAATAATGCGACCCATTTCAATACAGTAAGAGTGTGTTATCTTTGTTGGACAGGGACAATAATGAGACCAATATCATTACAGTATGAGTGTATTACCTTTATTGATCCGTCACAATAATGAGACCAATATCATTACAGTATGAGTGTATTATCTTTATTGATCAGTGACAATGATGAGACCAATAGCAAAAGAGTAAGGGTGTGTTAGCTTTAGTGGTTAGTGACAGTCAGTGACAAATATGAGATCAATATCAATAGATAAAGGGTGTGTTATCTTTATTGGTCAGTGACAATAATGAGACCTATATCAATACAGAAAGAGTGTGTTATCTTTATTGTTCAGTGACAATAATTAAACCAATATCTGTACAGGAAGGTTGTGTTATCTTTATTGGTCAGTGAAAATTATGACACCAATACAGTAGGATTTTGTTATCTTTATTGGTCAGTGACAGTAATGAGACCCATACCAATACAGCAAGAGTGTGATATCTTTATTGGTCAGTGACTATAATACAATCTATGTCAATATAGTAACAATGTGTTATCTTATTGGTCAGTGACAATAATGAGACCAATATCAATCCAGTAAGAATTAGTTATATCTATTGGTCAGTGAAAAAGTGAGACCAATATCAATACAGTTAAGTGTGTATTAACTTTATTGTTCAGTGACAATAATTAGACCTCTATCAATATTTTAAGAGTGAGTGATTTAGTGAGTGAGTTTTACGTCTCACCAACAGCTAAGGTCATACGGAGACGGGACCTCGGTTTAAAGACTCATCCGAAAGTCTGGAGAAGCCCGGGATCGATCCTGCGATCCCTGGTTTACAAGGCGAGTAGCATAACCACTGCACCACGGAGGCTTCTCAATATTTCAAGAGTGTTAATCTTTATTGGTCAGTGACAATAATGAGACGAATATATAAACAGTAAAAGTGTATTATCATTATTGGTCAGTGACAATAATAAGACCAATATCAATACAGTGAGTGAGTGTTTGCGTTTTACGTCCCACCAACAGCTAAGGTCATACGGAGACGGGGCCTCGGTTTAAAGACTCATCCGAAAGTCTGGAGAAGCCCGGGATCGATCCTGCGACCCCTGGTTTACAAGGCGAGTAGCGTAACCACTACACCACAGAGGCTTCTAATAGCAATACAGTAAGGTTGTCATCACGTGAACAAGTCCGGGTCTCTGATGGGAGCTGTGGGCTGATTGTATCGATTCCTGATCATTACCCCCACTTCTATTTTGGAAGCAAGGAATACACCACAGATCTGGAAAATATAAGGTGTACATGTTTTCTGGGCCTCAATTGCTAGTTTCGGCCAATTAGGCCTCATCAGTGACCTCAAATATTTTCAAAATTCCACAATGGAAGCAATGATCCTAAAGGACAAGAAAATACAAACTACACTATGATGTAGGACAGGGAGACTTTTTACGGCCGCCAAACAGTCCCAGACATCAGCTGTAGTGACGTCAAATATGTTCTATAAAAGTGTTAGTCTTTGGAAGCAAGGAATATACCAAAGAACTGAAAAATATGAAGTGTACGTGTTTTCTGGGCCTCACTTGCTAGTTTCGGCCAATTAGGCCTCCAAACTGACCCTCAAATATTTTCACATTCCACAATGGAATCAATGATCCTAAAGGACAAGAAAATATAAAAACTACACTATGATGTAGGACAGGCAGACTTTTTTACGGCCGCCACACATTCCCAGACATCAGCTGTATTGACGACAAATATGTTCTATAAGTGTTATTCTTTGGAAGCAAGGAATACACAACAGAACTGGAAAATATAGAGAAAACTTGGATAATGAGAAAACTTGTACAATAATTTTATTATTTTTCTCCAAGACAAAGGCTTTGGGTACTCGTTAGAACCACCTCAATGAAGCGGTTCTAACTTTATTGTTCAGTGACAATAATGAGACGTCTATCAATATTTT
Organism: Lucinisca nassula; assembly: GCA_963580285.1. NCBI lineage: Eukaryota > Metazoa > Mollusca > Bivalvia > Lucinida > Lucinidae > Lucinisca > Lucinisca nassula. The sequence continues at coordinate 104,650,921 of OY757015.1, forward strand.
ATTATCATTATTGGTCAGTGACAATAATGAGACCAATATCAATACAGAAAGGATGTGTTAATTCTATTTGTCAGTGACAGTCATGTGACATTTAGTAAAGAATGTTGATCTTGCTGTAGCCATAGAAAGAATGTTGATCTTGCTGTAGCCATAGTAAAGAATATATCTGTATCCAAATTGTCAATATCATTGAGAATTTTATGCACTTGTATCATATAAGACTTCTAAAGAGAAGTAAAGGCAATGACCAGGAATCGATACAGGTAACCAACAGCTCCCATCAGGAGAAACACAAACATGAAAAACTAGATCCTAAAGGAAACATCCAAAGCAAAATGATAAAAGCTCTATACACACACTCAAAGACAAGCCATAACAAAATAAACCACGACAGAAGAACCGCCTTGGAACGGTCAGTGAAACGAATTCCATGGGGCTTAAATCGATTTAACGTGGTTCTCGGCCTTACTTCCGTCGCGATTTAGATAATTAATTTGTTGGGTCCGCATGGATGCCTCCTAACTCATCAGTGCAACATCTCCGTGAACACAAAACTCAATCAACCACAGAGATGAAACAACGCCGAGGACTCACTGAAATACTGGAGCGAAAGAAAACCAACAGTAAGACATCGATGGGCCGAACCAGAGGCAGAGCATCAGCCGTCAACCAACATAAAATACAATTCTCTATAATTCTCTATAATTCTCCATAAGCCTTGACGCTGGAACCGTCATAGAATCTAAGGCCTGACAAAGCCTCTCAGGATAACTGAGATGCCTTATCGACTTAACTAGGCGGGTCGCGCGGCGTTGAACGTTTTCAAATGATATAATGACCGTTTTTAAATGGGGGACCAAACCACCGTTGCATACTCCACGTGGGGTCTAAAAATGGATTTGTACAGATTCAAAAAAAACATTTACATGTCCATGAATTCAGATGTTTTGGATTTAAGCCCAAGATTTCTATTAGCTATTCCTACTTTTTGGCAATGTGAACAGAAGCAAATTATCCAAAATAACGCCAAAATCTTTTTAAGATGACACCTTTTGTATTTCACTTAATTCACCACTAGTATTCATCAGATATCTAAAACTTTGGCCGTGTGATCCAATATGGACATGGTTACATTTACCAAAGTTAAAAACATTTCCCAGTCAAGGGCCCACTCTTCGGAGTTGATAACAGATTTTTCTAACAGAGTGGCTATGTATTTGACACTATTACATATCTTTGCATCGTCAGCATATAGCTTTATACAACGTGCGATAGCATCCGGCTTGTCATTTATGGAAATCACAAATAATATTTGCCCTAAAACAGAGCCCTGGGGGTTTCCGGAGGTTACATTTGACCATTCAGAGCATCAACCATTCACTACTACCCTTTGCCTTCGATTTGCTAGAAATTCGTTTATCCAAGCATAGGCTTTTTAAGACGGCGTTCGTGCGATACGTTGTCGAACGGTTTCTTAAAATCGAGGTAAATGACGTCGACATCTTCACCGTTGTCAATGGCATCTGAGACTTCTTCTACAAACTTTATTAACTGAGTAATGCACGATCTGCCAGCAATGAAACCATGCTGAAGCTTATTCTTTATCACATGGTCTACAAGAGCATGTCTAACATGAAACAGATGTCAAACTAATTGGCCTGTAGTTTTTAGCAAACTTCCTGACACCACTTTTAACCCTTATCTTGCTGAATATTCATTTAAGCCACACCCATTTCTGTCTATTAACCAATCAAATTACCTGATGTAATTTTTTGCTTCAAATTCATAAATTGAATGCCAAACAGTGTAGATCCTGATCAGAAGGCTTCTTCAGAAGCCATCTGATCTGGATCTGCACTGTTTGCAAAGATAGGGGTTGTCGTGAAAAGCAAGATAAGAGTGAAAAATAGCACTAACGTTGGCTTATTTCAAGCTGTTTGGTAATGTTGATTCTTCAAGAGACGTTTTTTTAAATATGGATGATAGAAGTGGAGCTTGTTCTGAACTGGTTTACTTTAGAAGGATTGGGTAAATTTGGTCAGGGCCCTGAGATTTGCCTTTTTTTTAGCTATTTTATGCTTAACAAAACTTTTACCTCTGATTTCTATTGAGTCTAGTGGTTCTTCATTGTTCCGACTGCGAAATTCAGGCCTAAAACAATATGTGTTTATGAAACAATGATGCCCCCGGACAGCGCATGTTAAATATGAAAAATATGAAAGCAGTATCACCAAGCAATCGCAAGGTATGGTCAACATTTGTTAAGTAGGTCAAACATCAATGTCAAGGTCACAAGGTCAAAAATTATGTTACCACTAGAAAGTGCTTGTGACAAGGAATGGACATGTGAAATATAAAAGACCTACCACTTTCCAATCGAAAGTTATGGCCAATGTTAAAGTTTTTAAAAAGTAGGTCAAACGTCAAGGCCAAGGTCTTGAGGTCAAAAATTATGGTACCACTAGAAAGGTCTTGTGACAAGAAAGGCAAATTTGAAACATAAAAGCCCTACCGCTTACCAATCGAAAGTTATGGCCAAGGTTAAAGTTTTTAAAAAGGTAGGTCAAACATAAAGGTCATGGTCACGAGGTCAAACATTATGGTACCACTAGAAAGGGATTGTGACAAGGAATGCACATGTGAAAAAAGAATGCCCTACCGCTTACCAATCGAAAGTTATGGCCAATGTTAAAGTTTTTAAAAAAGTAGGTCAAACGTCAAGGTCAAAGTTACGAGGTCAAAAATTATGGTACCACTAGAAAGGGTTTGTGAAACGGAATGCACATGTGAAAAATGAATGTCCTACCATTTACCAATCGAAAGTTATGGCCAATGTTAAAGTTTTGAAAAAGGAGGTCCAAAACAGGTCAAGGTCAAGGTCGCGAGGTCAAAGTTTATGGTACCTCTTGAAAGGTCTTGTGATAAGGAATGCACGTGTTGAATTTGAAAGCCCTATCAGTTACCATTCAAAAGTTACGCCCAATGTTAAGGTTTTTGCGGACAAACAAACAGACAGAGAAACAGACAAAACAGACGGACCAAAATCTATATGCCCCCGAATATTTGATTCCGGTAGCATAAAAACAGCCGTGCTTCCACTAACCCGACCGACCCTGCTCCAGTCTCCCACCCCCTACCCACCCCCACCCACACACACTCAGACTCTACTACTTTTATCATTAAAAGAACAAAATAGAAATTGAAACACCGACCCTACCATTTTCAATATCCGGCCTTGCCCAGTGTCATCTTAGCATTTTCCCATAGTAATTTCGCATTTCAAGTACATTTTTGTACAAAGTTGACTTTTTTGCATCTAAAATGAATTATGATATACAGTGCAAATCTCAGCATGTCAATTTTATTAACAACAAGAGGGACATGATGGCCCTGGATCGCTCACCTGATCCATATGGTTACAAGTGGGTCACCGAGGAGAGCCATTAATGATCCCAGGGCTATAATTTGAATAACCGTGGTAGTGGTCTAAAAAGGTGAAGCTTCTAGCCAAATATCAAAGACCGGAGCCTTCTGGCTTCAGACAAGAACGTTTTTCCTTATATAAGTCTATATAAAACCTGCGGGCCCCGGGGCAGGTCCATTTTTGGCCCAAGGTCTATAAGTAGAAATCCACAAGAAAAGCTTCATACCAAAGTTCAAAGAGCTAGGCCGTCTGGTTTCTGACAAGAAGATTTTCAAAGGTTTCCCCAATATAAGTTTATGCAAAACCAGTGGAACCAGGGCTATAATTTGAACTATCTTGATAGAGGTCAACTAGGCAAAGCTTCATATCAAATATCAAAGACCAGAACCTTCTCGTTTCAGACAAGAAGATTTTTAAAGATTTTCCCCATATAAGACGACGTAAAACCAAAGGAACCCATGACAGAGGCATTTTGACCATATGGCTATAATTTTAAAAATCTAGAGTTCCTTTAGATGAAGCTTTACACCAATATCAAAGACCTGGGCCTTGCGGTTTCAAAGAATGAGATTTTCAAAGATTTTCCCAATATACGTCTATGTAAAACCAAAGGGTCCCAGGCGGGGGAACATTTTTGGCCCTAGGGCTATAATTTGAACAATCTTGACAGAGTTGCACTAGATGAAGCTTCACACCACATATCAAAGACCTGGGACTTGCGATATCAGAGAAGATTTTTTTTTTTAATTTTCCTAATATAAGTCAATGTAAAACCAAAGGACCCCGGGGCAGGGGCATTTTTGGTCCAAGGTATAGAACTTGAACAATTTTTGATAGAGGTGCACCAGATAAAGCCATTCACCATATTTGCATTATTTCTGGCTCCCAGCTTGCACATTGTCAATATTGGAAAAACAGGTAACCAGACCCCCCCCTGACCTTTCAAGGTCAGGGGGGGTCTGGTTACCTGTATTTTCAACACTGATAACCTTCAGACTAGGAACCAGCAGATAATGCAAATAAGGTGAATACACCACATATCAATGACCTGGGGCTTGCGGTTTCAGAGAAGAAGATTTTTTAAGTTATTCCCTACATAAGCCTATGAAAAATACCTGAGGGTCCCGGAGCAGGGGCATTTTTGGCCCTAGGTCTATAAATTAAACAACCTTTATAGAGGTCCACTAGATGAAGCTTCACACCAAATATCAAAGACCTGGGCCTTGCAGTTTCAGAGAAGATTTTCAAATATTTTCGCTAATAAAAAGTAGAAGTGGAGGCAATGATCAGGAATCGATACAATTAACCCACAACTCCCATCAGATACACCAAATGAAAAGAAACACAAACATGAAACAACAGACCCTAATGGCAACAGCAACAGCGGAAAGCCAAAAGGACAGTCACTTTCCCACAAAATGGCCAATAGGCTATCCAAAATAAAATAACACAAGCGACACAAACCCCCAAAGACAAACCAAAGGGCCCCGGCAAAGGGGCATTTTTGGCCCATGGCTATAATTTGAACGATCTTGGTAGAGGTTCACTAGATAAAGCTTCAAACCAAATATCAAAGACCTGGGCCTTTGAGAAGAAGATTTTTGAAGAATTCCCCTATATAAGTCCATGTAAAACGAGAGAGTCCGAGGTCGGAGTTTTTTTGGCCCTAGGGCTATAATTTGAACAATCTTGATAGAGGTCCACTAGATTAAGCTTCACACCAAATATCAAAGATCTGGGCCTTGTAGTTTCAGGGAAGAAGATTTTTAAAGATTGTCCCTATGTAAGTCTATGTAAAACCAAAGGGCCCCGAGGTGGGGGAATTTTTGGCCCCAGGGCTATAATTTGAACCAATCTTGGTATAAGTCCACTAGATGAAGCTTCATACCTAATATCAAAGACCTGGTCCTTGCGATTTCAGAGAAGATTTTTATAAAGATTTAAAAAAGCCTATGATAAGCCTATGAAAATCAAAGGACCCCGGGGCGGTGGCATTTTTTGGGCCCAGAGCTATAATTTGAACAATCTTGATAGAGGGCAACTAGATGAAGCTTCATGCCAAATATCAAAGACCTGAACCATGCAGATTTAGAGTAGATTTTTTTTTAAGTCTTCAATTAAGATAATCTATTTTTAGCTCCTGTTGCCTAAATGTGCAACGGACCGGAGCCATTTGAATAACGTTGAAAGGGGACCACCAAAGTATCATTCCTATGAAGTTTCGTCAAAATCCGATCAATGGTTTAGAAGATGTCGTTTTGAAGAAATTGTGTACGCTCACACTGACGCACGGACGCACGCACGCACGACGGACGACGGACAAAAAGTGATCCGAAAAGCTCACATTTCCACTACGTGACAGGTGAGCTAAAAACATGTACAAAAACAAAAACACATAAAAATACAGGGCCGACCCTTTTTTTTTATTCTCCCGAGAAAAAAAAAAAACAATAGAATTTGTTTTTCTACAAAAACACAGATGTCCCCCCACCCCATTTTTTTACCTCTAAGTATTACCTTGACATTAGAGATATTACCAGAGTCTTGTGTGCAACACATCATCTAATGAAGGTGAACATTTCTGCAAAGCAACTTTAAAAAGTCCATCAAGAAATAAAGTTATTAACCATACAATGTGTGTGTGTGAATTCGGGTTTAACGTCGCTTTCAACAATTTTTCAGTCATATCACGACGGTGTCTGGTTGCGACAGGGAGCTCAATGCTCACTTTTATAGTGCTGCCTCACTGAAGTATCATGTCCCAGACACATTACATGATACCACACCCAGTCACATAATCCTGACACTGGGTCGACCAGTCCTAGCTGTACCCCGTAAATATGAGTGCCAAGCGAGGAGCAGCTAGTACCATTTTAACGACTTTGGTATGTCGCGGCCCGGGATCGAACCTGTAACCCCCCGTTCCCCGGAACGGACACTCTACTGAGCTATCGGGGCCGGTATTGACCATACAAGAAAAACGTCTTTTTTACCTTTGATCTAAGTATGACCTGGACCTCTGAGGTCCCTTAGATCTTAGGCGAAGCACATCTTCTCATGATGGTTTACATGTCTGCAAAGTATTTTCATAATCCATCAAAGAATAAGATAGATGTTTGCCGTACACAAAAAGAGCCCTTTTTGACCTTTGACCTCAAAGTATAACCTTGACTTTGGGGGTACGGACCTTGGTCTTGCACACGACACGTCTTATGGTGAACATTTCTGCAAGGTTACTTTAAAAGTTCTTCAAGAAATAAAAAAAGTTATTGACTGGACACGAGAAAAAGCCCCATTTTTGACATTTGACCTTTTAGTATGACCTTGACCTTGGAGGTACCAACCAGGGTCATGTTCGCGCCACATTTTCTCATGGTGGTTAACATTTCTGCCAGTAATTTCATTTCCATCTAAAAATAAGAAAATAATATGCCGAACACGAAAAAATACCCCTTTTTTACCTTTGACCTCTAAGTATGACCTTAATCTTTGAGATGCCAACCTGGGTCATGCGCGCTACAGTCGTCTCATTGGTTTATATTTCTGGAAAGCAATTTCAAAATCTATTTAAAAATAAAAAAGTTAATGACCGGATATGATTTGCTCATACGTACCTACACGATTTTATACTGGCCACAAACTTCCAAGGGAGATAACTCAAAACGTATAAATGCGAGAGTAATGTTCTTGACGACCAAGTGTGACCTTAACCATTGAGGTACCAACCAGAATCGTGCTCTCGACACATAGTTCCCTGGTGGTATACATTTCTGCCAAGTAATTTAAATCAATCAAAAAATAAATCCATTTTCGTGAAGATAGCTTGAACGGTTTTCAACTTATAGAGCGGACACAATTTTGTGACAGACAGATGGACAGACAGACAGACGCCCGGGGTGCGAGGGGGGGGGGGAATAGGTCTCCCCGAAAAGGGGGGAGACATAATAAACGAAAGTTTCTGCTACCTACCGACCTTTTTTTGCATGTTAGTAGAAACACGTTTGTTTTTTACGCCTCAGTCATCTTAGAATACACATACAATAAAATTTCACAAATGTGATTATGACTTGTCATTGTCAGTAATTATAAGAATATATGGGTGTGAGGGGTGGATAGAAAAATCCGTCACTCGGGATCACTGTCCGGCATCACTCGGCTGAGGCTAGCCGAGTGATGCCGGACAGTGATCCAGAGGGACGGATTTTTCTATCCACCCCTCACACCCATATTGGATTCTTTTTCTTGCATACCTTCCATTTCTTAGCGCGGACTTTTGATGCTGCAGTCACTTCGGTTACCAACGTCCGCCATATTGTGTTGACACTGCAGGAATATTAAAGTGACGTCACGTAACGTGCTGTGACGTCAACCTTAACAACGGCGCATACGAGGTCGTAATCAACCAGTAATCAACCAGTGCATTTATCAAACACGCGATTATATTCGATTTTGGGTCGCAACACCAGGGTCAGAACATAAATTTCTATCCCAGGGTAAAATCACGGATTTCCTTGTCTGGTGTGCAAGAATGGTTATTATTATTATAGCAATACGATAAGGATGCTTTAACTTTATTGGTAAGTGGCAGATATATGACTAACATATAATGTGGACGTTTTACTTATCGGGTCATCGACAATCATGTGCCCAGTAGCAATACACTTTGGATGATTTCACATTATTGGCCAGTGACGGTCATGTAGCCATAGCAATAAAGTTTTGATCATTTACTTATATGTCAGGGAAAGTCATGTGACCAATAGTAGTACGGTACTTTATTTGTAAGTGACACTCCTGTGACCAACAACAATACAGTTTGGACTTTTTATATTTATTGGTTAGTGATAGTCATGTGACCAATTGCAATACTGTTTAGACGTTTTACTTTATTGGTCAGTGATAGTTATGTGACCAACAGCAATACAGTTTGGACGTTTTATATTTATTGGTTAGTGATAGTCATGTGACCAATTGCAATACTGTTTAGACATTTTACTTTATTGGTCAGTGATAGTCATGTGACCAACAGCAATACAATTTGGACGTTTTATATTTATTGGTCAGTGATAGTCATGTGATCAACAGCAATACTGTTTGAACATTTGTAAAAACCTCATTGGTAATTATAGTCATGTGACAAATTGAAATACAATATGGTGGTGGTGGTGGTGGGGGGTGGGGGGGAGTCATGGGACCAACATTTTGGACATCAGTTCAACTTCATTGGTCAGTAACAGTTGTGCGACTTATAGTTATAAAGTTCACACGTTTTAACTTTATTGTCGGGGACAGTCAAACGACCAATAGCAATACAGTTTGAGCGTTTTGACCGTTTTGGTTTGTGACAGCCATGTGACCAATAGAAATACAGTTTGGACGTTTTGACTTTTATGGTTTGTGACCGTCAGGTGACCAACCGCAATACAGTTTTTTTTTTTCCTTTTCTGTTTGTGACAGTCATGTGGCCAATAGAAATACAGTTTGGACGTTTTACTCTTTTTGGTTTGTGACAGTCAAGCGACCAATCGAAATACAGTTTGGATGTTTAAACTTTATTGGTCAGCGACATTCATGTGGGTTATAGCAATACAGTTTGGACGTTTTATTGATCTGTGACAGTCATGAAAACAAGAGGGCTACAGTGGCCTTGGATCGCTCCCCTGAGCCGTATTGTAGAAATTAAACAGTAGGTAATGTTAGCTGGATTGGATGGTTTGAGCAATTTTGCTTTTAAGAGTGACACAAGAAACATTTCTTTGAAATTATTTTGTATATTTAGGAGTAGAAGTCATTTTCTTGATTGTATTTTTTAGTTCTGGTGACCGTGTGGTAGGGGGACTAAACTTGTCACAAGAAACCTACATTCCAGCATGGTTCAAAAGTGATGAAAAAAAAGGGCAAAGCTCAAGGCCACAAGTCAAAATTTTTGTATGGTTGGAATGCCCTTGTCATAAGGAAAATACATGCCAAACAGGAAGGTTCTATCTCAAATAGTTCAAAAGGCAGGAGAAAGTAGGTCACAGGTCAAACTTTTTGTATAGGTAGGAAGCCCTCGTCACAAAGAACATACAAGGAAAATATGAAGGTTCCATCTAAAATTGTTCAAAGTTATGATAAAGTAGGTAGATCGCAGGTCAGGGTCGAATGTTAAATTATTTTTTGCACGAGTGGGAAGCCCTTGTCAAAAGGAACCTACATCCCAAATATGAAGGCTCTATCTCAAATAGTTCAAAAGTTATGGCAAAGTAGGTCAAACATCAGGGTCACAGGTCTTTTTTGTATAATGGGAGGCCAATATCAGAAGGAACATTCATACCAAATATGAAGGCTCTATCTTAAATAGTTCAAAAGTTATGATAAAGTAGGTCTCAGAGGTCAGGGTTACAGGTCAAATTGTTTGTAAGGGAGGGAAGCCCTTGTAACAAGGAACATACATTCAAAATATAAAAGCGCTATCTCGAATTCTTCAAACCTTGTGATAAAGTAGGTCACAAGTCAAGGTCAAGATTATAGATCGGAAGTTTTTTGTATGAGCGGAAAGCACTTGTTTCAAGGAACCTACATCTCAAATATGAAGGCTCTATCTCAAATAGTTCAAACGTTATGGCAAAGTAGGTCAAACGTCAGGGTCACAGGTCTTTTTTGTATAACGGGAGGCCATTATCAGAAGGAACATTCGTGCCAAATATGAAGGTTCTATCTTAAATAGTTCAAACGTTATGATAAAGTAGGTCAGAGGTCAGGGTTACAGGTCAAATTGTTTGTAAGGGAGGGAAGCCCTTGTAGCAAGGAACATACATGCAAAATATAAAAGCGCTATCTCGAATGGTTCAAACCTTGTGATAAAGTAGGTCACAAGTCAAGGTCAAGATTACAGGTCGAAAGTTTTTTGTATGAGCGGAAAGCCCTAGTTACAAGGAACCTGCATCCCAAGTAAGAAGGCTCTAACTCAAATGGTAGATCAATTTTGACAAAGTAGGGCAAACGTCAAAGACACAGGTTAGAAAAAACTTTGTATAGCTGGGAAGTCAATGTCACAAGAAACTTACATGCCAAATATGAAGGCTTTATGTCAAATAGTTCAAAAGGTATGACCTGGTAGGTCAAATGACAAGTTCACCGGCCAACCTTTCTGTATGGCTGGGAAGCCCTTGTCACTAGGACTATACATGCCAGATATAAAGGATCATTCTGAAATGGTTCAAACGTTATGACTCAGTAGGTCACAGGTTATCAAGGCCAAGTTCACAGGTCAAATTCTTTTGCATGAGTGGGAAGCCCTTGTCACAAGGAACATACATGCCACATATGAAGGCTCTATCTTAGATGATTCATAAGTTATGTTATGACAAAGTAGGTCAAAGATCAAGGTCACAGATCTTAATTTTGCATGTGTTGGAAGTCCTTGTCACAAGGGGGCATACATGTTAAATATTAAGGTTTTATCTCGAATGATTAAAAATAATGATAAAGTAGGTCACATGTAAAAGTTAATGTCATATGTAATAGTTTTGTATGAATAGGAATCCCTTGTCACAAGGAGCCTTTATGCCAAATATGAAGGCTTTATCTCAAATGCTTTAACAGTTATGACAAAGTAGGTCAAAGGTCAAGGTCATAGGTCAAATTTTTTGTATGGCTGGGAATACCTTTTTGCATGGAACAAAGATGCCAAATATGAAGGCTCTATCTCAAATGCTTCAAAAGTTATGATAAAGCAGGTCGCATGTTAAGGTCAGAGGTCATTTTTGGTACAAGGAACTCACATGCCAAATATGAAGACTATCTCAAACGGTTCAAAAGGTATTTAAAAATGACCTACTGATCTACGTTTTAATTCGACGTGTGTTACTTTCGAATTTGACTTGATACTGTCAAGATGATCTTTCTGAGCAAGATTTTATGATAATTTGACCATAGCTGTGGCCTCTAGAGTGTTCACAATGTTTTTCTATGATTTGACCTACTGACATACATTTTGACCAGACATGACCCATATTCGAACTTGAGTGAGATATTGTTAAGATTGATTCTGAGCAAGTTTAATAAGGATTGGACCAAACGTGTCGGCTGTAAAGTGTCCACAAGGTTTTTTTAATGATCTGACCTATTTTTCGTCCCGACATGACTCATATTCAAACTTGAATGAGATATTGTCAAGATGATCATTCTGAGCAAGTTTGATGATGAATGAACTGGACTGGTCTTTAGTGTGTTTACAAGATTTTTCTATCATTTGACCAACTGACCTAATTTTTGAACGGACACGTTCCGAATTCGAACTTGACCGAGGTATTGTCAAGGTGATTATTCTGAGCAAGTTTTATGATGATTGGATCAAAAGTTTTGCCTCTAGCCTGCTCACAATGTTTTTCTATGATCTAACCAACTGACCTACTTTTTAATCTGGACAACCCATATTCGAACTTGACTGAGATATTGTCAAGATGATCATTCTAAGCAACTTTGATGATGATCACACCAAAACTGTGGCCTTTTGTGTGTTCACAAGGTTTGTTCTATAATTTGACCTACTGACCTACTTTTTGACCAGACATGACGCATATTCAAACACGACCGGGCGATTATTCTGAGCAAGCTTGATGATGATTGGATCAAAAGTGTGGCCTCTAGAGTATTCACAAGATTTTTCTATGATTTGACATACTGACCTACTTTTTAATCCGACATGACCCATATTCGAACCTGACCGAGATATTGCCAAGATGATCATTCTTAGCAAGTTTGATGACGATCGGGCCAAAACTGTGGCCTCGAGATTCACAAGGTTTTTCAATGATTTGATCTACTGTTCTACTTTTTTATATAATGACCTACTTTTTAATCCGACAGGACCCATATTCGAACCTGACCGAGACATAGTCAAGATGGTCATTCTGAGCAAATTCGATGATGATCGGACAAAACTGTGGCCTCTAGTGTGTACACACGGTTTTCTATGATTTGATCTACTGCCCTACTTTTTGACCCGACATAATCCATATTCTAACTTGACCGATATATTGTCAAGAGGATCATTCTGAGTAAGTTTGATGATGCTCGGACCAAAACTGTGACCTCTAGTGTGTTTACAAGGTTTATCTATGATTTGAACTTCTGATCTACTTTTTGACCCTACATGACCCATATTCGAATTGGACCGTGATAATGTCATGATGATCATCCTAAGCAAGTTTTATGATGATTTGGCCAAAACTTTGGTCTCTAGCGTGTTCACAAGAAAAGTTCACACACGGCCGACGAACGTTGCACGTTGCACAGTCACAAAAGCTCACCATGACCTTCGGTCAGGTGAGCTAACAATGATAATTCAGTTTGGAAGTTTTAACGCCATTGGCCAGTGACAGTCATGTGGCCAATGTCACTACAGTTTGGATGTTTTAACCCCACTGAACAGTGATTCATATGACCAATAGCAATACAGTATGGCAATTTCAATTTATTGGTCAGTGACAGTCATCTGACCAATAGTAATACAGTATGGCAATTTTAATTTATTGGTCAGTGACAGTCCTCTGACCAATAGCAATATAGTTTGAACATTTTAACTTCTTTTATCAGTGACAGTACTGTGACCAATATCAATAGAGATTGCGCGTTTAAACTTTAACCCTTATCAACCCCTATCTTTGGAAACAGTTTAGATCCAGATCAGATGGCTTCTGAAGAAGCCATCTGATCAGGATCTACACTGTTTGACATGAAGTTTATGAATTTGTAACAATAGATTACATCAAGTAATTTGATTGGTTGATAGACAGAAATGGGTGTGGCTTGAATGAATATTCAGCAAGATAAGGGTTAAAGGTCAGTGGTAGTCATTTGACTAATCTCAGAACTATTGCACACAGCGACAGGTAGTAATAAAACGTGACGTCAAATACAGCGTTAAGAACCCGCGAAAAATGCGATTGTTTATGAACCAACGTCAACAACGTCGATTAACAGATGGGATACTATTGGAAACATAAACGTCAGACGGAATCAGAACTGCGTCAAATGACATTCTAACACCAGGACCCGTGATGGGAGATTAGTCCCTAGCTCTCACAACAGCGGTAAACTTAGCTACACAATCCTCAGCACCTTCAGCCGTTGAAGTAATCGAATCGAGAAGGGCATTCCAATCTCTAGTCGTTGGGGGCGGGCGGGCGGTGGTGGGTGGGGGGGGGGGGAAAGAAAGAATTGACAGACGGCAAATAAACTGAACCCCTTTCACTGCAAAGCTATTTGTTTTAGGAATTGCCAAATGTGCACGACGTAGACGTTTTCGAAAAATAATGTCTAACGTCAACGTCTAACGTTGTCGATTGATGTATACCTGTTGAGATGTTAACGTCATTTACATCAGTAACATATCCATTGTTTTTGTTTGATTTCAGGTTTAACGTCCCCGTCAACACTGTAAAGGTCATTTTGGAGACGTTGCTTCAAGTTTTGTTGGACTTTTACCCGACATTGAGATGAAATGACATCTCAAGCCCTGCCGCACAATGAAACCAATCGGGTTTATAAACATGGACGGTCCGACTCGCATCGCTTTGCCTGGGCAGGCTTAGGTCCTATAAGCGGTTTATCAGTACTCGTGTGCGGTCACATTAATATGTCCTAGACTTTGACAAAAGCCCCACCCTCAGGCATGAAGCAAGGATGTGTTCTTTAGGAATCGAAATGAGGCTCGGAATCTAAGAGTACGCAGGTACGCAGTTCTAAATATGAATGCTGTGTGATGGGTGAATGTCGATTTATAAACATTTGAATAGGCCCCAGCCCATTGGGGCTTGAATAAATAGATGAGCTGCATGATGCTTCCGCGCAAACCTGAAACCGACCGCACACGAGCATTGGTAAACCGCTTTGGAGATTTAAGCCCGCCCAGGCAAAGCGGGGCGAGTCGGAACGTCCATGTTTATAAATCCTATTGGTTTCATTTGGCGGCAGGGTTTGAGCAATGTCGGGTAAATGTCCCACAAAATTGGAAGCAAAGGCTCCAAAAAATGGCATACAGTGTTGACGGGGACATTAAACCTCGAATCAAACGAAACAAAACGAACAATCAAACATAAGCATTTGAAAAAAATTTAACACAGTATTGCAATGGTGTCCTTTGATCTAAATTCTGACCTCTAGCCATGGTTAAACACTTAACGTTTTTTTTTTTTGTTTTTTTTTTTTTGTTTTCGCTTGGGTCTCTTTTAAAGATGACAGTTTCTTATTGAATAACCATTCCGCCGTGGCTTTTGCTGCTTTCGAAAGAATTACTAAAATTTACCATTTTTGTAGCATTTTTAACATTTCAATGTCAAAAGTGAAATTATAAGGAAATGATTATCATTTTTGTGGATTCTCCGGCGAATCACTGACAAACGTAGCATAAAGCCCTTCCCTTCGGGCTTAATGCATTTTTGTGAGTGATTCGCCTGAGTTTACAGATCGATCAAATTCACAATTATGAAATTCATTCCTATAATATCTAACGTTAAGAAATAGTGAAGACGCGGAACAAAGCATCAGATTAGAACGACAAGAAATCCTGAGATAAGAATGACAAGAATCCTCGTTAAATACATCAAAATTTATCTAAGCACATCTTAGAATATACTACCCAGCAGGCACATGACGTAATTGTGACGTCACATTGACGTCGTTATAACGTCCATACGTTTATCGCGCATGCGAAAGGGACACCGGCCTCGTTAGCTCAGTACCGGCCCCGATAGCTCAGTGGTAGAGCGTCCGCTTCGGGAATGGGAGGTCACGGGTTCGATCCCCGGCCGCGCTATACCAAATGCGTGAAAATGATTTTAGGCGCTCCCTTGGCAGACACTCGCACAATCTGGGTTAGTCCTAGGAAGATAAATGAAGGCAAGCAAGTATTCGTTAAAGAGTACTTTGTTTGTCGCAATACATCACGTGAACAAGTCCGTGAAATGCAGACCCCACCAAACCCCACTTTACATAGAGAAAACTGGGGTTTCCGGGGGTATTCATTATTGTTCTTATTTCTGCTCCAAAACAAAGCTTGTGGGTACTCGTTAAAACCGCATCAATGAGTCGGTTCTAACGAGCACCCACAACCTATGTTTGCGGTATTTATAGGAAAAATATTACGGATTTCTATCAGAAAAATGGCCATTCTGGAGATATATGCCGCACGGGTGTGTAATCGTAATGAAAGTCCTATAGAGATTATATATGCGACGTTAAATAAAGCGTCTTTATCTATATCTTTTATTTTTACCACTGCTACCCATTTACACCTGGTTGGACTGGGGCAGTGGCATTACATGTTTTCCCCCAAAGACATAATTCGCCTCCGGTGGCCGGATTCGAATCCATAACCTTTGGATCATAGGTCGGAGGCGGTAACCACTGAGCTATAAGAAGCCCATCGGTGCTTGAAGAAATAGACTGGGCTGCATGATGAAACCGACGGCACATGAGTACTGGTAAACCGCTTAGATGGTTTAAGTCTGCCCAGGCAAAGTGGTGCGAGTCGTACCGTCCATGCATATAAACCCTATTGGTCTGACCGAGCGCCCGGCCCCCGCCCATAGGGGCTTGAAGAAATATATGCATGATGCTTCCACGCAGAGCTGAATCCGGCCCGCACACTAGTACTGGTAAACCGCTTAGAGGATCTAAGCCTGTCCAGGAACCGGGTATGAGACAGACCGCCAGTGCTAAGAAACACTATTGGTTTCATTGGGCGACAGGGCTTGAGATGTCATTTCATCTCAATGTCGGGTAAAAGTCCCACAAAATTGGAAGCAACGTCTCCAAAATGAACTTTAAAGTGTTGACGAGGACATTTAACCTCAAATCAAACAAACAAACAAATCTCACCGAGCGCCGCGATTGAGATGTCATTTCATACCACAAAATTGGAACCAACGTCTTCAAAATGACTTAAATAGTGTTGACGGGTACGTTAAACCTCAAATCAAACAATCAAATTTTAAGAAAGTTGGAAATGGACTTACAAATTATGGCGTAGAAGGGTCCATCCAACATAAATATGGTTAAACGGCGGTAGGGTCAGTTTACCTTAATCACACATTTCAAAGCCAACATGCAACAAGTCTATACAAAACAAATCCTACCTTGAAAATAAGTCAGTCAGCACAAACACCATTCCATAGTTCTGGTCAACCATTTTATGTAGTCTTCATAGGTTTGCATTCAATCAGCGAGCACTTACCCTGAAATTGAAACTAAACACTTAAAATATCAAACAAACTGATATATTCATATATAAGACCTATATATGTTCTGTGAAAAGTAGGATTTATGGAACAATTCCGGAATTTTGTCATGTGCAAAATGAGAATTCCTACATTGCGCAAGACAATTCCTGAATTGCCCCTGCGCAAAACTGAGAATCGGAACAAAGTTGGAATAATTTAATTTTTTGTCTTTAGTTTATAATTTGTTGCGCAAAATGAGAATTCCTACCTTCAGCAAAACAATTCCGGAACTGCCCTTGCGCAAAACTGAGAATCGGAACAAAGTTGGAATAATCTATATTATTTTCTGTCTTAAATTTATAATTTATTGCTATTATGAATCATATAATTAAATTACTAATTATAAATTCTTAAGAAGTTCAGAAAATAATCATATAATTTGAAAACAGAATAAAATCATGCATTTTGAGATATTTCGTGTAAAGATATCTGGAAGTAATTGATTTTTGTTGATATTGGGGTTTAACGTTTCCGTCAACACTGTATAGGTCATTTTAGACATCACGAAAACATCTATATAATCTTGACCACCTTAAACACAACTTTTATATAGTAAAACTGGGGTTAACAGGGGTAAACATTATTTTCCTTATTGCTGCTCTAAACTATTGATTGTCGGTACTCGTTAGAACCGCATCATCGAGGCGGTTCTAACGAGTACACACAATCTATATTTTGAGCAGATATAAGAAAAAAAAATCACAATTTTTCTTCTAAAAATTAAAAGTTTTTCGGCGTCAAACTTTACAATGTATTTGTATAGGCGTGTTTTCACTTTCTCATGGAGACATTGCTTCCAAGTTTATGGGACTTTTACCCGACATTGAGATGAAATGACATCTCAAGCCCTGCCACCCAATGAAACCAATAGGGTTTATATGCTGGCATGCTTAGAACCTCTAACAGGTAACCAGTACTCACGTGCGGTTGGTTTCAGCTCATGCAGCCCATCTATTTCTTCCAGCCCCGATGGGCGGGGTTGTGGAAGTAATTGAACTACAGAATGATATATACGAGGACTGTTCAAATATGAATGCAACTAAGCACATAAAAAATGATTTCGTGTTAGATTTCGATGAAAAATGTATTTTGTCCCCTCAAAGTATTCCATTTTAACAGATATACAAACTATTAGTCTTCTGATCCAATCATTGAATGCATTTGGTAGTCTTTTCGAGGTATACTATGAAGGCACTGGAATATTGCAGAACCGAGGTGTTTGCGCTGTACAAATTTTCGACCAGAAAGGTATTTTTTCAGCCGCGGGAACAAAAAAAGTCACACGGGGCAAGGTCAGGGGAATACGGGGGGTGAGGGAGTTCAACAACCTTTTCCTGCTTCAGATAGTCAGATAGCCTTGCACAATGAACGCCTCAGTAGTGTGCGATGACGCATTGTCATGTAGCAATCTGACATTGGCCAAACCAGTTGCGGGTCTTCGTTCTTTGAAATATTTCTTCAATTTTCGAAGAACTTTATTCTTGTAAAACTTCGTATTTACAGATTTGCCTTTAGGCACAGCAACCTGAATAGCAGGGCCCTGATTTGAAAAGAATATGGCATACATTACCTTCTTGATGCTCATGGTCCTCTTTGCAATGCATGGTCTTTTGCAATACTTTGTTGCCCATATTTTGTTCTGAATCTTTCGTTTTGGCTAAAAAAAGTGAACCCATGTCTCGTCACCTGTGACGACATTAGCGATAGACCGTTCATTGTAATTTGAAACTTTTTAAGCAACTTCTTGGCGCACTGAACGCGTGTCTTTTTCTGCTCATCTGTCAACAGATTGGGAATCCATCAAGCACAGATCTTTCTCATTTTCAAATCCCGTTACAGAATTTTATGAGCTGCTCCTAATGAGATGCCAACCATACTAGCTATTTGCCTAGTGGTGTATCGTGCATCGGCAGCAACTATTTCTTTCACTCTAGCAACCATCTTGGCAGATGTTGCTCTTTTTGGCCGACGATCATGCGGTGCATCTTCTGTTGAACCTAGCCCCCAGCTGAATTTCTTACACCAACGAAAAACGGTCGGAAAAGACATTTCATTATGTCCATAAACCGAACATATTTCATCAAAAATGTCTTTGCACCGTATACCAAGAATACAACGATTCTTAATATAGGACCGTATTTCAACTGCGTACTCTGACCTTCTTCCAACCATGCTTTGTATTAGTGTACAAGAGTAGACAGTGTTTATCGAACGATATTCATGGCTAAAGTGGACGGATTTTAACAGGTTTGGTATCAATGTATAGGTAAAATGTTTTTCTACGCTTTGATATTTATTTCCAGGTGATTTTCGCATTAGTGCATGAGAAAACGTTCTACTTGCATTCATATTTGAACAATCCTCGTATATTAACCTATTTTGTTGCAATACGGAATAGGGACTCAAATCATTATGTTTGGTTTGTTCAAGATTATTTCACTCATTTCGAGCTGATCATAATTCAGAGGTGTCGAAAACCGGAATCCCCGGAGAAAAACTAAATGACCTTCTGTTTCAGGACTTGGCATCTCACATGTGGCCAGATGAGAGACCTAAATGAGAGGCAGCGCTTGTACCATTTAGACCATGGAGCCACATATTATAAATAAACATTAAAAGTCAAAACCAAAACGTTTTTACCCAACAGTAGGTGCAGAAAAGAACGGATCCAAATAAATGTGCGTGCGCGACTTCAGCAGGTCTAAGAAAGTTGTTTTTAATTCAAGACAGTCTATAAATTTAAAGACTGTCTGCAAATTTAAAGACTGACACAAATAAAAACATGAAAATGGTGTAAAACAGAAAAAAAAATCGCATTTTGCTACTTACAGTAAGTTAATTATTCGCAACTGCAAATTATATAGTTGTCTTTTATTTAATCAAATTCATTCAACCATAATTGAAGAGTTCTCAAAAACATGTTTGTAATAAGATTCATGGGTAAAATGATTTGTTTTTGTTTGATTTCAGGTTTAACGTCCCCGTCAACACTGAAAATGTCATTTTGGAGACGTTGCTTCCAATTTTGTGGGACTTTTACCCGACATTGAGATGAAATAACATCTCAAGCCCTGCCGCCCAATGAAACCAATTGCCTGGGCAGGGTTAGAGCATCTAAGCGGTTTACCAGTACTCGTGTGCGGGTCGGTTTCAGCTATGTGTGGAAGCACCATGCAGCCCATCTATTTCTTCAAGCCCCGATAGACGGGGGCCGATGTGTAAAATGAGCTTAGGAATTAATGTGTATAACGTTTTTATCATTGTGTCAACTTACCGATCACTCGCTTAGACAGACAGATTTTCTGACAACTAAAATCAGTAAAATGCGGGGTTTTCAAATGTAAGTTTAGACAATGTGATACTGTGATAAAAGCTAATACCATGTACGCGCTTGTTAAAGATACCCTGCCGAGCCCGCACCCACACACACACAGACTGGGGTGAGACGTATGGGCGAGGAGTGATAGATGATGTTTTAAGGAAGCGTTAATGGTAGCACCGAACAAGCCCAAACTCTTTTAATACCCTAGTGCTCTAGAAACGACGAGGCAATGAGGAGGTGTTGAGGAGGCGGTGAGGAGGTAATGAGGAGGCGGTGAGTAGGTAGTGAGGGGTAACCTTAAGGCAGTGAGGGTAACCAGCGCAAGCGTGTTGTGGTTGTTGTATATTTTTAAGGAGACGGTTAGGGCAACGCCGAACATACCCAAACTCGTTTCCGATAGTGCCCTAGAAGCGATGAGGCAATGGGGAGGTATTGAGGACGCGGTGAGGAGGTAGAGATGAGGCTGTGAGGAGGTGATAAGGAAGTTAGTGAGGGGTAACCGGTAGGCAGTGACGGTAACGCGGGTTGTGTGATTGTTGTAGATGTTTAAAGGAGACGATAAGGGCAACTCCGAACATGACCAAACTCGTTTCCGATAGTGCCCTAGAAGCGATGAGGCAATGGGGAGGTATTGAGGAAGCGGTGAGGATGTAGTGATAAGGCTGTGAGGAGGAATTTAGGAGGTAGTGAGGACCGTGTATGGCATAACAATAATAGGAGTTTATACAATATTGCACTCGAAACCAGCAGTAAGCTCCCGAAAACAGGTCGCCCCCACCACCACCATCACACACAAACACAGCACCCGTAATCCCAGACAGAGGAAAGAATGAGAAACCGATTGAAGATGTGCGGAGAAGGCAACGATGGCAAAGACACAACAGGCCCAAAAAGGTAGAGAGGAGGAAGGTAGCGGGGAGGCACCTGCACAAAAGTGATGAAAACAAAGAAAGCTTCATCTTCCGACAATAATAGGAGTCAATATTACTCTCTTAAGTAAGTCCACGCGCAAAACAAAACAACAAAAAAAAAAATGGCGCGGTTTTTCAAAGCCTCAAATCTGACCACGATAAAAAGTGGCGCGTTATGACGTCATCTAACATGGCTGACCGGATGTGATGACATACCAAGATGGTCGAACGCATGTTATCCAATATGGCGGACAGGACGTGACGTCATCCAAGATAGCGGACCGGATATGACGACAGAGGGTCCAATAGTCTTAAGGACTATAGATTGCACCCCCACCCCCCTTTTTCCACCTACTTTACGTCCCCGTCAACACTGCAAAGGTCATTTTGGAGACTTTGCTTCCAATTTTGTGGGACTTTTACCCGACATTGTGATAAAATGACATCTAAAGCTCTGCCGCCCAATTAAGTTTATAAGCGCCGCTTTGCCTGGGCAGGCCTAGATCCTCTAAGCGGTTTGCCAGTACTCGTGTGCGGATAGGTTTCAGCTCTGCCTGGAAGCCTCATGCAGCTCATCTATTTCTTCAAGCCCCGATGGGCGGGGGCCGAAAACGATATTTAGAGACAATAAAATGCATGCAGTCTTTTACAACGCACGTTTTTAATGAGATGAGGACTGAGGCAGCGTCCGAGAATGTTTTATCGTTTTCATGATTTCCCTAGGGTTAGTCTTTAAATCCACAGACACCGGCCACAGTAGCTCAGTCTGATGCGCGTCTGACTGGTGATCAGGAGGACGCGGGTTCGATACTTGCCGGGGTCGGCAACATTCTTTCGTGGAGATTGATCATGAAACTGTTTTACTGGCATATGCTCAATCCCGCTGATTGAAGAAGGGCAGTTGTCAGTTTCTGGCGAAAGAATGTACATAAAATTTGACCATCATTTAAAAAGATTGGCCAGTATAACTGGCTCCAGAGATATTCTTCAACCATGGCCTTCGGCTAACAAGACAACACAAAGCAAAACAGGTAACATAACACAACAAGAGGCCCATGGGCCACTATGCTCATCAGAGCTTAGGTGGGCACTGCCCAATGGCAGCCATGTATTTTAACATGATATCATTTTAATCTACCAAATGAACCCCCATGTCCAAATGAGCACCCATGTTGACTCAGTATCTGAAACATTAGGCCTTTTATGAAGAAGAGGGGTGGGGCATGGACCCAATGGAGCCCTGGTTGGTATCACTATATGCGTCTTATCATAAGGAACAAGAATATATATGGTTCAGCAGTGGGGATCTGTAAGGCCTCTTAAGTAGTACAGGGGTTGGGGCATGCCCTGTTGATCCCAGGAAAGCCCAAGATTGTTGTCCCTAGATGTGTCTTATCATAAGGACCAAGTATATATATGGTTTAGGGGTGGGAATCAGAACTGTTTCTGAGATTTGTGGCCCTTTTATGAAGTGGAAAGGATAGGAATGGCCCCTGCGGACCCCCCTACAATAGGTGTGTTAATAATAAGGAAGAAGAACATATATGATTATTGGGTGGGGATTTGAATTGTTTCTGAAATATAAAGCCTTTTATGAAGTGGACGGGAGGGGCACATTGCCTCAGCAAAAAGAGACCCCTAGGTTGGTGTGATTAAACGAGTCCTATCATAAGGAACAAGTATATAATTTAGGGATGGGGATCTGAATTATTTCTGAGATATATGGCTTTTAATGAAGTAAAGCGATGGGGCATGGCCTGGGCATGCCCCGGGGACTCCCAAGCTGGTGTCACTGAATGCGTCTTATCATAAGGAAGATGAATATATATGGTTTAGGGTGGGGCTAAGAACAGTTTCTGAGATATAAGGCCTATTGTGAAGTGGAGGGGTGGGGCAAGGCCCCGGGAGACTCCCAGGTTGGTGTCAATGAATGTGTCTTATCATAAGGAACAAGAATATATATGGTTTAGGGGGTAGCCATCTGTAGGGCTTCCGAGATATTGTGAGATTAAGAAATGGAGGGGATGGGGCATGGCCCCAGCACATCCCTGGGGACCACCAGGTTGGTGTCACTGAATGCGTCTTATCATAATGAACAAGAATATATATGATTTAGGGGTGAGGATCTGAACAGTTTCTGAGATATATGGCCTTTTTTTAAGTAAAGGGGTTGAGAAAGGCCCCGGCGCATCCCTGAGGACCCCCAGGTTGGTGTCAATGAATGTGTTTGATCATAAGGATCAAGAATATATATGGTTTAGGGGCGGGGATCTGTAAGGTTTCCGAGATATTGGGCCTCTTATGAAATGGAGGGGGTGGGGCATGACCCCGGCGCATCCCGGGGACCCCCAGGTTGATGTCAATGAATGGGTCTTATCATAAGAAACAAGAATATATATGGTTTAGGGTGGGGATCTGAATGGTTTCCAAGATATTGGGCCTTTTAATAAGTGGAGGGGGTGGGGCATGGCCTCGGCGCATCCCTTAGGACCCCCAGGTTGGTGTCACTGAATACGTCTTATCAATAGGAACAAGAATATGTATGGTTTTGGGGTCGGGATCTGAATGGTTTCTGTGATATATGGCCTTTTATGAAGTGGAGGGGGTGGGGCGTGGCCCCGGCACAACCTGGGGGACCCTCGGGTTGGCATAAAAGAATATGGCTGAGAGAAGTTTACTCAAGAAACATTTCTATAAAAGTTTTGTCAAAATATCTGCAATGACTTGGCAGTAAATGCCATTTTTTAAGTCTATGGAAACTAAGTTGCCATAGCAACCAAACTAATGAGCCGATTTTCATAAAAACACAAACTTTCAATCCCCCAACCCAAGGATGCTACAGATAAAATTTGGGTCCAATGGGCCCAGTTGCTTCAGAGGAGAAGATGTTTAAAAGTGTTGACACCAGACATTCGACGACGACGACGGACAACTGCCTATCCTATAAGCTCCCCCGGAGCCTTCGGCTCTGGTGAGCTAAAAAGCAAACCACGTCAGACAGAACACAAAAGGCAAAATACGTAAAAACAGCCATCAGTTTTTTTTGTTTTTTTTTTTTTTTTTGCCTCACCAGAAATTAGACAAACTCACCTAGTCTTTCTAACACTTTTAGATGGTTTACAATGCATTAAGGTAATAGTTTTTATCCATACAAATTGTTTCTGTATGATTTGGTGAAGATATACGAAACGGTTTCAGAGCAAACCGGGGTGAAAGGGTGAAAATCCCAAATGATTTTTGAAAATCCCGCTAACCGCTTACGTATAAGCCTGTCCAGGAAAGTGTGGATAGGTAAACTGACGGCTCAAAAATGACATAGTGTTGACTGGGCCGCTATACTCCATTAGAAAAAAATTAAATCCACAGACTAAAATGTCTTTAAAATTATAGACAGACTTTACATTTATAGACTGTCTTTAAATAAAACAACTTTCTTAGATCTGTTCAACGTGGTATTCCTTAATGACATTCCTATCAGCGGCACTTTCATAATCTTCTGTAAATGCTCAATACAGTCTGATCAGTATAGCCACCTTTTTAAAAAGCGTGTTACAAGTTTGTCCCCGTACATCGGGGCTTGAAGAATAGATGGACTGCTTGACGCTTCCACGCAGAGCTGAAACCGACCGCACACGAGTACTGCTCTATATTTAGGCTACGAACTTTTTCACCTAAGTTTGTTTGATTTGAGGTTTAACGTCCCCGTCAGCACTGTAAAGGTCATTTTGGAGACGTTGCTTCCAAGTTTGTGGGACTTCTACTCGACATTGAGATGAAATGACACCTCAAGCCATCCAATGAAACCAATAGTCTTAATAAGCATGCACGGGCCGACTCGCACCGCTTTGCCTGAGCATGCCTAGATCCTCTAAGCGGTTTACCAGTATTCGTGTGCGGGACGGTTTCAGCTCTGCGTGGAAGCATCCTGTAGCCCATCTTTTCCTTCAAGCCCCGATGTGCGGGGGCCTTTTTTCATCTAAAAAAAATAAATGCTTCTAAGCTCCGTTCAGAAAATCTGAATCATTTTCTTTTATTTTTATTTTCGTTTCTTGCTTATAATACTCAATATAGCCCATATGGGAAAGTTTTAGATTTGACCGTCCGCAAACTTCTGACGCTATTTTTACCTTTGGCCTCTAAGTGCAACCTTGACCTTGGAGGTACGGGTCTCGGTTTTGCGCGCGACACATCGTATCATGATGGTTAACATTTCTGCCAAGCATTTTCAAAATCAATTCCAGAAATAAGAAAGTTATTGACCGTGTTTAAGTTTCAGACCCTTTTTACCTTTGACCGCTAAGTACAACCTTGGCCTTGGCGGTACGGACCTGGGTTTTGTGCGCGACACATTGTCTCCCGATGGTTAACTTTTCTGCAAAGTAATTTTAAAATCCATCCAGAAATAAGAAAGTTATTTACTGCTTCAAGTTTCGGAAGGACGAACGAACGGGCGGACGGACTCAAGAGGGAGCAGTTATGCCATGGGTTGCACCGCGGAAATACGGACAAATTGACACCCCAGACTGTTGTCCATCATAGACACATTCCTGCAGACACAACTGCCGGGGTTTTCGCAACTCAGAACTCATCTCGGTACGTTCAGACCATGCACAGGTCATGGTAAATCATGGACACAGAACTTGTGCAAATAAGACACATAAATACCCCAACCTCTATCCCCCTGGAAGTCATTAGAAAATATCGATTTATGTCGTGCAACTCTCAAGTCGATTTTTCCCCACAGGTCCGGCCAGTACAAATATATACCCTCTCACGAAAGCGGACGGACGCGCCGACGTACGGCGACATGCCACCATAATACGTACGATTGTTTTTTCAAAACGGCGTATAAGAATATGTGTAGCCCTCGGAACACCATTTTCCTCTATATAAAGTGTGATTTACAGGGGTGGAGTGGGGGGAGGGGGGTTTGGGTAGTAATTGGACAGATTTGATAACGAAATCAAAGTGTTTCTTTCGCACCTCTGATGAAAATGTGTGATAATTTTATTACTTTTGTTACCGGCAAACAGACTGTGGGTGCTCGCTAGAACCTTAATGAAAGTTGGTTCTTACGGTTACCATATTCTCAGACTTGAGCAAAAATATGGGCAATAATGATACCACAAACACCACTTTTCTATATAAAGAAGGGTTTACACTTCATACCGTCCACTTCTGTGGTGTATTCCTTGCTTCCAAACGATAACCATTTTATAGAACATACTTACAGAGGTGTCCTTTTCAAGGACTTCTCAACGTGATGAAAAATATAAATGTCTTCATTTGCAATTAAAACTCCAAGAGTTTGTTTGTTTGATATGAGGTTTAACGCCCCCGTCAACACTGTATTGGTCATTTTGGAGACGTTGCTTCCAATTTTGTGGGAATTTTACCTGACATTGAGATGAAATGACATCTCAAGCCCTGTCGCCAAATGAAACTAATAGGGTTTATTAGCATGGACGGTCCGCCTCGCCCGCGGTTCCTGGACAGACTTAGCTCCTCTACGCGGTTTACCACTACTAGCGTGCGGGCCGGATTCTGCTCTGCGTGGAAGCATCATGCAGCCCATATATTTCTTCAAGCCCCTATGGGCGGGGGCCGTAAAACTCAATGAGAATCGTTGGTGATTGCAAGGGAAAATATTGTTTGAGCCGGCGCACAGCATTTCCTACAATTACATGTGCGCCAGCGAAGACTCTGATCAGCCTGCGCATCCGCGCAGTCTGATCAGAGTCTTCGTTGTGCGCTCTAAGAACAGCTGAGGGCCCAATGCTCCTTCATGCAGCAAGGCAAGTCTCTGACCTATAGGGATGCGCTGGCTGATCTGGATCTTCCCTTGGCGCACATGTAAATTGAAGGAAATGCTGTGCCCCGGCTCAATTTTCTTACCAACTATATTCCTTTCGTACCAGCTACGGTTACTGCGATCGGTCCACACGAGTACTGGTAAACCGCTTAGAAGGCCTTAGCCTGCCCAGGCAAAGTGGTGAGAGTCGGACCGCCGTTGCATATAAACCCTGTTGGTTCAATTGTTCATCGGGTGACAGAGTCTGGTATCTCATTTCATCTCATAGTCGGGTAAAAGTCCCACAAAATTGGAAGCAAAGCCTCCAAAATGGCCTAAATAGTGTTGACGGTGACGTTAACCTGTTAAACCTCAAATCAAATAAACAAGACTGCGATCAATCACATTTTGAGCATTTAATACTTGCATTACATACACCCCGGATTTCCATAGCAATCATGTTATTACGATAGGGATCTTTAACCAGCGCAGGGGATGATTCTCTCCGCACTGGGGCCCGATTCAAAAGACGCTCCATTTGCTAAATTTGTGGCATTCGTCTCTGCAAATGATATCAAAGGACACCACAATTTTATCACCATTGCCGGGGATTGAACCGGGGCCTCTAGCATCAGAGGCAAGTGCACTCGCAACTGCCAGACAAATCTGATAAAAAAACAATTTAAGTCAACTTACAAATACACATCTCCCACATCTAGAAAAATATCTTCTGTCTTCTACATAGAGGATGATTACACTTTCTGCATTTCTTTCTTACTGTACTAATATTGTCTCACCGTTGAAAAATACATGAACAAGAAAGCATGTTTCACAAAAAAAAAATCATGCAACCATCGACCAATGGGATAAAAAGATCAACCAACAGTTCAATCGCCTAGTCGTGAACTTCTCTCACTGCTTAATGCATGTGACTGCTTAAGGCAAATGGACATATACACAAAGGAGTTAACTCTAACATAAATGTTTACTGTTCCTGAAGGCGGAAGCTTTTCTTTTAAAACAAGAGACGTTAACAATTCCATATGGGCCCCGTCAAGCGATTTTGGTACTTATCGCCTATGCGAGCAGCGATGGTTCAGGCGAGCCTGCGCATCCGCGCAGTCTCGCCAGAACCTTCGCTGCCCGCTCATACAAGCATTGAATCAAGAGGAACCTTCAGACAGAAAAGTCATATCCCTGTCCCCTCTGAATGGCTGGGCATGCGCAGTTAAAATTTGTCATGACGGAATGCTCGAAGACACAAATTCGCTTGGCGGGGCTCATATAATGAATATCTTTGTACACATTGTAAACCGCACTTTATCCACTCTCGCCCATCGGGGCTTGGAGAAATAGATTGGGCTGCACGGTGCTTCCACTCAGAGCTAAAACCTTTTGTGCGAATGAGTACTGGTCAGCCGCGTAGACGCTCTAATTCTTCCCAGGCAAAGTGGTGCGAGATAGACTTGCATGCATATAAATCCTTTCGGTTTCACTGGGCGGCAGGTACCGAGATGGGCGACAGGTATCGAGATGCATGCATATAATTCCAATTGGTTTCATTGGGCGGCAGTATCGAGATGTCATTTCATCTAAATGTCGGGTAAAAGTGCCACAATATTGGAAGCAACATCTCCAAAATAACCTAAATAGTGTTGACGGGGACATTAAACCCAAAATCACACGTTTTACATGTACATGGAAAAGTGGCAGCCATATCTATTTCTCCAAACCCTGATGGTGGTGGGGTTGGGTGGGGACATACGCCATTATAAGCACAAGGTCGTGTTAGGGTTATATATTGTCTACCAGCCCTTTCCCGAAGACGGGTTCGATACTTGCCGGGGTTGGCAACATTCTTTCGTGGAGATTGATCATGGAATCTTTTTTACGGTCATTCTCTCCCTTCCTCTGATTGAAGAAGGGCAGTGGTCATTTCTGGCGAAAGAATGTGCACTGTACTGGTTAACCGCTAACGTATAAGCTTCCCCAGGAAATGTTTGGATAGGTAAACTGACCGACTCAAAAATGACCTAAAATAGTGTTGACTGGGCCATTAAACTCCAATACAAACAAACAAAACAAACTTTCCCGAAGAAGACGTCCATATACAGCAATGGGGCTCTGGAGGTGCCCAGTCAAGACCAAACTCAAGTGTACAGAAGACGTATCATCTTGTTAACAAGTCCGTGAAACCAACACCCCCTAAACCCCACTTTATACCGAGAAAACTGGGGTTTACAGGGGTAAACATTATTTTTTGTCATTTGTGTTCCAAAACATTGGTTGTGGGTACTCGTTAGAACCGCCTCAATGAGGCGATTCTAACGAGCACCCACAACCCATGTTTGCAGTTTAAAAAAGAATAATATCATAGATTTTCATCAGTAAAGTCACCATTGTGTAGATATGAAAGAATGCACTATGCGTTCAGTGGCAGTTCTTTCTCAGAATAACACCCGAGGAAATACCGTTCAGCCAAAACGGGTGCACAATTATGATTTTTCAGTGAGAAATTTTAGCAAAATGTTCATCTAAATTACATTTCGCTAAAAGATTTACTACCACTTAACCCTTTCAATGAGATTTTGGGAAATTTCACAAAATCTTATCCGAAAATTATTCCTGCGTATCTCAAGACCTGACCTTCGTCTTCATTGCTTCACTTCAAGAGGGAACGTAGTGGACGACCTCATAAACACCTAGTCTTTGAGAGCATTCTTGCTGACTGTCAACATGGCTTTCGAAGTCTAAGGTCCTGCGAAACTCAATCAGCAATCTGGATGGGGCCATAAATCAAGGCCACAAACAGACTGACTTGATCACCATGGGATACGCAACGGCCTTTGACAAGGTACCTCACAGAAGACTATTGTATAAATTGGACTACCATGGGATAAGAGGATCTACACATAAATGGATCAGCTCATGGCTATCTGGGTGTTAACGGCAAGTTTTAATTGACGACCAGGCGTCTGATTCAGTCCCTGTTTTATCTTGTGTCCCCCAAACTTCGGTCGATGATTGTGTCCTGTATAGGAACAAGGAACATATAGTCTCTTTCTGACTGTCTTATTTAACAAGATGACCTGGATCGACCAACACAGTGGGAGGCAGATGAAATGAGGGCATCACGACACCATCCGGACAAGCAAATTAATTTTAATTATACACTGCACCAGCAAATTGGTTCGCCCTCAACTTGAATATGCATCACCCATTTGACATCCCTATTGTGACGTAACACATGCCATAAAGTGGGGTTTAACCACAACCGTACAGTTTTACATGATGAAAGTTAGTACTTCGCAAATAAATGATGTCAAAAAGATTCTGTTTTTGTTTTAAAATCAATGTTTCATATTATAACATATTGAAATTGAAAGCTTTTGAGACAGGCTGTGTTCAGGGCTAGATCTAGCCCCTATATGCACAATGAACACTAGCAAGAACCTGACTGCTTCATAATTGAAAACCGGACTGATTTGACATGATCAAACTGGCATGTTTATATGTTTCTGAGCATTTCACAGGCTTTTGTTCTCACGTTAATATAGTTTCTGGTTATACCAAATGTCTATCATTAATTCATGTTCAAAGTATTTCAACATCTGCTGGACACCTGTACCCACACCTGCACGATACTGTGTACTTAAACAATGGCTAAACCCCCACATGATTGGCATAAACGGAAACAGGCACCCATATGATTGACGTTTTGTAGATACATTTTAGCTTTTATGTAAGCTTGCACTTGTTTCTTCCTGCCCAATCTAGTTTGAAAACAGCACATGTCGTCTACGCAATGAATAACTGAAAGGCCAATTCGAAATGTCAATAGTTTTGAACAGGCTCCAACGAAAATATCTCTTATGTATTATGTGGTTGTTCGGTACATTGTTTAATTTTATAGATAGTGGATAATAATATATTGAAAGGTAAAACGTTCCAAAATCTAACTGTAAAAGCTTGTAATGTTTCATAGCCCAATCAACATATTTCTTAATACATTTATTACCTATTCAAAAGTATATTGACCATATGAAGTTATTACTATTCATCAACATTTTTTCAACTATTCATGTAACATGCATGTGTAATAAAATGTGTATCTTTTAAAATCCATCAACACTATTTGGATGATTAATATCACATGCCTAGGTTACTATGTTACACACCTCCCTTTTTTATAATATTAATTTTCTTGGTGAATTTAATTTAAATATACATTATATACATATGTCCAGTTGATCATGTCTTCCTTAAACAACTTTAAGAATTCAGTTTTATCATACAAGACAATTTTCATAAGCTTAATTAATCTTATATGACCATATGACTCATCAACGTTATTTCAACTATTCATGTAACATGCCTGTGTAATAAAAGCTCAATCTTTTACAATCCGCTGCTGGGATCAAGCTCCAGAGATCTGAATCCGTTCCAATGTCAATCTGTTCAGCTTTATTCTAGGGAGTTTCAACCGCACAGTGAGGGGTCACAATGTGGATCATTAAGATCATATGCCTATGTAACTACGTTACACTATGTTAAAACTCAGATTCAGTAGGTAGAGAAGATGCAGATGACAGTTGCTCGATGGACCTGCCGGCGATGGCGAAACAGAACTAACGTTGGTGACATGCTTAACGGGCTGGAATGGCCGTCCCTAGAGGCTCGTCGTGAGCAGTCCTCTTTATCTTTTATAAGATACACTCTGATTCAGTGTCTATTAATAAAGACAGATATTTGACCCCTGCGACAGTTTCAACCCAAAACAAGGACATCAAAAGTAAACAACTGACAATATCGTAGGTACCAGTCCTATAGTGATTCCCTGAAAAAATCCTTTTTGTTTCCTAAAACTATTCCTCAGGGGGCTAGTCTTCCCTCTTCTGTGGGTGACTGCTAAGACCGCAGTGGGACGCCGGTACAGGATAAGACAGAGACCTAGAGGTATGCGTTTTAGTTATTCAGATTGTCAAAAGTTTTAAGGACTCATTCACTGTTTTGTTTTCCTTTAGCTAAATTCTCAATTAAGCTACACACACAATTGAGGTAATGGCAAAATACATGAATGGCCGACTCAGTATAAGAAGAAGATAGATAGATACATGTTTAAGAAAGGAAAAAACAAAGAAACCAAAATGAGATTCTTGAAGGAGTGTGCAGAGGAATACTTCGAGATCTAACATTGGTTTTTCAGTTTGAAAATACTTGAGGGCCACTGATGAGGCCTAATTGGCCGAAACTAGCTAGTCTGGCCCAGCAAGCATGCACACTTTATATTTTCCAGTTCTGTGGTGTATTCCTTGCTTCCAAAGGATAATCCTTTTATAGAACATATTGACAACAGCTGAGGACTAGAGCACTGCCAAAATTAACATCTATCCAATATTTAATATTGGAAAAACAAACAAACAAACACCCAACCTTAAAGGATTGTGCAAAAGATGTAGTCGAGCCCTTACGTGGGTCTACCGGGCATCACTACAGCGGAGGACAGTATCAGACGGCTGCAAATATATCAATCCAATATTCAAGAAAGGAAAACAAAAGAAAACAAACACAACAATTCTCTTCTAGGAGTGTGCAGAAAAAAAAAACGAACACAAACAAATATTTTTGAAAGAGTGTGCAGAGCCCTGGCACCGGCTCTCCGTGCTTCCGGTCCACAACAAAACTAGTTTTTGAAGGATAGTGCTCACATTGGGCTGTTTAAACATTCGCTACAGTAGGGGAATGTACCGGACAGCAGCAAAAACAAAAACGAAGCAAAACAAAACAAAACAAAGAAAACCAACAACAAAAAAATGCAAATCCAATTCTTTGAAAGGAAAATCAAACGGCCCTGCCCATCCGAGCTTGAAGAAATAGATGGGCTGCACAATGCTTCCACGCAGAGCGGAAACCGACCGCACACGAGTACTGGTAAACCAGTTTAAGGATATAAGCCTGCCTAGGCAAAGTGGTGCGAGTCGGAACGACCATGTTTATGAACCCTATTGGTTTCATTGGGCGGCAGGGTTTGAGATGTCATTTAATCTTAATGTCGGGTATAATTCCCACAGAATAAGAAGCAACATCTCCAAAATGACATATACAGTGTTGACAAGGGCGTTAAACCTCGAATCAAACAAACAAAACAAACAAGAAGGAAAGACAAGACGCGGCTCCATGGGGACCAAGCTGTGTAATCGGCACAGTTCATGCGTAACAAATTGTTAATATATAATATAATGTTGTTGTTTTTTTCATATTGGTTGTGTGTAAGACACCCTCGAACGACAAATTTGGACTTGACTTCATGTCGTGCTTTGTAAAGCCTTGCAGACTAGAAATAAAAGAAAACGCCATCTTCTAAGCGAAGAAATATGTTCATAATGGTTGAAGTTGAACCCAACGCAGCTGCTACTTTTTGGGTCGATAATTTATCACCGACACAAAGTTACTTACTACAGAAGCTTCCACGTTGTGATTGTCCACGTGACTATCGCTGTCCATGCACAAAATTTAGGTACCGGTTATTTAATGCAGCGCTAATCTTCTGTGACGCCAGAACGCAGTGTAAAAATTAATTATGGATTGGGCTCGTGTACTGTGGGTGGTATTGGCAAACAGTGCGTCTGATCAGGGTCTACATTGTTTACTTAAAATACTGGCATAAAAACTTAAACAAGACAGAATAAGTCAGAGTTCGGGACTATTTTCGCAGCCCGCTCTCACAGACAAGTGCTGCCAGTGTTGTCAGTGCTTACACTGCAAGGAAATTATTGATAACGCATCCATGTCACAATCTGCACTTACTGTATCGTCTTAACATTTAGTTTTCTGGTGACAATTTGTGATATTCTTCCTGTTTACATACACTAAAAAATATTCATTGATTGCCTTTCTGTGAAGGGAATATGAAGATTTGTTCACCCTCGAGATGACTTATCATACCAAATTCTGACTTCTAGAGATACTTTCAGTGAATGCACTTGTACTTTTGAGCGATAAATTTGCAGGGGAATATGAGGATTTATTTCCTTGCGCGTGACTTCATGAGTATCTTTCAGTGAGTGCACTTGTACTTGTGAGCAGTGACGTCAGAGAGGAATATTGCAGTGGAATACGAAATTTTATGATCCTGCGCATGGCATGCTCTCGACCAATCAGAATTCTAGAATAACTCATGAATATTAATAACGTATAATAAAGCTTTTCGGTGCTAGTTAGGACCGCCTCATTGGGGCGGTTCTAACGAGTACCAACAACTGATGTCTTGTAGCAGAATTACCAAATAAACTTATACCCGGTAAACCCCAGTTTTCTCCATATAAAGTGGAGTTTGGCAGTGATTGAAATGGTTGTAATTTCGACGAAACACGCCGTTTTCATCGAGCAAAATAGGACGTTGATGCTAATACATGATTAAGA
Organism: Lucinisca nassula; assembly: GCA_963580285.1. Taxonomy (NCBI): domain Eukaryota; kingdom Metazoa; phylum Mollusca; class Bivalvia; order Lucinida; family Lucinidae; genus Lucinisca; species Lucinisca nassula. The sequence continues at coordinate 104,685,059 of OY757015.1, forward strand.
TGTCGTGTTGGTGTTGATATACTTTACATAATTATATACATTTTTTCTACACACCAGGAATAGATGTTTTCAGGGAAATTGTAAATTTCAACCTGTTTCTCATGTTTTGATCGTATAAAGTCGAAGGAGGGATTTCTATTCTATCTATCTATCTATCTATCTATCTATCTATCTATCTATCTATCTATCTATCTATCTATATATCTATCTATCTATCTATCTATCTATCTATCTATCTATCTATCTATCTATCTATCTATCTATCTATCTATCTATCTATTAGATAGATAGTATCTATCTATCTATCTATATAGTATCTATCTATCTATCCCACTAGCAGATAGATAGATAGATAGATAGATAGATTGATTGATTGATAGATAGATAGATAGATAGATAGATAGATAGATAGATAGATAGATAGATAGATAGATAGATAGATAGATAGATAGATAGATAGATAGATAGATAGATAGATAGATAGATAGATAGATAGATGTGTAGATAGATGTAGCTAGCAAGCAAGATGGATAGATAAATAGATAGAGTAGAAATCCTACCTCCGACTTCATACGATCAAAACATGAGAAACAGGCCGAAATTTACAATTTCCCTGAAACTTTCCATTGTATATGTCATTTTGGAGACGTTACTTCAAAGTTTGTAGGAGTTTTACCCAACATTGAGATGAACCAACATCTCAAGCCATTTAGTCCAATAAAACCAATTTGGTTTATATGCATTGAGTGTCCGACTAGCTTAACTTTACCTATGCAGGCTTAGAACCTCTAAGCGGTTTACAAGTACTCAGGTGCGGTTAGTTTCAGCTCTGCGCGGAAGCATCATGCAGCCCAATATATTTCTTCAAGCCCCGACGGAACAGGGCATGCGTGCGTGTGAGATAGATCGATTGACTGTTTGGGCTTTAACGACGGCACGTCAACCCTTGTGGGTTATTTTGTGTCGTCTCTCAGAGACAAGGGAGAAAAGAGAAGATAGAAGAGATGAAAGTGAAAGACTGGAGAGAAAGAGGAAAATAGAAAGAGATGAAATTACAATACCCATTCTACCTTACCTGCTGCAAGGACAGGGACAGCAGACCCTGCCCAACTGTAAGCCAATATCAGTTGGACGCCTCAGTGACGGCAAGATATATATACGACACCTTTGCCTCACCGGACTCCCCCCTCGCGCAAGTGTGTGTGTGTGTGTGTGTGCGCGCGCGCGCATGCGCGCGCGTGTGTGTGTGTGTGTGTGTGTGTGTGTGATTTAGAGAGGCCGCCCCTATTGGAATACTACCTTCTTCCTTGGGAGTTAATTTTAACAAATCGAACATATGCACACAAATGAACGTTCCGAAATGAAAGAAAGGGACAGAGTGATATATATATATATATATTTTCAATCGAGGTTTCACGTCCCCGTCAACACTGTTTGGGACAACATGGTGATGAAGTCACGCCCATAACAGTCTTCTGAAGCATTAAAGAACCATGCTAAGGGATATAACTTTCCATTCTAGCTTTGAAAGTTGGTTGGATGGATTAATGGACTTATTGAAACCTAACATGTAACAAAGAGAACTGCACTATTATCTTTCTATAGATCGATCGATGGACCGATCGCACGCTCGGTCGGTACATGCACATGTAGGTAGGTAAGAAGATACAGGCAGACGGACGAGCAGACAGACAGGCGGGCGGACCGACAGATGCAATCCAGTATACCCCACAGTGATGTATAAAAAAGTTGCTGTAGTTCCTATTCTTTTTCATCGAGCTTTGGCTCGTTGAAATGTTTTGACCGTAACGTTACCAAGGATAACGTCAAGGTCGCAACAAAATCAAAGTAAAAAAGGGGACATTACGGTAACTCACCCGTGCGATATAGAGAATTGTTTTCACGTCTCCAAAATGGCTACTTTTCTGATGAAAATCCGTGATATTTTTCTTATTCATACAGCAAACATTGGCTGTAGGTGCTCGTTAGAACCGCCTCTTTGAGGCGATTCTAACGAGTACCCACAACCTATTTCTTGTTGCATAAATAAGAAAAATAATGTATACCCTCGTAAACCCCAGTTTTTCTCTATATGAACTGGGGTTTAGGGGGGGGGGGGTTCATTTCACGGACTTGTTTACGTGATGTCACAAAATACATAACACATATCCACTGCCAAGGGTCAAATAATAAACAATCGAAAAGACAAGTTTTTGTGTTCTCAAAACTATTTAGGGCAGTGTATGAAGGAGACTGAATAAACCTGATTTATTATTTTTCAGGCTGTGTGCAAGGGACGCAATTTGTTTGAAATCTTGCCCCCTTTTCCCCTTAACTGAGTCCATTCACAAAGGGATCTACTCTTAAAGGTTCCAGAACAAATTTTTGCCCTTGCCCGCTTTGCCTGGACAGGCTTAGATCCTCTAGCGGTTTACCAGTACTCGTGTGCGGGTCGGTTTCGGCTCTGCGTGGAAGCATCATGCAACCAATATATTTCTTCAAGTCCCGATGGGCGGGGGCCCCACATGGGGTATAATAATGATGTAGAAATGTCGGCATTGAGTGGCTCAGTTGAATACGAGTACGACTAGCCATTAGGAACCCTAGGGTTTTTTTTTTCTTTTTGTGTGGTATATTAGAACCTAGAGTGAAGATTTGGCCCATGGAATCGATTTAAATCCCCCAATGGCTGTATAAAAAGTTGTTGTAGGTCCTTTTCTTTGGCTCGTTGAAATGTTTTGACCGTCAAGTTGCCAGTGATAACGTCGCTACAACAATCAAAGTAAAAGGGGATATTACGGTAACACACCCGTGCGACATAGAGAATTTTTTTCACGTCTACAAAATGGCTACTTTTCTGATGAAAATCCGTGATATTTTTTCTTATTCATGCAGCAAACATAGGCTGTGTGTGCTCGTTAGAACCGCCTCTTTGAGGCAGTTCTAACCAGCACCCACAACCTATAACTTGGAGCAGAAATAAAAAAATGTACGCCCTCGTAAACCCCAGTTTTCTCTATATGAATTGGGGTTAAGGGGGGTGTTCATTTCACGGACTTGTTTACGTGATGTGACAAAATACATAACACATATCCGACGCCATGTCTCAAGCCGAAGTGGTAAAATAAGTAATCGAAAAAATAAGTTTTTGTGTTCTCTAAACTATATGTTCCGGCTGTTTGCAAGGGACGCAACTTGTTTGACTTCTTGTTTGTTTTTCCCTTATCTGAGCCCCTTTCACAATAAAGGCTCAAGAACAATTTTTTGCCCTTCTATAAATAGACCCATATTAACAAACACAGGGCTCATGAAGACAAAAAGGTAGTGAAAGATATGGCTTTCCTTCCAGTTAAGGAGCATGGTTACACCCTCAGGGGCGGCCCCCGCCCATAGGGGCTTGAAGAAATATATGGGCTGCATGATGCTTCCACGCAGAGCTGAATCAGGCCCGCACACTAGTACTGGTAAACCGCTTAGAGGATCTAAGCCTGTCCAGGAACCGCGGTGCGAGGCGGACCGTCCATGCCAATAAACCCTATTGGTTTCATTGGGCGACAGGGCTTGAGATGTCATTTCATCTCAATGTCGGGTAAAAGTCCCACAAAATTGGAAGCAACGTCTCCCAAATGACCTTTACAGTGTTGACGGGGACGTTAAACTTCAAATCAAACAAACAAATACACCCTCAGAGGAGGCAGCTCCTGCGAAAGTGTTTTGCCTCTCATGCCAAGAGGGGGCAACTCTTAAAGAACAGAAATAGCTCCTAAGGAGCAAATTCTTTCCTTTAAGAATTAACTTCTAAGGAGCGAATTCTTCTCTTTAAGAGTCATCACAAAAACACGCCTATATAATTTTGACCCCCTTGAACCCCACTTTTATATGGTAAAACTGGGGTTTTCGGGGGTATACCTTATTTTTCTTATTTCTGCTCAAATATACATTGTGGGCACTCGTTAGAACCGCCTCGATTATTTCTGCTCTAAAATATAGATTGTGGGTACTCGTTAGAACCGCCTCGATGAGGCGGTTCTAACGAGTGCCCACAATGTATATTTTGAGCAGAAATAAGAAAAATATCACAATTTTTCATTAAAAAATTAATTTTTGCTGCGAGAAAGGTGGCAATGTATTTGTATAGGCGTGTTTTCTTAATGAGACCCTTATTTCAGTGAGGTTCAATTTATCGAAAAGCGAATGGGAAGACCCAAAAGTTGTCTCCCCTCGAAAAATGAAGGAAAAAAATCTGGCAGGTGTACCAAATTCCCTTAAAATAAGAAATAACAAATCCACGGTTATATCTGAGTAATAAGTTTTGATAAAAAGGCTCATGCCTCATATGTATAATTAGATAGGATACACAAAAATAAATATTACACACTTTTTTTCTTTTAATTCTAATAAAAACAATATCACAACAAAATTCAGTGCTCATGGAAGAATGAAACGCTGTTTTTAAGAAATTTTCACCATTTTAATAAATGACAACATATGGATCACATCATGAAAAAAATATTCTTTACAAAAAAATTCAGATCAGCCTGTTGCACTCCAATAACACCCGTGCGATATTGTGCTTTTTTCACATCTCAAAAATGGCTACTTTGCTGATGATTTGTTTGTTTGATTTGAGGTTTAACGTCCCCGTCAACACTGTAAAGGTCATTTTGGAGACGTTGCTTCCAATTTTTGGCCTTTTACCCGACATTGAGATGAAATGACATCTCAAGTCCTGTCGCCCAATGAAACCAATAGGGTTTATTAGCATGGACGGTCCGCCTCGCACCGCGGCTCCTGGACAGGCTTAGATCCTCTAAGCGGTTTAACAGTACTAGTGTGCGGACTTTGCTGATGAAAATCCGTGATATTTAGCTTATTTATACTGCAAACATAGGCTGTGGCTGCTCGTTAGAACCGTCTGATTAAGGCGTGACACGGGTCAAGTATATGAGTAATATAAGGATCTTACATGGATGTGAGGGTTGAATGGAAAAATCCGTCCCGAGGGTCATTGTCCGGCACCACGAGGCTTGCCGGATAGTGATCCCTCGGGACGGATTTAAGCCTTGTGATGCCGGACAGTGACCCTTGGGACGGATTTTTCAATCCACCCCTCTCACACATGTAGGATTCGTTTTCTTGCATACCATGGGTTTTCAAAACTGCAGTCATTCCGGTGGCCGACGTCCGCCATAATGTGATGACACTACAGTGATGTTTAGTGACGTCCCGTAACGTGCTGTGACGTCAACCTTAACGACGGCGCATATGAGGTCGTATTCAACCAGTGCATTTAGGCAAGAACACCAGGGTTTGAACAATTTCTATGCCAAGCTAAAACTATTGATTTCCTTATCTGGTGTACAAGAAGGTATTTCAACACCCTCAAGAACACGTAGTACACCAGCGAAGACATAGACCAGACAACACACTCGCGCAACCTGATCAGTGTCTTTGTTTTCATGATCGGAGGCCCTCAAAAATACATTTCCTCGTGGCTAGGGTCAAGTATATCAATCATGACATTTCAACACCCCCTAGAAGACACATTCCATCATCGCAGACACAGACACAAATTAACCTGCGCATCCGTGTAGTCTGAACAGAGTTTTCCTTTCATAATCGGTGTGTCTGGAATATAGGTTCCTCGTCGCGAGGGTCAAGCATATTCGCCGGGGACATGACAACGCCTTCAAGAATGATGTGAGCCTTATTTTCTCCTCTAGATTAGCAAAAGGGAGATAAGCGAAGACTGTCGAGATAGGGAGATTTGAGCGAAACAGGTCGAATTTAGGCATCAAGACAATTCCATGTAATGAACATCCCTGTAAAGTAGAGGTTGAGACAATGATCCGGAATCGATACAATTAACCCACAGCTCCCATCAGAAGCTTTATAAAACCCACTTTATAAAGAAAGCCGGAGTTTACAGGCGTATACATTATTTTCTAATTTAGGTTGTGGGCACAGAGAGGATTCAATGAGGCGGTTCTAACGGGCACCAACAACCTATGTTTGGAGCAAACATAGGGCAAATATACATGTAACACTTTAACTTAACATCATATCACAAAATATCAAAGTTAGAAAAATCAGCCATTCGGAGATATGAAAACACGTATGTTTTATCATGATGATTCGCTTCAGTACATTACGATAACACGCCTATACCACTGAAAAATGAAAATTTTCAGATGAAAAATTTCAATATTCTTCTTATTTCTGCTCAAACCTAGATTGTGGATACTCGTTAGAACCGCCTCGATGAGGCGGTTCTAACGAGTACCCACAATCAATGTTTTTGAGCGGAAATAAGAAAAATAATGTATATCCCAATTTTACTATATAAAAGTGGGGTTTATGGGGTCAAATTTATATAGGCTTGTTTTCGTCATGAAACTTCAAAGATCCGAACAACTACGATGATTCATTTGCATGTACCATGGCTCAGTGCTTCGAACTACTTTGAACTACTTCTTTGAGCCTCTTTGGGATTTTTATATAGCCCCCCCCCCCACCCACCCCCTCTCACACACACACACACACCAAAAAATAAATAAATAAAATAAATAGGTATATGGAATAAAGCATAATTTATGGAGATTTCTGAGTTTATTTTTTAAAAGAAAATATGCGTGTAGTCAGTAAGATCCCATGAAGTGTATAGTCACATAGAGGCGATTCTAATGAGTTTGTTTTGTTTGTTTGAATTGAGGTTTGACGTCCCCGTCAACATTGTTTAGGTCATTTTGGAGAAGCTGCTTCCAATTTTGTGGGACTTTTACCCGACAATGAGATGAAATGACTGATACAACGCATAATGTAGTAATGTAGTAATTTCTTCATTTTGATTTTTTTTACTACATTATGCGTTGGCATAGTCGACGCGAAATGAAGTAAAAAGATTATTTCATTTCGCGTTGATATGCACCATATCGACGCATAATGAAGTAATGATGGTAGAACATAGCTGTCTTCGAAAAGACTTAGGAAGCAATACAGTTAAATTCCTACAATTTAGACCACATTTGAGACGGTTCAAAAGTGGTCTTTAAGACCACAGTTGAACAGTCCAAAAGACGGTCTTCCACAAAAGCACACTGAAGGTCAAAATCACAAAGAAAATGTAGCTTTAACCTTCCAAATATGCTTTAAAAACAAAATTTGTATTAATTTTAGGTGGTCTTAATAGTGGAATTTCATTGTATTTGATTAAGCCAGTAGAATTAAAATCGTACGCCTTGCGCTATTTTGGTCTCATGCCTGATGTCTTTCCCTCATTTGTGTTTTAAGGCTCAACACATGATCGTGTAGTGCACACAAAAGTTGGGACGGGGGATCCTATCGGCTTGTACCTGTCCATAGCCCAGTTGTTTGTCCATCTTTGCATGTTAAAAGGAGTGCGAGTGTGTTTCAGTTACCGTCCCACCAACAGCTTAGGTCATACGAAGTAGCGAACTTGGTATCAAGACTCATTCATACGGAGACGGGATCTCATAAAATTTGAAGCAATGTCTCCAAAATGACCTAAATAGTCTTGACGGGAACGTTAAACCTCAAATCAAACAAACAAACTGTTGACGCATAATGAAGTAAAATTAAGTATGCCACCCATCGCCGCAAAATGAAATAATTCTTTCATTTTGCTCAAACCTCTTAGTATCGACGCATAATGAAGTAAAAACGACATTTTATTTCATTTCGCGTCGACTATGCCAACGCATAATGTAGTAAAAATTTCAAAATGAAGAAATTACTACATTACTACATTATGCGTTGTAACAAATGACTTCACAAGCCCTGCTGCCCAATGAAACCAAAATGCTTATATGCATTGGGTGGTCTGACTCACACCAATTTGCCTGAGCACGCTGAGTTCTAAGTGGTTAACCAGCACTCATGTGTGGTCAGTTTCAGCTCTGCGTGAAAGCACCATGTAGTCCAATCTATATGGGCGAATCTTGAGTATACACAACATACATGTACATGCACAGGGCATTTTTTTATTTAAAAATCGAGAGCATATCCGTAGATTATATTTATCACCATTGTGACTATTAAGCCTCTGTGTCCATAACTGCTCCAGTCTAGAAACCATTTCTCTGAATGAAAGTCTCAAAGGCGTTCGGGTCATTGAAGTTCGACTGTATGCAATTTATTTGGACCATTTGTAACAAGGGCGGTAACTTTTGAGAGTTCCTGTTTGCTTTCCTATAAAATGAATCCGTTTGATAAGGGCCCTAGGAGCAAATTCTTTCCTTCAAGATAAGGGAGGTCTACATTTGAAGGAAATATTTTGCTCCCTAGGGTCTACTCTTGAAGGAAAGAATTTGCTCCCTAGGAGCAAATTCTTTCCTTCAAGAGTAGGCCCCTGTGGATAAGGGAGACAAAAATATTTTTAAGGAGTTTCCTTCCCTAAAGGAATACACATTCCTTTGAAGAAACTTAGTGAAAGCCCACATTCTCGTATTCTAAAACGTCTTAGTGGCCCCTACAGGATTGTGTCATCTTGGTGCGGTAAAAGTCTTTTGTGAAACATATGGACATATTTTCAAATGTTCATTCAATGTCTTTCTGAGGTTGTCTTTTTCCTCTCTAAGTTTTTTCAGTTCATGTCTTAGCTGTGTGTTATGAGATTCGAGTTTATTACACTTCCGCTGCAGCTCCTCGGCTCTGCCTTTCTGTCTCTCTCGAAACCTTTGTGCTGCCACTCGGTTCTGGACACGTCTGGTCTCCACTCTCACAACCTCATCAGGCGATAACTCATACTTTATAGGGTCTGAAAATCCCACTTGTAACTCACTTTTTCCTTCTTTTAATCTCCTTGACTGAATAGAACATTTAAGTTCTTCTTTGACTAATGGCGTCAACGAACCTGTATTCAGTGCCTCATTCACAGCTTGAAATATTTTTTCATCTTTTGTCTTTATGTTGGTTCCTTCATAAATATTTTCCACTGGAGAAAGTAATTCATTTGAATAAATATTTTGATCACTATTAACAGCACTGCGTGTTTGAAGTAAACTATCCACACTTGTGTTAATTTCACGAATGTCCGCCATTATGTTTTTTGCAGAGTCATCAGCGTTTTGTTCAGAGTAATCACTTGTAGCTGAACTGAAAGTTGAAATCCCCGGAATTGCGTATGTAGTACACGCACAAACAGTTGGACAATTTAATGAGTCAGAGTGTCCATCCATATGTATATAGATGTTTAGCTTGGAATGAGAGTGTTGACGTTCGTACATGATAAAGGACTATAGTTACTGTAGACCTAAAGAAGAAAAGGAAGCACGATTTCATGTAAATCTACAGCTGTATGGCATACTGCCTCCATGGTTCACAAAGAGACTTAGTGATGCCTTCGCGAAAACACTCCTATGTAATTTTAACCCCACTTTTATATTGTATAACTGGGGTTTACAGGGGTTAACCTTATATTTGTTATTTCTGCTCTAAAATATAAATTGTTGGTACTTGTTAGAACCGCCTCGGTGAGGCGGTTCTAACGAGTACCCACATTCTACATCTTGAGCAGAAATAAGAAAAATATAACAATTTTTCATCTCAAAATTTTCATTTTTTTCGGCGATAAAGGTTACAATGTATTTGTATAGGCGTGTTTTCGTAATGTAAACATTGTGGATGCTCGATAGAAGCGCCACAAGAGGTTGACAAGTACACACGATTTACGTTTTGAACAACTGAATGAAAAAAAAATTTAAGGTATACCACACTTTTCTCTACAGAAAATTGTGGACATTAACGTGCTGTTGCAATCATTTTTATTATTATTATTATTATTATTATTTGTGAATAAAAATTATAACTTTTTTTTAATATATGAATACATACAAGCTATGTATAGAGTGTTTATGTTAATTAGCAATTTATTTATTTATTTTATTTTTTTTTCTGAGATAAAACTGTTGCTTCCTCAAATAAATATGTTGTGGTCCGAAGAGAAAAATATAATGTAATCTATAAATTATGTAAAAGTATTTACCTCTTAACATAGTTGCATTGAAAATGCTTAAAATTATGTGACGTGTTTTGAGCGACGTTTTCAAACGAATGACATACTCTTATGAAATCAAGTATATATATGTAGTAATATATAGCCTAGGTATTTCCCGGCTGCTAAACAAGAACGTTGTAATTAAGTGTAAGCTGGAAGCCAGTCGAATGTAAATAAAGATTGCAAGCATCGACTTGATATTGACACGTCATAGTCTTAATATAGATGTGAGGTTATATACGGTGTATAATCGTAAAGTGCGCTACATTGCATGAGATCCGCTGAAGTTGTGCACCGCAATAGTGTGTGAGTGTTTGAGTTTTACGTCTCATCAACAGCTGAGGTCATACGGAGACGGTACCTCGGTTTAAAGACTCATCCGAACGTCTGGAGAAGTCCGGAATGATCCTGCGACGCCTGGTTTACAAGGCGAGTAGTATATAACCTCTACACCAGGGCGGCTTACTGCACGACGTGCGACCCCCGCCAATCGGGGCTTGAAGAAATATATGGGCTGCATGATGCTTCCACGCCGAGCTGAATCCGACCCGCACACGAGTACTGGTAAACCGCTTGGAGGATCTAAGCCTGCCAAGGCAAAGCGGTGCGCACGAGTCGAACCGTCCATGCTTATAAATCCTATTGGTTTCTATGGGCGACAGGGCTTGAGATGTCATTTCATCTCAATATCGGGTAAGAGTCCCACAAAATTGGAAGCAACGTCTCCAAAATGACCTTTACAGTGTTGACGGGGACGTTAAACCTCAAATCAAACAAACAAATACTGCACGACGAGGGGATAAAAATAAAGGTTTCGCTGCTGGCTTAAATATAAGTCATCATGAAAAACACGCCTATAAAATTCTGACCCTCTTGAACCCAACTTTTATAAAGCAAAACCTTATTTTTCTTATTTCTGCTCTGAAATATAGATTGTGGCTACTCGTTACAACCGCGGTTCTAACGTGTACCCACAATCTATATTTTGAGCAGAAACAAGAACAATATCACAATTTTTCGTCTTAAAATTTTCGTGTTATTTTTTAGCGGTAAGCAGTCACGAGAACACGCCTTTATAAGTTTGACCCCCTCATACGCTACTTTTATATAGTAAAACTGGGGTTTAAGGGGGTATACATTATTTTTCTTATTTCTGCTCAAAAACATAGATTGTGGGCACTCGATAGAACCGCCTCGTCGAGGCGGTTCTATCGAGTCCCCGCAATCTATGTTTTGAGCAGCAATAAGAAAAAAATATCAGAATTTTTCATTTTAAAATTTCTAATTTTTGGCCAAAAAAATTGGCAATGTATTTGTATAGGCGTGTTTTCGTAATGGTATTTGTATAGGCGTGTTTTCGTAATGTGAACGTCGACTCATGTTGGTGGGTTTTCTACACGTACGTCTACCCTTGTATTTTACTTGAAAAATGTAATCATCTTATGGGAAGATGCACAACCCGGTTGACATGCAGAACATTACGAAAACACGCCTATACAAATACATTGAGCTTTATCGCCGAAAAAACGAAAATTTTAAGAAAAAAAAATTGTGATATTTTTATTATTTCTGCTCAAAATATAGATTTTTGGAACTCATTAGAACCGCCTAATCGAGGTGGTTCTTACGAGTACCCACAATCTATATCCGAGAGCAGAAATAAGGAAAATATGGTTTACCCCTGTAAACCCCAGTTTTATTATATAAAAGTGGGGTTCAAAGGGAGTCAAACTTATATTGGCGTGTTTTCGTGATGAAATCGAAAAACAAAAGAGTCTCAGCAAGTTACAGATTTTCATGATGATAAAATGCCTTTGATTTGGTTACCCTGATTAGTGTTTTGAAAGACTGTAGGGACTCACTCAGAAGGTAGATTTTCCACATATCACGAAAACACGTCTATATAATTTTGACCTCCTTGAACCCACCTTCTGGGGTTTACAGAGATATAACTTATTTTTTTTCTAATTTCTGTTATCAAATAGAGACTGTGTGTACTCGTTAGAACTTGCTCGATGAGGCGGTTCTGACGAGTACCCACATTCTATATTTGCAACAGAAATAAGAAATATATCACACTTTCTTATCTTAAAATTTACAATGTATTTGTATGGGCATGTTTCCGTATTGAAGCGAATTAAGGGATGTGATCTTAAAGGCATGGCGCGACATATTTGTAGTTATGTTCTCTGGTTCGAGATGCAGCAACGGGCTGAAGAATATGGGGTACTCGAATCTCAACAAAGTGCTGTACAATTACGGCAACACACCCTTGCGACATAGTGCATTTTTCACAGCTCCAAAATGGCCAATTTCCTAATGAAATCCTTGATATTTGTCTTATTTATTCTGTAAACATAGATTGTGGATGCTCGTTAGAACCGCCTCAATGAGGCGGTTCTAACGAGTACCCACAACCTATGTCTTGGAGCAGAAATAAGGAAAATTCTCTATATAAAGTGTGGTTTAGGGGTGTACGCATTTCACGGACTTGTTCACAGGATGCAGTATACAGTATAGCATTCTTCGAATTCACTGAGCCCGGTATTTGAGAAAGTACATGTAGTGCCATTTCTCATATATCGGCTTAGTATAAGCTTTATCTAGACTATCCAAGTTATTAATTTTTGAACCTTCACACATCATTGACGTCTTCTCCTTGCGAATTGCACGGCCAATCAATGTTGGCCAAAGATTCAGGCTAAGGCAAAAAAAGGGATGTGGTAAACTCCAGACAAAATTTGAACAATTGAGAAAAGGGAGGGACTGAAGTCGATTGCTCAGACTCTGAAAGGGCAGAGGAATTAGTCCGTCAATTAACGATGCTTTTCCAATAGCTTGTAGATCAGCCCCTTTCATGGATAGTGTTGTTGTGTGATCACGTTACTTTTAGACCGGAGTCCACGTACAGCCTTAGGAATAGAGCTGGCTAATCGGAGCTGAAACGATAAACGATTATCACCCTGTCATTGCGATCGACAATCGATCAGTAATCGCTAAGGTTTTTGTCATAGTTTTACCTGTCTGGCTTTCTGTCTGAGCAGAACTCTTACCAGATGTTGCGCTTTACCATATGTATTTTTGAACAGACAGGCCTGAGCAAACAGTGTAGACCCAGATGAGACGCCGCAGAATCATCAGGGTCTGCACTGTTTGCCACTCATCCAGCTATTTTAGGCATAACTTTTGGTAGTAAATTGTACCTATCAAGTAATAGATTAAAAGCAAATCAGAAATGATAATCATTTTTTTGGAAATTATCGATCGATTAATCGACTATACGATTAATCATGTCAGTCTTACTTAGGAATAGATGAGCTTCATATTGTATTCTTGAAGGAATACATTTTCCGGCATTTTAGCAAATGAGCTAGGCCGAGCATTTGCACATCTATTCCAACAATATCTTGATACGGGAAAAGTGAGTGAGTGTTTGAGTTTTACGTCTCACCAACAGCTAAGGTCACACGGAGACCGGACCTCGGTTTAAAGACTCATCCGAAAGTCTAGAGAAGCCCGGGTCGATCCTGCGATCTCTGATTTACAAGGCGAGTAGCATAACGGAGCCTTCTTTGATACGGGTAAAATCTCCAAAGAATGGCCTCTGGCAAACATTTTACCACCATTTAAAAAAGAGATATGACTCATGCTCGTAATTATTGCCCTGTGTCCCTGACCTGGGCCCCTTGTTAAAAGCTTGAACACATTATCTGCTTAAACATCATGTCCCATTTGGATGAACATAATTTTTGCCAGGCAGGCAACAGTCACTCAAGAAACGGCATAGCTGTGGAATTTAGCGGAGCACGGTTATTAGATGGACTCATTTATTCTTGAATTCGAGAAGCCCTTTGACCTCACCCCGCCTCGTGAACTACTCAAGACAAAATTATTTCGTTATGGGATTGGGGGTGGAGGGTTGGGGAGGAAGCAAATCAAATGAAAATATTCCTTTCTTTGTTATAAATGATGGAACTTCGGATTGGGCTCCATTTTTATTTAGGATCCCACAAGGGATGGGTCTTGGTCCGTTGCTGTTCCCCCTGTACATATTTTTATCTGATTTTCTTAAATTTGACATTGGAGGAAAGAACTGAAATTTCATATCACATTTTTACTTTGCATAATGAATGTTTTAATTACTGCAATTTAAAATCAGAAACTGTCGTGTATTTTTTTTTTTTTACTAATTTACGATTGAAGTACATTAGACTTAGGATCCTGTTTTTATTCAAAAATTGACCAATCTTAATTTGATGAAATGTATATAAATTATATTCAAATTAACGGAACAATATTGAACTTTTATAATCTTTAACCATATTTTCGCTTTCTAGCGTAGTAATGCAAACATATATGTCATATAAACATATTCCCTATTAACTTCTATATAGTATCTCGTGTCATATAAATCGGACACAGGTGATTTACTGAATAGTATAATTGTCCCACATGATGAAAATTGAGTTTTATCAGCCGTGCGCCATCACAAAAACAGGCCTATATAATTCTGATCCCCTTGGACCCCATTTTATATATAGTAAAACTGTGATTTAGAGGGGTAAAACTTATTTTCTTATTTCTGCTCTAAAATAGAGATTGTGGGTATTCGTTAGAACCGCCTCGATGAGGCGGGTCTAACGAGTACCCATAATCTATATTTTGAGCAGAAATAAGAAAATGTCACTGTTTTCGTCTTTTTTTTTCGGTGGTGAAGTTTAAAATGTATTCGCATAGGCGTGTTTTCCACACTGGTAAAGGCAAGCGCGCAGGGTAAGGAACAAACCCACAGGATAAGGAATTTTTTCCGATCAGGATAAGGAAGAAAATGGCGGAGTCGGCATCACTTGTGCAGGTTTGTTGTTGTTCTAGATCTCGTGTTATGGTTACTAATCAATACGGCTGCTTCACGGAAGACACATATTATTCACAAATTTATCTTCGATGGTCCGAATTCGACTGTTACAGCCAGTCAAACGGAGAACCGGACACAGTGGGGCTACTCAACCACGAAATCTCATTATTTACATGAAAAACTCTTCTGGGAAGATGGCATGCACTTTTTGTTGGTTGTAGACATAGACATGATAAATCGGACTGTTGCAAATACGATTTAAGGAAAAATGGAAATTGGCAGGCCCACAGTGAGGAATCCTAGTTCCATTTTCAATACAACGCCCAAGGGCAAGGAAACGGATACAACGCATATGATAAGACACAAAATGGTCCGGGGGAAATGGTAGCTGCATGGTCGTAGCTCTAGTAAATTTCCATCTCAGATGAGGTTTTCCGATATTAATAATTAGTCCAAAATAGTTTAAAGCACCAGTTGCGACCTTTAGGAAACGTTCAAAGTTTGTGATCCTTGTCTTGGCATGTGCATTGCTCTGGTTCTAGTAATATAACCCCCACCACTATGAATCTAGAACGATGTGGCCAGGACGATTTGACCTAGGACAATTCGGCCTAGGACAATTTGGCCAGCAAAAAATATTGGGTAGGACAATTTGGCCAGGTTAATATAATGTCCAGTTCAAATTGACAATTTATAGTCTTGGGTTTGTTTTCAGTAATGTTCGTGGAAGCAACATTTTAAAGAAGATTTTAATCAGAATCA
The DNA here is from genome assembly GCA_963580285.1 of Lucinisca nassula. Lineage (NCBI taxonomy): Eukaryota > Metazoa > Mollusca > Bivalvia > Lucinida > Lucinidae > Lucinisca > Lucinisca nassula. The sequence continues at coordinate 104,700,691 of OY757015.1, forward strand.
ATTAGAAATTTCATTTTGTTTTTAAATTATACCTTAAAGCATGTGATATAATGACTGGTCAAAATCGTTAGTAGCAAAGACATAATAATTGATAACTATTCAAAAAAAAAAAAAAAAAAAAAAAAAAAAAATAGAGATAACTTTACTGACTTCGTTTAAACTTGTTGGAAGACAAGATCAATTAGCACTTGGTCAACGGGCTGACTCATTTGTTGACTGGTCATGTTTCCTTGCTTTCGTAATTACCTTTAGGCGATCGCTATTGACAGCCAGCAAACTAAATTGATGAAAATGGGTTATTGCAAATTTATTGTATGTTTTACTTTATAAACATTTATGGACAGGTTATTTAATATAATTTATTATATAAAGGCTTCAGGTACTGTGATTATCCCGTCAGTTGGTCTTTACGATGGAACCTGCTAAAGTAGTGTTATTACCAGCTGTTCCAATGATTTGGTGACTGTCTATCTTCTGATACATATCATTTCTATGACTAAGAATTTTGTGAAGCCTTATTAATCTTCTTAATGCAAACAAATATTTACTGTTTTGCCGTGACCGAGGCCACTGTTAGCGTAAATTCCTGAGTTTTTAGCTCACCTGAGCCGAAGGCTCATAGGTGAGCTTATAGTATGGTAAGGCTCCGTTGTCTGTCAACATTTTCAAACATCTTCTCCTCTGAAACCCCAAGGCCAATTGGAGTTAAATTTCATGTGGAGCATCCATTGGATGGGAGAAGGAAAGTTTGTTCGCAGGGTCCAGGTCACATGACCAAGATTGCTGCCATGCCCATATAAGGTAAAAACCCTTCAAAATTCTTCTTCTCCGAAACCAGTGGGCAAATTGGCCTGAAACTTGGTATGTAGCATTAGGGACTCGGGTCCATCATATTTTGTTTAAATGATGACCCTTGGATGACCTTGACCAGTTTTAGGCCAAGGTCAAATTTGGTCGCATAGACTTTTGTAAGGGGAAAAGTCAAAACTGTGTATTTTTTGGAAACTATTGCAGCCTGTGATCTGAAAATTAGTAGATACAGTAAGCTAAATGGGTGGATAAAACTACATGAGTATTCAAGGTCAAGATCATTCTTTGACATTTGTTCAAGGTCATTCAGATATGAGAATTAAAACTTATTGGACGGGTTTTTCAAGGAAACCTTCCTTTAGAATAGCAATGTCCGTGCAGGCATCCGCGTCCTGGTTTACCTTTTGGTTAATTTTTCTCAGAAACCACAAAGCCATTTGTAACGAAATTTCATATGAAAGTTTTCAAGAACAAGGAAATGACAATTAATCAATATGAATTTGGTCACAGGACCAATATGGCCGTCATGCCCATATAAGGTAAAAACCCTTCAGAAATCTTCCTTCTCTGGAACCAGTGGGCCGATTATCATGTAACTTGGTATGGGGCATTGGGGACTCGGGCCCATCAAAATTTATTCAGATGATGACTCCTGAATGACCTTGACCTATTTTAGGCCAAGGTCAAATTTGGTCGCAAAGACTTTTGTATGGGGAAAAAGTCAAAACCGTGTATTTTTAGCTCACCTGTCACATAGTGACGAGGTGAGCTTTTGGATCACTTTTTGTCTGTTGTGTGTCCGTGAGTGCGTGTGTCCATCAGTCCATCCCTAAACAATTTCTTCAAACAACATCTCTTCCTATACCACTGATCGTTTATTGACCAAACTTCACAGGAATGATCCTTAGGTGGTCCCCTTTCAAAGTTGTTCAAATCATTCCGGTCCGTTGCACATTTAGGTCACAGAAGCTAAAAACAATTATTTTTTACTGAAAACTTTGAAAATCTTCTCTGAAACCGCATGGTCCAGGTCTTTGATATTTGGTATGAAGCTTCTTCTAGTGGACCTCTACAAAGATTGTTCAAATTATAGCCTTGGGGCCAAAAATGCCCCCGCGTCAGGGCCCACCAGTTTTACATAGACTTATATAGGGAAACATTTAAAAATCTTCTTGTCTGAAACCAGGAGGCCCAGGTTGTTGATATTTGGTATGAAGCTTCATCTAGTAGACCTCTACCAAGATTGTTAGAAATATAGTCCCGGGGCCAAAAATGCCCCCAGTGCCAGGGTCCACTGGTTTCACATAGGCGTGTATAGGGAAAACCTTTAAAAATCTTCTTGTCTGAAACAAGAAGGCCCAGGTCTTTGATATTTGGTATGAAGCTTCCACTAGTGGACCTCTACCAATATTGTTCAAATTATAGCCCTAGGGCCATAAATGCCACCACGCCAGGGCCCACCAGTTTACATAGGGAAAACCTTTAAAAATCTTCTTGTCTGAAACCAGAAGGCCCAGGTCTTTTGTATTTGGTATGAAGCTTCATCTAGTGGACCTCTACCAAGATTGTTCAAATTAAAGCCCTTGGGCCAAAAATGCCCCTGCACCAGGGCCCACCAGTTTTACATAGACTTATATAGGGAAAAACCTTTAAAAATCTTCTTGTCTGAAACCAGAAGGCCCAGGTCGTTGATATTTGGTATGAAGCTTCATCTAGTGGACCTCTACCAAGATTGTTCATAATATAGTCCTGGGGCCAAAAATGCCCCCGCGCGGGGGCCTGCTGGTTTCACATAGGTGTAAATAGGGAAAACCTTTAAAAAAAATTGTCTGAAACAAGAAGGCCCAGGTCTTTGATATTTGGCTTCATCTAGTGGACCACTACCAAGCTAGTTCAAAATATAGTCCTGGGGCCAAAAATGCCCCCGCGCCAGGCCCACTGATTTCGCATAGGCATAAACAGGGATAACCTTTAAAAATCTTCTTGTCTGAAACCAGAAGGCCTATGTCTTTGATATTTGGTATGAGGCTTCATCTAATGGACCTCTACCAAGATTGTTCAAATAATAGCCTCGGGGCCAAAAATGTCCCTGCGCCGGGACACACTAGTTTTACATAGGCTTATATCAATAAAAAAAATCTTCTTGACTGAAACCAGAAGGCCCAGATCTTTTATGTTTGGGATGAAGCTTCATCTAGTGAACCTCTACTTAGATTGGTCAAATTATAGCCCTGGTGCCAAAAATGCCCCCGTGCCATGGCTAACTGGTTTTACATAGGCTTATATAGGGAAAACCTTTAAAAATCTTCTTGTCTGAAGCCAGAAGGCCCAGGTCTTTGGTATTTGGTATGAAGCTTCATCTACTGGACCGCTACCAAGTTTGTTCAAATTATAGCCCGCCTTGGGCCAAGAATTTGATAGAGACACAGATACTCAGGTGAGGGATTTAGGGCCCTATGGACCCTCTTCTTTCACAAGTTATCTATGCATCATATCATGGCCAATCATGCATATGGAAAGCGAACAGTTTTATAGGACAAACTGACATAGTAAAACTCCAAGGTCTACAACAATTAACCATTGTCCTGCTGAATGAATTAATTTTGCCACACCCATTTCTGTCTATTAACCAAATAAATTGCAGAATACAAAATGTATAATGTATTTGTCCAGTTCACAAACTGAATAACAAACATTTAGATCCTGATCAGTTGGCTTATTCAGAAGCCATCTGATCTGGATCTACACTGTTTTCAAAAGGTATGGGTTGTTGTGATCATCAGAACAATGGTAAATAGTGATCTGTTGGAGATGTAGATAGGACAATCCACAATGTTATTTTAGCTCCCGCCTATCGGGGCTTGAAGAAATAGATGGGCTGCATGATGCTTCCCACAGAGCTGAAACTGACCCGCACACAAGTAATGGTAAACCTCTTAGAGGATCTAAGCCTGCCCAGGCAATGTGGTGCGAGTCAGCCAGTCCATGCTTATAAACCCTATTGGTTTCATTGTGCAGCAGGGCTTGAGGTGTCATTTCATCTCAATATCCAATAAAAGTCCCACAAAATTGGAAGCAATGTCTCTAAAATGACCTTTACAGTGTTGATGGGGACGTTAAATTTCAAATCAAACAAACAAAACAATGTTATTTGTTTCCAGTCCATTTAAAGTTCCTTCAGACCTCTAGACCCATTTTGTTTAGTCAGTGGTTAAATTACAGATACATGTCTACTGAGAATCAGACAACTGGGCCTCGGTGTGGACATCAGTCTTATGCTAAGGTGGGCTTAGAGGTCTAAATGTCTCTCAGACTAAATGCTAAGTAAACTGTTACAAAAGCCTGATGTGAAACTGAACTGCACCACAGCTCTAGATAAGGAGGAAAACCTAGATATTTAGATAAACTTTCCTCAAGACTGGTGTTAACCTAGCATTTCTGGTATCTGTTGGAATGCCTCAAAAAGGCAATTCTAACACGTACCCATAACATATTTCAATGCCAGAAGTAATCTCGTTACTCCTTCTCCAGGGCTCTAATGTGCCTTCTGCTATGTTGGGATAAGGCTCATTTGTGACATGAAAATGTCTTTTCGTTTGTGCAGGTATACTCAGCAGCTGCTGTACACATTGCTCCAAATTAGCAGCTCCTAGTATACATGTAGCTATCCAATTTTGGAATTAAAAGAAAGGCGATCGTTATTGACAGCCGGCTGTCGATAGCCAACATCCAAAATTTTAAAAGTGATCTGCTAACTTGTACAGTAACAAGAGCTGTCGCATGACAGCATAGCTCACCTGTTTCTTGCCTTCAAGATATAAGGTAAAACTACTGAACCATGAAATATAGGTCACACTCAGCTAGATATATTTTGAGACAATGATCAGGCCACATGGAACATTAATTCCAGATATTACATTTCAGAATCAAATTGTGTCTGAAATATAAGGCAAAATCATTGAACCATGAAAATAGGTCACACTGACCTAGATATATTTCTGTGTCGATCATCTGGTCACGTGAAACTTATAATTCAGGATTGAAGTTTCTCCAGAAAATAGTATTCAAAATATTTGGCAGACTCCCTGAATCATGAAATATAGGTCACATTGACCTATATGTTTTTTGTGGTCAGTCATCTGGTTACATTGAAGTAATATCCCAGGTTTAACATTTCTCCATCAAAATATTATTCAAGATAATAAGCAAAATCACTGACCCATGAAATATAGGTCACACAGACCTAGATATATTTTATGGTCAATTATCGGGTCACATGGAACTAATAATCCAGGTATGACATTTCGCCATCAAATAGTATTCAAGATAATAGGCAAAATCACTGAACCATGAAATATAGGTCACAGTGGCCTACATATATTTTGACGTCATCAGAAGACCCTCACAGGTACTTAAGTTCCAAATATGAGTGCTCTGTGATGAGTGACTGTTGAGATATAAGCATTTGAAAAACTTTAACACAGTGTGACAGGAACGCAAACATGCATGCAGAAGACCGAGGTGACCACAATAGCTCTCCATGTACTCCGTACAGGCGAGCTAAAAATAATTGCAAATACATTATTTAGACTCCTTTATTTATTTATTGAGATTCTTAATAATCTATAAAACAAAATATGTATTTATTTATTTTAGCCACAGCATGGAGCTACATCTTGAAGAGTTCCAACCATTTATGTCTTAAGTGTAATGAACACTTTTAGTTCATATTATTCTGATGAAAAATTTTCATTTGTATGAAAAAAGTTTAATAGTTCACTTTAATATTCTATAATTATTTCATTTTTATTTATACATTCATGTTTTTTTATCAGATTGTATTCATTTATATATAAGTATATAATATATCCAATATCTTAGCTGGCTGTCAATAGCGAATTCGCTATCGACAGCCGGCTGTCAATAGCCACTTCCTTACCTTTATCACACTTAAATTGTTGGTTTTGTTCGTTTGTGTATACATTGTGATATTTTTCATTAACCCTTAACATGGACGCACAACATATTTTTAGGATTTTGTAAAACAAACCCTTGCTAGGATTTGTTCCAAAGATAATTTGGGATAACTTTCCTTATTTCTTGTCAGTAGTGTATGGTGTGGCTGCACGTTATAATCGCCTCGGATGAGGCAACAGTGTACTCTGTACCCTGTCCTGCCATCCTGCTGATTTATTATGTTTCATCCTGCTGTCCCGCCATCCTGCTAACTCTTTTGACCCGCTGAAATCTGTTAAGTTAGTAGGATGGAATGACAGCAGGATGAGAAATTGTTCTGAATTTCAAAATATTAAGCGTCATATTGTAGGCACCTAAAATCTTTGTAAGAAACTAGAAATCAAATTTAGCCCCATTTCCGTCTTTAAAGCGTACGGCTGCGAAAACCCAATTTTCTACCTGCCACAAATACACCCAGATGAAAACTTGTTTCAAATCACAAAACGTTTACCACAATTTTGTAGGCAGCTAAAATCTATGTAAGAATGTGGAAACTGAGTTTGGCCCCTATCAGCGGAAAGCAAAAGGAGAGTTATTTGCCCACGAAATGGCCAATATGCTATGCAAAGCGATACCCAGACTCAAAGATAAACCATTAACAAAAATAAACCGCGACAGAAGAACCACATTGGAACAGTCAGTGAAAAGAATTTCACTGGGATGGGGGTGGGGGTGGGGGTGGGGGTGGGGTGGGGCTTAAATCGAAACCATATTTTTCGTATTTCTGCTCTAAAACGTAGATCGTGGGTACTCGTTAGAATCTAACGCGGTTCTAACGAGTGCCCAAATTCTATATTGTGAGCAAAAATAAGAAACTATCTCAATTTGTCTTCTAAAAATGTTCGTTTTTCCGGCGGTAAAGTTTACAATGTGTTTGTATAGCGTGGTTTCGGAATGATTAAATTTCAAATGCAGCCTCCTGACAATGGGGGAACGAAATATTATTCGAATGGTCTAGGTCATATGGTCCAGATGACCGTCATGCCCAAGTATGGTAACAACCTTAAAAATCTTCTCCAGAGCCCATTACGCAAACACGCCTATACAATTACATTGCCACCTTTATCGCCGAAAAACTGATACTTTTAAGATGAAAAATTGTGATATTTTTCTTATTTCTGCTCAAAATATAGATTGTGGGCAGTCGTTAGAACCGCCTCATCGAGGCGGTCCTAACGAGTACCCACAATCTATATTTCAAAATATAGATTGTAGGCACTCGTTAGAACCGCCTCATCGAGGCGGTTCTAACGAGTACCCACAATCTATATTTTAGCGCAGAAATAAGAAAAATAAGGTATACCCCCGGAAACCCTAGTTTTACTATATAAAAGTGGTGTTCAAGGGGGCCAAAATTATATAGGTGTGTTTTCGTGATGACTGGGACAGTTGTCTTGAAACTAGGTATAGCCTCAGGTGCATAGGTACTACCAAGTTTGCAAACATAATAACCCTAGGTTGACCTTGACCTATTTGGTCCCGCAGGCTTTTCAATGGGAAAAGGGTAAAAACATTTTTTTCGAAACTATTGTGGTCTATGACACGAGAGTAGGTACAAAATGAATGTCTAGGAATGCTAAAGGACAATGACATTTGGTGAACTTGTCCCAACGTCTCTTGGGTGGCAGGTCAAATCAGCTTAGCCAATGTCAGTTTAATTTCATATGCTGATAATGAGGGAACAAACCCTTGATCGAATTATCGAGGTGCACATGCTCAAAGTGGCCACAAGGCCCAATTATGGTAAAAACTTAACACAATCGTCTTCTGCGAACCACTGAGCCAACTGTCTTGCGACTTGGATTGTAGCCTCATGTGGCTTAGTAGAACCATGTTTGCAAAAATGATGACCCTAGGTTGACCTTGACCTATCTAAAGGCAAGGACAAAATTGGTTTCTTAGGCAATTTTAATGGGAACAGGGTAAAATTAAGCATCTGATGGCCTCGGCCGGGCCACATGGATTGCAGGTTCAGGACATTTCCTTTATACGAATGAGCCAGTTTCAGTTAAAACTTATATGCAGCCTCCTCATCACAAAAACACGGCTATATAATTTTGACCACCTTGAACCCCAATTTTATATAGTAAAACTGGGGTTTACAGGGGTAAACCTTATTTTTTATATCGGCTCCAAAGTATAGATGGTTGGTACTTGTTAGAGCCGCCTCGATGAGGCGGTTCTAACGTGTACTACTGAGCAATCCAGGCTATATTTTGAGCAGAAATAAGACAATTTTCAACAGTTTTCACCTTAAAAGATTCGTCGGCGGTATAGGTTACAGTGTATTTGTATAGGCGTGTTTTCGTAATGTGACATTAGTGAAACGACAGTTTGTTGGAATGGTTTCGGTCACATGACCAAAACGACCGCCATGCCCAACTATTAAAAAAAGAAGAGAACCGGCCCCGATAGCTCAGTTGGTAGAGTGTCCGCTCCGGGGAACGGGAGGTCACGGGTTCGATCCCGGGCCGCGACATACCAAAGACCCAGTGTCAGGATAATGTGACTGGGTGTGGTATCATTTTATGTGTCTGGGACATGATACTTCAGTGAGACAGCACTATAAAAGTGAGCATTGAGCTCCCTGTTGCAACCAGACACCGTCGTGATATGACTGAAAAATTGTTGAAAGCGACGTTAAACCCGAATTCACACACACACATGAAAAAAGAAGAAAACAATGTGAAAAATCTCCTCCAGAATTGCTGGGCCAATTGACTTGAAACTTGGTATGTGGCATCCTTTGACTTAGTAATGCCAAGTTTATTCAAATGATGACCTTAAGTTGACCTTGGCCTATTTTGCGGCAAAATCAAATTTGGTCCGTTAGGCTTTTGAATCGGGGAAAAAGTAAACCAATGCATTTTTGAAAGTATTGTGGTCAATAATATGAGAGTAGGTTTAGTACTATATGGTTCAAGGTCATTCGTCGATTTTGGCCCAAGCTCACTTATATTGGTCGCACATGTAATACAACCTTTTAAAGGACATTTTCTCTCAAACTGCAGGGCCGGTTTCAATTAAATTTCATATTCAGTCCCCACCCCCATCCCGGACGATGGGCGAATGACAATTTGTTCCTGTGGTCCAGGTCGCATGGCCAAGATGGCCACCAAGGTCATTTAAGTGGTGAGTTGCCTTGTAGTTCACCATAGAAAAAATGAACAAATTTTGAATTTCAATCATCACTAAAACACGCCAATATACCAATTACCCCCTTGAACCCTACTTTTATATAGTAAAACTGAGGTTAACAGAGGTATACCTTATTTTTCTTATTTCTGCTCAAAATATAGATTATGGGTACTCCTTAAAACCGCCTTATGAGGCGGTCCTAAGGAGTACCCACAATCTATATTTTAGAGCAGAAATAAGAAACTTATCATAATTTCCATCTGAAAAAAATCATGTTTTTTTTTTTCGGCGGTTAAGTTTACAATGTATTTGAATAGGCTTGCCATTACTAAGAAGGTGATATTTTTTAATACAATAAAAGATACCCCAAATGATCAGACTTTTATTATCAGACAAGTAGCTAGTCTAAGGCTGCGTGTACTTATTAGAACCATCTCAATGAGGTAGCGGTTCTAACGAGCACTCACAACCCATGTATGGGGTATAAATGGGACATCACGTGAACAAGTCCGTGCAATGAAGACCCCCTAAACCCCACTTTATATAGAGAACACTGGGGTTTACGGGGGTATACATTATTTTTCTTATTTCTGCTCCAAGACATAGGTTGTTGGTACTCGTTAGAACCACCTCACTGAGCAGTGAGGCGGTTCTAACTAGCACCCCAACCTATGTTTTGAACATTTAAAACAAAAATGTTAAGGATTTCCATCGGAAAAGTAGCCATTTTGGAGATGTGAAAAATGCACTATGTCGCACGAGTGAGTTTTCGTAATGTAAATATCACAAATTTTCATTAGAAAGAAACCATTTTTGATATGAACAAATGCACTATTTCACATTGGTGTTTTATGATAATGCATGCAAAGTCTTTTGTCAAGTTTATCGATCCATATGTGATTTTGAAAAGGTTTATTATACGAAGAGCTGTCTAAGTGATCGTAAAAGATTGGTTTGACTTACAACTAGCAACATGGCTGAAGGACAGGGTAAGGTTACACAATGTTAACTTTCTTCTTTTCTCTTTTCTCTGCCTTTTACGGGATTTTTTAAGCTTATATTTAACCATTGTCATGTTGAGTATATTTTATTACACCGATTTCTGACCAACAACCAAATGATTTTCCTCGTCAAGCGTATAACAAAAGGAACATACTCTTTCCCGTGGGTCTTGCCGGTATAATGTGCGAACTGACAAACAGGACAGATCCTAGGAAAATGGTTTCATCAGATGGCTTTTTCTGGATCTATACTCTTTGAAAAGGTTGGATGTATGGTGGTTCAGCAGGAAAATGCTTAAGCAATACAGGGTATTTGATTTTAAACTCACCTGAGCACGAAGTTTGATATAATTTTTACAGGAATGTTCCTTGGGTGACCCTCTACCAAAATTGCTCAAATCGTTCTGCTCGGGTGAACAAGATGGCCGCCGGAGCTGAAAATAGAAAACAGACCTTTAAACGACTTCTTCTCCTTAACTGGTGAATGGATTTCAAAATAATTTCACAGGAAAGTTCCTTGGGTGACACTCTACCAAAATTACTCAAACCGTTCTGCTCGGATGAACAAGATGGCCACCAGAGCTAAAAATAGACAAACATTTAAATGATTTCTTCTCCTTAACCAGTTGTTGGATTTCAAAATTTTATACAGGAATGTTCCTTAGGTGGCCCTCAACCAAAATTGCTCAAATTGTCCTGCTAGAATGATAAAGAGTGGCCGCCAGAGTTAAAAATAGAAAAAAAACTTTAAAACACTTCTCTTCCTTAACCATTGGATGGATTTTGAAATAACTGCACAAGAATGTTCCTTGGGTGATTCTCTACCAAAATTGCTCAAACTGCTCCGCTCGGGTGAACAATAATAATAACAATAATAATAAAAAAATTAAACGACTTCTGCTCCTTAACCAGTTGATTGATTTTGAAATAAGTTCACAGGAATGTTTCTAAGATGGCCTCTTACCAAAATGGTTCAAAGCGTTCTGCTCGGATGACCAAGATGGCCCCAGGAGCTAAAAATAGAAAAAACCTTTAAACGACTTCTTCTCCTTAACCATAGGATTGTTTTAAGAATAATTTCACAGGAATGTTTCTTGGGTGACACTCTATTAAAATTGTTCAAACAATTCTGCTGGGATGAAAAAGGTGGCCACCAGAGCTAATAATAGAAACAAAAACTTAAATAACTTCTGCTTAACCAGTGAATGGATTTCGAATTAATTTCACAAGATTGTTCCTTGGGTGACCCTCTTCCGAAATTGCCCAAACCCTCTACTTCACCATATATTACCTACAATTTCATGTGTACAATATGGATCAGGTGAGCGATCCCTGGCCATCATGGCCCTCTTCTTTCAGTGTAAGATTGAATCTTATTTCATCGAATTAACACCAAAACCAGTATTTTCACGAGTGGCGTAGTCACGATTTGGTGTTCATGAGTGAAATAAAATTTGATCTTACACTGAAAAAAAAAATATCAAATTTTCTGTTTGTAACATGCTCCAAAGCGGCAATGTTTAGCTCCACTTATCGCGTCACTCATCCTCGGAGAAAACTAACTTTGTTCCTGTTCGTTTCATGTCAATTTAGTGGTGTCCAACGTGTTTATTGGGTATAATACTGGGTGCAAACTGTACCGAGAAATAGCCTGGGATGGCATTATTATAAATGGTTACTGAAATGATTGAGAGAGTAGTTTCCCAAAAGCCTTGGTCACAATCAAGTGCGCATTTCAAAATAAATTATGTTATATGTCAAGAGTAGTGTGAAAATATGACCAATTTGCACATATTTCTTTTCCAAATCACAGAACAATAAATGATATTGAACAAATAAATGTTTACATTGGTAATTAAAGCATATTTTTTTCATAAGCAAACCCAAAAGGACCAAAAATAGACCAAAAATGCACGTTATGCAGTCTCATTTTAAAAGTAATGCCTTTTCAGATGCAAATCATAAACTGGAAGAGTCTTTAATCAACTAATTGTTTTCATCCATTCTAATGTAGGTGTGTTCTTCTTTATTTTGCAGGTTATTTGAAGTAAAAAGACCAAATATTAACAAAGTTATGACCAAAACTCCAAATGGTGTCAATCGTTATAAAATTCACTGTTTTATCAAGCTATTCAAAAATGAAGCTTAAAAGAATATAAAAACTAATTCAAATATTATGGTTTTGAGTTTTATCTTAAGGTTTAAACCCATTTAATTATTTCCAGAACTTCTAGAAGTACAGCATTGGTTTTCCTCACAAAAATTGAGACAGAAGTGTGGCAGGGTTAAAATACCCAAAAATCTGTCGCATCCGTAGGCACCTGTTATTTACACAGCCAACAACAGAAAATAAACAAGTTAGGCAGGGTATGATGTACAATTACTTGGGGAGAAAATATATACATATGGTAAGAATAACTTATTCTTCTGAAGTAAAATATAGCCATATATATAGTCAAATGTCGCGTCCGTAGACACCTGTCGCATTCGTAGACACGTGTATCAAGATGCTAAATCATCTATAAATCCAGTTTTGTGTGCCTAAAATAACAATTAAAGAGCAAGTGTTACAATAAGCAAGCAAAAAATGTAACTCTTTTTCATACTAGAATTCATATTCATGCCATAAATTACAAAAATTGTAATCCAGCAAATACCTCTATGCAAAAACAGTTAATTCTGGAATCAAATGATGCTTGCATATGGAGCATAATGACACTGTGCTTCCTTTGTTTAGGTTTCCATTATGGTCTGGTCGCTTAATGTTTGTATTTCTTTCCCTTTGGTGTCTTTTATGGGTGGAGTAAGTTAATTGTATCAATTCCTGATCTTTGTTTTACTTCTACTTTACTAAGCTGAGTCTGTTGATTAAGAATTACCACAACCAAAGCTGGAATTTCATACAATTTTCCAGTAATGCCTCGATAAGCTTAAAAAGACAGTGTCTACGGACGCGACACAAAATATACCTAGACCTTGCAGATGATGGCATGCATTGCAAATCCCAATGCTTCCACTTATGTTACTCATCTCATGATATCTTCAAATTTTAAAGGTCACAAAACCTTTTAAAAATATTTATTATCCCCCCAAGTCAGTTATTAAACCCATTCCCATCACTAAGGGCAAGAACTGAGATTAGACCTACATGTAGTGGGTTTCATAGTGTCATATCTCAATAGAAGAAAACAGGCAAAGTTTTATATGCCCATTTTATGACATGAAATTCATTTTCTCATGGGTAGAATCTGATCTTTTGGCCCATCTTGAAATAAGGTCTAACCTTTACAAGGAAACCTGTTTTACTCATCATATTGGATTATCCCCCAGTTCACTTATTATTGTAGGGCTATGCACTAAACTTTACATAATATTTTCACCCAAGCATCCCCACAAACTCCACCCTCCCCACAAAATCAATTGCCAGGGGTATAATTCAGGGATTTCCTCCAAAATTCCAATCACAATTTGTTTCAAATTTAACTTGGCAAATTGACAAATCCAAAGATTGACACCAGAATCTGCAAAACAGATTTTGCAATTGAAAAGGTAGGGATATTTATTCTTATGTCCCTCCACAGGGCACATGAGGGCAAGACAAAAAATGTATGTATTCTTGCATGCCCCATTCATGTAATTAAAGCACTCACTAAATTTAATTCATAAATTGTTTTTTACCTTTAGCTACAGTGACCTAGGAAGAAATAGTATAACCCACAGGTGGACAGACAGACAGACGGAAACCATCCGGGACCACAATATCCCTGACACTGGGGATAACTAGAGAGTATTACTTCTGTCTTAAACTTCAAGCTGTTGTAAATGACATGGACTTTTGACTAAATATACAATTGTTGAAAAAACACAAGAGAGCAGTTTTGGAAAGGCTATTACCATGAGGATATAACCAATATTTGGATGGATAGGAAATTGATGAAATGGAGTACAAGGACGACAATGGTAGAAATGTTCGACAGAATCAAAATGGCCATACTCAGCCTTTTTCCTTTGTAAAAAAATGTATACTCCTTCAGTAAGCAAGTCTGACAAGAGGCTAGCTACCTTTTAATTCTCTTTTTTTCAAAATTTGAATTAATCCAATTTATAATGGTTTAAGGGGCACACATTGCAACATATTGCCCCTTGCTTACACACATTAAAACTTGGCACAAAGAATATTATTTCTGCATGAAAAATTGAAAATAATTTTCTTAATTAAGAAATTAAAGCAATTCTAATAAATATTTCAAACATCCAAACTGGATTTATACACAGTTTAGCTTATGGGCACATATGTCTACGGACGCGACAAGCGTCTACGGACGCGACATTTGGCTACACACAATCACATGGCTATATCTTCTAAAAAGAATCTGATTTTCTGACTATATGTTTATATTTTCTTTTTCAGTCAATGGCACATCATACCCTGCCTTACTTGTTTATTTCCTGCTGTTGGAGATGTAAATAATCGGCGTCTACGGACGCGACAGATTTTCTAGCATGACCTGCCTTCTGTTTTGTGCAAGGATAACCAACATCGGAATTGTACATGTACTGGGCATTATTTTATGGATTTGCACCAATAGATTATGGATAACACACAGGAATACATTAGTCTGGTTAGTTTTAATGTCCTTTTAGGCTTCTTTCTTTGATAATTTAAAAAAAAAAAAAACAGAATTTTGTAACAACTGATACCACTTCGCATTTTGCTCAAAATGCCTTTGATATTTGACAAGTATTCTTTTTTCATAGTTACTTTTTTACATACATACGGTGAAAACAACTACTTCATTTCAACATTATCCATTTTTTTTGGCTGTATTCAATTTGTCACGTCCGTAGACACTTTTTTATATATACTTAGTCAAAAAAGTAACTATAACAACTTTCGGGTGAAACTCACCAAATATCTTGCAGCAGTTGAGCTAAATTTGGCTGTAGACATTTAAATCGGACGTTTAGCTAGAGAATGCTCAAACTTGCATTTGTCCATACCTTTCTGCTCCAGAGTTGTCTTCCAATATGTGCCTAGAAAGATTTTGGTAGAAAATGGACATTGCGCATGCGCAGAAAGTTCTTTTTTATCTAAGATGGAAGACAATTTTCTCTGAACATCGGATAACACTTTACTTTTACAATATCTCATGATCTCGCATTATAAGCGAGGTTTTAATTTGTGAAATTCTCAAATTATCTCCCTTGCAAGTAAAAATATGGCAATTTTCGAACTGCTGTAATTTTTATTCCTGTCAATCAATTTTTGCCATTTTTTCAAAAAACGCTTTGTGTCCACCATTGCTTTTAATCACGATGGTAAACAATACAGACAATTCATGTAGCATGTAGCACTATCGTTTTCGCTTTTCTACGGAGTTCCCATTGAAAGCAGCATTTGCACACAACTTCTAAGAATTGGAGGTCAATATGTGATAGCCTGTTTCTCGTAGCTGATGCAACTAAAGTTCCAAATCTTTTGTGAATAGACGCAAATGGTATCTAAAGAAATGTCACATGTATCAAATTTTAGAAATGTAGGGTACAGGGAAATTTTTTGATGCTAAATCATAGCATGTTTTAATGATTTTCTCTGCGAAAATGACACAGTGACCCCTTGGGTGTTTAAAGCAATAGTCTACGATGATGTGTTTACGAAAACAAAAACGAATGGTGCTTTTGCACGGGAAAATGAGTCTTCTTATCAAAATATAACAAACTTTGTGTAGTTTTTATCTGTAGTAGCTATAGTAACAGAAGCAATTCTAGGTATAGGAACTTTTTTGACTGAGTATATATAAATGGCCAATATTCAAATATCTATTATGTTTGAACGGTTGGTAGTATATGGACGTACTTGATATTTTCGGAAAGGATATTTCATGAATTTTCATGGAATGTTACTGAATATTGGTTTTGTAAGCCATAATGCAAACAGTATAATCTGAAAGTACCCTTGGTCTTAAAATTAAGGGTGTATTTCCCAATCAAAATGACATAAAAACAAAGCAAGTGAATCAAGCAGCCTAAAATTTTCAATAAACTTTTATCTGGTATCAATGTATGTTTCTAATGTAAAAAGAGCATGTAAGCAGATACAATGCTCCCTGAATTTAGCATTTTGTAAAAATGGATAAAAGTCAGTTTTTAATGATAGATGATAAAAACACTGTTATTTAAGAATTTTATAAAAGAGATATAAAGGAGATCATTATCATTTTCTTAAACTTTGGACACTACTTGTTCAGGAAAACAGTGCTATTTTGTGTTTAAAGAATGTTCATTTTTCACCCACCGTGACACCACTTTTGCACACTTGATTGTGACCAAGGCGTAAGCAGTTATGGACTGATCTAACGTCGCGCGACAAATACGTGACGTCAGCGTCGAAACTGACGTCATTAACGTCCTCGTGACGTGTGAACGGGCTAAGCATCAATTCTACCACAGGTTATTAGTTTTCAATTGTCTGACTATGGAAATTTGATTTGAAGAAAAAAGTTGTCCTAAACAGTGACAATATCGATTTCGAACTGTGAAATCGATTTATCATATACTTATTCTTGTATTGCCCTTGAGACTTAGCGCCCTATCTATCAAAATAGATTTTGCGCCCACTATCTCACTATGTTAGTGGCAGACATCACACCTGCACAGTCTAACTACATGTAGCTGGGACAGACTTTCGAGGGCCGGGACAGAAGTCTGTCCCGCCCTTGAGACAACCTCTCTGCCCTGCAAATATTTATACACGAGAAATGGCATAAAAATGTTCAAATGACAATATTAAATAGCTGGAGTAGCCAAAATTGTTTTTCATTCTCAAAACAGGCAATTTTTCTGATTAAAATTTTTGATATTTTTCATATTTATACTCAAAACATAGGTTTTGGGTGCTCGTTAGAACCGCCTCATTGAGGCGGTTCTAACGAGTACCCACAACCTATGTCTTTGAGCAGAAATAAGGAAAATAATGTTAACCCCGTAAACCCCAGTTTTCTCTATATAAATTGGGGTTTAGGGGGTGTTCAATTCACGGCCTTGTTAAAGTGACGCTTATTATAACGCGTTTCACGCATGCTGCCTTAGGATGAAGCCGACGTGTCTCAATCGTCTTGTCTTATGCTCTTGCGAGTGTAACCGTCACGTTTGATTGGATAATACATTACATAATACGAAAACACACCGGAGCGCTGAAATGGTGTAAACGAAAAAAAAAATTCCTGAGAAATGTTTACGATACTTTTCTATCTTTAAAACGCGCACTTTTCAAAGAAATGTTTGCAACACCTTTCTATTTCTAGTCCAAAGTTTTTGAGCATATAAGGAACAATGTATACCCACGTAAAAGTTACTTTTCTTTAAATATCAAGTGGGGCATAGAGGGGTGTCCATCACATGGGCTTGTTCTGCGATATAGTGTCGGAAACCCGGCGTTCTTATGTAACCTCACTATTTATTGGCTAAGTAAGTAAACGACAATTTAAACAATTTGCACTCTGCATAAATAAATCACACAAAAGTTCCTTTGATCTTTGATGTTAAAACAATCCATCACTTTGAGGCGGTTCTAACGAGGAGCAACACTCTATATTGCAGATGTACATGTGTAAGGCATTGACATCACTTGGGGAGGAGGTGTGTGTGTGTGTAATGGGGGGGGGGGGTTGTTTTGGACTAGGACTTAGACTGTTTTGTTTAACCCTTAAGTTCTTGTTTTGTGAGCAAACAGCGTAGAACCAGATCAGACGCCACAGAACGCGGCGTCTGATCTGGATCTACGCTGTTTGCCGAACCAAACACATAATTCCAGTCCAAAATAAAAAAAGATAAAGTCTTATGCAACACCCTGAAATCACAGCGATAAGAATACCGCCGCTAATATCTATAAATATCCGTTACCTGGATTTTCTAGAGATAAGTCACATGGACTTCGTGTACAGTGCTTTATATCTTTGGGTCTGTTGATAAACAATTGACCCCAAAATAAACCTTGACCTGTTAAATATGCCACACCCACTACTAATTATCAACAAATCGGATTACTTGATGCAAATTATTGCAACAAATTAATAAACTGAATGGCAAACAATGCAGATCCTGATCAGACGCCATCTGATCTGGGTCTTGGCAAACAATGCAGATCCTGATCAGATGGCTTCCTGATCTGGATCTTCATTGTTTGAAAGGTGAGGCATATCCGGGCTCAGCAGGACAAGGGTTAATATGCACCTTCGATAAGAATATGTCTAATGAATCCTTCTCCGTCTTGCCACGGAATATTCAAAGATTAAGACAACACATCTATGTTCTGTATTACTCTAGTGTCACTATTAATCAAGTAATTTGGTATTGGCCAAGGTACAGGTCCGAGGTCTGTTGCATTGGCCCGAGGCAGAAGGCCGAGGGGTAATGCAGCTGACCGAGGACCTGTAAGTGGGTCAATACGAAATTACTTGATCAATGACAATTTTAGTAATTGACACAATTAAAACATCCTGATTATTGATTTTTACCTCACTTGACCTCGGTTAATATTGGTTGACCTGGTGTTAATACGGATGACCTCCGATCAATACAGGATAGTCAATTAATAATTTATCATATTTTCTACACAGGTCGCTATATCGCCAATAGACAAATCTCGTGATATATTAAGTGATAAATTAGTGGGCGGAAGAACGCGACACGAAGAGCCGCCTTTTTATCCCGTTTCATGACGCCAGCCATTGTTACGATGACGCTATTAGAGACCCGTTTACACATTCACGATTCTGACCTAGATTCTCTACGGTTTGAATCGTGGTGGGTCGTAGAGAATCATAGCAGCACCGAAGTAGCACCGCAGAAGGATCCGTTGTGAGTCATGGTGATCCGTGATGAACCGTACTGTTTCGGGAACGTCCACGAATGTTTTAAACTGTTTAAAACATTCTGGGAGCCTCTACGATTTATGCGGACGTGGTTTAGATCGTAGCACAACCGTGACGCCACCGTAGACATCCGTAGTAGCACCGTGAGTATATATTCGTGGGCATCCGTGGGGTTCCGTAGGGGACCGTAGACTCCTTGTCACCAGGATCCAGTACAGAACCTTCACGGTGAGCTACAATGGCTGTTATGCTACGGACGACTGCGGTTCATCACGGTATGCCACTGCCCTTCTACGGACGAGTACAGAATGAGTACGGTCCTTCACGTTATGCCAAGGTCCTTCTACGAAGTCACTACGATTACTCTACGGTGCATCACGAATATACAAGAATGCCTACGGTCTGACTACGATTGGCTACGACTCATGCCGATCTAGCAAGAAAGCGTCCACGAATGACTAGGGTCGAGCTACGGTATACCAAGATCTTTCAAGGAATACGTCGGTATTTGAGCCTTCTTCAGAGGACAACATTGGAGTCTTATCCAGACCAGCCAATTCAGAAATCATATTAATTGTACCTCATTTGTCTTCTTCTGAATGTGTCGATCGCTCACTTAATGTAACAGGAATAAGCCGTTTTACAACAGGCGTGAGCTACACTGTGTTCTAATTTATCGTAGAATGTCGCATCTCGGATCATTCGTAGAAGATCGTAGTCAACCGTAGCGCTTCCAAGCACCGTGTCAAATCGTAGTGACCGTAGGACCACCGGGAAAACCGTACAAGAACCGTATCGAACCGTAGGGGCGCCATCATCAACCGGAGGACTACCGGGAAGAACCGTGACAAACCGTGGTCATAGCATGAACTCGTCGAAACACCGGACTGGGGTCGTAGGGAATAGTAGCAGCACCGTGATCATTCGTAGGCATCCGTAGATAACTTGATTTTCACCACTGTTCATCACGGTAATCCACGATTTTCGAAGCCGTGGAGAACCGGGGTGAATCGTGGTTAGAACCTTGAATTTGTAAACTAGGCTTAGATGGTGAAACGTCATTTTCTTGTATAGGTAAACGTATGTGATACAGTCAGTCATCTTGGCGGGATTTCTCTCAACCATGGCGAAGTATAGGGAGAATCTGAAGGAATCGATAGCCTTATCGGCGACTTTGAGTGTGTTAGAATTAAAATAGATCAGCTCTGGTTCCGTGATTTATTGAGCGATATATCACTGTTTGTCGGTCATTTGCAAGTAGACAACTTACTCGCATTGCAAAATATAGGTCAACTACGTTGCAGTCATTCCCTACCGTATATATCAGATGCAATTATTATGTTAAGAGCAAATGATTCATTTTGTATGTACAAAGTGCATGGAAAACGAACCTCAGATGCCAGAATATCACTGGAAGCCATTAATTAGGTAGCTCCAAATGAGCACTCTGAAGGGTCGCAATCTTTGGCATACAGACAAAACAAATGGTTTTGAAGGGATGTCAGGGTAATTAAATAGAGGATCTTACATGAGTGCTCATGTATTATTGAATTTATTAAACGAGTTTAGGGAAAGGGATAAAATGCGAGGCTTTGCCGAGTTTTTTATCCCTTTTCTTCAACGAGTTTAATAAATTGTTGACTTAGAGGATCTTACATGAGTGTTCATGTATTATTGAATTTATTAAACGAGTTGAGGAAAAGGGATAAAATGCGAGGCTTTGCCGAGCATTTTATCCCTTTTCCTCAACGAGTTTTATAAATTCAATAATACATGAGCACGAATGCGAGTGAGTGAGAGTTTCAGTTTTACGTCCCACCAACAGCTAAGGTCATACGGAGACGGGACCTCGGTTTATAGACTCATCCGAAAGTCTGTGAGCACGAATGCAAGATTCTATTTATCATATGACATTTTAAAGCCATTTTATTCACGATTGTTTACAAAAATGTCAATATTCCGCCGTTAGTAAACGCGACGTCGTTAAGGACGTCGTACATGTAACGTTACGGGATGTATCTAGCTAATTTGCCTATTTAATCCACTAGTGGATTATCGAAAATATTACATGGCGTTATTACACTCTCAGACGCGACGTCATATGATAAACTCAAGTAATCACTTTACTTATCAACATTTTACATCAACATTCTAAACAAACTTCTTTTACAAACAATTATGTATTGAAATGTCCACAATCTCCTTCAATAAATATGCCATTTATAGCCAATGTTGCATGAATATGGAATCCTGACACACACCCTACTGGAAGAGTCTAATATAAATAATACCAGATACAAATATAGGCCTTATAATAACTATTCTTTTAGTTTCCTAGTATAATAAGTAAACGCCTAGAAAAAAAAAACATGAAACGAGTTGCAAATGAGGCAGAATGTGTTAACAGGGTTTTGATGTAATATGTTTGCATATATAAATTCTTGGCGATGCTCCGAAATTGATGAGTTTACTTCGAATAGATGCTTATCATATATGACAAATTAACACCTGGGGTCAGTTGTTCAAAGCATCGTTACCTTAACGAGCTCGTTAGTGCTCATATTGTTAACTGTTCTAGCAAGTTAAATATTTGAAATTTTGGTATTTTTGCTGAAAAATGTGCTGCTCACATTTTTTTCAGCAAAAATATTAGCATATTTGCCATAATAAATGATAAAAGTTTTAACGATACGTTTACTAACGACGTCGTTAGTTTTGAACAACTGGCCCCAGGTTTACACACTTGCAGCATCTTTGACGCATTAGGATAACTAATCCGTGTGATAAAGTGCATTTTTCAAACCTCAAAAAAAAGGTAATTTTTCTGATGAAAATTTGTAATATTTTTCTTATTTACACTACAAACATAGGTTTTGGGTGCTCGTTAGAATCGCCTCATCGAGGCGGTTCTAACGAGTACCCACAACCTATGTGTTGGAGCAGAAATAAGGAAAATAATGTTTCCCCCCCCCCCACACCCCTAAACCCCAGTTTTCTCTATATAAAGTAGGGTTTATGGGGGTCTTTATTTCACGGACTTGTTCACGTGATGGTAACGCAAATTTGATTGCAGTGTCTGATTGTATATGTACAAAACTAGTTTCGTCTAATCTACATTTTTTTTAAAGCGGGACATTCTGATAGAGGCTACGCTTCCCATATGCGACACAACCAGGCGTTGTAATCTGGCTTTCTCGTCCCCGTAAGGTACATGTTGTCGTGTTTGGCATTTTCATAATATTTCAGTTCCCGGAACAAACGCGTGTAAAAATTTAACATATCATGTATTTCAACGTATATGTAGGTTGCTGTCTATTTATTGTTTGTTTGAATTGATGTTTAACGTCCTCGTCAACACTATTTAGGCCATTTTGGAGACACTGCTTCAATTTTCTGGTACTTTTATCCGACACTGAATGCCGCCCAATGAAACAAAAATGCTTGTATGCATTTGACGGTCTGACTCACACCACTTTGCCTGGGCAGGCTAAGTTCTAAGTGGTTTACCACCACTCATGTGAGGTCAGTTTCAGCTCTGCGTGGAAACACCGTGCTGCCCCATCTATATTTCCAAGCCTTAATGGGTGGGGCGAAGCTGTCTTTTTATATGTTAAGTAAGCATGCATAAGGAAAACATGTCCGTGCATGTGAAATAATGGCGTCCAAAATGGTGTCAGAAGTTACACATTTTGGGTAAAAATGACAACATGTTTGTTATTTCTGCTTTCAACATAGATTGTGAGTGCTCGTTAGGACCGCCTCAATGAGGCGGTTCTGACGAGTACCCTCAATCTTTGTTTTTGAGCAAAAAAAGGCAGATAATGTGTACCCCGTAAACCCCACTTTTCTCTAAATAAAGTGGGGTTTAGAGGGGGCGACGTTTCACGGACTTGTTACAGTGATGAGTATTTCATGGCCCAGATGCCTGAACATACCTTCATTTTGCACTGGGAAAAAGTCCAGTAATATTGGACTAATCCTTCTCTGCGTGAAAATAAAAAATCAGCCGCTTGTTTTTTATTTTCAGGTCTATTCCTCTCTTTTTCCACCCAGAAATGAAAGTTGTTTGAAATAGCATTGTCCGACTTTTCAAAATAGACCTATGAAATTGATTAAACGCAATAAATCAGAAAATTTGTCCGTTTGTTGACATATTTGGATGGACGGAAGTTCGCGCGTAAGGATTTCGAGTGCATAACAACAGGCTTCACCTAACGAGTTTACCAGGTGTGAAAATTACAAATTTGGCTCGTTTCATAAATTGCATATGAAATGGCTACGATTGTAGGATCCTCTTTGACGTTCATTATTATTTTTTAATCATTGTTTTGAATTGAAATTTTGGGAGTGGGGGCGCAGTTTAACTAACATGACTATAATTGAATGACAGGACTTCTGGTTTCAGAAAAGAAGATTTTTCAAAGGTGTCTCTACATAAGCCTATATCAAACATGTAACACAGGCACGGCGCCATTTTTGACCCTAGGGCTATAATTTGAACAATCTTGGTACAGGTCACCTAGATGAAGATAAATACATGTGCCTTCAGACGATTTTTAAAGGGTTTCCATATATAAGCCCATGACAAACATATGGGTCTCAAGGCGGGGCCATGTTTAGCCCCAGGGCTATAATTTGAACACTCTTGTTAGCGGTCCATTAGGTGAAGCTTCAACCAAATATCAAAGACCTGGTCCTTCTGGTTTCAGACAAGACAATTTTCTCTATAAAAGCATATGTTAAACCAATGGGTCCCGTGGTGGGGGGGGGGGGGGGGGGGGTTGGCATTTTTGGCCCCAGGGCTATGACCTGAACAATCTTGGTAAAGGTCTGCTAGATTAACAATCCTGGTAAAGGTCTACTAGATGAAGCTTCATACCAAATATCGAAGACGTGGGCCTACTGATTTCAGACAAGACGATTCTCAGAGGCTTTCCCTATATAAGCCCATCTAAAACCAGTGGGCACCGGGGCGGGGCCATTATTGGCCACAGGGCTATAATTTGAACAATCTTGGTGAAGGTTCAATAGATGAAGCTTCCTTCGATAAAGACCTGGGCCTTCTGGTTTCAGACAAGAAGATTGTTAAAGGTTTCCTCTATATAAGCCTATGCTAAACCGGTGGGCCCCGGCGCGGGGCATTTTTAGACCAAGGGCTAAAATTTGAACAATCTTGGTAGATGTCCACTGGATGAAGCTTGACACCAAATATCAAGGACCTGGGCCTGCTGGCTTCAGACAAGAAGATTTCCAAAGGTTTTGCTTACATAAGCCAATGTAAAACCAGTGGGCAACAGCGCGTGGGCTTTCTTGGTCCCAGTGCTATAATTTGTACAATCTTGGTGAAGGTCCAATAGACGAAGCTTCATTTGATATAGACCTGGCCTTCTGGTTTCAGCCAAGAATATTTTTAAAGGTTTTCCCTATATAAGCCTATGTAAAACCGGTGGGCCCCAGCGAGGGACATGTTTTTGCTCAAGGGCTAAAATTTGAACAATCTGGGTAGAAGTCCACTAGATGAAGCTTCATACCAAATATCGAAGACCTGGGCCCTCTGGTTTCAGACAAGAACATTTGTGAAGGTTTTCCCTATATCAGCCTTTGTAAAACCAGTGGGCCCCGCGCGGGGACATTTTTGGCCCCAGGGCTATAATATGAACAATCTTGGTAGAGGTTCACTAGATGAAGCTTCATACCAGATATCAAAGACCCGGGACGTAAAATTCAAACACTCACTCACTCTGGTTTTAGACAAGAAGAGTTTTAAAGGTTTTCCCTATATAAACCTATGTGAAAGCAGTGGGCCTCGCGCGGGGACATTTTTGGCCCCAGGGCAAAATTTGAACAATCTTGGTAGAGATTCAGTAGATGAAGCTTCGTTCCAAATATCAAAGACCTTGGCCTTCTGGTTTCAGACAAGAAGATTTGTAAAGATATATTGGATTTTTAAAGCCTGGAATGAAGGGCATGCAGGAGTTATCTGATACCTTATTGTTTTATTTTTTTATTTATTACAAATATGATTAAAGGGAAAGGATATGAGAGAGATTTTATATGTCACAGAAATATATTCCGTGGGAATTACTGTGGACGGTGGACCGATTGTATATTACGTAAAGACGCCTTTACCTTTACAGTGAAATATGTATATATCGGCGTGTTAACCTTTAACCTGTTGAATATTCAATTAAGCCACACTCATTTCTGACTTTGAACCAATCAGATTACTTGATGCAGCTTATTTCTACATATTCATAAACTGAATGTCAAACTGTGTAGATCCTGATCAGATGGCTTCTTCAGAAGCCATCTGATCTGGATCTACACTGTTTGCAAAGATAGGGCTTGTCGCCTACAGCAGGGTAAAGGTTAACGCGAGGGCCTTATTAGTTTGATCGAAGGATTGTTTGATCGGCTGAGATTGAGAGATCAGTCATTTGGCTGATTGACTGATGGATCGATCGAACGATAGATAGATTGATTGATAGATCGATTGGATATATTAAGGAAATATAATACGTTTGTTGTTATTAGGCTGATTGTTTGCTTGACAAGCGATTGATTGATTGATTGATTGATTGATTGATTGATTGATTGGATTTACTGGAAGACTATGTTTGTTGTCTGTGCTCTAGTAATCTTGTTAGAGGCGGAATGATTACTTGACTAAAAATGTCAGCAAGGGATGGAAACTGGATATTATCTCAATTATTTATTGCAAAGTTTAAAAATACACTAACCTCTTCTACTCTCAGACCACAGTGTGTTGGTATATTTTCTTGTTTCACCCGCGGTTCAGTGTTTGGCATCTCGTGCAAATTGTTTCAATAGGATACAAATTGCACGAGATGCCAGATCCTGTCTTCTGTTGGAGTAGGATGGATATTTTAAAATGTTGTCTTCTGAAAGAAATATCCAGCATATAGAGTATTAAATACCGTTGGATTTAGTTGTATGGTATACTGGCCTAAGTTGTTGGGATTGGGACAATAAGAGCTGGCTGCCCAAGGGATGGTCTGTCATAAAGAGTCTGTGGCAGGAGATGCCCATGTACGTCTGCATGATTGAAGGGGCTGGCTGGAGTCTGAGCATTTTACACGATATAGCTAGGGAATAGCAAGGAGGTGATCAGGTGATCAGACTGTGCCTAGGCACAGGCTGATCGGCCCTTTTGTTTTTGCACGTTGCACAAGCGGATGCTCTCAAAGTGGGGCTCGTGTTGTGAGTTGTCTTCCCTATGCATGGATTACCGTTGAAAGTGTCGTCTGCTAATGTCGCCTGCTGAATCTACTAGCAAACTTTTAAACAATATTGTTGCATTCAGGCAAACAGTGTGGACCCAGATCGGACTGCTCCTATGGCTGATCTGGGTCCACTCTGTTCGTAATAATGACTTTTAAGGTAAATGACATGACAGGCAGACGACAATTTGGCATTTTATGGTTTAAACTTTAGATTCCAACAAGTGTTAATCACCCTCAGGATGCTTAGAAATAATGTGTCTAAAAGTGTTGTTCGTTTATGTCGTCTGCTGCTTCTAAGAAATAAGTTTGCATACAGGCAAACAGTGTGGACCCGAATCGGGCTGCTCATAAGGGATCAGTCTGGTCTCGTTCCACACTTTTTGCAGAAATGAATTGAAGTAACCAGCGGACGACAAAGCGGATGACAATTGTTGCGATTGGCATTTTGGGGGTTAATAGGTTGTGGTGTACTACTCGTTATACTTAGCTAAAAGATTCAAGTTATTTACAAGGTCTGTACTTGAAAAATACATGTTCACAGTAGCCCCTCTATTATTATTTATATGAGCCCCGCCAAGCGAATTGGTGTCTTCGAGCATTCCGTCATGACAAATTTAAACTGCGCATGCCCAGCCATTCAGAGGGGCCAGGGATATGGCTTTCTGTCTGAAGGTTCCTCTTGATTCACTGCTTGTATGAGCGAGCAGCGAAGGTTCTGGCGAGACTGCGCGGATGCGCAGGCTCGCCTGAACCTTCGCTGCTCGTATAGGCGATAAGTACCAAAATCGCTTGACGGGGCCCATATAGAACTCGGACTTGTTTTGATGTGACTGGAATCTTTGTGAGATCAAACATTGTAGACCCTGATCAGATGCAGCATTGCCGACTCTTGACCTGGGTCTACTCTGTTTTTCTAATGTCTGGCCACCCCAGAGAATGGGGATTGAGAACATGTGCAAAAAAAGAGAGAGAAAAAAAAAACACTTATGTCCCGATCCTGACACAGCACTTTTTTATGTTACTAAGCACACATTGCCTTTTTCTTTTTCTTCTTTCTTTATTTCTGACTTTGACTCCATTTTTATCTTACACTGTTACTCGGGATGAGAGTAACTCGGACATTACTCTTTACATTATCACATATGTTGTGTCAATCTGATGGCTGAGTTAAACATACTATCTGTAAATTGTCATGGCATTGGTCTGCTCCCCCATAGGGGCTTGAAGAAATATATGGGCCGCATGATGCTTCCACGCATAGCTGAATCCGGCCCGCACACTAGTACTGGTAAACCGCTAAGAGGATCTAAGCCTGTCAAGGAACCGCTGTGCGAGGCGGACCGTCCATGCTAATAAACCTATTGGTTTCATTGGGCGACAGGGCATGAGATGTCATTTCATATCAATGTCGGGTAAAATTCCCACAAAATTGGAAGCAACGTCTCCAAAATGACCTTTACAGTATTGACGGGGACGTTAAACCTCAAATCAATCAATCAATCAATCAATCAATCAATCAATCAATTGGTCTGCTCCCTAAAAGATCAGATGTATTTAATTACTTAAAATGAAAAGGCTGCCAGATATATTGTCTGCAGGAAACACACTCCAGTCCTGGAGCTGACGAAAAATTGGTTAGATCTCGTTGGAATAGTGAGTGATATTTTAGTTCTTACAAGTCAAATGCAAGAGGCATTGCTATTTTATTCGCTAAAAATTTTGAATATAAAGTGAATTAAAGTATAAGAGACCCAAATGGCAATTTTCTATTGTTGGACTTAACAGTCCAAAACAATCGATTCACATTAGCTTCCATATATGGTCCAAACACTGATGATCCTGGCTTTTTCCAAATAGTAACAGAAAAAATTGCCGAACTAGAAAACGATTCGGTTGTATGGTGTGGCGATTTTAACTTGGTTCAGAATCCCAAACTAGACTATAAGAACTAAAAACCTATAAATAACAATAATGCAAGGGAGAAGTTACTAGAAATTATCAATGATAGAAACCTTATAGATCCATACAGAGATGCATATCCGGAATTGAGAAGGTACACTTGGAGAAGAAAACAACCATTTCAACAAGCAAGACTTGACTTTTTTTACTTTCTGAAAACATTCAGACCTCTGTTAAAAAGGTGTAAAATAGAAAACAGCTACAGATCTGATCACTCTCCCGTTGTGCTAACCCTAGGTTTTACAGAATTTGTTAAAGGTAAACCACTGTGGAAATTCAACAACTCTTTAGTTAAAGATATTCAGTATTTGAACACAGTTAATGAGAAAATAGATGAAATTAAAAAACAGTACAGTTTACCAGTCTATCACTTTGAGAACTTGCACAATATACCTGAAAGTGAATTACAATTTTCAATTAATGATCAACTTTTCTTGGATACACTGCTAATGGAAATAAGGGGACAAACCATTTCATATTCATCTTATAAAAAAAAAAAGAATCACAAAAAAGAAATGCATTCAGCAGATGAGATTCTAAAACTGGAGCAAAATCTGACTGCGGATAAAACTCAAGAGCTGGAAAAACTTAAATCAGAACTTACAGAATTAAGACAAATAAAAGTTAAAGGAGCAGTCATAAGATCCCGAGCGACTAACTTATTAGAAGGAGAGAAACCTACAAAATATTTCTGCTCTTTAGAAACCCATAATTATCTAAGCAAAATTATACCAAGTTTATAAACATCAGACGGACGAATACTGTCAGACCAACATGATATTCTAAAAGAATGTGAAAATTTTATAAACATTTGTACAGTAATAAAGATGATCCACAAGAAAGAGCAAATCTGGATGAATATTTGAAAAATAATAATCTCCCTCAACTAAGTGATAATGAATCAAATGAACTAGAAGGCTACATAACATTGCTGAACTAACTAATGCACTAAGTAATATGAAAAAAACAATAAAAGTCCAGGAACAGATGGCTTTTCAAGTGAATTTTTTAAAGTTTTCTGGAAAAAATAGGCTCATTTGTAATGCGATCAATAAATTATAGCTACAAATTTGGGGAACTATCTCCTGTGCAAAGACAGGGCATAATTACATTACTACCAAAGGAAAATAAATCTAGACAAAATCTAACTAACTATAGGCCAATTTGTCTGCTGAATACTGTCTATAAAATAGCCTCAGCCTCAATAGCAAATCGACTAAAATCTGTTTTAGACAAACTTATTAACACAGATCAGTCTGGTTTTGTTTCAGGTAGATACATTGGAGACATTACACGACTAGTATATGATTTAATGCAGCTTGTAGAAGAGAATAATATTCCAGGACTATTACTACTCATTGATTTCGAAAAGGCCTTTGATTCATAATCATGGTCTTTTATGGAATAAATGCTAAATACATTTAATGTTGGCCCTTCTATTATCCAGTGGATATCAACATTATATAAAAACACAGAAGTAGCTGTAAACCATATGGCAATCTCTCCTCTTTTTTTTAAACTGAACGTGGCTGTAAACAAGGGGACCCAATTTCCCCATATTTATTTATCCTCTGTGCAGAAATTCTAGCAATG
The DNA here is from genome assembly GCA_963580285.1 of Lucinisca nassula. Classification (NCBI taxonomy): domain Eukaryota; kingdom Metazoa; phylum Mollusca; class Bivalvia; order Lucinida; family Lucinidae; genus Lucinisca; species Lucinisca nassula. The sequence goes on from OY757015.1 coordinate 104,730,325, forward strand.
AAAATTAGGAAGAATGAAAAAATAAAAGGAATAAAATTTAATAACAGCGATTTTATTTTAACCCAGTATGCTGATCATACAACAATCTTATTGGACGGTTCCGAAGAATCTCTTAACGAAACATTATATGAACTGAAACAGTACGCAAAATTTTCAGGTCTTAAAGTTAACTTCTCTTAAACACATGTTGTGGGGATAGGTTCGAAAAAATTCAGCACTGAATCAATAAAAACAAAATGGAAATTAAACTGGGGTGCAAATAGATTTAAACTTAAGGAATTACTTTCGACACTGATCTCGATAAAATGTCGACATTGAATTTTCCAGACAAATTAGCTCACATTAGAATGAAAATAAGTTACTGGAAATCGTACCCCTTTGGGCAAGATTACAGTAATAAAAGCTCTCTTGCTTTCAAGTTTAAACCACCTATTTATATCACTTCCTAATCCAAATGATAAAATATTGAAGGAAATAGATGAACTATTCTATAACTTTATCTGGGAAGCCACAAGCAGGATAAACAAGACAGTTTTATGCCAAGAGTATTGTGACGGGGGCCTGAGAATGATCAACATAAATGCTTTTATCGCCGCCCTGAAAACAACTTTGTTAAGAAAATTAATCACAAAAAATAATCGATAGATTGTAATATTACAATTCAGTGTGAATATCCAAAATATTTTCAACCTGGGCGTTTCACATATAACGGAAAAAGTTTTGCCCAAAATTAAAAATAACTTTTGGAAAGATGTGTTCATGTCTCACGTATAAGTATCAGCAAAAAATACTCCCAACAGAAATACAACAATTCCAGACAAATCCGATTTTCTTCAATGAGAACATTCAAATAGGAAATAAAACTTTATATAACAAATTTTGCGTCGAAAATGGGATTAAATACATTAATGATATAACAAAAGAAGATGGTAACATATACACATACTACGAACTGAAGGCTACATATAAAGTAAATATTAATTTTTTACAATACTCAGTTCTGGTAAGGTCTGTGTTGGACTGGAAGAAAACATTAAATTAAGAGAATTTTAAAAATAAAGAGGAAAATCCAGTGCTTCCCTTCCCAGTTCAAGTTTATCTTAAAAGTAAAATGGGAACGCAAGATATGTATAAATTATTAAATGAAAATAAGGAGACCCCATTTGGAAAAACATCATGGAAAAAAAATTAATTTTGATGACAATGAGTGGAGAAAAATATAGAGAGAGCCATTTATGATAACCAAAGAGAGTACAATCCAATGGTTCCAGACAAGAATAAACCATAAAATCTTAGCAACAAACACATTCCTATGTAAAATAAAACTTACTAATAACCCAAAAAGTACCTTCTGCTCACGAGCAGATGAAACCATCGAGCACCTTTTCTGGGTGTGTGAATATATTAATAAATTTCTAATGGTTATTTCATGGATGAGTCTACACAACATGAATGTTACTGTTAATGTGAAGTCATTCCTATTCAGTTTATATAATGACAAAGAAATAACTGATGTTCACAAACTAGTCTTAATGGAAATAAAATACTATATCTACTACTCAAAGTGCAGCAAAAACAACTTGACTCTCTCAGTGCTAAAATACAGTATTAAGCTTCTATATGGAACACACAAACAATCATCCATTTTTGAAGGAAACTCTGATGCATTTCAAACTCTACTTGTGTAACAGCAGACCTTTAATGCTTACTAGTTTTCAAATACACTACAGTGTCCAGTAGGTGACAAGCTCGCACCCCACATCTGTATCTATTCTTACTATCCATACTTTCTCTTTTGTTTTTGTTGATCCTACATAATCTCTCCCAGAACCCGTAATCTTAAAATGCAGGAAATAATATTTGTTGTTCTTTCTCTTACAAGACATAAAAATACCCGAAAGAGAGTTGTGAGAGAGGTATAATACTCCATACTGCATTATATTATTGGATGATGTGTGGAGGGATGGTCCTCCCCGACCCTCTACTCATCCTGTTACGGGGAGATTAAAAAAAAATGTAAAGGTTTTTTAAGTATAAGCCTATGTGTACTATGTAAGTTTTCTCAGTATAAACCAATGGGCCCGGCGCGGGGGCATTTTTGACCGAAGGGCTGTAATTTGAACAATCGTGGTAGAGGTCCACTATATTAAGCTTCATACCAAATGTCAAAAACCTGGGCCTTCTGGTTTCCGACGAGAAGATTTTTAAAGGTTATTTTTTCTTATTTTCTCCTTTTTGTTGTCATGCCAATCAGAGTTCTTCATGGAATGTAATTCTTGTTAAACAACTTTGAGGGAGGACCACCCAAAAAAGTGCGGGGGCATTTTTGGCCTCAGGGCTATAATTTGAACAATCTTGGTAGAGGTCCACTAGATAAAGCTTCAAACCAAATATCAAAGACCTCGACCTTCTGGTCAGACAAGTAGATTTTTAAAGTTTTTTTCTTATTTTCCCCTTTTATTGCCATGGCAACAATAGTTCTGCATGGAATGGAATTCTTTAAACAACTTTGAGAGAGGACCACCCAAAGATCATTTCTGCCAAGTTTGGTCTACATCTGTTCAGAGCTTTATGAGCAGATACAGGTTTCCACGTCAATCTAGATATTCAATGTAGAGACATCAACAATAAAGAACAAAAAATGTACTACCGGAATTTGCTACTGTAAATTCAGTGTTCAGGTAATTCCATTTTATAACTAAACGGCTTTAACAATGAGATATATTGTCTATTTCTTTCTGAAATGGTACAATGCAAACACAATCGAGTCACTTGATATGGCACTCTTTGTCATATCTAGAGGGTCATATATTTACTGGTTTATTAGCTCACCTGAGCCGAAGGCTCCAGGGGAGCTATTGTGATCGGTCAACGTCCATCGTCGTTGTCGTCGTCCGTCCGGATGTCTGTCCACAATTCCTTTAAACGACATCTCCTCCTAAACCACAGAACAGATTTTGACCAAACTTGGCAGAAATGATCTTTGGGTGGTCCTCTTTCAAAGTTGTTTAAAGAATTCCATTCCATGCAGAACTATTGTTGTCATGGCAATAAAAGGGGAAAATAAGAAAAAAAAAAACTTTAAAAATCTACTTGTCTGACCAGAAGGTCGAGGTCTTTGATATTTGGTTTGAAGCTTCATCTAGTGGACCTCTACCAAGATTGTTCAAATTATAGCCCTGAGGCCAAAAATGCCCCCGCACCAGGGCCTACTGGTTTTACATAGGCTTATATAGGGAAAACATTTAAAAATCGACTTGTCTGAAACCAGGAGGTCCAGGTCTTTGATATTTGGTATGAAACTTTATCTAGTGAACCTCTACCAAGATTGTTCAAATTATAGCCCTGGAGCAAAACAATGCCCCCGCACCAGGCCCCATTGGTTTTACATAGGCTTATTTTATGAAGGAACACCTTTAAAATTCTTTTTGTCTGAAACCAGAAGGCAAATGTCTTTGATATTTGGTATGAGTCTTCATCTAGTAGACCTTTACCAAGATTGTTCAAATTATAGCCCTGGGGCCAAAAACGCCCCCGCACCAGGGCCCCCTGCTTTAACATAGGCTTATATAGGGAAAACATTTAAAAATCTTCTTGTCTGAAACCAGAAGGCCCATGTTTTTGATATTTGGCATGAAGCTTCATCTAGTGGACCTCTACCAAGATTGTTCAAATTATAGCCCCGGAGCAAAAAATGCCCCCGCACCAGGTCCCAGTGGTTTTACTTAGGCTTATATAGGGAAAACCTTTAAAAATCTTCTTGTCGGAAACCAGATAGGCCCAGGTCTTTGGTATTTGGTATGAAGCTTCATCTAGTAGACCTCTACCGAGATTGTTCAAATTATAGCACTAAGGCCAAAAATGCCCCTGTCACAGGGCCCCCTGATTTTACATAGGCATATATAGGGAAAACCTTTAAAAATCTTCTTGTCTGAAACCAGAAGGCCCATGTCTTTGATATTTGGTATGAAGCTTCATCTGGTGGACCTCTACCATGATTGTTTACCCCATCACGGGGCCCACTGGTCTTACATAGACGTATATAGGGAAACTTTTAGAAATATTCTTGTCTGAAACCAGAAGGCCCATGACTTTGACATTTGTTATTCAGTTTCATTTAGTGGACCTCTACCAAAATTGTTCAAATTATGGACCTGAGGCCAAAAATTGCCCTGCCCCGACACCTACATATAAATCTCTTAGCTCAGGTGAGCCATCTAGGACCATCATGGTCCTCTTGTATATTTATCGGATTAAAATATAGATTATGGGAGCTCGTTAGAGCTACATAGAAGTGAGGTTTAAGGAGGTTAAATATATATAAAATATATAGGCATGTTTTCCTGATGGGTCCAACCCTATAGGAAACACCAGTTACAAAAGGCTGATGATTGTCATAGCTGGCAGGCGGACGCCGAGGAAAGGCTCTCAAGGGACTGTTCTCAATATCAGGACGAAAACATGCCTATACAATTACACTGTAACCTTTATCGCCGAAAAAATGAAAATTTTAAGGTGAAAAATTGTGATATTTTTCTTATTTCTGCTCAAAATATAGATTGTTGGCACTCGTAAGAACTGCCTCATCGAGGCGGTTCTAACAAGTACCACAATCTATATTTAGAGCAGAAATAAGAAAAGTAAGGTATACCCCCGGAAACCCTAGTTTTACTATATAAAATGGGGTTCAACGGGGTCAAAATTATATAGGCGTGTTTTCGTCATGAATAGCTTCATTTGTTTCCTATCATTGAAAAAGTATGATCACACGTTACGTAATAATTGGTTACTGCCAGGTGACATTGTGAATATTGACCTTTAGGCAATAAAGTCCTGGCATTTAAGGTCATGTTCAGAAGAGTCATTACGATAAACTGCCCATTCAATTTGTGACGGTGATTCCAAATGTTTTATGAAACCCACAAAAGATTCACGTGAAATGACTACTCGTTTAAGATCTGTTTGTTAGCAAGTCTAATGATACCTCTTGTGTTTGCAGGTGATGTCGACGATACCCCAAAGCACATTTTGTACAGGTACCTGTCTGAGCGTTTGTACCAACAATTATCAGAATTTAACGGCTTATCTGCTGAATTGAGAGATAAAAACGTTAAACATAGAACTACAGAAGAAATACTTATATCATTTGTAAAATCGAGATATGCCTGGGAATTATCGTGTTATATATTTGGAAGTTATTTTGAAGGCACTACAACTGCAGGTCTTAAATCTGACATTGATCTTGTATTCGTATCAGATCGATGTCTGGTAGTTGAAAACATGTTAGGTGCCCAGAAATACACACATTGTTTACTCATGGTTCGAGACTCTTACACTCCTCCTGGTTATGTTAAACTACAACCTGTTATAAGAGGCTCTCAGGATATTAGTGATACGTGCATTTTTAGTGTTTTCGATAAAGAAAATGTGGCTGTAGATAAGGCTGCCACGATTAATCGGATAATCGATTAATTGATCGCTAGATTCCAGAAATATGATTATCGATACTGATTTTTCGTAATCGATTATTTTCTTAGTAGAATTTACCAGCCAAAGAAATTTCTTAAATAGCTAGATGAGTGGCAAACAGTGCAGACCCTGATGAGACGCCGCGTTCTGCGGCGTCTCATCTGGGTCTACACTGTTTGCTCCGGCCTGTCTGTGCAAATACCTAGAGTTAAGTACAACATATGGTAAGAGTCATATTCAGACAGAAAGCCAGACAGGTAAAATAATGACCAAATCTCCAGTGATTACTGATCGATTATTTATCGATATGGCAAGACCGATAATCGATTATCATTTCAGCACCGATTAGCCAGCCCTAGCTGTAGATAAGACGGGCAGACGTGTCTTCATCATACCCAACATCGCCGCACCTGGTTTCGTTCGCCATGGGCCAGCATTAACAAAACATTTCAGATCCCTCTTGCCAATAGATCATGTCTTTGCATATAGATGTCGAAAGTGGCCGACATATGCGTCTGAGTGGTTCACTAGAAAACGCCTCTTCAAATGGCCCACTGATGACATGATCACAAAATGTAACACTTTATGGTGTTTCCTTGTTTTTGTAGGGCACCCAAACAGTAGTGAGACAGACAAAGAGTGGCGAATTTCGTTTTCATTACAGGAAAGGTTATTGGTAACCAGCTTTAATGCAGTTCAACTACAGTGCTACGTTCTCTTGAAAATTATCAAAAAAGAAATTATTGCAAAAGTTGTAAAAGAGGACTCTTTAACGTCGTATCATTGTAAGACATGTTTATTTTATATGATTGAAAATAACCCTGCAGAATTCTGGGAGGCTGATAAAATACTTGTTTGTATGGAAACTTGCTTAAAATGGTTACTTAAATGTACAGAAACAGGTATATGCTCCAACTATTTTATTCCGGAGGAGAATATGTTTGAAGGACGGATATTGGGACACAAACAAAACCTACTGCGAGAAACTCTAAGCAAAATACTTTCGTCAGTTGTCAGTTGCATATCAAATCTGAAGACGGATATGATAGGAGATTTATTTACGGGAAGAGTATCATTTGGAGTACTCGTTTCTGAATTTAAACCATTGAGAGAATACCGTTATGCTGAATCAATGTTTGACGCAATACGTACTTTAATGCAAGTGGTTAGGAATGCACTTTTGTTACGTAATAAAAACACTGACATCGGCCTGAGAAAACTGCATTCTGCGATCAGAACTACAGAAATAGTGAATGAACATACTGTAGAAGAGACAAGAGAAGCTCTTTCTCCATTTGAAAATTATATTGACATATATCTGATGTCAGTTGCAATACATGATAAACGTAATCAAGTGGGCGAATGGGTTATACTGCAAATGATGAATAGCGAAAAGTGGGACCAGATTGCACAGCAAACTGATTCATTCTCAGCAAAGTTAAAACAGGCGTCACTCTTTCATGCGCTCGGAATACATACACATGCTATGGACATCCTTTCTTACCTGGAGCTCTCCCTCATATGTCAAGTTTCATTCTGTGGTTGCTTCATGGATGACGATAACTTTAATACCCAACGGGTTGTTAGGGAATTAGTGCAACACCTACCAATATCGTCAATTGCTCATTTACTGCGTAAGTATTTGATACCATGCGTGGTATTTCTACCCGAAGAAGGAAATCTGATTCCTCCAGCTTTGCATTACGAAATGTTAAGATCAATCGGTTCTCCACAAGGGAGCCAAAAGAAGTGGTTCCTCTGGACTGTAGTTGATGGGAAGGTTCTGCTGTACTTCTTGATGTACTTAAGTCACCACCATCTTAATATGGAAGAAAACGCTGCCGCTGATGCTAATAAAATAGAGAGCATTCTCAAAACTGATAAACTTCTAGGTCACAAAGAAACAGCTTATAATCTTCTCGGCTGGATATACAAGCAAACAGGACATACCAATGAAGCTGTGGAGTGTTTCAAAAAGTCGATTGCTGTTCATCGGACACATAATGCTGCATTTTGGCATTTAGCTTTTCTGATATGTAATCAAGCGGAACATTGAACCCATATAGGATACAGGATGTAGTTTGTCTTCTCGTGTGCACACATGCTGTAGTGTGTATTTTCATGTGCCACAGACTGAATTTCACCATCTATGATGTCTCTGAAGAACATTTTATCAGTTGTCACCTAAGTAAATTGCATTGAAACACATTGTCCGGATAACGATATGCTATCTCAGGACAAGTGAGCTTTATCAGGTCAACGTGACGTTGCACTTTTATGAAGAAACCGGACTTGTAAACCGGAGTGTTATTATATTATTATAACTTGAAACATTTGGGGAAAATTACATGAAAAAATTTCATAGGAAAATTTGCGTTCAGATAATGCATACTATATGGACCGATTATTGCACGCCGGAATGTTGGGAAGCATTGAGGACAATCGATAACTGTTCATTAATTACATATTTAAAGAGTGTGCAAGGGGGTAACTGATAAACAGAATACCACGTTCGTGCCATTTGATATCAAGTTTATCAGGCCCCGCTTCGAGAAAGCGTGCAGAATCGCTCGGCCAGCCTCACGATTCTACAAGCGTTTCCCAAGCCTTGCCTGATAAAGTTAATAAAGAAAGACGCGAACCTGGTATTCTCTATTTATCAAGGCAGGCTTTATTTTCTCGTGTTCGAACACATCCTATGGTACATATTTACTTGACAAGGCTCGCTCAGCCCTAACGGTTCCAAAATGGGGCATTGACAAACGGTGAAGAACCCGATCAGACGCCGCGTTATGGTCTAATAAGGGTTTATCCTGCCTGCTTGTCCTTTTGACTTTCCGCTGTTGGTGTTTCCGTTGGGGTCTGGTTTTTTCATGTTTGAGGTTCTTTCCCTTTGGTGTCTCAGATGGGAGGTGTGGGTTAATTGTATCGGTTCCTGATCATTGCCTTCACTTCTGTTTAGGGTAAGGAATTGGATGTGAAACTTACAATGACTAAAATAAACCTTATATTCTATGAATTATGTCTCCCTGGAAGGGTTTGGGAGACATGTATTAATATTTTCCCTTAGTCTGTCTGTCCGTTCGCCTGTCTGTCTGTCGTGTTTGCTCTGTAATTAGAAAACTGAGATATTTTCATGAAACTTCACACAAATGTAAAGCACCATGAGACGACGTGCAGAACACAAAAATCGTAACTCTGGCTTGCCAACTTTTGGAATTATTTTCCTTTGAACATTTTGAATAGCCATTTCTACCTGAGCAACTGCTCTTACAGTTTTATTCCGATCCTTTTGAAACTTTATAAACATTTTGATATAGGTCAGACTCAATGACGGCTTTGGCATAAATCTTTGTTATAAGAGGGCGGATGCCTGATGCTGTTGCTGTCGCTGGGCCCATCGTGGTTTAACTAATGATTTTCTTTAGCTCTGGCGTACAGTGTGAAGGGGGTCATCTTTGCTTCATATCAGTGTTTGAATTTGATTAATGTCTCTGTGATAATGCATTGATTGAGTTAGGAAATCGTTATGCAAACCAAATAGTTAATGTTTATTGTTGGGAACAATACCCTAACCTAGGGCGAAGATTCGGCCTGTAAAATATCTTTAAGCCCCCCCCCCCCCCCCACTCCTCCCCCCAGTGGCATATGCTGCTGACCGTTCTAAGGCGGTAGTTTTGGTGTTGGTCTTTTGCTGTTTTTTTTTGTTTTTTTTTTTTTGTTTTTTTTTTGTTTGTCTGCGAACTGGTTGTGAGTTGTTGTTTAGTGTTTTCTAACGATTTGATCACCCCGTGTGGGGAAGAGAGGGCTGATTGTTCCATTTCATAAACACTCGTATTTTTTCTTGTTTTGTGTATGTTTCCCCTCCCTCTTGTTGTCGAGAGTGTGTTGCGTCTTGTGATTATGGCGCTCCCTGGGTCTTTATTTGAAATTTCTGAAAATGTGCCTGTGGGTTTTTCATAATCCTTAAATGATTTTTCACTATTTTTTTTTTCATTTTTTAACGAAGACTTTTTTGCATGATCAGTTGTAGTAGGTACCTTGTTAATGAAACTCCTACTTCAATCTTATACCGATCCTCCTGAGGCAGTTTCATCACGAAAACTCGCATATACAAATACATTGTAAATTTTACCGCCAAAAATACGAAAATTTTATAATGAAAAATGTGATATTTTTCTTGTTTCTGCTCAAAATAAAGATTGTGGGTACACGTTAGAACCGCCCCACAATCTATATTTTAGAGCAGAAATATGAAAAATAATGTTTACCCCTGCAAACCCCAGTTTTACTACATAAAAGTGGGGTTCAAGGGGGTAAAAATTATATAGGCGTGTTTTCGTGATGTATGCCGATCCTCCTGAAACGCCACATGGTCTGAAGATATACATGCGCTTTTGACAGAATCTTGAACTGAATTGTTTCACTTTTGTCACATTTAACTTAGACTTTTTTTCATGCTTCAATACCCTTGAAATGCCTTGTGAGCGGAACTCCTCCTACAGTTTTAAATCGATCCTCCTAAAACTTCATATGTGTCTGAAGATATGTATGTGCGTTTAACAGAGTCCTGAAATATTTTTGTTTTACTTTTTGTTTTCACATTGTTACTTAGACTTTTTTCATGCTTCAATACTATGAACGTGCATATGGCGTAAGTACCTTGTGAGCGTAACTCTTTTTACAGTTTCAAACTGATCTATTCAAACTTACCCATGTTTTACACATGGTTTAATACAGACCTGAAGATGAGTGTGTTTTTTGTGTGTGTTTTTAAAATAATTTATTGTGAAATGATTTATTTTTCACTTATTTTCACATTTAAACTCAGATTTTTTTTTTACCTCTAACACTATTAAAGTGTATGTGTATTTAGGTAACTTGTGAGCGCAACTCCTTTTACAGTTTCTAACTGATCTGTTAAAAATTTACACATGTTTTAATACAGACCTGAAGGTGAGTGTGTTATGTTGTTGTTGTTTTTTTATAATCGGGAAATGATTTATTTTTCACTTATTTTCACATTTAAACTCAGATTTTTTTACCTCTAACACTGTTTAAGTGCATGTGTATTTAGATACCTTGTGAGCGCAACTCCTTTTACAGTTTCAAACTGATCTGTTTAAACTTTACACATGTTTTAATACAGACCTGAAGATGAGTGTGTTTTTTGTTGTTGTTTTTTTTTTCATAATCCTGAAATGATTTATTTTTCACTTATTTTCACATTTAATCTCAATTTTGTTTTACCTCTAACATGTCACGGTATTAGGTACCTTGTGAGCGCAATCCCTCTTACACTTTTACGTTGCATCAAAGTTGATCCGTTTGAAACTTTACACATGTTTTAATCTAGGACTGAAAATGCGCAGGTGTTGTTTATTTATTTATTCTATTTTTTTCATGCACCTGAAGTTATTTTGTTTTACTTGTTTTTTTAACTTAGACGTTTTTTTTTTTTTATTTTTGTTTCAGCTCGAACATTACGAAAACACGCCTTGAGGGTCACTGATGAGGCCTAATTGGCCGAAACTAGCTAGTCTGGCCCAGAAAACAAGTACACTCCATATTTTTCAGTTTTGTGGTGTATTCCTTGCTTCATAAGGATAACCCTTTTATAGAACATATTTGACGTCACTGCAGCTGATGTGTGGGAATGTGTGGCGGCCGTAAAAATTCTCCCTGTCCTACATCATAGTGTAGTTTATATTTTCTTGTCCTTTGGGATCATGGATTCCATTGTGGAATTTAGAAAATATTTTGAGGGTCACTTATGAGGCCTAATTGGCCTAAACTAGCTAGTCTGGCCCAGAAAACAAGTACACTCCATATTTTCCAGTTTTGTGGTGTATTCCTTGCTTCCAAAGGATAACCCTTTTATAGAACAAATTTATAATTTTGACCACCTTCAACCCCACTTTTATATAGTAAAACTGGGGTTTGCAGGGGTAAACGTAATTTTTCTTATTTCAGCTCTAAAATATAGATTGTGGGTACTCGTTAGAACCGCCTCGATGAGGCGGTTCTAACAAGTACACACAATCTATATTTTGAGCAGAAGTAAGAAAAATATCACAATTTTTCATCTTAAAATGTTCGTGTTTCCGGCGGTAAAGGTTACAGTGTATTTGTATAGGCGTGTTTTCGTAACGAACTTTTACAATTTATAGGAAGTCGCTAGTCGTGTGGGCAAGTCCTCTTACAGTTTGAGCCATTACGATAACACACCCGTGCGGCATATTGCATTTTTCACATCTCCAAAACGGTTACTTCCCTTATGAAAATCCGTGAGATTTTTATTTTAAATGTTCAAAACATAGGTTGAGGGTGCTCCTAAGAACCGCCTCACGAGAACTCACAACCAATGTCTTGGGGCAGAAATAAAAATAATGTATACCCCCGTAAACTCCAGTTTTCTATATATAAAGTGGGGTTTAGGGGGTCTTCATTTCAGGGACTTGTTCACGTGATGATAATAATGCCCTGTTTCATTGTACACAAGTCTCTTCATTGCGTTATACATGTACTTTGCCTTGACGACGCAACAGCAAGTATGCGAGAGATGGTCCGTAAGAACTCAACTCAACTCAACTCAACTCAACATAACTTTATTTTCACTCAGGCCACACATGGCGGCAACATGAGACAAGTAACAAACATTTTCAAACATACATGGCGTAGTGTATAGATGCCAAAATGTGCTGAGGAATCTTTATAACAGGAGTGGACAGATAAAGTGGGTGGGGAAAAGCATCAGTATTGATAGTAGTAGTAGTAGTAAGTAATAGTAGTAGTAATAGTAATAGTAGTAGTAGTAGTAGTAGTAGTAAAGTAGTTGTTATAACATTAATATAGTGGTTATAGCAGTAATAGTATGTATAAGCATTGCGTGCACAACGGATCATTCATTATTATTAAACATAGAATTGCGTTTTTTTTTTTTCTCTCTCTCTCTAAATAACGCCTTTATCATAACACTGTATAATAATGGTTGCCCGTCCTTCGCCCTCATCATCATTAGGGGAAGTAGGGCACCATCACTGGGTCGAAGCCAAGAATGAGGCTTTAGGTACAAGCTTAAATATGTAGCCGGTTTGGCTTTGTTAAAACATTTACATCTCGGTTGGCACGCAACGTCAAAACGACGTCATATCAACGTCGACGCGTCACCATATCGCGTCGACGCCGATACGACGCCACTCCGACGCCGCGTGCCTTCCAGGACTACTTGAAGAAGAAGAAGAAGAAGAAGAAGAAGAAGAAGAAGAAGAAGAAGAGCAGCAGCAGCAATTAAAAGGAGGTTAATGTTTTGCTGAAAACAAACATATTAATAAATTGGTAAATTTCATGCATAGCTTGACCGCATATGACTGATTTTACTCTTAAACCTCGATGAAATTTTTATTATCTCTTGTAGGTATGTTATCATTATCATAAGCATGAGCATTGGTCTCTAAACAGCTACCTTCGTTTTATTTGAATAAGTGGATTAATCTACTCGGTGCACGAAATGATAGCAAAGAAAAAAAGATGTGATAAGCATGAAAATAAAATCTTTACTTAAAAGGATTCTATATTAGCCGGCCAGGGCATACCGGGGGTTGAAAACACCTATGCTGAATCCTAAAAAAATGCTTATAATATTATATTTACTCTTACAGAGAAATTCTAACACAACGCGCCTATATAGGCAATGGAAAATAACTGTGTTTTATTCTACAACAAATCACAACAAGGTAGAGAGTGACGAGTGACGTCATTAAAACTGTCAATTTATGACATCACTAGTCGATTTCATTGACGTTAGACGGTGTAACGTCATATTCTCGCATCGAAAACGTTAGAAAAGGATATAAATGCATGTGTTTCAGTCAATAATTTTAGCGGGACTTTTAACAATGGCAAAAAGTTGTGAGATTTTAAAGGAAACAACATCATTATTGCCGATTTTCAACCTGTTAGAAAAAAAAAAAACAGATCAGCTCTAGTTTGTGATTTGTTGAGTAATTAATCACAGTTTGTCGATTAGTTGTTAGCAGACAAATCACGCGCGCTGCTTTACAACTGACCTCCAAACTGTGATTTATTACTCAACAAATTTTAGTTAGGAGCTGATCGATTTCTAAAATAAAACCAAAGATCACATTACGCTAACACAGCTGTGTGACATAGTGCATTCTGTCATACACTGTATCCCCATAAATGCGGCGCCGGGGCTTGAAGAAATAAATGGCCTGCATGATGCTTCCACGCTGTGGTGAAACCGACCGGCCACGAGAACTGGTAAACCGCTTAGACCAGGCAAAGCGGTACGAGTCGGACCGACTTTGCTTATAAACCATATTGGTTTCATTGGGCGACAGGGCTTGAGATGTCATTTCATCTCAATGTCGGGTAAAAGTCCCACAAAATTGGAAGCGAGGTCTCCAAAATGACCTATGCAGTGCTGACGTGGACGCTAAGCCACAAATCTAACTCAAAAAATCTCCAAAATGGTTATTTTGTAATATTTGTCTTACTTACTACCTAAACGTAGGTTGTGGGTGCTCGTCAGACCCGCGTAATTTAGGCGGTTCTAAAAGTAATATATAATCCTATACTTCCAGTTCACCATCATTACGAAAACACGCCTATACAAATACATTGTAAGCTTTATCGGCGAAAAAAATGAAAATTTTAAGGTGAAAAATTGTGATATTTTTCTTATTTCTGCTCAAAATAAAGATTGTGGGTACTCGTTAGAACCGCCCCATCGAGGCGGTTCTAACGAGTACCCACAATCTATATTTTAGAGCAGAAATAAGAAAAATAAGGTATACCCCTGTAAACCCCTGTTTTACTATATAAAAGGGGGGTTCAAGGGGTTCAAAATTATATAGGCGTGTTTTCGTGATGATTACAAGCGATTTGATAGGTTGAAATAAAAGTTAATACTCGATTGAAATAAATAAATAAATAAATAAATAAATAAATAAATAAAAATAAAACATAACTCACTCAGATAAGACAGGAGCACGGTGATGGACCAACTTTGATTCAACGCCAAGCTGATGTTGAGTCGACGATGGTCCGGCACGGTGCCATTGCTTGTCAACGTGGAATACCTCGGGTTACTAAAACACTTCTAGGAATATCTTTTTTGCACCATATGTTTAATTGTATTGATAATGGAGGATATCATTCAGTATGTTTCTATATTGATTACATACTTACATACCGGCCCCGATAGCTCAGTTGGTAGAGTGTCCGCTCCAGGGCACGGGAGGTCACGGGTTCGATCCCGGGCCGCGACATACCAAAGTCGTTAATAATGGTACTAGCTGCTCCTCGCTTGGTACTCATATTTACGGGGTAGAGCTAGGACTGGTCGACCCAGTGTCAGGATAATGTGACTGGGTGTGGTATCATGTAATGTGTCTGGGACATGATACTTCAGTGAGACAGCACTATTAAAGTGAGCATTGAGCTCCCTGTCGCAACCAGACATCGTCGTGATATGACTGAAAAATTGTTGAAAGCGACGTTAATCCCGAATTCACACACACATACATACATGCATACATAAATACATACATACATACATACATACATACATTACATACATACATACATACATACATACATACATACATACATACCGGCCCCGATAGCTCAGTTGGTAGAGTGTCCGCTCCGGGGATAGGGAGGTCACGGGTTCGATCCCGGGCCGCTACATACCAAAGTCGTTAAAAATGGTACTAGCTGCTCCTCGCTTGGCACTCAGATTTACGGGGTAGACCTAGGACTGGTCGACCCAGTGTCAGGATAATGTGACTGGGTGTGGTATCATGTAATGTGTCTGGCACATGGTACTTCAGTGAGGCAGCACTATAAAAGTGAGCATTGAGCTCCCTGTCACAACCAGACACCGTCGTGATATGACTGAAAAATTGTTGAAAGCGACGTTAAACCCGAATTCACACACATACATACATACATAGTCGATCTCCCTAGACAAATTATCACAATATTATGCATGTATTACTTGTACATGGTCAAATATGATATACAGTAAAACTTCGATGGCTCGAACTCCGATGGCTTGTTTACTATGGATGAGTCGAATCCGTTCTTGAGTCCGCAGGGCGTTCCTCCAAATACGATAAAGGGGTACTTTAGGAAGATTTTCTTGCAAATGTATGCTGTGTGTACTCATTAGAATCGCCTCGATGAGGCGATTCTAATGAGTACACACAACGTACATTTATGTACTGATTAGCAAGCAGTTATAGTCTATCGCCATTGATTGTTTGTTTATATTCACTTTGTTTGATTCCCTTAATGTTTACATGTTTGTAAACCTGAGATTTTTACGGAACCCGGGAAGGGACATGATTTTTTTATTTTATAAGTTGTGCGCACAAGATAATATCTTGTTCGCACAGCTTCCCAAGATCTATGTTGTGCGCACAAGACAATATGTTGTGCGAACAAGATAATATCTTGTGCGCACAAGATATTAAGTTGTGCGAACAAGAAATTATCTTGTGCGCTCGAGATAATATGTTGTCCGCACAAGATAAATTATGTTGTCCGCACAAGATAATATCTTGTGCGCACAACATATTATCTTGTCCGCATTAGATAATATCTTGTTCGCACAACATATTTAAAAAAAACATCATTTCCCTTCCCGGGTTCCGTAGATTTAAAAAAAAATCTGAAATTCTGAATTCTGATAAATTCCTTGAACAAGAATCTCAGATCCAGGTAGTAATATACGGTCTGAAGAAGTTTTCTGATCGGGATCTTCATGGTTTGTCACACAGTTTATGAATTTGTTGCAATAATTTGCATCAAGTAATTTGATTGGTTGCTAATCAGTAGTAGCCAGTAGGTGTGGCGTGTTTGAATATTCGGCAGGACAGGGATTAATGGATGATCTGGGGATGCGGGCCTGGAAGATTCTTCATTTTACCCCCCATGACCTAGGACAAACAGATTTTGGTAAATTTCAGTGCAACTGGACATGATTTATTACTCGTTCCTTTAAGGCATTGCTCACCATGGCGTGTGGACGTGTGGGGTTTTCCAGTCCTGGGTTGTACTCTCTGGTTCTGCTTGCGCCGGTTGGGCCTCGTCGGCATCATATTTGTATGCTGGGGGGGGGGGGGGTGACTTGTTTGAGTGGCCAGGGGTTGCAACTTTCCTCAGATGTATTTTTGTGGCACCGAAGACTTTCAAGAAATCAATACGATAATACACCCGTGCGACATGGAGCATTTCTCACATCTCCAAAATAGCTATTTTTTTTCTGATGAAAATCAGTGATGTTTTTCTTATTTGTGCTGCAGGCATGGGTTGTGGGTGCTCGTTAGAACCGCCTCGTTGAAGCGGTTCTAACGGGTACCAACGGCCGGTGACTTAGGGCGGGAGGGGGGGGATGTTATGGACCCCCGTAGACCCCAGTTTTCTCTATATGGAGTAGGGTTTAGGGGGTGTTGTTCACGTGTTGTATTCAGGAATATTAGTTTTTCACAGTGTACATTCAAAATGGACATTGACAGAAAGTGGTGTGACTAAAGCCTGTCTCACACAGAACACACGGCTTATACGGTTGGCCACCCGTGTAAACCGTACATACAACCGAACTAACCGTGGCATTATCCGAGTTACACTCGGGCCATTCGAGTGTATCCGTGAAAGCCGTGTATGATTTTTAAAACTTTTAAAAAAACTGGCACGGGTGCCCTGTCCGTGAATGATCGTATTAGCGATCGTACAAGACCGTGAGAGACCGTGTGAGACCGTATATACAACCGCACATGAAGTCCACTCCACGAGTGAGCTCAACCGTGTCAATATCGTATATAAATCGTATGGAATCGTGTGAAACCGTTCCCAAGTCCTACATCCAACACCCGGATTAACACTCGAATGTCACACGATTATCGAACGATTCACACGAGTGTACACACGGTTTTATACGATCGCCATACGACCAATACGGTTTCATACGATCGCCATACGACCAAAACGGTTCAAGTACGAATTATACATGGTCAAGTACGACCAGACACGGTCTCTACGTCTGTACAAAGCTCGTGTATGATCATACAGCACTCGAACACAACAGAAAACACAACTACCTGCTGCCACCTTGAAACAACAGAGTACTTGCTACATAATGCCTCCAAAGAAGTAGGTCACCAAAAGAATCCCCATGGAAGATTCTATCTGCGAGAATCCAAAAAGGGCCACCAAGGCCCTCCGACCACCTCAACCTGTTGACCCTGTCTTCTTTGGAGCCATTCTCTTGTCCAAACTTGTCTCTTTTTTTTTCTCCTTCTGTTGGCTTGTTCTTGTCTCCCCTCACGCCTTCTGGTCAAAATAATCTCAATGTCTATCAGTCTTATCATGATTTCTAATTCCCTTATTCTGTCATCTGCCATTTTGATAACTTCTCTGTTGAAAGTTCGAAAATTTATGAAGCCAAGCCATCAAAACGAGTCAATTTATATCAAAGCATACACGAATGTGTGATAATGCGAGCATAACTCGAACAAAAGTCGGTGGGACCGTATGTAAGCCCTGTAAATGTCAAGTTAATCGAGTAAAAGTCGTGTTTAATCGTACTAGACCGTAACAGACCGTACTATACCGTACTTGGAACCGTACAACAATCGTATGAAAGTCGTTTTGCGAATCGTGTTCCAACCGTGACAAACCTTGCTTGACCGAGTATATCCGTGCTTTGTTCGTACATACTCGGGCTACATTCGCGTCTAAATCGTACCAACTCATCCACAGGCACGGTTGGAGCTCAATACTCGTACCAGTCAACCCGTGTATAACCGAGTATACCGTATTGGAACCGGGTGCCCAACCGTGTTCTATGTGAGACAGGCATAAGTACTATCATGCACAGTTTCTTGTCAAAGGACACATTGATCTAGTCAGTGGCATATTAATGTTTGATCTTCGGGGTTGTATTCTCTGGTGATGTTTGCAATGGTCATGCTCCAGTTAGCATCACAGTTGTGTGCTCTGGAGGCTGACTAGTGTAAACATTTTGCTCTTCATTGCCAATGTTTGCAACATTCATCAGATGTTTGTTTTGTGTTTCATTTGTTGAAAGTTTTGACTAATGCTCCAGTAGGAGTAACAGTTGATGATAAAATCTTGAAAAAAAATCTTGAAATCTTGAAAGCGTTCGATTAAAAATGGAAAATTATTCAAAAGTTAGGAGACAAATAAACAGAATTTAAAGACTTCACGTTTTTTTTTTTTTTTTTCGCTTAGAGTCCTTTCAAAGATGGCAGCAGCTAATGGAATAATTATTCCGCCTTGGCCGTTGGTAAATTAATTCTTACTCTTTTGAAAGAATTACTGAAATTTTGGTGATAATTTTAACACTTCGATTGGAAAATTGAAATTATAAGGAATGTATTATCTTTTTTTATTTCTTTCTTTTTTTTTTTTTTTTTTTTTTCTTTTTTTGATTTTGTCGGTGTGTAAACTTCGGCGAATCACACACAAACTTGGTTCATGCAGTTTGTGAGTGATTCGCCGCAGTTTACACATCGATAAAATCCACAAAAATGAAATTCCATCCCATACTAAACACAAGTTTTCTCTATGTAGAATTGGGTTAACAGCAGTGTTAATCTCACGAACTTGTAAACGTAATGAACTGTAGTATGTAGTTTTATTCAGATATTTCATCTTCCTGACTACTATTATCATTATCCACAGCTGGCCCGCTGTCATATACCGGCCCCGGCTCTGACTCTTGTTCTGAATTGCCAGGGGCAGCTGCTACTACGCCACATCCATATATTATCTTCGGCGCCAGGAAGTAGAATTCTTCAGGACGAATGACATTGTCCCCTGAAAGATATACATGTATAACCCGTCATTTTATCAAAGGCCTTATCAATAAAGTGGAATTCCGCTTTTAATACCATCTAAAATTAAAACTAATTCTGCTCTTAAGGGGAATGGGAACACCTGTCAGATTTTTCCGCCATTTTGCAAAGGGAGACAACTTTCAGGACTTCCTGTACGCTTTTCTGTAAGGCCTCACCCACTGAAAAAGGGGTCTACTCTTAAAGGAAAGAATTTGCTCCTCAGGAGCAAATTCTTTTCTTTAAGAGTTGACCCCTATTGACACGGGAGACAAAAATTCATTTGCAGGAGTTGCCTCCCCATAAGGTATTATACACAAAACTTATTTAGAAGGTTTTGGTTATACTTTCACCGGCCCCGATAGCTCAATTGGTAGAGTGTCCGCTCCGTGGAACGGGAGGTCACGGGTTCGATACCGGGCCGCGACATACCATAGTCGTTAAAAATGGTACTAGCTGCTCCTCGCTTGGCACTCAGATTTACGGGGTAGAGCTAGGACTGGTCGACCCAGTGTCAGGATAATGTGACTGGGTGTGGTATCATGTAATGTGTCTGGGACATGAAACTTCAGTGAGGCAGCACTGTAAAAGTGAGCATTGAGCTCCCTGTCGCAACCAGACACCGTCGTGATATGACTGAAAAATTGTTGAAAGCGACGTTAAACCCGATTTCACATACACACACACACACACACACACGGTTATACTTTCTTCGCGTTTTCTACAATCTGTGTCCTCTGTTACATCTAAATGATCACCTTCGAGATTGATCAAAAGTGGTATTATAGACAACTTTTGAGCAGCCCCAAAGGTGGTCTCTTATTCCTAGTACAGTAAAATTCCTATATTAAGACCACCTTTGGTGCGGCTCAAACGTGGTCTATGAGACCACTTTTGATCAATCTCAAAGGTGATCATTTAGATTTATACACCACTTTAACAATCCCAAAGACGGTCTTAATACAGGCATTTTACTGTACGCGTCCTACGAATGTACAGCTTAACTTCCAACAGCTTAGTCACATCTGGGACCGTATAAATGTGTTCGAAACAGATGTTTGGGTCATTGAGGTTTTCCGGAGTTTTTTTTTTATAAGCTCACCTGACCGAAGAGCATGGTGAGTTTTTTGACGGCGAGGTGTCCGTCGTCGTTGTTCGTCGTCCGTCGTCCTTCGTGCGTCGTCCGTGCGTAAACTTTTTTTGTGAACTGTCTAGAGGTCATATTTTGCGCCAATCATCATCAAACTTGGTCAGAATGATAATCATGACAATATCTCGGCCAAGTTCGCATATGGGTCATGTTGGATCAAAAAGTAGGTCAAAGACAAATATTGTGAACACACTAGAGGCCACAGTTTTGATCCGATCGTCATCAATCTTTCTCTGAATGATCATCTTTACTATATCTCGATCAAGTTCGAATATGGGTTATGTCGGGTCAAAAAGTAGGTCAGTAGGTCAAATAATAGAAGAATCTTGGGAACACACTAGAGGCCAAAGTTTTGGTCCGTTCATCATTAATCTTGTTCAGAATGATCATCTTGATAATATCTCCGTCAAGTTCGAATATGGGTCATGTCAGGTCAAAATGTAGGTCAGTGGGTCAAATGATAGAAAAACATTGTGAACACATCAGAGGCCACAATTTTGGTCCAATTCTGGTTCAGAATGATCATCTTGACAATATCTCAGTCAAGTTCGAATATGGGTGATGTCGGGTCAAAAGTAGGTCAAATCATAGAAAAACCTTGTGAACACACTAGAGACCACAGTTTTGGTCCGATCATCACCAACCTTGCTCAGAATAGTAGTCTTGACAATATCTCGGTCAAGGTCAAATATTGGTCATGTCTGGATAAAAAGTAGGTCAGAAGGGCAAATCATAGAAGAACGTTGTGAAAACAATAGAGGCCACAGTTTTGGTCCGATCATCATCCACCTTATCCAGAATGATCAACTTGGCAATACCTCAGTCAAGTTCTAATATGGGTCATGTCGGATCAAAAAGTAGGTCAGTAGGTAAAATCATAGAAGCACCTTGTGAACACACTAGAGGCTACAGTTTTGGTCCGATCACCAGCAAACTTGCTCAGAATGATTATCCTGACAACAACTCGGCCAAGGTCGAATATGATTCATGTCGGGTTAAAAAGGAGGTCAGTAGGTCAACTCTTAGAAAACATTATGAACACTCTAGAGGCCACAGTTTTGGTCCGATTGTCATCATATTTGCTCAAAATGATCATTTGACAATATCTCGGTTAATTTCGAATATGGGTCTGGTCTAGTCAATAAGTAGGTCAGTAGGTCAGATCATAGAAAAACCCTTCTGAACACACTAGAGGCCCCTGTTTTAGTCCGATCATCATCAATCTTGCTCAGAATGATTATCTTGACAAAATTTGGGTCAAGTTTGAATATGGGTCATGTCAGGTCAAAAAGAAGGTCAGTAGGTCAACTCATAGAAAAACGTTGTGAACACTCTAAGAGGCCACAGTTTTAGTTCAATCATAATAAAACTTGCTCCGAATGATCATCTGGACAATATCTCATTTAAGTTCGAATATGGGTCATGTCAATCAAAAAGGAGATCAGTAGGTTAATTTGTCATAACTTTTGAACCGTTAGAGATAGAGCCTTCATGTTTGGCATGTAGGTTTCTTGTGACAAGGGCTTCCCACTCATATAAAAATTGACCTGTGACCTTGACCTGTGACCTACTTTATCTTAACTTGTGAACCACATGAGACAGAACCTTCATATTTGGCATGTATGTTCCTTATGACAAGGCTTTTCCAACCATTCAAAATTTTTGACCCATCACCTTGACCTTTGACCTACTTTGTCATAACTTTTAAATACTTAAAATACAGTCTTCATATTTGGCATGTGGGTTCCTTGCGACAAGGGCTTCCTATTCATACATTAAATGATCTGTGACCTTTACCTTGACATTTGACCTACTTTATCATAACTTTTGAACCATTTGAGATAGTGCCTTCATATTTGGCATGTATGTTCCTTTTGAAAAGGTCTTCCCATCATCCAAAAATTTGTCTTAAGACCTTGACCTTTGACCTACTTTGTCATAATTTTTAAGCATTTGAGATAGAGCCTTCATATTTGGCATGTAGTGTCCTTGTGAGAAGGGCTTCCTATTCATACAAAAATGACGTGTGACCTTGACCTTGACATGTGACCTACTTTATCATAATTTTTTAACCGTTTGAGGTAGAGCTTTCATATTTGGCATAAATGTTTCTTTCGGCAAGGACTTTCCAACCATACAAAAAATTTGACCTTTGACCTTCTTTCTCATAACTTTTGAACCATTTAAGATAGAGCCTTCATATTTAGCATGTAGATTTCTCGCGACAAGGGGTTCCCACCAATGCAAAATTTTTGACTTGTGACTTTGACCTTTGTCATAATTTTTGAACCATTTAAGG
The DNA here is from genome assembly GCA_963580285.1 of Lucinisca nassula. Lineage (NCBI taxonomy): Eukaryota > Metazoa > Mollusca > Bivalvia > Lucinida > Lucinidae > Lucinisca > Lucinisca nassula. The sequence goes on from OY757015.1 coordinate 104,753,129, forward strand.
TAGAGCGTCCATATTTGGCATGTATATTCCTTGTGACAAGGTCTTCCAACTCATGGAAAAAATTAAGACCTCTGACCTTGACATTGATCTGTGACTTACTTAATCATAACATTGGAACCATTTGAGATAGATTTGGCATGTATATTCCTTGTGGCAATGGCTTCACAACCATACAAAAAGTTTGACCTGTGACCTTGAACTTTGACCTACTTTATCATAACGTTTGAACCATTTGAGTTAGAGCCTTCAAATTTGGCATGTATTTTCCTTCTGTCAAGTCTGCCGCCATTATAGATGCAAATGCATATATTGTGTTTGAGGAGAAGAACTAAATAAGCTGATAGCTTCCGTTCTAATCCTGGTTATAATGTAAGAATTTATATATTGTATTTCGTATGGTGAACAGAGAAATAAATATGTTTAAACTAAACTAAATGGCATCTCAAGCCCTTCCACCGAAGCAAACCAATAGGGTTTATACTCGGACAGGTTCAGAGCTTCTAAACGGTTTACCAGTACTAATGTGCGGTCGGTTTCTGCTCTGCATGGAACCATCATGCAGCCCAATTTATTTCTCCAAGCCCAGATTTTTTCTACTTTTTTTCATCTTGGTTTCCATGGCAACCAGTAAAAATTAGCAAAAGGCCTAGAATCATATGGTAGTTGGTAGATTGCTTAAAGAACATTTCTACGAAAGTTGTATCAAGATATCTGCAAAGGTTTGGCATTTTTCAATTTTTACCCATTATAAGTCTATGGAAAATCTAAGTTGCCATAGCAACCAAACGAAAGAGCCGAATTTCATAAAACAAACTGTAAAGGCAAATATAGTGAATAGTTCGATAAAGTCTCAGCCTCATAGAGCTCTGAGGAGATAATTTTTTAAGTATTTTTTCTATATTTCTTTCCAATGAGCAATAGGCCTAAAATCAAGCGACAGATGGTAGATTGCTTAAGGAACATTTCTATGAAAGTTGTGTCAAAATATCTGCAAAGGTTTGGCAGTTAACATCATGTTTCAATTTTCCCGATTATAAGTCTATAGAAAATCTAAGTTGCCATAGCAACCAAACTAAGGAGCCGAATTTCATAAAAACACTAAACCTGTAAAGGCAAATATGATGAATATTTCTATAAACTCTCAGCCTCATAAAGCATATGGTTTCTTAGGAGATGATTTTTAAGTATTTTTTTTATTTTTTTCACAATGGTTTCCATGGCAACCACTAAAAATGAGCAATAGACCTAAAATTATATGGCAAATGGTTGATTGCTTTCATATTGGTTTCCAAGGCAACCAGTAAAAAGAGCAGTAGGCCTAAAATCAAGCAACAGATGGTTGATTGCTTAAGGAACATTTCTATAAAAAAGTTGTGTCAAAAGGTCTGCAAAGGTTTGGCAGTAAACGCGATTTTTCCATTTTACCCATTATATGTCTATCGAAAATCTAGGCTGCCATAGCTACCAAACAAAAGAACCAAATTTCATAAAAAAATAAAACTAAAACCCTGTAAAGGCAAATATGGTGAATATTTCCTTTAAGTCTCTCTCTCCGACTCTTTAAGTTATCATTTTTTTTTTTTTTTCATTTTGGTTTCCAAGGCAACCAATTAAACTGAGCAATAGGCCTAAAATCATAAGGCAGATGGCTTAAGGATATTGCTTAAAGAATATTTCTATAAAAGTTGGGTCAAAATATCTGCAAATGTTTGGCAGTTAACGTTGTTTTTCAATATTCCCTATTATAAGTCAAGGAAAAATCTTAAGTTGCCATAGCAACCAAATTAAAGAGCCGAATTTCATATAAAAAAACAAACAACAAAGAAACACTAAACCTGTCTAGGCAAATATGGTGAATATTTCCAAAAACTCTCAGCCTCATAGAGCACATGGTTTCTGAAGAGATGATTTTTTAAGTTTTTTTTTTTTTTTTTTTTTTTTTTACTTTTTCATTTTGGTTTCCATGGCAATCAGTAAAAATGAGATACAGGACTAAGATAATAAGACAGGTGGTCGATTGCTTAAGAATCATTTTTATGAAAGTTGTGTCAAAATATCTGCAAAGGATTGGCAGTTAATGCCATTTTTCAATTTTCCCCATTATAAGTCTATGGAAAATATAGGTTGCCATAGCAACCAAACTAAAGAGCCGAATTTCATAAAAAAAACACGAAACCTGTAAAGGCAAATATGGTGAATAGTTTCATAAAGTCTCTTCCTCCTGGAGCATATGGTTTCCGAAGAGATGAATTTAAAGTTTTTTTTTCTATTTTTTTTTTTTTTTTTTGCATTTTGGTTTCCATGGCAAATAATAAAAATGAGCAGTAGGCCTAAAATCATATGGCAGATAGTAGATTGCCTATGGAACATTTCTATGAAAGTTTTGTTTTAATATCTGCAGATGCTTGGCAATAAATGCCATTTTTCAATTTCCCCATTATAAATCTGTGGAAACTATTAGTTGCCATAGCAACCAAATTAATGAGCCGATTTTCATAGAAAAAAATACAATTTTTCAATTCTCAAGCACAAGGATGCTACAGATAAAATATGGGCCCAATCGGCCCAGTGGCTTCAGAGGAGATGTCGTTTGAAAATGTTGACGCCACCAGACGACGACAACGCCGATGCAGATTACAACGGCAACGACGACGGACAACTACCTATTCTATAAGCTCCCCCGGAGCATTCGGCTTTGGTAAGCTAAAAATCAAATTTTCTGTTTCTTTCATGCTTTAAATTGTAATTTGTAGCGCAACTTCAAAGCATCAGCCATCATCACAGAAAACAAACATTCTTAGGGCGATTTCGCGTCCATTTAGGTGTCCACAGTGTTAACTGGTTATAATATTGGATGTAAACTCAAAACAATGACACTGATGCTGATAAACTGATGCACCTGGTAAACAACTTGGGATGTATTTTTATCGAATAGTTCTCTTGAAATTTGCATTTAAATAATGTCCGCAGATGCTAAGCTTGTATGGCTCGCGTGCATTATTTACGTTGCGTATGTGCGAAAAAGTACGTCATCAACGTCGGAATTACGCGAAAACGTGCGTGACGTAATGTCTGACACAATTTATAACGTTTAGCTACATGTAATTGACATGTAACATCCAAAGAAATAATGTGAAATTTTTCGAAGAAACATCGAATTCACAAACAGTGAAAATAAAAATAGTATTGTCACTGTTTCAAACAGTGACAATATCGATTTCGATTTCACGGAGAAATCTCCCCAGCAGGCACAAGTCGCTAAGGCAACGTCAAATCAACGTCGGTGCAACGTCATGACGTTGCACCGACGTCGATGTGACGTTACATAAACGTCATGACGTTGCACCGACGTCGATGTGACGTCACAAGTACGTCATGTGCCTGCTGGGTCTATATTTCACTGAAAAGAAAATTCATTCCTTATAATTCCAGCTTTGTCATCGAACTGATAAAATGTCACGAAAATGGTAAATTTTAGGAATTCTTTCCAAAGCGTAAGAACGAATTTTCCAACGGCCACGGCGGAATGTCTATTCAATTAAAAGCTGTCATATTTCGCGGGATCTGAGCATGTTTGAAAGAAACCCAAGCGAAGAAAAACAAAACAAAAAAAAAGAAAAAAAAAAAAAAAAAAAAAACGCCAGTCTTTTAATTTCAGTTATTTGTCTTCTAACAGTTTCGTTTTCAATAGTTTCTCATCTTTTAATCGAGCGCTGTTAACGTCACTTCAAATAAAATGACGTAATGCGCGGGTCGTAAACGTGTTCTTCGACGTTATGTTGTATTACTACATGTCGCTGTGTGAAATAGTTCTGATATTCTTGCTCATGGACTTTATCGAAGTTTAAAACATTTATTTCAACCAATCAAATCACTAGAAATGTACATAATGATCTAGAATTGGAATTCATTCAAGAAATAACAATCGCAAGATTTTCGTCACCTACCATTGATGACATCCAAATCCCGAAATAATTTTTCAGCGAGAGTGTCATCCTGGAAAACCTCGTGTATCTCATCCCGGCTAATCATACCGTCTGAGTTCAGGTCGTAAATCTTGAACTGGCAGGGACTGGCCACAATGTTCAAATAAAATCTGTCTCGAGGCTAAAATAAATGATAAACCTTAAAGCGGCAATCGCAACTTGGCAGACAAGATTCCAGTACGAAAACACGCCTATACAAATACATTGTAACATTTATCGCAGAAAAAATGAAAATTTTAAGATGAAAAATTGTGATATTTTTCAAATTTCTCCTCAAAATATGGATTGTGGGTACTCGTTAGAACCGCCTCATCGAGGCGGTTCTAACGAGTACCCGCCATCTATATTTTGAAGCCGAACTAAGAAAAAATGAGGTTTACCCCTGTAAACCCAGTTTTACTGTATAAAAGTGGGATTCAAGGGGATCACAATTATTTAGGCTTGGTTTTTTGTGATGCAGGTCGTAAATCTTGAACTGGCAGGGAATGGTCACAATGTTCAAGTAAAATCTGTCTCGAGACTAAAATAAATGACAAGCCTTAAAGCGGCAATCACAACTTGGCAGACAAGAGTCTCAATTAGTTTTCTCTTAGCTTTCAAAGAAAATCGTGCTTGACATTTCATTTGAATCGTATCTGATCAAAATCGGGATTGATTTTTTATTTGAATCGTCTACCAGCAAACGATTCACATAATTCACATCGTTACGAAAACACGCCTATAAATACATTGTAAATTTTACCACCGAAATAAAAAAAGAAAAGAAAATTTTAGATGAACCATTGTGATATTTTTCTTATTTGTGCTCAAAATATAGATTTGGGGTACACGTTGGAACCGCGTCATCGAGGCGGTTCTAACGAGTACCGACAATCTACATTTGAAAGCAGAATACGAAAAATAAGGCAGCCCCGCCCATCAGGGCTTGAAGAAATGTATGGGCTGCATGATGCTTCCACGCAGAGCTGAAACCGACCCGCAAACGAGTACTGATAAACCGCTTAGAGGATCTAAGCTTGCCCAGGTAAAGCGGTGCGAAAAGGTCCGTCCATGCTTATAAACCCTATTGGTTTCATTGGGCGATAGGGCTTGAGATGACATTTCATCTCAATGTCGAGTAAAAGTCCCACAAAATTGGAAGCAAAGTCTCTAAATTGACCTTTACAGTGTTGACGGGGACGTTAAACCTCAAAACAAACAAACAAAACGAAAACTAAGGCTTACCCCTGTAAACCCCAGTTGTACTATATAAAAGTAGGGTTCAAGGGGGTCAGAATTAAATAGGCGTGTTTTCGTGATGTAAGGAAAAAAAAAGATGACATAAATAATTCCCGTGCAAAATTTATTTTACCTTTTCTGTCCGAACTTGCCTTAAGCACTTCACGCATTATTATTTCACCAGTTTCAGAGTGGGTTGAACTCGGTAGAAACTGCCTTAACCCTTGTCCTGCTGAGCCCGGAAATGTCTTATCTTTCAAACAATGAAGATCCGGATAAAATGGCTTCTGAAGAAGCCATCTGATCAGGATCTTCATTGTTTGTCATTCAGCTCATGAATTTGTTGCAATAATTTGCATCGAGTAATCTGATTGGTTGATAATCAGTAGTGGGTGTGGCATATATAAATATTCAGCAGATCAAGGGTTGACTTTAATGATGGAACGCTGCCTAAAGTAACGAATGAAGGTAATGTTGTTGTATCATTTATGGTTGACTTTAGAAAAGGTTTCGAACTAGTAGATCACAATATAATTCTTAAACAGCTAAAAATCGTATTATAAGTGTGGTGCTATTTTTGTGCTAAATTCTAAATTTAGCGAACCACCTAACTGAGGCAATGGCCAAATGTGACCGACTCGGTATATGAAGATAGATATATCCTGTTTTAGTAATAGAACACAGTATCCAGCCTATCCCATTTCCATCTGACCCAGACAAACAAGATTTTCATGCCTTGTTTCAATACATGTTTTATGCATTAGGGGAAAATCAGCACCCTTTTCGTTTCATTCACACATAAGATATTGAACGTAAAATATGGCTAACGATGCAAAGGCAAGCTTTTCGTCAAAAGTTGAGTACCCAACACGAAAACACGCCTATATGATTTTTACCTCCTTGAACCCCACTTTTATATATCGAGGCGGTTCTGACGAGTACCCACAATCTATATTTTGAGCAGATATAAGAAAAATATCACAATTTTTCATATTAAAATGTTCATTTTTTCGGCGAAAAAGGTTGCAATATATTTGTATAGGTGTGTTTTCGTAATGCGTGATGTTATTCGAAAGAAAAAAACAGGTCAGGAAATACACTGCGAGTTGACCAATGTTTATAGGTCTTCCATGAGATAGGCTAATTAAATAGGAAGAAATAGCGATTGCATTACGTATTGCACACGGGAGCGTTTCAACAATTTTACATGATCACCTGCGTATGCGCAAGCTAATAGCCCGTTGGGTCCCAAAATCCCGGGCCAATGGCAACCCGATTATTTGAATGCACGCATTGTTGAAGCGGATTAGGTCCAGGGAAGATGGTTTTCTTTCACGTCTGCATGGGACTTAGATGAGACCTGTCCATCATTATGAGCCAGAAAAGTAAAACTCAAAGTCACCAGTGGGTAGGGCCGGGGTCTCCGAGGCAAAAGAAGTTCAAAACGCAGCCTTCTGCTGGCAAGGTGATGGCAGCTATATTTTGGAACGCACATGGCATTATTATGTTGGGCTTTCTAGCAAAGAAAAGTACAATAGCAGTTGCGTATTATGCAACTTTGCTCGAGCAACTGAGAACTGCAATCCGTGAAAAACGTCTAGGTAAACTCTGCAAAGGGATTCTGCTCCATCAGGAAATTGCAAGAGTCGACACTTGCAAAATTGCAATGGATATTGTTGTGCGGAATGGGAACGAGCTAATACCGCACCCCGCCTTTTCTCAGGGCTTAGCTTCTAGTGACTATTTCATTACAATAACACACCCGTGCGACATTATGCATTTTTCACGTCCAAAACGGCTACTTTTCTGATGAAAATCCATATATTTTTCTTATTTGTACAGCAAACATAGGTTGTAGGTGCTCGTTAGAACCGCCTCAATGAGGCGGTTCTAACGAGTACCCACAACCTATGTCTTGGAGGAGAAATTAAAAAAATATTATATACCCCCGTAAACCCCAGTTTTCTCTATATAAAGTGGGGTTTAGGGGGTGTTCATTTCACGGACTTGTTCTCGTGTCGTCCTATTCCAACTCTTGAAAAAAGATATCAGTGGACGTCATTTCCGGCCCAACGAACAAGTCATGGTGGCAGTTGACAAGGACCCTGGCTTCTTCAGTTCTGAGCTGATGGCACATGAACAGCGTTGGTCCAAGTGTATCATTCTAGAGGGCAATTACATCGAAAAATAAGAAATCGATCTCACCCAGAACTAGTTTAAGTAGGTTTGTTTTTACTCCCCCCTCGTACACTATCATTATTATTATTATCATTTTTGCATTCAGCAACGACTAATTCTAGTTCTTTCGTCAAAGTTTCATTCACTCACCTACATGTTGACATGATACTTCAAAATGATTTTGCAATCCTCGGGTCAAATTTACAAGATGCTCCTGGAATTGTTAAAATGGTGCAAAATGACATGCTTTTAAAAACTGAATAGACTAAAAATAATGTTAATATAAACTGGGCAGAAATAATGCTTGATGCCAGTTTTCTACCTCTTTCATATGATGATTTCATTTTGCAGCTTACAGCTGATGATACATAATGAAAACATTATATAATTTTGAACCCCACTTTTTATTTTGTAAAACTGGGTTTACAGGGGTAAACCCGAGTTTTCTTATTTTTGCTCTAAAATATAGATTGTGGGTACTCGTTAGAACCGCCTCGATTTATCATCTTAAAATTTTCTTCTTTTTTTTTTCGGCGGTAAAGTTTACAATGTATTTGTAAAGGCGTGTTTTTGTAATGTTCTTGGTTTGTAGAATGAATAAAATCTTCGATGGAATTATCAGTAATTCAATAGAATCAGTCTTGAACACATCTCTATGTCACAAATCTTAAATACAAACGCCGATTAACTACTGTTGACCCCTATTGACACGGCAGACAAAAATACTTATTTGCAGGAGTTGCCTCCCCTGAAGGTGTTTCCTTTCCTCTTAAACATATTTTATTCAGAGAGGTTTACAAATTACAACACACATCACGTGAACAAGTCCGTGAATTGAAGGCACCCTGAACTCCACTTTATATAGAGAAAACTGGGGTTTAAGAGGGTAGACACTATTTTTCTTATTGTTGCTCCAAGACATATGTTGTGGGTACTCGTTAGAACCGCCTCAATGAGGCGGTTCTAACGAACACCCTCAATCTATGTTTGCAGTATTTGTAAGAGAAATATCACGGACTTTCATCAGAAAAGTAGCCATTCTGGAGATGTGAAAAAATACACCATCATGCTATGTCACACGGGTGTGTTATCGTAATGTAAACAAACACTGAATTATCAAAAAGATTAGAAAGAAAGCAGCTACAGCTCATAGAGTTCTTCTTCCTAACATCAGGCAATTGTATCCTTTGTGGCGGCTATATCTAGTTTTAAATAAATAAAATAAAGTAATGGGTATGTTGGGGCGAGGGTGTGGATATAGGCAGGCAATGTTACCGGAGTCATTGGATGTCATTACGATAACGCACCCGTGCGACATAGTGCATTTCTTCACATCTCCAATATGGCTACTTTTCTGATGAAAATCTGTGATATTTTTCTTATAAATACTGCAAATATAGGTTGTGGGTCCTATGTCCGTGAAGTTGGCTGCCAGTTGCCAGTTGCCAGTTGCCTATTCAATCGGCAATTGGCAAATGGCATCTAACTTCACAGTGTGGCTGCCAATTCGCTAATTCTATTGAATTGGCAACTGGCAACTGGCAGCCAGCTGCCAATTCGATTTGAGAGGGTTTTAGAGTATAAAAATTGAATAGGTAACTGGCAAACGGCAACCAGTTGCCAATTCGACAATCCTAGTGAATTGGCAACTGGCAACTGGCAGCCAGCTGCCAATTCGATTTGAGACGGTTTTAGAGTATAAGAAATGAATAGGCAACTGGCAAACGGCAACCAGATGCCAATTCGCTAATTCTATTGAATAAGCAACTGGCAACCGGCAGCCAGCTGCCAGTTCGCTACTTCAAAATGAACTGGCAACTGGCAACTGTCAGCCAGCTGCCAATTCGATTTGAGACAGTTTAAGAGTACAACAACTGAATAGGCAACTGGCAAACGGCAACCAGTTGCCAATTCGACAATCCTAGTTAATTGGCAACTGGCAACTGGCAGCCAGCTGCCAATTCGATTTGAGACGGTTTTAGAGTATACGAACTGAACAGGCAACTGGCAAAAGGCAACCAGATGCCAATTCGCTAATTCTATTGAATTGGCAACTGGCAACTGGCAGCCAGCTGCCAATTCGATTTGAAAAGGTTTTAGAGTATAAGGAATGAACAGGCAACTGGCAAACGGCAACCAGATGCCAATTCGCTAAATCTATTGAATTGGCAACTGGCAACCGGCAGCCAGCTGCAAATTCGCTAATTATATTGAATTGGCAACTGGCAACTGGCAGCCAGCTGCCAATTCGATTTGAGAGGGTTTAAGAGTATACGAACTGAATAGGCAACTTGCAAACGGCAACCAGATGCCAATTCGCTAATTCTATTGAATTGGCAACTGGCAACTGGCAGCCAGCTGCCAATTCGATTTGAAAAGGTTTTAGAGTATAAGGAATGAACGGGCAACTGGCAAACGGCAACCAGATGCCAATTCGTTAATTCTATTGAATTGGCAACTGGCAACTGGCAGCCAGCTGCCAATTCGATTTGAGGCGATTTAAGAGCATAACAACTGAATAGGCAACTGGCAACCGGCAGCCAGCTGCCAATTCGCTAATTCTATTGAATTGGCAACTGGCATCTGGCAGCCAGCTGCCAGTTCGATTTGAGACAGTTTAAGAGTACAAAAACTGAATAGGCAACTGGCAAACGGCAACCAGTTGCCAATTCGACAATCCTAGTGAATTGGCAACTGGAAACTGGCAGCCAGCTGCCAATTCGATTTGAGATGGTTTTAGAGTATACGAACTGAATAGGCAACTGGCAAACGGCAACCAGATGCCAATTCGCTAATTCTTTTGAATTGGCAACTGGCAACTGGCAGCCAGCTGTCAATTCGGTTTGAGAGGGTTTTTGAGTATAAAAACTAAATAGGCAACTGGCAAACGGCAACCAGTTGCCAAATCGACAATCCTAGTGAATTGGCAACTGGCAACTGGTAGCCAGCTGCCAATTCAATTTGAGACAGTTTTAGAGTATAAGAAATGAATAGGCAACTGGCAAACGGCAACCAAATTCCAATTTGCTAATTCTATTGAATTGGCAACTGGCAACCGGCAACCAGATGCCAATTCGCTAATTCTATTGAATTGGCAACTGGCAGCCAGCTGCCAATTCGATTTGAGAGGGTTTAAGAGTATAAAAACTGAATAGGCAACTGGCAACCGGCAACCAGTTGCCAATTCGACAATCCTAGTGAATTGGCAACTGGCAACTTGCAGCCAGCTGCTAATTCGATTTGAGACGGTTTTAGAGTATAAGAAATGAATAAGCAACTGGCAAACGGCAATCAGATGCCAATTCGTTAATTCTATTGAATTGGCAACTGGCAACCGGCAGCCAGCTGCCAATTCGCTAATTCTATTGAATTGGCAACTGGCATCTGGCAGCCAGCTGCCAATTCGATTTGAGACGATTTTAGAGCATAAGAACTGAAATTTGCAACTGGCAACCGGCAGCCAGCTGCCAATTCGCTAATTTTATTGAATTGGCAACTGGCAGCCAGCTGCCAATTCGATTTGAGACGATTTTAGAGCATAAGAACTGAATAGGCAACTGGCAACCGGCAGCCAGCTGCCAATTCGCTAAGTCTATTGAATTGGCAACTGGCAACTGGCAGCCAGCTGCCAATTCGATTTGAGACAGTTTAAGAGTACAACAACTGAATAGGCAACTGGCAAACGGCAACCAGTTGCCAATTCGACAATCCTAGTGAATTTGCAACTGGCAACTGGCAACCAGCTGCCAATTCGATTTGAGATGGTTTAAGAGTATACAAACTGAATACGCAACTGGCAAACGGCAACCAGATGCCTATTCGCTAATTCTATTGAATTGGCAACTGGCAGCCAGCTGCCAATTCGATTTGAAAGGGTTTTAGAGTATAAAAACTTAATAGGCAACTGGCAAACGGCAACCAGGTGCCAATTCGACATTCCTAGTGAAATGGCAACTGGCAACTGGCAGCCAGCTGCCAATTCGATTTGAGACGGTTTTAGAGTATAAGAAATGAATATGCAACTGGAAAATGGCAACCAGAGACAAATTCGCTAATTCTATTGAATTGGCAACTGGCAACTGGCAGCCAGCTGTCAATTCGCTAATTCTATTTAATTGGCAACTGGAAACCGGCAGCCAGCTGCAAATTCGATTTGAGACGATTTTAGATCATAAGAACTGAATAGGCAACTGGCAACCGGCAGCCAGCTGCCAATTCGCTAATTCTATTGAATTGGCAACTGGCAACTGGCAGCCAGCTTCCAATTCGATTTGAGACAGTTTAAGAGTACAACAACTGAATAGGCAACTGGCAAACGGCAAGCAGTTGCCAATTCGACAATCCTAGTGAATTGGCAACTGGCAACTGGCAGCCAGCTGCCAATTCGATTTGAGATGGTTTTACAGTATACGAACTGAATAGGCAACTGGTAAACGGCAACCAGATGCCAATTCGCTAATTCTATTGAACTGGCAACTGGCAGCTAGCTGCCAGTTCGGTTTGAGACGGTTTAAGAGTACAAAAACTGAATAGGCAAGTAGCAAACGGCAACCAGTTGCCTAATCGACAATCCTAGTGAATTGGCAACTGGCAGCCAGCTGCCAATTCGATTTGAGATAGTTTTAGAGTATAAGAAATGAATAGGCATCTGGCAAACGGCAACCAATTGCCAATTCGCTAATTATATTGAATTGGCAACTGGCAACCGGCAGCCAGCTGCCAATTCGCTTACTCTATTGAATTGGCAACTGGCAACTGGCAGCCAGCTGCCAATTCGATTTGAGATGATTTCAGAGCATAAAATCTGAATAGGCAACTGGCAACTGGCAGCCAGCTGCTAATTCGATTTGAAAAGGTTTTAGTGTATAAGGAATGAACAGGCAACTGGCAAACGGCAACCAGATGCCAAATCGCTAAATCTATTGAATTGGCAACTGGCAACCGGCAGCCAGCTGCAAATTCGCTAATTATATTGAATTGGCAACTGGCAACTGGCAGCCAGCTTCCAATTCGATTTGAGAGGGTTTAAGAGTATACGAACTGAATAGGCAACTGGCAGACGGCAACCAGATGCCAATTCGCTAATTCTATTGAATTGGCAACTGGCAACTGGCAGCCAGCTGCCAATTCGATTTGAAAAGGTTTTAGAGTATAAGGAATGAACGGGCAACTGGCAAACGGCAACCAGATGCCAATTCGTTAATTCTATTGAATTGGCAACTGGCAACTGGCAGCCAGCTGCCAATTCGATTTGAGGCGATTAAAGAGCATAACAAGTGAATAGGCAACTGGCAACCGGCAGCCAGCTGCCAATTCGCTAATTCTATTGAATTGGCAACTGGCAACTGGCAGCCAGCTGCCAGTTCGATTTGAGACAGTTTAAGAGTACAAAAACTGAAAAGGCAACTGGCAAACGGCAACCAGTTGCCAATTCGACAATCCTAGTGAATTGACAACTGGAAACTGGCAGCCAGCTGCCAATTCGATTTGAGATGGTTTTAGAGTATACGAACTGAATAGGCAACTGGCAAACGGCAACCAGATGCCAATTCGCTAATTCTATTGAATTGGCAACTGGCAACTGGCAGCCAGCTGCCAATTCGGTTTGAGAGGGTTTTAGAGTATAAAAACTGAATAGGCAACTGGCAAACGGCAACCAGTTGCCAAATCGACAATCCTAGTGAATTGGCAACTGGCAACTGGTAGCCAGCTGCCAATTCGATTTGAGACGGTTTTAGAGTATAAGAAATGAATAGGCAACTGGCAAACGGCAACCAAATTCCAATTTGCTAATTCTATTGAATTGGCAACTGGCAACCGGCAACCAGATGCCAATTCGCTAATTCTATTGAATTGGCAACTGGCAGCCAGCTGCCAATTCGATTTGAGAGGGTTTAAGAGTATAAAAACTGAATAGGCAACTGGCAACCGGCAACCAGTTGCCAATTCGACAATCCTAGTGAATTGGCAACTGGCAACTTGCAGCCAGCTGCTAATTCGATTTGAGACGGTTTTAGAGTATAAGAAATGAATAGGCAACTGGCAAACGGCAATCAGATGCCAATTCGTTAATTCTATTGAATTGGCAACTGGCAACCGGCAGCCAGCTGCCAATTCGCTAATTCTATTGAATTGGCAACTGGCATCTGGCAGCCAGCTGCCAATTCGATTTGAGACGATTTTAGAGCATAAGAACTGAAATTTGCAACTGGCAACCGGCAGCCAGCTGCCAATTCGCTAATTTTATTGAATTGGCAACTGGCAGCCAGCTGCCAATTCGATTTGAGACGATTTTAGAGCATAAGAACTGAATAGGCAACTGGCAACCGGCAGCCAGCTGCCAATTCGCTAAGTCTATTGAATTGGCAACTGGCAACTGGCAGCCAGCTGCCAATTCGATTTGAGACAGTTTAAGAGTACAACAACTGAATAGGCAACTGGCAAACGGCAACCAGTTGCCAATTCGACAATCCTAGTGAATTTGCAACTGGCAACTGGCAACCAGCTGCCAATTCGATTTGAGATGGTTTAAGAGTATACAAACTGAATACGCAACTGGCAAACGGCAACCAGATGCCTATTCGCTAATTCTATTGAATTGGCAACTGACAGCCAGCTGCCAATTCGATTTGAAAGGGTTTTAGAGTATAAAAACTTAATAGGCAACTGGCAAACGGCAACCAGGTGCCAATTCGACAATCCTAGTGAAATGGCAACTGGCAACTGGCAGCCAGCTGCCAATTCGATTTGAGACGGTTTTAGAGTATAAGAAATGAATAGGCAACTGGAAAATGGCAACCAGAGACAAATTCGCTAATTCTATTGAATTGGCAACTGGCAACTGGCAGCCAGCTGCCAATTCGCTAATTCTATTAATTGGCAACTGGAAACCGGCAGCCAGCTGCAAATTCGATTTGAGACGATTTTAGATCATAAGAACTGAATAGGCAACTGGCAACCGGCAGCCAGCTGCCAATTCGCTAATTCTATTGAATTGGCAACTGGCAACTGGCAGCCAGCTTCCAATTCGATTCGAGACAGTTTAAGAGTACAACAACTGAATAGGCAACTGGCAAACGGCAAGCAGTTGCCAATTCGACAATCCTAGTGAATTGGCAACTGGCAACTGGCAGCCAGCTGCCAATTCGATTTGAGATTGTTTTACAGTATACGAACTGAATAGGCAACTGGTAAACGGCAACCAGATGCCAATTCGCTAATTCTATTGAACTGGCAACTGGCAGCCAGCTGCCAGTTCGATTTGAGACGGTTTAAGAGTACAAAAACTGAATAGGCATGTAGCAAACGGCAACCAGTTGCCTAATCGACAATCCTAGTGAATTGGCAACTGGCAGCCAGCTGCCAATTCGATTTGAGATAGTTTTAGAGTATAAGAAATGAATAGGCAACTGGCAAACGGCAACCAATTGCCAATTTGCTAATTATATTGAATTGGCAACTGGCAACCGGCAGCCAGCTGCCAATTCGCTTACTCTATTGAATTGGCAACTGGCCACTGGCAGCCAGCTGCCAATTCGATTTGAGATGATTTCAGAGCATAAAATCTGAATAGGCAACTGGCAACCGGCAGCCAGCTGCCAATTCGCTTATTCTATTGAATAGGCAACTGGCAGCCAGCTGCCAATTCGATTTGAGAGGGTTTAAGAGTATAAAAACTGAATAGGCAACTGGAAAACGGAAACCAATTGTCAATTCGACAATCCTAGTGAATTGGCAAATGGCAACTTGCAGCCAGCTGCCAATTCGATTTGATAGGGTTTTAGAGTATAAGAACTGAATAGGCAACTGGCAAACGGCAACCAGATGCCAATTCGCTAATTCTATTGAATTGGCAACTGGCAACCAGCTGCCAATTCGATTTGAGACGTTTAAAGAGAACAAAAACTGAATAGGCAACTGGCAAACGGCAACCAATTGCCAATTCGTCAATCCTAGTGAATTGGCAACTGGCAGCCAGCTGGCAATTCGATTGCAGACGGTTTTAGAGTATAAGAACTGAATAGGCAACTGGCAAAAGGCAACCAGATGCCAATTCGCTAATTCTATTGAATTGGCAACTGGCAACTGGCAGCCAGCTGCCAATTCGATTTGAGACGGTTTAAGAGTATTAAAACTGAATAGGCAACTGGCAAATGGCAACCAGTTGCCAATTCGACAATCCTTGTGTATTGGCAATTGGCAACTGGCAGCCAGCTGCAAATTCGATTTGAGACGGTTTTAGAGAATAAGAAATGAATAGGCAACGGGCAAACGGCAACCAGATACCAATTCGCTTATTCTCGATTTGAGACGATTTTAGAGCATAAGAACTGATTAGGGAACTGGTAACCGGCAGCCAGCTGCCAATTTGCTAAATCTATTGAATTGGCAACTGGCAACTGGATGCCAGCTGCCAATTCGATTTGAGACGGTTTAAGAGTACAAAAACTGAATAGGCAACTGGCAATCGGCAACCAGTTGCCAATTCGACAATCCTAGTTAATTGGCAACTGGCAACTGGCAGCCAGCTGCCAATTCGATTTGAGACGGTTTTAGAGTATAAGAACTGTATAGGCAACTGGCAAATTGCACCCAGATGCCAATTCGCTAATTTTATTGAATTGGCAACTGGCAACCGGCAGCCAGCTGCCAATTAGATAATTCTAGTGAATTGGCAACTGGCAACTGGCAGCCAGCTGCCAATTCAATTTGAGAGGGATTTAGAGTATAAAAACTGAATAGGCAACTATTGATTGAATTGAAGTGGACCATTTTATATTTTTATTTTTTTGGTTTGATTTGGGGGTTTCACGTCCCCGTCAACACTGCATAGGTCATTTTGGAGACGTTGCTTTCAATTATGTGGGACTTTTACGTGGCATTGAGATGAAATGACCTCTCAAGCCCTGTCGCCCAATGAAACCAATAAGGTTTACAAGCATGGACAGTCCGACTCGCACCGCTTTACCTGGACAGGCTTATATCCTTTAAGCGGTTTTCCAGTACTCGTGTGCGGTCTGTTTCAGCTCTGTGTGGAAGCATCATGCAGCCAATTTATTTCTTCAAACCCCCAATGGGCGGGGGTCGTGTGGACCATTTTAATGCTTTTGTATAGCACTGTGAAGTATTAAAGTTTCCTAAGCACTATAATTTGTTAATTGGGAGTAATTAAAATGATCCTTTTTGAAATTTCTGTCTGAAACTTACACATGTAACAGGGCAATAAAACATGCGAAAAGCCTGGAGTCTCAGCCAAAATAAAAAAAAAAAAAAGGAAACTAAAAAAAAATACAAAAAAGAGAGAAACAAACAAACAAACAAGTTCGAAGACCGGCCTCATAAGTCTATAGATTCATGCCCACGCATGAGCTAGTTTTTTTTCTGGAACCTTTAATGAGTGCGAGAGCATGGGTGTACTCATATAGCCATACCGGGGTAACGCGGCGGGAGCGAAAGAGACGCACATAAGGTGCCAACCATGCAGTCCGCCAGTCCCCGGCGACATCGAGGACAACGTTGTGCGCTTTTACTGAGAGCGCAGGTGTACTGCATCAACCTAGACCGGAGTAACGCGGCGGGAGTGATAGGGGCGAACGTAAGGTGCCAAGTCCGTCAGTCCCAGGCGACGTCGAACGTATCACTCAGGGACCACGATGCTCACATTACAGTTAGCCCAAGAGCACAAAACATACGGGGTAACGAGACGTGAGTGAAGGAGACGGACAAAAGGTGCCAATTATGCAGTCCGACAATCCCGCGACTTCGTGCATATCACTGCGGGACCACGATGCGCGCTTTTACTGAGCCCGAGAGAACAGGTGTACTGCATCAAACCAGACCGGGGTAACGCGCCGTTAATGAAGGAGACGGACGTAAGGTGCCAACTATGCGGTCCGACAATCCTCAGCGACTTGGCATATCTCAAGAAGGGACCACGCTGCGCGCTTTTACTGAGCCCGAAAGAACAGGGGTACTGCATCAAATCATACCGGGGAAACGCGGCGGGTGTGAAGAAGTACTCTAAAAACGTCTCAAATCGAATTGGCAGCTGGCTGCCAGTTGCCAGTTGCCAATTCACTAGGATTGTCGAATTGGCAACTGATTGCCGTTTGCCAGTTGCCTATTCAGTTTTTGTACTCTTAAACCGTCTCAAATCGAATTGGCAGCTGGCTGCCAGTTGCCAGTTGCCAATTCAATAGAATAAGCGAATTGGCAGCTGGCTGCCAGTTGCCAGTTGCCTATTCAGTTCTTATGCTCTTAAATCGTCTGTAATCGAATTGGCAGTTGGCTGCCAGTTCCCAGGTGCCAATTCAATAGAATTTGCGAATCTGCAGCTGGCTGCCGGTTGCCAGTTGCCAGTTCAATAGATTTAGCGAATTGACATCTGGTTGCCGTTTGCCAGTTGCCTATTCATTTCTTATACTCTAAAACCGTCTCAAATCGAATTTGCAGCTGGCTGCCAGTTGCCAGTTGCCAATTCACTAGGATTGTCGAATTGGCAACTGGTTGCCGTTTGCCAGTGGCCTATTCAGTTTTTATATTCTTAAACACTCTCAAATCGAATTGGCAGCTGGCTGCTAGTTGCCAGTTACCAATTCAATAGATTTAGCAAATTGGCAGCTGGTTGCCGTTTGCCAGTTGCCTATTCAGTTCGTATACTCTAAAACCATCTCAAATCGAATTGGCAGCTGGCTGCCAGTTGCCAGTTGCCAATTCACTATGGTTGTCGAATTGGCAACTGGTTGCCGTTTGCCAGTTGCCTATTCTGTTGTTGTACTCTTAAACTGTCTCAAATCGAATTGGCAGCTGGCTGCCAGTTGCCAGTTGCCAATTCACTAGGATTGTCGAATTGGCAACTGGTTGCCGTTTGCCAGTTGCCTATTCTGTTGTTGTACTCTTAAACTGTCTCAAATCGAATTGGCAGCTGGCTGCCAGTTGCCAGTTGCCAATCCAATAGACTTAGCGAATTGGCAGCTGGCTGCCGGTTGCCAGTTGCCTATTCAGTTCTTATGCTCTAAAACAGTCTCAAATCGAATTGGCAGCTGCCTGCCAGTTGCCAATTCACTAGGATTGTCGAATTGGCAACTGGTTGCCGTTTGCCAGTTGCCTATTCAGTTTTTATACTCTAAAACCCTCTCAAATCGAATTGGCAGCTGGCTGCCAGTTGCCAGTTTCCAATTCAATAGAATTAGCGAATTGGCAAATGGTTGCCGTTTGCCAGTTGCCTATTCAGTTCGTATACTCTAAAACCATCCCAAATCGAATTGGCAGCTGGCTACCAGTTGCCAGTTGCCAATTCACTAGGATTGTCGAATGGGCAACTTTTTGCCGTTTGCCAGTGGTCTATTCAGTTTTTATACTCTTAAACTGTCTCAAATCGAATTGGCAGCTGGCTGCCAGTTGCCAGTTGCCAATTCAATATAATTAGCGAATTTGCATCTGGTGTCCGTTTGCCAGTTGCCTATTCAGTTCGTATACTCTAAAACCATCTCAAATCGAATTGGCAGCTGGCTGCCAGTTGCCAGTTGCCAATTCACTAGGATTGTCGAACTGGCAACTGGTTGCCGTTTGCCAGTTGCCTATTCTGTTGTTGTACTCTTAAACTGTCTCAAATCGAATTGGCAGCTGGCTGCCAGTTGCCAGTTGCCAATTCAATAGACTTAGCGAATTGGCAGCTGGCTGCCGGTTGCCAGTTGCCTATTCAGTTCTTATGCTCTAAAACAGTCTCAAATCGAATTGGCAGCTGCCTGCCAGTTGCCAGTTGCCAATTCACTAGGATTGCCGAATTGGCAACTGGTTGCCGTTTGCAAGTTGCCTATTCAGTTTTTATACTCTAAAACCCTCTCAAATCGAATTGGCAGCTGGTTGCCAGTTGCAAGTTTCCAATTCAATAGAATTAGCGAATTGGCATATGGTTGCCGTTTGCCAGTTGCCTATTCAGTTCGTATACTCTAAAACCATCCCAAATCAAATTGGCAGCTGGCTACCAGTTGCCAGTTGCCAATTCACTAGGATTGTCGAATGGGCAACTTGTTGCCGTTTGCCAGTGGTCTATTCAGTTTTTATACTCTTAAACTGTCTCAAATCGAATTGGCAGCTGGCTGCCAGTTGCCAATTCAATAGAATTAGCGAATTTGCATCTGGTGTCCGTTTGCCAGTTGCCTATTCAGTTCGTATACTCTAAAACCATCTCAAATCGAATTGGCAGCTGGCTGCCAGTTGCCAGTTGCCAATTCACTAGGATTGTCGAATTGGCAACTGGTTGCCGTTTGCCAGTTGCCTATTCTGTTGTTGTACTCTTAAACTGTCTCAAATCGAATTGGCAGCTGGCTGTCAGTTACCAGTTGCCAATTCAATAGAATTAGCGAATTGGCAGCTGGCTGCCGGTTGCCAGTTGCCTATTCAGTTCGTATGCTCTAAAACCGTCTCAAATCGAATTGGCAGCTGCCTGCCAGTTGCCAGTTGCCAATTCACTAGGATTGTCGAATTGGCAACTGGTAACCGTTTGCCAGTTGCCTATTCAGTTTTTATACTCTAAAACCCTCTCAAATCGAATTGGCAGCTGGCTGCCAGTTGCCAGTTGCCAATTCAATAGAATTAGCGAATTGGCATCTGGTTGCCGTTTGCCAGTTGCCTATTCAGTTCGTATACTCTAAAACCATCCCAAATCGAATTGGCAGCTGGCTGCCAGTTGCCAGTTGCCAATTCACTAGGATTGTCGAATTGGCAACTGGTTGCCGTTTGCCAGTTGCCTATTCAGTTGTTGTACTCTTAAACTGTCTCAAATCGAATTGGCAGCTGGCTGGCAGTTGCCAGTGGCCACTTCAATAGAATAATCGAATTGGCAGCTGGTTGCCGGTTGCCAATTGCCAATTCACTAGAATTTGCGAATTGGCATCTGGTTGCCGTTTGCCATTTGCCTATTCATTTCTTATACTCAAAAAACCGTCTCAAATCGAATTGGCAGCTGGCTGCCAGTTGCCAATTCACTAGGACTGTCAATTATGCAACCGTTTGCCAGTTGCCTATTCAGTTTTTGTACTCTTAAACCCTCTCAAATCGAATTGGCAGCTGGCTGCCAGTTGCCAGTTGCCAATTCAAAAGAATTAGCGAATTGGCATCTTGCTGCCGTTGCCAGTTGCCTATTCAGTTCGTATACTCTAAAACCATCTCAAATCGAATTGGCAGCTGGCTGCCAGTTGCCAATTCACAAGGATTGTCGAAATGGCAACTGGTTGCCGTTTGCCAGTTGCCTATTCAGTTATTGTACTCTTAAACTGTCTCAAATCGAACTGGCAGCTGGCTGCCAGTTGCCAATTCAATAGAATTAGCGAATTGGCAGCTGGCTGCCGGTTGCCAGTTGCCTGTTCAGTTCCTATGCTCTAAAATCGACTCAAATCGAATTGGCAGCTGGCTGCCAGTTGCCAGTTGCCAATTCAATAGAATTAGCGAATTGGCAGCTGGCTGCCGGTTGCCAGTTGCCAATTCAATAGAATTAGCGAATTGGCATATGGTTGCCGTTTGCCAGTTGCCTATTCATTTCTTATACTCTAAAACCGTCTCAAATCGAATTGGCAGCTGGCTGCCAGTTGCCAGTTGACAATTCACTAGGATTGTCGAATTGGCAACTGGTTGCCGTTTGCCAGTTGCCTATTCAGTTTTTATACTCTTAAACCCTCTCAAATCGAATTGGCAGCTGGCTGCCAGTTGCCAGTTGCCAATTCAATAGAATTAGCGAATTGGCAGCCACACTTTGAAGTTAGATGCCATTTGCCAGTTGCCGATTGAATAGGCAACTGGCAACTGGCAACTGGCAACCAACTTCACGAACATGTGGGTCCTATATTGGAGCTATTGCTATTGGAGCAAAAATATGAAACATAATCTATACCGCCGTAAACACCAGTTTTCTCTGTATAAAGTGGGGTATAGGGGTTGGGGGGGGGGGGGGGGGGGCTTCATTTCAAGGACTTGTTCACGTGGTGTAAATGCAAGTCTAAGTCTCGTCTCGTCATATGCAATATTCGTTCAAAACCGTTAAGTTTCTAGTATAAACGTTTCCACATATTCAAATGACAAATTACGCCCCCGCCCATCGGGGCTTGAAGAAATAGATGGGCTGCATGATGCTTCCACGCAGAGCTGAAACCGACCGCACACGAATACTGGTAAACCGCTTAGAGGATCTAAGCCTGTCCAGGCAAAGCGGTGCGAGTCGTACCATCCATGCTTATAAACCCTATTGGTCTCATTTGGCGGCAGGGTTTGAGATGTCATTTCATCTCAATGTCGGATAAAAGTCCCACAAAATAGGAAGCAACGCCCAGGTAAAGCGGTGCGAGTCGGACCATGGCACCCATGCTTATAAACCCTATTAGTTTCATTGGGTGACAGGGCTTGAGATGTCATTACATCTCATTGTAGGGTAAAAGTCCCACAAAATTGGAAGCAACATCTCAAAAATGACCTGTACAGTGTTGACTTGGGCGTTAAACCTCAAATCAAACAAACAAATCAAATGACAAATTATTTGTCTCATGTGATAATGCTGAGTCCTCGTACAATAGAAGATTGAATGAAGGTGTTTGGTGCATTTCAACAGAGTTTAAAAGAGTGGCACGAGGTGCTTAATAAAGTCTATAATGGTGGAAGTAATGTTGTGAATTCTCTACGCCTACGCAACGACAAAGTTCCGCAACCCCCGCCCCCTCGGGGCTTGAGGAAATAGATGGGCTGCATGATGCTTCCACGCAGAGCTGAAACCGACCCGCACACAAGTACTGGTAAACCACTTAGAGGATCTAAGCCTGCCCAGGCAAAGCGGTGCGAGTCGTACCATCCATGTTTATAAACCCTGTTGGTTTCATTGGGCGGCACGGTTTGAGATGTCATTTCATCTCAATGTCGGATAAAAGTCCCACAAAATTGGAAGCAACGCCCAGGTAAAGCGGTGCGAGTCGGACCATGTCACCCATGCTTATAAACCCTATTAGTTTCATTGGGTGACAGGGCTTGAGATGTCATTACATCTCATTGTAGGGTAAAAGTCCCACAAAATTGGAAGCAACGTCTCAAAAATGATCTATACAGTGTTGACTGGGGCGTTAAACCTCAAATCAAACAAACAAATCAAATGACAAATTATTTGTCTCATGTGATAATGCTGAGTCCTCGTACAATAGAAGATTGAATGAAGGTGTTTGGTGCATTTCAACAGAGTTTAAAAGAGTGGCACGAGGTGCTTAATAAAGTCTATAATGGTGGAAGTAATGTTGTGAATTCTCTACGCCTACGCAACGACAAAGTTCCGCAACCCCCCCCCCCCGCCCCCTCGGGGCTTGAGGAAATGGATGGGCTGCATGATGCTTCCACGCAGAGCTGAAACCGACCCGCACACAAGTACTGGTAAACCGCTTAGAGGATCTAAGCCTGCCCAGGCAAAGCGGTGCGAGTCGTACCATCCATGTTTATAAACCCTGTTGGTTTCATTGGGCGGCAGGGTTTGAGATGTCATTTCATCTCAATGTCGGGTAAAAGTCCCCCAAAATTGGAAGCAACGTCTCGTAAATGACATTTACAGTGTTGACAGGGACGTTAAACCTCAAATCAAACAAACACAACAAATGACAAATTATTGGTCTCATGTGATAATGCTAAGTCAACGTACAATAGAAGATTGAATGGAGGTGTTTGGTGCATTTCAAAAGAGTTTAAAAGAGTGGCACGAGGAGCTTGATAAAGTTTATAAAGAAAGAAGTAATGTTGTGCATTTTCTACACCTACGCAACGACAAAGTAGTGGTCGAATCTTTAAAATCTTTCATGAATAACCGGCCCCGATAGCTCAGTTGGCGGAGTGTCCGCTCCGGGGAACGGGAGGTCACGGGTTCGATCCCGGGCCGCGACATATCAAAGTCGTTAAAAATGGTACTAGCTGCTCCTCACTTGGCACTCAGATTTACGGGGTAGAGCTAGGACTGGTCGACCCAGTGTCAGGATAATTTGACTGGGTATGGTATCATGTAATGTGTCTGGGACATGATACTTCAGTGAGGCAGCACTATAAAAGTGAGCATTGAGCTCCCTGTCGCAACCAGACACCCTCGTGATATGACTGAAAAATTGTTGAAAGCGACGTTAAACCCGAATTCACACACACACATTCATGAATAGTTTTAGATTTAATGAGCCACATCCAGTGCCTAATGTGTGTAGAAGTTGAGCTTTCCTGTTTCCGTGGTAGTAGTGTTTTTAGGTAATCATGTCTGTCTCTGCTTAAATAGTATATAGACGGGTCCAATGTTTTGACACGTGACTATGTTTACATTTCATTGCGTATGCGCGAATTACTTCCCCTTGAACTCCGAAATGGATTACAGTTCGTCGTGGTTGGCGAAAAGCGTCTGGCTCCATATAAACACAGTGCAAGGGGGTCTGTTCCGAGTTTATTTCAGTTGACTGTCACGGATACACTATCGAATTACACTATAAATGGGTACTTAAATATATTCTGGTACTAATTCATGCACTTTTCTTATTTGGATCATTAGTTATACACATTTGGATTAAAACAGAACTAAGGCGATCCCGCCTTGTTACCTCCGTAAATGTGACAAGTAAAGGACGGACAAACAGACAGACCATATATGGCTGGGCGGCTATTTTGGTCATGTGAGCTGGACCCCATGAGCAACTTTTGGTTAGCCCCATCCCATAGAGGCTCCATATGAAATTTGACTTCAATCGGGCCAACGGTTTCCGAGGAGAAGCAGTTCGAAAATTTTCACATTTTTTTCGCCTCGGCGAGGCTATACTAAATGGAATGTAATATTTCGCTAGTTCATTGGTTAGATCTCATTGATATCTATCAGTATGCCAAAAAAATTGTTTAAATATTCCAAGCGGTTAAGTCACTATCACCAATTTTCACAAACGGGTTACGGATTGTTCGCCTCGGCGAGGCTATACTAAATGGAATGTAATATTTCGCAAGTTCATTGGTTAGATCTCATTGATATCTACCAGTATGCCAAAAATTGTTTAAATATTCCATGCGGTTAAGTCACTATCACCAATTTCCACAAACGGGTTACGGACGGACAGACAGACAGACCATACATGGCTTGGCGGCCATTTTGGTCATGTGACCTGGACCACATGAGCATATTTTGGTTTCCCCCATCCCATAGAGGCTCCATTTGAAATTTGTCTTCAATCGGCCCAACGGTTTCCGAGGAGAAGCAGTTCGAAAATTTTCACATTTTTCGCCTCGGCGAGGCTATGCTAAATGGAATGTAATATTTTGCAAGTTCATTGGTTAGATCTCATTGATATCTATCAGTATGCCAAAAATTGTTTAAATATTCCAAGCGGTTAAGTCACTATCACCAATTTTCACAAACGGGTTACGGACTGACAGACAGACTGACAGACTGACAGAATGACCGAATGACAGAATGACACGGTGATTTTAGGGCACTCTTAGAAAACCAATCGACTTCAGTCGGTCGCTTTTTCTGCGGATCGTGCAATATCATCAAAACAGTCCCGAATCTGCTATAAATCATTAATTACAAGCTAAAGCATGTCTATTTTCAAAGTTTAAAGGCCAAGATGATCGTTTCAAATCCAAATAAAAAGCATGCTTACAGAAAATAAAATTGTGTTTACAATGGCGATAAATGGCGAAAGGCGTTTTTTGCCAACTACCGGTAAGTCCCGGCAAATAGTATGATTGGGTCATGACGTAGTGCTTGGATGTGTCTATAAAGGAGGTGATAGTTGTCAGTTGTCTGACTTCTGCTGGAAGATTTTTCCGGGCATTCTCTAAGAAAAAGTTGTAATAAAAGCTTGTGTTACATTACAATAACACACCCGTGCAACATAGTGCATTTTTACACCTCCAAAATGGCCATTTTATTGATGAAAATCCGTGATACTTTTCTTATAAATACTGCAAACATAGGTTGTGGGTGCTCGTTAGAACCGCCTCATTGAGGCAGTTCTAACGAGTACCCACAACCTATGAGTACCCACAACCTATGTATTGGAGCAAAAATAAGAAAAAATGTATACCCCGTAAACCCCAGTTTTCTCTATATAAAGTGGGGTATAGGGGGGTCTTCATTTCACGGACTTGTTCACGTGATGGTTCTGATGATTTGAATGCCATTTATAACGGAATATAGTGCTAGCTTGTTGTGGGGAAAATGATGGAAGATATATAGGTAGGTGCTAAGTTGTCAGAATCATCAGAATCAGAATTGTTACTGGTGACACGTCAAATGACATTCATACACCAGGACCTGTGATGTGGGAAGTTAGTCCCTAGCTCTAACCGAAGAGGTAAATTTAGCTACACAATCATCAGCACCTTCAGCTGTCGAAATAATCGAATCGGGAAGGGCATTCCAATCTCTAATGGTTCTGGGGAAGAACGACTCTTTATAAATGTCAGTTCTTGCGCTAAGGGTCTGAAACGCCAACGAATGGTGATTTCTACAGTGTCTACCTCGGGGACCAAGGTCATCTGTTGGAATGCTGGCAGCACCCTTTAGACCTTTGTATAAAATGATTAGCCTACTGTCTTTTCTCCTTTTCTTGAGAGACTCCCATTTTAATTTTCCAAGTATTCCAGTCATGCTCCCAGTTTCAAAGCAGTAATTGCCTGTTACAAATCTAGCAGCTCTATTCTGAACTTTCTCAATTTCATCGTTAAGGACCACTCCGCTGGGGTCCCAGATACAACTACCATATTCCAAGATTGGGCGAACAAGACCTTTATATGCTGCCTCTTTTACATCCTGAGGACACTGATGAAGATTTCGCCTCAGGAAACCAAGCGTTCTATTTGCCTTAGTACACATGTTGCTAATATGAGTATTCCATCTCAAGTTGTGTGAGGTTGTCACTCCAAGGTATTTAATGGAGTCCACATTCTCGAGGACCGTTCCCTCTAAGGTGTAAGAAGCCTCAACTTTATTAGATCTCTTCCTAGTTATCTGCATAATTTTGCATTTAACTGGCTGAAATCTCAAGCCCCATTTACGTGCCCAACATCCTAATCTATCTATGTCAGCCTGAAGTTTCAATGAGTCATCTGTATCTCTAATTTCCCGGTAACAAGCACAGACATCTGCGAACAGTCTTATTTCTGAGTCAATGTCAGTGGAAATACCATTGATGTACAGGGAGAACAAAAGTGGACCAAGAACGGTCCCTTGCGGGACTCCAGACAAAACTGGAGCCCACTCCGAAGATTCACCATTAACAACAACCCGCTGTTTTCTGTAGCAAAGAAAGGAATCTATCCATTTGAGGGTCTTTCCCCCAATTCCATAACCAAATAACTTAGATTTAAGTAGTTCATGAGGAGGGGTGTCAAAAGCCTTCTCGAAGTCCAGAATAAATGTGTCCACCTGCCCCCCTTTGTCCAAAGTTTTTGCCCAGTCATTAATAACTGTGCTTAGCTGAGTTTCACAACTGTGCCTTTTCCTAAATGCATGTTGTCTGTCTGACAAAAGTTTATGTTCGTCCAAGTGGGCCATGATGTTCGAGCCGACTATATGTTCCAGTAATTTACACAGAACACAAGTCAGAGACACAGGGCGATAATTACGGGCAAGAGCCCTATCTCCTTTTTTGAAGAGTGGACAGATGTTTGCTAAGAGCCATTCTTTGGGGATTTCACCCGTATCAAGAGACTGTTGTAACAAGTGTGCAAAAACTGGACCCAACTCATTTGCTAGTTCCTTCAGGACTCTCGGATGAAGCTCATCAGGCCCTAAGGCCTTACTGGGGTTTAAGCCTTGAAGTAATTTGATCACTCCTGCAGCTGCAAATGTTGTTGAACATTTTGTAAAGAAAAGTAACTTTGTGAGATTGTTGCCTTGTTTCAGACAGTATAGTCGCACATGTTACGTAACAGCTTTGATTTGTTGGCAAACACATTACTTCGATCGGTTTCTAATCAAAATTTTACGATACCAAAACCGAAGTCAAGCGTGTATAAGGAAAGTTTGGCTTCACCATTGTGTTTTATGAGAGCCTCAGGGAAGATTGGTTGTACCGAATGAGTACCTTTCGGTAAATAACGAATTTTCTTGAACACCAGATGAAGAAAGCCATAGCTTTAGCTTGGGATAGACTATAAGACTCTTATATGGGTGTGAGGGGTGGATGGAAAAAAAAAACCGTCCTGTGGGTCACTGTCCGGTATCACGGGGCTTGCCGAGTGATGCCGGACAGTGATCATGAGGGACGGATTTTTCTATCCACCCCTCACAACCATATAGGATTCTTTTTCTTACATACCTTCCATTTCTTAGCGGGGATTTTAATGCTGCAGTCACTTCGGTTACCGCCGTCCGCCATACAGTGATGACACTCCAAGAAGGTTTAGTGACGTCACGTAACGTGCTGTGACGTCAACCTTAACGACGGCGCATACGAGGTCGTAATCAACCAGTGCATTTATCAAACACGCGATTATACTCGATTTTGGGTCGGAACACCAGGAGGGTCAGAACATAAATTTCTATCCCAAGGTAAAATCACGGATTTCCTTGTCTGGTGTGCAAGTAATTCTGTTCTAACGCTGCTGTTCTTACCCAAAATCGGATATTCTCACGTGTTGATAAATACACTTGTTGAATACGACCTCATGTGGACCGTCGTTAAGGTTGACGTCATAGCACGTTACGTGACGTCCCTAAACATCACTCCACTACGGACGTCGGCAACCGAAGTGACTGCAGCATTACCAAAAACTATTTAATGGAAATTGTTAAAAACTCTGCCAAAATTTAATGTTAACTCATTTTGCCCACTAACCATCCCAACCATGCTTCTATAAGGGGTCTATATATCTACGATTTTTATCAAAATATTCCATTTAGTAAAGGAACAAAAAAAAAACACAACAACACCCATTTAATGAGAATTGTTAACGGCCATAACTCTGACAAAGATGTTAACGTATTTTGCCAATAAACAATCCCAAACATGCTTCCTTTAATAGTACATATATGTGAAGTTTCATCCATATATTCCTTTAAGTTAAGGAATAAGAGCCCAAAAAGCATTTAATGGGACTTATACGTGGCCATAACTATCGAACATGTTAACTTATTTTGCCAATTAACAACAATAAACATTCTTCCTATAGTGGTCTATATATCTGTGAAGTTTCATCTATATATTCCATTTAGTAATGGAATAAGTGTTCAAAAACCATTTAATGGAAATTGTAAACGATTATAACTCTGTCAAATGTTAACGTATTTATGCCATGAGCAATTCCCAAAACACACATTCCCAATATCAATATATAGAAAACATTTCCACCAATTATCCCATAAAATAAACGAAAACGAGTCCAAAAACCATTAAATCGAAATTGTTAACGGCAATTACCCTGTCAAATGTTAACGCAATTTGCCTATTAACCAATCCAAAACCTGCTTCTTCTGGTGGTCTATATATTAGTGTAGTTTTGTACATATATTCCATTTAGTAAAGGAACAAGTGCCCAAACCTATTTAATGGGAATTGTTAACGGCCATTATTCCGTTAAATGTTAACGTATTTTGCCCATTAACAATCCCAAACCACCCATGCCCAATTCCAATGTATATGTTCTGCGCAAAGTGGAAATCGGTACAAAATTTGAAGAAAATCTGTGAAAAAATGTTCAAGTTATTGATCGCAAACGCCCCCCAAAAAACCCTTATTTTGAACTAAAAAGGGCCGCAACTCTGTCAAATGTTAACGGATTTTGCCCTTTAACAATCCCATACCACTCATTCCAGGTATAAACATGTATGCATTTGAAAAAAAAATCCGTGAAAAATTGCTCAAATTATCCATCGGAAATGGTGGCGAAAGACAGACATTCGACGGTATATGATAATACCCCACCACTATCGTGTGGTGGGGTATAAAAATGGATTGTATGCAAGGCAAAGAATCCTACATGGGTGTGAGAGGTGGATAGAAAAGTCCGTCCCTTGGGATCACTCTCTGGCATCACTCGGCAAGCCTCGTGATGCCGGATAGTGGCCCTCGGGACGGGTTTTTTCCATCCTCCCCTCATACCCATGTAAGATTCTTATATTCTGGCTTACATTACTTCACCTTTACGTACCTTACTTTACCTCACCTTTACGTACCTTACTTTACTTTATTTTAGCACTTTACTTTACTTTACCAAATTCGTTAGTTTAATTTCGGGCGAAAAAAAACCCCTCTCTTTGTAAAAATGCCAGTACAAACTTGAACTGTAGTGAAGAAAACGCCAAACGTTATTAACTAAATGGACACTATCAAGTAGCTCATCATAAGATCTTGTCTAATGTGCTCTTGACACTATCCAAGTCCTCACTGCTCACAAGTGCCGAGCTAGAGAGAGAGAGAGAGAGAGAGAGAGAGAGAGAGAGAGAGAGAGAGAGAGAGAGATAGAGAGAGAGAGAGAGAGAGAGAGAGAGAGAGAGAGAGAGAGAGAGAGAGAGATGCCGAGCTAGAGAGAGAGAGAGAGAGAGAGAGAGAGAGAGAGAGAGAGAGAGAGAGAGAGAGAGCTAGAGAGAGAGAGAGAGCTCTCTTGCAATGCTATATGTGGTTTTTCTAGACAGTTTCGTCAAAAGCCCTGTGATGTCCATTTAAATGGTCACAATGCTTTAAACAAGGGTTTACATTGTTTTGCTCTAAGACATAGACTCTGGGTCATCATGAGAAGTGTACAACACAGACTGAACACGTTCTTTATCGTATATATTACTGTAGGACAGACATGTCAGAGCAAACTGTAAAGACCCAGACGAGATGTCTCAGTGTCTAAACTTTTGCCATGAAGATGCAACAGACTGGTCTCCGTAGCCTAATGGCTAAGGGCGCTGATTCTTAATCATTAGGTCTCTCACCGGTGTGGTTCGCGCCGGGCTGGGGTCAAATATAAGACGCCAAGGTCTGCAACGTATGGTCAGGTGTTTTTTCTCCGGTTTTTCGCCCACCTCTGAATAACAATCGGCTCGTAATAAGTGAAATAATCTTGAACGAGCCGTAACCCCCCCCCCCCTCAAAAAAAAAAAGAGTCGGTAAATTGAAATCAAATTTTAGAACAAGTATGGTAAGCAGTTGAGGTGTCCGTGTACTTTGCAAAGATATGTTTGTTGCCGATCTAAACGCCCCAATGATGCATTATTAAATACAGTTTGGCAACATTAAACTTACCAAATGGGCCGACCTCTTCTTGAATCTGTACTGAAGTCCGACACCGACCCCATAGTTGCCCAAAGTATCCACATGACCCGACCCTCTGACTGACAAGCGATCATTGTGATTGTACTGTAGGTAGCCCTCAAGGTGGCCACGCAAGGGCCTATTTCTTATTGAAGGGCGTAGACCGACCTGCCATCGTTTGTTGGAAGTCGGAAATCGTGAACCGAAATCGAAACCACCAAATTCTCCACCACAAAATCCAGTTTCAAAGATAATGACTGTGATAAACCCTATGCCAAACAGAATCTGAAACCAGATTTGCACATTTAATACAGTGAGAGTGCGTGAGTGTTTGAGTTTTACGTCCCACCAACAGCTAAGGTCATACGGAGACGGGACCTCGGTTTAAAGACTCATCCGAAAGTCTGGAGAAGCCCGGGATCGATTCTGCGACCCCTGGTTTACAAGGCGAGTAGCGTAACCACTACACCACGGAGGCTTCTATGTAATACAGTGAAATTCCGCTATTAAGACCACCGAAAATTAAGACTAATTCTGCATTAAAAAGCTTATTTAGTAGGTTGCAATTATTCTTTCTTTGTGTTTTTTTTCATATGTTGTTCTCTGGTCAGAGACCACCTTTGGGCCTGTTCAAAAGTGGTCTTTAAGACCACTTTTGAACAGTCTCAATGGTGGTTTTAATATAGGAGTTTTACTGTACATCAATCCATTTAAATAATACCACTATTTGTCCTTCTTTTCAGTGGAGTCCGTGTCTTCATATTGAGTAAAGTTGAGATTACGAGGTTACATTACGAAACACGCCTATACAAATACATTGTAAACTTAACCTCCAAAAAATTGAAATTTTTAGATGAAAAATTGTGATATTTTTCTTATTTCTGCTCAAAATATAGATTGTGGGTTCACGTAAGAACCGCCTCATCGAGGCGGTTCTAACGAGTACCCACAATCTATATTTTAGAGCATAAATAAGAAAAATAAGGTTGACCCCTGTAACCCCCAGTTTTACTATAATATACAAGTGGGGTTCAAGGGGGTCAAAATTATATAGGCGTGTTTTCGTGATGAACATTATTCGTCTTCGTTCTGCTCCAAGACATACGCTGTGGGTGCTTGTTAGACCCGACTTAGTAAGGCGGTTCTAACGAGCACCCAAAACCTATGTCTTGTTTATAAACAAGAAAAATATAACAAAATTTGATCAGAACAATGAATGGTTTGGTATATAAAAGACTGCACCATGTCACACGGATGTGTTATTGTAATAAATCCAAATCTCCATCATCTTATGGACGGGCCTCCGTGACCGAATGGATAAGAGCGCTGACTCTTAGTCATTAGGTCTCTCACTGCCGTGGGTTCGAGCCTCGCTCGGGTCACGTGTGAGATGCCAAGTTCTGCAACGGAAGGTCAGGTGGTTTTTCTCCGGGTACTCCGGTTTTCGCCCACCTATGAATAACGATCGGCTCGATATGGGTGAAATAATCTTGAAAGGGCCGTAAAACCCAAACCAAAAAAAAAAAAAAAAAAAAAAAACATCATCTTATCCATTTCGAGCGATTTGATTGGTTGAAATAAACGTTTTATACTTCAATAATATGCAGAAGCAAGAATCTCAGAAGTAATCACACAGCGACAGGTAGTAATACGAGACGTCAAAGAGCACGTTTAGAACCCGCAAGTTAAGTCCTTGTATTCAACAGCGTTCGATTAAAAGAGGGAAAGCTTTTGAAAACGTGAATGTTAGAAAACAAATAAACTTTATAGACTTGACGTTTTGTTCGCTTGTGGTTCTTTTAACAGAATTATCATTCCGCCGTGGCGATTGGTAAGTTCGTTGTTACGCTTTCGAAAGAATTCCTAAAAAAAAAAATACATTTTTGGTTGCATTTTTAATATTTCGATGACAAAGTTGGAATTATAAGAACTGAATTATCATTTTTGTGGCTCTTATCGATGTTTAAACTCCGGCGAATCACTCACAAACTTAGCATGAAGCCTTCATGCAGTTTGTAAGTGATTCGCCGGAGTTTACACAATGCAGTTTGTGAGTGATTCGCCGGAGTTTACACAATGCAGTTTGTGAGTGATTCGCCGGAGTTTACACAATGCAGTTTGTGAGTGATTCGCCGGAGTTTACACAGTTTGTGAGTGATTCGCCGGAGTTTACACAATGCAGTTTGTGAGTGATTCGCCGGAGTTTACACAATGCAGTTTGTGAGTGATTCGCCGGAGTTTACACAGTTTGTGAGTGATTCGCCGGAGTTTACACAATGCAGTTTGTCAGTGATTCGCCGGAGTTTACACAATGCAGTTTGTCAGTGATTCGCCGGAGTTTACACAGTTTGTGAGTTTACACATCGATTAAAGCTACCAAAATGAAATTCATTCCTAATAGTGACAAATGGTGTTATTCTTCATGCTTTATTCAAACTACTGATTGTGAAGCTCGTTAGAACTGTCTTGTTGAGTTTTTTGTCTAACGAGGACCTACCATTTATGTTTTATTGCAGAGAAAAAAAATATGTACGGCCAAGTACCTAGTTCCGGATCGTGCCCAGCTCCGAATCAACACAACTTTGATAGGTCACCATAACAGTTTGAAAGCCATTTAGCATAAAAATTACTATTAGTCATGTAGCCTATTCAGTCATACTTTAAATCCAGAAAAAAAAATCATTTTTATAAATTACACCATTGTCGGCCAGGCACATGCAGAACGACGTTGGTATTTCCCATTTCTAATTTTAGACGCGCTGGTTAACCCATTTAGTACCGGAAACCCCTAAAGGGGTACTTAGCAAACAGTGCAGAACGCGGCGTCTGATCAGGGCCTCCACTGTTTGCAGAAAGTCCCCACAATCTATGTCTTGGAGCAAAAATAAGAAAAATATTGTATTACCCCATAAACCCCAGTTTTCTCTATATAAATTGGGGTTTAGGGGTGCCAGGTTGTGTTTTCTTCAAAATGGATTTGGAAAATGGCTGAACTTTCTGCAAACAGTGAAAATCCGTGATATTTTTGTTAAAAATGCTCAGAACATAGGTTGTGGGTGCTCGTTAGAACCGCCTCAGTGAGGAAACCTGCTATATATAAGGATGAAGATTTCATTTGGTACAAAAAGGGTTAAGTTAACATGATATTCTGTCAGAAATGCAGATTAGACGACCAGAAGCTGTGGCCATATTGAGTAACAGGTTAAGGTAGACATCACGTGAACAAGTCCATGAAATGAAGACCCCTAAACCCCAATTTATATAGAGAAAACTGGGGTTTATGGGGTAATACATTATTTTTCTTATTTTTGCTCCAAGACATAGATTGTGTGTACTCGTTAGAACCGCCTCACTGAGGCGGTTCTAACGAGCACCCACAACCTATGTTCTGAGCATTTTTAACAAAACTATCACGGATTTTCATCAGAAAAGTAGCCATTTTGGATATGTGAAAAATGCACTATGTTGCACGGGTGAGTTATCATAATGTTTATCCAAAAAAGAGAATTTGAAATAAAGGAGTTATATATATTTTGTAAACGATCAAACATTGAATTTTAGGCCCCAGTTCCGGCAGAGTTATTTGGGTATATTGTTTTCCGCAGAAATTGAATACAAAGGTCAGTTTCTTTCAACCAAATGATGCATCAGTTGACTGTATGGCATTTGGAGTCATTCATTTTCTGCCAATATTTTGTCCCGCGTAACATTAACAGTACAGGTCTTGATCAGATGCCGTAATGCGACATCTGATCTGGCACCACACAAACAATACGAAAGATGATTTTTTTTTTAAACATTTTGCATGATTTGATACATCCACTGTCTTCTTCTTCTTCTTCTTCTGCTTCTTCTTCTTCGCTTAGGCCTCAATGACAAGAGGGTGTGCTATTTTGTCCCCACCTCCATGAAACATTTGGCCAATTTTCCCCCAGTTCTCCAAATTAACTCCCCAATTATTACGCACCTGCTCCTTAAAATGTGCTTACTCCCCGACTCCCTTAAATAAATACCATTTCTGCCCTGTCCCTTGAAATAATAACATTCTTCCCAAGATCCCGTGAATCCCAGGACTAGGGCCCCTTTTCTGCCCCAGGCAAGTATTTTAATATCAAATGCTAAATGCATGTGAAGATCAGTGCAAATCAGAGAAGGGACCGGGGCGAACTTCCTGCTCCATTTATAATGAAAAGGGCTGTTGAAACATATTGAAAATTTTATTACCAAAATATCAAAGTTTTCAGAAAAACACATCTGATATATTTTGATATTTTGGCTTAAAATATAGATGGAACCGACTATAGGTCCCAGATGGTTCTATCGTCGGAGTGTCAACAGTCGATTTTTGAGTAGTAATAAGGAATGCATATATTCCCTTTTATTATAAAGGGATCAAATTTATATAGGGGACCTTCACGCAAGGACAAAATTGCATGGGTATGCAATATTTAGATTACAAGAAAGACCAGTGTTTACGAAGCATAAACATTTTATTTTATTAACCCTTGTCCTGCTGAGGCCAGATATGTATTATCTTTCAAACAATGTAGATCCAGATCAGAGGGCTTCTGAACAAGATCTGAATTGTTTACCATTCATGATTTTTTAATAATAATAATAAAATAATAAATAATAATAATCGACCTTATTTATAGAGGGTAGCACATTTAGTACTAGTGCTAATCTTCCATATGGCCCTCTTTCCCTGGGTAGGAACCAGTACTTAGCAGTGTGGATAACGTCTCTTGCTCTAGGAAACAAGACTTGGCGCTTGCAGGGATCGAACCGGCTACCTTTCGATCTCAAACCTGATGCTTTACCACTGCACCGCAGCGATCCACAAATTTATGCAATAATTTGCATAAAGTAATCTGATTGGTTGATAATCAGTAGTGGGTGTGGCATATTTGAATATTCAGCCGTACAAGGGATAAGATACTCCGTGTTTTAAGCAATGTATTCAAGTTTATGAAAGTGCCCTTATTGACGTCAATTTCGAGAATTATGACGTTAACCCTTTTTGTACCAAATGGAATCGTCCACCTTATATTTAGAAGGGGTTCAATTTAAAAAAAGGGGGTGTCAGATTGTGTTTTCATCAAAATCTTTTTGGAAACTGGCTGAACTTTTAGCAAACAGTGAATGCCCTTATCAGACGCTACTGATGTTCATTTCCGAATGTCGAGCCACTTAATGACGGCTCAAAGTTTTGAACGAAAAATGACTTAAATAACACACAGTCTACGTGAGAAAATGACAGTAAAGGTGTAAAGCGTTGGTCACTTGGTTTGCTGAATCTTTCTGCAATGCATAGTAAGAAAACATACCCAAAAATTATCCGTATTTATCGTATGGCGTCGCGTCTGAGAGTGTAATAACTCCATGTAATAAATTCGATTACCTACTAGATCTAACGTCGCGCAACAAAATACGTGACGTCAGCGTCGAAAATGACGTCATTAACGTCCTCAAACCATGTAAACGGGCTTAGCGTCAATTCTAATACAGTTCATTAATGTTCAATCATCTGACGATGGAAAACCCTGACCACAGAATTAGATTTCGGAAAAAATAGTAGTCCCAAACAGTGAAAAATGAAATTGACATCAGTCACTGTTTGAAACAGTGACAATATCGTTTTCTATTTCACTGAGAAATCTCTACATTTCATTGAAAAGCATGTTAGAAAATTCTTATACCTCCGCCGCCTGAATTAAACAATATCAAGGTGTATAACGAATTTATATCCAATCCATGCTCATTCAGGTCCTCATCCTTATGGAGCGTGATAGCTCAGTGGTTAGTGCACTTGCCTCTGATGCTAGAGGTCCCGGGTTCGATCCCCGGCAGCGGCGATAAAATTTCGGTGTCCGAACACGCTCCTTTGGCATCATTTGCAGGGATGAATGTCATAAAATGCACCGTCCTTCGGATCGGGACGTTAACTGGAGGCCCCCTGTGCAGGGAGAACCATTCCCTGTGCAGGTTAAAGATCCCTACCGTAATTACATGATTACTGTGTAGGCTTTCATCCTGCAAAACCTGGAGTGTATGTAATATACACCTGCGGTAATGGTCAGATGTGACCGACGCAGTATCAGAAGATAGATACATTTGCAGGGATGAATGTCATAAAATGCACCGTCCTTCGGATCGGGACGTTAACTGGAGGCCCCCTGTGCAGGGAGAACCATTCCCTGTGCAGGTTAAAGATCCCTACCGTAATTACATGATTACTGTGTAGGCTTTCATCCTGCAAAACCTGGAGTGTATGTAATATACACCTGCGGTAATGGTCAGATGTGACCGACGCAGTATCAGAAGATAGATACATTTGCAGGGATGAATGTCATAAAATGCACCGTCCTTCGGATCGGGACGTTAACTGGAGGCCCCCTGTGCAGGGAGAACCATTCCCTGTGCAGGTTAAAGATCCCTACCGTAATTACATGATTACTGTGTAGGCTTTCATCCTGCAAAACCTGGAGTGTATGTAATATACGCGGTAATGGTCAGATGTGACCGACGCAGTATCAGAAGATAGATACATCTTGTTAACATTTTTATGCTATTGTGTTCTTCGTGTCATGCATGTACTTTATAATTGTTCAAAGAGGGCCTCAGGAAAGATTGGTCCTACCAACTAAGTCACCGTCTCAAAATAAAGTCATTACTTACTTACTTACATATACATGTACTTACTTACTAGTGGATTAAATGTGCAAATTAGCTTGATACGTCTCGTGACGTTATGTGTACACGTACGACCTCCTTAACGACGTCGCGTTTACTTACGGCGGAATATTGATAGTTTTGTAAGATAAACGTGAATAAAAAGCGTTTTAAATGGCATGTGATAAATAGAATCTTGCATTCGTGTTCATGTATTATTGAATTTATTAAACTCGTTGAAGAAAATGGATAAAATGCTCGGCAAAGCCTCGCATTTTATCCCTTTTCCTCAACTCGTTTAACAAATTCAATAATACAGTATTAAACTCGTTGAAGAAAATGGATAAAATGCTCGGCAAAGCCTCGCATTTTATCCCTTTTCCTCAACTCGTTTAATAAATTCAATAAAACATGGGCACTCATGTAAGATCCTCTATTACTGCCAAGTTACAATACCTGGTTAACGAACTACTTACCATAATTGTGGTGTTTGGTTCTTATGAATGTCTTTGAACGCCTTTGAACGTCTTCGAAATCGCGATGTTTCTTTCAGTATTTAAAGTTACACAGAAGCAGGCTTTGACTTTGAAGTTACCATTTTGCTATACTTATAGAGAGTTCAAGTCTTCCTCTTTGTGTTGTGTAGCCAATCATTTCCAGGCAAATCAGTTCTTCCTTATTGTTCTGATTAGCCAGCCGCCAAACACTTAGTAATGGGACAAATGTATTGAAAGCCAGTTTCTCAAATGCGCTTGTGTATCGAAAAGGTTAAGCTGGCATGGGCGCGCAGCGAAGTTTCTGAACAGACCGCGCAGTCTGATCAGAAACTGCATTGGGCGCTTGCCAGCGCATCCCTGCACATTGATGATGCTGATGCTGTTGAAAAGATGCGCACGCTGATTTGAATCTTTGCTTGGCAAATTTGCATATATATACTTTTTATGTGCACTCTCAAAGAAGTAGTTCATTATCTAATTGTGTTAAAGTTCTCTCTCTAGAAGCTCTTGAAAAGAAAAAGAAAAACCACTTTTGAAATTTACCTTCTTCCTTGTATGGCCGAAATGCATCATCACGGAAACATTCCTATATAATTTTGACCCACCTGAACCCCACTTTTATACAGTAAAAACATGTTTTACAGGAGTATACTTATTTTTTCTTATTTCTGCTCTAAAATATAGATTGTGGGTACTCTTTAGAGCCGCCTCGATGAGGCGGTTCTAACGAGTACCTACAATCTATATTTTGAGCACAAAGAAGAAAAATATCACAATTTTTCATCTTAAATTTTTTTTTCGGCGGTAAAGTTTAAAGTGTATTTGTATAGGCATGTTTTCCTAATGAATAGGACGATTTATGTATTCTTCTTAGTTAATTATTCTGCCTTTTAAGTACATGTAAAATTCAATCTGTTTTTAATAAATAAATACATAAATAAATAAACGTTCGTCATCGAGGCGGTTCTAATGATTGGTCACAATAATAAGAACAAAAAAGTTTTTCCGTCTGTGTAAACCCCACTCATTACGAAAACACGCCCATACAAATACATTGTAAACTTAACCTCCGAAAAATCCGAAATTTTTTAGATGAAAAATTGTGAATTTTTTTCTTATTTATGTTCAAAATATTGATTGTGGGTACTCGTTAGAACCGCCTCATCGAGGCGGTTCTATTGATTGTGGGTACTCGTTAGAACCGCCTCATCGAGGCGGTTCTAACGAGTACCCGCAATCTATATTTTAGAGAAGAAATAAGACAAATAAACTTTACCCCTGTAAACCCCAGTTTTACTATATAAAAGTGGGGTTCGATGGGGTCAAAATATATAGGCGTGTTTTCGTGATGTTACGGTAAATGAAGTGAGATTTATAGGGCATTCGTTACACGGACTTGTTCACGTGATAAGTGCAGATTTAGCATGGTGATAATGTTATCAACTCATCTAATGAGCACCCAGGAAAACCCCACTTTATTTACCGGTTTTGTGGCGTTCATTATTCTATAAGGTATACATTTCAATCATGTTAATAAGTCCGTGTAATGTACACCCCTCTGAACCTAACTTTATATACAGAAAACTGAGGTTTACACGGGTATACGTTAATTTTCTTATTTCTGCTTAAGACAAAGGTTGTAGATACATGTACTAGTTCGAGCCGCCTCAATGAGGCGGTTATAACGAGCACCACAACCTACTTTTTAGTACAAACAAGAACAAGATCCTGGACAGAGTATGTTAAATAAGAAAGCAGTATCACTAAGCAATCGAATGGTATGGCCAATGTTCAAGTCTTAAAAAAGTAGGTCAAGGTCACTAGTCAAAATTTATGAGATCTTTGGAAAGGTCTGGTGACATAGAATGCAAATATGACATATGAAAGCCCTATCACTTACCAATCGAAAGCTATGGCCAATGTTAAAGTTTTTAAAAAGTAGGATAAACGTCAATGTCATGGTCACGAGGTAAAAATTATGGTACCACTGGAAAGGTCTTGTGAAAAAGAATGCACATGTGAAATATGACAGCCCTATCACTTACCAATCGAAAGTTATGGACTATGTTAAAGTTTTTAAAAAGTAGGTCAAAAGTAGGTCAAATGTCAAGGTCAAGGTCGCGAGGTCAAAATTCGTGGTATCACTGGAAAGGTCTTGTGACAAGGAATGCCCATGTGAAATATGAAAGCCCTAACAGTTACCATTCAAAAATATGCCGAATGTTCAGGTTTTTGCGGACCGACAAAGTGACAAACAGACGGACAGACAGACAAACCAAAAACTATATGCCCCCGAATCTTTGATTCCGGGGACATAAAAATATCTGAAATCGTCTTAAGAAAAGTCACCTCTTACCATATCGCACAGATGTT
Organism: Lucinisca nassula; assembly: GCA_963580285.1. Lineage (NCBI taxonomy): Eukaryota > Metazoa > Mollusca > Bivalvia > Lucinida > Lucinidae > Lucinisca > Lucinisca nassula. Next base: position 104,793,287 of record OY757015.1, read on the forward strand.
ATCATAATGCGTTTGAAGACAGATTCTGTGCGTTCATTGAAGCGTTTATAATGAGCATCTAAAACCTAAGTTTAACCCATTGTATACTTGTGGACTCTTCCATTGCTATATGTTGGGCATGTCCATTTATCATATAAGGGGCGTCAGACCTATTTTTCCTTTTGATTCTATTTGTGACGGAAAATTCTGTTAGCAAATAGTGCAGGCACTGATCAGACGCCGCGTTCTGCGGCGTCTGATCAGGGTCTGCACTGTTTGCCAAGGTACCCCTTTAGGGTTTCCCGCATATAGTGGGTTAAAGCAGAATAAAATAATCAAAGCACTGATAGAATTGGCGAGTCGATTGTCTCTGAGCGTATCCTGGGAAAATGGTCCTGAACTGGAACTCAGACTATCGGGATCAACCATGGTTTTTCATGCACTAACATTTGCCGGGTCCCGAGGAAGCTGTTTGAACATGAGGCCGCTAGGCCGAATGTTCAAATATCTTCCGAGGGATCCGGCAAATGTTAATGCAATGAAATAACCATGGATGATCGTTGTTCTTGCATAACTTACGAATCCGACCGCAAATTTTGACGAAAATGCCCAAAAGCTCAGTATAAATACCATATAAACTCTTCAAATGCGACAGGCAAACCAAAATGGCGGCCAGTTCTGAATGTTGTTTACAATGACGTTGTCATGCAATAACCCTCTAACGTCATCATAGAATCCTAAAACGCTACGTTCAGGGCGATCACGTTACGTCGCTCAACATAACGTAAACAAAGCAAGGCCCGTCTTGTGATATCAAAAGCTCAGAATCCATGTTCAAACAGCACGCGAATTTCATGATTTGAAAATGGTTTTTGCTGTTTGAGCACGGCTTTCGGTCCATTTGACAATGGCTTCAAACAGCCATGCGCATAGGTATTTATGCAAGAATGTTTGTTTAAAACCTTCCTGTAAACACTGTAGACCCCGATCAGACACCGCGTTCTGCAGTGTCTGATCTGGATCTACTCTGTTTGCCAATGACCAAGTACAAGAGACCAGTCCAGATTTTTTCAGATATATAATGAGGAAATAAATAACCGTTATGCTTACCTAGATTTTGCACATGATGAGCGATAGTAGACAAAAGTAGGCGGGAAACTTATGTATTTAGTAACTTTGGGTCGATTGATAAACATGGGTCAATTGATGAACAATCGATAAGCCGATCGAAAAAATAATCGACAGAAAAAATTCACGTTAATACGTGCGTGTAATGAATATCCTTTTAAACCCAACTTTTTTCAAGAAGAGTGGGATTTACAAGGGTTTACAATACAGTAAAGTTCCTATATTAAGACCACCTTTGGGACTGTTCAAAAGTGGTCTTTAAGACCACTTTTGAACAGTCTCAAAGGTGGTCTCTGACCAGAGGACTACGTATGCAGAAAACACGATGAAAGAACAACTTCAATCACTGAATAAGCTACTGAGGTTTGACTGTAGTACTTTTAAAGCAGAATAAGTCTTAATTTTAGGTGGTCTTAATAGTTGGATTTTCCAGTTTTTTGCTCATACGCATTGATTTTGGCTGCTCATTAGAACTGTATAAATGAAGCGGTTATAACAGGCACGCACCCACACTAATGCGGTTCTAACAAGTACCCAAAATCTAGAAGCCTACTTTTCTCTATATAAAGTAGGTCACAATCTACATCGGTAGGGACAACTGTTAATGTAATGATTTCAAGAACCTGTAAAGTTTGATGTCAAATGACAACCGATGTTTCTGAACAGAAAAATTAAATTAACGTTTACCTTGTATACTCCATTTTCCATTATAAAGTGGGCCTTACAAGGGTGTCCTTGTCAAGAAAATATTATTATTTTTTTTTTTCTTCTTTTCTTGGTTTCGGTTTCACTTATTAGTCAGGATTCGGCGAAAATCGGATTACCCGGCGAACAACCACCTTACCTTCCATTGCAGAACTTGACGTCTGGAATGTGACCTGAGCGAGGCCCGAACAACAGCGGTGAGAGATCTAATGTTTATAAGCGCTCTTGTCCATTAGGCCATGGAGGCCCGCTCAAGAACTGGTTAATTCTCATAGACAAGGAAGTAGGAAAAATTACAATAGTGTCACGTCATAAGAGATTTGTCTTGATTGCACAGGCGAGTAGCAAAGACTCAGGCGAGCCTTCGCATGCGCGCAGTCTCGTCAGAGTCTTTTCTGCTCGCAGACCAGGAGAAAGTTTTATACAAAATGCCATGCATCCCAGTCCTGTAACTTGCCTGTACGGGCTCGGTTGAGCATTTTCTGATGGCATATGTGACAAGTTTCTCTCGAGTTATATCAATTTAGCCGACGCATGACAAAACCTACAATAAGACATGTGCGCCCAGCGAAGAATAAGACTAGCCTGCACATTCAAATAGTCTAACCAGAGACTTCTCTTGCTGCATGAAGAAGCAATGGGTCTTTAGCTATCCTAAGAGCGCACAGCGAAGACTCTGATCAGACTGCGCAGATGCGCAGGCTGATCTGAGTCTTCGCTGGGCGCTTATGTCTTATCGTAGGTTTTGTCGTGCGCTGGCTCAAAGTCATCTTATCGGAATGAACATGTAAGTGGCAGAAAACATGATGATTGGCTGGTAAGTCTGATTGGCTAAACATGTGAATGACGAAATGTTACACTTTCTGCTGTATGCTCACTCTTGGCGGGAGAATCTGGAGGTGCTGAAGACGAATTGGGACACACTAGTTACATGTAGATCTACATATTTTAACGTATCAAAATTAGATTCAGAACTTTGGAAATGGTAAGCTTAGCATATTTACATGTATCCTTGAAATTGCCCATGTATATTTCCAAATTTTTTTTTCGGAAAATAAGGATTGACATTAAATGTGAATCGTTTGATCATACGTATAGGCAAGTCTTATTCGGGGAAAATAAGGATTGGCATTTCACGAGACAATTTACATGAAATTCCAATTGACAAATATATTTAAAAAATGTTGTTTCCTCTATATAAAGTGGTGTTAGAGGGGTTGTTAGCAGACGTGTTAACATGATAATACCAAATACATTACGAAAACATGCCTATAAAGATGCATTGTAACCTTTATCGCCCAAAAAAAAAAAAAAAACATGAAAATTTTAAGATGAAAAAAAGTGATATTTTTCTTATTTTTTTTTTTTTGCTCAAAATATAGATTGTGGGTACTCGTTAAATCTCGATGAGGCGGTTCTAACGATTACCCATACTCTATATTTTAGAGCAGAAATAAGAAAAATAAGGTTTACCCCTGGAAACCCCAGTTTTACTGTATCAAAGTGGTGTTCAAGTGGGTCAGAATTTAATAGGCGTGTTTTCGTAATTGATATAGGCTGCATGATGCTTCCACGCAGAGCTGAAATCCGGCCTGCACACGAGTACTGGTAAACAGCTTAGAGGATCTAAGCATGCCCAGGTAAAGCGGTGCGAGTCGGACCGTCCATGCTTATAAACCCTATTTGTTTCATTGGGCGACATGGCTTGAGATGTCATTTCATCTCAGTGACGGGTAAAAGTCCCACAAAATTGGAAGCAGCGTCTTCAAAATGACTTACACAGTGTTGACGGGGACATTAAACCTCAAATCAAACAAACAAAACCAAATTGGGTTCCAGCCCTATGTTCGATTGTATGGTTTTGCAGCAAAATGGAACCATTTTCTCTATCCACGTTCAGTTTTGATTGTTTGTTTGATTTGAGGTTTAAAGCCCCCGTCAACACTGTACAGGTCATTTTGGAGATCCTGCTTCCAATTTTGTGGGACTTTTACCCAACGTTGAGATGAAAGATGAAATGACATCGCAAGCCATGTCGCCCAGTAAAACCAATAGGGTATGGACAGTCCGACTCGCACCGATTTGCCTGGGCAGGCTTAGATCTCCTATGCGGTTTATCAGTACTCATGTGCTGTCGGATTCAGCTCTGCGTGGAAGCATCATGCAGCCCATTTATTTCTTCAATATGGGCGGGGCCGACGTTCGGTTTTAGTAGGGATTTTCGTTACACGGACTGTTAACCATTACGAGCACACACCCGTGTGACACAGTGTATGATTTCACATCTCCAAAGTGGCTACTTTTCTGATGAAAATCCGTGATATTTTTCTTATTTATTTTTCAAACATAGGTTGTGGGTGCTCGTTAGAGCCGCCTCAATGAGGCGGTTCTAACGAGTACCCACAACCAATGTCTTGGAGTAGAAATAAGAAAAATAATGTCTACACCCTTAAACCCTAGTTTTCTCTGTATAAAGTGGGTTTTAAGGGAGTGTTCATTTCACGGATTTGGTCACGTTGCGTTGACATTAAACAATGATTTCAGGTTTTTGGAAGTAGTGTATTCTGTGCCTTTTTGGCGGTATCATCCGTCAGTGCGTGTGGAAGAAATACACCTACAAGGGGCTACGGGCTGAGGAAACCAGGAACAGCCTATGCGTATTACCATGATGAAGCTTCAAACATTAGATATTCAGGATACGGGTCTGCGGACCTTAATGGAAACGTGGGTGTCGGCGTTGGATTTGAAACCACGTTCAGAAAACGTTCGGTTCGGCTGGTATGTAGGATTTAAGGCGAATGGATACATCTTCAGGGGAGGCAACGCCTGCAAATTTATGCTCCCATGTCAATAAGGGTCAATTCTTAATGGAAAGAATTTTTCCCTAAGGTGCAAATTGTTGCCTTTAAGAGAAGGCCCCTTTTTCAATGAGACAGGGCTTATAGAAAATCGAACAGGAAATCCCAAAAGTTGTCCCCTTTTGTAAAATGGGGGGAAAATCTGTCAGGTGTTTCCATTCCCCTACATGGCGCATTTCCTATTCATTATATAACGTTGCTGTTATTTAATTGACAACGTAACGTCATACGCCTGATCATCCGGGTACATCCTGTTAACAAGTCCGTGAAATGAACACCCCTTTAAACCCCACTCTGTATGAAGACAACCGGGGTTTACAACAAGTATACATTATTTTGATTATTTCCGCTCAATTAAAAACATAGGTTGTGGGAACTCGTTAGAACCGCCTCGAAAAGACGATTCTTACGAGCACCCAAAAGCTATGTTTGGAGTAAAAATAAGAAGAAATATCACAAATTTTCATTGGAATAGTAGACATTTTGAATGAATTACGTCAGTGTAACATGGGTATCATCACGAAAACGCCTATATAGTTTTGACCCCCTCGAACCCCACTTTTATATAGTAAACCTGGGGTTTAAAGGGGTAAACCTTATTTTTCTTATTTCTGCTCTAAAATATAGATTGTGGGTACTCGTTAGAACCGCCTCGATGAGGCGGTTCTAATGGGTACCCACAATCTATATCTTGAGCAGAAATTAGAAAAATAAAAAAAAATCGATTTTTCGGAGGTAAAGTTTACAATGTATTTGTATAGGCGTGTTTTCGTAATGGCTATCGTAACGAATAAAACACTGACGATTACTAGTACAGGCCGGCCCCCGCCCATCGGGGCTTGAAGAAATATATGGGCTGCATGATGCTTCCACGCAGAGCTGAAACCGACCCGCACACGAGTACTGGTAAACCGCATAGAGGATGTAATCCTGCCCAGGTAAAGCGGTGCGAGAAGGTCCGTCCATGCTTATAAACCCTATTGGTTTCATTGGGCGACAGGGCTTGAGATGTCATTTCATCTCAATGTCGGGTAAAAGTCCAACAAAATTGGAAGCAACGTCTCCAAAATGACCTTTACAGTGTTGACGGGAACGTTAAACCTCAAATCAAACCAACAAACTGACGATTACTGGCGCGTTTCGTCAAGTCACCGTCGGTAACAACCCTGCTTCTACTGATATTATTTTGAACATCATTACGGAAACACGCCTATGCAAATACATTGTAACCTTTAACGCCGAAAAAAATGAAAATTTTAGTATGAAAATTTGCGATTATTTTCTTATTTCTGCGCAAAATATAGATTGTGGCTACCCGTTTGAACCGCCTCATCGAGGCGGTTCTAACGAGAACCCACAATTATATTTTAGAGCAGAAATAAGAAAAATAAGGTTTACCCCTGTAAACCCAAGTTTTATTATATAAAAAATAGGCGTGTTAGCGTGATGTTCTCCAGCCATAAAATCTGAAGTTTAAAATCGCTATATAATAATCAGAATCTTACACTCGTAGTCATTTCATATGATTTTATAAAACTCGCCAGAGGCTCGTTTAACAAATTTCTTATCAAATGACCACTCGTGTAAGATCCCCTTTTTCATCTTTATTGCGCCAGAACAAGGAGGCATAAACGAACCAATCAGTTTGTACATAGGACCAGTCTGTCTGTGTTTTGCGCAGGACCAGTTTTCTTTTTTGTTTTGTTTTTGCTCGTTAGATATACCAGAAACTGTAAAAATTCATGCGAACAGCGAAAAATCGGATCAGAACGCCGTCGCGGTTCCATAACGTCTTATTTTCGATTTTGTCGTGCGTTGGCTCTTATTGCGTCACTAGCTTAACATAACGTCATTTCATGAAGACTTAGTATGTTAAATATCATGTATTTTTCAACTTCGGGTCATGCTGAAATTATAGCTTGGCAATGTCGATCGGTGTTCCGATGCACCTCTCTGCAGGGCGTCGCAGAAACGCCTAATATAATTTTGACCCCCTGGAACCACAAGTTTATATAGGAGATCTGGGTTTTTTTATGGGGTTAACCTTATTTTTCTTATTTCTGCTCTAAGGTATGGATTTTGGGTAATCGTTAGGGGCGCCTCGATGAGGCGGTTCTAACGGGTGCCCACAATCTATATTTTGGCGGGGACGGTTTTCCGTCTTGGAATTTTCAAATTTTTTCAGCGGTAAAGTTTGCGGTGGGTTTGTGTGGGCGTGTTTTCATGATGGGGCGGATGGGTGCAACGGATCACCTATGAGATATCCTCACTACTTTTTGTTAATATCTGCACCCTTGCATTAGCTATATACGTTAAAATGTCTATTTGGATGATGTTTTACTTATTATACTCAGTCATACTCTTCTCGTGCCGCCGTTACATGGTAAATTGACTATCCAGTATTGATCGGAGGTCATCCGTATTAACACCAGGTCAACCAATATTAAATGAGGTCAAGTGAGGTCAAAAATCAATAATCATGTTATTTTAATTGTATCAATTAATAAAATTGTCATTAATCAAGTAATTTCGTATTGACCCAGTTACAGGTCCTCGGTCAGCTGCATTAGGCCTCGGCCTTCGGCCTCGAGCCAATGCAGCAGACCTCGGACCTGTACCTGGGCCAATACGAAATTACTTGATTAATAACATTATAATATACATGATAAGAAAAAATATTTCCTCTTAGTCGGGGAAATATATCTCTTTAGCTTGAACTACTTTATGTACAAGATGCAAGATACCGCTTTTGCCGTGAAATCGTTATATTCAAGCGCGGAAAAGTTTCAGTCACGGCGACGTTATTCATAACGCCATCGCAATGGCGTCTGGGAAGATATCAACAGACATTCAGAATGCGTGACGTTTGAGTCGGATGCAACGCTGAAACAAAAGAAAACATGGATATGACCATTGGATAGGCTATTTAATCTCACATCTCAGTTTTATCACTTAAACACTTTGTTTCTTCTTTTTTTGTTCAAAACTGTAGAAAGCGCTTTCAAAACGGCGTCCCACCAAGCTTCTGTAACACTACGCTGATTGAACCGTTAACATGAGCTGTAAACAGTCATTCTTGCATAAATACCTATGCGCATGGCTGTTTGAAGCCATTGTCAAATGGACCGAAAGCCGTGCTCAAACAGCAAAAATCATGCTCAAATCATGAAATTCGCGTGCTGTTTGAACATGGATTTTGAGCTTTTGATATCACAAGACGGGCCTTGCTTTGTTTACGTTACGTTGAGCTACGTAACGTTATTGCCCTGAACGTAGCGTTTTAGGGTTCTATGATGACGTAACTGCATGACAACGTCATTATAAACAACATTCTGAACTGGCCGCCATTTTGATTTGCCTGTCGTATTTGAAGAGTTTATATGGAATTTATATTGAGCTTTTGGGCGTTTTCATAAAAATTTGCTGTCTGTTTCGTAAGTAATGCAAGAACAACGATCATCCATAGTTATTTCATTGCATAAACATATGCCGGATCCCTCGGAAGATATTTGAACATTCGACCTAGCGGCCTCATGTTCAAACAGCTTCCTCGGGATCCGGCAAATGTTAATGCATGAAAAACCATGGTTGATCCCTATAATTGAACGGGAATTCAGGTCCAAAATTCAAGATCCAAACTGTTCCAAAAGTCTATGAAAGTACATGTAATATACGGATTATTCATTTTTCCTATTTGAAATATGGGATTTATAAACCTCGGGAGGTAAACCTATCCGTTACAGAAACTCGTGCTTCGCACTCGTTTCTTTGTCTGATTGTTTTACCTACCTCGGCTTTGTAATCCCATATTTCAAATAGGAGAATGAATAATCTCTGTTACCTGGGTTGAAAATTTAAATAATAAAACGAAGATGATAATAATTACTGTTACTACTTTTGCAACTACTGCTACTAGTATTACCCCCCCCCCCCCGATCGGGAGCTTGAAGAAATAGATTGGGCTGCATGATGCTTCCACACAGAGCTGAAACTGACCGCACATGGGCATAGGTAAACCGTTTAGGAGGTCTTAGCCTGTCCAGGCAAATGATGTGAGTCGGACCGTCCCTATATATAAGCCGTTTCGTTTGTTTTGGCGGCAGGGCTTGAGATGCCATTTCATCTCAGTGTCGGGTAAAAGTCTCTTAAAAATTGGAAGCAACGTCTCCAACATGACCCTGATAATGTTGTGGGGAACATAAATCTCAATACAAACGATCGGGGCTTGAAGAAATAGATGGGGCTGCATGATGCTTCCACGCAGAACTAAAATGGCTTCATTGTCAAATGGACCGAAAGCCGTGCTCAAACAGCAAAAACCATGTTCAAATCATGAAATTCGCGTGCTGTTTGAACATAGATTTTGAGCTTTTGGTATCACAAGACGGGCCTTGCTTTGTTTACGTTACGTTGAGCGACGTAACGTTATCGCCCCGAACGTGGCGTTTTAGAGTTCTATGATGACGTCACTGCATGATAACGTCATTGTAAACAACATTCTGAACTGGCCGCCATTTTGATTTGCCTATCGCATTTGAAGAGTTTATATGGAATTTATATAGAGCTTTTGAGCGTTTTCGTCAAAAGTTGCTGTCGGATTCGTAAGTTATGCAAGAACAACGATCATTCATGTTTATTTCATTGCATTAACATTTGCCGGATCCCTCGGAAGATATTTGAACATTCGGCCTAGCGGCCTCATGTTCAAACAGCTTCCTCGGGATCCGGCAAATGTTAATGCATGAAAAACCATGGTTGATCCCTATATTTACAGAGCATAATTGTGGGTGAATAGCAAATTGTTTTGAAACATTTGAAACAAATAACTAAAAACTATTACAAGAAACATAATAAAACGATATCTTGTGGACAGCTATCTTTGTGACTAAAGTGCTACATCTTATAAGTTAGCATTTTGTATTGCTTCACTCCAAAGACAAGGCACAGCACAATGTACATGTTGGCATGTTGAAACACAACTTCCCATACAAAAAGAATCCACTATGTTCCTTACGCACCCTTATAATATCCGTCAAATGATCTTTTATCCCTATAGGTGCCACAGGGCCAATTTTGGGCCACAGGTGTAACTACTTTGAGTGCCAGCGGGCCAATTTTGGGCCAATACTTTGAATAAAGATAGAAAGATATCTGCGGGACAAAATCCTCATTATTTTTCTGTTTTGATCTAAAAAATCCTTTGAAAACAGTCTCCAAGTACCAAATCTTGGCTATGTTTGCTTGAATGTGCGTGATAAGATCAAACAGGCACATACCCTCAGTGCAATTTTTATGGATGACTGGGTTGTTTTTTCCCGCGTACGTAATATTACGTCATTAGCAGTGCTGGACGTTACGTCAGTCGATCGCAATGTCGCGCGTAACGTCGCGCGTAACCTCGCGCGCCGTTAATTTGAGCAAGGTAGTATAATTGTCTTCGTGTTTTCTTTGTAGGGGAGTTGTAACGTTTTTCGCGGCGTTTCTAGTTCATATATGCGCATATTCTGTTCTGCTGTGCGGCAAGTGTTGTTTCCTTCAGCAAGAGACTTTATCCACATTGCTTAGTACTGGTTCAACCCAGGAGAAGAGGGCAACATGGAAGATTAGTACTAGTTTACTAAATGTGTTACCCTCTATAAATAAGGTCGATTATTATTATTATTATTATTATTGTTATTATTATTATTATTATCATATACAGTTTGGCACCACATTAAAAAGTATGGGCTATTCAAGAAGCACATTTTTTTTTGTTCACACTATACTGGCATAATCTATTGACTCTAGTTTTACAATAATTTCTTTGTAAAATGAAATCAATTTCACAAGACCTACATCATCGTATCATATGCCTCCTACCATATCCAACCATACAACTCCTGCTTATTTTTACGGACACCCGTACAAGTGACTTAATTGACTGCACACACACACACAGAGAGAGAGAGAGAGAGAGAGAGAGAGAGAGAGAGAGAGAGAGAGAGAGAGAGAGAGAAGAGAGAGAGAGAGAGAGAGAGAGAGAGAGAGAGAGAGAGAGTTGGAATTAGTTGAAATGATCGATGAGGCGGATCTAACGAGTGCACACAATATATATTTTGAGCAGAAATAAGAAAAATATCACAATTTTTCATCATAAAATTTTCATATTTTCGGCGATAAAGGTGGCAATGTATTTGTATATATAGGTGTGTTTGCGTAATGAAAGGCTCAGATCAGCCTGCGAATTCGCGCAGTCTCATCAGACCATTCGCTGATCAAATATACCTTTTATAGCCTGTGGGCTATTAAAAGAGAGATACACGGCATCTCTTGTCTTAGTGAGTATAAAACTGCAGACCGATCCAGTATTTCAATGTCGCACGACTTTACGAGGGTAGGCTGAAAAGTTCTGAGCCTGACAAAGAAGCAGGCATCTAACAGCCATGAAAGTTTGTATTCATTAAATCCAAACCTTTATTACTTGATTTGACTCAAATGAGTTCAAGTTTACCTGCAATAACGTAGAAATTTTAGACTTTGAAAATTTATACTAGCACGTTTTTGAGAAAATGGACATAATCTGGCATCGTGGTGTCATCAAGTACCTCCATAAAAAGGGGTTATCTCCTAAGGACATTAATGCCGATATGGTTGCTACATTAGGGGATGATGCTCCTTCGTATGCAATCGTGAAAAGGTGGGCAGCAAATTTTAAGATGGGCAAGGACAGCCTTGAAGATGATTACCGGTGTGGACGACCCACAACGGCAACAACTGAGGAAACCATCAGCCAAGTGCACAGGGCCGTGATGGATGACAGGCGTTTAACTGTAAATCAGTTAGCTAACACTGTTGGCATCTCCCGTGAACGAGTAGAGAACATTCTACACAGTGAATTAGGAATGTAGAAGGTTTCCGCCAGATGGGTGCCATGGCTTTTGACGCCTGACCAAAAGTTGACCAGACTGAACCTGTCACAAGCCAACTTGGCTATTTTTGAAGCAGACCAAGATGGTTTTAATGACCGTTTTGTCCCTCAGGATGAGTGTTGGGTTCATCACTTTGAGCCAGAGACCAAAAGACAATCCATGCAATGGAAGCACCCTGGCTCAACCCCTCCAAAGAAGGCAAAGGTCGTCTCCTCTGCAGGGAAGGTGATGACATCAGTGTTCTGGGATGCCAAGAGTATAATATTCATAGATTAACTTCAAAAGGGCAGAACCATTAATGTGGAGTATTATGCAGATCTGCTAAAACAATTGCGAAAAGCAATTAAGGCTAAACGACCCGGAAAATTGACAAAAGGGGTCTTGTTCCATCAGGACAATGCGCCTGCTCATAAATCTGTTGTCGCAATGGCTGCTGTGTATGACTGTGGCTTCACACTTGTCGATCACCCTCCGTATTCACCTGATCTAGCTCCATCAGATTATTTCCTGTTTCCAAGCAAGAAAAAGCACTTGGCTGGGCAGCATTATCGGTCAGACGAGGAGGTGATAGCTGCTGTGGAGGAGTTTTTCAGGGACCAAGATGAGACCTTCTATACAACTGGGATCCAAGGTCTCCAGCATCGCTGGAGGAAGTGTGTGGACAGGAAGGGAGACTATGTTGAAAAATAAGGCACTTTCAGCATTGACAAACCATTGTATCTTTGTCAGGTTCAGAACTTTTCGGCCTACCCTCGTATGTAGGTTTTCTCGTGTGCTGGCTCCTATGTTTGTTAGATAAGGAATGTATTTTACATATCAATACTTTGAAACTGAAAGAGAACATACCAGAAAAAAATGTAGGAATCAGAGAGAGAGAGAGAGAGAGAGAGAGAGACAGAGAGACAGAGAGAGAGACAGAGAGAGACAGAGAGAGTGTGTGTGTGTGAATTCGGGTTTAACGTCGCTTTCAACAATTTTTCAGTCATATCACGACGGTGTCTGGTTGCGACAGGGAGCTCAATGCTCACTTTTATAGTAAGTAAGTAAGTGAGTAAGTAACGACTTTATTTTAAGAGGGTAACTCAATTGGCGAACCAATTTTCATTAGTGCTGCCTCACTGAAGTATCATGTCACAGACACATTACATGATACCACACCCAGTCACATTATCCTGACACTGGGTCGACCAGTCCTAGCTCTACCCCGTAAATCTGAGTGCCAAGCGAGGAGCAGCTAGTACCATTCTTAACGACTTTGGTATATCGCGGCCCGGGATCGAACCCGTGACCTCACGTTCCCCAGAGCGGACACTCTACCAACTGAGCTATCAGGGCCGGTTAGAGAGAGAGATAGAGAGATATATATATATATATATAGAGAGAGAGAGAGAGAGAGAGATGTTAATTTAGACCTGGTATTGTATTTTCGAGTTTTCAAAGGAGATAAATTATAAGTTTATGTCAAGGTCTGTTCTATTTGAAAACTTTCTTCACGACTTTGTTTACAACTAAATTTGACATTGCTAGTTATTTCGGAAGGTATTTTTAGTTTTATGGACCTGTCACGAATATTGCACTTATATCGAATCGATTGTCAATCAGAGGTCGGCGAAAACCGGAGTACCCGGATAAAAAGATACCTTGCATTCCGTGGCATTTCATGACTTGGCGTCTCACATGAGCCTGTGGCACGAGCCTGGCTCGGACCATTATTGATTAAAAGTCAGTGATCGGAATGGGGGAGAGAGAGAGAGTTTTAGTTTTACGTCCCACCAACAGCTAAGGTCATATGGAGACGGGACCTCGGTTTAAAGACTCATCCGAAAGTCTGGAGAAGCCCGGGATCGATCCTTCGATCCCTGGTTTACAAGGCGAGTAGCATAACCACTGCGCCATAGGGGCTTCTCAGTGCTCGGAAGGATCAGTCAAACTATTCATTAGGATAATAAGGCAATATTTTTTTTTTCTTTTCATATTATATTTTGTGATATTTCCTTATTCTGTTTAAAACATAGTGTTTGGGTGCTCGTTATAACCGCCTCAATAAGTACCCATAATCTATATATTGGACCAGAAAAAAAAAAAATATATATATATATATAAGTACCCATATAATCTATATTTTAGACCGGATATCCAAGTAAACCCACTTTCTTCTATATTTCTACAGTCATATCACGACGGTGTCTGGTTGCGACAGGGAGCTCAATGCTCACTTTTATAGTGCTGCCTCACTGAAGTATCATGTCACAGACACATTACATGATACCACACCCAGTTGCATTATCCTGACACTGGGTCGACCAGTCCTAGCTCTACCCCGTAAATCTGAGTGCCAAGCGAGGAGCAGCTAGTACCATTCTTAACGACTTTGGTATATCGCGGCCCGGGATCGAACCCGTGACCTCCCGTTCCCCAGAGCGGACACTCTACCAACTGAGCTATCAGGGACGGTTAGAGAGAGAGATAGAGAGATAGAGAGAGAGAGAGAGAGAGAGAGAGAGATGTTAATTTAGACCTGGTATTGTATTTTCGAGTTTTCAAAGGAGATAAATTATAAGTTTATGTCAAGGTCTGTTCTATTTGAAAACTTTCTTCACGACTTTGTTTACAACTAAATTTGACATTGCTAGTTATTTCGGAAGGTATTTTTAGTTTTATGGACCTGTCACGAATATTGCACTTATATCGAATCGATTGTTAATCAGAGGTCGGCGAAAACCGGAGTACCCGGAGGAAGGTGAATTTGGTGTGATTTTCGTTTTTCGTTTTTCGATATTCATTTTCAGGTGAAGTTGGTGTGATTTTCGTTTTTCGTTTTTCGATATTCATTTTCAGGTGAAGTTGGTTTGATTTTCGTTTTTCGTTTTTCGATATTCATTTTCAGGTGAAGTTGGTTTGATTTTCGTTTTTCGTTTTTCGATATTCGAATTGAGGCCGAATATCGTATTTTGACATTCAAAATCCTAGTTTGACATTCGATTTGGCGAAGAAAATCGTATTTTGACATTCAAAATCCTAGTTTGACATTCGATTTGGCGAAGAAAATCGTATTTTAACATTCAAAATCCTAGTTTGACATTCGATTTGGCGCTGAATATCGTATTTTGACATTCAAAATCCTAGTTTGACATTCGATTTGGCGCTGAATATCGTATTTTGACATTCAAAATCCTAGTTTGACATTCGATTTGGCGAAGAAAATCGACTTTTGACATTCAAAATCCTAGTTTGACATTCGATTTGGCGCTGAATATCGTATTTTGACATTCAAAATCCTAGTTTGACATTCGATTTGGCGAAGAAAATCGTAGTTTGACATTCAAAATCCTAGTTTGACATTCGATTTGGCGCTGAATATCGTATTTTGACATTCAAAATCCTAGTTTGACATTCGATTTGGCGAAGAAAATCGTAGTTTGACATTCAAAATCCTAGTTTGACATTCGATTTGGCGAAGAAAATCGTAGTTTGACATTCAAAATCCTAGTTTGACATTCGATTTGGCGAAGAAAATCGTAGTTTGACATTCAAAATCCTAGTTTGACATTCGATTTGGCGAAGAAAATCGCAGTTTGACATTCAAAATCCTAGTTTGACATTCGATTTGGCGAAGAAAATCGCAGTTTGACATTCAAAATCCTAGTTTGACATTCGATTTGGCGAAGAAAATCGTAGTTTGACATTCAAAATCCTAGTTTGACATTCGATTTGGCGAAGAAAATCGTAGTTTGACATTCAAAATCCTAGTTTGACATTCGATTTGGCGAAGAAAATCGTAGTTTGACATTCAAAATCCTAGTTTGACATTCGATTTGGCGCTGAATATCGTAGTTTGACATTCAAAATCCTAGTTTGACATTCGATTTGGCGAAGAAAATCGTAGTTTGACATTCAAAATCCTAGTTTGACATTCGATTTGGCGAAGAAAATCGTAGTTTGACATTCAAAATCCTAGTTTGACATTCGATTTGGCGAAGAAAATCGTAGTTTGACATTCAAAATCCTAGTTTGACATTCGATTTGGCGAAGAAAATCGTAGTTTGACATTCAAAATCCTAGTTTGACATTCGATTTGGCGCTGAATATCGTAGTTTGACATTCAAAATCCTAGTTTGACATTCGATTTGGCGAAGAAAATCGTAGTTTGACATTCAAAATCCTAGTTTGACATTCGATTTGGCGAAGAAAATCGTAGTTTGACATTCAAAATCCTAGTTTGACATTCGATTTGGCGCTGAATATCGTAGTTTGACATTCAAAATCCTAGTTTGACATTCGATTTGGCGCTGAATATCGTAGTTTGACATTCAAAATCCTAGTTTGACATTCGATTTGGCGAAGAAAATCGTAGTTTGACATTCAAAATCCTAGTTTGACATTCGATTTGGCGCTGAATATCGTAGTTTGACATTCAAAATCCTAGTTTGACATTCGATTTGGCGAAGAAAATCGTAGTTTGACATTCAAAATCCTAGTTTGACATTCGATTTGGCGAAGAAAATCGTAGTTTGACATTCAAAATCCTAGTTTGACATTCGATTTGGCGAAGAAAATCGTAGTTTGACATTCAAAATCCTAGTTTGACATTCGATTTGGCGCTGAATATCGTAGTTTGACATTCAAAATCCTAGTTTGACATTCGATTTGGCGAAGAAAATCGTAGTTTGACATTCAAAATCCTAGTTTGACATTCGATTTGGCGAAGAAAATCGTAGTTTGACATTCAAAATCCTAGTTTGACATTCGATTTGGCGAAGAAAATCGTAGTTTGACATTCAAAATCCTAGTTTGACATTCGATTTGGCGCTGAATATCGTAGTTTGACATTCAAAATCCTAGTTTGACATTCGATTTGGCGAAGAAAATCGTAGTTTGACATTCAAAATCCTAGTTTGACATTCGATTTGGCGAAGAAAATCGTAGTTTGACATTCAAAATCCTAGTTTGACATTCGATTTGGCGAAGAAAATCGTAGTTTGACATTCAAAATCCTAGTTTGACATTCGATTTGGCGAAGAAAATCGCAGTTTGACATTCAAAATCCTAGTTTGACATTCGATTTGGCGAAGAAAATCGCAGTTTGACATTCAAAATCCTAGTTTGACATTCGATTTGGCGAAGAAAATCGTAGTTTGACATTCAAAATCCTAGTTTGACATTCGATTTGGCGAAGAAAATCGTAGTTTGACATTCAAAATCCTAGTTTGACATTCGATTTGGCGAAGAAAATCGTAGTTTGACATTCAAAATCCTAGTTTGACATTCGATTTGGCGCTGAATATCGTAGTTTGACATTCAAAATCCTAGTTTGACATTCGATTTGGCGAAGAAAATCGTAGTTTGACATTCAAAATCCTAGTTTGACATTCGATTTGGCGAAGAAAATCGTAGTTTGACATTCAAAATCCTAGTTTGACATTCGATTTGGCGAAGAAAATCGTAGTTTGACATTCAAAATCCTAGTTTGACATTCGATTTGGCGAAGAAAATCGTAGTTTGACATTCAAAATCCTAGTTTGACATTCGATTTGGCGCTGAATATCGTAGTTTGACATTCAAAATCCTAGTTTGACATTCGATTTGGCGAAGAAAATCGTAGTTTGACATTCAAAATCCTAGTTTGACATTCGATTTGGCGAAGAAAATCGTAGTTTGACATTCAAAATCCTAGTTTGACATTCGATTTGGCGCTGAATATCGTAGTTTGACATTCAAAATCCTAGTTTGACATTCGATTTGGCGAAGAAAATCGTAGTTTGACATTCAAAATCCTAGTTTGACATTCGATTTGGCGAAGAAAATCGTAGTTTGACATTCAAAATCCTAGTTTGACATTCGATTTGGCGAAGAAAATCGTAGTTTGACATTCAAAATCCTAGTTTGACATTCGATTTGGCGAAGAAAATCGTAGTTTGACATTCAAAATCCTAGTTTGACATTCGATTTGGCGAAGAAAATCGTAGTTTGACATTCAAAATCCTAGTTTTACATTCGATTTGGCGAAGAAAATCGTAGTTTGACATTCAAAATCCTAGTTTGACATTCGATTTGGCGCTGAATATCGTATTTTGACATTCAAAATCCTAGTTTGACATTCGATTTGGCGAAGAAAATCGTAGTTTGACATTCAAAATCCTAGTTTGACATTCGATTTGGCGAAGAAAATCGTAGTTTGACATTCAAAATCCTAGTTTGACATTCGATTTGGCGAAGAAAATCGTAGTTTGACATTCAAAATCCTAGTTTGACATTCGATTTGGCGCTGAATATCGTAGTTTGACATTCAAAATCCTAGTTTGACATTCGATTTGGCGAAGAAAATCGTAGTTTGACATTCAAAATCCTAGTTTGACATTCGATTTGGCGAAGAAAATCGTAGTTTGACATTCAAAATCCTAGTTTGACATTCGATTTGGCGCTGAATATCGTAGTTTGACATTCAAAATCCTAGTTTGACATTCGATTTGGCGAAGAAAATCGTAGTTTGACATTCAAAATCCTAGTTTGACATTCGATTTGGCGAAGAAAATCGTAGTTTGACATTCAAAATCCTAGTTTGACATTCGATTTGGCGAAGAAAATCGTAGTTTGACATTCAAAATCCTAGTTTGACATTCGATTTGGCGAAGAAAATCGTAGTTTGACATTCAAAATCCTAGTTTGACATTCGATTTGGCGAAGAAAATCGTAGTTTGACATTCAAAATCCTAGTTTGACATTCGATTTGGCGAAGAAAATCGTAGTTTGACATTCAAAATCCTAGTTTGACATTCGATTTGGCGCTGAATATCGTAGTTTGACATTCAAAATCCTAGTTTGACATTCGATTTGGCGAAGAAAATCGTAGTTTGACATTCAAAATCCTAGTTTGACATTCGATTTGGCGCTGAATATCGTAGTTTGACATTCAAAATCCTAGTTTGACATTCGATTTGGCGAAGAAAATCGTAGTTTGACATTCAAAATCCTAGTTTGACATTCGATTTGGCGAAGAAAATCGTAGTTTGACATTCAAAATCCTAGTTTGACATTCGATTTGGCGCTGAATATCGTAGTTTGACATTCAAAATCCTAGTTTGACATTCGATTTGGCGAAGAAAATCGTAGTTTGACATTCAAAATCCTAGTTTGACATTCGATTTGGCGAAGAAAATCGTAGTTTGACATTCAAAATCCTAGTTTGACATTCGATTTGGCGAAGAAAATCGTAGTTTGACATTCAAAATCCTAGTTTGACATTCGATTTGGCGAAGAAAATCGTAGTTTGACATTCAAAATCCTAGTTTGACATTCGATTTGGCGAAGAAAATCGTAGTTTGACATTCAAAATCCTAGTTTTACATTCGATTTGGCGAAGAAAATCGTAGTTTGACATTCAAAATCCTAGTTTGACATTCGATTTGGCGCTGAATATCGTATTTTGACATTCAAAATCCTAGTTTGACATTCGATTTGGCGAAGAAAATCGTAGTTTGACATTCAAAATCCTAGTTTGACATTCGATTTGGCGAAGAAAATCGTAGTTTGACATTCAAAATCCTAGTTTGACATTCGATTTGGCGAAGAAAATCGTAGTTTGACATTCAAAATCCTAGTTTGACATTCGATTTGGCGCTGAATATCGTAGTTTGACATTCAAAATCCTAGTTTGACATTCGATTTGGCGAAGAAAATCGTAGTTTGACATTCAAAATCCTAGTTTGACATTCGATTTGGCGAAGAAAATCGTAGTTTGACATTCAAAATCCTAGTTTGACATTCGATTTGGCGCTGAATATCGTAGTTTGACATTCAAAATCCTAGTTTGACATTCGATTTGGCGAAGAAAATCGTAGTTTGACATTCAAAATCCTAGTTTGACATTCGATTTGGCGAAGAAAATCGTAGTTTGACATTCAAAATCCTAGTTTGACATTCGATTTGGCGAAGAAAATCGTAGTTTGACATTCAAAATCCTAGTTTGACATTCGATTTGGCGAAGAAAATCGTAGTTTGACATTCAAAATCCTAGTTTGACATTCGATTTGGCGAAGAAAATCGTAGTTTGACATTCAAAATCCTAGTTTGACATTCGATTTGGCGAAGAAAATCGTAGTTTGACATTCAAAATCCTAGTTTGACATTCGATTTGGCGAAGAAAATCGTAGTTTGACATTCAAAATCCTAGTTTGACATTCGATTTGGCGCTGAATATCGTAGTTTGACATTCAAAATCCTAGTTTGACATTCGATTTGGCGAAGAAAATCGTAGTTTGACATTCAAAATCCTAGTTTGACATTCGATTTGGCGAAGAAAATCGTAGTTTGACATTCAAAATCCTAGTTTGACATTCGATTTGGCGAAGAAAATCGTAGTTTGACATTCAAAATCCTAGTTTGACATTCGATTTGGCGAAGAAAATCGTAGTTTGACATTCAAAATCCTAGTTTTACATTCGATTTGGCGAAGAAAATCGTAGTTTGACATTCAAAATCCTAGTTTGACATTCGATTTGGCGCTGAATATCGTATTTTGACATTCAAAATCCTAGTTTGACATTCGATTTGGCGAAGAAAATCGTAGTTTGACATTCAAAATCCTAGTTTGACATTCGATTTGGCGAAGAAAATCGTAGTTTGACATTCAAAATCCTAGTTTGACATTCGATTTGGCGAAGAAAATCGTAGTTTGACATTCAAAATCCTAGTTTGACATTCGATTTGGCGAAGAAAATCGTAGTTTGACATTCAAAATCCTAGTTTGACATTCGATTTGGCGAAGAAAATCGCAGTTTGACATTCAAAATCCTAGTTTGACATTCGATTTGGCGAAGAAAATCGTAGTTTGACATTCAAAATCCTAGTTTGACATTCGATTTGGCGAAGAAAATCGTAGTTTGACATTCAAAATCCTAGTTTGACATTCGATTTGGCGAAGAAAATCGTAGTTTGACATTCAAAATCCTAGTTTGACATTCGATTTGGCGAAGAAAATCGTAGTTTGACATTCAAAATCCTAGTTTGACATTCGATTTGGCGCTGAATATCGTATTTTGACATTCAAAATCCTAGTTTGACATTCGATTTGGCGAAGAAAATCGTAGTTTGACATTCAAAATCCTAGTTTGACATTCGATTTGGCGAAGAAAATCGTAGTTTGACATTCAAAATCCTAGTTTGACATTCGATTTGGCGAAGAAAATCGTAGTTTGACATTCAAAATCCTAGTTTGACATTCGATTTGGCGAAGAAAATCGTAGTTTGACATTCAAAATCCTAGTTTGACATTCGATTTGGCGCTGAATATCGTAGTTTGACATTCAAAATCCTAGTTTGACATTCGATTTGGCGAAGAAAATCGTAGTTTGACATTCAAAATCCTAGTTTGACATTCGATTTGGCGAAGAAAATCGTAGTTTGACATTCAAAATCCTAGTTTGACATTCGATTTGGCGCTGAATATCGTAGTTTGACATTCAAAATCCTAGTTTGACATTCGATTTGGCGAAGAAAATCGTAGTTTGACATTCAAAATCCTAGTTTGACATTCGATTTGGCGAAGAAAATCGTAGTTTGACATTCAAAATCCTAGTTTGACATTCGATTTGGCGAAGAAAATCGTAGTTTGACATTCAAAATCCTAGTTTGACATTCGATTTGGCGAAGAAAATCGTAGTTTGACATTCAAAATCCTAGTTTGACATTCGATTTGGCGCTGAATATCGTAGTTTGACATTCAAAATCCTAGTTTGACATTCGATTTGGCGAAGAAAATCGTAGTTTGACATTCAAAATCCTAGTTTGACATTCGATTTGGCGAAGAAAATCGTAGTTTGACATTCAAAATCCTAGTTTGACATTCGATTTGGCGCTGAATATCGTAGTTTGACATTCAAAATCCTAGTTTGACATTCGATTTGGCGAAGAAAATCGTAGTTTGACATTCAAAATCCTAGTTTGACATTCGATTTGGCGCTGAATATCGTAGTTTGACATTCAAAATCCTAGTTTGACATTCGATTTGGCGAAGAAAATCGTAGTTTGACATTCAAAATCCTAGTTTGACATTCGATTTGGCGAAGAAAATCGTAGTTTGACATTCAAAATCCTAGTTTGACATTCGATTTGGCGCTGAATATCGTATTTTGACATTCAAAATCCTAGTTTGACATTCGATTTGGCGAAGAAAATCGTAGTTTGACATTCAAAATCCTAGTTTGACATTCGATTTGGCGAAGAAAATCGTAGTTTGACATTCAAAATCCTAGTTTGACATTCGATTTGGCGAAGAAAATCGTAGTTTGACATTCAAAATCCTAGTTTGACATTCGATTTGGCGAAGAAAATCGTAGTTTGACATTCAAAATCCTAGTTTGACATTCGATTTGGCGCTGAATATCGTAGTTTGACATTCAAAATCCTAGTTTGACATTCGATTTGGCGAAGAAAATCGTAGTTTGACATTCAAAATCCTAGTTTGACATTCGATTTGGCGAAGAAAATCGTAGTTTGACATTCAAAATCCTAGTTTGATATTCGATTTGGCGCTGAATATCGTAGTTTGACATTCAAAATCCTAGTTTGACATTCGATTTGGCGAAGAAAATCGTAGTTTGACATTCAAAATCCTAGTTTGACATTCGATTTGGCGAAGAAAATCGTAGTTTGACATTCAAAATCCTAGTTTGACATTCGATTTGGCGAAGAAAATCGTAGTTTGACATTCAAAATCCTAGTTTGACATTCGATTTGGCGAAGAAAATCGTAGTTTGACATTCAAAATCCTAGTTTGACATTCGATTTGGCGAAGAAAATCGTAGTTTGACATTCAAAATCCTAGTTTGACATTCGATTTGGCGAAGAAAATCGTAGTTTGACATTCAAAATCCTAGTTTGACATTCGATTTGGCGCTGAATATCGTAGTTTGACATTCAAAATCCTAGTTTGACATTCGATTTGGCGAAGAAAATCGTATTTTGACATACAAAATCCTAGTTTGACATTCGATTTGGCGCTGAATATCGTATTTTGACATTCAAAATCCTAGTTTGACATTCGATTTTGGGCTGAATATCGTATTTTTTAGAACCGCCTTATCGCGGCTTTTGTAATAGTACCCACGCAATTTATTTTAAGTAGAAATGAGAAAAATAAGCTTAACCCCCTTTAAATATGTTCTTTAAAAGGGTTATCCTTCAGAAAAGAGAAACATAACGCGCCTATTCAAAAAATGCGCAGGCTGGTTTGAGTCTTCACTGGTCGCTCAAGCCTTACGCCTTACTGTAGATTTTGTCGTGTGCTGGGTCAGGTATTAAAAAATCTAAGCACTAAAAATGAAAAGTTTTGGTAAAAAAAAAAAAATGTTCTGATAATTTCCATACTTATTCCTGATAAAAGACTGAGTGTAGGGCGATTCTAATGAATACCCACAAGCCCAAATCAGATTAAATACATTACGAAAACACGCCTATACAAATGTATTGAGAATCGTACCACCAAAATACATGTAATGATTTTTTTCTTTTAAAAAATCTAATACCTTTCTTATTGCTGCTCAAAAGGCTCGATAGAACCGCTGAGGCGGTTCTGTCGAGTACCCACAATCTATTGTTTTTCAGCAGAAATAAAAAAAAACAATGAATACCCCTTTAACCTACTATATAAAATTGGGATTTAAGGGGGTCGAAATTATATAGACGTGTTTTCGTTGTAAAAGTGCAATGACTACCCACAAGCCCACCACATTGAGTGAGGGTAATCGTTAGCAGCACCTCTAGAGGGCTGATCTGACGAATACTCACAATCTATCTTTTAGATCAGGAATATGAAAAATAATGTATACCCCTGTTGGCCTCAATTGTACTGTTTTCGTAATATTTAAATTACTCTTGAAAGGGGTTTAGAACGCTAATATGAAAATGTTGCAGAATTATCCATGTATCTACAGATAAAATTTGTCAGTATGACTGAATATGTGTGTTTTCGTAGTGAAAAACCCTTCACGACGTGAGTATTTGACCATATTTTAGAAGCCCCGGTGGTGCAGTGGTTATGCTACTCGCCTTGTAAACCAGGGATCGCAGGATCGATCACTGGCTTCTCCAGACTTCGGATGAGTCTTTACACCGAGGCCCCGTCTCCGTATGACCTTAGCTGTTAGTGGGACGGAAAACTAAAACTCGATCAACCAATTGACCACATTTGAGCCGATCCATGTTCATTTTTGCGAAAACGCAAATAAGTCTGCGCATACGTGCAGTCTAATCACATTTTTCGACAAACCACTATATGGTAGACTTTCACCATGAATGTTGTATTCAATCTGAATTCAGAATCTTTGCGTATTATACAGTCTTGTTTTAAACAAGCACGCGTCCATGTTTGTTTGATTGATTGAGGTTAAATGTCCCCGTCAACACAAGTTAGGTCATTTTGGAGACGTTGCTTCCAATTTTGTGGGACTTTTACCCGACATTGAGATGAAATGACATCTCAATCCCTGCCGCCCAATTAAACCAACAAGGTTTATATGCATGGACGGGTCAACTCGCAGCAGTTTTCCTGGGCAGGCTTAGTCCTCCTAATCAGATTACCAGTACTCATGTGCGGTCGGTTTCAACTCTGCGTGAAAGCAGCGTGCAACCCATCAATTTCTCCAAGCCCCGATGGGCGGGGTCGGGGCGGGCACGTTTGATCATAAGCCTTAAGCATCGGATCAGTGTGCTCGTTCGCTATTGAGATATCTACATCAGCGCAATTTGATCAGAATGTTCGCTGCGCTCTATTTTAGATGCCTGCCTCTGCACAGTTTGATCAGACTGTTCGCTGTGCACTATTTAGATGTCTACATCCGCGCAGTCTGATCAGACCGTTCGATGTTCGCCATTTATATGCCTGCTGCCGCACATTCTGATCAGATTGTTCGCTAATAGTTTTTTCGCGCAGTTTGATCAGAGTACGCGCTGTGCAATAATTATATACCTGCATCCGCACAGTTTAATCGGAGCATTCGCAGTGCGTGATTTAGATATTTACTTCCGAACAGTTTGCTTTTTTCGGTCCTTTCACACTCTCTCTTTATTTGAGGTAATCACGTCATTATATTCACTGGTAATGTCTTAACGTGCAGTAGATATTGCAAACATTACTATCATGATGAGATCAATCGGATGCGTTCGTGAATTACTCGAGAAGTACCGAAGATAAATTGCCGCGGTAAAAACCCATACCCAATAGAGTGGTGCTTTTGTTGCAGTTGCATTATGCAGATAGAGTTGTCTATTTGAAATGCTAATTGCACTGTAAGTAGGATTGAGTTATTTTATTTTAAAAATGCCCATTCAACGTTATTTCGGTCATACCATACCATACATTCAAGAAATATGATTATCGATTTTGATTTTTCGTAATCGATTATTTTCTTAGTAGAATTTACCAGCCAAAGATGTTTATTAAATAGTTGGATGAGTGGCAAACAGTGCAGACCCGGATGAGACGCCGCGTTCTGCGGCGTCTCATCTGGGTCTACACTTTTTGCTCCGGCCTGTCTGGGCAAAACCCTAGAGTGAAGTTCAAGATATGGTAAGAGTCATGTTGAAGACAGAAAGCCACACAGGTAAAAATCTGGGTCTACACTTTTTGCTCCGGCCTGTCTGGGCAAAATCCTAGAGTGAAGTTCAAGATATGGTAAGAGTCATGTTGAAGACAGAAAGCCACACATGTAAAAATCTGGGTCTACACTGTTTGCTCCGGCCTGTCTGGGCAAAACCCTAGAGTGAAGTTCAAGATATGGTAAGAGTCATGTTGAAGACAGAAAGCCACACAGGTAAAATTATGACAAAATCTTCAGTGATTACTAATCGATTATTGATCGGAATGGCAAGACTGATAATCGATTTTCATTTCAGCACCCATTAGCCAGCTCTAACCCTACCACCCAAAAGAAAGGGAGCGTCCGGCTCACACAACTTTTCCTGGGCTATGCTTATACCTCGCTCCAATACTCAAATGTGCTGTCGATATTCAGCTTGTCCGGAAGCACCATGCAGCCCAAACAATTTCTCCGAGCCCTGATGGGCGGTTGAAAAGGGGATTTAGATGACAAATCTTCATCTTCCTAATTAGTACTGAACATATAAATTGAGGAATCTGCGTTTGCTTGTGTTAGAGATTTACTGCACAGTTAACACTGTTGTGGCCATATCGAGCCATTCAGCCTCTCATCAATGAACATGTCTGTATATGATACAACGCATAATGAAGTAATGTAGTAATTTCTACATTTTGATTTTTTTATTTCATTATGCGTTGACATAGTCGATGCGAAATGAAGTAAAAAAAAATTCATTTTGCGTTAATATGCTTCATATCGACGCAAAATGAAGTAATGCTATAAGAACAGAGCTTTCTTCGAAAGGGAACCAAATGCTTAGGAAGTAATACATTAAAATTCCTACACGTATATAAAGACCACATTTGGGACTATTCAAAAGTAGTCTTTAAGACCACTTTTGAAAGTCCCCAAGATGGTCGTCCACAAGAGTATACTTAATGTCGAAAGCACAAAGAAAATGTAACTTTAATCTTCATGATATGCTTAAAAACAAATTTTTATTAATTTTAGAATTGTAGGTAGTCTAATAGCGGAATTTCACTGTATTTGATTATGTCAGAAGAATTAAAACTGAACGTCTTTAAGGTATTGTTGTCTCATGCTTGATGTTTTTTCCCTCGTTTGTGTATTAAGGCTTCTCCAATGATCGTGTACACAAACATTTGTGCGGGGAGCGGGGTCATATTGGCTTGGACCTGTCCATAGCACAGCTGTCTGTCCATCTATGCGAGTGCGAGTGTGTTTCAGTTTCCTTCCTACCAACAGCTATGGTCATACGGAGTAGGGAACTTGGTTTATAGAACTATCCATACGGAGACGGGGTCTCGGCTTAAAGTCTCAGGAAGCGAGAGATCGATCCTGCTACCCAGGTTTATCAAGCCTTGTGGTGCCTCTTTAATGGAGAGTACACGAAAGCAAACTACATGTGCATTTTTCTTATTAGAACATACCTCATTCAGAATGCACGCCTATAGAAATACATTGTCAATTTTTGGCCAAAAGATGGAAATTTCAAGATGATATTTTCTTTCCTTTTTCTACTCAAAATATAGATTGCGGGGACTCGATAGTTCTATCGTGTACCCACTATCTATGTTTTGAGCCATATAAGAAAAATAATATTTTCCTTATCAAACCCCAGTTTTACAATATAAAAGTGGGATTGATTAGGGTCAATTTGTAAAGGCGTGTTTTCGAGATGCCATACTGAAAATGCAAAGTATGCCATCTATCATCGCAAAATGAACTAATTCTTTCATTAAGATCAAACCTCTAAGTATTGACACATGATGAACTAAAACCAAATTTTATTTCATTTCGCAGCGACAAAGCCAACGCATTATAATGAAGTAAAAAATAAATCAGAAGGAAGAAATTACTTCATTACTTCATTACGCGCTGTATCGAGGCTCTCTAGCTCAACAGTGTGCCATACTAAAAAAAATATGTAGTATAATGGTTATGTATAAAGTCATACTATCATATATCAGAGTTGAGGGCGAAACAACAATCCGTCATCAGATCAGAAGAAACCACTACAATAGTTAGATCACGGAGGCTCGAACCAAGGAAATATCAAGCTCCACAACTTCCTGAATTCAAAAGATTTTGGATTGGACCATCATCAAAGAGTTCGAAAACAGGCTCGCCGCTGTGCAACCAAAGAGCGATGTAAAAAAGGATCGACAACCAAGCACGCGGCTGGTCGTATAATACATGTATCCAAGCTATGCCCACTATTCTTGTATAAGCCTAATGATTTCTCTGGGCGGCAAGGCCATCTTAATATTGGGTTACAGTCGCATAAAACACGGACCTAAATTGTATTGGCGGGGATGTTAAACCTCGATTCACAGAAATAAAAATTATTTCCACCGCAGTAGGCCTACGTCATAACGACCACATGTTTTCGACCTTCATCGTTCCTTTTCTGTTGATTATGCACCGTCATTCGACTTATAAAAGTCTCCACATGCATGTTTTTGGCCTAAATATTTGGGTTACTTTTGTTTCCGTGAGGGTTGAAAAGGCGTGCCATCTTTCAAAGCAAAATACATGTTTTTTTTTTTTTGTTTTTTTTTTTTTCATTTTGAACAGACCTCATACTGCCCGTCCATCGGGGCTTCGAGAAATGGATTTGGCTGCACGATGCTTCCACGCAGAGCTGATACCGACCTCACATTAGTTCTGGTAATCCGCTTAGAAGGTCTAAGCCTGCCCAGGAATGCTGCTGCGAGTCCATGCTTATAAACCCTCTTGGTTTCATTGGGCTGCAGGGATTGAGATGTCATTTCATCTCAGTGACGGGTAAAAGTCCCACAAAATTGGACGCAACGTCACCAAAATGACCTAAATAGTGTTGACGGGGACGTTAAACCTCAAATCAAACAAACAAACTGTCGACGCAAAATGAAGTAAAGTTTATTATGCCAGCTATCAACGCAAAATGAAATAATTCTTTCATTTTGCACAAATCTCTTAGTATCGACGCATAATGAAGTACATTTTATTTCATTTTGCATCGACTATGCCAACGCATAATGTAGTAAAAATTTGAAAATGAAGAAATTACTACATTACTTCATTATGCGTTGTATCATGTATAATTTTAACCCCCTCAAACCCCACTTTTACATAGTAAAACTGGGGTTTACACGGGTAAACATTATTTTTCTCGTATTTTCTATCGAGTCCCCACAATCTATGGTTTGAGCAGAAATAAGAAAACTATCACAATTTTTTTTATCTTAATTTTCATTTTTTGACATTGTATACGTATAGGCGTGTTTTAGTAATGAGGAAGAGGACGTCTGTAGGATATAAGAATCTTATATGGGTGTGAGGAATGGATGGAAAAATCCGTCCCGAGGGTCATTTTGCAAGCCTCGTGATGCCGGACAGTGATCCCGAGGGACGGATTTTTCTATCCACCCCTCACAATCATATAGGATTCTTTTTCTTGCATACCTGCATTTCTGATCGCTGATTTCCAATACTACAGTCACTTTGGATGCGGGCGTCCGCCATATTTTAATGACGTTGTCGCGATGTTTAGTGACGTCACGTACGTGCAGTGACGCCAACCTTAACTACGGCGCATGCGAGGTCGTATTCAACCAATGCATAATTCGTGAGAATATTCGGCCCCTGGGTCAGAACACAAGGCAAAGAACAGAAGTGCTATCCCAGGGTTAAAACACGGATTTCCTTGTCTGGTGTGCAAGAAAAGATTTTATTACATCACGAAAACAGGCCTATATAATTATCACCCCCTTAAACCCCACTTTTGTATAGTAAAATTGGAGTTTTCAGGGGTAAACATTATTGTTTTTTCCTATTTCTGCTCAAAAATCTAGATTGTGAGTACTCGATAGAACCGCGTCGTCGCGGAAGTTCTATCGCGTTCCCGCAATCTATGTTTTAAGCCGAAATAGAAAATTATCAAAAACATTTATCTGGTAAAATTTCCTCTTTTGGCGGTAAAATCTTATAGATTTGAATAGGCGTGTATTCGTAATGATTACCAATCTAAACACAAGATTGTTGCCGACAACAGCAGGTATCTATAGCCCGTGACCTTCTGCTCATCATTTCGGCGGACATCTGACTGACCTACCGAGGCCGGTTATTGTGGGTACTCATCACGAAATCACGCCCACACTAAATTTCGCTTTTATTTAGTAAAACTGGTGTTTACAGGGGTAGACATTATCTCTCTTATTTCATGCTCAAAACATAGATTGCGAGGAATCAATAGAACCACCTCAGCGAGGTTCATGCTAGCTTTTTAGCTCACATGAGCCGTGTGCTCATTGGGGCAAGGATTTTGTCTGTCGTCTGTCGTGTGTGTGTCCACATTTTCAAACGTCTTCTCCTCTGGAACCACTGGGCGGATTGAAGTCAAATTTCATGTGGAGCCTCCATGCCATGGGAGAACGAAAGTTTGCTGATGGATTCCAGGTCACATGACCAAGATGGCTGACAGGCCCATACATGGTAAAACCCTTCAAAAATCTTCTTCTCCGGAACCACAGGGCCGATTTCCACGAAACTTGACATGTAGCATCTGGGACGAGGGCCACATAGGCATTTGTATGGAAAAAAATCGAAAATGCATTATATCATACAAATGGTTTAGAATACCACCCCTAAACCAAATATATTCTTGCTCCTTGTGACAAGGCGCATTTAGTGGGAGGGGGGGGGGGGGGGCATTTTGGTCACATGCCCAAGCTGGCCGCCATGTCCATATATGGTCAAATGTTTAAACTTTTACTCCTCAGAAACCGCTGGGCCAACTGAAGTCAAATTTCATGTGGAGCCTCCATGGGATGGGGGAACGAAAGTTTGCTAATGGGTTCCAGGTCACATGACCAAGATAGCCGCCATAATCATATATGGTAAAAAACCCTTAAAATCTCCATAACCGCTATGCCGATTTTCATGAAACTTGGAAAGTATTATCTAAGACGTAGGCCCATCATAAATTGTTAAAATGTTGACCTGGGTTGACCTTGACCTATTTTATGCTAAGGTCAAGTTTAGTCACATAGGCATTTGTATAGGAAAAAGTGAAAATGTATTATATCTTACAAACGGTTCAGAATACCACTCCCAAACCATACATGTTCTTGCTCCTTACGATAACGGGCATTTAGTCCGGGGACCATTTTTGTCCCAGGTCACATGACCAAGGTGGCCGCCATTTCCATATAAGGTAAAATGCTTAATATCTTGGAAACCTTTCAGATCCCCACCCACAAACCATATATATACTTGTTCCTTGTGAAAAGGGGCATTTAGTGGGGGGACCATTTTTGGTCCAGGTGACATGACCAAGATGGCCGCCGTGACCATATATGGTAAAATGCTTAATATCTCAGAAACCGTTCAGATCCCCACATATGAACCATTTATTAGCTCACCTGAGCCAAAGGCTCAATGGTAAGCTTACAGGGTGGCCAGAGTTTGTCTGTCTGTCTTGTGTCGTGTGTGTATGTGTGTTCACATTTTCAAGCGTCTTCTCCTCTGGAACATGTGGAGCCTCCATGGGGTGGGGGAACGAAAGTTTGCATTTTTGGTCCAGGTCACACGACCAAGATGACCGCCATGCCCATATATGGTAAAAAAACCTTCTAAAATCTTCTTCTCCGGAACCACTGGGCCGATTTGCATTAGACTTGGTATGTAGCATGTGGGACATTGGCCCATTATAAATATTGCATAAATGGTGACCCTGGGATGACCTTGACCTATTTTTGCCAACGCCAAATTTGGTCACATAGGCATTTATATGGGAAAAAGTGAAAATGCATGATATCTTACAAACGGTTTAGAATACCACCCCTAAACCATATATTTTCTGGCTCCTTATGATAAGGAGCATTTAGTGGGGGCCATTTTTGGTCCAAGTCACATGACCAAGATGGCTGCCGTGCCCATATATGGTAAAATGCTTAATATCTCGGAAACGGTTCAGATCCCCACCCATAAGCCATATATATTCTTGTTCCTTATGATAAGGGACATTTAATCCGGAGACCATTTTGGGTCCAGGTCACATGACCAAGATTGCCGCCATGCCCATATATGGTAAATTGCTTAATATCTCTGAAACCGTTCAGATACCCACCCATAAACCATATATATTCTTGTTCATTATGATAAGGGCCATTTAGAGGCATGGATCTTTGGACCCTAGAGTGTACAACGGGGGCATGCCCCACTCCCTCATTTCATCAATTGCATAATATCTAGTTTTACTACTTTCTTCTTCTTCTTCTTCTTCTTCTTCTTCTTCTTCTTCTTCTTCTGGTGAGCGATTCATGACCAAGAGACATGGATCTTGGGATCCCAGGGTGTCCCTTACCCCTTCAGATCTTGAGCTGTTAGGTGAGCGCTTCAGGACCAACTAGATGTCAGTAAGCAGGGCTTACTAAATACCCCCCCCCCCCCCCCCCCCGCAATAGTACAATGGCATGTAAAAATCCCAAGCTATATTTGGTCAACATCAATTCACATACCAAATTAGATTAAAATTCATCATTTCTTTTCTCAAGATATCGAGCAGAAACGAATTTTTGATGCCATTCAGGGGTCATAACTCTGTTAAAAATAGAGACAAAATTTGGCATGACAATCAAAAGCTAACCCTTGTTGATATAAATTCACATATAAATATGATCAAAATTAATTAGACTTTCTGGCATCGGGCAAGGACCATAACGCTGTTGAAAATTGACGCAAAATTGAGCTGTGTAATAACCCCAAGCTAGAGGTTGTCAATATCAGTTCATATGCAAAAATTGATGAAAATCCATCAATGTGTTTTCAAGATATTGAGCGGAAACAAATTTCTGACATAATTCATGGGCCATTACTCTGCTGAAAATTGACGCAAAATGCCATGTAACAATCCCAAGCTATATTTTGTCAATATAAATTCACATACAAATTTCGATCAAAATTCATCATTTCTTTCTCAAAATATTGTACTGAAGTAAATATTTGATGTCATTCAAGGACCATAATTCTGCTGAAAATAGATGCAAAATGCCACTTAACAATCCCAAGTTAGATCTTGTTAATATAAATTCATATACCAAATATGATCAAAATTAATCATTTCTTTCTTATGATATTGAGTGGAAACCATTTTCTGGCATCATTCAAGGGCCATAACTCTGTTGAAAATTAACGCAAAAGCCGTGTAACAATCCCAAGCATCAATTCATATGCAAAATTTTATCAAAATCTATCATTTCTTTCTTAAGATATCAAATGGAAACAACTTTCTGGAATCCTTCAAGGGCCATAACTCTTTTGAAAATTGACGCTAAAAGCTGTGTAACAATCCCAAGCTAGAGGTTGTCGATATCAATTCTTATGCAAAATCTTATTAAAATCAATCATTTCTTTCTTAAGATATATGTTGAGCGGAAATCATTTTCTGGCATCATTCTAAGGCCATAACTCTGTTGAAAATTGACGCGAAAAGCAGTGTATCAATCCCAAGCTAGACATTGTCAATATCAATTCATATGCAAAATTTGATCAAAATCCATCATTTCTTTCTTAGACATTTTCCACCAATACAGAATACGGATACCGATGCCGATGACGGAGAAAAACGCTGGGACGTTCTCAACGTTGCCATTAACTGTAATTTATCTATATTAGAAGGCGGATCTAGCGAAACGGAGAAAACAGTGTGTTTTACTCAAAAGTGACAGTTTTGGGACTTTTTCCTTTAAAATGAAATCCTTCAACACAGCAATGCCACCATGTAGGCTTCACATTGGTTAACACAGGGTTCACTGACGCCAACACCGATGCAAACGGAATTCGCACCAAAATTATGTCCTCCCCACCTCTGCTTGATAGAGCGAACTTACTCACTTGACATGAACACATAAGATACTTGCCTAAGGCGAAGTCTCCAGAGAACTCACCAGAGGCAAAGTTTCCACTGAACTCAACTTAAGCCTCATCTGAGGTGGTTTCCATTGAATTTAAACGAGACGGAGTCCGTACTAGTCCTTTGGTGAATATCTTGACTCCTCTGCAGTGAACTAACCTGGAGCGTAGTCCGTGAGGACATTCTTTCGCCAGAACGAGAATTGACAACTGCCCTTCTTGAATCAGCGAAAGGGAGATAATGGCGGTAGAAAATATTTCATGATCAATTTCCACGAAAGAATGCTGTAGACCCCGGCTAGAATCGAACCAACGTCCTCCTCATCGCCAGTCAGACGCGCACCCGACTGAGCTACCGAGGCCGGACCACATAAGCGAGGCCTGCATTTAATTATTTTTGTTTAAATTTAGATTTAATGGCCAAACAACACTATTTTAATGATTTAGGATATTTTCCAAGCAAACGCCTGACATCGGATCAACATTGATATTTGTTTGAATTTAGGTCGCAACACAACACAACACAACATCGATACAACGTTGGAACTGTAGAAGCCTCCGTGGTCGAGTGGTTACGCTACTCGCCTTGTAAACCAGGGGTCGCAGGTTCGATCCCGGGCTTCTCCAGACTTTCGGATGAGTCTTTAAACCGAGGTCCCGTCTCCGTATGACCTTAGCTGTTGGTGGGACGTAAAACTGAAACACTCACTCACTCACGTTGGAACTGCGATGTCAGTTCAAGGTCAGAATGCGACGTTGTAGAGACGTTGTATTTTTGTTGAAATTGGATCGCAACCTACATAACCACACTGCAACGTCGATGCAACGTCAGACCAACCTCTAAATGAGATGCTGTATAAAAGATGTGTGTTGTCATTTTTTTCCGCGTAATATTTTTTTTTATTTCTTCTCAAAACATAGATTGCGGGGTTCGATAGAACCGCCTCGACGAGGTGCTCTATCGAGTACCCACAATCTCTGATTTAGAGGAGAAATAAGAAAAGAAGAAATAATGTATACTCCTGTAACCCCCATGGTTTTACCTATGTAAACCTAAGGTTCAAGGGGGGTAAGAGGGGTGTTTTCGTATTGCGAAAAGGCATATTGCATATCATACCCCACATCAACCCTCGAGCTCATATGGGGTATAATATGAAAAAAATGCGTATGATAATCTTTATATAGTACGTCACTGCAGCTGGTGTTAAGGCAGACGTAAAAAAGTCACCCTATCCTACATCATAGCGTAATTAATATTTTCTTGTCCTTTGGGATCATTGTTGCCACTGTTGAATGTTTAATATATCGGAGGGTCACTTATGAGGCCTAAATGGCTAGTCTGCCCAAGGAAACATACACACTTCCATTACGAAAACAGGCCCTGTCTAAATGTATTGGAAATTTAAATCCAAAAGAAATAACTTTTCTTTTGAAAATTCTGATATTTTTCTTATTTCTGCTCGAAACCTAGATTGCGGGGACTCGATAAAACCGACTCGATGGGGCGGTTCTATCGAGTACCCAGAATCTAAGTTTTTTTTTATCATAAATAAGAAAAAATAGCGTTTAACCCTATGTACCCCAGTTTTGCTGTATAAAAGTGTGGTTCAAGGGGGTCAAAATTATATAGGCGTGCTTTCGTGATGATAATTTCAGTTCTGCGATGTCTTCCTTGATTTCAAAGGATAGACTTTTTTTAGAACATACTTTATGGACCGCCTTAGATGAAATTTGGTCGAACTTGGTTCGATATATCATTGCCACTTAAAATATTTTATTTGATTTGGGTGACATTGACCTTAAATATATGAATTTGTCAAGTTAAAACTTTATCTTCTTTGCAGCGTCGTATTCGTGTTCTTGTTGATGCGACGTTGCTTAGACGTTGGTCAAGGATTCAGACAAAAAGTCTGGTTCGAACGAACACTAGAAAATCATCTATAATCAACGAGCATAATCAGACACCGCATTGGAGTGTTTTGTTTTGTTTGATTTGAGGTTTAACGTCCCCGTCAACACTGTATAGGTCATTGTGTTTGATTTGAGGTTTAACGTCCCCGTCAACACTATTTAGGTCATTTTGAAGACGTTGCTTCCCATTTTGTGAGACTTCTACCCAAAATTGAGATGAAATGACTTCTCAATCCCTGCCGTCATATAAAACCAAAAGGGTTTATATGCATGGTCGGGCCGACTCGCAGCAGTTTTCCTGGGCAGGCTTAGGCCTTCTAAGCAGATTACCAGTACTAATTTTCGGTCGCGATCAGCTCTGCGTGGAAGCATCGTGCAGCCCATATATTTCTTTAAGCCTCGGTGGGTGGGGACTTAATATAGGTCATTTTGGAGGCGTTGTTTCCGATTTTGTGTGAGTTTTACCCGACACTGAGATAAAATGACGTCTAAAAGCCTGTCGTCCGATGTTTATAAGCATGGTCCGTACCGCTTTGCCTGGGCAGGCTTAGATCGTCTAAGCGGTTTACCAGTATGCGTATGCGGTCGGATTCAGCTCTGCGTGGGAGCTTCATGTAGCTCATCTATTTCTTCAGTCCCCGTTGGACGAGGGCGACTCATTTGAGTGTGTCCTTTGTGTTGTTACGTTACTATACTTGTTGAACTCTCTCTCTCTCTCTCTCTCTCTCTCTCTCTCTCTCTCTCTCTCTCTCTCTCTCTCTCTCTCTCTCTCTCTCTGTTAAATACAAAACACAATTTTCGCCCTTCTGAAGCGGACGATCGGCTCTACATAACCCTAGGGGGTCAAATCATAATTTGGATACTACACTCCGAATTCCAAAGACCATCCAATGATCAAGTTTCAGAATTGTAACTCCAAAGGTTTAGAAGATCTGACCATGGCCAGCTTTTTGACCTTTGACCTTGGGGGTCAAGGTCACACTTAAAGGGGCCCAGTACACCATACATTCCAATGACAATCCAATGGCCAAGTTTCAGAAGTGTAACTCCACCGGTTAAGAAGATATGACCATGTCCTCCTTTTTGACCCGTGACTTTGGAGATCAAAGTCACACTCAAAAGGGCCCAGTACACTCGACATTCTAAGGACCATCTAATGACCAAGTTTCAGGAGTGTAACTCCAACGGTTTAGAAGATATCAACATGTCCTAGTTGTTGACCTTTGACCTTGGGGGTCAAAGTCGTACTCAAAGGGGCCCAGTACACCCTACATTTCAAGGACTATCCAATGACCAAATTTCAAAAGTGTAACGCCAACGGTTTAGAAGATATGACCATGTCCTACTTTTTGACCTTTGACCTTGGTGCCAAGCATGCACTCAAAGGGGCCCAGTACATTCTACATTCCAAGGACCATCCAATGACCAAGTTTCAGAAGTGTTATTCCAACGGTTTAGAAGATATGACCATGTACTACTTTTTGACCTTTGACCTTGAGGATCAAGGTCACGCTCAAAGGGGCCCGGTACACTCTAAATTCCAAGGACCATCCAATGACCAAGTTTCAGAAGTGTAACTCCAACGGTTTAGAAGATATGCCCATGTCCTACTTTTTGACCTTTGGCCTTGGGGATCAAGGTCACGCTCAAAGGGGCCCAGTACAGCCAAATAGAATGTCAGAATAGGATTTTGAATTTCAAAAATACGATATTCGGACCCAATTCGAATGTCAAACTAGAATTTTGAATGTCAAACTACGATTTTCTTCGCCAAATCGAATGTCAAACTAGGATTTTGAATGTCAAAATACGATATTCAGCGCCAAATCGAATGTCAAACTAGGATTTTGAATGTCAAACTACGATTTTCTTCGCCAAATCGAATGTCAAACTAGGATTTTGAATGTCAAACTACGATTTTCTTCGCCAAATCGAATGTCAAACTAGGATTTTGAATGTCAAACTACGATTTTCTTCGCCAAATCGAATGTCAAACTAGGATTTTGAATGTCAAACTACGATTTTCTTCGCCAAATCGAATGTCAAACTAGGATTTTGAATGTCAAACTACGATTTTCTTCGCCAAATCGTATGTCAAACTAGGATTTTGAATGTCAAACTACGATTTTCTTCGCCAAATCGAATGTCAAACTAGGATTTTGAATGTCAAACTACGATTTTCTTCGCCAAATCGAATGTCAAACTAGGATTTTGAATGTCAAACTACGATTTTCTTCGCCAAATCGAATGTCAAATTAGGATTTTGAATGTCAAACTACGATTTTCTTCGCCAAATCGAATGTCAAACTAGGATTTTGAATGTCAAACTACGATTTTCTTCGCCAAATCGAATGTCAAACTAGGATTTTGAATGTCAAACTACGATATTCAGCGCCAAATCGAATGTCAAACTAGGATTTTGAATGTCAAACTACGATTTTCTTCGCCAAATCGAATGTCAAACTAGGATTTTGAATGTCAAACTACGATATTCAGCGCCAAATCGAATGTCAAACTAGGATTTTGAATGTCAAACTACGATTTTCTTCGCCAAATCGAATGTCAAACTAGGATTTTGAATGTCAAACTACGATTTTCTTCGCCAAATCGAATGTCAAACTAGGATTTTGAATGTCAAACTACGATTTTCTTCGCCAAATCGAATGTCAAACTAGGATTTTGAATGTCAAACTACGATATTCTTCGCCAAATCGAATGTCAAACTAGGATTTTGAATGTCAAAATACGATATTCAGCGCCAAATCGAATGTCAAACTAGGATTTTGAATGTCAAACTACGATATTCTTCGCCAAATCGAATGTCAAACTAGGATTTTGAATGTCAAACTACGATTTTCTTCGCCAAATCGAATGTCAAACTAGGATTTTGAATGTCAAACTACGATATTCAGCGCCAAATCGAATGTCAAACTAGGATTTTGAATGTCAAACTACGATTTTCTTCGCCAAATCGAATGTCAAACTAGGATTTTGAATGTCAAACTACGATTTTCTTCGCCAAATCGAATGTCAAACTAGGATTTTGAATGTCAAACTACGATTTTTTTCGCCAAATCGAATGTCAAACTAGGATTTTGAATGTCAAACTACGATTTTCTTCGCCAAATCGAA
Source organism: Lucinisca nassula (assembly GCA_963580285.1). Classification (NCBI taxonomy): domain Eukaryota; kingdom Metazoa; phylum Mollusca; class Bivalvia; order Lucinida; family Lucinidae; genus Lucinisca; species Lucinisca nassula. The sequence goes on from OY757015.1 coordinate 104,831,420, forward strand.
TGTCAAACTAGGATTTTGAATGTCAAACTACGATTTTCTTCGCCAAATCGAATGTCAAACTAGGATTTTGAATGTCAAACTACGATTTTCTTCGCCAAATCGAATGTCAAACTAGGATTTTGAATGTCAAAATACGATATTCAGCGCCAAATCGAATGTCAAACTAGGATTTTGAATGTCAAACTACGATATTCAGCGCCAAATCGAATGTCAAACTAGGATTTTGAATGTCAAACTACGATTTTCTTCGCCAAATCGAATGTCAAACTAGGATTTTGAATGTCAAACTACGACTTTCTTCGCCAAATCGAATGTCAAACTAGGATTTTGAATGTCAAACTACGATATTCAGCGCCAAATCGAATGTCAAACTAGGATTTTGAATGTCAAACTACGATTTTCTTCGCCAAATCGAATGTCAAACTAGGATTTTGAATGTCAAACTACGATTTTCTTCGCCAAATCGAATGTCAAACTAGGATTTTGAATGTCAAACTACGATTTTCTTCGCCAAATCGAATGTCAAACTAGGATTTTGAATGTCAAACTACGATTTTCTTCGCCAAATCGAATGTCAAACTAGGATTTTGAATGTCAAACTACGATATTCAGCGCCAAATCGAATGTCAAACTAGGATTTTGAATGTCAAACTACGATTTTCTTCGCCAAATCGAATGTCAAACTAGGATTTTGAATGTCAAACTACGATATTCAGCGCCAAATCGAATGTCAAACTAGGATTTTGAATGTCAAACTACGATTTTCTTCGCCAAATCGAATGTCAAACTAGGATTTTGAATGTCAAACTACGATTTTCTTCGCCAAATCGAATGTCAAACTAGGATTTTGAATGTCAAACTACGATTTTCTTCGCCAAATCGAATGTCAAACTAGGATTTTGAATGTCAAACTACGATTTTCTTCGCCAAATCGAATGTCAAACTAGGATTTTGAATGTCAAACTACGATTTTCTTCGCCAAATCGAATGTCAAACTAGGATTTTGAATGTCAAACTACGATTTTCTTCGCCAAATCGAATGTCAAACTAGGATTTTGAATGTCAAACTACGATTTTCTTCGCCAAATCGAATGTCAAACTAGGATTTTGAATGTCAAACTACGATTTTCTTCGCCAAATCGAATGTCAAACTAGGATTTTGAATGTCAAACTACGATTTTCTTCGCCAAATCGAATGTCAAACTAGGATTTTGAATGTCAAAATACGATATTCAGCGCCAAATCGAATGTCAAACTAGGATTTTGAATGTCAAACTACGATATTCAGCGCCAAATCGAATGTCAAACTAGGATTTTGAATGTCAAACTACGATTTTCTTCGCCAAATCGAATGTCAAACTAGGATTTTGAATGTCAAACTACGACTTTCTTCGCCAAATCGAATGTCAAACTAGGATTTTGAATGTCAAACTACGATATTCAGCGCAAAATCGAATGTCAAACTAGGATTTTGAATGTCAAACTACGATTTTCTTCGCCAAATCGAATGTCAAACTAGGATTTTGAATGTCAAACTACGATTTTCTTCGCCAAATCGAATGTCAAACTAGGATTTTGAATGTCAAACTACGATTTTCTTCGCCAAATCGAATGTCAAACTAGGATTTTGAATGTCAAACTACGATTTTCTTCGCCAAATCGAATGTCAAACTAGGATTTTGAATGTCAAACTACGATTTTCTTCGCCAAATCGAATGTCAAACTAGGATTTTGAATGTCAAACTACGATATTCAGCGCCAAATCGAATGTCAAACTAGGATTTTGAATGTCAAACTACGATTTTCTTCGCCAAATCGAATGTCAAACTAGGATTTTGAATGTCAAACTACGATATTCAGCGCCAAATCGAATGTCAAACTAGGATTTTGAATGTCAAACTAAGATTTTCTTCGCCAAATCGAATGTCAAACTAGGATTTTGAATGTCAAACTACGATTTTCTTCGCCAAATCGAATGTCAAACTAGGATTTTGAATGTCAAACTACGATTTTCTTCGCCAAATCGAATGTCAAACTAGGATTTTGAATGTCAAACTACGATTTTCTTCGCCAAATCGAATGTCAAACTAGGATTTTGAATGTCAAACTACGATTTTCTTCGCCAAATCGAATGTCAAACTAGGATTTTGAATGTCAAACAACGATTTTCTTCGCCAAATCGAATGTCAAACTAGGATTTTGAATGTCAAACTACGATTTTCTTCGCCAAATCGAATGTCAAACTAGGATTTTGAATGTCAAACTACGATTTTCTTCGCCAAATCGAATGTCAAACTAGGATTTTGAATGTCAAACTACGATATTCAGCGCCAAATCGAATGTCAAACTAGGATTTTGAATGTCAAACTACGATATTCAGCGCCAAATCGAATGTCAAACTAGGATTTTGAATGTCAAACTACGATTTTCTTCGCCAAATCGAATGTCAAACTAGGATTTTGAATGTCAAACTACGATTTTCTTCGCCAAATCGAATGTCAAACTAGGATTTTGAATGTCAAACTACCGATATTCAGCGCCAAATCGAATGTCAAACTAGGATTTTGAATGTCAAACTACGATTTTCTTCGCCAAATCGAATGTCAAACTAGGATTTTGAATGTCAAACTACGATTTTCTTCGCCAAATCGAATGTCAAACTAGGATTTTGAATGTCAAACTACGATTTTCTTCGCCAAATCGAATGTCAAACTAGGATTTTGAATGTCAAACTACGATTTTCTTCGCCAAATCGAATGTCAAACTAGGATTTTGAATGTCAAACTACGATTTTCTTCGCCAAATCGAATGTCAAACTAGGATTTTGAATGTCAAACTACGATTTTCTTCGCCAAATCGAATGTCAAACTAGGATTTTGAATGTCAAACAACGATTTTCTTCGCCAAATCGAATGTCAAACTAGGATTTTGAATGTCAAACTACGATTTTATTCGCCAAATCGAATGTCAAACTAGGATTTTGAATGTCAAACTACGATTTTCTTCGCCAAATCGAATGTCAAACTAGGATTTTGAATGTCAAACTACGATATTCAGCACCAAATCGAATGTCAAACTAGGATTTTGAATGTCAAACTACGATATTCAGCGCCAAATCGAATGTCAAACTAGGATTTTGAATGTCAAACTACGATTTTCTTCGCCAAATCGAATGTCAAACTAGGATTTTGAATGTCAAACTACGATTTTCTTCGCCAAATCGAATGTCAAACTAGGATTTTGAATGTCAAACTACGATTTTCTTCGCCAAATCGAATGTCAAACTAGGATTTTGAATGTCAAACTACGATTTTCTTCGCCAAATCGAATGTCAAACTAGGATTTTGAATGTCAAACTACGATTTTCTTCGCCAAATCGAATGTCAAACTAGGATTTTGAATGTCAAACTACGATTTTCTTCGCCAAATCGAATGTCAAACTAGGATTTTGAATGTCAAACTACGATATTCAGCGCCAAATCGAATGTCAAACTAGGATTTTGAATGTCAAACTACGATATTCAGCGCCAAATCGAATGTCAAACTAGGATTTTGAATGTCAAACTACGATTTTCTTCGCCAAATCGAATGTCAAACTAGGATTTTGAATGTCAAACTACGATTTTCTTCGCCAAATCGAATGTCAAACTAGGATTTTGAATGTCAAACTACGATTTTCTTCGCCAAATCGAATGTCAAACTAGGATTTTGAATGTCAAACTACGATTTTCTTCGCCAAATCGAATGTCAAACTAGGATTTTGAATGTCAAACTACGATTTTCTTCGCCAAATCGAATGTCAAACTAGGATTTTGAATGTCAAACTACGATTTTCTTCGCCAAATCGAATGTCAAACTAGGATTTTGAATGTCAAACAACGATTTTCTTCGCCAAATCGAATGTCAAACTAGGATTTTGAATGTCAAACTACGATTTTCTTCGCCAAATCGAATGTCAAACTAGGATTTTGAATGTCAAACTACGATTTTCTTCGCCAAATCGAATGTCAAACTAGGATTTTGAATGTCAAACTACGATTTTCTTCGCCAAATCGAATGTCAAACTAGGATTTTGAATGTCAAACTACGATTTTCTTCGCCAAATCGAATGTCAAACTAGGATTTTGAATGTCAAAATACGATATTCAGCGCCAAATCGAATGTCAAACTAGGATTTTGAATGTCAAACTACGATATTCTTCGCCAAATCGAATGTCAAACTAGGATTTTGAATGTCAAACTACGATTTTCTTCGCCAAATCGAATGTCAAACTAGGATTTTGAATGTCAAACTACGATATTCAGCGCCAAATCGAATGTCAAACTAGGATTTTGAATGTCAAACTACGATTTTCTTCGCCAAATCGAATGTCAAACTAGGATTTTGAATGTCAAACTACGATTTTCTTCGCCAAATCGAATGTCAAACTAGGATTTTGAATGTCAAACTACGATTTTCTTCGCCAAATCGAATGTCAAACTAGGATTTTGAATGTCAAACTACGATTTTCTTCGCCAAATCGAATGTCAAACTAGGATTTTGAATGTCAAACAACGATTTTCTTCGCCAAATCGAATGTCAAACTAGGATTTTGAATGTCAAACTACGATTTTCTTCGCCAAATCGAATGTCAAACTAGGATTTTGAATGTCAAACTACGATTTTCTTCGCCAAATCGAATGTCAAACTAGGATTTTGAATGTCAAACTACGATTTTCTTCGCCAAATCGAATGTCAAACTAGGATTTTGAATGTCAAACTACGATATTCAGCGCCAAATCGAATGTCAAACTAGGATTTTGAATGTCAAACTACGATTTTCTTCGCCAAATCGAATGTCAAACTAGGATTTTGAATGTCAAACTACGATTTTCTTCGCCAAATCGAATGTCAAACTAGGATTTTGAATGTCAAAATACGATATTCAGCGCCAAATCGAATGTCAAACTAGGATTTTGAATGTCAAACTACGATTTTCTTCGCCAAATCGAATGTCAAACTAGGATTTTGAATGTCAAAATACGATTTTCTTCGCCAAATCGAATGTCAAACTAGGATTTTGAATGTCAAAATACGATATTCGGCCTCAATTCGAATATCGAAAAACGAAAAACGAAAATCAAACCAACTTCACCTGAAAATGAATATCGAAAAACGAAAAACGAAAATCAAACCAACTTCACCTGAAAATGAATATCGAAAAACGAAAAACGAAAATCACACCAACTTCACCTGAAAATGAATATCGAAAAACGAAAAACGAAAATCACACCAAATTCACCTTCCTAGTACCCGGATAAAAAGATACCTTGTATTCCGTGGCATTTCATGACTTGGCGTCTCACATGAGCCTGTGACACGAGCCTGGCTCGGACCATTATTGATTAAAAGTCAGTGATCGGAATGGGGGAGAGAGAGAGAGTTTTAGTTTTACGTCCCACCAACAGCTAAGGTCATATGGAGACGGGACCTCGGTTTAAAGACTCATCCGAAAGTCTGGAGAAGCCCGGGATCGATCCTTCGATCCCTGGTTTACAAGGCGAGTAGCATAACCACTGCGCCATAGGGGCTTCTCAGTGCTCGGAAGGATCAGTCAAACTATTCATTAGGATAATAAGGCAATATTTTTTTTTCTTTTCATATTATATTTTGTGATATTTCCTTATTCTGTTTAAAACATAGTGTTTGGGTGCTCGTTATAACCGCCTCAATAAGTACCCATAATCTATATATTGGACCAGAAAAAAAAAAAAATATATATATATATATAAGTACCCATATAATCTATATTTTAGACCGGATATCCAAGTAAACCCACTTTCTTCTATATAAAGTGGCGTTTTCAAGGTATACATCGCACAAGCTTGTTAACGTGATGAAGAGGCGATTCTAATGAGTACCCACAATCTATATTTTAGAGCAGAGATAAGAAAAATATCACAATTTTTCATCTGAAAATTGTTGTTTTTTCGGCGGTTAAATTTACATTGTATTTGTATAGGCGGGTTTTTGTAATGACTGACTTTTCGGAAACCCAGATAATGGTTATTTATAGAAAATAGCCTTTCTTATTTATAGGGAATAGCATTGCTATTCCTATCCCTGTGACGTCAGAATGTTGCATAAGAGGGTTATCTATAGATCTGGGCCCAGTTGTTCAAAGCAGCGTTAGCTTAACGAGCTCGTTATTGGTCATATTGTTAAGTGTTCTAGCAAGTTCAATATCTAACATTTTGGTATTTTTGCTGGCAAAATATGAGCAGCTTTTGCATCCGCAAAAGCTGCTCACATTATTTTTTCAGCAAAAATATTAGCATATTTGCCAGCCATATTTGTGTAGCTGAGCAGGCCGGGTTTTGTACTACCAGGGACCAGTTGTTTAAAGCATCGTTAGCTTAACGAGCTCATTAGTGATCATATTGTTAACTCTTTCAGCAAGTAAAATATCGAAAATTTTGGTATTTTTGCTGAAAAAATGTGAGCAGCTTTTGCGTCCGCAAAAGCTGCTCACATTTTTTCAGCAAAAATATTAGCATATTTGTCATATTTAATGATCAAAGTTTTAACGATACGTTAACTAACGAAGTCGTTAGTTTAGAACAACTGGCCCCTGGACTAGAATCATGGGATGGCAGATCAGGAACTATACTATCTGGAATTTGAGGGTTAAACAAAAGAGTTTAAGTCTGTGACTAGGACTATTATTTTACCAAGCCTATACTCAGAGACAGTCGACCCACCAGTACTCTCAGTGCTTTGATTATTATTGGTTTAGCCCAGGGAGCGTTTCCATCTTCGTATTGAGACAAGCCCTTGTAATTTCATCATCTATGATGGGGACAAAGATGGCGTCATCACCTACGACGAAATCCATAATGTGTTTGCCGATGTGGACCTTCCGTGATCTCGACAGCACCTCTGGTAAACGTAGTTTTTTTCTTCTAATATAATAATAATAGTTAGTTCGTCTTTCAATACTGACAACGACCAGTCTTCACATTTGAGAAAAGTTACTGTTTGTACATTTTATTTTACCAAACTGCAGCTGGTGTTAAGTGCCGTGTGGCGGCCGTAAAAAGTCTCCCCGTGCTTCATCATAGTGCATATTATATTTTCTTTTACTTTGGGATCATTGAGTCCATTCTGGTTACTTTGAAAGTCGATTATCGATGAGGCCGGTGATAGGAGGCGTATGCAGCCTTGCAAACTATAGAGACTCGACAAAATCGAGTCTCCGGTTTTCGTTCTTTTATGTGTCCTTTGTTTCCAAAGGCATACTTTAATGTTTTTATTCTAAGATCGCTGTTGAGACAAATTCTAGCTCTGAACTGTTTGTTGCCGATAAAGCAATAGAGGTTAGAGGAAGGCAACTCTTTTGGTGATGCCTTAGTTCTGGCTTTGCTCTGTTCGCGTTTCTGCTCAGCTTCGCTGATTCTGTTCGCCTCATTATTCACTAGCACCCCTTCTGATGAAGCCTCGTCACTTTGATCTGTCCTGTGCAGTTTGTTTCCACGATTGTGCTGGTATGATTTGGGCCCCGTCAAGCGATTTTGGTACTTATCGCCTATGCGAGCAGCGAAGGTTCAGGCGAGCCTGCGCATCCGCGCAGTCTCGCCAGAACCTTCGCTGCTCGCTCATACAAGCAGTGAATCAAGAGGAACGTTCAGACAGAAAGCCATATCCCTGGCACATCTGAATGGCTGGGCATGCGCAGTTACAATTTGTCATGACGGAATGCTCGAAGACACAAATTCGCTTGGCGGGGCTCATTTAGTCCTTGAGGAAGGCTTTGAGGGTGTTTTTGTAGCGCTTCTTCTTACCACCTTCGGAACGTGTGTTCATTTCTAGTTCTCTATAGAGACGTTTCTTTGGCAATCGTTCATCAGACATCCTGGTAACGTGGCCTATCCATCTTAACTGTGCTAGTTTCAGAAGTGTATGTACACTTTGCATCCATGCCCTTTTTAGAATTACCGTGTATGGAATTATGTCTTGCCACTTAATCTTTAACACGCGACAGACCGCAGCCGCGTGTTTGGTTGTCGACCTTTTTACAGTGGACAACTTTGTTTCACTCTTCGGTTGCACGGCGGTGGGCCAGACTACGGATTCCGGACTCTTTGATAACGATCCCGACCTTAATCCTTTGAAATCGGGGAGGGTGGAGCCGAATTATTCCAGGGTTCGAACCTCCATGATCTAACTGGTGGTTTTCTTCCGCTCTGACGTCGGATTGTTGTTGAGTACTCAACCCTGAGTCATGATAATATTAATCTATACATAACACACAACCATTTAATCAAGTATTTTGTCATGACTCACTGTTTAACTAAAAAGCTTCCGTGCTGATCAATTTGTTAATGTTATTTTGTTTGATACTTTACTGGGACTGAGGGCGAGGGTTGGTTTAAACGTATTTATTAGTTGAAGCAATACATGACAAGACAAATAATGATGTTTACAATATGTTAAAGGATTTGAACGGAAGCTAAATGTAGCTTATGAAGTTCATCTCCTGATAAATGAAAATGAGAGCGTTTGTACATATATTGGCGGGTTCACTTGAATACAGTTATACGTAGATGACTATACATAGTTGTACTAACCAAGGCAATGGATGAATGAAGAAAAGATCAAACAAACAAGCATGATGTAATGAGAGAAGATGATGAGACAGATACAGCATATGAAAATGAAGATAGGCAAAGATGGTTATCTGAAGCGATTATTCAACCACCGACCCTTGCTGCATTCATGTGCAGATTGGCGGGGAGAATGCTTCCTTTAATCATATGAAAGTGTCTTTATGTTAAAATCTTTTGCTGGCTTCTATAAATGCCATAACGTGACGGAAAATTTGTTCGTTATCTTCAAAACATCTTGATGCATCACCATTTAAGAGTATTTTGAGATTGATGTTGGGTACAAATGATAGGTTTCGGAGTAGTTGGTTGCGCTGATTTTGGTAATTCGCACATCGAAAGAAAAAATGGTAAGCGTTTTCAACGAGCCCGCAAGTACAAGATGGTGAGTCAGTCATGTTTTTTGAAAAAAGATCACTTTTTAAAATACTACAATTGGTTCTCAAGCGAGCATGCATGACTTGCCATTTTCTCTAGTAGTTTCTTTAGCCTGATTCGGTAAGTTATTATAGTCCCTGACAACAGAGGGTAAGAAAGACAAATAATAGTTATGTGTGTTACACTGAATAGTTGTAAAATCATTGGCATTTCGGAGGCCGTTCATAGTAGTTTCACTAACTAAAGGAGGAACAAGATTTGATAAATAAGTTGGAACTAGATCGTGTTGCATCTTGAAGAATAAAATAAGCTTATGATTGGTTCTCCTAGTTTGCAATGATTCCCATCCAACTTCTCCGTTTAGAGATTGTAAGGAGACCAAAGCTGTAGCACCTGTAACTATCCTAGCTGCTTCGTTTTGAATTTTATCTAGTTCGCGCTTTTCATATTGTGTACAGTTGTCCCAAATAATATCTCCGTATTCTAACAGTGGCCGAATAAACGATATGTAAATGACTTCTAAAGATTTCCTGTCCAAAACAAATTTAAGTCTGCGCATTACATTTAACCTATGCCAGGCTTTCTCTTTGATGATTTCAATATGTGTGTGTCATGTGCCATTTTCTGAGAAGTAGATACCAAGGTGTTTGTGTGACTGCACTTCTTTGATCTGACGGCCTTCCATAGAGACGGGAGGGTGCCAAGGTTTGTTAACTTTCCGAGATAAAAGAAGTGACTCGGTTTTTGTGGGATTAAAGGTGACCAGCCATTTATGTGCACAGTCAGAGATAGTTTGGAGGTCAGTATTGAGAAGGAAAGCATCAGAAACTGGGTCTTCAACAATAATATACAATGATGTGTCATCGGCAAATAATCTTATGTTTGTCTGAATATCTGTAACAATATCATTGATGAATACTAAAAAAAGCAAAGGGCCTAGAATAGAGCCTTGTGGGACCCCGGCTTTGATGAATTTCCAGTCGGAAGTCGCACCAGGAGACACGACACGCTGTTTTCTTTGTTTAAGGTAGTCGTCGAACCAGTCAAGAAGAGTGCCTGTGATACCAGCTGCTTTCAGCTTGAATAAGAGGCCTTTGTGCCACACGCGGTCGAAGGCTTTGCTGATATCACAGAATACTACTCTGACCTCTTTACCTGAGTCCATTGCTTGGCTAAACGTATTGTAGAGATAAGCTAGCTGATTTGTTGTGGAATCGCCTGGTGTGAACCCCGATTGGTAGGAAGTCAATACATTATTGTCTCGTAAATGATTGTAGACATGTTTAAAAATAGATTTTTCGAATACTTTATCAATATTACTTAAAAGGGAAATCGGCCTATAGTTGGTAAGTAATGAGGGATCGTCATTCTTGGGAATTGGGGAAACGTTAGCCTTCTTAAAATCATCAGGGACTTTACTACTTGCCAGTGACTGATTAAAAATGATGTTAATGGAACTGCAATTTCTTCAGCTAGTTCTTTTAAGACCTTGTTACTAACACCGTCTGGTCCTACTGCTTTGCCGATTGGTAGCGATTTAAGAACAGTTTGAACCTCGTCAGGTGTCAAGATTATGGAGTGGAGTTCAGATTCCACATTATACATTGGCATATGAGGAAGTTCAACATTACTATCATTGATAATAGTTTGGTCTCTAAAGTAGTTGTTTAACAAGTTAACCTTCTCAGTGGGATCTGTAACTAGATTACCGGCGGGTTTAATTGATGGAAGGCTGGTCGATTTAACTGGATTGATAAAATGTTTGAGAGATACCCACCAATCTCTGGAAGTTAAATTATCGGACTTAAGTTTATTAGCAAGTTTGTCGGTATGAGCCTGTTTTGAGCGTCGAATTAACGAGATTGTTTTGTTGCGGTAACGGCGAAATTTAGCCCATGCTTCAGAGTCATTAGTAGATTTCGCCTTACGATATAAGCGTTTCCTTTTCCTTATATGTCTCTTGATAAAGCTAGTAATCCAGGGTGGGTCTGACAATCTAATTCTCGAAGTTTTGTTGGGAATACACTGACTTGAAATGTCTATAAGGTGTTCTGTAATATTACTTGCATAATTATTTATGTCGCTATCTCGAAATAAGTCCCAGTCGGTCGTAGCAGCCTTTTGCCTGAGGAGGTCATAATCTCCTCTGTCGTATAGCCATATGTGTCGGGTTAGAGATATTGATTTGGGTCTTGAGAAATTCATTATTCCAAAAATTGGACAATGATATCGAACTTGCTGTGGTAAGAAAGGATCCCCTACACCACAAGAAATAACACTGTTTCTGTTTGATACTAGGAGGAGATCAATTAGTGAATTGGAAGTTTCAGTGAAGTGTGTAGGCTCAGTGATGCACTGAGTAAGGGAAAACTGTTGACAAAGATAGTTGATTTTGTGTGCTGTGGTTTCAGAAAACATATTATAATTAAAGTCACCGGTCAGGCAAATATCCCTGATGTCAGTATCAAAAGCCAAGTTTACTGAAGTTTCTAATGTTGCTAAGTAATTGCTATCCGCATTTGGAGGTCTGTAGACAAGTCCAAAAAGTAAATGTTTATGTTTCAATGTGAGTTCTATCCATAAGCACTCAATACCAGGTGTTTCTAAGTCTTGTCTACGGGTGTAAGTAAGAGTGTCTTTAACATATATAATGACACCCCCATGTGGATCTCTCTCTCGATCCTTCCTCTCGGGTTTAAAGTATGAAGGTATTAAAATATCGTCTGTTGAAATGTTATGGTGCAGCCACGTTTCTGAGAAGGCCAGTATATCATATTCCGCCAGTTCAGTTTGAAGCAAGTCTAGTTTCGTAAATATACTTTGTACATTATAATGAACAAATGACAAGTGATGGAAAACATTTGTGAAGTTTGGAACTGACCCTGAAAACGAGGTACTAATACTGCTTACTGAGGATGAGGAATAAACAGAGGAGGGTCCTGGGTTCGGATGGATATCACCTGCGACCAGCATTAAACATATCAACCAATAAGCTACTACTGAAATAGATATAAACCTAAGAAAATATGTGGTTAATTTTTGATTGATTATCACCGTGTTACTAAGGGCAACTCGTTTCCTTAGACATAATGCATTTCTACAGGCGTTCAATGTTTCGTTGGAATTAAGCAGCCTTAATGAAACTGAATACATATTCTCAATATTTTTTGTAAGAGTAAGAAGCATCATCATATGTATCAACAAGGAAAACTTTCCCCTAGGACGGTATGTCACCATGGCAACACACAAGTTTGACTTATTCAGTTTAGGTTATTCCTACCATAAGGAGAAGAAATCCGAGTGATGCCGCCATGAGAACATACCTACACGTGTATGAACGTTTGGACATGCGATGCATAGGGCCGTTGGTGATTATCGCTTCAGATGACAGTGAGATGAAGAATAGAGTACATAACAGAGTAAAAGATTGTGAAGAAAAATAACCTATTACATTCAACATACTAGAAAAAAAGAACAAAAACAACACAATATTATGGGATAGGAACTGATGAGGTATCGTATTTTCATGACCTGGGTCACGACATGCGATCTCAACAAATCGGCGTCATCTGGTCAGACATGTCAGCTTCCCGATCGAGAGAAATATATCATTTTAATAGTGTAGTGTGGAATTTATTAATTCGAAATCAGCCTTCACAAAAGCAAGGGATGGACCATGTATTCAACTCTACTGGTACTTCCACGACGTGACCCATAAACCCTATAAATAACATAGCGATAGGGTTTTTCTCCGGGTACTCCGGTTTTCGCCCACCTATGATTAACGATCGGCTCGATATGAGTGAAATAATCTTGAAAGGGCCGTAAAACCCAAAACCAAAAAAAAAAAAAAAAAAAAAACATAGCGATAGTGTTCTAAAGCTGGTATCAGGCATGATATCACCCTTGCAAACAGTGAAGATGCTGACCTGAAGGCTCTAAAGAAGCCGTCCGGTCAAAATCTACACCGTTTTTCATTCAATTAACAAATTTGAGTGAGTACATGATTTCGAGTAATTTGGTTGGTTAAATGTCAGAAAAGGATATGGCGAACCTAAATTATTCAGCAGGAAAAGGTATTAACATCCCTACTACGCCGTCAAGTTATTCAGAAACAAGGAAAATTAAATTCTGTCTATATATGTTCGATTACTCTCGTTTTCTCAATCCCCAACTCCAAGGCAGCAATGGAGCCGAAATCTAGTTAACATACAGCAATGTCAAACTTTTGGTTTGACCCCAGCATTACATAATAACATACACTTTTTTTACACACAAGTCGTACAACGACACATGAGGAACATACATAAATACAAAATACATGGACATGGTAAACATTACAAAGACATGAAAAAGACAACAATATCAATATGTAAGTTATTTGTCATGGAAATGGGTGGGGGTAGTCTAAATACAGAAACACACAGCGGTAATGAAATTTAACGACGCCTTTCCGACGTCAAGACGCGCGTTTCATGCGCATCACGACGTCGCTTCGACGCATTTTTGTAGCATCTGAATACTGACAGAGTTTGTTTGTACAATTGATTTGCGGTTTAACGTCCCCATCAGCACTGCATAAGTCATTTTGGAGAAGCCGCCTCCAGGCCCGCGGGACCTTTACCAGACACTGAGCCGAAAATGACATCACAAGCCATGTCGCCCAATAGAACCATTAAGGTTATAAGCATAGACGGTACGACTCGCACCGCTTTGCCTGGGCTGGCTTTGATCCTCAAAGCGGTTTACCAGTGCTCGTGTGAGGTCGAACAGAGAGAGAGGAATGCGGAAGAAAAACGTTATACGATACACATGGATACGTATACAATACACAAATCACGTGCATCCCATGCAGTTGATAGTGTGTGCTAACTGTCAGACGCAACATTTGGATATTTTACCCCCAGACCAGGTAGTTCTTTTTTTATTTATTTTGTTTTATTTATCCAGAGAGAGAGAGAGAGAGAGAGAGAGAGAGAGAGAGAGAGAGAGAGAGATGCAAATATACACGCCGATACCCTTCTCCCTCAGATAACGAAAACGAAAGTACTAGGGAGAAGAGAGTGGCATGATGATAATAAAAGTAATGATAACAGAAAATAAAAACGCACACACACACACAGACACACATATGAGCACTTAATCGACGCCGGCGCGACGTTACGCAAATTTCACGTTTCCAGTAGGATTTCTTGTGAAAATTATTGTAAAAATACTGATAAAAACTAAACAAATAAATAAATAAGAATAAATTAAATAGTAAGAAAACAAAAAGATAAATGCATAGATAACTAATAATGAAAGCATATATCTATAGATATAAATGTCTTGTATTACATGACACAAATTGTGCCTTAACAACATTTTTTTCGACATTAATATACATTTACACTGTTTTTCGTAAATAACGCGCAAGCAACGCCGCACCAACGTTGATGCCACGTCAGGACGCTGAGTCGACGCCGGCGCGACATTGCCCAAACGTCATATGTCCAGTATGATTTCTTGTGGACATGCAACATTTTGTTATTACTGGTCACATTTCACAGACAGCAATAATATATTTAGGAGTGGCCATGACCTAATTGGTAATTTGGGTATCCAGGAGAGAGAGAGAGAGAGAGAGAGAGAGAGAGAGAGAGAGAGAGAGAGAGAGATGCATTAAATACACACCAGATACACCCTTCTTCTTTCGGTTGCGAAAACGAAAGTACAAGGGAGAAGGAAGAAGGGAATGGCATAATAATAATTATGAAAAAAAGGACATAGATATATTGTATTGACATGACAGTTTTGTGGCAAAAATGTATACTCACGCAACATAGATATACATGTACTGATTTTTTTTTTTGGGGTGGGGGGGGGGGGCAAATAACGCGCACACGGCGCCACACCAACGTCGATACAACACCAGGTTGTCGAATCGACGCCGATGCGACGTCGCTCAAACGTCATGTGCCCAACAGGATTTCTTGTTAACATTTCACATACAACAAAGGAATATTTGAATATTCGGGCAATAACCCGAGACACTAAAGATTGAGAAAACGAGAGTAAGCTGTATTTCACTAAGCACTAATGCTGCTATGGCATAATATTTAAAACAAGAGACAACTTAAAGAAAGTCTCAATACAAACAAGCAAGCAGCTCCCGATATGTATAGGAAACACAGACTAGCTCACACAAACTAAATCAGGTATTGTTAGGACTACAGAGGAATCCAACCACCTCTATGGCATTTATGCCGCTGCAGCAAATTTGCCCCTTTAAAGAATCAATTAATTAAGAGTAATAGGACTGTTTTCCCTTAATTACTTCAAGGAACAAGAATGCCATAGACACTCATCAGAATCGCGATTCTGACAAATATTCACAACACCTGTTTCCTGGAGTATTAAATTATTACAATATTCTTGAATATTTCTAGAAGTCCATGCCATCTGGAGCTAAGGGCCTGTTCATTACATTGTTTCTGTCTGTCGTTACATGCGACAATATAAATCAAGAGGCAAATAACAAAAAAGGCAAACGATAACACAGAATCCAGTCAGAACCAATATCTAAACAACGTTAACGCACAGCGCCTGCAATACATGTATTGAATGTACGGACTTTATGCAAGTATATAAACTGACATAGAATTAACGCCGAATCGACGCCCTCAGCGTCGGGTTAAACCCGACCCAGTTGAGATGAAATACTGGTTTAGTAAGTTATACAGACAAAAATCAGTATCAATGCAAAACAGAAAAAAAAATATCTACAGGCACACGCCGTCGAGGGGCGAGGGTTGAAATTTCATAAACCCCGGAGTTAAAGTCCCCCCACCCCAGTAGTTTTACTACTGACCGTCCCGAGGCGGTCGTTCTTTTGCAGTGTCTTATTTGTTATTTTGCTTTGTGCCGTGGGTTCATGTTTCGTCTGTTTTTGTGTGTGCCTCCGTGTCTGTTGGTTACTTGAAACGGTTGCGTTCTTAGAATGCGGCCTTCCTGAGTGGCTTTTTCTTATTAGTTTTCTAAGACAGCTTGTATGGAAGTGATTCAGCCTTTTGGCGTGCCGTTGGTAAACTGTCCATGTTTTATATGCATACAATAGTATGGGCAGCACAACAGCTCTGTAGACTTTCAATTAGTGTCAAGCCTGATTCCACTTCGATCCCAAATACTACCATGCAGTCGACCTCACGGCAATCCTGACATTGACTCCATCATCAATGTGCTCGACTCTTGACAGTGTACTCGCAATGTAGGCGAACTTGTCTACCACTTGCATCTTTGAAATTCACTGTGATGGTTGGCCCTTTGTAAGGCTTGCCAGGTTCTGGTTGATAGACTACCTCAGTCTTTTTGATACTGATTGTGAGGTCATAGCTATCAGAGGAGTCAGATGCTTTATGTTATCACATGATACTTTTTGCGTCTTGACGTCTTCTGATGGAGCACCTTTTCCCATGTCATCAGCAAAGAGGAACTCGTCTAACACCTCTGCCTGCACCTTGGATTTGGTTTGCAACCTTCGGAGATTGAAAAGCTTCCAATCCAAGCGATACCTCATAGGTATACATGCAACATTATCATGGCACCCAGCAGTCTCGCTCAGATGGTGGTCCAGGACTTGGTCGACGCAGGTAAAATGGGCACCAAATCTGTCCCGGCAAATCTTATAAATACCCAGCCTGTCATGCCTGATATTGAAGTGTCTGAAAATGGAATACTGAAATTGCTGAAGGATTTAAATCCCCATTAGGCAGCAGGTCCGGACGAACTGAAGCCCCTTGTGCTAAAGGAACTCCGTGATGTTGAAGGTCAATTGAGACTGGTAGAGTCCCCTTAGGAATTGAAATGATCCAAATGTGTGTCCTTTGTTCAAGACAGGTGACAAAAGTATTGCCTCTAATTATAGGCCCATCTCGTTAACATGTATACTTTGCAAAGTCTTAGAGCACATAGTTGCTTCAAACCTTGTAACTCATTTGGACTCTCATCAGCTGCTTTATGACCTTCAGCATGGGTTCAGGACCAAGAGGTCTTGTGAGACACAGTTTGTGATGCTGATGGAGGACTTGTCCCGGAATGCTATAGCGGGCCAACAGACTGACCTCGTTCTGTTAGATTTTAGCAAGGCATTTGACAAGGTCAACCGCGAAAAACTGCTACTTAAGCTTCACCGCTTTGACATACGTGGGCATGTTCTTCATTGGATCAAAGCCTTCCTTGAAAATAGATCACAGACTGTTGTCTTGGAGGGTGAAAACTCTTCTCAGGTATCGGTTACCTCAGGCGTACCACAAGGATCAGTGTTGGGACCAATTTTATTTTTGGTCTTCATGAATGACCTTCCAGATCATATCAAGTCAAAGGTAAGTTTAATTGTCGACGTCACTGCAGTCTATCTGGCCGTATCAAGCATTGAACAAGCCAAAATACTTCAAGAAGATTTTGACAGGTTAGGAGAACGGTCGTTCAATTGGGACATGGAATTTAATCCGAGCAAGTGCACAGTTATTCATGTGACACGCTCCAAGACCGGAATTCCCTCTCAGTACACCCTATATGGAGAAACCCTTGAATCAGTAAGTAGTTCCAATTACTAGGGAGTGACAGCGACCCCTTGACCTGGAATGATCACATCCAGAACACGGTAACTTCAGCGAACAAAACTATGGGCTTCCTTTAAAGAAACATTCGCACAAAAGACCCAGGTATCAGGGAAGTTGCTTATAAAACCCTAGTACGCCCAGTACTTTAGTACTCACCCCCAGTTTGGAGCCCCTATACTAGGTCAAAACATTCACAGGATAGAAATGGTCCAGAGAAGGGCGGCACGTTGGACTCTGGGTCGTTTCTCTCCGTATGATAGTGTTTCAAGCATGTTGGGTGAGCTTGGGTGGAGGACTCTCGAGGATAGGCGTACTGATTCTAGATTATGTCTGTTTTATAAAATAGTGCACGGTCTTGTAGCATTGCCACTGCCATCATACGCTGTGCCTTACCAGTTATCGACACGACATTCAAAGTCACACCCGCTAGCTTTCAGACAGATCCATACAGCTGCCGACTACTATAAGAACTCTTTTTCCCCTTCGCCATTGTCCGGTGGAATGGACTGCCGCCAAACATAGCATTACTGCCAGATACTGAATCCTTCAGACTGGCAGTCAGCAGTCTGACCTACTCCATGCCTTAGACCGGAAGCATTGCTTTTAACCTTTTATCTTGCACTTTGTCTTCATTAGACGACTTTTAACATTTTAACCTATCGTCTTTCTTTCACCTTCACCTGTTTTTATCCGACTTTACTGTCTTTTAATTTTTCACTGCACTGACGCCCGGTCTTAGGCACACCGGATACCTGCACATAATCCCCGCGAGGGGGTGCTGCAGTATTAGTAGATAGATAGATAGATAGATAGATAGATAGATAGATAGATAGATAGATAGATAGATAGATAGATAGATAGATCACCATTCTGGAAAGCATCTGTTTGCTAATGCTGAACAGTTATGGGGCTAGCAGACAGCCTTGCTTGACTCCGTTTGTCACAGGGATGGATCCGAAAGCTCACCATCATATTGGACCCGTGCAAGCATCATGGAACTGCCTCACCATTGCTATGAATTTCGTTGGACATTCACACTTCACCATGAATTTTCAAAGGCCCTCACGATTGACAGTGTCAAATGCTTTGGTAAAGACGACAAAGGTCATCTATAAGTCCATGTTCTGTTCCTGGCATTTCTCTTGAAGCTGCCTTGCTGTGAAGATAATGCCATTTGGTCCTCTGTCTTTGCTGAACCCACTTTGGATTTCTGGTAGAAACCCTGACTGTTCAAGGTGTTCATTCGGCCAGTTAAGGAGGACTCTTGCAAGAGCTTTTCCAGCAAATGAGAATTAAGAGATGCCACGATGATTGTCACAGACTTGAGGGTTCCCTTTCCGTTTGAATAAGTGGATAATTGACGCATCCTTGAATTCTTGAGGGGTGGCTTCTTTTCTCCAAATACTGTGAAATAACTCTGCTATCTTCTTTGCAAGTGGTGTACCTCCTGCTTTGTAGATCTAATTAGGTATTACATCAGATCTATTTATTTATTTATTTATTTGTACAATATTTTGAGAGGGTGACACAATTAGCTAATAAGCTATTCTACCTTGCGGCCCTCTATAAAAAAGCTATATACATATATACATACAATCATGCACATAGTCACAAGATTCATGAAAACATAAATGATGAAACAATGCTGAAAAACAAAAAGGAGGTTAAAATCACATAAGACATGGCACAAGTGCAAAAATTTAAACAGGACTTAGCATGAATATCTGCGTTTAAAATGATACTCCTTTCTAGTTAAAATGCACTTATTACACATATATGTATCCATAGGGAGCGTATGAAACATCTACGTAAGCATAAGATACAAATAAACAATCATAGGATTAAATAACATATAGACAATCTTCAAAAGTTAAAATCCTTAAGTATCACAGTGGTCAGTTTACTAAAACAGATAGTCTTGTATCATTAAAGCCATTCAGTAACTGTACCGAGGTAAAAAAACAGCGTACAGTCAAACGAACAGTCTAGCAAGGAGTCCTGTGGCGGAGCCAATGTCCAGACAGCAGGTACCACTGCCAAACAGCTACATTATACACCGCTGTTTCCCCGGCACAGAGACTGACTGGCTGTTCACTCCGGCATAAAAGCATAAGAATTGAAACTGGTGGATTCCAGAAGTTTTATTGCTTTCATTGTATCAGTAACGGTTGTGAACTCGTCAAGCAGCAGATTACATTCAACCTGTAGAAGGCTGTTTATAACATCATCAATGATAGAGGATGATCGATTAAGAACATTATCAAAGTGCTCAGCCCATCTTTTCAAGATAGGCTCTTTGTCAGTTAGAAGTTCCATCTGCACTGAGGAGAGGGGTGTTTCCTGAGCTCTGGGACCATAAAGTGTCTTATGTGCATCAAAGAACTTCTTAATATCCTTTCTATCAGCAAAGGACTAGATTTCATCAGCCTCCTTGCTCAGCCAGGAGTCTTGCATATCTCTGCGTCTGGTTTGGACTGTCATGCATATATCTGAATAGGGCGTCTTTATTTGATACTGAGCTGTTACCACTGAGGTATGCCTGTGTTTTTGGTGCTTCTCTTCAAGGAGTCCCTAGATTTCTTCGCCATTCTCGTCAAACCAGTTTTGATGTTTACGAGATACTGGTCCGAAGGAATCCATTGCTGAAGAATGAACAGTGTCTCTAAAGACTGCCTAATTCTCTTCCTAATCATCTGAATTGGGTTCCATTGCATCTAGTGTGCTGCAGATGTCATGGATGAAGGCTTGCCTCTTGCTGTCTTGTTTCAGCTTAGAGACATCCATTCACTTGGGCACTTTGTTGCCTTGTGGTCGCCGTGCAGGCTGATTACTCAGGTTGAGTTTCCTGACACCAAGCCTGTGATCTTTCCACCAATCCACACCACACACAGCCTTTGTCACTCTGACATCCCGTCTGTCCTTCTTTCTAACTATGACATTATCAATGTTCTCCAGAGTCTCGAGATGCTGTTGCATCGAACCGGAATTACTGGTTGCTCCTCCGTCCGTCCGGGCGTCCGTAGCGCTGTCAGCTCCTTGGCCGCTGGCCTGGGTGCAGCCAGACTTGGCACATGACGTCGGAAGTGTGAGCATACCATTATATTTAGCTCTGCCAGAAGCGTGGGGATTTCCGGTGGCACTTTATCGACTGGGTGCTCTAATATGGAGTTTGAGATAACGGGAGTTGTCCTTAATTACACAGCTCCTCCATTCCATTTCCTTTTATCGGCTCTTAAGTTTCGTTTCGTTGAGAGCTGGGATGAAATGGAATGATGGGTGGAAACGTCACTGAGCCACCCATGTTCTCAAAATATCCTTTTCACTTTCGTTTCGGAAAAGGAGTGGGATTTCATGGGTGTGCATCAAATGCTTTTAAATGCCCAATTTATCAGCCGTGTATCAAGACAGTCTGTCTTCAGAATCTGTTCTTGTCTTACTCAACAGTGACCGGTGGCTTTGATGCAACAGCGCATGCCGGTCGGTGCCCTGGTGCTCACAGTTTATAACATAGAGTAAAATATCCGTAGTATTGTCTGATCTATTTTGATGTATTATCGCTTACAGTCACGTAGCGTGAAACAGGAGCTATCTTTATTGCGATCGGACGGCAAATGTTTTTTTTTTTTTTTTTTTTTTTTGTTGTTTTCAGGTCCCCGCCAACACAATTCAGGTCATTCTGGGGACTTTGCTTCCGGTCTTGTGGGACTTTTGCCCGGCATTGACATGAAATGACATCTCATGCCCTGCCGCCCAATGAAACCCAAAGGCTTATATACATTGGACTGTCTGACTCGCACCACTTACCTAGGCAACTTGGTCTTCTGGGCGACATGCCGGTGCTCATGTGTCGTCGATCTCGGGTCTGTGCGGGCGCGCCGTGCGGCCCGATCTTTTTCTCCAGGTCCTACTGCAATTTTACTTTGTACATGCCTACGTTTTGTATACATATAATAGTATTGCCACGTTTACCCGTGCTCGGGCGTATGCCTTCTTATACATGAGAGCGATTAAATAAGCTTGAAGCTTCCATCGCAATCGAACTAAAATAGATTAGTATAAACTAATTCAAGCACAAACAATGCATATGGCATATAACAATGCCTAACAAGAAGAACCGCTAATCACTAACACAGTCTTCCGTCTGCCGACTCATACCAAGACATCATGGATGCATCCTCGCTCCAAACGCTGGAAGCTTCAAGCTTATTTAATCGCTCTCGAACACCCATTCCGGATGTTTTCACGCACGTGAGAGAGAGGCAGTGACTATTACACCACTGCTACCCATTTACACCTGGGTGGAGTGAGGCAGTGTCATTACGTGTCTTGCCCAAGGACACACCTCGATACCGGGTGCCGGATCTTCTTCAATACTTTGCATTGAATACTTTGTGCTTGAATTGAGGTTTAACGTCCCTGTCAAAACTATTAAGGTCATTTTGGAGACGTTGCTCCCAGAGTTGCAGGACTTTTTTTATCCGCGCCATGGTCTTACTTGGCACATTAACCCATAAAATGCTAATTGCAAAAGTTGTCGTCCGCTTTGTCGTCTGCTGATAATTTTTAAACAGTGCGGAACCCAGATCAGACTTCTTCTGTAGAAGGAGTCTGATGTGGGTCCACATTGTTTGCTTGTATGCAAAGTATTCAAGAAGCTGCAGCAGACGACATAAACAAACGATATTCTCAGATGAAATCATTCATGGCATCTTAA
The DNA here is from genome assembly GCA_963580285.1 of Lucinisca nassula. NCBI lineage: Eukaryota > Metazoa > Mollusca > Bivalvia > Lucinida > Lucinidae > Lucinisca > Lucinisca nassula. Next base: position 104,853,755 of record OY757015.1, read on the forward strand.
GAATAAAGGGTAAAAAGTAAATATATGTGCAAGTTTTTCCGCTTAAAGTGTGTTCCCAAAACACCTACTTAGTAAATAAAAGAAAACTATCTTCCTTCTCTCTCTCTCTCTCTCTCTCTCTCTCTCTCTCTCTCTCTCTCTCTCTCTCTCTCTCTCTCTCTCTCTCTCTCTTGGTCATTGATTTTGTTTTTGGCTTTATATCAATGTTACTATCAAGCCATTTTATAATAAACAAACGCTGGAAGTTACTTTCATATATGAGCCAGCGCACGACAAAACCTACAATAAGGTATGTGCGCAGACCGAAGTCACCGATCAGCCTGCGCATCCATATAGTCTAACCAGAGACTTCTCTTGCTGCATGGAGGAGCATTTAGCCCTTAGTTTTTCCTTAGGGCGCACAACGAAGACTCTGATCAGACTGAGCGGACGCGCAGGCTGATCTGAGTTCGTTGTGCGCACATGTCTTATTATAGGTTTTGTCATGCGCTGGTTCATATATAAAACACTGCGCTTACCATTTGAGCTCGTCTCTTTTATGAATGCATATACATGTATGTATCAAATAATTACTGTATAACATTTACAGGGTACATTTATGTAAAAAAAATAAAAGCAACAATGTTTTATTCCAAAATTTCTATAATTCTTATTAACCTTAGTCTGCTGAACACAGCAACTCTTACCTTTGAAAACAGTGTAGATCCAGATACTGTACAGCTTGTCATGCAGTTTGTGAATTTAACAAATGCATTATATCAAGTAATTTGAATGGTGGATTATCAGCAATGGGCGTGGCAAACTTAATTTGTTCAGCATTTGTTCATCAGTATAAGGGCTAAAGGTTACCATATAACCCAACAGGCGCCCAACAGTAAATTCAACGTTGTGTTGGTGTTGTGTGCGTGCAGGGTAAGATATCTTTATCTCACATTTCTTACATTGGTGTATTTTAGGAGATGAATTGATTACACACGACGAGTTCAAAGCGATGGCTCCCAAGATAATATACGAGTGCGGCGTAGGAGTGTCTGACACAGCGGTGAGGGAAACACCAAACAACAGTACGCCTGACTTCGTGGAAAAGCAAGACAAATAGAAGAACTACACCACAAACGACATGGGAGACAAATTTGCGCGCCGGTTATGGTCTTCTATTTTTATTTGCATAAGCTTACATGTTAATATTTGACCCTGTACCTGATACATCTGCATTTCAAATTGATTTTCTTACCCCAAAACCTGGTAAACAAACTACCACCTACAAATTTATCCAATAGACACAAGGAAGGGTGTTATGACGCAATTTCAAGCATTCTAACAGTCCAAGGGAGGTAACCCTGCCTCAAAGTGAAAATTCAGTCTTGGAAATTCAGAGATACCACCCAGCCAGCAAAGAATTCCGGGCCAACGTAGGGCCGATAGCGTTGTTTGTGCTGGCAGGGCACATGTATAATTATTATCACAGCAGAAAATTCAGGAGACAGATCACTTTGTTTCCTTTATGTGTTAACTGCAAATAAAATAACCTGCAAGAAAACAAAAACAGCTAATTGTTACTCATCAATTTCATAATTATATCCAATCAAATGTGACTATTGTCTCATACCTGGCTAAATGCTTGGTCCACAACCTCCTTTTCCAGGATCATAACCTACATGTTGGCGTGTAAAAAAAAAAAAAGAAGTAAAATTTATACATCGCACTTTTTGGTGTTCAAGACTATTACAGCAATCTCGTACACATGTTATGTTCTTTTTTCCGTCTTCTACAAAACGGGTTTAGTTCCTCAGAATATTCGTCATACGTCCATGCAATGACCCTTGTTAATTCCACTTTTTAAAGCCTGACATTCCGAAAACATGCCAATTCAAATACAATGTATATAGAAAATATTATCATCAAAAACTAAAAAATTTCAGAAAAAAATCTGATTTGTTTCGTATTTCTGCTCAAAACATAGATTATGGGAATTCGTTATTTATGTTTTTAAGCAGAAATAGGACAAATAATGTACACCCCTGTAAACTCCAGTTTTACTGGATAAAAATGGGGTTTTAGTGGGTCAAAACTACTTTTAATTTATGGAAGATGGAAAAGATATCCTTAAGATATTCATATATACCTCATTACGATAACACATCCGTTTGATATAGTGCATGTTTTCCATATCTCAAAAAAGGTAATTTTATGATGAAAATTTGTGATATTTTTTCTTATTTATACTCCAAACATAAGTTGTGGGTGCTCGTTAGAACCGCCTCAATGAGGTGGTTCTAACGAGTACCCACAACCTATGTCTTGGAGCAGAGATAAGGAAAATGCTGTTTACCCCAGTAAACCCCAGGTTTCTCTATATAAAGTGGGTTTAGGGGCTCTTTATTTCATGGGCTTGTTCACGTGATGTCATGGCTTGTCGCTTTGATTTACATACAGTTATTCGAACTATTCCTATCTCGAACACATTTTCATGGTCCATTAGGTATATGAACTTCTGAGGTTTGACTGTAGTACTTTTGTAATGTTTTTAGCTCACCTGTCACGTAGTGACAAGGTGAGCTTTTGGGATCACTTTTTGTCCGTCGTGCGTCCGTGCGTGCGTGCGTGCGTGCGTCCGTCCGAAACTTTTTCTTCAAACAACATCTCCTCCTAAACCACTGATCGGATTTTGATTTGACCAAACTTCACAGGAATGATCCTTATGCCTAGGTCACATAGCCCGGCCGATGAGGTTTCGATGAGCGAGCGATGCGACTTTCGCCAAACACCGGCCGGAATCCCGTGGTCACCGGCCGGCGTTTGGGGCTTAAAGCCGCATCGGTGGGCAGCTCGGCGAAATTTAACTTCGGAGTTAAAATTCGACGGGCTGTCACCGAGCTCCCTCATCGCGGCCGGTGTACGGCTGAGTATTGGCCAGTGTTCCGTGCATCTGAGGCCACCAGAGGACAAGCTTTTGTGAATGGACACCGACCGAGTTTTGGCCGAGGTCAGACCGATGTGGGACCGAACCTTGGAAAATATACTACCGGTGGGTATCCGATGTAAGGGACAGTGGCCGAAGCTCGGCCGGACATCGATCGCGCCACAACAGCGGGGAAAGTTCCATCTGTCTTCGAATCCCTCGGCCACTAGGCGCCACTCATCTTCTGTCTGGGGAGTGGCCCACATCTCTTCCTCGTATTCGTTGTAGATGGCCTGACACACCTCGGGGACGAACAGAGAGATTGTGTTGTGTGGGATACGAAACGCGAACGCCAGATCGCGGTAGCTGCTTCCGGTCGCCAAGAACCTCAAGGTGATCGCCAGCTTCAGCCCAGGGTCTAAAGGGGTTCGATGCCTGCAACAGAAGAGGGTGAAATATGATTAAAATCAAGCAATAATAAATATGTTTGGAAGGCATGTGTTTGCAAAATAAGAAATGAAACTCAGTACATTCAGTACAATTTCACACTAAGTTCACAAATTGTAAAGTTACCTTGTGGTCTTGGCAGTGCGGGGGCCAACTCGGTGGAGCAACTCTTGGGACATCTGTGGCTCCATGCGGAGGTAGGCCTTGAAGTCGGCAGCGTGCTCGGCCTCGAGTTTCCTCGTGAGCGTCTCATATTGGCCGAAAAGGGGTCTGCGTAGGATCCACTCTCGCACCCACCAACGTCTTTCTCTTCTGCCGGCCCTCTGTCGCTCCCTCTCGGCTTCTTCGAGTGTTGCCGCCAGGACCAAGTTATACTGGAACCTCGCCTGACCTAGCTCGTGTTCTAACAACGCCAATCGAAGTCTTCTCGTTGCAGCCATAGTGATGAACTGACCATGCCAGGCAAGTTGGACATATATACAGTGATGTAATAGCTGGCCATCACCCCCCGCCCCCCGCCAAGTCCGAGTTACAACGGCCGAACATCCATCGGGCAGTGTTCAAAAACCGTTTACAACCCGTCCGGTGATCGCACTGTGACCTGCTCGGGTACCGGCCGTATACCCCCCGATATCCGATCGACCACCGGCCGGTAGTTGCTACCACATAGGCCGAAAAAATCTCCCCTGTTAAGACAGACTCCATACCGTCATCAACCGGTGTTTGGTCGGTCGCCTGTAGATTTCCGGACGGAGCCCGTTCACGTCACCGAGCTATGCCTCCGATGAGGGGAACTCGGCGACACCCCAAAAATCTACCGAGCTCCACCGATGCCGGACATCGGTCGGGCTATGTGACCTAGGCTTTAGGTGGTCCCCTTTCAAAGTTGTTCAAATGGTTCCGATCTGTTGCCCATCTAGGTCACAGGAGCTAAAAAATAGATTTTTTTACTGAAAATTTTAAAAATTTTCTTTTCTGAAACCGCAAGGCCCAGGTCTTTGATATTTGGTATGAAGCTTCATCTAGTAGACCTCTACCAAGATTGTTCAAATTATAGCCCTGGGGCCAAAAATGACCCCGCCCCGGGGGCCTTTGGTTTTACATAGGCTTATATAGGGAAAATCTTTAAAAATCTTCTTCTCTGAAACCGCAAGGCCAAAGTCTTTGATATTTTGTCTGAAGCCTCAACTAATGGACCTCTATCAAGATCGTTCATATTTAAGCCCTAGGACCAAAATCCCCCCCCCCCCCCCCCCGCCCCGGGGCCCTTTGGTTATACATAGGCTAATATAAGGAAAATATTTAAAAATCTTCTTCTCTGAAACCACATGGCCCAGGTCTTTAATATTTGGTATGAAGCTTCATCTAGTGGACCTCTACCAAGATTGTTCAAATTATAGCCCTGGGGACAAAAAATGCCCCCGCCCCGGGGGCCTATGGTTTGACATAGGCTTATATAGGGAAAATCTTTAAAAATCTTCTTCTCTGAAACCGCAAGACCCAAGTCTTTTATATTTGGTGTGAAGCTTCTTCTAGTGGACCTCTATCAAGATTGTTCAAATTATAGCCCCAGGGCCAAAAATGCCCCCGCCCCGGGGCCGTTTGGTTTTACATAGGCTTATATAGGGAAAATATTTAAAAAATCTTCTTCTCTGAAACCACAAGGCCCAGGTCTTTGATATTTGGTATGAAGCTTCATCTAGTGGACCTCTATCAAGATTGTTCAAATTATAGCCCTGGGGCCATAAATGCCCCCGCCCTGGGGGCCTTTGGTTTTATAGGGAAACTCTTTAAAATCTTCTTCTCTGAAACCGAAAGGCCAAGGTCTTTGCTATTTGGTGTGAAGCTTCATCTAGTGGGCCTCTATCAAGATTGTTCAAATTATAGCCCTGTGACCAAAAATGCCCCTGCCCCGAGGGCCTTTGGTTTGACATAGGCTTATATAGGGAAAATCTTTAAAAATCTTCTTTACTGAAACCACAAGGCCCAGGTCTTTGATATTTGGTATGAAGCTTCATCTAGTTGACCTCTACCAAGTTTGTCCAAATTATAGCCCTGGGGCCATAAATGCCCCCGCCCCGGGGGCCTTAGGTTTTACATAGGCTTATATAGGGAAACTCTTTAAAAATCTTCTTCTCTGAAACCGCAAGGCCCAAGTCTTTGATATGTGGTGTGAAGCTTCATCAAGTGGGCCTCTATCAAGATTGTTCAAATTATAGCCCTTGGGCCAAAAAAGCCCCTGCCCCGAGGGCCTTTGGTTTTACATAGGCTTATATACGGAAAATCTTTAAAAATCTTCTTCTCTAAAACCACAAGGCCCAGTTCTTTGATATTTGGTGTGTAGCTTCGTCAAGACCACTTTTGAACAGTCCCTAAGGTGGTCCATGACCAGAGGACACTATGGACAGAAATCACAAACAAAAATTTATTGAAGCTTTCAAACTAAGCTTTTTAAAGCAGAAATGGTCTTAATTGTAGGTGGTCTTAATAGCAGAATTTCACCAGTGCAATTCCGCTGTTAAGACCACCCAAAGTTAAGGCTATTTCTGCTTTAAAATGCTTATCTAGTAAGCTGTAGTTACTCGAACTCTTTCTTTGTGTTTTCTGCATACAGGACCCTCTGGTCAGAGGCCACCTTTGGGACTGTTCAAAAGTGGTCTTAAAGACCACTAATGAACAGTCCAAAAGGTGGTCTTAATATAGGAATTTTACTGTATATATATGCGTTTCTTAAGTTAAAGTATACTAAACATAGAACGTGTATGTTAGTAACCATCAGCACATTGTGGTTCTGGCTCGAAACACACATCGCCTGCCTCGGTAGCTCAGTCGGATGCGCGCCTGACTGGTGATCAGGAGGCCGTGGGTTCGATACCTGTTGGGACGACAGCATTCTTTCGTGCTCAGATTGATCATGAAATCTTTTGTACGGTCATTCTCTCCTTTCCGCTGAATGAAGAAGGGCAGTTGTCAGTTTCTGACGAAATAATGTGCACAGTAGTGATCAACAGCTTATGTATACTTACTGGATAGATTATGACCTAAATCATAATGACAGGGCCTTTAAACTACACACAACAGCAACACAAAACAACCGTTTTCAAGATCAAACACTACGAAAACACCACGAAAACACGCCTATATATTTTATCCCTTTAAACGCCACTCTTATGTAGTAAAACTTGGGTTTGCCGCGATAAGCACTATTTTTTTTAATTATTTCTGCTCAAAAACATAGATTGTGGGTACTCGTTAGAACCTCCTCTACGATGCGGTTATAACGAGTATCCACAATCTATGTTTTGTGCAGAAATATAAAAAATATCACAAATTTTATATTAAAATTTCTTTTTGGTGGTAAAATTTTCAATATATTTGAATAGGTGTGGTTTCATAATGAGAAGAAAACCTCTCTACATTACGAAAAACGCGTCAATACAAATAGATTGAAAATTTTACCACCGAAAAAAACGAAAATTTTAAGATAAAAAATGTGATATTTTTCTTATTTCTGCTCAAAATATAGATTGTGGGTACTCGTTAAAACCGCCTTGTCGAGGCGGTTCTAACGGGTACCCACATTCTATATATAAGAGCAGAAATAAGAAAATACCCCCGTAAATAACAGTTTTGCCATAAAAATGGGGGTTCAAGGGGGTCAGAATTATGTATGCGTGTTTTCGTGATGATATCAGGCCTTGGAGCCAACGATAGAATACCCCAGGCATAACGAAAACACGCTTATATGATTCTGCACACACACCCCCACCTCCCCCAACATACACCGAATTCCATTATTATATAGTAGAACGGGTCGGGGGGGGGGGGGGGGTTACAGGAGTAACCTTATATTTGCTTTTTTGCTCTTAAGTATAAAGTATGCATACTCGTGAGAACCGGTTCCACGAATACCCACAATCTATATTTGAGCACAAATAAGAACAAGAGCTCCGCAAGCGGGGCATTATACGCCCGTAGCAATGTAACATTTGTTGGACTGAAACCTTGAAACAATAAGAACTGCTCCATATCATGGTCTAACTACATATCAAGTTTCAGCTTGATCGGATTTAAATTGTAGGAGGAATTAGCCGGAAATGAAAATGTTTACAGAATACGCTAGGCATCACGGAAACACGCTTATATGATTCTGCAACCCACCCCCCCCCCCCCCCCCCCCAACACACACTGACTCCCAGTATTCTATAGTAGAACGTCGGAGGGGTTACAGGAGTAACCATATATTTCTTATTTTGCTCTAAAGTATAACGTGTGCATACTCCTTAAAACCGCCTTGGTCAGGTGGTTCTAACGTGTACCACAAATCTATATTTGAGCTCAAATACGAACAAGAGCTCTGAAAGCCGGGCATTATACACCCGTAGCAAGTTAACATTTGTTGGACTGAAACCTTGAAACAATAAGAACTGCTCCATATCATAGTCTAACTACATATCAAGTTTCAGCTTGATCGGATCTGAACTATAGTAGGAGTTAGCCGGAAATGAAAATGTCTACAGATATTTTCGAAGTATTATATAAATATTTGGTGGACCATCCTCTCTAAACAATATGTACTGTTCCACATCATAGTCAAACTTAATGCCAAGATTTTACTAGATCGAATGTTACCTGCAGGAGAAGTTAGCCACAAACAGAATGCGTACAGAAAATTTCAAAGGGGCATAACTCGATAAATTTTTGGTGGACCGTAACCTCAAAACAATAAGTACTGCGCCAAATAATAGTCTAACTGTATATGAAGTTTCAGCTTCGTTGGATATTAATTGTAGGTAAACCATAAACAAAAAACTTCCAGGAATCTGCAAAGGAGCATAAGTTTATTTATATCTGATAAGCCATAACCTCGAAACAATATGTGCTGCTCCACATTGTGGTCAAACTATGTCAAACTATGTATCAATTTTCAGCTTGATTAAATATTCACTGTAGGAAGAGTTAGCCATAAACAAAATGTTGACAGGAATTTTCAAAAGGGCATAACTCTATTAATATTTGGTGAACTTTTACCTTGAAATAATATGCGCTGCTCCACATCTTGGTCAAACTATATATATAGTTTCAGTTTGATCGGTTGTAAATTAGTTTGATCGGTTGTAAATTGCAGACAAAATTGCTTACAGACACTTTCAAAGGGACATACATTTGTTTTTATGTTTTGGGCCACAACCTCAAAACCAGATCACTGACAACGTCAGAAAGGGCCCCACACAGGGCTATCAAGGAAGTGTGGTACAAGTTTTTGTCAGAATGTAGATCTTGCGATGGTAAATATTTGTGTGGATTTTCATGAAAGAAAGGCAAATACTCTGACCTGGAATGACCTTGTCCAAAATACTGTCACGTCTGCCAACAGGACATAGGGTTTCATCAGACTAAACAACCGCACTAAAAACACATGTATCAGAGATGTAGAATACAAAACCCTAGTACGCCCCGTCCTGGAATAGTCATCTCCCGTCTGGAGCCCCCATACTAAAACCCTAATCCAGAAGGTGGAAAGGGTTCAGAGGCGTGCTGCTCGTTGGACACTCAGTCGCTATTCAACATATGATAGTGTCACCAGCATGTTAGGAGAGCTAGGATGGAGATCATACAGATGCAGGGTTGTGTTTATTTTTCAAGATTGTGCATGGTCTTGTTGCAGTACCAATGCCACCATATGTTGTCCATCCACGGGTTTCGACACGACATTCAACGTCACACCCGCTGTCATTCAGACAACTCCATACAGCTGTCGATTACTACAAGTACTCATTTCCCCCTCGCCATTGTCCAGTGGAATAAGGTGCCTCCATATGTAGCATTGCTGTCAGATCTGGAATCCTTCCGACTGGCAATCAGCAGTCTGACTTACTCAATGCCATAGACCAGAAGCATTATTTTTAACCTTTTATCTTGCATTTTGTCTTCATCGGACTCTTAACATTTTAACCTATCATCTTTATTTCACCTTCACCTGTTTTTATCCTTCTGCACTATTTTTACCTTTCACTGCACTGACGCCCGGTCTGAAGCACACCGGACATCTGCACATAATCCCCGCGAGGGGGGGGGGGGGATGCAGTATCAGTAGATAGGTAGATAGAAATACTCTTGAAGTTATGACCAATGTTAAGTTTTTTGGTTAAGGCAAGCCAAACACACGGTAAAACGTATTTTAGGTATGGTCCTTTGTCAGAATATAGGTCTTGTGATGGTGAGTATGTGCGTGAAGTTTTATGAGAGTAGGGCTATTCCTTTTAAAGTTATGACCGACGTTACGTTTTATGATAAATGCGTTACAAACACACGGATAACAGCAATATAGTTGTAGCCAATGTGGGACCCTAACAATATGCACTGCTCCACATCATGCTCCACCTATATACCAAGTTTCAGCTTGATCGAATGTTAATTGTAGGAGGAGTTATCCGGAAACGAAATATTTACAGAAATACACAAAGGGGCATATCTCTGTAAATATTTGGTGGACTATAACCTCGAAATAATATGCGCTCTCTCAGGTGATGGTCTTACTACCTACCACGTTTCAGCTTGATCAGATGAAAACTGTAGGAACGAAAAAGGTTACAAAAAATCAAAGGGGTATAACTCTGTGAATATTTGGCGGACCGTAACCTCAAACTAATATGCGCTACACCAGGCCATGTTTGTACTATTTACCAAGTTTCAGCTGGGTCAGATGAAAAGTGTAGGAGGAGTTATCCGGAAACGAAAGTTTAAAAAAATGTCCAAAAGGGCATTACTCAGTAAATATTTGGTGGACCGTATCCTCAAAACGATATGCGCTACATCAGGTAATGGTCTTACTGTCTACCAAGTTTCAGCTTGATCGGTTGAAAACTGTGAAGGAGTTATCCGGAAAGGAAAATGTTTGCAAAAAATTCAAAGGGGCATAACTTTGTAAATATTTGATGGACCATAACCTCGAAAATTATGCACTACACCAGGTCATGGTTTACAATCTACCAAGTTTCAGCTTGATCGGATAAAAACTGTAGGAGGAGTTATCCGGAAACGAAAAGTTTACAGACGGACGGACGCCAACCCCCGGGGCCCATACCATAATACCATAATACGACGTTTTTACAAAACGGGCGTATAAAAAATCACATTTTTTTATCTGAAAAGTTTCGCTTTTTCGGCGGTAAAATTTTCAATGTATCTGAACAAGTGTGTTTTCGTAATAGCACTTGAACGGGTTACATTTTACCTTAGTTTGTGAAACTTACAACTAAAACGCACCCCGCACACACATACATGCATCTGCCTGCGCTTCCGCGCAGTATTTATGCACATTCTTATTCTTTGCTGGAATAACACAAGACATTACGAAAACACGCCTTTTCAGATATACTGGAAATTTTACAGCCCAATAACGAAATGTTTCGGATTTCTTTTTTCAGACAAAAACGAATGAGTTTGCCGCCCTCCTCCCCTCCCCCACCCCCAACACACACACTTTTTCTTTGATAGGAAACAGGAAACATTCTTTCGAAATAAGACAGCTTTTCGAGTTATCTGTTTGTTTGTTTGAGTTGAGGTTTTACGTCCCCGTCAACACTATTTAAGTCATTTTGGAGACGTTGCTTCCGATTTTGTGGGATTTTACACGACATTGAGATGAAATGACATCTCAAGCCCTACCGCCAATAGAAACCGCTTGGGTTTAAGGAGTGGTCCGACTCGCATCACTTTTCCTGGGCATGCTTAGACCAAGCTGTTTACCAGTGCTCAAGTTCGGTCGGTTTCAACTCTGCGCGGAAGCACTGTGTAGCCCATTTTATTTCTCCAGGTCCCGATGGGCGGGCGCGATTCGAGTCATCTTCATCATGCGTATTTGAAACCCTTGAAGACCAAACCATACATAAAGAAAATCGGAGATTAACAAGGGTATACTTTATTTTTGTCAAGTCTGCTCCAAAACATAGATTGTGGGTACTCGTTAGAACCGCTTCAGCTCAAGAGTACTAAAGAGTACCAACAATGTATGGTTTCAGCAAAATTAAGGAAAATAATGTATACCCCAATAAACCGAAGTTTCACAAAATGAAATTGGGTTTCTGGGGGTCAAACATATATAGGCGTGTTTTCTTGATGCTTCACCATTGTATATCTGGAACTAAACCCCACATGATATCTGTGTAAATAAATAAATAAATGACAGGAAAGTAAATGCAAAACATTTTATTATACTCTTAGTTAAATTTTAATATATCAAATCAGACTGATTAACCCGTGATTTTTTTCAAGGATGCAATAAACGCTCTTGATTCTCATTAAAATTTGAAATTATGAAGTGTTTACACAGCATGAGTTGGACAGGTATATCAAAGACGCCGCAAGAAAGATAAGAGCCTTATCCAAAAAATGTGGATATGTAAGCGGCATTTTGATTGGATAATTGGAAAATAAGAAATAGCGGTCTACTTGCATTTTACGTGTAGACCTGCATTTTACAGGTACACCCCTATTTTTACGGGTATACCCGCATTTTAAGATGCGGGTACATCCGTAAATTTAGGGGTGTACTCGCAAATATAGGGGTGTACCCGTAAAATACAGGTGTACTTGTAAAATGCAGGTAGGCCGCTAAATGCGGGTGTATCTGCAAATTTACGGGTACACCCGCATTTAAAATAGGAGTGTACCCGCAACTTTAGGGATGTACCTGCAAATTTACGGGTATATCTAAAATGCGGGTAGACCGGTATCGGTCATTTTGACCCTTTTGGTACACCATAATTGGCAACAGAATTGTACCGCATCACATCATGCTTTCTGTTTTCCCGTAACGATAACACACCCGTGCAACATAGTGCATTTTTCACATCTCCAAAATTGCTACTTTTCTTATGAAAATCCTTGATATTTTTCTTATAAACCCTCAAAAGATAGGTTGAGGGTGCTCGTTAGGGTAGCCTCAGTGAGGAGGTTCTAACGAGTACCCACAGCCTATGTTTTGAAGCAGAAATAAAAAAAATAATGTTTACCCCCGTAAACACCAGTTTTCTCTATATAAAGTTCAAAAAATGAAGCCCCCCTCCTAAACCCCACTTTATATAGAGACATTACCAAATTTCTGTATACGACAATAAATGGTATGTATGAGACCTCTGGCACGTTTTATTGCGCTGCGTACCAACGCAGCGCCATTTGTAATGAGTTTGAGACACGGACTATGTAATTATGAAACTTGACTTTTCAATGATGTAAGCGAATTGTCAGTTACAGAAGTTCGCGTTATTGATAAAATTAAAACACTTTTTTAACAATTTTAATTTGCTACTACATTCAATTTTACATTTGAAATCTGAATGTTTGCCATTCGAATTCTATTTTTGATACATTCTGGATTTTTAATAACGAACTATGTTTTTTGTTATAATCATCGAAAGGGTATTCGGTTTTGATTATTATTCTATTATCAGTCAGTACAGTCCTGAATATACTCCTGCTTTTTCATTGTTGAATTATCCCAAAATTAAAATTCATTGTTTGAAATGGATGACAGAAGTCTATGTGTGTTTAAAATAGATGACAGTGCTTCTACACAGAATGGTACAATCTACGGTTTAAACGTATCCCTTTCGATTCCAATGATTGTTTACTGCGCAATATTTAAGACTGTTACTACAGCAAAGGTTAACCCTTTCAACCCTGAAGCCCGGCACAGATCCTAATGCAAACATGTAGATCCTGATGAGATATGGCGCATAATGAGCCACCTTATAGAAATATATAACTTGTTATCCTGATGACTCTTTTAAGCTAGATACTATATAAAGTAGAATGGACGTGCCCAAAGTCAGTGATGGTAGAGCCCACGCCGATAACTCAGGGGTGGAAGGATTGAAGAGGGTAAATAAATCAAAGCACAGACAGCACTGATATGTCGAGTATCTCTTAGTGTAGTTTGAAAATATGGCCCTGAAGGGGAACTTGAACTGTTTCGTTTAACCCTTTACCCTAAGCAAACAGTGTTAACCCTGAAGAGACACCGCGTTCTGATATGGGTATACACTGTTTGCAAAACCCAACACATGATTGCAGTCCAGATACTACAGATAATTCTCTAAGCTGTAAATAACGCGGCTTTTTTTTTTTTTTTTGATTTGAGGTTTAACGTCCCCGTCAACACTGTAAAGGTCATTTTGGAGACGTTGCTTCCAATTTTGTGGGATTTGTACCCGACACTGAGATGAAATAACATCTCAAGCCATGTCGACCAATGGGTTTATAAGCATGAACTGTCCGACTTGCACTGCTTTACATGGGCAGGCTTGGTTCCTCTAAGCGGTTTACCACTGAGTCCTCGTGTGGGGTCGGATTCAGTCAGCTCTGCGTGGTAGAATCATGCAGCCCATCTATTTCTTCAAGCCCCGATGGACGGGGGCCGCCCGACATTGAGATGAAAAGACAACGTAAGCCCTGCCGCCCAATGAAACCAATAGGGTTTATAAGCATGGACGGGCCGACTCGCGCCGCCTTGCCTGGGCAGGCTTATATCCTCTTAGCGGTTTACCAGTACTCGTGTGCGGGTCGGTTTCAGTTCTGCGTGGAAGCATCATGCCGCCCATCTATTTCTTCAAGCCCCGATGGGCGGGGGCGTTTTTTTTTTTTTTTTTTTTTTTTTGTTTTTTTTTTTTTTGTAAATGATCCTTACCTTGATTTCCTAAAAAACACGCCTATATAATTTTGACCCGCTTAAACCCCACTTTTATATACTGAAACTAGAGTTAACGGTGATACCCATTATTTTTTCTTATTTCTGATTAAAAATAGCTTGTAGATGCCCGTTAGAACTACGTAGTTCTAACGAGTAATCACAATCTATATTTTGAACAGAAATATGATAAATATCAGATTTTCTTCTATCTGAAAGTTTTTTTGACGGTAAAATTTTCAATGTATTTGAATAGGTGTTCTTTGGTAAAGAGTGATAGTCACGTGAGGGCAACGTTGAAAGTTGTGTGCTTAGTAACTTTGGTCGATTGGCAAACAATCGACCCATAAGTGTTTTTGTGTGGGTCTGGGAGAGGTGGAATTAACAGTGATATCCGACATTGTTGGACTTCCCATCAGGCACATGACGTAATTGTGACGTCACATCAACTTCGGTGCAACGTCATGACTTTAATGCAACGTCACATCTACGTCGGTGCAATGTCGTGACATTGCACCGACGTTGAGTTGACGTTGCCCTTGCGACGTGTGCCTGCTGGGTTCTTGATATTCTCATACTGATTTTAAACTACAGTATTTAAAACATTCATTATGCAATGAAAAATGGGACTGAAAATTTAAGTAGAACAATTATTTTTCTTTCATCCAGTGTTAACTTTAAGAAAATCAAATAAAAACAAATTGGGTCATTTTGAGGTTGTTTTAATTTTTTCGGGATTTTCGGAGCTGGAAAAATGCCAGTACAGGTAAAGTCCCTTGATTTGACATGAGGCATGATGATCCCAATTGTCCCGTATGTACAAAGAATCTTTCTTCCGTCGGACCATTAGAGAGTGGAATGCTCTTTCCGATTCGATCATTTCCACAGTTGAAGGTGCTGATAATACTGAAGCTAATTTTGCCTCTTTCGTGAGAGCCAGGGATAACTTCACAGGTCCTGATCTTTGAATGGCATTTGCCGTATTCTCCGTAATAATTCCGAATGCTGATTCTGGTATGTGACTCTACCGATAGAGAAGAACCAGCATTTCCTAGGGTCATCCCAGAAGGCAAATATAGAGTCACTCACCTCAGAGTGCATAGGACACTTCAGTGTTTTTCGCACGGTGCATCGTGACATTGACATTTGACCCTTGACCTCGAAAATCTATAGTGTTCATCATCGTTCCACGGGAAACATTTGTGGAATGTTTGATACTTCAATGATGATAGCTTTGCTTTTTATCCTGTTCACAATGTTTTCAATGTCAAGTCGATTGTTAACCTGGCATTTGACCCTTGACCTTGAAAATCAATAGGATATATTCTCTTTCCACGGAGAACATTTATGGAAGGTATGATGCTTCTCCGATGATGGCATTGTCTTTAATCCTGTTCACAAGTTTCCGGACACACGGACACCCACACAAACACCCACACACGGACGTATGGTATCGATCAGGGGAAAATAACGAACAATTATGTAATGTGTCATTGACTGGTGACAGATAGATCTCAAAGCTATAATTCTGAAGTCATTCAAAATTCCTAAAGTACTCTGTTGCTTATTTGCGGCGAAATGCTCTTTATGACCTGCTCGCGATGTTTCATACTCTTTTTCCACCTTCTCTGTTTATGATTTGTACTGCCCGCAATTGGGAATGGCCTTAGAAAACCTTTCCTATAATGAATCGGTAAGAAAACGTTCATTCTCATGTATTAGGTCCAACCCTTTAAAGACATGCACAATTATGAAATCTTTTAATGAAATTAAAGGTAAACTAGATCGCGCAGTCGATGGTATACCATCACAAATACCCGCTTTTTCTATGAATAACACTAATGACTATGTATTAGCTAGCCAAAACTACATATAAGTTTAAAAAAAAGTTGCAAAGAACATTCTAACTGATAAGCAAAGTTTCAGGAGTGTAACTCTTATAGTTTAGAAGATATGGCAAAGTCATACTTTTTACCTTTGACCTTGGGATCATGTTGAGGTCCACCACAATTATCCCAATTAATCCTATATTCCAACGGCCATCCAATATCCAAGTTTCAGAAGTGTAACACCAATAGTTTAGAAGATATGACAAAGTCATACTTTTTAACTTTTGACCTTGGGGTCATGTTGAGGTCGAGGTCACATCAAAAGTATCCCAATTTATTCTATATTCAAAGGGCCATCCAATAACTAAAGTTTCAGAAGTGTGACTCCAATAGTTTAGAAGATATGGCAAAATCATACTTTTTGACCTTTGACCTTGAGGTCATGTTGAGAACGAGGTCACACCAAAAGTAGCCCAATATATTCTATATTCCAAGGGCCGTCCAATAACCAAAGCTTCAGAAGTGTAACTCCGATAGTTTAGAAGATATGACAAAGTCATACTTTTTTACCTTTGACCTTGGGGTCATGTTGAGGTCAAGGTCACGCCAAAAGGAGTCCAATTTATTCTATATTCCAATGGTCATCCAATAACCAAAGTTCCAGAAGTGTAACTCCAATAGTTTAGAAGATATGGCAAAATAATACTTTTTGACCTTTGACCTTGGGGCCATGTTGAGGTCAAGGTCACGCCAAAAGTAGCCCAGTGCCATCTACATTCCATTTATTATCCACAGGCAAAGTTTGAAAAATGTATCTTAACCGGTTTCAGAGGAGATCCATTCCACAGAAACTCGACGGACGTATGTACACACACACACATACTTCCATACAAACATACATATATACAGACCCCCGGACTGATAGACACTCGACTCTGACACGAAAACAATATACCCGATTTTTCTTCGAGAAAGCGGGTATAAAAAAGTTGTTTTCCGCAGCGCTTCCTCCTTTGCTCCAACATGGAGCAATTTTTTACTTGTATTATCGTTTATTTGAGTCTATTGCTTTTTCGAACGTGAGACAAATTAGGTTGAAAATCTGCCTCAGAAATACCTGTCTCCGAGTTTACCCAAACAAAGATTCTGTTTTCTAACCCATAAGATAATGTGTTTGTTCTTTTCTTTTTTCTTTCTTCGCCAGGGAAATTTAGATTGTCCCTTGAATTCTAACTTTAAGTAATGACGTCACCTATGTGCCTTCACGAGGTACGTCGAAAGACGTTCGAAACAAACCGCAGTGAGACGTAAAATAACTAAAGTAAATAGGACAACTAGTTTTGTGTGTGTGTGTTTTTTAACCAGACTTTTTATCGTTGCTGTTGGTAAGAAATCCAGTGAAACAGTCATTTCTATTGCAGACCGCGAAATTCAAACCGATAAACATGATAAAAAATTCTGAAGAACGCTACTAGTGAACATGGATGTTCTCGTAACGTCATTACGAAAACAAGCCTATACAAATGCATTGTAAACTTGACCGCCGAAAATACGAAACTTTAAGATGAGAAAGCGTGATATTTTTCTTATTGCTGCTCAAAATATAGATTCTGGGTACTCGTTAGAACCGCCTCATCGAGGCGGTTCTAACGAGTACCCACAATCTATATTTTAGAGCAGAAATAAGTAAAATAAGGTTTACCCCTGTAAACCCCAGTTTTATTATATAAAAGTGGGGTTCAAGGGGGTCAAAATTATATAATGTAGGTCTTTGTCGTAACCTACGACACCATGTGAAGTGCAGGCGCGTATTCTTTTGTATGCCGCCTTGTACGAGTATCAATACTTATCCTACATATTTTGACATCAAAAAGATAACCCTCCAGACCTTAAGAGGAATGGGAACACCTGGTAGATTTTGCGGCCTTTTTTCAAAGCATTTAAAATACGAAGACAAGCCTATACAAATACAGTGTCAACTTTTCCGCCGAAAAAAAAACGAACGAACATTTTAAGACGAAAAATTGTGCTTTTTTTCGTATTTCTGCTCAAAATATAGATTGTTTTAAACTTTATTTTATTTGCATAATACATGATAAATATACAAAACAATATAGAACACGATTATTATAGGGATCAACCATGGTTTTTCATGCATTAATAACATTCGGCGGGTCCCGAGGAAGCTGTTTGAACATGAGGCCGCCAGGCCGAATGTTCAAATATCTTCCGAGGGACCCGGCAAATGTAAATCCAATGAAATAACCATGGATGATATACGTATGATAAGCTGGTGATTGAAAATAAGGTTTATCGTTACGATTACGAACTGAAACTGTCAAGTTGGTGCGCGATAACAATAAACTGACACGTGCAGCGCCACATTGCTCATTATACATTGGCTCAGCTGACTATCGACGTCAGCGACTTTCATCCAATCATGGAGACCGGTAATGACGATCACGTGGATGACAGCGCGCGAAATGAAAGCGAGGCTACGGGTGGAGCAGAAGGCGGGACTGACGGTGATGAGAGCGCTGAGTACTAGGGAAGTGGCCGAGGCATACCGAATATAGACAATATAAACACATCAACATGAATAAACAGTGTGTAACGTATTTGTAAACATTATTACAGAAGTTTGATACCATTTCACTTGTTGAGACATCTGGCAATTAATACTTTTTTACCTGAATATACTTCCTTTGAATATTTCAGCAAACGGAAGCCGGGCTCGGGGAGAAATAGCGGCGGTGTTTGCGTTTTCGTAAAGGATTGGCTGATAATAGCTTATTTGGTAGAGATGATTTTTCCGGAGTTTAAGGACTGCATTATACTTAACTTTAAATCTGGTCGTTTTTTAAATATGTAAGATACTATTATGTACTTCGCTTACGTTTCACATAAAGGCTCTACAATTTATAACGACATATTTGAGAGCAATGTAATTGTCTTATTAGAGAACAATTTTACAAACATCAAGTATAAACATCCCGGGACCGCGGTTTAAATACTCATCTGAAAGTCTGGAGAAGCCCGGGGTCGATCTTGCGACCCCTGGTTTACAAGGCGAGTATGCGTCTGATGAATTTGACATGTACAGGCGGAACAAAGTTGTAACAAAATTTGTTTGGTTTAACCCTCGTTGAGTTATGCTGTTTAGTTGACATGCTCATTGCAAAATGGGCGATTTTTTGATAACTTGGAAAGTAATTTTACTTGTGTAGCAAACGATGGGGCCTCGGTGGTTGACTATAACATTGCTTTAAGTAAATTATTTTCTTATATTTCATATTTTAATATTGAAGATCGAGACGACAGCGTTCACTTTCCTGTTTGCTCTCAGTTAAAATTTCCCCCATAAAAGGCTAGATTTCATACTGGAGATAAACCTAATAACTTATCTACATTTATCGACATAAATCGTTTATGCTGGAATGATGACCTTAAAGACAACTTCTTATTCTATTCCGAGAAAAATTTGAAAGGTCTAGACACGATATATCCTTACGCAAAAATGTTAACGCAACAATTAATTTGATAACTGATATTTTTATGTCTTCAGCAAAATCTATGCTTAAACAGTTAAGCAACAGAAAAATGCCCTCGCAATCACAGTGGTGGGACGATACATGTAATATTCAGAAAGAACAGAATTATTCAGCACTGTGGCGATTCAGAAAAAGTAACTCATTGTCCGATTTAAGACAGTATAAACATGCAAGAAACTTGTTCAAACGCACATCCCGCGACAGAGGTAAGGGCGAGGATTCTGGCCATGTAAAATCGATTTACGCCCCCCCCCCCCCCCAGTGGAATTCTTTCCACTGACCGTTCCAAGGTGGTTCTTCTGTGGCGGTTTATTTATGTTGTTGTTTGTTACTTGCTGTGTGTATCACTTGTGTCTTTTCATTTTGGATGCCCATTTGGCCATTTTGTGGGAAAGTAACTGTCCTTATGGCCTTCCTTTGTTTAGGTTTCCATTATGGACTGGTCGCTTCATGTTTGTGTTTTTTTTCCCTGTGCTGTCTTTGATGGGTGGAGTAAGTTAATCGTATCGATTCATGATCTTTGTTTTACTTCTACTTTTAATAAACTGCAGTTTCAAAAGCCATGTAGGCAAAAACTGATGGACGATAGTAAAGACCCCAAAACGTTTTGGAAAACAATTAAAGTATCTCAGACACCATTAAACCCAAATATCAGTGACT
Organism: Lucinisca nassula; assembly: GCA_963580285.1. Classification (NCBI taxonomy): domain Eukaryota; kingdom Metazoa; phylum Mollusca; class Bivalvia; order Lucinida; family Lucinidae; genus Lucinisca; species Lucinisca nassula. The sequence goes on from OY757015.1 coordinate 104,873,834, forward strand.
CTCGATGGCAAATCATTTTAAATCCCTTCTTTTCGCGGAAAATCAATCATTGTCCAATGAAAATGCGGACATTGCAATTGATCATTCGGCCGATATTTTACAGGAGGAAATCTTCTAAAGTGAAGTCATTTTTAGCATTAAATCGCTGAAAACTGGGAAAAGCACAGGGCATAACTCACTGAGCGTGGATTTCTATATAAATACTTGCTCTGAAATAGCGCCTATAATAAAAGATCTTTTAATTACATTTTAGATACTAATGTAAACCCACAGTCGTTCGGTGAAACGGTTTTATGCCCCATACACAAAAGTGGACCTACCCAAGACCCTAACAAATTTCGAGGCATTGCATTAATAAATACGATGTATAAGATATTTTCAGGCATTTTGAATAAGAGGCTATACTCATGGGTGGAAGAGAATGATAAGCTCGACGAAGCACAAGCATGCAGGATTCAGAGCTGGCTACTCAGCAGTTGACAATATATTTTCCGTAAGTTCTACTGTTCAAAACTTCCTCTCAAAACGTGGTGGAAGGCTTTATTGTTTATACGTTAATTTTCTAAAAGCTTTTGACAAGGTTGAACATGAGCAGCTTTTCATAAGTTGGATGAAAAGGGGAATCCATGGTAAATATCTTCGTATTGGTAGATCGTAAAAGGGGACGTAAGCAGCCAATTACTATTCGTACTATTTATTAACGAATTATACACCCTGATTAGGGAAAAATGTACCAGTGGTATATTCATTAATATAAATTTTCCGCGTTTCGGAGAATAGCGGAAAATTGTTGTCTTATACGTTACTATATATGACAACAGCTATTTTGTTGCTTGACTGGTCAAGACAGTGGTTAAGACAGTGGTTCGAGCTGGATTAGGAAATTGTTTCGTTTAAACGTGGTTGAAAGATGGTTTAGAGAACGTGTGGTGCGTCAGTCCTAGCGAGATCTTCTAGCTGTTCAGACACGTCAACTTTCAGCCAACTTTCAGTCAAGTTCATAAGTATTCACAAAATGATCAAAGCAGTTTTTCTCACAATAGAATTGTTGTATCACAAGTCTCTGGATCTAGGGCCTACGACTAGCGCATTAAATCTCGCTTAATGCAATCCTAAATTGTAGTTGTTGTTGTCTTTATGTATAGTTAGACTGGAGATGTACCAGATCTGTTTTGCTTGATTTGCGAATTGTGCGGAAACTAGGGTAAGATTGCAACGACAGCTAGATCTTATATTTGAATTTTGCCAAGATACAAATATGGCCGTGAATCTGAACAAAACTGAAATTATTGTCTTCCGGAACGGCGGTCCACTACGAAATTACGAATCTTGGACGTTTAATGGCAAACCGGTTAGAACTACATCGGAATATAAATACACTGTTGTTCTTTTCACATCAAAGCTTTCGTGGTCTAAAGCAAAACGAAATTTGTCAGCCCAAGCGAAAAAATAATATATTTTGTATCAAAAAATACCAAATGAAATTTAGCTGTTTGAAACGTAATGAAATATTCCAGCTTTTTTATTCTATGGTAAGACCCTTCCTTTGCTACGGTTCTGAAGTCTGGAGAACAGAATATTCCAGCTTTTTTATTGTATGGTAAGACCCATGCTTTGCTACGGTTCTTAAGTCTGGAGAACAGAATATTCCAGTATTTTTGAATCGGTCCATTTTGAATTTTGTAGGTACTTTCTAGGGGTAAATAGTTCTGTGAAGAATGTTGTTGCAGCTGTTGAGTGTGGGCGTCTACCGCTATGCATTTTCTATTATACTAACAGTGCAAAGTACCGGTGTAAACTTTTGCATATGGATAGGAAAAGATAGCCTAAGAGCTGTTATGAAATGCTTAAACCTTTGGATGATGGAGGCAGAGAGAACTGGGCATCAAGCGTTAGGGTTTTTACTGTAGAGATACGGCTTTGGGTATATTTGGGTTGCACAAGAGGTCGAAGATATTTCCATATTTGTTTCTCAGTTTAAGCTCAGACTGATTGGCTGCATGACTCAGAAGTCCTAATTCCTCTCGCTGCTAAATACAAAGAATTTAAAACACATTTAAATGTAGAAAAATATCTTTGCATTGACATGCCTTTTTTTCTTGAGGAAAGCTTTTGCACGATTTCATTGTTCTAGCCATAAAATAAGCATTGAAATTGGTTGTCACAGAAAAATTGACAGAGCTGATAGAATTTGTGCATACTGCTATAATCAGTTTAACAGATTTATAGTAGACGATGAGTATCATATGGGCCCCGTCAAGCGATTTTGGTACTTATCGCCTATGCGAGCAGCGAAGGTTCAGGCGAGCCTGCGCTTCCGCGCAGTTTCGCTAGAACCTTCGCTGCTCGCTCATACAAGCAGTGAATCAAGAGAATCCTTCAGACAGAAAGCCATATCCCAGGCCCCTCTGAATGGCTGGGCATGCGCAGTTAAAATTTGTCATGACGGAATGCTCGAAGACACAAATTCGCTTGGCGGGGCTCATATATTATTTATCTGCTCTATATATATATTTTTTTTTTTTTTGGTTTGGGTTTTACGGCCCTTTCAAGATTATTTCACTCATATCGAGCCGATCGTTAATCATAGGTGGGCGAAAACCGGAGTACCCGGAGAAAAACCACCTGACCTTCCGTTGCAGAACTTGGCGTCTCACACGTGACCCGAGCGAGGCTCGAACCCACGGCGGTGAGAGACCTAATGACTAAGAGTCAGTGCTCTTATCCATTAGGCCACGGAGGCCCGTATATCTGCTCTATATATATTGTTTTACGAGACGAATATTTAAGTACTTTGTATCAGTTTGGTGATAGCAAAAATGATTTTTATAACATTATTAGTACAAGCAATTCAGCGAAAATAAGAAAATTGTGCTTGTATATCGACGTTCTGTTGAAAAGTACAGACTCTGAATAAGATGTAGATATGTTAACAAATTGTTTATGAGAGCAAGGATTCACTACTACCTATTTGCTTGCTGAAATGTCATGTTATGTATTTTGGGCCGGTGGCCTTTATTTACTCAATAAACTTGTATTTGTACTTGCACTTGCTTTTATTAATGATTTCAATACTAATTATTACTATTTATTTTCACAGTTTTTGTCAGATATTTTTAGCAGTCAAGTGTTTCTTTATTTAATCTTGTAATTGTATTGATATTCTTCAGACAATTACCGTTATTGTTTCAAGTGTTTACTTGCCCTACAGGCACATGACGTAATTGTGACGTCATATCGACGTCGACACAACGTCATTGCGTTTATGCAACGTCACATCTACGTCGGTGCAACGTCATGACGTTGCACCGACGTAGATTTGACGTTGCCAAAGCGACGCGTGCGTGCTGGGTTGGCATCTAATATTGCATCAAAGAAGAAACAGATTTCATCAGAACCCTGAAACCTCAGACTCAACTACAGATCCTGTCAGTAATCCCGTGAGGAATGCTAGGTCAAGATACCCAGATACGACATGGACCAACCTCAAAACCGGGCAGTTGCACAAATTCGTGCAAAACTGAACCGCAGTTACATACCATACCAGAAAGCTGGCAAAAATCTAAATTGATTCAGTTATAGAAAGACAAATGTGCTAGAAATCAAGAAGACTTAAGCAAAACAAACTCATAGGCGGTACATTAGGTTATCTTGTTTAACATGAGGCTTATTTGCAAAACATGTTAACAGGCTGTTATATTTGCATTAAGATAATGTACAGACACAACAGCACAACAGTCCCATTGATTCTTCACCTTGCGTACCTAGTTAAGGGGCAGTGCTAAGGACGGCGGGAATTAGTTCACAGGACATTACAGAACTAGCAGGTGAGCACACTTGCTAAACTAATACCTCAGATACTGGTGTCAGGACTAAGTTTAGTTATTCTGCGGAGAGCTTTCCATTCATTGAAACAGTACATCCCGCTTTAAGGAAACAAATTGTCGAAGATAACGATGTGAATCTTGCCTCACTACTTAACCCGTATAATATACATTCTGATCCAGCCAAAGTCAGCAAGGACAAACCTGATCCCCATTTAAACAATGCTTTAAATATTTCCCAATTTATACAAGCCTTTGGAATCAATAAAAATATCATGTGTGACTCCTACCCATCCCGAAGGCTAAAACTGGATCAGTTAGAACTGGTGAATTAAATTTTTTTTATGCATGCCTAGGATCTAGGCAGAACACACATCAAAATGTGTACCTGATACAGGCGGAAAATGTGGTTCACCTGGAACAGGTGAACGAATTAAGTTTTTTATGCAAGCCCAGGAACTAGACAGAACACACATCAAAGTGTGCACATGGAACTGGCAGAAAATGAGGGCGAAAGAAAAGCCCGGGAACTAGGCAGAACAGACACCAACATGTCCACCTGGAATATGCGGAAAATGTGGTTCACCTGGAACAGGCTAAAGAATAAAATGTTTATGCAAATATCTTCTATAAAAGGGTTATCCTTTGGAAGCAAGGAATACACCACTGAAGTGAAAAATATGGAGTGTACATGTTTTCTTGGCCAGACTAGCTAGTTTCGTCCAATTAGGCCTCATCAGTGACCCTCAGATATTTTCAAAATTCCACAATGGAATCAATGATCCCAAAGGACAAGAAAAATATAATCTACACTATGATGTAGGGCAGGGAGACGTTTTACCGCCGCAACACATTCCCACACACCAGCTGTAGTGAAGTTAAATATGCCTAGGAACAACATTTGGGCCCCGTCAAGCGATATTGGTACTTATCGCCTATGCGAGCAGCGAAGGTTCAGGCGAGCCTGCGCATCCGCGCAGTCTCGCCAGGACCTTCGCAACTCGCTCATACAAGCAGTGAATCAAGAGGAACATTCAGACAGAAAGCCATATCCCTGGCCCCTCTGAATGGCTGGGCATGCGCAGTTAAAATTTGCCATGACGAAAATGCTCGAAGACACAAATTCGCTTGGCGGGGCTCATTTTAGAATAGAGCATGTCCTATTCCATAAAGCTTGATAGTACAACTGTTTCCAAGGCAGGTCTTTTGGCCAATGAAAATGCAGGTCATGGGGTCATGACTAAGCACATCGACATGAGGATGAAAATGTGATACATTAGCCTCAATTATTCTGACTTTTCAAAGAAAGATGTATGGCACAAAATACAACATATACTAGCCCTCGCTAATCCCTGTAATGCATACCTTTGCACACAGTGTACATCGAGATCAAATAGCCTCTGAATAAGCCATCTGATCAGGATCTTCACTGTTTGCCATTAAATTTGCGAACTGAACGAATAATTTTAATAATCAGAATTCGGTCTGGCAAAATAAATATTCAGCACTAAGAACACGAGTTAAGGAACAATTAGAGTCAACCGTCTTTATACTGACATTCGTTATAACGGCAAAACTCGTTATAACGGCAATTTGAATGGAATGAGTACTTAGCTAAAAGCTAAGCATCGGTTCCATGCGACGCGGGCTTCCCTCGGGTTGGAAATGCACAAATCGAGTCCATAGTAATGAAAGGGTCTTGTAATCTAATACTCCAAGAAACAAATGTTATAGATATTTGTTAGAATCGCCTCACCGACGGTGAGGCGATTCTAACAAATATCTATAACATTTGTTTCTTGGAGTAATAATGGGGAATAGGCCTTTTATTACCTATCATACTCCTAACTGGGATGCTTATTAACGGTAAATTCTTTGTTTATTTAATTTGAGGTTTAACGTCCCCGTCAACACTGTAAATGTCATTTTGGAGACGTTGCTTCCAATTTTGTGGGACTTTTACCCGACAATGAGATGAAATGACATCTCAAACCCTGTCGCCCAATGAAACCAATAGGGTTTATTAGCATGGACGGTCCGCCTCGCAATGCGGTTCCTGGACTAGGTTGCGGGCAGGATTCAGCTCTGCGTGGAAGCATCATGCAGCCCATATATTTCTTCAAGCCCCTATGGGCGGGGGCGTAATAATTTCTTTGTAACGGCACAATAATAGGGAACAACTATTGTCGTTATAACGAGGGTCCTCTATATATGAGCCCCGCCAAGCGAATTTGGGTCTTCGAGCATTTCGTCATGACAAATTTTAACTGCGCATGCCCAGCCATTCAGAGGGGCCAGGGATATGGCTTTCTGTCTGAAGGTTCTTCTTGATTCACTGCTTGTATGAGCGAGCAGCGAAGGTTCTGGCGAGACTGCGCGGATGCGCAGGCTCGCCTGAACCTTCGCTGCTCGCATAGGCGATAAGTACCAAAATCGCTTGACGGGGCCCATATCATCTGCAACAGGGGTCTGCATTTTGGCAGTTTGTTCGGAAAGTAGTTTCTTGCTGTCGAGTCCTCACCGTTGTTTAATCTCTGTGGTTGATTGATTTATGTGTTCACGGTGATGTTACACTGATGAGTTAGGAGGGCCTCATGCGGAGTGAACAAATTATTTGTCTTAATCGCGTCGGAAGTAAGGGCGAAGATTGTGGCCACGTAAAATCGATTTAAGACCCCCAGTGGTATTCGTTTCACTGACCGTTCCAAGGCGGTTCTTCTGTCGTGGTTTATTTCTTTGAGCGTGTGTATCGCTTATATTATTTTGCTTTGGATAGCCAATTGGCCATTTTGTGGGAAAGTAACTGTCCTTTTGGGTTTCCACTAGTGATGTTTCCATTAGGGTCTAGTTGTTTCATGTTTTTGTTTCTTTCCCTTGGTGTCTCTGATGGGAGCTGTGGGTTAATTGTATCGATTCCTGATCATTGCCTTCACTTCACACACCTGGTAGACTCGTTAGGGGTAGCCGGCAGATATGCACTCAAAATCCTTACGAAAATTTTCGAGCATGACTTACGAGACTTGACAAAAAGTCAATAAACAGGTGAGTGTTCCCGAATTACGATTTTTTGTCACCTCTGTAAGCATATTTCGATTTGTTTGTTTATTTGATTTGAGGTTTAACGTCCCCGTCAACACCGTAAAGGTCATTTTGGAGACGTTGCTTCCAATTTTGTGGGACTTTTACCCAACATTGAGATGAAATGACATTTCAAGCCCTGTCGCCCAATGAAACCAATAGGGTTTATTAGCTTGGACGGTCCGTCTCGCACCGCGGTTCCTGGACAGGCTTAGATCCTCTAAGCGGTTTACCAGTACTAGTGTGCGGGCCGGATTCAGCTCTGCGTGGAAGCATCATGCAGCCCATATATTTCTTCAAGCCCCTATGGGCGGGGGCTAAACATATTTTGAATCAAAGTACTGAAAGTACTGAGGAAAGCTGATGTGTGAGGAATAATTATCATGATAACAATGTCAGTAGTAGATCAAGCAGTTCTCTAGATATCTGTTGACAAAGTCCCAGAGGGTTAAAAAATTCGACAACGAAAAAAAAACTTATTTGATTGTTTGTTTTGAGTTTAACGAGAGGTCAATCCTTGTTGGTCATTTTGTGTAGTCTCCCAGATAAAGGGAGAAAAGAGATAGAAGAGATAGTAGAGGAGATGAAAGTGAGGGACAGAGGAGAAAGAGAAAAATGAATAGAAGTGTAGAAACAGAAGAAAAGAAACACCACCCCCCATCCCCACCCCACCCCTCTTCTATCCGTTACCTGCTGTAAGCACAGCAGGCCTTTCCCAACTGAAAATCAATATCAGCTTACGCCCCAGTGGCACAAGATACACATCGCCTTTGCCTCATCCAACCTCCCCCACGAAAAAAGACAGAAAGAAAGATAAACGTATCTGAAAAAATCGGTCAATGCTTTTCTCATCATCATTCATTTCTGCACCAGAAATTATACTTGTGGACATGAAAGGGCAAACGGTCATTTTTCTACGAGGACTGGTCAAATATGAATGCAACTAATCACATAAAAATGATTCCGTGACAGATTTCGATAAAAAAAATATTTTCTCCCCTCATAGTATTCCCTTTTAACAAATATACAAACTTTCAGTCTTCTGATCCAATCATTGAATGCATTTTGGTAGTCTTTTCGAGGTATACTATGAAGGCCCTGGAATATTGCAGAACCGAGGTGTTTGCGCTGTACAAATTTTCGACCAGAAAGGTATTTTTTTCAGCCTCGGGAACAAAAAAAAAAGTCACACGGGGCAAGGTCAGGGGAATACGGGGGTGAGGGAGTTCAACAACCTTTTCCTGCTTCAGATAGTCTTGCACAATGAACGCCTTGTGCGATGACGCATTGTCATGTAGCAATCTGACATTGGCCAAACCAGTTGCGGGTCTTCGTTCTTTGAAATATTTCTTCAATTTTCGGAGAACTTTATTCTTGTAAAACTTCGCATTTACAGATTTGCCTTTAGGCACAGCAACCTGAATAGCAGGGCCCTGATTTGAAAAGAATATGGCATACATTACCTTCTTGACGCTCATGGTCCGCTTTGCAAAGCATGGTTTTTGCAATACTTTGTTGCCCCTATTTTGTTCTGAATCTTTCGTTTTGGCCCAAAAAAGTGAACCCATGTCTCGTCACCTGTGACGACATTAGCGAAAGACCGTGCATTGTAATTTGGAAACCTTTTAAGCAACTTCTTGGGCACTGAACGCGTGTCTTTTTCTGCTTATCTGTCAACAGATGGGGAATCCATCTAGCACAGATCTTTCTCATTTTCAAATCCCGTTTCAGAATAGTGTATAAGCCGCTCCTAATGAGGTGCCAATTTGCCTAGTGGTGTATCGTGCATCGGTAGCAACTATGTCTTTCACTCTAGCAACCATCTTGGCAGATGTTGCTCTTTGTGGCCGACGATCATGTGGTGCATCTTCTGTTGAGCCTAGCCCACAGCTGAATTTCTTACACCAACGAAAAACTGTCGGAAAAGACATTTCATTATGCCCATAAACCGAACATATTTCATCAAAAATGTCTTTGCACCGTATACCAAGAATACAACGATTCTTAATATAGGACCGTATTTCAACGGCGTACTCTGACCTTCTTCCAACCATGTTTTGTATTAGTATACAAGAGTAGACAGTGTTAATCGAACGATAATATGGCTAAAGTGGACGGATTTTAACAGGTTTGGTATCAATGTATAGGTGAAATGTTTTTCAACGCTGTGATATTTATTTCCAGGTGATTTTCGCATTAGTGCATGAGAAAACGTTCTACTTGCATTCATATTTTAACAGTCCTCGTAATCTAATTTGTCCAGGAGGATTTGTTTGTTTGTTTGTATAGGAGTTAAACGGTCAAATCAACACAATTTGGTCATTTTGAGCCAGTCACACTGTTACTGGGCAGGCTTATGCGTAAGCGGTTAACCAGTACAGTGCACATTGTTTCGCCAGAAACTGACAACTGCCCTTCAGCGGAAGGGAGCAATCTCCACGAAAGACTGTTGCCGACCACGGAAGGTATCGAACCCGCGTCCTCCTGATCACCAGTCAGACCCGCATCCGACTGAGCTACCGAGGCCGGCTTGTCCCGGAGGAAGGTAGCCATATATTTCTGTTTTTAACTGATTTCTAGTTCCAAATGCAGACATTTTCAGCTACCCGGGCTATACAAAACAAATAAGACGTATTTCGAACTACTTTCATGTTGAAATACATAAGCTGCAAATTGTCCGCAGAAATTGTTCCATGGCTTAAATATTTTGGCCGATTTCCCGAAGCACACGTCGCTAGGGCAATGTCAAATCAACGTCGATGTGACGTCAGAAGTACGTCATGTGCCTGCTGGGTTTTGTTTGTTTGTTTGTATTGAGTTTAACGGCCCAGTCAACATTATTTAGGTCATTTTTGAGCCGGTCAGTTTACCTATCAACACTTTCCTAGGCAGTCTTATACGTAAGCAATTAACCAGTACAGTGCACATTCTTTCGCCAGAAACTGACAACTGCCCTTCTTGAATCAGCGGAAGGGAGAGAATGACAGTAGAAAAAATTTCATGATCAATCTCCACGAAAGAATGTTGCCGACCCCGGCGGAAGTCGAACCCGCGTCCTCTTGATCATCAGTCAGACGCGCATCCGACTGAGGCCACCCTTAAGGGAAAACTACCCCTTACGGGGACAGGAAAAACATTTGATGGGTGTATGCTTCATTCAATAACCCACATGCACAAATAGTTAAAACCCTGAATGAACTGCATCTGTACGGTACTGTAGCGTTAGCCGGGTCGTCCACGAAGTCAAGCAGCGCGGTCACCCATCCAGGTTCTAACCGCATTCTCCGTTGCTTAACTTCGCGAATAAGCCAACCACTCTACTTGCGTCGCTAAAAGAGCCGGCTCCTACAGCAAGGCTGTAGAAGTGGTATTTATCCATAACCGTTAAATTTCTCCCCCTCATCTCTTGACTTCGTCCCGAAGTCACACATGCCTCATAAGGCTAAACCCGAAGGCGGGGTCTATATTACAAACCAGCGGCACTGTTTCCATCCCACCGCTGCCACTAATGTAGCGTAAGCCGGTCCGTCCACGAAGTCAAGCAGCGCGGTCACCCATTCAGGTACTAACCGCAATCTCCGTTGCTTAACTTCGCGAATAAGTTAACCACTCTACCTGCTTCGCTAAAAGAGCCGGCTCCTACAGCAATGTTGTTTTCCAGTTTCCCCGTTTCGCGGGTCGTCAGCTGGTTGGGTCCCAGGGAACGAATCCATGCTGGCACAACACCGTATCCGTTCGGTGGTACCCCTATTCCGCGTTGCCGGTGAACAGGGAGACCATCGCTCGGCTCCAGCCCTCCTACAGCAAGACTGACGAAGTGGTATTTATCCATAACCGTTACAGTACGGCTGACAATACTGTTTATTGTATTAAGTGCTGTTAACTGAGAGTATCCAAATTCATGCGCTCCTACGAATTGCTCAAAACCTGGATTCATAGCAATTTAATGTATTTATCTGATATGCTACGACACTAAAATAAATACTGAATGGAAAAGCGAACTGTAATGATGGCTTTTCCTGTCTCCGTAAAGGATACTATTTCCGTAAGGCATTACGTGAACAAGTCCGTTAAATGAACACCCCTCTAAACCCCAGTTTATATAGAGAAAACTGGGGTTTACGGGAGTATTCATTATTTTTCTTATTTTTTCCCAAGACATAGGTTGTGGGTACTCGTTAGAACCGTCTCATTAATCATCACGTGAACAAGTCCGTGAAATGAACACCCCCTTACACCCCACTTTATATAGAGAACACGGTTTACGGGGTCTACATTATTTTGCTTATTTCTGCTCCTAGACATAGGTTGTGGGTACTCGTTAGAACCGCCTCAATGAGGCGGTTCTAACGAGCACCCACAACATATGTTTGCTTTATAAATAAGGAAAATATCATCGATTTTCGTCAGAAAAGTAGCCATTTTGGAGATGTGAAAAATGCACTATGTCGCACGGGTTTGTTTTCGTAATGGAGGCGGTTCCACCGAGCACCCGCAACCCATGTTTGCAGTATAAATAAGACCATTATTACGGATACTCATCAGAAAAAATGCCATTTTGGGGATGTGAAAAATATGCACTATGTCGCACGGGTTTGTATTCGTAATGGTTAATTTGGCCCCGAGGTTATAAAACTTTTTTCATTCTCAACTCAGCTGAGCATGAAACTTGTGGTTCTCATAAAAAATAAAATACTAAGAAGTTGAGCGATTTTTCTTTCTCAGATAGCAGAGACTGTTCTTTGTCCTGCTCACAAATTTTAAAATGCCAACAATTGTTGGCATTTTAAAATTTGTGAACAGGACAAATTTCATGCTCAGGTGAGTTGAGCATGAAAAAAGTTTTATAACCTCGGTGCCTGGCCTCGTAAGTCATGATCGGCACAAATATTTAAGCCACTGTAACAAATTCTGCGGAATTTTGCATTTCATGTATAATTTCAACACGGAAGTAGTTCCAAATACGTCTTAGATGTAAGATAACTTTTGCATAGCCCGGGCAGCTGAAAATGCCTTCATTTTGGAACTATAGAAATCAGGACAAAACAGAAATACCTGACCACCTTCCTCCGGGCGAAGTTAAATGAAAAATCGACCGTTTGCCTTTTCATGACCACGACTATCTTTTCAGATGCAGAAATTCAAATATGTTTACAAAGTTAATCGGGAACACTTACCTATTTGTTGACATTTTTTCCAAGTCTCGTAAGTCATGATCGGAGGTTCTCGTAAGGATTTCGAGTGCATAACCGCCGGCTACCCCTTATGTGTTTTCATTGGCCTGCTTTTGGTTTTACGCAGCTCACGGAGCCTGCCGCGTTGTGCAATATAGTACAACTGTTAATAAAACAACCGAATAAGTGCATTAGAATAGGGATAACTGTATTAATCAAAGCACTGAGAGTACTGCTGGGGCAATTGGTTGTGATCAATGGATAGGGTTATGACATTTTAGCGTCTGGTTGGTATTTTAAATCAGACTCATAAAGAATATATTTTTGAATAAAATCCAAATGAACATAGCTGTTTGAAGCTATTCTGAGCCAGAAGTCTTTTTAACGCAACAAAACCCATGTTGAAATTCTGTTGAAACACGAGGTTTGATCAATGGACCTTGCTTTGTTTACGCTACACGTTAGAGCGATTTAACGTTGTCCCAGTGAACGTAGCATTTTTTAAATGTTGCAGAATATAGGGATCAACCATGGTTTTTCATGCATTAACATTTGGCGGATCTCGAGGAAGCTGTTTGAACATGAGGCCGCTAGGCCGAATGTTCAAATATCTTCCGAGGGATCCGGCAAATGTTAATGCATTGAAATAACCATGGATGATCGTTGTTCTTGCATAACTTACGAATCCGACAGGAAATTTTGACGAAAACTCCCAAAAGCGCCATATAAATTCCATATAAACTCTTAAAATGCGACAGACAAACCAAAATGGCGGCCAGTTCAGAATGTTGTTTACAATGACGTTGTCATGCAGTGACTTCATCAAAGAACCCTCAAAAGCTACGTTCAGGGCGATAACGTTACGTCGCTCAACGTAACGTAAACAAAGCAAGGCCCGTCTTGTGATATCAAAAGCTCAAAATCCATGTTCAAACAGCACGCGAATTTCATGATTTGAACATGGTTTTGGCTGTTTGAGCACGGCTTTCGGTCCATTTGACAATGGCTTCAAACAGCCATGCGCATAGGTATTTATGCAAGAACAGACGTTATCGTTTATAACCGCTGTGACGGTCGCATCTGAAGAGGTGATTTGGAGTTGTGTGGCGTTTTCGTCACAATTTGCCGTAGGAAATGCAAGAATGACGACCACGTGTGCTTATTTCATTGCAATAACATTGGGTTGGTCCCTCGAAGATAGTCAGACAAATTCTTTGGAACCCAGCAAATGTTATTCATGAAAAACTATGGATGATCCCTTTAATTGTTCAATTGGGGCTTGAATATATTGGAAGGTAGCTTATGATGCCTTCTTTGGCGAAACTAGCTAATCTGTTCTAGAAAATTTAACCACTCGATGTTTTAATTCTTTTGGGGAATTTCCTTTTTGCAGAGCATAAAACCTTTACAGAAGACATATACATGTACTACGCCTGATAAAAAGGAACTATTTGTGTAACGACCAAGTCAACACTTTTTAGGTCATTTTTGAGCTGGTCAGTTTACCTAGCCACACTTCTCCTACATGTACGTAAACAGTAAACCAGTACAGTGCTCATTCTTTCACCAGGAACTTCCAGCCGGCCTCGGTAGCTCAGTCGGATGCGCGTCTGATTGGTGATCAGGACCGGGGTCGGCAACATTCTTTTGGAGATTGATCATGAAGTATTTTCTACGGTACTTCTGTCCCTTCCGTTGATTCAAAAAGGGCAGTTGTCAGTCTCTGGCGAAAGAATGTGCACTGTACCGATTAACCGCTTTCGTATAAGCCTGTCCAGGGCAAGTGTTAAAAGATAAACTGAGCGGCTCAAAAATGACCTAAATAGCGTTGACTGGGCCTTTAAACAAGAAACTTCAAACTGCCCTTCATGAATCAGCAAAAGGGATATAATTACCGTGGAAATGATTTCATGATCAGTCTCCAAGAAACATGTTGCTGACCCCGGCTGGTATCGAACCCGCGTCCTCCTGATCATAAGTCAGTCGCGTATCCGACTGAGCTCTGAGCTACCGAAGCCGTTCACATGCCTGGGGGGGGGGGGGGGGGGGGCTTAATCGTTAGTTCTCTGAAAACAAAATGACTTCCTCGTTATTGATATAAACACCCCATTCCCCATTGCCTCGCAGCCTTTTGATGGGACATTTACAAACATTGCAGACCAAGATCGGACGCCGCAACACCTGGCGTCGCATCTGTGTCTAAACTGTTTGCTGAAAGTACATATATTTTTTGCAAAAAATACTGTTAACAATATTAAACTGGCTCCCCTACAATTGGACATGGACCACTCCAAACATCTTAACTAGGAGATATCAATTGTCTTATATGGGTGAATGACACAAAGACTTACATAATCGACCCGCACTGCGTACTTTTAACCCATTTTGTAATGAATGGAATCATCAACCTTATATCAGTATGAAACGAGTCCATTTCAAAATTTAGCGATGTCTGCCGGGTTATGGCTTCTTTAAAATGTATCTGAAAATGCTGAACTTTTCGCAAACATGCAGTGTATTTGCCAGTTGCCAGTTTTTGGGATTTCCGGTACAAAATGAGCTGTAAAATGGGCTAATTGTACTGATCTATAAAAAGACGCTGAATGGGATATTAGTTTACATTGTTTTCATTCGCGTGTTTTACACGGAGAATCCCTCAGTGAATCCCAGTCACGTTAAACTTTATGGATACATTTATAAAACATTCAAATTATAATATTTATTTCCATCGGCTGTTTGATCTAAGGAGGATTTTTTTAAACTGTTTCGAATATTGCGCTATATTTTCTCGAGGTGTCTCTTGGTGGTGATTAGGTCGTATGCCTTAATGCAAAAGTAGTGCCAAAATCAATACTCTGGGGCTATTGCCCAATCAAAGCACTGAGAGTGCTGATGGAGCTTCGATAATTTGATAGCGTTAGGCAAATTTAGCGTCTGATTGGTACTTTATATCAGGCTCATATAGATCCAATCAACATAGCTGTTTGAAGCTATTCTGGGCCAGAAGTCGTGTTAAAGCAACAAGAACTATATTGAAATTAACTCACGCTAAGGTGTAGACCCCGCAACAACCAACACGAAAACACGCCTGTACAAATACATTGTCAATTTTTCGGCCAAAAAAATGGAAATTTTAAGATACAAAATTGTGATATTTTCTTATCTCTGCTCAAAACATTGATTGCGGAGACTTGATTGCCTTGACGAGGCAGTTTTATCAAGTACCCACAATCAATGTTTTTGAGCAATATAGCGACCATGCAGTTCAACAGTTTACTTGAAGATTTCTGCTGAGCTATAGTTCGTGCAATAACCGCGGCTTGTGCAATTGTTTGACGACTTTAACTTGAAGTTATTTTATGTAATCAGTTTTTGAAAAATTACCTTGGGGAGGTCATTTATCTTGCATTAGACATTATCCTTGGTTACGTTTTGATGGTGTTTATCATCATGTGAAAAATTATCATAATTTTCCCAGCAGTTTATAAGTCATACATCCGTAATCAGTCCGTAAAGTTTAAAAATTGCCTCGGTGAGGCTGTTTATAAAACTATCTGGCATTACACAATATCATAAGCTTGATCTTGTAAATTTACATCTGCATACAAAACATTATAAAAATATATTCGTCGGTTTGAAAGTTATACGACCGTGTCAGTGGGTGAATTTTTTACCTTGCCGAGGCTAAAATAAAGAAATTGGGCATTCAGAAATCTCGTTGGTTAGATCTGTACATTATCTATCTGTATGCTAACAGTTGTCAAAATATTCCAAGTAGACTAGAAGTTACACTTCGAAATAATTTTTCAAACAGTTTGCTTAGGCGAGGCCGTTTTTAAAGTAATTTGGCATAAGGCAATTTTGCGGGTTATGTATTGTCAGTATCAACCTGTATGCCGAAAATGATCAAAGCCGGGTTTAGATGTTATACTCCGTATTCCTTTTTTATATTATTTTGCCTCGGCGAGGCCATTCATAAAGTAACCTTGCATAAAACAGCCTCATGCGTTAGGTATTGACAATATCAATCCGAATGCCAATAATGATCGGACTATGCAGAGAGGTTTGAACATTATACTCTGTTAACATTTTTCTAAAAATATATTGCATCGGCGAGGCCATTTATGAAGTGATCTTGCATACGACAGTTTCTTGGGTTTGTTAGTGTCAATATCAATCCATAGAGATATTTGAAGAGGTTTAGACATTATACTTCGTCATCATTATATGAAAATAAATTGCATCGACGAGGCCAATTATGAAATGATCTGGCATTTAGGCAATTTTTTGGTTAGGTATTGCCAATACAGCACAGTGCTGAGTCTGTTACCTGAAACCAACAACTGCCCTTCTTGAATCAGCGAAAGGGATAGAATCACCATGGAACAGATTTCACGATCAGTCTCCTGGAAAGAATGTTGCCGAACCCGGCAGGTATCGAACTTGCGTCTGAGCTGATAATTTGCTTTCTTTATGGTCACATGCCTAGGACGCAGACAAGTCGCTTTAAACATTGTAACATTGTCCGCCCCCCAATTAACCCATACTCTGAGTATATGTCTAGCAGCCTTGCCTTTTTAAGGGGTCAAACATAGCAGACCCAGATCAGACGCTTCAACACAAGTGGCGTCGCGTCTGTGACTAAACTGCAAAATTAACTGCTTAAAATATAAGCCTCGCTCCTTAAAATTTGACGTGCACCTGTCCAAACTCATTGACTGGATGATTCCAACTGTCTTATTTTGATATTACATTATCGACCCACACTGCGTACTTTTAACCCGTTTTAAACGAATGGAATACTCAACCTTATATCAGCATGGAATGTGTTCATTTTAAAATCAGGGATGTCAGGTTGTGGCTTCCGCGAAATATTTGGCAAAAATGGCTGAACCTTTTGTAAGTATGCAGTGTAGGTCATATTGAGACTCCGCGTTCTTTGGTATCTGATCTGAGTTTGTCCTGTTTGCCAGTTGCCAAGTTTTGGATTTTACGGTACAAAATGGGCTGTAAACTGGGTTATATGAACTGAACTATAAAACGATTAGACTGCTACACAGTTCATCTATTAAACATATCCATCTATTCCATCTGTGAAGCAGTCTATAAGAAGATACCGCATGGCGTTATAATCTACTATGTTAACACGGGGCTCTATTTTCTCACTGGTGATTAGGTCATACGCAGTAACTCCAAAAGTAGTGCCGAAATCACTTCCCATTTCACTGGAGCTACGCTGCAAGAGATACGCTCCAAAAATTGGCATTTGGGAAAGTAAATCAGCGCTTTTTACGGTCGCTAATTCCTTTTTTCGGCTCCGCTGCCGCGTCGCCGTAAAACAAAATTTGCAACCACGAACCGCCGATCACCTCGCCAATTGTATGTCAATACTGTTATCCCCTAAATTACCCACCGGACACAGTGGCATTAATTCACCAAGCCATCTCATGAGAGAGTTTGTTTTCTTGCATACGGGATAAGGAAGTCTGTTGTTTTAGCCTGGTAAAGAAATTCTGATCTTACCCTTGTGTTCTTACCCAAGCAAACTGCGTAGATATTGTGCGCGGAAAATAAAAGTTAATGTAAAATGGGAGCTTTCGGTGGTGTTGTGCAAGAAAAATGGGTTCTGTTGAAGGTGGTCGTTTCTAAACCTCGGGATGACCATGCTGTGCGGGACCGATGCTAATACGCCGAGGTTCCTCTCAGCACGGTCAGCCCCAGTGTCGGATGTCCATCTACAACAGAACCCCATATCAGAATGTTATACTTTCGAGCAACAAAAGTGCAGATCGTCCGTCGCATGCACGCAGTCCATGTTTTAGTGTCAAGAAATGAAGCGCTCATATTATAGCATCGAGGGATGGAGCGTCCATGTTATAGCATTCAGATATGAAGCGTCCATGTAATAACGGTCAGAGAATGAGCTCTCTCTCTCTCTCTCTCTCTCTCTCTCTCTCTCTCTCTCTCTCTCTCTCTCTCTCTCTCTCTCTCTCTCTCCTCTCTCTCTCTCATTCCCTCTCTCTCTCTCTCTCTCTCTCTCTCTCTCTCTCTCCCTCTCTCTCTCTCTCTCTCATTCCCTCTCTCTCTCTCATTCCCTCTCTCTCTCTCTCTCTCTCTCTATCTTATCATGTCTTGCGTTATACCTTTAGTGTTGGTGTGTGTAGCTGAGCAGGCCGGGTTTAGTACTACCAGGGGCCAGTTGTTCAAAGTATCGTAAGCTTAACGAGCTCGTTTGTGGTCATATTGTTGACTCTTCTAGCAAGCACAATATCGAAAATTTTGGTATTTTTGCTGAAAAAAAATGTGAGCAGCTTTTGCATCTGCAAAAGCTGCTCACATTTTTTCAGCAAAAAAAATTAGCATATTTGCCATATTTAATGATCAAAGTTTTAACGATACGTTAACTAACGACGTCGTTAGTTTTGAACAACTGGGCATAAGACGGGTTTTCTCGCGACGGAGATATTTTTAAACCGTTCAGAGATTGTGCATCCATGTTATATCGTCAAAAATAGAGCGTTCATGTTATAGCTTCAAGAGATGGAGCGCCCATGTTATAGCGCTTAGAGAGGGGGCATCCATGTTTTAGCGTAAAAAATATAGCGTTCTTGTAATAGCGTCAAGAGATGGAGCTCCATCTTAAAGCGCTTAGAGAGAGGGCATCCATGTTTTAGCGTCAAAAACACAGCGTTCATGTTATAGGGTCAAGAGATGGAGCGTCCATCTTATAGCGCTCAGAGAGAGGGCATCCATGTTTTAGCGTCAAGAGATTGGGTATCCATGTAAACGCGTCCAGAGGTTGGACGTCCATTTCATAGCTTTCAGAGATGGACCGTCCGTGTTGTAGCGCCAATAGATGAAGCGTCCATGTTAGAGCGTTCAGAGATGGGCCGTCCATGGTGTAGTGTCAAGAGATGAAGCGTCAATGTTATAGCGTTCACAGATGGAACGTCCATGTTATAGTTTCAAGAGATCAGGCGTCCATGCTATAGCGTTCTCAGATGGGCCGTCTATGTTATTATAGCTTCACGAGATTGAACGTTCATGTTATAGCGTCAAGAGATAAAGCGTCATCGTTATAGCGTTTAGAGATGGAAAACGCAGTGAATAAAATGTGGCATCTGGAAAGTACGGCAACCGGGAAAGGGACATTTCTGTTCTAGTATCTAGCAGAAAAGAATTTAAAACAATAAAATTAGAGTGTAAAAGAAAACAAGAAATAGGTCGTTTAAACAATTTAGTATGTCGTTTAAACGACAAATTTCTTGTTTTCTTTTTTTTTTTTTCACGCTGAAAAGGTAGGGCGGAATTTAAAACAATAAAATTAGAATGGAACAGAAAACAAAAACGACATATTTCTTGTTTTCTGTTCCACTCTGAAAAAGTAGCGTGGAACTTAAACAATAAATTTAGAATGGGGAAAAAAATATGTCGTTTAAACGATATATTTCTTGTATTCTGTTCCACGCTGAAAAAGTAGCGTGGAATATAAAACAACAAAATTAGAACGGAACAGACAACAAAAATATGTCGTTTAAACACATATACACAATTTTGACTAGTCTAGCTCCTAGACCTTAATGTCATATTTACCAATGACCAACCTTCCTGGTGTGTTTATCAAATATCTTTAATCTTGTCTCAGACATTAACTTCCCAAGATAAAACAAGTTGCTATGAGAGAGGGAAAAAGAAGTAAAAATATATAGAAGAATATTACTTATTAACTTTAAAATATGATATCCGACTAGTAGCTAGTCTAAATTTTGACCTGTGAGTTTGACCTTGATATGTGACCTACTTTAACATAACTTTTAAACCACTTGAGATAGAGCCTTCATATTTTGCATGTATGTTCCTTGTGACAAGGGCTTCCCACCCATACAAAATATTCGACCGGTGACCTAGACCTGTGATTTGTGACGAGGGCTTCCCACTCTTACTAAAATATTGACATTGACATTGATCTGTGACCCTTTTTCATAACTTTTGAACCGTTTGAGATAGAGCCTTCATATTTACCATGTAGATTCCTTTTGACAAGAGCTTCCCACCCATACAAAAATTGTGGCCTGTGATCTTGACCGGTGTTTTACGTCATCATAACTTTTAAACCTTACGAGATACAGCCTTCATATTTGGCATGTATGTTCCTTTTGACAAGCGCTTCCCACTTATTCAAAAATCTACATATAACCTATGACCTTGACCAGTTACCTACTTTGTAATATCTTTTCAATCATTGCAGCTAGAGCCTTTATGTTTGGAATGTAGGTTTCTTGTGACATGGGCTTCCCACTCAAACAAAAAATTGACGTTTAACCATGACATGTGACCTATTCTATCTTAAGAACCGTTTTCGGTAGAGTATTCATATTTTGCGTGTAGGTTCCTTGTAACAAGGGCTTCCCAAGCGTGCAAAAAGTTTTACTTGTGACTTTGACATTGACCTGTGACCAGCTTTAACGATAAAATTGACCTAAGCCTGGGGACTTGTTTCCATAAGCTATGAAACACCTTGGATCCAGAGTCATCATGGCTCTCTTGTTCATATCATACCCCATATCAGCCCGAGACTCTGATATTAGCCCGCGCAGTCTGGCCAGAGTCTTTGCTTTGCGTCACATGGATGGTTTCTACATGCTAGGTGGGATGGGGGAGGAGGAGGTCGTATTATACAGACTGATTTGAGAACATCACGAAAACACGCCTATATAATTTTGAGCCCCTTAATCACTACTTTTATACAGCAAAAATGATACACATTAAGTTTCTATTTCTGCACAAAAGCATAGATTGTTAGTACTCTTTATAACCGAGGCGGTTCTAATGAGTACCAAAAACCTATGTTTTGAGGAGAAATATAAAAAAATATCAGATTTTTTTATCTGAAATTTTCTTTTTTTTTTTGTGACAAAATTTTCAGCATATTTAAACAGGTGTGTTTTCGTAATGTAGGCTGAGCATTCTCTTTAAGCGCTCTTTTCTTCCCTTATCGCGGCTCATTTATGTCTGAAGTGGGTTTTACATGTACATGCTCATTACATGCACTTACCATGTGGGCCTTTTACTTGGAGACATGCGGATCTAGGACAATGTCGTTTGGGAACGTGTTGGTGAGTATCCTAGTTACATGATGCATAAAATAGTCACAATATTTCCGACGATTAAGGGACATGACCAGTTTCGCCAACTCACCGCGTACTTTGACTTCATTTGACAGAATCTTTTAATGAGTAATTTACCAAGTTGTTTTTTTTATTATTTATTTATTTATGTTAAGCTAAATGTTTCAAAAATTATTGTATAACGGATTAAAGAATGAATATTTTCAGAAAATATAGATTAATGATAAAAACCGAAGGCTAGAGAGACTGTAAGATCCCCATCCACCCACGCCATATGTAAAATTCAGTAATACGATATTATTATGAAAGTCGCTATTCAAATCCTGGTCTATGAGAAGGATATCATTATTTAGGCCGCGCCAAGCGATAAGATGTATTCGGATTTGCGCCTAGTGAAGACCTTGATCAGCCTGCGCATATGCGCAAGCTGATCAGGGTCTTCTCTATGCGTTGAGAAGCCTCCGTGGTGTAGTGGTTATGCTTCTCGCCTTGCAAACCAGGGTGGCCACAGGATCGATCCCGGGTTCTCCAGACTTTCGGATTTGTCTTTAAACCGAGGCCCCGTCTCGGTATGACCTTAGCTGTTGGTGAGACGTAAAACCCAAACACTCACTCGCTCTCCATGTGCTTTCAATCGGACTTCAATGGCTCGAACACCTTTGGAACTTCGAGACACGCGTAGTTTGAGCCACTTGGGATATTCATATTACCTGGTCAGTTGGCATAACAGATATATATTTTCAGTTCCCTTTAAAATAGGGATATGGTGTGTGTACTCATTACAATCACCTCGTTGAGGCGATTCTAAAATTTTGTTTTTTGTTTGATTTGTTGTTTAACGTCCCGGTCAACACTGTATAGGTCATTTTGGAGACGTTGCTTCCAATTTTGTGGGACTTTTACCCGAGTACACACAGGAGACGTTTTCAAGATAAACCAAGAAAATTCCGCCGAAACTATAAAAAATAAAACTATCAAAAACTCTTTCTCCGCCCCCGCCCATCGGGGCTTGGAGAAATAGATGTCATGGGCTGCATGGTGCTTCCACGCAGATCTGAAACTGACCACACGAGTACTGGTACATGCAAACCGCTTAGGAGGACTAAGCCTGCCCAGGCAAAGTTGTGTAAGTCTAATGCATACATGTATATGCCTTCTGGTTTCATTGGGGTCGCAGGACTTGAGAAGTCATTTCATCTCAATGTCGGGTAAAAGTCCTACATAATTGGAAGTAACGTCTCATAAATGACCTAAATAGTGTTGACGGGGACGTTAAACCTCAATTCAATCAATATCTCTAGTAATGGGAAATGAATTCTAGGATCTCAAGAACGAGTAAGGTGGTTGGGACAGGCAAAGGTTGTGTGTATCTTGCGTCACTGGGGCGTCCAACTGATATTGGCTTACAGTTGGACAAGACCTGCCGTTCTTGCAGCAGGTAAGGGCAGAGGGTGGAATGCTGTTATTTCTTCTGGTTCTATACTTCCATTCTCTTCCTCCTATGTCCTTCACTTGCATCTCCTCTACTATTGCATCTCCTCTACTATCTCTTCTACCTCTTTTCTCCCTTTCTCTGGGAGATGACGCAAAATGATCCATAACACCACGAAAACACGCCTATATAAAGTTGATCCCCTTGAACCCCACTTTTATATAGTAAACTTAGGGCTTACAGGGTAAACCTTATTTTTCTTATTTCTGCTCCAGAATATGATTGTGGGTACTCGGTAGAACCGCCTCGATGAGGCGGTTCTAACGAGTGCTAACAATCTATATTTTGAGCAACAATAAGAAAACTATCACAATTTTTCATCTTAAAATGTTCGTTTTTCGCACTAAACTTTACAATGTATTTGTATAGGCGTGTTTTCGTAATGAGGTTTGACGTGTCGTTAAACCCAAATCAGTCAATCTAATCTCCAGAACGAGTTCAAAATAGACACGGTAATTGAGTCGACCGTGCTCGAGCCATCGAAGTTTCACTATATATTGATGGCTGTTGTCCCTTAACTTCTTCACGCGGAACGAGATAGTTGTGTTCCAACTGTAGAGGGCATGTTATTATGATTAATGCGGTCCACAATCTGTGTTTGAGAAAAAATAAGCGAAATCACGTAAACCATTGTGAACCCAACTTTTTGTATTAACCCATAAAATGACAACTGTCGTCTGCTTTGTCGTCTGCCGGTTACTTTAAAGTCATTTTTGCAAACTATGTGGACCCAGAGCAGACTGCTCCTAGAGGAGCAGTCTGATCTGGGTCCACGCTGTTTGCCTTTTTGAAAAGAAAATGTTTCTAAAAAGCTTGTAAGAAGACTCAGCAGACGACATAAGCAGACGATATTTTCAGATGAAGTTTTTTCTCTGCATATTAGGGGAGCAGTCTGATCTGGGTCCACACTGTTTGCCTTTATGAAAACAATTAATTCTCAAAAGCTTGTAAGAAGATGCAGCAGACGACATAAACAGACGACGTTTTCAGATGAAGTTTTTTCTCGGCATCTTAAAGACACTTTTTTTTTTTCTTATATCTTGGTCCCCTACCTGTATGACAGCCTGAATACCCCGAGTGCATTTTATCTCATGCTGGATTCTTTAATAAACGGTCATTTGGATGTTATGTAATAAAAAAATGCGTCTTTAAGGGTTTAGCGCGTTTTCAAGGGTACTGGTTGAATGAACTTGTTGATGTGACGTCATAAGGACATAAGAAAAGTTCGTCCTGTCCGTTTAGTTTGGTAAGGACGAAATATGAGAGATGTAATTCAAACCAGTTTTATTCAGTTTCAAGATAAAATTCATGATTTCGACTAATTTAACAAGAAACAGGATGCAGACTGTACTTTTAACACCGTTTGATTGGCAGTTATGAAAATTTCGAAAGATTTAAAAGATGCATTTCACTGAAACGTGCAAATAAGAATATTTTGACCTCCAAAGCTGTGCATGTATTCGGACAGACACGTTCGAGCCAGGCTCGGGTCACAAATGAGACGCCAAGTTCTGCAATGGAAGATCAGGAGCTTTTTCTTCGGGTGCTCCGGGTTTCGCCCACCTCTGATTAACGATCGGCTCGATATGAGTGAAATAATCTTGAAATGGTCGTAATACCAAAAATGCAATACGACAAACAGGCTTGAGCAAACAATGTAGACCCAGATGAGACGCCGCAGAGCGCGGCGTCTCCTCTGGATCTACACTGTTTGACACTCGCCATGCTTTTTTTATTTGTGTTTTTGGGGCGGTGGAGGGGGGGGGGGGGTTAAGGGTGTTTGCTTTTCTTCAAATTTTAGAACAAGTAGGGTTAGGAATTGAGGTGTCCGAATACTAAGAGTAGATACGGTAGTCTATGAAATGTTCTACCTTGCTATCCCAACATAACCTCGGGAAAAGAGGTTTACAAGGAATACACAATGCATGTTTCTTAAAACTGCTCAGAAGTATACATAAAGGATCTTACACGAGTGGTCATTTCATATTAAAATTATGATCGAGTTTCATAAATTTCATATGAAATGCGGTCTCTGCCCATCGGGGCTTGAAGAAATAGATGGGCTGTATGATGCTTCCTCGAAGAGCTGAAACTAACAGTGAACCGCTTAGAGGATCTAAGCCTGTCCAGGCAAAGCGATGCGAGTCGGACCGTCAATGCTTATAAATCCTATTGGTTTCATTGGGCGACAGGGCTTGAGATGTCATTTCATCTCTCTGTCGGGTAAAAGTCCCACAAAATTGGAAGCAACGCTCCCAATATGATCTATACAGTGTTGACGGGGACCTTAAACCTCAAATCAAACAAAAACAAATTTCATATTAAATGACCACGGGTGTAAGATTCTCTTTATAATATAATGATTTAAAATCGGATCCTATTGCCAAAGAGGTTCAAAAGAATATCAAAAGGAAATATCCCAGCCAGCACAGATGAGCGGGCTAACGTCGGGCTGACAGCGATACGACGTTAACACGTCGTGGCGCTGTCGGCCCGACGTTGGCCCCGACATGCTTTGCTGGCCACGGACGGTGCCATGACATTACGCGCCAGTATTTCAGTATTTTTCATTATTTCCGTCGCGATCCAGACAATCAATTTGTTCAATCCGCATGAAGGCCTCCTTACTCATCAGTGCATTATCTCCGTGAACGCAAAAATCAAGCAACCACAGAGATGAAACAACGGTGACTCCACAGCAGGAAACTTCTGAAATGCTGGAGCAAAAGAAGACCAACAGTTAGACTCCGGTTGGCCCGACTAGAGACAGATCATCAGGCACCAAAATTAGATAATCTTTAATTCTCAGCAAGCCTTTGAAGTGTGTTAGTGAGAAGGGCGGGTTGTGCCTTACCTACATTACGATAACATACCCGTGCGACATAGTGCATTTTCCACATCTCCAAAATGTCTTCTTTTCTGATGAAAATCTGTGATATTTTTGTTAATTTTACTTCAAACGTAGGTTGTGGGTGCTCGTTAGAACCGCCTCATTGAGGCGGTTCTAACGAGTACCCACAACCTATGTCTATGAGCAGAAATAAGGGAAATAATGTATACCCCCCTAAACCCCAGTTTTCTCTATATAAAGTGGGGTGTAAGGGGGTGTTCATTTCACGGACCTGTTAACGTGATGTAGTCGCAACCCCCGAAAACAGGTTTTCTTGTATCATCAATGGTCAGCAAAACTGTCAATTGTAGGGCTCTGAAAGCATGTGTCTTCTTTTCGGGAACTGAAATCAGGCTTGCTGAAAGCAAGTGCTAGGTAAGCGACCTCCATGACATGCATGCAATACTGATGCAGTTTTTCAACTTAGTTTAGATTTTACGTCCCCGTCAACTCTATTTAGGTTATTTACGAGAGGTTTCCGATTTTATAGAACCTTTACCCCACATTTGAGCGCTGTAAGGACTTGCTCCACTTTTCCCATCACGAAAACATGCCTATATAATTTTGACCCCCTTCAACCCCACTTTTATATAGTAAAACTGGGGTTTACAGGGGCAAATCTTATTTTTCTCATTTCTGCTCTAAAATATAGATTGTGGGTACTCGTTAGAACTGCCTCGATGAGGCGGTTCTAACGAGTACCCACAATCTATATTTTGAGCAGAAATAAGAAAAAAAATCACAATTTTTCATCTTAAAATGTTTTTTTTTTTTTCGACGGTAAACCTTACAATGTATTTGTATAGGCATGTTTTCGTAATGCTGACCAGGCTTAGTACCAGTAGTCAAAAGTTCGCTGCGCGGAAGCGGCATGGAGCGCAATCTTATCAGGGATAGCATAAAAATCGAGTTTATCATATGACGTCGCGTCTGAGAGTGTAATAACGCCATGTAATGTTTTCGATAATCCACTAGTGGATTAAATATGTAAATTAGATAGATACGTCCCGTAACGTTACATGTACGACGTCCTTAACGACGTTGTGTTTACTAATGGCGGAATATTGATATTTTTGTAAACAAACGTGAATAAATAGATTTTATTTGGTTCTTTTGATAGATTACTGTGAAATAATTCACAAGTGTTCTAAGGCTTCCGAGTAAAAAACGAGTGGGCGATAGACAACAGGAAAGCCTTAGAACACGAGTGAATTATTTCTCCGTAATCAATCAAAACAACAAAATAAACTATTTATTACATTTCAGTTCGTGTTTTACCTTGGATTTTCAATTTCAACCGGTCTGATTTCCAGCCTAAATAGTTTCTGTCAGGGCATTGATTTCAGGGGGCGTGGTTAAGTTTGAAAATCTTGTTTTCATTTTAATGCAGAAATTATCCTGTGCTTGAAATACAGATACAACAATGTCATGAAAGTAGAACTATATTATGAAGAAAATCATGCTTTATCTCGTGTTGCAGGTTTTCTCCTCAAAAACGTCAAATGGACGCGAAAATTGATGTCTGATTTCTATGATCTTATCAGATTTTCCGCCAAACGTCAACTATTGTTATTGTTGTTACAAACGACGTCAGCAACGTCGCCTAACAATTATGACGTCAAAACGTTCGAAATGAAATAATTCACACTGTGAATTAATGATAAATGCATGTAGAATCTTCCATTCGTGGTCATGTATTATTGAATTTATTAAACTCGTTTAGGAAAAGGGATAAAATGTTCGGCAAAGCCTCGCATTTTATCCTTTTTCCTCAACTCGTTTAATAAATTCAATAATACGTGAACACTCATGTAAGATCCTCTATATATTCACGTGTTTGATGTGCACTGTAATTTAGTTTGACGTCGCAGTATTGTCAAATACAGTCGAACTTCGATGGCTCGAATCCCTTTGGGACCATGAAATTTTATTCGAAACATTGGTAGTTCGAGCCACTGTAGGTCACTGCCAAGAGGCATAACGAGATACTTTTTAACATCTTTCGATGTTAGATAATGAAAATGTGTGTTGTGTGTACTCATTAGAATCGCCTCGGTGAGGCGATTCTAATGAGTACACACAGCATACATTTGCAATATAAAAGACTAAAATCTCCTTTATCATCCCCCACCAGTTCTTATCTTGAGGATTTCCCTAGGGGATCAAGTACAAGTTCGTCCCAGCCATGGTAAACGAGCCATCGGTGTTCGAGCCATCGAAGTTTTACTGTATGGCGGAAGTCGACAATCGAAGTGACTCCATTATAACCAGAGAATCAGTGGTCCTGAAATGATCGCCTCAGTTCTGAGCATTTATGGAGCCATTTGGTTTCTGAGAAGATTTTTGAAGTGTCTTTACCATGGCAGCAATCTTGGTCATTTGACCTGAACCATTTGAACATTTTTTTGTTTCTCAATCTTATAAAAGCTTTACATGTAAATTTGGCTTAGATGTGACCGGCTGTTTCTTTTAAAAAAAAAAGTTTATTTTGTTATCTGAGTGACCTGGACCAACGACAATGAGTAACGTTGACCTTTAGTACTCACTCAGCATCATTGACTTGTTTTTATAATATGACGTCGTTTCTGAGAATACAATAACGCCATGTAATAAATTCGATAATCCACCAGTGGATTAAATATGCAAGTTAGTAAGATACGCTCCGTAACGTTACTTGTATGACGTCATTAACGCCGTCGCTTTTACTAATGGCGGATTATTGACATTTTTGTCAACAAACCGTGAATAAAATGCTTTTTAAATATCATATGATTAATTGACTTGCATTCATGCACATGTTCTATTGATTTTATTAAACTCGTTGAGGAAAAGGGATAAAATGCTAGGCAAAGCCTCACATTTTATCGCTTTTCCTCAACTCGTTTAATAAATTCAATAATACATGAAGACTCATGTAAGATTCTCTATATCGCATTGTATATATCATCTAAGTTCACATGCCATGACAGTTTCAAAAAATTATTAATTTCCACTTTTTTTCTCATACAAAAACACAGATAAGCAGATCATAGGCTGCAGAAGTTTCCGAAAACCACACAGTTCTGACTTTTTCACCATACAAAAGCCTATGTGACCAAAAATAACCTTGGTCTAAAATAGTCAAGATCACCCAGAGATCATCATTTGAACAAACTATGATTGGCTCGAGTGTCCAATGCTTTATACTAAGTGTCATGAAAATCAATTAACTGGTTCTGG
The DNA here is from genome assembly GCA_963580285.1 of Lucinisca nassula. Taxonomy (NCBI): domain Eukaryota; kingdom Metazoa; phylum Mollusca; class Bivalvia; order Lucinida; family Lucinidae; genus Lucinisca; species Lucinisca nassula. Next base: position 104,902,639 of record OY757015.1, read on the forward strand.
AGAAAAGATTTCTGAAGGGTGTTTGTTCTTCAACTTTTATGGGCATGGCGGCCATATTGGTCATGTCACCAAACTCATATAAATTAATTTTCATTTCCTTGTTCCTAAAGGCTTTCAGATGAAATTTGGTTACAAGTGGCCCAGTGGTTCCTGTGGAAAATAAGTTTTAATTTTCAAATCTAAATGACCTTAGCACAAGGCCAAAGAATGACCTTGACATTGAATGCTCAGGTAGTTTAATTTACTCCTTCAGCTTACTGCATCTGTCAATTTCCAGATCACAGGCTGCAATAGTTTCTGAAAAATACATGGTTTTGACTTTTTTCCCCATAAGAAAACCTTAGTGATCAAATTTGACCTTGGCATGAAATAGGTCAAGGTCATCCAGAGATCACCATTTGAACAAACCATTACTGACTCGAGACCCCAATCTCATGATAATCCGCCCATTGGTTCTGGAGAGGAATGTTCATTACAAATGCATTGTACAATTTGCCGCCGAAAATGAAAGAGAAAATCTTAAGCTGAAAATGTGTGATATTTTTCTTATTTCTGCTCACAATATAGATTGTGGGTACTCGTTAGAACCGCCTCGATCAGGCGTTTTCTTATTTCTGCTCACAATATAGATTGTTGCCTCGATGAGGCTGTTCTAAAGAATACCCACAATCTATACTTGAGAGCAGAAATAAGAAAAATAAGGGTTACCCCTGTAAACCCAAGTTCTACTATATAAAAGTGGGGTTCAAGGGGATCAAAATTATATAAGCGTGTTATCGTGATGTTGAAGGGTTTTTACCTTATGTGGGCATGGCAACCATATGGGTCATGTGACCAAACTCCTATTAATTAATTTTCATTTCCTTGTTCCAAAAAGTTTTTACATAAAATTTGACTACAAACGGTTTCTGTGGAAAATAAGTTTTAATTTTCAAAGAATGACCTTGAACTTGAATACTCCTGTGTAGTTTCATCCACTCATTTAACTAGCCGCATCTACTATGTTTTTCGGCCCCCGTCCATCGGGGCTTGAAGAAATATATGGGCTGTATGATACTTCCACGCAGACCTGAAACCGACCCGCACACGAGCACTGGTAAACCGCTTAGAGGATCTGAGCCTGCCATGGCAAAGCGGTGCGAGTCGGCCCGTCCATGCTTATAAATCCTATTGGTTTCATTTGGCGACAGGGCTTGAGATGTCATTTTATCTCAATGTCGGGTAAAAGTCCGACAAAATTGGAAGCAACGTCTCCAAAATGACCTTTACAGTAATGATGGGGACGTTAAAACTAAAATCAAACAAACAAACAAATCAACCAATTTTTAGATCACAGGCTGCAATAGTTTCCGAAAAATACACGGTTTTGACTTTTCCCATACAAAAGTCTTTGTGACCAAATGTGACCTAAACCTTGGCGTAAAATAGGTTAAAGTCATCCGAGGGTCATCATTGGAACAAATATTGATGGGCCCGTGTCCACAATGCTCAAGTTTCATGACAATCGGCCATTATGTTCCGGAAAAGATTTTTGAAGGGTTTTTAACTGATATGGACATGGCGGCCATCTTGGTCATGTGACCTGGACCCCGCGAACAAACTTTCGTTCCCCATCCCATGGATGCTCCAGATGACATTTGCCTTCAATAGGCCCAGTGGATTCAGAGATGTTGACAGAGGACAGACAATGGACCCTTGCCATACTAAAATCTCACCGCGCTGAGCCTTTGGCTACCTTTTACTCTCAGTAATGAAAGGTATCAAGAAAAAGAATTTTACATAGATAGAAAAATCCATTCCTCGGCAAGCCATGTGATGCCGGACAGTAACCCTCGGGACGGATTTTTCTATCCACCCCTCGCACCCATGTAAGATTCTTATAATCTATTTCAAACGCAGAGGTGCAAGAATTACCCGTTCGCTCCCCACCCCCATCCCCACCCCAACACTCACGATAGACAATTCCGTCTTTTAATTCAGACACAAGGTCCGTGGCCCGGTTTATACAAAATCAACACCAGGATGGGAAACAGCGTAGACCCTGATGAGATGGCTCATGATGAGTCGTCTCATCTGGGTCTACATTGTTTGCAGAGATATCTGTACCGGTCCAGAAATTGTTTGTCTGCATCTTGAACCCTTCTCTTGCTGAATATTCATTTAAGCCACACCCATTTCTGTCTATCAACCAATCAAATTACTTGATGTAATTTATTGCTACAGATTCATAAACTGAATGCCAAACAGTGTAGATCCTGATCAGATGGCTTCTTCAGAAGCCATCTGATCTGGATCTACACTGTTTCCAAAGAAAAGGGTTGTCGTGAACAGCATGATAAGAGTTAAAAGTACCCGCACTCTAAATTTAAGCAGGATGTTTCGGGTGGCTACTAGGAATTGCTGAATAAAGGCGTCGATTTTCAAACGGGTATCATCTAACAAACTTGTGGAAGAATATCATTGGGTGTTCTTGAAGCCGGAAGAAATGTGTTGGGGGCATAAAAGGAGATCATTCTTCTCCGGTTATCATTCCTCATTTTGTCTTCCAAGAGTCGCACAGAACCGGGATACGGCTTAGAAGAGAACAAGGCTTTAAAAATGGTAAACACATTACTTTATGTTATCTTTGGTATTTAGATTTTAACTTAAAAAAATAGTTTATATAATATTCTATATGTTTATATTTTTCATTATTTATTTATGCAATTATTAATTAATAATTAATTAATTATTGTGGTTGTAAATTATCACCCCAACAAGTTCCTGTAACTAATACCACCGGTAAATAACACTTTATACATAAACGTGGGCTTTAATGCGATATTTATAGCTAATATTTTCTGCACATTTTTGAACCGCCTTGGCCTTGGCGGTGCAGTTCTAAAGGGTACCCACAATCTATAATTGAAAGTTACTTAATAAGAGAAATATTCGAAACTGTTGAAAATAAAGGTAATTTTCATATCTTAAAGCTATATACAGTAAAATTCCATTATTAACACCACCTTTGGGACTGTTCAAATTAAGACCACCTTTGGAACTGTTCAAAAGTGGTCTTTAAGACAACTTATGAACAGTCCAAAGGTGGTCTCTGATCAGAGTATACTGCAGAAAACACAAAGAACGATTAACTGCAGCATTCTAAATACGCTTTTTCTAACCAGAACTGGTCTTAATTTAGATGGTCTTAAAAGCAGATTTTCACTGTATTAAAGCTTGATTTTACATAGACAACATGTTGTCGTTTGTTTGTTTGATTTGATGTTTAACGTCCCTGCCAACACTATGTAGGTAATTTTGGAGACGTTGCTTCCAATTTTGTGGGACTTATACCCGACATTGAGATGAATTGACATCTCAAGCCCTGTCGCCCAATGAAACCAATAGGGTTTATAAACATGGACGGTCCGACTCGCACCGCATTGCCTGGACAGGCTTAGATCCTGTAAGCGGTTTACCAGTACTCGTGTGCGGGCCGGATTTAGCTCTGCGTGGAAGCAGCATGCAGCCTATTTATTTCTTCAAGCCCCAATGGGCGGGGGCCAAACATGTAATCGTAATTGCAAATATTGAATGATTAGAAATGCACGATAAAATCCGAGGAATCCTGCTGATCACTCAATACATATATCAGCACACTTATTTACCAGAGGTGCGTTCAACAACGAGGGCTCTCGCCGAGCGCTCACTTTGTTGCCTACGGTCTGCTGGCAACAAAGTGAGCGCTCGGCGGGCGCCCGCGTTGTTGAACGCGCCTGCTGACGTCTAACGGAAATGACGTCATGCGAAAAATTAAATATTCAGTTGAAGCAAAAACTGCCGGAAATGATAAACTATTTGTATCAGTTCTGTTATAAAAGGGTTATAATATTGGTGAATTCTGCCCTTTGTTGGGCTATCGATGGACACCCATAAGCCCGTGTCCTTCGATTTCCCTACAAGCGACAACTATTCAGTGCAGTAAAATTCCGCTATTAAGACCATCTAAAATAAAGATTAAATTGGCTTTTAAAAGCTTATTATGAAGGTTTCAGTTATTCTTTCTTTGTGTTTTTTACATCAAGGGTCTCTTAGTAGGCGACCACCTTTGGGACTGTTCAAAAGGGTCTTAAAGACCCCTTTTGAACAGTTCCAAAGGTTTCCTTAATATAGAAATTTTACCATATTCAAAAGCCTCCGTGGTGTAGTGGTTACGCTACTCGCCTTGTAAACCAGGGGTCGCAGGATCGATCCCGGGCTTCTCCAGACTTTCGGATGAGTCTTTAAACCGAGGTCCCGTCTCCGTATGACCTTAGCTGTTGGTGGGACGTAAAACTTAAAAGCACTTACACTTTACTGTATTCACCAATATAAGTGCAAAAAAAAAACTATTATTTTATTGCTCGTTCCTATTGATAATGAAAGCTTTTCTGCGGTCATTCTCTTCCCGTCCTCTCGTTCAAGAAGGGCAGTTGTCAGTTTCAGGTGAAAGAATGTACGAGTCACATTAACCGCTCATGTACAAACTTTCTTCAGGAAAAAAATGTGTGCTTATAATTATAGTTAAACTGGCAGGTTCGAAATGACCTTAGCAGTGTTGAATGGGCTGTTAAACTCCAGAAGAAACCAAAACTTATTAGTCCGGCATACGGTTGTCACTTTATACAATACCATAGGTATAGTGTGGGTGTTACGGGAACCTGATATTTTTTACGAAAATATTTTTTTACAATCTTATAATTGAGCTCCGACAAGCGAATTTGTGTCTTCGTGCATACCGTCACGACAAATTTTAACTGCGCATGCCCAGCCATTCAGAGGGGCCAGGGATATGGCTTTCTGTCTGAAGGTTCCTCTTGATTCACTGCTTGTATGAGCGAGCAGCGAAGGTTCTGGCGAGACTGCGCGGATGCGCAGGCTCGCCTGAACCTTCGCTGCTCGCATAGGCGATAAGTACCAGAATCGCTTGACGGGGTCCATATATAAATAAATAATGTATCTTTGTCATTTTTGTACATTTCGTTCGCACCAAACCGTTCAAAGTTCGAAGACGTTTATTTTGTACATTCATTACGAACAAGGAAGGTCCTGACCAGGTATTTTGTTGGTTTTATTTGGTATTTGTCATCCCCGTCATCACCATTCAGGAAATGTCGAGATAGTTATTTTACTTTACCAGACTTTTCATTGGCAGGCTGTATATAAATAATTAGAAAAATCACATTTTTGCATCAGAATAAAAGTAAACAAGTTATGACAAAGGGGTACTAACGAGCACCCGCAATCTATGTTCGGAGTATATATAAGAAAAAGAATGTATACCCCGGTAAACCCCAGTTTCTCTATGTAAAATGAGGTTTACAGGTTTACAAGGACTTGTTACGATGACTTTGAGATACGAATTACAGTAAAATTGTGCTATCAAAACCACCTAAATTCCAGATTAATTCTCATTATAAAAGCTTATTTAGTAGGTTACAGTTATTCTTTCTTTGCCTTTTCTGTATACAATGTCCTCTGGTCAGAGACCACCTTTGGGATGTTCAAAAGTGGTCTTAAAGACCACTTTTGAACAGTTCCAAAGGTGGTTTTAAAGGTGCATTATTGAGCTACCGGGTCTCAATTTTTTTTTTCTGGTTTTTATCTTCAATGCATACTCCTTTGTCATGTGTACACTTTTGGAGCCAAATACAGCTTCAGAACTTTGTGAAAATGGTCGTTTTCATTCGTGTTTATCCTTCGATCTGAACATGTGTTCGGAATTTCTGTTCTAAAAATAAATATGTCACTTTACACATTCATGGCGACAGTATCGTCTCTGAGAGTCGTTATTTATTGCATGGTATTCAGCGTCATATTTTTTCCGATTCAGGCATGGCCTTAGCAAACAAGGCCAAAAATGAACGTCGCATAACGTCATATATGGAGATTCTATTTTTGTCACGAACTAAAAATAGATCTAACTAGTGTTCGAAACCTAGTTAGGGAATCCCTCTCAAACTCGTTTACCTGTCATCATAATTGTTCGCATTTTTGCATAAAATGCATTCATTTGTATCGTTTTAAAGAAACATACCGGCTATATGCATTTTATTTTTGGAAGCATTTTTTCCGGATAGCTCAATAATGCACCTTTAATATAGGATTTTTTTACTGTATATGGGTTTGTTGCTTTCACTCTTGTCCTGCTGATTACGACAACCCCTGCTTTGCAAACGGTGTAGATCCAGATCAGATGGGCATCTGATCTGGGTCTACGCTGTTTGTCATGCAGTTTGGGACTTGGAATAATCAAAAAGTACATTATTTCAAGTAATTTGATAGTCAGAAATGGGGGTGGCTAAATTGAGTTAATCAGCAGGATAAGAGTTAATGCGCTCAAAGCTATTGTTGGCATTACGAAAACACGCCTATATAAGTTTGACCCCCTTGAACCCCACTTTCATATAGATAAACTGGGGTTTACAGGGATAAACCTTATTTTTCTTATTTCTGCTCTAAAATATAGATTGGGGCTTGAAGAAATATATGGGCTGCATGATGCTTCCACGCAGAGCTGAATCCGGCCCGCACACTAGTACTGGTAAACCGCTTAGAGGATCTAAGCCTGTCCAGGAACCGCGGTGCGAGGCGGACCGTCCATGTTAATAAACCCTATTGGTTTCATTGGGCGACAGGGCTTGAGATGTCATTTCATCTCAGTGTCGGGTAAAAGTCCCACAAAATTGGAAGCAATGTCTCCAAAATGACCTTTACAGTGTTGACGGGGACGTTAAACCTCAAATCAAACAAACAAATAAAATATAGATTGTGGGTACTCGTTAGAACCGCCTCAATGAGGCGGTTCTAACGAGTACCAACAATGTATATTTTGAGCAGAAATAAGAAAAATATCACAAGTTTTCATCATAAAATGATCATTTATTCGGCTATAAAGGTTACAATGTATTTGTATAGGCCTGTTTTCGTAATGGTATTACAGGGAGTATTCAGCACCTCATTGGTTGTACTACTAGTTGCCGTCTACTGCGCAGATGCTGGGAGAATCAAACGCGCGGACTGGAAGCTTGGTGGCAAATACAGCAATTCAGGGGGTAGGGACAAATGGGCTGCCAATGTGGGGTACAAGAACGGGGGCTTCAGCACCGGTGTGGACTACAAAGGAACCAAGGGCTACCATCATTTGGGCGGTGAAGTAGGATATAAAAAGGACAACTTCCATGTAAAGGGCAATGGATTCAGAGACACCGCTGGAAATTGGGGAATCGGTGGTTCCATTGGTTGGTCGTGGAAGCGTTCCTTGGGAGCAGTAAGTCCCTTTGTTTTGATTTATTCGTTTACAAAATTTCTTGAAAGTCAATCATGTTAACTAGTCGGTGAAATGAACATCATTCTAAACCCCACTTTTTGTAGAGAATAAGTGAAGTTTACAAAGCTATACATTACCACTTTATTTCTACTTGTGGGAACTTGATAGAAACACCCCAGTGAGAATGATTTGTAACGACTACCACAGTTGATGTCTGTAGCAGAAATAAGACAGCATTCACACGCCTATATAACTCTGAAACCCCTTGAAACCCACTCTTATATATTAAAACTGGGGTATACATGGGTGAACCCTATTTTTCTTATTTTGCACTAAAGTATAGCTTGTGGGCACTCGTTAGAACCGCCTCGACGAGGCGGTTCTAACGTGTACCCACAATCTATATTTTGAGCAGAAATAAGAAACATATCACAGATTTTCATCTTAAAATTCTCGTTTTTTCTTCGACGGTAAAATTTAGAATGTACATTCCAACCTGTATTAAGCAAGCACCTAAGGAATAACCTGCATGATGCTTCCACGCAGAGCTGAAACCGACCGCACACAAGTACTGGTAAACCACTTAGAGGATCTAAGCCTGTCCAAGAAAAGCGGTGCGAGTCGGACCGCCCATGCTTATAAACCCTATTGGTTTCATTAGACGACAGGGCTTGAGATGTCATTCCATCTCGAGCTCGGATAAAAGTCCCAGAAAATTGGAAGCAAGTCAAACAAACAAACAAACAAACACAGTACTCACAGAGCTTTGATTTTTTGTACATTTTAACAAGGGAGACAACTTTCAGGACTTCCTTTATGACCCTGGTTCATTGATTATTAATGGGTTTCTTCCTCTGAACGTCTCTTAAAACAACGATTCCTGAAAGCACCTGAACACACACACACACACACACACGTACGCACGCACAGAGATATATATATTGAATGAAACGAACACATGCAGAGAGACACAGACAGCCAGTCAGACAGACCAGACAATGATTGAAATAAAAAACTTAAAAAGATACTTTATAGACCCGGCTTCCCAGTTTCAACCAATTAGGCTTTGTCATTTACCCTTACATTAACCCATATATGCATTTGATCGGTTTAGAAGAAACTAGTTAATGGTCAAGTCTCTGTCCTTTAGAATTTTTTTTATTTGGCCGCAGGCCATGCATACATGTAGCTGCACAAAAACCCTAATTATGTCGCAAAGGTGTGTAGTCCTAATGCTGTATATTCCAGGCGGAGAGCGTGTATGTGTTGCAATTGGAAGCAGACCCCTGTCAGTTCATAGTCTACGACACAGATAAGGATGGCAGCATCAGCAACGAGGAACTAACAGATATCTTTGGCCAACAACTCGCCGATGGCCTCTTCGGAGATCTTGATATTGACGGTATGAACACACATTTAACCCACTGCATGCAGAGAAACTCCTTAAGGGTTATCTTGGGAAATAGTGCATGCCCAGATCAGACGCCGCAGAACGCGGCGTCTGATCAGTGCCTGCACTATTTGCTAACAGAATGTTTCGTCAAAAATGGAATAAAACAAAACAAATAGGCCTGACATCACTTATATGACAAATGGACTTGTCCAACATATAGCAATGGAAGAGTCCACTTGCATACAATGGGTTAAGTAGTCGTAGATTTCGTTTTCTTTTCTTTAAGAAAAAACGCTTTTACAAATATATTTGGTAATTTTACCTCCAAAAATGATTTTTTTTTTTTCAGATAAAAGATTCTGATAGTTTTCATATTTTCTGTATAAAACATAGATTGTGGGAACTTGTTAGAACCGCCCCAGTAAGGCGATTCTTACGAGTATCCACAATCTCTGTTTCTGAGCAGAAATAATAACAAAAATAATGTATGCCCATGTAACCCCAAGTTTTATCCCACATTATAAAAGTTAGGTTTAAGGGGGTCAAAATAATATAGGAGTATTTTCGTGATGTGTCACTTTTTCCATCTGTTTCTGCCAAAGCAAATACTTGAAAAAGGTCGTCTCTACTAAGCAATTCCCTGTAACATTAGATTAACATATCCGTGTCATATAGTGCACTTTTTTATACCTCAAAAAAGATAATTTTTTTTTTATGAAAATTTGTTATATTTTTCTTATTTATACTCCAAACATAGGTTTTGGGTGCTCGTTAGAACCGCCTCAAAGAGGCGGTTCTAACGAGTACCCACAACCTATGTCTTGGAGCATACATAAGGAAAATGATATTTACCCCGTAAACCCCAGTTTTCTCTATATAAAGTGGGGTTTATGGGGGTCTTTATTTCACGGGCTTGTTCACGTGATGAAATACGTTCAAAAGGTTAAGGTTACAATAACAAATCACCAGCCGCACCACAAGCTCCACCCCACCACCTCTTGAGATTTATGTGAAAACATTTTTCTGAGTCAATGACTTTTTATATAATAATTCACCTTTTTTGCATTATCTGCTGGTTCCTAGTTTGAAGATTATCAGTGTTGGAAAAACAGGTAACCTGACCCCCCCCCCCCCCCACCTGACCTTTTAAGGTCGGGGGGGGGGGTCTGGTTTCCTGTTTTTCCAATATTGACAATGGGCAAGCTGGGAGCCAGCAAATAATGCAAATATGGTGAATAGAGTTTATACTGGTGATTCTCACTTAAGGGGAATGAATACTTTTTCATGGGAGACAAATCCTGCAAAAGTATTTTTGTCTCCCATGGCAATACTGGTCAACTCTTAAAGGGAAGAATTTGCTCCAAATGTGCAAGAGTAGTTCCCTATTTCAGTGTGACTGAACCTATAGAAAAGCAAACAGGAAGTCCCGAAAGTCTTTATTCTCTTTGAAAAAAATGGCGGAATAATCTGCCAGGTGTTCCCATTCCCCTTAGTTAACATGAATTTCATATGAAATGACCGCTTATATAAGATCATCTAAGTCTTCAATAGCTGAATGAATAAAAAAAAAATGATGATATCATATTTCATATTCTTTCTGCGACAATCATAGATTGTGGGTATTCGTTTAAATCATCTCAATGAAGCGGTTCTAACGAGTAACCATACTCTTTTTTTGAGCAAAAATAAGGAAAGGAATAATTATTGATACCTTGTGGTCCTAACTTTTCTTATTATAAATTGGGGATTAAATGGGTATTAATCATACAGACTTGTTGTCGTGTTAAGCAAAAAGAAAAAATAATACTCCAAAAAAAAAAAAAAAAAAAAAACTTTTTTCTCTCTCTAAGTCTCTAAGTGTAGTCATTTATAATATACAGTGAAATATCTATATTAAGACCACCTTTGGGACTGTTCAAAAGTGGTCTTTAAGACCACTTTTGAACAGCCCAAAGGTGGTCTCTGACAAGAGGACACTGTATGCAGAAAACACAAAGAAAGAATAACTGCAAACTACTAAATAAGCTTTTTAAAGCAGAATTAGTCTTAATTTTAGGTGGTCTTAATAGTGGAATTTCACTGTACTTTTTTCTTATTTCAGAAAATGGGGAAGTCTCCTTCGATGAATTTGAAACTGCGAAGGTCACTTACATCGTTCAATGTGCTCTCCAGAACAACGAGGAGGAATGAAATTACTTAAGCACGCGTCAGATGGCGTACTGAGAGAGAGAGAGAGAGAGAGAGAGAGAGAGAGAGAGAGAGAGAGAGAGAGAGAGAGAGAGAGAGAGAGCACTCGCATGCAATGTTTGTAATTAGTGGACGGCAAATGTAGACACATGATTCCCGACGGAGACAGCGACTTTTTTCAACGAACATACAGAAAAATATCTTTTTATTTTATATAGGAAAATATAACACGACCAAAAGCAGCCTTATGAAAACAGTAGCCTGGCTCCATTATATACACCAAGTTTTTAGTGTTTTAAAAGATGTGAAATATTGTGGCTACATACAATTAATCCTTATTTTCCTGTCTCGGACATCAGGATGTCTCTCCAAGGTAAAATGAATAATATGAAATCTTGTGACTACATACATTTAGTCTTTATTTTCCTGACTCGGACATCAAGATGTCTCCCCAAGGAAAAGTGAATTGTGAGACTGAAAGAAAACGAAGTGTGGAAAATTCTGAATATACTAAAAATGTTTCTCATGAACTTAATGATATCTGTTAAAATAGTATGTCCCTCTCGAGTTCGGCAAATACCAGTCGAAAAACAGTTATATTGTATTTGAGTAAAGTGATCTGCATAAACCATTGTTCTTACATTCCTGTTAAATAAAAAAGTTTGAGTACATTTTCCGTTTTGTTAATTTATTATAGCCAACGACATAAAACTTGTGGCGATGACGCAGCAGTGTTGCTATAACATTCTATATAAAAGAAAAATGTTATATCGGCATCATTGTGTCATCGTTGTAGAAGGTAACCATGACGTCATTGGATCGCAACTGATGTTGCTAGAACGTGTAGCCCAACCCATTATCTTGTCGTGTTTTAAGCAATAAAATACAGTAGAATTCCACTATTAAGACCACCAGAAATTAAGTCAAATTCTGCTTTAAAAAGCTTATTTAGTAAGTTGCAGTCATTCTTTCTTTGTATTTTCTGCATACAGTGTCCTCTGGTCAGAGACCACATTTGGGACTGTTCAAAAGTGGTCTTAAAGACCACTTTTGAACAGTCCCAAAAGTGGACCACTTTTGAACAGTCCAAAAGGTGGTCTCAATATAGGAATTTTACTCTATGTTTAAATTAAATCATGACGCCAACGAGTCCACCACAATTTTTATATGAGGTGAACGGAGTCCCCGCTAATAAACATATAAACAGAACACGTCAGAACGGCCTCAAGGAGACGCTACTTATCTAGTTTGAGTGAGTGAGTGTTTCAGTTTTACGTCCCACCAACAGCTAAGGTCATACGGAGACGGGACCTCGGTTTAAAGACTCATCCGAAAGTCTGGAGAAGCCCGGGATTGAACCTGCGACCCCTGGTTTACAAGGCGACTACGGAGGCTTCTTTATCTAGTTGAAAATCTGTCATTTAAGAGACATGAATAACAAGATGTGTTTGTGAACAGTGATGCCCCGAGCAGCGCCTGTTAAATATGAAAGCAATGTCACTAAGCAACCGAAATGTATGACCAATGCTCAAGTCTTAATAAAGTAGGTCAAGATCACAAGTTCAAAACTTATGGGATTGTTGAAAAGGTCTTGTGACATAGTATGCACATGTTAAATATGAAAGCCCTATAACTTACCAATTGAAAGTTATGGCCAATGTTAAAGTTTTTAAAAAGTAGGTCAAACGTCAAGGTCACGAGGTCAAATGGTACCACTGGAAAGGTCTTGTGAAAAGGAATGCACATGTGAAATATGAAAGCCCAATCACTTACAAATCAAAAGTTATGTTAAAGTTTTTGAAAAGTAGGTCAAACGTCAAGGTTAAGGTCACGAGATCAAAACTTATGGTACCATTAGAAAGGTCTTGTGACAAGAAATGCACATGTGAAATATGAAAGCCACACCACTTACCGATCGAAAGTTGTGGTCAATGTTTAAGTTTTTAAAAAGTAGGTCAAATGTCAAGGTTAAGGCCAAGATGTCAAACATTAAGGCACCACAAAAAAGGTATTGTGACAAGGAGTGCACATGTGAAAAATGAAAGCTCTACCACTTACCAGTCGAAAGTTATGGCCAAATGTTGAAGTTTTTAAAAAGTAGGTCAATCATCAAAGTCAAGGTCACGAGCTCAAACATTATGACAGCACTAGAAAGGCCTTGTGACAAGGAATGCACATGTGAAATATGAAAGCCCTATCACTTACCAATCGAATGTTATGGCCAATGTAAATGTTTTTTAAAAAAATGAAAAAGTAGGTCAAAGGTCAAGGTCACGAGATAAAAAATTATGATACCATTGGAAAGGTCTTGTGATAAGGTATATACATGTGAAATATAAAAGCTCGATCTATTACCATTCAAAAGTTAGGCCCAATGTTAAGGTTTTTGTAGACAGACAAACGAACAAACAACAAACGGACAAACAGACAAACAGACAAACAGACAGACAGACCAAAAACTATATGCCCCCCGAATCTAGATTCCGGGAGCATAAAAACCATATCGCCATCACATTACGTTCAGCGGTCAGTAATGTCAGCCGCTTGAACCTCACTTTTAATTATTAAAACTGCTGTCAATGAAAATCGGGAACGTGAACGCATTGGCGCAGTGGTAAAACACTTGACTCGTGACCGAGGGGTTCCGGATTCGACCCCATGCCGTGCATCATACTTTGTGCACTATATACATACTGCTACGTATTGCTTTACTGAGGTAATGGTGATATTTGACCTACTCGGCTTTAGAAAATATTAACTAATAATAAAATAAGTAAGGAAAATATCAAGCAGTTTGACGTGCATAAAGCTCAGGTATGAAATACGCATTTGTAATGCACTGGGTATTTTGTTTGATTTGTTTGATTTGAGGTTTAACGTCCCCGTCAACACTGTAAAGGTCATTTTGGAGACGCTGCTTCCAGTTTTGTGGGGCTTTTATCCGACATTGGGATGAAATGACTTCTCACGCACTGTCGTCCAATGAAACCAATAAGGTTTATAAGCAAGGACGGTACGAAAACACGCCTATACGAGTACATTGTAACTTCTACCGCTGAATACAAAAAAGTGAGATGAAAAATTGTAATATTTGTGTTTTATTTCTGCTCAAAATGTAAACTGTGGGTACACGTTAGAACCGCTTCATCGAGCCGAATCTAACGAGTCTTACCAATATATATTTTAGACTGTGGGTACCCGTAAGAACCGCCTCATCGAGGCGATTCTAACGAGTAGTCACAATCTATATTTTAGAGATAGATTGTGGGTGCACGTTAGCACCACCTCGGTGAGGCGGTTCTAAGGTGTAGCCACAATCTATAAGATCAAAAATTAGAAAATTAAGGTTTTCCCCTATAAACCCCAGTTTTAAAATTAAAAAGTGGGAATCAATGGGGTCAGCTTGTCGTAATGAGTAGAAAAAAGATACCTATCTAACCCTACCTGTTGCAAAGACTGTCTACATGTATCCTAACTAGGGCTGGCTAATCGGAGCTGAAAAGATAATCGATTATAAGTCCTGTCATTGCGATCGATAATCGATTAGTAATCGCTAAGATTGTTGTCATTATTTTACCTGTCTGGCTTTCTGTCTGAGCATGACTCTTACCATATGTTGAACTTTACCATATGTATATTTAAACAGACAGGCCTGAGCAAACAGTGTAGACCCAGATGAGACGCCGCAGAATGCGGCGTCTCATCAGGGTCTGCACTGTTTGCCACTCATCCAGCTATTTTAGGCATAATTTTGGGTAGTAAATTGTACCTATTAAGTAATCGATTAAAAGCAAATCAGAAATGATAATCATTTTTGTGGAATTTATCGATCAATAAATCGATTATACGATTAATCGTGGCAGCCTTAATCCTAACCCACTTGATGTCAATGTCAGGTGGAAAAGACACGGCATGTTGTGTACCCCGGGATACATTACGATAACACACCCGTGCGACAAAGTGCAGTTTTTCACATCTCCAAAATGGCTATTTTTCTGATGAAAATTCGTCCTAATTTTCTTATTTATACACCAAACAGAGGTTTCGGGTACTCGTTAGAACCGCCTCATTGAGGCGGTTCTAACGAGTACCCACAACCTATGTCTTGGAGCAGTAATAAGAAAAATAATGTGTACCCCCGTAAACCCCAGTTTTCGCTATATAAAGTGGGGTGTAAGGGGGTGTTTCTTTCACGGACGTGTTAGCGTGATGTCAATGTCAGGTGGAAAAGACACGGCATGTTGTGTACCCGGGAATAGGTGGATACCGGTAGGGTAAACTTTTCTTATTGTGCAGAAATCAACAATTTGGATAAATTATAATTTTCGGAAAAGAATCATGTCTGGATCGTAGCCCCTTTAGAGGAAACTAAATAGACAAGGGGTGCGGGGTTGGCATATTATCGGCCAGGGTCCGTACATTATCCATCTTCTAGTACGCCTTAACCGCCGGATAGGACTTACAGATTGTGAACATTACATACACTCCAGATTTGCGGGAGGCAGGCCTGCACAGTGGTTACATGCCTGAAAGAAATAAAATTTCAAGGTTTCCCAAACTTTTTTTTCTTTCTTTCTTCTTATACTGCGATCGGTCATATTTGACCATTACTCGCAGGTGTATATATGAAATACTTGAAAAGATTTATTTAGTTATTTCATTTAGGTTATTATTATTATTATTTTTATTATTATTATTTAAACGTTACATCCTATATGAAAGCAAATATACATGAAAAATTGACGAAGCTTGAAAAGCTTGATGCTAAAGGTCCCTGTTTCGATCCCCAACAGCGGCGCGGATAAAATCTCGACGCTCCATTGGCATCATTTGCAGGATTGAATGTCATTAAGTGCAACGTCCTTCAGATTGGGACGTTAACTGGAGGCCCTCTGAGCAGGAAGAGTCACACCTTGTGCATATTAAAGAACCCTACTGTAATTGCATGATCACTGTGTAGGTTTTCATCCTGTGAAATAGGGAGTGTATATAATGTATACACCCTCATCACGTGAACATGCCCGTGAAATAAAGACCCCCCTAAACCCCACTTTATATAGAGAAACCTGGGGTTTACGGGGGTAAACATTATTTCCTTATTTCTGCCCCAAGACATAGGTTGTGGGTACTTGTTAGAACCGCCTCATCGAGGCGGTTCTAACGAGTACCCACAACCTATGTTTAGAGTATAGATAAGAAAAATATCACGAATTTTCATAAAAAATTACCATTTTTGAGGTATGGAAAAAATGCACTATATCATACGGACGTGTTATCGTAATGTGTGTCCAAGAATCAGAATCAGAATTGTTCCTAGTGACACGTCAAATGACATTCATACACCAGGACCTGTGATATGGTAAGTTAGTCCCTAGCTCTAACCAAAGAGGTAAACTTTGCTACACAATTCACAGCACCTTCGGCCATCGGACTAATCGAATCGGGAAGGGCATTCCAATCTCTAACGGCCCGGGGGAAGAACGATTCTTTATAAATGTCATTTCTTGCAGTAAGGGTCTGGAACGCCGATGACTGATGATTTCTACAGTGCCTAACTGGGGAGCAAGGTCATCTGTTGGAATGTTGGCAGCATCCTTTAGTCTTTGTATAAATGTATGAGCCTTCTGTCTTTCCTCCTTTTCTTGAGAGACTCCATCTTAATTTTCTTAGTATTGCATTCATACTCCCAGTTTCAAAGCAGTAATTGCTTGTTACAAATCTATCAGCTTTATTCTGGACTTTTTCGATTTCGTTATTAAGGAACACTCCACTGGGGTCCCAGATACAACTACCATATTCCAGAATTCTATCATATTCCAAAATTGGGCGAACAAGTCCTTTATATACTGCCTCTTGTACATCCTGGGGATACTAATGAAGATTTCGCCTCAGGAAACCAAGCGTTTTATTTGCCTTGGTACACATGTTGTTGATATGTGTATTCCATCTCAAATCACGTGTAGTTGTCACACCAAGGTATTTAATGGAATCCACATTCTCGATGACCGTTCCCTGTACGGTGTAAGAAGCCTCAATTTTATTTGTTCTCTTCCCAGTTACCTGCATAATATTGCATTTGACCGGCTGAAATTTCATGCCCTAGTTTCGTGCCCAACATCCTAATGTGTCTATATCAGTCTGAAGTATCAGTGAACCCCCTGTATCCTTTTAGGGTTAAGGCGAAATAGAAGATAAACGAAAGAAAGAAAGTATCTGCTGTGACCATATCTAAAGACTTGAACTGGAATACCCACATCAATAATATAACAGCAAAGGCATACCGTTCCCTAGGTTTTGTCAAAAGAAATATTAAAATCCGGAATGAATTTGTCAAGGAACTGGCAAATAAGACTTTCGTGTGCAACCGCCCCCCCCCCCCCCCAACCCCCCCCCCCCCATTTTGAATATGCATCCCCAGTTTGGTCTCCGTAAACGAAACAGAACAGTCATAAATTGAAATGATCCGGCGAAGAACAGCAAGATGTGTGAAAAACATTCACTCCCCATATGAAAGTGTTTCCAAATGTTAAATGACCTTGGTTGGCGATCGTTAGAGAACAGGTGGTCTGGCGCACGTCTTAATCTATCTATTTATACTTCGGTCGGTCAAATTTGATCATTACTCGCAGCTGTACACTACGTACACAACAAGTTTGCAGGATAAAAGTCTACACAGTAATCGTGTAAATACGGTAGGGGTATTGAAGCTGCACCGGGGATGACTCTCCCTGCATAGGGGGCATCCAGTTAACGTCCAAATCCGAATGAGGGTGCACCTTTTCACATTCATCCCTGCAAATGATGCCAATGGAGCGTGTCAAGACACCGAAATAATCACCGCCGCCGGGGATCGAACCGGGGGCCTCTACCATCTGAGGCAAGTGTACTTACCACTGTGCTATCACGCTCCACTTTGCATTATCCACAGTTTCAAGCGCTTGGTCATACATGTCTAGGATCACCTATGGCCATGTAGCCATTCAAATACCCCATGTTTTGACAGACTCAAGATGTATACCCGGCACATGCATCCTCTCGCCTTTAGACAGATTCATGCCTATGAAAGTTATTATCAATAGTCATTCTATCCGGCTTCGATGGTGATGGTTCGTTCCGCAGGTGAGTCGTTTCGCCCGTGAGCCGCTTTGCCCGTGGGTCATTTCGCCCTGGGTCGAGTCGCCCGTGGGTCCTATCTATCTATCTTCATATACTGAGTCGGTCATACTTGGCCATTACCTCAGTTGAGTGGTGCGCTAAATTTAGAATTTAGCAAAAAAAAAAAAAAAAAGAAAAGAAAAGAAAAACATCCACTGGATGAGTTCTTAAAACTACAGTCCAACCTGTGTTAAGCAAGCACCTCAGGGATGATCAAAATGTGCTTGCTTAAGACAGGTGCTTGCTTAAAACAGGTGAAATTTAATGCATTTGCCTTTTTCAGGAACTAAATGCATGCTTGCTTAAGACAGGTTGCTTGCTTAATAGAGGTGGCCACTATGACAGGTTTGACTGTACAATCTGCTTTCAGAGGTGTACTAAAACGCACACCTCTGGATCCCAATCTACACCATGCGGGCTTTGAACTCCTCTGCAGTTTTGGAATTTACCACAGAGGAGGGAAGACTATTCAACTGAGGAATAGTTCTAGGGAAGAAAGAATTCTTCAGGGCATCACTATAGGCCTGGTACCTACGATATTGACCGTTTTGATGCCCTTGTTTGAGTTGAAGTAGTCACAGGGGTCAAGTATTTATCTTTATTAAGAGACACTGTGTCAGAGTGTATCTTATAAAAGAAGGTTAAAGCGGACTGCTCGCGACGGGCCTCCAAGGATGGCCACTCCAGCTCATCGAGCATTTCACCAACAGCGCTTCTGTTCCGCCATCGCCTGCAGGTCCATCGGGCAGCCGTCCTCTGAACCTTCTCAATCTGTTGAACCTGAGTTTTAACATGGGGATGCCAAACAGGTGATGCATACTCTAATTGAGGTCTAACCAAGGTTTTGTTTGCAACACCCTTTGTCTGCCTAGGTGCAAAAGCCAAATTACGTCTAAGAAACCCTAATGTCCTAGTTGCTTTAGAGGTAATCTCAGCAATATGTTGACCCCAATCAAAATTATCAGTAATGGTGATACCAAGATATTTTGCGAATTGGACATGTTCCAAAGTATGCTGATGTAATGAGTAGTTGAATTTAATCTGCTTGTCTGGAGGGTGCCGTGACACCCTCATTGAATGACATTTGGCCACATTGAACTTCATTTGCCAATCGGCCTCCCAACGTGCGAGGCTATCCAGGTCATCTTGTAAGACAAGGCAGTCAGAAGTAGTATATTTGTTCCTATACAAAACACAATAATCAGCAAACAAGCGAACAGATGACCTGATATTATCAGGAAGATCGTTAATAAATATCAAGAAAAGGACCGGTCCAAGTACCGAACCTTGTGGGACACCGGACAAAACAGGGACTGGATCCGACGCTTGGCCGTCAAGTACAACTTGTTGTGTGCGTCCAGAGAGCCATAAGCTAACCCACTTAAGTGTGGATCCTCTAATCCCATAATGATCTAGTTTGTACAATAGCCTCCTGTGAGGTACCTTGTCGAAGGCTTTGGCAAAATCCATGATAATCATGTCAGTCTGTTTGTGGCCACGATTAATGGCCCCATCCAGATTGCTCACTATGTCATGGTAGAACTGAACTAATTGAGTTTCACAAGACCTTCGACTTCGGAAACCATGATGGCAGTCAGCAAGAATGCTTTCAGAGGCTAGGTGCTTGTTAATGTTGCTAACTAATATATGCTCCAGGGTTTTGCAACAGATGCATGTGAACGACACCGGTCTGTAATTCGCAGCATCATATTTTTCTCCTTTCTTAAAGACCGGGGTTACGTTTGCTTGTCGCCAGTCATCTGGTACAGTGCCCCGAGCAAGTGATTCATTGAAAATAAAGGCCAGCAGGGGAGATATTTCAGCACTACATTCCTTAAGCACCCTGGCATGCAGACCGTCAGGCCCAGATGCCTTATGTATGTTGAGCTTGTCCAACAGTTTTGCGACCCCTTTGGGGTCAACTGTTATGTCCCCCATAGAGGGGAACGGACTTGTACCTTTTGATGGTAGCTCACCGTCAGCTTCACGTGTAAACGCCGATTGAAACTGCTTATTACATATATTTGCCTTTTCGCGCGATTCAATTTTCAAAATGCCATTTTCCCTAAGTGAAGTGATCCCAAATGATTCTTTTTTCAGGGACTTTACAAATGACCAAAATTTCTTAACTTTTCCATTCTTCTGGGGGCCCTCGGGATCAATATTTTCATCATCAAAGGTAAAGATGCTGGAAACATGCTTCCAATATGCATCTCTAATTACCTTTTGTACATGTGCTCTGAACCTTTTGTAATGGTTCTTCACGTCGGGATTACTAGACTTACGAGCAGGAAAGTACATTCTGTCACGTCTTCTGATTAGGTGTTTGATCGTGTTATCGATCCATGGTACGCTATGCTTTATTTTGGTCATTTTTATTGGTATGTACCTTTCCATGGCCGTCGTAAGTTCGGTCTTAAAACTGACCCACAAGTCATTTACTGACATGCGAGAGAGGTCAGAGGAAAGGAAGGAATCCTTAAATCGCGCCATATGGTCTCGCAGACCATCCATATCCGCACGCTTATATAAATATATTTTACGCGGGACCTGTCGGATTCGCTTTGCTTTTATGTCATACTCAATATAAACTATATCATGATCGGCCTTGCAGATCGGGGGCATCCCTTTGACACGACTAACGGGGGATGGAGAATTTGTAAATAGCAAATCTAGGATTTTTTTTCTTGCCGGGTGGGTATATTTACGACTTGGGAGAGGCAATGTTCTTTTACTATATCCAAAAGCTGTTGTTGTGTTTGCCTTTTCGACACCCCATGGGGTACCTGCTTGTTGCTCCATTTAATATCACCACAATTGAAGTCCCCTTCTACCAATATGTGGCCATTTCCATTTGACATTATCCTAGCCAAGGATGTATTGAAAGCCTCAAGATAATCTGGATCAATCTGATCTGGTGGACGATAAAAAGATCCAAGGTACAGAGTCCTACACCCAATAATGTTCAACTTACACCAAACTATTTCACAGTCGGTGTCCAACTCTGGAGTTTCTGTGCAGAGCAGGTCTCTTTTAAATGCCACGAAGGCACCACCATGGGCATCTCCAACTCTGTCTTTCCAGATGGCCTCAAATGAATCTGGGAAAATCTCCGAGTTTTTTATATCTGGGGTTAACCAAGACTCATTCCCCAAAATGATGTCTGGTTTAGCCGAGTCGATAATTGTGTGAATTTCAGCCATTTTATTCTTAATTGACTGACAATTCATAATCAAGATTCTGAGGGGATGGTTGAGGACCGCTTTTTTGGTCCTCGGTTTAGCTCCTCTTGGTTGCTGCGAAGAAGCTGCAGTAGGTGGGCCAATATTGTCTGGTATCGGACTATCAGGCTCGGACCGGGATGATAATGGATCAAATCTATTATGAGTATCTAAAGTTGCTGAATCACTAAATAGCGATTTGGAAAAGTTATCGCCCATATTTTTATTCAGGCTCTACCGATTGCGGTAAGGTATACTCGTATATATAAAACAAAAAGGACTTGTTTCATAAAATGTTGGGTGCCCATTTAGCCTTTCTGGAATTCCGGCTGCCGTTCGCCGCAAAAGACAAAGACTTTACACACCGCCTTAAATTAACACTCATGATTATTCTCACCTCGGCTAATTTGTGATTGTAAGTGTGAAAGGATTACCATTGTGGATTGCCTTCTTTGTCTGAATCTGATTCTGAATCGCTACTGGTGACACATCAAATAACATTCATTCACTAGGACCCGTGAAAAGAGAGGTTAGTCCATATATAGCTCTCGCCAAAGAAGTCAACTTAGCTACATTATTCATATCACCTTCCGCGGATGAAATAAGCGAATCTGGAAAGGCATTCCAATCTCTAATTGTCTGAGGAAAGAAGGATCCCTTGTAGATGTCGGTCCTTGCAGATGACACCTGAAATGCCAGAGTGATGCTTTCTGCCACTCCTAATTGGGGGATAAGGTCATCTGTTGGAATGCTGGCAGCACCCTTTAGACCTTTGTACAATAGTATAAGCCTACTATCTCTCCTCCTTTTCTTGAGAGACTCCCATCCTAAGTTTTTCAGTACTCCAGTCATACTTCCAGTTTCAAAGTTGTAATCAAATCTATCTGCCCTGTTCTGAACTTTTTCAATCTCCTCCTGAAGGACTATTCCATGGGGGTCCCAAACAAAACTACCATATTCCAAGATGGGGCGAACGATATGCTGTATCGTTAACATCTTTGGGGCATTGATAAAGATTTAGCCTCAAGAAGCCAAGTCTTCTTTGTCAAAGCAAATGACAAAGCAATTGATGTGCACTTGTTGCACGACCCGCAGAAAAAGCGACCGACTGAAGTCGTTTGATTTTCGAAGAGTGCCCAAAAATCACCGTGTCATTCTGTCAGTCTGTCTATCCGTCCGTAACCCGTTTGTGAAAATTGGTGATAGTGACTTAACCGATTGGAATATTCAAATATTTTTGGCATACTGATAGATATCAATGAACTTGCCAGATATTACATTCCATTTAGTATAGCCTCGCCGAGGTGAAATTTTTCGAACTGTTTCTCCTCGGAAACCGTTGGGCCGATTGAAGTCGAATTTCATATGGAGCCTCTATGGGATGGGTAAAACCAAAATTTGCTCATGGGGTCCAGGTCACATGACCAAAATGGCAGCCAAGCCATAAATCGTAAAAAACCTTCAAAATAGTCTTCTCCAGAACCACTGGGCAGATTTCCACGAAACTTGATAAATAGCATTTGGGACGTAGGCCCATCATAAAGTGCTAAAATGGTGACCCTGGGTTGACCTTGACATTCTTTGTGCCTAGGTCAAACTTTGACACATATGCTTTTGTATTGGAAAAGTAAGAATGCATTTTATCCGGCAAACGATTCAGAATACAGTACTAAAGTATAAGATATATTTTTGCTCCTTACGATAAGGCGCATTTATAAGGGGAACCGTTTTAGGGCCAGGTCACATGACCAAAATGGCCGTCATACCCATATATGGTAACACTCATAAAGCTAAAAGCATCCGGCGAGTCGTGCACTTCAGCTGAAGCACTGGTTTTTACACTTAACCAATTATACTGACTGTCAAATCTATCTATCTATCTATCTATCTATCTATCTATCTATCTATCTATCTATCTATCTATTTATCTATCTATCTTTCTATCTATCTATCTATCTATCTATCTATCTATCTATCTATCTCATCCGTTCGTTTATCCGCACGTCCGTTCGTCCTTCCAATATGAAGGTATATGACCTAACTCATCCGTTCGTATATTCACACGTCCTTCCAAGATAAAGGCACAGGGTCTGGTTGACCCAGGTAAAATGAACCCTAACACCTGGCCCAATGACTGTCTGAACAAAAACCGGACAATGCCTGATATACATTTATCATTTTAATGTCATACTAAAATTATTTCATAACCTTAAACCAGGTAAGGCAGTCGGCCCAGACAGTATCCGACCAATCTTGCGGAAGGAGCTCCGGGTATAATAAACCCCAATCATAAAGGTAATCTTTGAAAGATCGCTACAAACAGGCAAGCTCCCAGCAGATTGGTGTAAAGCCAATATTACACCAATCTTAAGAAAGAAGATAAGTCACTGGCAGCTACTTACCGCCCAATTTCCCTTACATTCATTCTGTGCAAGGTCCTTGAACACATACATGCACTGGCCTCGAATATAGATGGATGAACAGTTCTCATGCACGATCTTCAGCATGGCATTAAAGAGAAAAGAGATCGTGTGAGACCCAGCTCATCATGCTGGTTGAGGGCCTTGCTATGAGTGCTGGAAAGGAAAACAGACTGACGTTATCCTATTAGAGTTTTCAAAGGCATTCGATAAGGTCAGCTATGTAAAACCAATTTGAAAACTGCATAAATGTGAAGTTCGCTTAAACGAACAGAACTAGATACGTGCCTTCCTCTGTGATCGATCACAGAAAGCCGTTGTTGCGCGTGAGGAGTCTGACTCGGTCCCTGTCAGTTCTAGATCTGGGATTATTCAGGGGTCTGTGCTGGGGCCAATTCTGTTCCAGATCTACATGAATGACCTGCCTTATGGCATAACATCCCAGGCGTGACTCTTTGCAGATGATACGGCTTTGTAAATTATCTCACCTTGGAGGGCCCGAATGATAGTTCAGTGCTTCAAAGGGACAGGGAAAACTGTCTGTATGGGAGATGGACTGGGAAATGGAGTTTAACCCCTCGAAGTGTCAACTGGTACAGGTGACAGGGTCCAGGAAACCGATTACAGCCATCTTTAAATTTTATGGTGAGACCCTGAAAAGTGTCAGTTTTACAAAGTATCTGGAGGGTTGACATCTCTAGTGACCTGTCATGGGGCTACATGACATGACATAAAGAAACCCTCGTATTTGTCAAGACACAAGAGGAATGTAAAACACAAGATGCCTGAGTTGAGGACGGCGGCCTGTAACACCTTTGTTCGACCGCAGCTTGAATACGCTGCGGCTGCCTGGGATCCTGACCGTAGGGGCAGGATTTAACAAATTGAGAAAGTTCAGCGGCAGGTAGCCCGCTGGCCGACCTGTATCTTTGATCCCATGACTATTGTCTCAAATATGCTTGAAAGTTTGCGTTGAGATCCCCAGAACGAAGGCGTGCTGACGCACGTCTCTGTTTGTTCTATAAGGTCGTCAACAAGATGGTCGCTGTTTCTCTCCCTGAATACGTCAAACCTTATGTGAGGACATCTCAGCGCGGTCATTACATGACCTATCACGAGCTTCACGCTGGAAGGATTTTATAATTAAGAAATAGATCAGCTCTAAATGTGATTTGTTGAGTAATAAATCACAGTTTGGAGGTCAGTTGTAAAGTAGACAAATCACGAGCGCGTAGCGCGCGTGATTTGTCTACTTACAACTGACCGACAAACTGTGATTTATTACTCAACAAATCACAGACAAGAGCTGATCTATTTCGATTCTAACACGCTGAAAATCGGCAATAATGTTGTTGTTTCCTTCAAAATCTCACAACCTTTCGCCATTGTTAGAAGAAATCCCGCTAAAATTATCGACTGAAACACATGCATTTATATCCTTTTCTTACGTTTTCGATGCGAGAAAATGACGTTACACCGTCTAACGTCAAGGAAATCGACTAGTGACGTCATAAATTGGGAATTTTCATGACGTCACTCGTCACGCTCTTCCGAGCTGAGATTTGTTGCAGAATAAAACACAGTTATTTTCCATTGCCTATATAGGCGCGCTGTGTTAGAATGCTCTTTTTTCCATTGGCAATCGTTCAATGGAATCAGTTGTCAGCTTGTCAAGTCTTGACGTATTCAAGGCCGAGATTGGCAAGTTGCAACATTCGAAGCCCTAATACCCAAGTATGTTTTTAACCTGATTTTAGCTCATCTTAACTATTCTAACCTATCATCTTCCATACACTTGCTGCCCTACTTTATCACTCACTATCATACTTTTAAACATTTTATCTTGTTCTACTAACAAGCTTTCTTGTCCTTTGATATTATCGATTCCAGTTTGGAAGCTTGAAAATATTTTAGGGTCACTGGTGAGGCATAATTGGCCGAAACTAGCTAGTCTGGCACAGAAAACTGTACACTTCATACTTTTACATTCTGTGGTGTATCCTTGGCTTCCAAAGGATAACCGTTTTATAGAACATATTTGGAATTGGTCGTCAGCGCAACATGCTTAGAATGTCCTCGCGGGCGTATTATGACGAGAAAGAGAAAGAGAGGGTCTGCCTACAAACACACCCCTCCCTCCGTATACCCATCCATCCCGTTTTACCCATCCGTCCGTTCACCCAACATAATTTTGGTAGAGGCTCATCTGAACAACATGTCTATGAAGTTTGATTAAATTGGCCAAAGGTTGGCATTTAAAGCAAATTGTTGTTTTTCTGTTTTTTAGCTTTAGTATCCATTTTGTTCATGGGTGCAAAACCGTTTTAGACTTTGGTAGAGTGTAACCTAAGGAATATTTCTGTGAAGTTTGAGTGAAATTTACCCAAAGCAATAGGCAAAGTTGTCGTTTTTAACCGCACCTGAGCCGAAGGCTCAGGGGGAGCTATTGTGATCACTCACCGTCCGTCGACGTCTGTCCGTCCGTCAGTCCGTCCGTCCACAATTGCTTTAAAGGACATCTCCTCATAAACTTCTGAACATATTTTGACCAAACTTGGCAGAAATGATCTTTGGGTGGTCCTCTCTCAAAGTTGTTCAAATAATTCTATTCCATGCAGAACTCTGGTTGCCATGGCAACGAAAAAGAGAAAATAAGAAAACACCTTTAAAAATCTTCTTGTCTGAAACCAGAAGGCCCAGGTCTTTGGTATTTGGTATGAAGCTTCATCTAGTGGATCTCAACCAAGATTGTTCAAATTATAGCCCTGGGGCCAAAAATGCACCCGCGCCGGGGTACCAACGTAAAGGCTTATTGAGAATTTGAGAGATCTAATTCAAGGTAATGTTGGTTGGTGTCTGATGCTCTGTCTCTGGTCGGGCCCATCGGAGTCTAACTGTTGGTTTTCTTTTGCTCCAGCATTTCAGTGGTTGCTTGCTGTCGAGTCCTCACCGTTGTCTCACCTCTGTGGTTCTTTGATTATTTGTGTTCACGGAGATGTTGCACTGATGAGTTAGGAGACCTTCATGCGGACTGAACAAATTATTTGTCTAAATCGCGGCGGAAGTAAGGGCGAGGATTGTGGCCACGTAAAATCGATTTAAGCCCCCCCCCCCCAGTGGAAATCTTTCCACTGGCCGTTCCAAGGCGGTTCTGTGGCAATTAATTTATGTTGTTGTTTGTTACTTACTGTGTGTATCACTTGTGCCTTTTAATTTTGGATGGCCATGTGGCCATTTTGTGGGAAAGTAACTGTCCTTATGGCCTTCCTTTGTTTAGGTTTCCATTATGGTCTTGTCGCTTAATGTTTGTATTTCTTTCCCTTTGGTGTCTTTGATGGGGCGAGTAAGTTAATTGTATCAATTCCTGGTCTTTGTTTTACTTCTACTTTACATAGGGTTCTATAGGGAAAACCTTTAAAAATCTTCTTGTCTGAAACCAGAGGGCCCAGGTCTTTGATATTTGGTATGAAGCTTCGTCTAGTGGACCTCTATCAAGATTGTTCAAATGATAGCCCTGGGGCCAAATATGCCCCAGAGCTGGGGCCCACTGGTTTACCATAGGCTTATATAGGGAAAATTTTTAAAAAGCTTCTTGTCTGAAACCAGAAGGCCCAGGATTTTGATATTTGGTATGAAGCTTCATCTAGTGGACTGATACCAAAATTATTCAAATTATTACCCTTTGGCCAAAAAATACCCCCACGTGGGGCCCCACTGATTCAAATTATAGCCCTAGGGCCAAAAATGCCCCCGCGCCAGTAGGCCCACTGGTTTTGTATAGGCTTATATAGGGAAAACCTTTAAAAATCTTCTTGTCAGAAACCAGAAGGCCCAGGTCTTTGATATTTAGTACGAAGCTCCGTCTAGTGGACCTCTACCAAGATTGTTCAAATTATTACCCTTTGGCCAAAAATACCCCCACGTGGGGCCCCACTGATTTTACATAGGCTTATATGGGGAAAACCTTTAAAAATCTTCTTGTCTGAAACCGGAAGGCCCAGGTCTTTGATATTTGTTATGAAGCTTCATGTAGTGGACCTTTACATGTACCAAGATTGTCCAAATTATAGCCCTGGGGCCAAAAATGGCCCCGCCCCATGGCCCACTGGTTTTACCTAGGCTTATATAGGGAAAACATTTAAAAATCTTCTTGTATGAAACCAGAGGGCCCAGGTCTTTGATATTTGGTATGAAGCTTCGTCCAGTGGACCTGT
Source organism: Lucinisca nassula (assembly GCA_963580285.1). Classification (NCBI taxonomy): domain Eukaryota; kingdom Metazoa; phylum Mollusca; class Bivalvia; order Lucinida; family Lucinidae; genus Lucinisca; species Lucinisca nassula. The sequence goes on from OY757015.1 coordinate 104,930,517, forward strand.
ATCAAGATTGTTCAAATTATAGCCCCGGGGCCAAATATGCCCCAGCGCTGGGACCCACTTGTTTTACATAGGCTTATAAAGGGAAAATCTTTAAAAATTTTCTTGCCTGAAACCAGAGGGCCCAGGTCTTTGATATTTGGTATGAAGCTTCATCTAGTGGACCTCTACCAAGAGTGTTCAAATTATAGCCCTAGGGCCAAAAATGCCCCCGCGCCAGTGGGCCCACTGGTTTTGTATAGGCTTATATAGGGAAAACCTTTAAAAATCTTCTTGTCAGAAACCAGAAGGCCCAGGTCTTTGATATTTGGTATGAAGCTTCATCTTGTGGACTGATACCAAAATTATTCAAATTATTACCCTTTGGCCAAAAAATACCCCCACGTGGGGCCCCACTGATTTTACATAGACTTATATGGGGAAAACCTTTAAAATCTTCTTGTCTGAAACAGGAAGGCCCAGGTCTTTGATATTTGGTATGAAGCTTCATGTAGTGGACCTTTACCAAGATTGTTCAAATTATAGCCCTGGGGCCAAAAATGGCCCCGCCCCATGGCCCAGTGGTTTTTACCTAGGCTAATATAAGGAAAACATTTAAAAATCTTCTTGTATGAAACCAGAGGGCCCAGGTCTTTGATATTTGGTATGAAGCTTCGTCTAGTGGACCTGTATCAAGATTGTTCAAATTATAGCCCCGGGGCCAAATATGCCCCAGCGCTGGGGCCCACTTGTTTTTTCGTAGGCTTATAAAGGGAAAATCTTTAAAAATTTTCTTGCCTGAAACCAGAGGGCCCAGGTCTTTGATATTTGGTATGAAGCTTCGTCTAGTGGACATGTATCAAGATTGTTCAAATTATAGCCCCGGGGCCAAATATGCCCCAGCGCTGGGGCCCAATTGTTTTACATAGGTTTATAAAGGGAAAATCTTTAAAAAAATTCTTGCCTGAAACCAGAGGGCCCAGGTCTTTGAAATTGGTATGAAGCTTCATCTAGTGGACCTCTACCAAGATTGTTCAAATTATAGCCCTAGGGCCAAAAATGCCCCCGCGCCAGTGGGCTCACTGGTTTTGTATAGGCTTATATAGGGAAAACCTTTAAAAATCTTCTTGTCAGAAACCAGAAGGCCCAGGTCTTTGATATTTGGTATGAAGCTTCATCTTGTGGACTGATACCAAAATTATTCAAATTATTACCCTTTGGCCAAAAATACCCCCACGTGGGGCCCCACCGATTTTACATAGGCTTATATGGGGAAAACCTTTAAAATCTTCTTGTCTGAAACAGGAAGGCCCAGGTCTTTGATATTTGGTACGAAGCTTCATGTAGTGGACCTTTACCAAGATTGTTCAAATTATAGCCCTGGGGCCAAAAAATGGCCCCGCCCCATGGCCCACTGGTTTTACCTAGGCTAATTTGGGGAAAACTTTAAAAATCTTCTTGTCTGTAACCAGAAGGCCCAGGTCTTTGATGCTTGGTATGAAGTTTCAACTGATGGGCTTCTACCAAGATTGTTCCAATTATAGCCCTGGGGCGAAAAATGGCCCCGCCCCATGGCCCACTGGTTTTACCTAGGCTTATATAGGGAACACCTTTAAAAATCTTCTTGTCAGAAACAAGAAAGGCCCAGTTTCAACTGATGGACCTCTACCAAGATTGTTCCAATTATAGCCCTGGGGTCCAAAACTGGCGCTGTCCCAGGTTTTACATAGGCAAATATAGGGAATACATTTAAAAGTATTCTTGTCTGAAACCAAAAGGCCTAGATCTTGGATATTTGGCATGACGCTTGCTGTTTCATTTAGTGGACTTCTACCAAGATTGTTCAAATTATAGCCCTGAGGCCAAAAATTATCCCCCAAAGGACCCACATGTAAATCTCTTACCTCAGGTGAGCGATATAGGACCATCATGGTCCTCTTGTTTTCTATTTTTAGCTCTGGCAGCATGTTGTTCATTGGAGCGGAACGATTTTAGCTATATTGCAAGGTTTTTATCTTTAGCTCTGGGGGCCATCTTGTTCATCAGAGTGGAACAAATTTTTTCATTTTGGTAGTGGGTCTCCTAAGCAACATTCCTATGAAGATCGATTGAAATTGAACTAAGGGTTTAGGAGCAGTCGGCTTATAAAGCAAATAGTTAACATTTTCTATCTTTAGCTCTGATGACCATTTTACTCATCAGAGCTGAATGTTTTAACTATTTTGCGTTGCATTGTTACCCGCAACTTTCCTTAAGTTAATCAAGGGGACGTAACTCAGCTATCAAATAATCTTCCAATATAGCCATCCGATCTGACCAATTTTAAACTCGTCCGAGATTTGATGCATGTCACTGTTATCTGTAAGTTTCATTAAGATCCGACAAAAAATGAAGAAGCTACGCTGTTCACAAGATCAAAAATGGCAGTTTTGTAAATCAATGGGATGTAACTAAGCTAATATTGGTCATGTCGCACTATCACACCTTTCATTCTCCTACAATCATACAGTATTCTTGCACAAACAGTGCATCTTCACATAGTACTGGTGAGAGGATGTTGCAGGGGTGTCTAGCAGTATAGACAGACAGATATAGCCTTTGACTACACGTACACCCATTGTCTGCGCACGTCATAATATTCTATCATTGACAGTGCTGACGACATTGCAGGTACACTGTGCCACCGACTGCATGGGTAACAAGCCGTTTCGTCCAAAGACTTTCCCCCACTGGACGTTCCCCCGCCCCTAGTCGTTTCGCCCCATTTTTGGCCCCCAGTCGTTTCACCCCATTTTTGGCCCCCAGTCGTTTCACCCCCAAACCCTGTTCGTTTCGCCCCCGAAACAATTCCCCCTAGTCGTTTTGTTTAGAAGATTTTTAAACTGAGAGAGAGAGAGTGAGAGAGAGAGAGAGAGAGAGAGAGAAAAAGAGAGAGAGAGAGAGAGAGACCGAATTGTTCGAAGCACATGTACTTTTAATGAGTATAAATTAGGAATTATGAGAAGTAAATTACCTGTTTTGATAAAATACCATGATTCACCTTGTTTATTTGGTTTGACTCATTTGACCCATTAATCACGCAATTAATGCAATTTATGATGAGGTGTGAAAAACGTGCTCTACTTTGACTGAGATTCGAAAAATTCCATTGCTGAGAGAATTAATCATAATCCCGGAAAAAATACATTGCTGAGAGAATTTATCATAATCCCGGAAAAAAAGAAAAAAACAAGAAAGAAAGTAAACATCTTTAGTACCATATATCTCTTCAGCACCTTAACCAGTTCTGTTTTAAATTAGTTAGTTGGTTCGTTAACAGTGTCGGCGAAAAACGATTAATGGCGGAATGAAAATGCGTGCTCTATGAAAAAATTAGTGTCTTTATCTCTTTTTCACATATAAATTTATTTAGTTATAGTTTTGTTCATTCTATAACCGTTTTAAGTATTTAATGTTTTTAGACCACACAAATTACCATTGATGCTCGACTTTCTTGATTATTTATTTATTTATTTATTTATTTATTTATTTATTTATTTATTACCAGTACTAATTTAACTTTTAGTCGGTTGTGCCTTCCATGTCGAACCAAATATCAGTGAAGCTACATGTTCGTGTTTATTTGAATAATGTTGATCAATGTGTTGGTGTTTTCTTTCTTTTCTTTTTTAATTGTACTCTGAGAGAAATACTTTAATGGTCATTCAGACGCTCGGTCTGTCCAGGAGAACTTTGATTTGATAAAGTCTTTCATTCAAGCTTCGTCCGAAAATCATATCCCCTCCAAAACTAGCAGTTCTGTATCTTCAATTCCTTGGATCACACCAGAAATAAAAAGAAAAATTCGGAGGAGAAATAAGATTCATGCTAAGGCAAAAAAATTGGGAAGTGGTAAACTCAGAGCAAAATTTGAAAACTTGAGACGAGAAATTAAAAATGACATCAAAAATCAGCATGATCAGTGTGTAAATAACTTGGTAGGTGATGTAAAGGCAAATCCCAGAGACTTCTACATGTATATCAATAGCCAGAAGAAGATAGGCAAGGTATCCCACCCCTTAATATAAGAGGAGGGAACGGGGTCGCTGAATCGGACTCTGAAAGGACAGAGGAATTGGTTGGTCAATTCAATGATGCATTTAATAAATCTGAGTTCAACGAGGTTCCATTGACTGGAAGATCGGCCCCTTTCATGTAAAATATTGTTGTATCCTCTGCGGGAGTGATCAAGTAACTTAAAGGCTTGAACCCTTCTAAAGCTTTAGGGCCTGATGAGCTTCATCCTAGAGTCCTGAAGGGACTAGCAAACGAGTTAGGTCCAGTTTTTGCTCATCTTTTCCAACAATCCCTCGATACGGGTGAAATTCCCCAAGAATGGCTCCTAGCGAACATCTGTCCACTTTTCAAAAAAGGGGACAGGGCTCTTGCTCGTAATTATCGCCCGTTGTCACTGACCTGTGTTCTATGTAAATTGCTTTAACACATAGTCTGCTCAAACATCATGGCCCACTTAGATGAACATAAACTTTTGTCAGACAGACAACATGCATTTAGGAAAAGGCATAGTTGCGAAACTCAGTTGAGCACGGTTATTAATGATTGGGCAAAAATCCTGGACAAAGGGGGCTGGTGGACACATTTATTCTGGACTTTGAGAAGGCTTTTGACACCCCTCCTCATGAGCTACATAAATCCAAATTATTTGGTTATGGAATTGGAGGGAAGACTCTTAAATGGATAGATTCCTTCCTTTGCTACAGAAAACAGCGTGTTGTTGTTAATGGTGAATCTTCAGTATGGGCGCCAGTTTTGTCTGGAGTCCCACAAGGGACTGTTCTTGGTCCTCTATTGTTCTCCCTGTACATCAATGATATTTCCACTGACATTGACCCAGAAATAAGGCTGTTCGCAGATGACTGTGTTTGTTACCGTGAAATTAGAGATACAGATGACTCACTGAAACTTCAGGCTGACATTGATAGATTAGGATGTTGGGCCAGAAAATGGGGCATGAGATTTCAACCAGTTAAATGCAATATTATGCAGATAACAAGGAAGAGATCTAATAAAGTTGAGGCTTCTTACACCTTAGAGGGAACGGTCCTCGAAAATGTGAATTCCATTAAATACCTTTGCGTGACAATCACTCACGATTTGAGATGGAATACACACATTAGCAATATGTGTACAAAGACGAATAGAACACTTGGTTTCCTGAGGCGAAATCTTCATCAGTGTCCTCAGGATGTGAAAGAGACAGCATACAGGGGACTTGTTCGTCCAATCTTGGAATATGGTGGTTGCATCTGGGACCCAAGCGGAGTGATCCTTAATGAAGAAATTGAAAAAAAAGTCAGAATAGAGCTGCTAGATTTGTAACTGGAAATTATTGCTTTGAAACTGGGAGCATGACTGGAATTCTAGGAAAATTAAGATGGGAGTCTCTCAAGAAAAGGAGAAGAGACAGTAGGCTCATACTCTTATACAAAGGTCTAAAGGGTGCTGCCAGCATTCCAACAGATGACCTTGTTCCCCCGGCTAGGCACTGTAGAAATTACCATTCAATGACGTATCAGACCCTTACTGCAAGAACGGATATTTATAAAGAATCGTTCTTCCCCCGAACCATTAGAGATTGGAATGCCCTTCCCGATTCTATTATTTTGACGGCTGAAGGTGCTGAGGATTGTGTAGCTAAGTTTACCTCTTTGGTTAGAGCTACATGTAGGGACTAACTTCCCATATCACAGGTCCTGGTGTATGAATGTCATTTGACGTGTCACCAGTAACAATTCTGATTCTGATTCTCTGTTTTGTTATTACATTTTATCAAACCTGACAAAATACCCGTGGAGCTTTATATTGCAAACATAGATTGTGGATCTTCGTTACAGCCGCCATATCGAGGCGGTTCTAACAAGTACTTACAGCATATGACTTTGAATGTAAATAAGAAAAAATATAATGAACAAAACCCCAAAATTGAATAAAACAATAAATCCAGTAACAGACGAGAAAGTGACCATTTTCCCTTGACCTTGAATGTTACTATCGAAACACTTCCTTACGTTAACATGTCTATGCAATATAATGTGATTGTTTACAATGATGGAAATTGTTTGAAGAAAACAATCCCAATAATTTTAGTGTAACAAGTCTTAGTTACAACTCCCCGAGTGGCTAATTTTAAGGCCCGGTAACTATGGATAAGTTATCCTTAGGCTGACGTGGTCATGGGTCGTTTCGCCCGTGAGTCGTTTCGCCCGTGTATCATTTCGCCCGGGTCGTTTCGCCCTGGGTTGTTTCGCCCAAGGGTCGTTTCGCCTCAATTTGGCGGGTCGTTTCGCCCATATTTTTATTTAGGCCCTATGGATTGAGGTAAGGTATGTTTTGGTTTATAAAGGATTCTAGGGAAAATGGGGAGTCTTTGTGCTCTGGCCTTTTTATTCAGTATATGTTGCTTATGTACGCTATATTGTAATATCTTCGTTCGGTGCAGCTGCTCTGAATGCCAGGGTGTTCTGAATGCCAGGGTGCTCTGAATGCCAGTGTGCTTCAGGAATGTGGTGCTGGAATTTCTCCCGTGCTGGCCTTTATCTTCAAGAGGATCCGTGCATAAGTGGATTAGCTCATGACTCTCTGGGCGCTCACAACAAGTTGAACTTGATGGCCAAGGATCTGATCCCAGTCCCTGGTATCCCCCAAGTTTTGGTCCTTGGACCGATCCTTTTCATGGTATTCATTAATGATCACATGGCCTGGATCGACTAGCACAGTGTGAGTCCGATTGGCAGATTAAGTCCCATGTGGCCAAATGTCATTCAATGACTTTTCGCTGTAAAATAGGGTTTAGGGGGTCTTCATACATAGGCTTGTTAACAGTATTATTTATTTCCTTCACGTCCGGCGGTACGTTCACCCGTCCAATCATCCGTCTGCCCAAGCACCATTCCATCCATTCAGTTATCTATCTATCTATCTATCTATCTATCTATCTATCTATCTATCTATCTATCTATCTATCTATCTATCTATCTATCTATCTATCCCGTCCGCTCAAATATTCGCACGTCCGCCCGCCGTCCGTCTTCCCACGCACAGGTCCGTCCGTTTACCCATTCATTCCGTTTCACGTTTTACCCATCCGTCCGTTACCCATCCATCCCGTTTGCCCCCCCCCCCCCCCCCCCCTAGAAAAATATTATTGGGGCGAAACGACTCACGGGCGAAACTACACACATCAAAAACCTCGAATTAACCCATCCCTAAATCGAGGCTAAACCATTCAGAGCGAAAAGATACGGCGAAGCGGCCCACGGGCGAAACGAACCGGATTCGGCTGACTTGACAGGGGCCGATGATGCTACTTAAATATTTGCCTCTTCTCACCGCTGTCCTGTTAATAATAAATAAAATTTCTACAGTGGAAATTCGTTTGACCTTGGAAAGTGGGCGAAACGACGAGGGTGACGAAACGACCGTGGTTTATACTGAGTATGACATAAACGCAAAGCAAAGTCGACAGGTCCCGCGTAAATATATCTATATAACATGCGGCTATGCATGGTCTGCGAGACCACATGGCGCGATTTAGGGATTCCTTCCTTTCCTCTGACTTCACTCGCATGTCAGTCAATGCCTTGTGGACCAATTGCAAGACCGAGCTCACGACGGTCATGGAAAGGTATATACCAATAAAAAATTACCAAAACAAAGCATTGTGTACCATGGAAAAACATCTAATCAGAAGGCGTAATAGAATGTACTTTCGTACTCGGAAGTCTAACAATCCAGACGAGAAGAACCATTACAAATGGTTCAGAGCACATGTACAATTAAGGTGTAACTATACCAAATTTAGTGACACAGAGGCCTTTCTGATATTTAATCTTCATCAGTATGTCTAAACCCCAAAGTTTTGAAACCGAAACGGATGATGGACAAGACTCGGCAAACACAGCACATCCCCCTCCGAGCAAACACCGGCCGACGTAGCCCATGAGACATGTCAACCGGAGGTATCAGGCAAGAGACGCCCGATCCAGATAGGCGTGCCCCACCGAGCCAATATCAGCAAACATGGCCCAAGCTCCAAGGAAGTCCCGGGTATCAGGAAGGAGATGTCCAAAGTAGCGAGACTTGCAATATTTAAAACATAACAAAACGTGGCAACCAAATCCGCTAAGATACATGTCTCACCTGACAAGTCAGTCTTAGTTTTAGAAAAATTAGAATTTTATACTGCAAACATTAAAGATATGATATAGTTATTTAAATCAGTACTTGAGTGCTGCCGTCAACACAGCAGTATCAACCTCAGCACTAAAGAACTGATACTGAGCTGATGATACCCTCGGGGACGAAAGGTAATTAGAGTTGCATATATATATTGGAAGCATGTTCTAGCATCTTTACCTTTGATGATGAAAGTATTGATCCCGAGGGCCCACAGAAGAATGGAAAAGAAAAAAAAGGACATTTGTAATGCCCCTGGAAAAAAAAGAAGCATTTGGGATGACCTCAGTTAGGGAAAATAGAATTTTGAAAACCGAATCGCGCGATAAGGCAAATATATGTAATAAGCAGTTTCACTCAGCGTTTACGCGTGCAGCTGACGGTGAGTGAGCTATCGTCAAAAGGTAAAAGCCCGTTCCCCTCTATGGGGGACATAACAGTTGACCCAAAGGGGGGTCGCAAAACTGTTGGACAAACTCAACATACATAAGGCATCTTGGCCTGATGGTCTGCATGCCAGGGTGCTTAAGGAATGTAGTGCTGAAATATCTCCCTTGCTGCCCTTTATCTGCAATGAATCAGTTGCTCAGGACACTGTACCAGATGACTGACAAACGTTACTCCGGTCTTAAAGAAATGAGAAAAATATAATGCTGCAAACTACAGACCGGTGTCGCTCACATGTATCTGTTGCAAAACCCTGGAGCATATATTAGTTAGCAACATCAACAATCACCTAGCCTCTGAAAGCATTCTTGCTGACTGTCAACACGGTTTCCGAAGCCGGAGGTCTTGTGAAACACAATTGGTTCAATTCTACCATGACATGGTAAGCAATCTGGATGAGGCCATTAATCGTGGTCACAAACAGACATCAACGGTAATATAATTTACATATTCACACCAGGGCTTACTTCCTTCACATTTGTGCAGCCTTTCAATGTGCGGTCTATGGCATAATTCTGTCGTGGCTTTAGCTATCTTTGCTAATACACTAGCCTTAATGATATAGCTAATAAAAGAATAAATGTCACTGGTATCCTAAAACGCATACCCCTGAGTCTCAATCTTACACTGTACGGGCTTTGAACTCCTCTGCGGTCTTGGCATTCACCGCAGAATAGGGAAGACTGTTCCATCGAGGAATAGTACTAGGAAAGAAAGAATTTTTCAGGGAATCGCAGGGCAGATGTTTGCTGGGACCCATTCTTTGGGAATTTCACCCGTATCGAGAGATTGTTGGACAAGATGAGCAAAAAACTGGACCTCACTCATCTGCTAGTTCCTTCAGGAATCTAGGATGAAGCTCATCAGGTCCTAAAGCTTTCGATGGATTCAAGTCTTTAAGTAACTTGATCACTCCCGCCGAGGATACAACAATATTTTCCACGAAAGGGGCCGATATTGCAGTCAATGGAACCTCGTTGAACCCAGTTTCATTAACCACATCATTGAATTGACCAACTAATCCCTCTGCCCTTTCAGAGTCCGATTCAGCAACCCCGTTCCCTCCTCTTTTATTAAGGGGTGGGATACCTTGCCTGTCTTTCTTCTGGCTATTGATTTATCTGTAGAAGTCTGTGGGATTTGCTTTTACATCACCTACCAAGTTATTCACATACAGATAATGCTGATTTTTGATATCATTTTTATTTCTCGTCTCAAGTTTTCAAATTTTGCCCTGCGTTTACCACCTCCCAACTTTTTGGCTTAGCATGAATCTTATGTTGGGCACGAAAATGGGGCATGAGATTTCAGCCCGTTAAATGCAATATTATGGAGATAAAAAGGAAGAGAACAAATAAAATTGAGGCTACGTACACCTAAAAGGGAACGGCCCTCGAAAATGTGAATTCCATTAAATACCTTGGTGTGACAATCACACACGATTTGAGATGGAATACACACATTAGCAACATGGGTACAAAGGCGAATAGAACACTTGGGTTCCTGAGGCGAAATCTTCATCAGTGCCAGACAGCATATATACTGCTGTTAAAACTTGGAGCATGACTGGAATTCTAGGAAAATTAAGATGGGGGTCTCTCAAGAAAAGGAGAAGAGACAGTAGGCTCATACTCTTATACAAAGGTCTAATGGTTGCTGCCATCATTCCAACAGATGACCTTGTTCCCCCAGCTAGGCACTGTAGAAGGCACCATTCAATGGCTTTTCAGACACTTACTGCAAGAACTGACATTTATAAAGAATAATTCTTCCCACGACCATGAGATATTGGAATGCTCTTCTCGATTCGATTATTTCGACAGCTGAAGGTACTGATGATTGTGTAGCTAAGTTTACCTCTTCGGTTAGAGCTAGGGACTAACTTCCCATATCACAGGTCCTGGTGTATGAATGCTATTTGACGTATCACCGTTAACATTTCTGATTCTGATGCTTATCGCTATAGGACTGGTATAGGTCTACGATACTGAGAGTTGCTTACTTTTGATGCCCTTGTTTGTGTTGACGCTATTGCTGGTGTCAAGTACCTATCTTTATTAATAGAAAATGTATCAGAATGTATCTGAACAACAGAACAGAACATATACTTTATTCTCTCAGATCATTGTTCATGATATATGGGGTATACATGCATTTTATAACAAAAACACACGGCGGCTAAGATGCTACACGTAACAAAGTTTACATAACACTGTATTTACTCGGCCACAATATCCAAAATTTACTTTGACTCAAGCAATTGTTTGGAATATTAGCGCTTGCGAAAACGAGAGTAAGCTATGGTATACACATCTGTGTCATATAATAGTATATGTATTCTTGAGAATTTTTATTTGATATTTATCTGGAAGTATATTTTAAGCTGGGTTAAATATCCCCAGACAAAATACAGATTTGGAGAGAGAGAGAGAGAGAGAGAGAGAGTAAAGATAATACATAGACAAATATTCACCAAACTGTCATTTTCAGATGGCAAACATCAATACATTCCAACGATTTCAGTAAATATTTCTTAAGCTTTCGTGTATTATGTTACGTATTTCATTCATAGCACGGTCAACTGCAGACAATAAATCTCAATGGTCAATCAGCAGTTGCCTGACGATGGAAATCGGTCAATAATAAAACCGCTGGCCAATGAAGCGGCAAACAATTTATCACATGTTCAAGAAAATTGTTTCATTCACGTTTTTCATTGAGGTACGTGGATTGAAAATAGTGAATGGACTTCTCAAACTTCTTCGGCGACCAGTAAATTATACAGATACACGAAAGCTTACAGAAATTATGAAACCTTATGATAGAAGAAGGTTAAAGAGGACTGCTCACGACGGGCCTCTAAAGACGGTCACTGTAGCTGTTTAAGCATGTTACCATAGTTACCAACGCTACTTCTATTTCGCCATCGCCGTCAGGTCCATCGAGCAGCTCTCCACCTGCTGAATCTGAGTTAACATAGGGATGCCAAATGAGTGATGCATATTCAAGTTGATGGCAAACCAATGTTTTACATGCAGCGAAACGACTAGGTGTGTAGGGGGTGGGGGAACGACCATGAAGGAAACGTCTTGGGGCGAAACGACTAGGGGCGGAAGTGGTTTGGGGGCGAAACGACACGGTTACCCTACAGTGCGAAAAGGACTCCTTTTCGCGAAAAGGAGTCCCCTTAAATGCGAAAAGGACTTTTTTTTATACGAAAAGGACTTTTGTTGAGGACGAGATGGGACATGGATGTTCTTGTTGAAATATCTTTCATTAAAATTATTTCATTTTGATGACGTTCCGTACATTTTGATAGATTTTGGATTTAACGGCCCGTCAACCATATTTAGATCATTTTGGAGAGGTTTCTTCCAATTTTGTGGGACTTGTGCCCGACATTGAGATATAATGACATCCCATGGCCTGCTGCCGAAATGAAACCAAAACGGTTTATAAATATAAACTCGAGCAGGCGTTTATAACCTGTTAATTACCAGTACACATGTGCGCGGTCGCTTTCAGCTCTGCATTGAAGTATTGTGCAGCCCACCTATTTCATAAAGCCCAAATGGGCGGGGGGCTATGACAGTTATAAAGGTAATCTTTCAAAGCAATTATGTGGCCCTTAAAAGGGCCATTATGATATTTTTCTTTTTACTGGCGGTGCCGGTAACTACAGAATATTCTTCTGATTCTGTTTCCGTACTTCCTCATACCGCTGTTACGGCGAAGTTTTTCCGACGCGTCCATATGGACGAGGTCTGTGTCGTAGTCCTTCGGAAAGACAACATCCTTGAACTCTGCAAATTGGCTGTCGTACCTTTCCCTCAGCAGGTCATTTATTATATGCCTCTGTCGGTCGAATTCTTCCTTTGTCAAACCGTCCCTGAACCCACCCCTAGTCTGTATCTCGCCAACGTACACCAATCTGACTCGACGTCGACTGTAAAGCTGGTCTACCAATTTAACAATTCGTCTGTATATTTCTTCTGGCTCGGATCTTGTTGTAATGTCGTTCCCGCCGACATTGATGAAGCACACATCGGCTTCTCGACGTAGACATCGTTTCCACAGACTGTCGTTCATAAGGTTGGTACGTAGGCCTCCTTGGTCATAGAAGCAGACGCTGCCCGAAACATGCAGGTCGCCGTTACAGTAGAATCGTAGTCTTTTGATATAGCTATCCCCGAACAACGCACAAGTCGCCATCTTCATAGCAAGGAATCAGAAAACTGATGACAAAAAGAGCAGAAACCAGCTTAAATGCCCTCAATAAAATTCACTCACACGAAAGTGACACTTAAGTGATTAACGTTGGCACATAAGTGAATACGATCTGTCACTGATTTATCGATCATTGATTAAATCAAGCATATTGATTTAATAAATAAGCATATTGATTTAATTGATAAGCGTATTGATTTAATTAAGAATTATTAAACCGGTTTAAAATTTCATCACGTGAACTAGTCCTTGAAATGAACACCCCTAATCCCCACTTTATAATAGACAAAAATGGGGTTTAGGGGGTATTCACGACCTATGATTGCAGTAGAAATAAGAAAATAAATATCACGCATAGCCATATCGGATATATCAAAATGTCGCACGGACGTGTTATCGTAAATCCCACTTTATAGAGAGAAAACTGGGTTTACGGGGATATTAAATATTTTTCTTATTTCTGCTCCAAGACATCATGCAGCCAAAATATTTTTTAAGCCCCGAAGGGCGGGGCGGTGCTTCTAACGAGCACCCACGACCTAATGAGATATTAAATAATAAAAAAATAAATAAATCATCACGAAAACACGCCTATATAATTGTGAAATTTACTTTTATATACTGTAAACCCGATGTTTACGGGGATATACCTTATTTTTTCTTATTTCTGCAATAAAATATAGATTGTGGGTACTCGTTGATACGGTTTTTATGAGCACACACAATCTATATTTTTAAGTTGAAAGACTATCGGTCTCTTCCTTCCTTCGTCTTTTCGTCTCTCTCTCTCTCTCTCTCTCTCACTCTCTCTCTCTCTCTCTCTCTCTCTCTCTCTCTCTCTCTGCGACGTCTTCCTGTCTCCGTCGGCCTTGTGATTGCAGATCAAAATAAATACATCCGTGGACAAACTGCGTACAGGTAGATTATAATCCGATGGACAGCATTACTTAATTAGATTAACGATGTAGTTAACTTCTTTATAATTGAATCAGATTGACAAACTGCGTACAGGTAGATTATAATCCGATGGACATCATTACTTAATTGGATTAACGATGTAGTTTAGTTCTTTATAATTGAATCGGAGTGACCTTCAAAGAAACAAAAATTAAAGGTATATACCGCTCCCCTTTGTCTTCAAAAGATAAATGAGCAATTTTAATTAAAAGTGAAACTGCGTTTAAAAGCATGTTTTCCACTCAGCCCTTACATTCGTTCATTTCACAATGGCGAAAACAGACTTATGTTCAGTTTGTTCTGATAAATGTGTTACGGATTGTATATTTTGTGAGGTCAGTCTCTCTATCTCTCTCTCTCTCTCTCTCTCTCTCTCTCTCTCTCTCTCTCTCTCTCTCTCTCTCTCTTTCACACACACACAGACAAAAAATTGATTTTTGCCAAGTTTCTTCTCGGCGAGTTAGTGCTAGAGAGTACCTACAATCTTTTCTGGGGTATTCGTTAGAACCGCTTCAATGTTTGACATGTAAATTCATTCTCATTAATGTCAACGTGCCGTATGATTACAGGTAAAAAACTTATAAAAGAATGCATACCGGAAAGAAACCATACGCGTGTCTAGGAAAAAGTATAGATTGTGGGTACTCGTTAGAACCGCCTAAATGAGGCAGTTTTAACAAGTATCCGAAATCTATGGTTTTGCCGTAATATTACAGGTAAAAAAACTTATAGAAGAATGCATACCGGAAAGAAACCATACGCGTGTCTTTGAACAAGTATAGATGGTGGGTACTCGTTAGAACCGCCTAAAAGAGGCAGTTCTAACGAGTATCCGAAATCTATATTTTTGCCGTAATATTACAGGTAAAAAAACGTATAGACGAATGCATACCGAAAAGAATTCATACGCGTGCCTAGGAAAAGTGTAGATGGTGGGTACTCGTTAGAACCGCCTCAATGAGGCGGTTCTAACGAGTATCCACGATCTATATTTTGTGCAGAAATAAGATTTGGAGCAGAAAAAAAAATAAAAAATTTTCAAAATGATTTCTTATATTAAATTAGACAGGTGGAATGAAGGGGCTTAAGACAGCAGCCGAAAGAGAGAAACTGTTCTTGAGAGATACGCCAGTTGATACTATACTTCACAGTGATTTCAGCAACTACAAACAAGATCCGGTCTCGAACTACATTATTTCAAATTATGGTTGTACAACAAAGACAGCCCTATTCAGTACAGGGGATGGTGACTGTTTGTTCAATTCAGTTTCGGTTTTGTTAGTCGGCGACGAATCCAAAAATTTTGAATTAATATACAGATGTTGTGTAGAAATGGTGACAAACAGATCGAAAATAATGAGCCATAGAGCATATAGCAAATTAGAAAAACTATCTCCTGATTATGACACAGATTGCCTTAACTGCGCCCAGCCGGGGATGTGGTCCTCTGTGTGGATGGTTATTGCATTATCAAACATGCTTAACATCCCACTGAAATCTGTTTATCCGACTATTAGCGGTACCAGATCCGCACCATTCAGGTCACTAAACTATCTGTTTAAGACACCATTCTCGGACCCAGAAAAAGGGGTCCTAACCATTATGTGGACAAATACTGTCGCACCACTTACAAATTCCTTTAGCATTCGACCTAGACCCGGGTCATTGTGGCCACCTAACCATTTCGTACCCTTGGTTGATGTACCTATGAAAGAGGAACTTCGAAATGAAGCTACTTGTAGCGACATGCCTATACAACCTTCTGTGGATTCGACAGAGATGCCTTCATCTGTCCACTCTCCAAACAGGTTTAATATCTTAAATGAAAACGAAGAATGTCGGGACATAAAGTAAGAACTGGTGACGAAATCCGAGACTAAAGCGACGAAAACTAATATAGGGGCGAGAGGTGGCCAAAACAAGAAAACAAAAGCATCAACCAAGAAATCTTCAAATAAAATTAAACTACTAAGACGCAAGATATTACCTCAAGTGCTGCTGCTGACGAAACAAAACAAGATAAACACGTCTGCGACACAATACTTCCCGAGGAAAGGGTTTTAGAATATGAACAAAGCAAAAACATCGGAGATCTGTCTACAATTTTAGAGGAATTAGATGATGCATTAACCACCGCGGCCAACAAACAGGAAGTCGAAGCTGTAGAGATAATTGTATATGAACCTGATGTTGATGCTGATAATGAACCTGGTATTGATGCTGATAATGAACTGGGCCTGGATGCTGATGATGAAACGGACAGCAACATTAAGAAAATGGACTTATAAGCAGAATGGGAACTGTTGTGTGAAAATGAAGATAATGAAGACAATAAGACTTCAGACGAAGAAGCAGAGGACACTTTTCACCCAGGCCCACTCGGAAATAAATACATGGAGATAAACTAAACTATCAAACTACTAGAAGGCCCTTATACCACGCTACATGAAATACCGATAGGAAGGAAAGACGGAATGTATTTTATTATTGACAATAGTAACAACATAGAGAGGCGAGGGAACGGAACGAAGTCAATATTTTGGGATGACTGTGGCGCATGGAAAAATGCCAGAACGCCTATAACATACTTTCTGCACAGAGACGGTCGACTGAAAACAATAGTGATGCAGAAACAAAACCAAGAAAAGGTATATTGCTGGGAAAAACAAGTCCAGAAAAAAGAGTATATATACCCCTGGAACCACAACCTAGTGAACATGAACTACTGGAAGTCCATAGGTTATATCAGACACTAGTTGCCACAGACCCGGAAAACAAGCAGTTTAAGCGAAGATTAACCTGGCTAGAAAAGGTACCAGAAGATATGCCTGCCATTCCTTCGAATGTAGCAGTGGTAGAATACATAGGAACTTTCCCTGCTAGGCTACAGCACAGAAATGTCAAGAAAAAAAAATAACAACGTCTTCCTTATGGCCTTCCTTTGTTTAGGTTTCCATTATGGTCTGGTCGCTTAATGTTTGTATTTCTTTCCCTTTGGTGTCTTTTATGGGTGGAGTAAGTTAATTGTATCAATTCCTGATCTTTGTTTTACTTCTACTTTTCATCAGAACAAAACATTCCGTTATCGCAGATTTGAAAACACAGCTGAAACACAATACAGTCAAAACTGTTGAAAGAAACATGAATGAAGAAACACAGGATGATTTTCAGAAACAGAGAAATGAGAAACAGCTCGACAACTTGAAATACAACATTAACCACAACAGAAAAACTACTGCCGATACTAATAATTTCGCTGATCAGATAATAAGCGTGGAAGAAATGACTAAAGACCACCCATTTGTCCAGAGTGTGAAACACATAACTGGAATAAACTGCCCCGTTGTAACACTATTTACGGACCAGCAAATAACAGATATCAAACGGTTCTGTTGTGTAGAGGGGGGGGGGCAGCGTTCTTTGCATTGACAAAACGTACAACCTAGGAGACTTCCATGTGACACCAACTGTTTACAAAGATCTCTCTGTAATTCGGCAAAAAACCAACGATCACCCACTTTGCTTTGGTCCTACTTTTCTACATACTTACTCATCAACCAAAGCCTACTCGTCATTCATGCACGACATTGCCGACAATTTGTCGGACAATGAATTGGGAGAATTAATTCTTGGCAGCGACGAGGAAGCGGCCTTTAAATCAGCTATATCTAGATGTTTTGTTGGAGCAACGCACGTGCTTTGCACGCGTCACTTAAAACAGAATGCAAACAAGCATTTAGAAGATCAAGTTGGGTATCC
This sequence comes from Lucinisca nassula, assembly GCA_963580285.1. NCBI lineage: Eukaryota > Metazoa > Mollusca > Bivalvia > Lucinida > Lucinidae > Lucinisca > Lucinisca nassula. The sequence goes on from OY757015.1 coordinate 104,948,118, forward strand.
GCTGAAAGAAAGACAGGAAATCATTTCCAAGATCTTCGACAAAGAGGGCCTTGCTGATACAAAAGACTGTGATACGTACCACGCACGCCTCACTGTTCTTAGACATATGATCGATGAAAAAGATTCTAAGGTCAGTGGCAGAAAATTCCGCCCTTACTTCGATGGCAAATTATTGCCATTATTGACAAAGCACGTCATTGAACCTGCGAGACTGAATAAAATCGCCATGAACTGGACAAACAACAATTCAGAGAGCGCAAACCACATTCTTAAACAAGCCACTAAATGGCGTCGGACCGATATGCCCAAGTTCATCCGTCTTTTACATAAAATTGTAGAGAGTGAACAAGTTGAAAGAACTTGAGCTATCCGCGGCACTGGGAATTATGTGTTAGCTTCTACACACCAACATCACGCGGTTAGTATCGACCACTGGGCCAATATCACAGAGGAACAAAGGGAGAAGCGGACAACACGCTTTCTCAGAGACAAAGGGAAATCAAATCCTAACGTCACCATATCGACCGACGGCACTAGAACCGTGCAAGTACCAGCTTCAGCCGGAAAGAAAAAGGGGCAGAGAAAACGTCCGAGGGCCGACAGAACGATGACACCGAAACCCAAAAGAAGACTTTTAAGTGAAAGTGACAATGCTTATCCCCCGTCGGGGATAGCATCATGTCACAAAACATGAGTTTGGTCTATGAGGCGGTGTATATCCCCCGTCGGGGATAACATCAAACGGGATTATATGGCGATGCGTATCCCCCGCCGGGGATAGCATCATGTCACAAAACATGAGTTTGGTCTATGTGGCGGTGAAAATCCCCCGTCGGGGATAACATCATCAGGATTATCTATAAATGGCTATATAACGTTTTTGTTGTGGCATGTTAATTGTTTTTGTTGTATCTCAGTAAGCGAATGCATGAATCTTAAAAGTATGTTCCATTAAAGTTCATCCAAGCGGACACATGACGTAATTGTGACATTTCTCGACTCAACGTCATGACGTTTATTCAACGTCAAATCACCGTCGGTGCGATGTCATTACGTTGATCTGACGTTGTCCTAACGACATGTGCCTCCTAGGATACGTAAGGTTGCGATTCAAGAACTTTCCCTGTGGGCACACAACGTGTATGTAACATCGAATCTACGTCAGTGAAACGTCATTACGTTGAAATGACGTTGCTTAAACGTCATTTGTTCGCTTGGTTCTTGTCAAAATAAGCAGATTGCTATTTTTTTCTACCATTCCATCAGCTACATATTCGCTTGCCGAGTCTCAACACATGTACAGAACCTGACTCCTCTCCTGTTGACATCTAATATGAATCCATTAACGCTCAGTATTGAGTTATGGAACGATTTCGATCAAATAATTTGTTGTTTATAATAAGGGAAAACTTGCATCTGAGAGATGTCAACAGGAGAGGAGAAAAGGTATGCGAAAAAACGGAGAAAGAAAAAAAAAATGTTTGTCAAAAAAAAAAAAAAAATAATAAATAAATAAATAAATAAAAAATAAAAAAATTATTAAAATAAAAAAAAATAAATAAATAAAAAAAGAACAATAAAATATAAAAAAATGGCTGGCAAATGGTTGCTACGAAACGACTACATGTATCTTGTTTTGTGGGTGACAAGTCCTAGCCACACCTCCACGTGTCACAGACTAAAAAAAACTGTGCGGTGCCAGCTGGTAACCGAGGATAAACTTTTATCCTCTGGCTGACGTGGCAGGGCGAAATATCAAGCTCCTTTTCACTAAATTGACAGATTTTTGAATGCAAAGACTCCTTTTCGCATTTTAGGCTAAATCCTTTTCGCGAAAAGGACTCCTTTTCGCGAATGGACTCCTTTTCGCACTTTAGGGTAACCCGAAACGACACGGATTTGCTACACGTACACTGTATCACTAGTTCCTTCTAGTGTTGTTTCAGGAAGTGAAGAAAAGTCTACGAATTTTATAATGATTTTTATGTTTTGCACAGCAGAATGATAATCATTAAGTGTCTTATTATCTTTATATGTTGCTTGACATCAGGTATGACTGCTAACTTTCTATATGGTCGCGGGACGTTTCGGTCCTGAGTCGTTTCGGTCCCCGGGTCGTTTCGGTTTAATAAAATTAAAAGGGCTTGTCCCTACGTTTATATATAATAGAAACGAAGGACGGAAACTGTTTCAGAGGTCTGATGATTTTCATTAAAAATCTCAACATCTATCAGAATTGTTACTGGTGACACGTCGAGGTCACGGTTCGAGGTCGGGTATAAAAGCCAAGGCCGGGCCGGGCCGAGCCGCCGAGCCTACCGAAAATTTTATTTTTAGTCTCTAGGTAAAAGTAAGATATATATTTTGGTGAATGTGGGACTAAATTATTATAAATTAGATATGTTATAACTACAAGTAGTTTCACTTATCTACATTGCTTATTTATCTTTAAATAACTGTTTTCCGAAATCCGGGGGTATAAAAGCCAAGGCGGCGAAAGAGTATTGACAATTCCGATTTTTTTTCAAATTCATCGGTTACATTTATTCTTTTTGGCCTTATGATATTTGAATTTGATTATACTTATTATGTGTTCGTGATAAAATCAAATATACTAATCAGAATCGCCTTAATTCATCGAATTTCTTATTTTATTTTTGTATCTATTTTTAGAATTGCCTTATTACAGGAAACGACCGAAAAGGACCGAAAGGGAGGGCACACAACGACCGAAATGATCCGAATGGAATGACGACCCATGTTGTTAGGTGACATCAGACTGTTATCCCAGTGGACAAAGTTTGTATATGCGACGTTGTTTCAATGATTGGTCTAGGACTTCAGGGTTTTACGACGTTGATTCGACGTCGTTAAAACGACACTGGGATACTTTGTATGGGAAATAAACAATCTTGTCCACCAAACTTTCTTTTGAAAAAAGTTTTTAAAAAATGTTCCCAGCAGGCACCCACGTTGAATCAAGGTTGAAACAACGTTGATTCAACGTTGTGTGCCTGCAGGGTTCTGTTTACTGCCAGTAGGAGCTTTTTACTGACTGATGTTCAGGAGGACGCGGGTTCGATATTTTCTTCAGTCATTCACTCCCTTCCACTTATTCAAGAAGGGCAGTTGTCAGTTTTTTTGCGAAAGAATGTGCACACTCATTTATAAGGAAACAATGGAACAGGACAACTCGTTCTAATTTTTAATTTCTACATCCGTCACACATCCACAGTAAGCTGTCTGACTGAAGCATATTAATAAGCAATAATAATACAATAGGTAAGTATCAAAACATAATTCATATGTCTAAAACATGATTAAGAAATATGATGAGTTTCATAAAGTTCTATCTTTAGTTCCTACCATTCAGATAGTATATTTAAATACCCTTATCATTTATCTGACATTGCCGTCCGTTGCGGTTCATTACGACGTGGCCTACATAAAACCAACAAAAATACGGTTATTTCAGATACTAAAAGGAATTGACTGGAATTATTACAATAAAAGGTTTAGAAAATACTTTTTTGGGGTTGTCAGGTACATTTTTTCACACATCCATATTTATTTCATTCAAATTCGATCAAAACGTACGATAAAAACCGCCTTGGCTTTTATACCCCTAAAAAAATGCAAAATTGCAATAAAACAAAAATTAGGGCACCAAAAAGAACAAAAACTATGCTGATTATCACATTTGATATAATTAACATTATCGTATTAAAATTTACCACTAACATTTCTTCTTCGGTTAGAATTCCGAAAAATAAAATCTTCGGATCGGCAATTTTTGGCTCGGCGGCTCGGCCCGGCCCGGCGCGGCCTTGGCTTTTATACCCGACCACGGTTCGAACCTGGGCCGCTACATACCAAAGTCGTTAAAAATGGTACAAGCTGTTCCTCGCTTGGCACTCAGATTTATGGGTAGAGCAAGGACTGGTTGACCCAGTGTCAGGATAATGTGACTGGGTGTGGTATCATGTAATGTGTCTGGGACATGATACTTCAGTCAGGCAGCACTATAAAAGTAAGCATTGAGCTCCCTGTCGCAACCAAACACTGTCGTGATATGACTGAAAATTTGTTGAAAGCGACATTAAACCCGAATTCACACACACACACACTGGTGACGCGTCAAATGACATTTATCAGGTCTGAGAGTTTAGCTATTTCTAAAGGCCAAGTGTTGAAGAGTGTTAGCTGAAATAAAAGGAAAGGAAACTTGGTGAAATGAGTTTAAACAGTGCGAAAAGAGAGTGTTAGAATACTTAAAAAATAAAAATAGAAATTGGTCTTTTAAGGAGAACTTCTCAGAATCAGAATTGTTTACATGTTTACATGCTTCTGAAGCATGAACCACCAGGGCAACAGGGCTTGAGATGTCATTTCATCTCAATGTCGGGTAAAAGTCCCACAAAATTGGAAGCAACGTCTCCAAAATGACCTTTACAGTGTTGACATAATTGCACGTTTTTGTGATGAGTCACAGGGATATTAAAACATGTCAGAAACATTTGTTGTGGGTTCTTGTTGGAATCAACTAATACCCACAACAAACATTTTAATCGATTAATAAAAAAATTGTACCCAAATTATCCGCAATAGGGACAATTAGTGGAGGAACTTTTCAGTTCAAAGAAAAAAAAAGAACATAAACAGTAATCTATAGTAAGCGGTGCATGGCTGAAATTTCCTGTCTCTATCCAAGAACATTAATCCCGACCGGACGGAGAGTGTGTAGCTGATAGATCCAGTACAGTTCCTTTATTTTTCGGGGGTTTGTACTCTTGGGGTCATCAGGATCTGATGACAAGATGTCAGTGATTTGAAATCTCATGTGTTCGAGGGTGTGGTCAGGTCGGTTGAAATGATTCGCCACCGGCGTGTCCCGTTTTTTTTTCGGGTGTCGCGCTGGTGTTCCGTCATTCGAACCTTCATTTCCCTTTTTGTTTCACCAACATATTGCATTTTGCACCTGGTGCATGTGATCATGAACACCAAGTTACGCGTGGTGCAGTGGCCGCGGAGTTTCGCTTGGTAGCGGTATTGTGTGTACGTACTTTAAATATTTTTGATTTGTACATGCAGTTGCAGTGTTTGCAGTCTGGAATTATACAGTCCTCCACAGGATTTCTCCTGATTTGACCACTCGCGCCTCTAGTTTTTGTGCTGAATGCAGCTCTCACAATTCTTTGTGAGATTTTGTTGCCTATTTTCATTGCAAACATCGGGGGTTCGTCAAAAAGCTGCGAATGGGTGATGCTAAGCAATGGCCATAATTGCAGTATTGCCTTTTTGAAATATTGTACACTCGTTCATGGGTTAGTACGAAGGGCATTCTGTCATTTTGGACGTTTGTGACTCTGGTGGGGTTTAAAAGATTTTCTCTGTTCGCTAGCCGTGCTTTTGCGCGGCTTTGTAACAATTCTTGGTGTGGATAGCCCCTTCTGATGTAGTAGTCCGTCAAATTTTTCGCATGGATATCATAGTCTGATATATTGCTACAGATCCTTCTAATTTGGAGGAATTGGCTGTAAGGGCCTGCCAGTTTTTGTGACCGCGGGTGATTTGATTTAAATTGTAAATAACAGTGTTTGTCTGTTGGTTTGCAGTATAGGTCAAAACTGATTTTGCCGTTATTATCGCAGCGTACCCGAGTGTCAAGGAATGTGATTTCCTTTTCAGAAAATTCAATGGTGAATTTTATTGTTCTGTGGAAATTGTTGCAGTGTTCGTAGAACAATTGTAGTTCTTGTTCTGTACCTGTCCATATCATGAAGATATCGTCAATATATCTAAGGTAGACGTATGGTTGATACGGGGCTGTTAGTAGCAATTTGCTCTCTAATTCGCCCATGAAAATGTTTGCGTATGACGGGGCTACTTTCGTACCCATCGCTGTTCCTCCGATTTGGAGGTAATGTTTATCTTCAAATTTGAAGTTATTGCAATGTAATACCAGTCTGAGGAGATACAAGATGCTTTGGTGCGTGATTTGGTAGGCAGGTTTGTGCCTTCTTAATGTCTTTGCGACCGCTACGAGTCCCTCTTGGTTCGGGATATTAGTGTATAGAGAAGTTACATCCAGAGTGACCAAAAAGAAGTTCTGTGGGAGGTTTTGTGTACCTTCAACCTTATTGATGAAATCTGTTGTGTCCTTAATGTAGGACGGAATGAGCTTTACAAACGGTTTGATGTGTTCATCTACAAAGCTACTGATTTTTTCATTGGTACAGCCGTTGCCGCTGATGATGGGTCTGCCGGGTACCGCACCGGGGGTTGTGCATTTATGTATTTTCGGTAATAGGTAGAACCTTGCCGTTCTGACGTTAGTTGGCATTAGCCCATTGTAGACCTTGTCAATTATTTCCTCCTTTTCATGTAGTTTGGTTAGGAGGGACATTACCAGGTTTTGGTGTTTCTCTGTGAGATCGTTGGGTGTTTGGACATAGAACTGATCGTTACTTAATTGTCTAAGTGCTTCTTTTTTGTAGTCATTACTGTTTTGTATTACAATGGCGGATCCTTTGTCGGCATGTTTTATTACAATGTTTCTGTTTAGACTAAGGTCATTCAAGGCACGTTGTTCCGCCGGAGTCAAATTATTTTGTTTATGTCGGGGCTGTTTGAAATGTACTAAGAATTGTTTGCAGATTTTGGCAAACGATTCTATAGTCTCATTTCTGCCCATAGGGGGCGTCCAGGAACTTTTTGCCTTGAATTTTCTTAACAGCAAATTCTCAAAATCTGTGTTGTTTTGGGAATTTGGTGCAAAGTCCTTAAAGAAATCTTTCAGACGTAGTTGTCTGATAAATCTTTCTAATTCTGAAGCGATTCGACCCAAGTTTAACTCATTAGAGGATGGACAGAAGTTCAGACCTTTCTCTAACACAGATATGTGTGTTTGAGAGAGGTTGACATTTGATAAAAAAGAAATTGACAACAAAGTCAGAGACGTATATTTCGTCATTTTTATTTTGGTTGCCAACGGAATTGTTGTTGCTATTTGCAACTGTGGCAAAGGGTTTTATAAAGTTCATTATATCATCTTGTTTGGACGGGTTGTCCGTTTCTCGTCTTTTTGGTATCAGCATTCTTCTTCCCTGGTTTGGCCCGGGTCTTGTTTCCGAAATCCGCCGCTGTGTGCCGCGATTTCTTCCGCGTCTGCCTCGGCCTTGGTTAGGACGATTCTGGCGCTGGGGTGCTGGGGCCCCCTTCGGGAGGGCAGCTGTTTCTTGTAACTTCTTCTCGTACTTCACGTGCGTGGTGAAGAGTAGTCTCTCCCGGATTTGGTTGAGCGCCTGGTCCACTTGGTCTCGTTGGTCGCTGTCGCACAGGCTTAGAAGTTTGTCTTGTGCTACTACATAGGCTGTTTCCAGTTTCTGGAGTCTGTTGGCGTGGTAGGAACCTACTAGTGTTGTGAACTTCATGGATGCTTCGTGTTGAGCCTCTTCCCAGAGCTTCATAAAGCCAGCGTCTTCCTGAATGCTTGAAGGTCGTAGTCTGACTGTGAGCCCATTAGGGGATATGTTCTTATTGGAACATTCTTGCAGGAACTCTGTTAGCTCTCTGGTTTTGATTAGCCTCGATAGGATTCGTCTGGCTTCTTTATAGGCCGGTTGGATCTGTGCCGGTAGTACGAGCGTCTTCCTCTTCTTAGACGGCTCCTCTCCCGAGTTGTTCTCCCTGGTCCTCTTCTTGGACATCTTCTCCAGGGAAATAACTGTAGTTTGCGACGAGGTGGCTGACATAGACGTCAGGGTCAGATTGCTCAGGCTTGAGCTAACTGACATGTTGCTGGTGGTCTGTGTTGGACTTCTCCCATAGAACGCTGACCTAGGCGCATCCGTCTCCGAGCGGAGGAGGGGTGCATCAAAGCTGGAGGTGTGTGGCTGTCGACTCGGATTGGTCGCGCCATGGTCTTGCTCGTTGTGACTCATAGCGAATATGAGTCACAACGAGCAAGACCATGGCGCGACCAATCCGAGTCGACAGCCACACACCTCCAGCAGTAATCTATAGTAATCTATAGTGCCAACTAGCACCAGATAATGGAGGTACATTGGTCTTTGTCGCTTAGATCTTATACCAGCTTTTGGTTAAAATGCCTCAATAATACAACTTTATGCTGAGAAAATTCTTTTAACCACTTCTAGCACTGATTATGTTCTGTAATAGAATGTGACTGTTTATTAATTTTGAGATTTTTTTCATTGAAATGTGATTAAATTATAACGATAAAAACAGAAGCATGTGCCTCCAAAGGAAAAAAATCAAAATAGTGGCTGCATACTGCTCCTTACCTGCATCGAGAGCTATATGAAGAAATATTGAAAATTATACCTTGCATCACGAAAACATGCCTAGATAATTTTGATTCCTTTATATCCAAACTACATTTTGTATTATATAGTAAAACTGGGGTTTATAGGCCGAGGGGTATTCATTATTTTTCTTATTTCAAATTCTGCTCAAAACTATAAATTGTTGGTAATCGTTAGAACCCCCTTGGTGAGTCGGTTCTTATAAGGAGTTCCCACAATCTTTGTTTTGAGTGCACAAATAAGAAAACTATCAATATTTATAATCTGGAATTTTTTTTATTTTTTGGTGGTAAAGTTTTCAAAATACAGTGAAATTCCACTATTAAGACCACCAAAAACTAAGACTTATTATGCTTTTATACATGTAAGCCTATTTTGTAGGTTGCAGTTATTTTTTCTTTGTGTTTTCTGCATATAATGTCCTCTGCTCAGGGACCCCTTTGGGACTGTTCAAAAGTGGTCTTAAAGACCACTTTTGAACAGTCCCAAAGGGGGTCTTAATAGAGGAATTTTACTGTTTTGGTAATTATGACCCTCGTAATCCATCTTAAGCTTGAACTTATTTTGCTCTTTCTTTTTCATATGAACCGGAAGCTTGCTTAATGCATTCAGTACCAGAAACCCCTGAATACTTTATCTAAGAACAAGCTCAGCAAACTTCCTTGAGCAAAGGTGACTAAAAATAGCTCAATGGCATTTTCGGTGTTAGAGAGCTACCTGTGGTGACTCATTCTGCTGGTCAGTATAGCTTGTGCTATAAAGTATGAAGGGGTTCCTTGGCAAACAGTGCAGGTCCAGATCAGATGCCGCAGAACGCGGCATTTGATCAGGGCCTACACTATTTGCAAAAAGTTCACCTATTTTCCAAATCAATTTTATAGAAAACACAGCCTGGCACCCCTAAATTTTGAAATGGACTCCTGCTATATAAGGAGGAAGATTCCAGTTGGTACAAAAAGGGTTAAATTATCAATTTCTCTGTCATATTAAAATTATCAATTTCTCTTTCATATCAAGTGTGTGCCAACACTCGATGCTATGTGTGTAATACTCATCCCACAGGAACGTTGTATGCCGAACGATGTGGCGATGATTTCCGACTGATTCCCAGAGATGCTACAGACTGTGCCAACCAGGGAACTTGTGTGAAAACCAGAGGGTATAGAAGTATGTAAAGTGGATTTTATATTATTTATTTACATAGAGATGTGCTGGCCTCAGTAGCTCAGTCGGATGCGCGTCTGAATGGTGATCTGGAGGATGCGGGTTTGATACCTGCCGGGGTCGGCAACATTTTTTTCATGGAGATTGATCATGAAATCTTTTCTACGGTCATTCTTGCCCTTCTGCTGATTCAAGAAGGGCAGTTGTCAGTTTCTGGCAAAAGAATGTGCACTGTACTGGTTAACAGCTTACGTATAAGCTTGCCCAGGAAAAGTGTGGATAAGTAAACTGACCGGCACAAAAATGACCTAAATTGTGTTGACTGGGCTGTTAAACCCCAATACAAACACATGGTCATGTACAGAGATAGGCTTTTGTCTACAGGTACAATAAAATTATTTCTACCATTCGTAATACACACCAGATTGAGACATTACTCACCCATCGCTTTCTCTCATTGGTCCTATAACTGATATATATCAGCGTATAATTTTGAGATATTTATCTGTTTCTGCCAAAACATGGACTGTGGGGGCAGAAGACTCAGATAAGCTTGCATGTACATGTAAGTCAAGTGCAGTCTAGCCAGAGTATTTGCTTCTTGCAGAAGTGTAGTTGAGGCCTTGAATTAATTGCATGAAAAAAGTCCTACACTGAGGCTGGCACGATTAATGAGACAATGGACGGATCAATCAAAAAATTCCACACACATGATTATCGTTACTTATTTACTGGTAATTGATCATTTGACAAGTACAATCTGCTACCCAGCATTGTATCTAAAATACCTGGATGAGTGGCAAACAATGTAGACCAAAATGAGTGTCTTTGCTCAGGCATTTTTGTCTGAATACATAGATTGATTGCTTTAGGTTTAACGACATGGCAACCCTTGAGGGTCATTTTGTGTCATCTCCCAGAGAGAGTGAGAAAAAAGAGATAGAAGAGATAATTTAATAGAGGAAATGAAGGGAGGGATAGGAGAAAGAGGCAAATGAATTGAAGTTTACAAACAGAAGAAATAACAACACCCCCCCTCTACCCTTACTTGCTGCAAGGATGCAGGCCTTGCCCACCCCAACTGTAAGCTAATATCAGTTAGATGCCCCAGTGACTGAAGATACACGTCGCCTTTGCCTCATACAACCACCCACTAATGTCTGAATACATATGGTAAAGTATAACATAGTATTGTTACATACATATATGGTGAGTGAGTGTGTGTTTGTGTTTTAACGTCTCACCAACAGCTAAGGTCATACGGAGACAGGACCTCGGTTTAAAGACTCATCCACATACATGTATGGTAAGAGTCATATTCTCAGACAGAAAACCAGAAAGGTAAAATTATTTCCAAATCTCCAGTGATTAATAATCGATTGTCGATCACAATGTCAGGAATGATGATTGATTATCTTATCAGCTCTGATTAGCCAGTACTAAAATACATGTGGCCCTGTTAGTAGGCTTCATGCATTGTGCACTTAACACCCCCAAAATAGGTCACTGGTAAACAGTGAGGCCCAGATCAGATGCCGCAGGGCCTTCACTGTTTCAATGAATTTCAACCATTTTTAAATCAATTTTTAACCCTTATCTTGCTGTTCACGACCACCCCTATCTTTGCAAACAGTGTAGATCCAGATCAGATGGCTTCTGAAGAAGCCATCTGATCAGGATCTACACTGTTTGGCATGCAGTTTATGAATTTGTAGCGATAAATTACATCAAGTAATTTGATTGGTTGATAGACAGAAATGGGTGTGGCTTAAATGAATATTCACCAAGAGAAGGGTTAAATCAATTTTTAAAATGAACTTGACCTGATACCCTTAACCCTTCTCTTGCTGAATATTCATTCAAGCCACACCCATTTCTGTCTATCAACCAATCAAATTACTTGATGCAATTTATTCCTACAAATTCATAAATTGAATGTCAAACAGTGTAGATCCTAATCAGATGGCTTCTTCAGAAGCCATCTGATCTGGATCTACACTGTTTTCAAAGATAGGGGTTGTCGTGAACAGCAAGATAAGGGTTAAGTTTCAAAATGGGCTCCACCTATACAGTGTATGTGAGGTGAAAGATTTCATACAGTACAAAATGGACCTAAAAATCCAAATAAAAGAAAATCAAGTACATGTACATATGTTAGCCTTCTCATTCAGTTGGAGGCAGGAGGCTAAATTGCCTTCTACCCTTCCATCACAGCCTTCAACATTTTAGTTCTTTTTAGCTTCCAATTGTATACTAGTGGACTCTTCCATTGCCATATGTTGGACAAGTCCATTTGTCACATAAGGGGTGTTAGAACAATTTTTTTTTTTTCGTTTTTATTCTATTTTTGGTGGAAAATTCTGTTAGCAAATAGTGGAGGCCCTGATCAGTGGCCACATTGTATGGCATCCGATCTGGGGCTGCACTGTTTGCCAAGGTACCTCTTTAGGGGTTTCCCGCATGCAATGGGTTAATCTTTATACTAGGTGCCTTCGACTTTAAGATTTTAGCCACCTTCTTAAATTTAATGAGAATGCTGCTATGGCGTGAAATGCGTTGCAATATTGTATCTTGTAATATATCTTTTCCATAAAAAAATGTGTGCCTTCTATATTAAGATATTTGTGGTTAATAAATTATATTTGTGGTCATTAAATTATATTTGTGGTCAATAAATTATATATATGGTCAATAATTTATATATATTGTCAATAAATTATATATATATATATATATGATCAAGTAATTATATATATGGTCAATAAATTATATGTATGGCCAATAAATTATATTTATTTGTTAAAAAAATATTGACATCTTTTTGTCTACTATAAATTTATTTATTTGCATTAGATTTATATGTTTGCTTAAAAATACATTTCTGTTGGAACGTTTTTTTTATTTATGAATTTACAAAAATATTTATTGGGTAAAATTAGCATTGTGGGATATTGTGTAGTTTTGTAACAGAAGATTTCATTGGTCCCCACGACATACCGGCAATTTCGATCCGCTGAGTATTTCGCATCGTAGACTTTTGTCCTTCGACCAAACCCAGACCATGACCTTACCTGGACACGCTGTGTGCCCTGGGTGTTCTTTCTTCCGATTCTCAGTTGAATGAATTGAATTGAATTTCATTTACTGCACTTGTATATCATTTAAGCGTTAAAGGCAAGCAAATACAAACATTCCTTTTTTTCGATAATCAAAATTTACTCCTGACTTTCGCTCCCGAGTACCGGGTTTTATACTCTTCTATTAGGTGCGAATTGATCAAGGTCGAAACGGGATCATTTGAGATCAACTTTCACTTTTGGGGGGTCACTTTTGTTATGTGAAATGAGTGTCCCGTTAGGTAAGTTTGAATCCATGGTGCTGTTATAATCGAGTTATGTAACTGTTTTTTTAATCGCAATAAAGGCTGCCATTATTATGTTTTAGAGAACCAATGAAATTCGCCGTTACAAAAGCGGGAACTATCCCACAATGCTAATTTTACCCAACATATATTTTTGATACTACAAAAATACTTTAGCATGACGCAAAAAAAAAATAAAATCTAATCAATACTTTTTTTAAACAAATAAATATAATTTATTGGCCATAAATATAATTTATTGACCACATAATTATATAATTAATTGACGATATATAAAATTTATTGATGGTATATATAGTTTATTGACCAAATATATAATTAAAATTGATGATATATATAATTTATTGACCATATATATAATTTATTGACAATATATATAATTTATTGATAATAAATAAATTTATTGACAACAAATATATTTTATTGGCCAAAAATATATTTTATTGACCAAAAATATATTTTATTGACCAAAATATAATTTATTGACCACAAATATCTTAATATAGAAGACACACATTTTTTATGGAACAGATATATTACAAGATTCAATATTGCAACGTATTTCACGCCATATGCTGCTAATGCATTGTTTATTTCAGCTGAAGGTAGTAGACGAGTTGTGGAAATTACCCGTGGCTGCGTCCCATATCGTGACACAGAAGGCTGCGAAGATATCATTCACAACCAAATATCAGTGAAAGCCTGCTATTGTAATAGCCACTATTGTAATAGTTCTACAATCCTAAAAGGATCAGTTTGGTTGTATACCCTTCTAGCTGCAGTGTTGGGCTTTAGGTTTATTAATAGAACTTAAGCACATGCGTGTAATACCATAAAATTCCCATTACAAAAACACGCCTCTACAAATACATTGTAACCTTTTTCGCCAAAAAAAAAAAATGAAATTTTTTAGATGTTAAAATTGTGAATTTTTTCTTATTTCTGCTCAAAATATAGATTGTGGGTACTCGTTAGAACCGCCTTGTCGAGGCGGTTCTAAGGAGTACCCACAATCTATATTTTAGAGCAGAAATAAGAAAAATAATGTTTAACCCTGTAAACCCCAGTTTTACTGTATAAAAGTGGGGTTCAAGGGGATCAATATTCTGAGGACATGCTGTAATGCTCCTAAAATATTAAGGAGTCCGAAAGGTGCAGACAGACAGGCAAATAGTGAAGACCCAGATCAGACCTGCTTCAGGAGCAGTCTTTTGGTCTGCACTGTTTGCTTAAGCCTATCGGTCCCAATACTTAGGATCTTTACGGTATATGCACAAAACCATAGCAACAGATAAGGAAGAATAACAAAGATAAATATGGACAAATTTTCCATATTGTTTTTTTTTAAAATGATCAAATCACTTGATATATATAATGTGAGAAACAAATGATTGGTGTTTAATATCAAATCCTATTTTCCCTGAAAATTAGAAAGAAAAACTTTTTTGAAAGTTACGATTAGTCATTGAATGGTTGTAGAGAAATATCTTTAGGGAAATGGATACACCTTCAGGGGAAGCAACTCCTCCAAAATCATTTTTGTCACCCATGTCAATAGGGGTCAACTCTTAAAGGAAAGAATTTGCTCCTAAGGAGCAAATTCTTTCCTGTAAGAGTAGACCCCTTTTAACATGGGACAGAGTTTATAGAAAAGCGAACAGGAAGTTCCAAAAGATGTCTCCCTTTGAAAAATGGCGGAAATACTGCCAGATGTATCCATTCCCCATAACCACATTATTTGTTACTCCTCCTTATTTGCATGAAAATATCCAAAGCACACATGTGATAGCAGTTATCAGCCTCACAGTTGTAGTACCAGAAAATCAAATACTCCATACATGTATATTAATTAATGTTTAACCCTTTTTGTACCAAATGGAATCTTCCTCCTTATATATAGCAGGAGTCCATTTCAAAATTTAGGGGTGTCAGGTTGTGTTTTCTTCAAAACTTATTTTTTCGAAAATGGCTGAACTTTTTGCAAATAGTGTGGGCCCTGATCAGAGGCCGCATTCTGCGGCATCTGATCTGGGCCTGCACTTTTGCCAATTACCTGTTTTGGGGTTTCTGGTACATAATGGGTTAAACCCTTATCCTGCTGAACAAAACAACTCCTACCTCTGCAAATAGTGTGGGGCCAGATCAGACCGCCATCTGATCAGGATCTACACTGTTTGTTTTTCTGTCTGTGAACTTAACTAATACATCTTTCAAAGAAATTTAATTGGTTGATAGTCAGAAATGGGTGTGGATAAATTAGTTTATTCAGTAGGATATAGGTTATGGTGTGTGTGTGAGAGTGTTAAAGTTTTATGTCCCACCAACATGTTTGGTGATCTGGAGAGGCGACCTTTGTTTAAAGACTCATCTGATAGTCTTTGGAAGAGCATAATGGAACCCACAGATGCATTGTTGTGAACAAAAACACCTGCAAGGGAGGTAATTCATGAAATTTGTTTTCTTACTCAAAGTGGATTATTCTTCAGGAAAAGATTTAAGCCTGAGCACGAGACAAATACCACTAGAAGACATTTTCTTCAAGTGAAACACGGCAGGAGTTAACTTGCTGAGAGTCACATTGACAGTGATTTCTGTGTCATATGCATGTCAGATGCATACGTTAAAACCCTTATCCTGCTGAATAAATTAATTTAACCACACCCATTTCTGACTATCTGTGAGTCAAATGACTTGATATAATTTATTCATTCAGTTCTCAAACTGCATGACAAACAGTGTAAATCCTGATCAGATGGCTTCTGAAGAAGCCATCTGATCTGGATCTACACTGTTTGCAAAAGTAGGGTTTGTTGTGTTCAGCTGGATCAGGGTTAAGCACTGGATAATTTAAAGTGATGGTAGTTGTGATGCAAAGCATTCCATTTCTTCTCAGTACATATCATGTATACATGTAACATTGTTCAATACAAGGTCAAAGTTTTTACCAGACATCGAGATGAAGTGACATCTCAAGCCCTACCGCCCGAACAAACCACTAGGGTTAAAGGAGTTGTCTGACGCGCATGACTTTTCCGGGGCAGGCTTAGGCCTAAGCGAATTATCAGTACTCAAGTTTGGCCAGTTTCAGCTCTGTTTGGAAGCACCAGTATATTTCTCCAAGCCCCTATGGGCAGGAGTCGGAACTAAAGGCAGTTAAAACAAGTACCCACAATCATAGCCCTAGATGAGTTACAAGCATACTTGAGGGAAAGTTTTCCATATTTCTAATTAAAAACATATATTGTGGGTACTGGTTAGATTCACCTCATTGAGGCGATTCTAACAAGTAATTATTACAATATAAACATGAACAGTAGAACTTTGATTATTAATTTGGACACCTTGAGGACTTGCTGTAATTAGGGCCCCGCACTGAAAGTGTGGGTGCCCTATAGTAATCACTCTGTCCGTCCGTCTGTCTGTCCGTCCACAAATTTTCCTACTCCTCTGATAGCGCTGCCGGGGCCATAGTCAGTTTCACTGACAGCTCTAGTTCTCCTAAAATATGACAAATTTGTTTCTTGATCCAGCAAGGAGTCCAAAAGGTGCAGACCAAATGACAAACAGTGTAGACCCTGATCAGACTGCTCCTTCAAGAGCAGTCTGATCTAGGTCTTCACTGTTTGCTTATGCCTGCCTGTCCCAATACTTAGGATCATTATAGTATGCACAATGTAGCCTTTAACCCTTGTCCTGCTGAATATTCATATATGCCACACCCACTACCGATTATCAACCAATCAGATTACTTGATGCAAATTATTACAACAAATTCACAACCTGAATGACAAACAATGTAGATCCTGATCAGATGGCTTCTTCAGAAGCCATCTGATCTGGATCTACATTGTTTCAAAGAAAAGGCATATCCGGGTTCAGCAGGACAAGGGTTAACAAGAAAATTAGAAAATTATCTTAACTCTTATCTTGCTGAATATTCATTTAAGCCACACCCATTTCTGTCCATCAACCAATCAAATTACTTGATATAATTTATTGCTACAAATTCATAAACTGAATCCCAAACAGTGTAGATCCTGATCAGATGGCTTCTTCAGAAGCCATCTGATCTGGATCCACACTGTTTGCAAAGATAGGGGTTGTCGTGAACAGCAAGATAAGGGTTACAAACCTTGTGTTTCCTTATATTGAGATATGAGTGAAAAGCCACATGCAGTGATATTATATATTGATTGACATTTTAGCAAAGATAGTGCTCACAATCTAGAATTTTATTTTAACCCATATACCGTAAAATCTCTAATTGGCGCCCGGGCGTTTATTAGAATCATTACCTTTCCTGAAGAGTGGGATGGGCATTTATTAGAGGCCAGAGAAACCTGCAACTCGCATGTGATGGTCCAAAACACTCCGTTCCTTTCTTATGGCCGCCATCTTGTTTCTCAGAAAATGACTGGGGATACATAATAATAGCTGTGTCTTAGAATAGAATAGTAGTTACCCCCCCCCCCCCCCCCTCCCTCTTTCTTCACTAAAGCGAATATCATTAATATTTTTCTCATTTCGTGTCAAACATGGCAAATACGTAAAAACGCCTGAAGTCTTTTTGTTTGACTTGTTTAATTTCCGACCCTTTTTAGACGACAGAAAAAAGGACTTGTGTGTGTGTGTGTGTGTGTGTTTTGTCATTTTTTTTCCAGTGGGCGTTTATTAGAGGCTGGCATTTTTCTGAGAATTGCTAAAAAAATGCCCTTTTCAACATCTCAATCGGGGGGTGGGCGTTTATTAGAGCATGGTCTTCTAATAGAGATTTTACGGTATGCCATCTTTGGTAACTTTGCAAATATTGTAGACCCATCAGATACCGCTGAATGTGACATCTGATCAGGGGTAAGTAATTGTAAACTTCCTAGGTTTTGGAATGGACAGGCCTCAGCAAACAGTGCAGACCTAGATCAGACTGTTCCTGGTTTACACTGTGCCATTCAGTCTGCATGTTTTGGACTTCTTGCTGGATCATGAAACAAAGGAGCAGTCTCTATAAGGCTATTTTCATGGCCACAACCGATTTCCTTTAAACTTATGGTGAATTTTTAGACTCTTTGGTCCTTGGTTTTTGCTGTATACACTATTAAAGTGGGTGGGGTAATGTCACCCCATCAAGGGTATACCAACAAAAATGCTATTATTTTTGTTCAAAGTGCATGACTGGAGACGATGTTTGCCGTATGCTTACTACCCTTTTAGGCCTAACAGCCGGTGATAACAGTCTTATAAATATCAGACA
The DNA here is from genome assembly GCA_963580285.1 of Lucinisca nassula. NCBI lineage: Eukaryota > Metazoa > Mollusca > Bivalvia > Lucinida > Lucinidae > Lucinisca > Lucinisca nassula. Next base: position 104,966,239 of record OY757015.1, read on the forward strand.
AGAGAAGAGTTTATACGTGCTTGTAAGTTGTACCAAAATATTAGTAATTTTTATTCCCCAACTTTACGAAAAACCACAACACCTTTACAGTTTTCAACTTATTTCAAAGATCTTTCATAAATATAATGTTGATGTAATAGTCATTCTAGGTATATGTCAGAATTATTGTTAGTTCATAAAACTTAAAAGAGTTACCTGCCCCTGAAATTGGATTTTACCCATTTTTAGCTCACCTGAGCCGAAGGCTCATGTGAGGTATTAGTATGCCAATGATCCGTCGTCCGTTGTCCGTTCACATTTTCAACTGAGTATATCTTTTAAGCCAGTCGGCCAATCATGATTAAATTTCATGAGAAGCATTATCAGGTAGGGGGAAAAGATGCATTATGTTTTGGGGCAGATCAGATGGAAACTCTTGTTGCCATGGCAATATATAGCTCCCATAGACTTACAATGGGAAAATCTTAAAAAATCTTCTTCTCTGAAACCAATAGGCCCAGAGCTTACATATGAAGCATGTAGCAATGTCAAGTGGTCCCCTACATAAATTGTGCCAATCATGCCCCTGGGGTCAAAACTGGCCACACCCCGGGGTCCCTTAACCCCCCATAGAAATAAAAGCTTAAAAAATCTTCTTCTCTGAAACCGCTAGGCACAGAGCTTACATACTAAGTATGTAGCAATGTCAAGTGGTCCTCTACATAAATTGTGCCAATCATGCCCTTGGGGTCTAAACTGGCCACGCCCGGGGCCCCTTAGCCCCCATAGACTTATAATGGAAAGAAAGCTAAAAAAATCTTCTTCTCTGAAACCACTAGGCCGTGAGCTTACATATGAAGCATGTAGCAATGTCAAGTGGTCCCCTACATAAATTGTGCCAATCATGCCCCTGGGGTCTAAACTAGCCACGCCCCAGGGTCCCTTAACTGCCATAGACTTATAATGGAAATAAAGGTTTAAAAAATCTTCTTCTCTGAAACCGCTGGGCACAGAGCTTACATATTAAGCATGTAGCAATGTCAAGTGGTCCTCTACATAAATTGTGCCAATCATGCCCCTGGGGTCTAAACTGGCCACGCACCGGGGCCCCTTAGCCCCCATAGACTTATAATGGAAAAAAAAGCTAAAAAAATCTTCTTCTCTGAAACCACTAGGCCCAGAGCTTACATATGAAGTATGTAGCAATGTCAAGTGATCCCCTACATAAATTGTGCAAACCATGTCCCTGGGGACTAAACTGGCCACGCCCCGGGGTCACTCAACCCCCATAGACTTATAATGGAAATAAAAGCTTAAAAATCTTCTTCTCTGAAACCGCTAGGCACAGAGCTTACATATTAAGCATGTAGCAATGTCAAGTGGTCCTCTACATAAATTGTGCCAATCATGCCCCTGGGGTCTAAACTGGCCACGCCCCGGGGTCCCTTAGCCCCCAATAGACTTATAATGGAAAAAAAGCTTCAAAAATCTTCTTCTCTGAAACCACTAGGCCCAGAGCTTACATATTAAGCATGTAGCAATGTCAAGTGGTCCTCTACATAAATTGTGCCAATCATGCCCCTGGGATCTAGACTGGCCACGCCCTGGGGCCCCTTAGCCCCCATAGAATTATAGTGGAAAAAAAGCTGAAAAAAATTCTTCTCTGAAACCACTAGGCCCAGAGCTTACATATTAAGCGTGTAGCAATGTCAAGTGGTCCCCTACGTAAATTGTGCCAATCATGCCCCTGGGATCTAAACTGGCCACGCCCTGGGGCCCCTTAGCCCACATAGACTTATAATGGAAGAAAAAGCTTAAAAATCTTCTTTGATGAAACCGCTAGGCACAGAGCTAACATATTAAGCATGTAGCAATGTCAAGTGGTCCCCTACATAAATTGTGCCAATCATGCCCCTGGGGTCTAAACTGGCCACGCCCCGGGGCCCCTTAGCCCCCATAAACTTATAGTGGAAAAAAAGCAAAAAAAATCTTCTTCTCTGAAACCACTAGGACCAGAGCTTACATATGAAGCATGTAGCAATGTCAAGTGATCCCCTACATAAATTGTGCAAACCATGTCCCTGGGGTCTAAACTTGCCACGCCCCGGGGTCACTCAACCCCCATAGACTTATAATGGAAATAAAAGCTTAAAAATCTTCTTCTCTGAAACCGCTAGGCACAGAGCTTACATATTAAGCATGTAGCAATGTCAAGTGGTCCTCTACATAAATTGTGCCAATCATGCCCCTGGGGTCTAAACTGGCCACGCCCAGGGCCCCTTAGCCCTCATAGACTTATAATGAAAAAAAAGCTTAAAAAATCTTCTCTGAAACCACTAGGCCCAGAGCTTACATATTAAGCATGTAGCAATATGTCAAGTGGTCCTCTACATAAATTATGCCAATCATGCCCCTGGGATCTAGACTGGCCACGCCCTGGGGCCCCTTAGCCCCCATAGAATTATAATGGGGAAAAAAGCTTAAAAAATCTTCTTCTCTGAAACCACTAGCATTATTAGCTCACTTGAGCCGAAGTATCATGTGAGGTATTAGTATGCCGATGGTCCGGTGTCCGGCGTCTCTTCACATTTTCAAATAAGTATATCTTTAAAGCCACTTGGCCAATCATGATTAAATTTCATGAGAAGCATTATCCGGTTGGGGAGAAGATGCAGTATGTTTTGGGGCAGTTCAGATTGAAACTGGTGTTGCCATGGCAACATATAGCTCCCATAGGCTTACAGTGGGAAAAACTTAAAAAATTTGCTTCTCTGAAACCACTAGGCCCAGAGCTTACATATCAAGCATGTAGCAATGTCAAGTGGTCCCCTACGTAAATTGTGCCAATCATGCCCCTGGGGTCTAAACTGGCCACACCCAGGGACCCCTTAGCCCCCATAGACTTATAATGAAAAAAAAAAAAATTCAAAAATCTTCTTCTCTGAAACCTCTAGGCCAAGAGCTTACCTATAAGCATGTAGCAATGTCAATTGGTCCCCTACATTAGTCCTACCAAACATGCCCCTAGGGTCCAAATTGACAATGCCTTGTCCCATTAGGAAGAACTTCAAAAAAAAATTATGCTCAAAGACCATGAGACAAACGGCCAACTAAAATGTTCCTCAGGTGAGCGGTTAGGCTCATTGAGCCTCTTGTTGTTGGTATACCCTTGATGGGGTGACATTACCCCACCCACTTTAATAGTGTATACAGCAAAAACCAGTGGACCAAAGAGTATAAACATTCACCATTAGACAGTCAATATGTACCAATTTGAAGCTACAAAGTTTAAAGGAAATCGGTTGTGGCCATGAAAACAGCCTTATAGAGACTGCTCCTTTGTTAAAATTTTAGGAGAATTACAGCAAGTCCTCAATGAGTCCAAATCTTTTTTCGCCCCCGCCCATAGTGGCTTGAAGAAATATATGGGATGCATGATGCTTCCACACAGAGCTGAATCCGGCCCCCACACTAGCACTGGTAAACCGCTTAGAGGATCTAAGCCTGTCCAGGAACCGCGGTGCAAGGCGGACCATCCATGCTAATAAACCCTATTGGTTTCATTGGGCGACAGGGCTTGAGATATCATTTCATCTCAATGTCGGGTAAAAGTCCCACAAAATTGGAAGCAACTTCTCCAAAATGACCTTTACAGTGTTGACAGGGACGTTACACCTCAAATCAACCAACCAACCAACCAACCAGCCAAATCTTTTTTGGTTTTTACAGTAACAGTGTTTGCTTTAAGTGTAGAAATTTTTGTAAATTTTACAACAAATGGAAGGAATTTGACATCCCTTTAATTGGAAACAGACCTGTCCAAATATTTGAGTGAATCTGCATGATATTGCCTCATTTATGCTGATGTGCCGTGAAACACAAATCAATTAATAAGTTGTAATTGAAAGATTCTTCTGTCAAATGCAGTAAAATTCATGTATTAACCCTTATCTTGCTGATCACAACAACCCATTCCTTTGCAAACAGTGTAAATCCAGATCAGTTGGCTTCTGAAGAAGCCATCTGATCAGGATCTACACTGTTTATCATTCAGTTTGCAAATTTAAATCATTAAATAATATCAAGTAATTTGATAGTCAGAAATGGGTGTTGCAAAATTTAATTTATTCAGCAGGATGAAGGTTAAGACCACCTGCGGGACTGTCCAGAAGTGATCTGATAAGTGGGGTGATCTTTATAGCAGGTCTAAAAATTTAAGATATGCCTACTAATGGAGTGCTTGATAGTGGAGTGGTCTTTATATCACATGGTCTTGTAGATTGGTCTTATTGTTTGGTTGTGTTAATTGCAGAATTTTATTGCATGTCTTATTTTTTGTGTAGATCACAATGTTAACATTATCATGCAATAAACTCCTGTGAATGTAGGGTTGAAAGGGTGAACATTTTGTTTGTTCTGAACCCTTTTTGTACCAAATAGAATCTTCCTCCTTATATATAGCACAAATCCATTTCAAAATTTAGGGTTTTCAGGTTGTGTTTTCTTCAAATTTTATCAGGAAAATGGCTGAACTTTTTGCAAACAGTGTAGTCCCCCATCAGATGGCGCGTTCTGTGGTGTCTGATCTGCGCCTACACTGTTTGCCAACTACCCATTTTGGGGTTTGTGGTAAAAATGGGTTAATTATATGTAATTTTGCAATTTATACAAATAATATTTTTACTGATATTTTTTCTGATGCATATCATTTTATAATAAAATGAATTTGAGAAACTTCATGTGTCATTATTGTCTTTATGTACATTGTACATGTATTTGTACGTTGCCAGTTCTCTATGGCTGTCAAAACTTTTGTGCCCCTATCTGGCCACGCGTTCACATCATGTTAACAAGTCTGTGAAATGAACATACGCTAAACCCAATTATATAGCCAAAACTTGGGTTTACTGGGATATACTATAAGAATCTTACATGGGTGTGAGGGTTGGATGGAAAAATCCATCCGGAGTGTCACTCTCCGGCATCATGAGGCTTGCCAAGTTATACTGGACAGTGATCCTGAGGGACGGATTATTCTATCCACCTCTCACACCCATGTAGCATTCTTTTTAGCTCACCTGTCACTTTAATAGTGAAGAGGTGAGCTTTCGGGATCACTTTTTGTCCGTCATGCGTGTGTCCGTGCGTAAACAATTTCTTCAAACAACATCTCCTCCTAAACCACTGATCAGATTTTGACCAAACTTCACAGGAATGATCCTTAGGCGGTCGTCTTTCAAATTGGTTCAAATGGTTCTGGTCCATTGCACATCTAGGTCACAGGAGCTAAAAGTAGAATTTTTTTACTGAAAATTAAAAAATCTTCTTCTCTGAAACCGCATGGTCAAGGTCTTTGATATTTGATATGAAGCTTCATCTAGTAGACCTCTACCAAGATTGTTCAAATTATAGCCCTGGGGCCAAAAATGCCCCAGCACCAGGGCCCACCAGTTTTACATAGACTTACATAGGGAAAACCTTTAAAAATCTTCTTGTCTGAAACCAGAAGGCCCAGGTCTGGGGCCAAAAATGCCCCCCGCACCGGGGCCCACTGGTTTCACATAGGCGTATACAAGGATAACTTTTAAAAATCTTCTTGTCTGAAATCAGAAGGCCCAGGTCTTTGATATTTGGTTTGAAGCTTCATCTAGTGGACCTCTACCAAGATTGTTCAAAATATTGTCCTGGGGCCAAAAATGCCCTGTGCTGGGGCCCACTGGTTTCACATAGGAGTATATAGGGAAAACCTTTAAAAATCTTCTTGTCTGAAACCAGAAGGTCCAGGTCTTTGTTATTTGGCATGAAGCTTCATCTAGTAGACCTCTACCAAGATTGTTCAAATTATAGCCCTGGGGCCAAAAAGGCCCCCGGGCCGTGGCCCACTGGTTTCACATAGGCGTCTACAGGGATAACCTTTAAACATCTTCTTGTCTGAAACCAGAAGGCCCAGGTCTTTGATATTTGGTATGAAGCTTCATCTAATGGACCTATACCAAGTTTGTTGGGGCCAAAAATGTCCCCGCGCTGGGACCCACTAGTTTTACATAGGCTTATAAAGGAAAAAAACCCTTTAAAAATCTTCTTGTCTGAAACCAGAAGGCCCAGGTCTTTGATATTTGGTGTGAAGCTTCATCTAGTGGATCTCTAATTATAGTCCTGGCTCCAAAAAATGCCCCATGCCAGGGCCCACTGGTTTTACATATGCTTACATAGGGAAAACCTTTAAAAATCTTCTTGTCTGAAACCAGAAGGCCCAGGTCTTTGATATTTGGTATGAAGCTTCATGTAATGGACCTCTTTCAAAAATGTTCCCGTGCCGGGACCCACTAGTTTTACATAGGCGTATAACCTTTAAAAATCTTCATTTCCGGTCTTTGATATTTGGTATGAAGCTTCATCTAGTGGACCGCTACCAAGTTTGTTCAAATTATAGCCCTTGGGCCCAGGATGTACTAGAGACACTGATACTCAGGTGAGCGATTCAGGGCCCTCTTGTTCTTGCCTACCATCCATGTCTGATCGTGGATTTTTAATACTGCAGTCACTTCATATTGTGATGACACTACAGTGATGTTTAGTAATGTCAGGTAATGTGCTGTGATGTCAACCTTAGGACGGTGGTATTCAACCAATGCATTTATCAAACATGTAAGAATATTCGATTTTGGGCAAGAACACCAGGGTTAGAACAGAATTTCTGTCCCAAGCTAAAACTATGGATTTCCTTATCTGGTGTGCAAGAAATTATTTTTCTTATTTAGGTTGTGGGTACTCGTTAGAACAGCCTAACGAGTACCCACCACCTATGTTTGCAGTGTAAATAAGAAAAACATCACATATTTTAATAAAAAAAATAGCCATTTTAGACATGTGAAAAAATACACTATGTTGCACGGATGTTTTATCGTTATGAATCCCAACTTTGTCTGCAGCATGGAGATGGATCATGCAATTTTTTCTATGGTCATTCTCTCCCTTCCACTGATACAAGAAGGACAGTTGTCAATTTCTGGTGAAAGAATGTGCACTGTACTTTTAAGCATTTATGCATAATCCTGCCCAGGAAAGTAGCACATAATCCTGCCTAGGAAATGTGTACAGTTTTAGGTAAACTGTCTACCTCAACATGACCTTCATCATGTAAATAGTGTTGACTGGCCATATATGGGCCATTGAATTCCGAACAAACGAAAAGTCATCAGGTTTTCAACGGTCAATGATTTTTGTATGTACATACAGGGGTGTGTTGTACATGTGAGTGTATGCCATCTGCACGTTCAGTCCATTTACAGCAAAATAGTAGTGAAGGCAATGATCAGGAATGGGTCACACTATGGTATATATTAACCCTTTTTGTACCAAATGGAATCTTCCTCCTTATATATAGAAGGAGTCCATTCCAAAAAATAGGGGTGTCAGGTTGTCTTTTCTTCAAAATTTATTTGGAAAATGACTAAACCTTTAGCAAACAGTGGAGGCCCTGATCAGGCGCCGCATTCTGCCGCGTCTGATCTGGGCCTGCGCTGTTTACCAGGGTACCCGTATTTGGGTTTCTGGTACTAAATTGGTTAACCCTTTCCCACTCAGATACGTGTTTTTACGTGTCTGCACCTCCTCCCCCCCCATTTTAAGCCCCAGGGGCACCTAAAATCTGTATTTCTACCCCTGGATAGTTATGCTTGCTTTAGGATTTGTTGGGCAAAAAAAATACCTGTTTTTTCGCGCGCCTCCCCACTAAAAATATTCTGGGGGGGATTGAAGGGGGGCAACGCCCCCCTCACATCCCAAAAAATTTTTGGGTGTATGGCCCATCTGGCTGCTAAAATTTATATCTGAGGGTGTCTGGGGTCAAAAATGCCTGAAAATTGATGCTGATAAAACATGCTGCAAACAGTGAAAATGGCCAGTGCCAAACACCTTAATTGTTGCCTTGACAGCTGTGTGAAGATTAAAATGTGGTCAAAACTTCATGTGAAAACACACTTTTGTCAACTTTGAGATGCCCCCTCTTTACCATGACAACAATGATCAGGTCTTGAAAGGTTGCATTTGAAAGGCTACTGCCCAATGAACATTCATACCGAGTTTGGTGTAAAACAGACAATCCATTATGAAACAATGGCTAGTTGAAGTTGTTGTCAGGTGCAACACTGTGAAAATCAGCGAAATTCACAAAATCCCTGAGTGGTAAAGGGTTAAATGACTACAAACTAACTCATGCTGGTTTTTACAATATGATTGAACATTATTATGTCAAAAACCCTTTTCTAATGCTGCTATTAGAGAAACTGGAATGCAGCAGGTTAATACTTATTAGGTATGATACAGGATTAAGCATCAAAGTGTGGCTTAACCCTTATCTTGCTGAACACGACAACCGCTACATGTACCTTTGCAAACAGTGTAGATCCTGATCAGATGGCCTGGATCTACCCTGTTTTCCACACAGATTATGAATGAAATTAATACATTATATTAATTGTTGTGGATGGGTGTGGCTGAATTTATTCAGCAGGACACGTAAATATTTGCAGGGGATCATGTATCTTGGCACACATAACTTTGCTAGGGAACCCAAAGTTTTTACCACTTTAACGTCCGGGCGATGCAGTGACAAAAGTTGAAGGGAAGAACCAGGCTGGGAGAAGAAACTGACCTTTACCCGTAGTGCTTACCCTGCCCATGTGTATGTGTGTATGTTTATGCAGAATGTGTGCTACTACAATTGTGTAAAGGCTATAAAACCTTTTTCATTCCTGGATGGATTTTGAAATCACTTGGCAGCTTGAGGTGTCACATGCAAAACTCAAGTTCAAAGGTAAATTACCATATATAGGCATGGCCACCAGGTCACCATCTTGGTCTTGTGACCCAGATATTATGAACAAACTATTATTTCCCCATCCAATGTCAGCTTTACCTGTAACTTGGTGTTGATGGGCCCAGCAGTTTTGGAGGGGATTTCGTTGGAAAATGTTGACAATGCCAAAACCAACAGCAGACCGTTGCCTATCGTATAAGCTCCCCTACAGCAACTAAAAACGTATTCACGTTATGTCTGTCACACAACTCTCATTTCTGGGTACCATATTATATAGGGGTGGGAGTGGGGAGGCATCAGTAGACCCAATGCTAGTTTATTAACCCATTTCAGACTGGAAACCGGTAAACGGGTACCGTGGCAAACAGTGCAGGCCCAGATCAGACACCGCAGAACGTGGCGTCTGATCAGGGCCTACACTGTTTGCAAAAAGTTCAGCCATTTTCCGAATAAATTTTGAATAAACCAAAACTGTCACCCTTAAATTTTGAAATGGACTCCTGCTATATATAAGGAGGTAGATTCCATTTGGTACAAAAAGTGTTAAGTGAATTCTATTTCACTACAATCAGGTCTCTTGCCGGCTGTTTTCTGTCTTTTTTATGAGCAGTGAACTACTCTTGAATAAAACAATTTGCTTCTGAAAAGACATTCATTCCTTTTAAATAAGGAGTCAAAATCCTTTCTTTTTAAAAGATTATGTCTTGTTTGTTTGTTTGTATTGGAGTTTAATGACCCATTTAACACTATTTAGGTCATTTTTGAGCTAGTCAGTTTTCCTATCCACACTTTTCCTGGGCAGGCTTATACATAAGCGGTTAACCAGAAACTGACAACTGCCCTTATTGAATCAGCGAAAGGGAGAGAATGACCATAGAAAAGATTTCATGATCAATCTCCATGAAAGAATGTTGCCGACCCCGGCAGGTGTCGAACCCGCATCCTCATGATCACCAGTCAGAATTGTGTGTGTGTGAATTCGGGTTTTATGTCGCTTTCAACAATTTTATATCATATCATGACGGTGTCTGGTTGCGACAGGGAGCTCAATGCTCACTTTTATAGTGCTGCCTCACTGAGGTATCATGTCCCAGACACATTACATGATACCACACCCAGTCACATTATCCTGACACTGGGTCGACCAGTCCTAGCTCTACCCCGTATATCTGAGTGCCAAGCAAGGCGCAGCTAGTACCATTCTTAATGACTTTGGTATGTCGCGGCCCGGGATCGAACCCATGACCTCCCTTTCCCCAGAGTGGACACTCTACCAACTGAGCTATCGGGGCCGGTAGCCACCCATCAGAAGCACATCCGACTGAGTTCCAGAGGCCAAGTGTCCTTTTTGTAAAACAACAACTACTTTTCTCAAGGAAGCTAAAAATAAAGCATAAACTAGAATTGGATATTATAATCCTTTATTTTTTTCAGCCATACAGCAAAAACTACATTTAAATGTAACAGAGCTAAAAAAAAAAAAGGACAAACAGAAAATGAGATTTTTTTTAAAAAAATGTGTATTTTTACCACCAGGATTCAGTTGTTCAAAGCATCATTAGCTTAACGAGCTTGTTATTGGTCAAATTGTTAAATGTTATAGCAAGTACAATTTCTTCAAATTTTGTTATTTTTTTTTGGCTGAAAAAAATGTGAGTAGCTTTTGCCTATGCAAAAGCTACTCACATTTTTTCAACAAAAATATTAGTATATTTGCTATATCAAATGATCAAAGTTTTGACAATTTGTTCAATTTGTTAATTAATGATATCATTACTTTAGAACAACTGGCCACGGGACAACATATCTGTGAAATGAAAGTCCATGAAAACAGTTGATCCAGATGCAACATCTCTGGATCTTCTCTGTTTACCTAGGTATCTGTACATTGTGATAACTCGTCCGTACAACATAGTGCATTTTTTCACATCTCCAAAATGGCTACTTTTCCTTCATATTTTTCTTATAAATGCTCAAAACATAGGATGTGGGTGCTCGAGTACCCACAACCTAGGTCTTGGAGCAGAAATAAGAACAATAATGAATACCCCCATAAACCCCATTTTTCTCTATATAAAGTGGGGTTTAGGGGGTCTCCATTTCACGGACTTGTTCACGTGATGATTAGCCTACAGGGTTGAAAGGAGTATCAACTAAAGAGAATATCCATTCTAATGCAGTTGCATATGCAATGCAACATTTGATTGGATTTTATGAAATTTTGCAACAGTATATTAGGAAATACAACGTCATCATGTGACGTCACTTTTCATTGTCTGGTATTTGGTGTTATGCAGGTATAGTGCTTGCGTCTTAGTGCATATAGGACAATTTTTTAACAAAACAAAAAAAAAAAATACATTAGACAGGGGATAGCTTATTTGGGGAGGTAAAACGTCGGTTTTCCGGCCACAAATTCCACTTTACACAAAGCTGTAAAACCACATTTCCAACCTTCGATTCACCTCCCCAAAAGACAATTTTGAATATTCACTGCTTGCAGAAATATTTGAAAATTATCACAAGTTTCATCACAGCTATTTTCACAGACATCAACAAAATAAGTAACATGGGGCATGCTTTCCTGACGGTATTACAAAAGGCATTTCTGGTGCATATTATCAAGATATAAATCACGGATTTTGTATCTGCCCAGTGTCAGGTCGGTCAGAGGCTGCAAGGGCCAGAGGTCAAAGGCCTCTGGGCAGTATAGCTGACCTCTGAGATAAAATCAAATAAGTTGAGCAATGACATTTTTATGAAGTACACTTTTGTGCTTAGAGATGTGTTTCCGAAGTGTACTTCTAAAATTCATAAAATATCACTTGAAATCTCAAATAAGAAATGAAATTCATTACATCAAGGTCACATGACTGCCAATCAGCAAAATCAAATTCAAGGACTTCAGAATTGATCACAGGTCATTAACCCATAAGATGCCATGTAAAACTGCATCTGAAAATGTTGTTTATGTCGTCTGCTACATCTTCTTGGATATTTCCTGAAAAAATATTTTGACATGTAGGCAAACAGGGTGGACCCTGATAAGACTGCTCCTAGAGGAGCAGTCTGATCTGGGTCTGTGGACCCTGATAAGAATGCTCCTAGAGGAGCAGTCTGATCTGGGTCCACACTGTTTGCAAAAAAGACATTTAAATTTACCAGCAGATGACAATTGTTGTGATTAGCTGATTGGCATCTAATAGGTTAACCCTTAAGACACCAAGAAAAACTACATCTGAAAATGTAGTCTGCTGATTTTTTTTTCAAACTTTTTACAAATATTTTTGCATACAGGCAAACAGTGTGGAACAAGATCAGACTGCTCCTTGAGGAGCAGTCTGATATGGGTCCACACTGTTTGCAAAACAAATACTTTTAAGGTAACGGCAGACGGCAAAGCAGACGACAATTGTCGTGATTGGTGTCTTATGGGTTAATAATAAGATAACAAACTGTATTGGTAAAAGGTCAAGTTGTATTAACCCATAAAATGCCAACAACAGCTGTCATCTGATTTCTCATCTGCCTGTTACTTTAACAGTTGGTAAAGTAAATTGTATCGATGCAGATCAGACTTCTATGTCCACAGTGTTTGCCTGTATGCAACAATATTTTTAAAACGTTTGCAAGAAGATTCAGCAGACCACACAAAACAGACCACAATTTCAGATTCTCTTTTTCTCCGCATCATAAGAGTTTATCACAGGTCAAAGTTCATCCACTATTTGAAAACATATATGTCACTTATGTTGTGTGGATATTTTGTGTTGAAGTATCCAGGTTGCTTCAAATTTTGTGAAATTTTTGTGAGATGAAATGGCATCTCAAGCCCTACTGCCCAAGAAACCACTAACCTGCTAGGGTTTATATGCAGGGGCTGGAGAAAGGTCAAACTGCACCACTCTGCCTGGACAGAAGTGTTTTAGCTGTGCATGTTTGGCTAGTGTAAGCTCTTCACAGAAATACCAATCTATTTCTCTGTGGCCCGATGGGCAGGGGCATTTGTGTGGACTGATTTCTATGTTTAAAATCTATTGATATAAACATGTAGTTATAAAATATATATACATATAATAATCTATCCACAAATATATACTTGACATTTATACACTGTAATTACCATATGTATTCCAACAGGCATACCTATGAAAATAGTGTAGATCCAGATGATTTGTTTGTTTGTTTGATTTGAGGTTTAACATCCCCAGCAACATAGTATAGGTCATTTTGGAGACGTTGCTTCCAATTTTGTGGGACTTTACCAGAGACATCTCAAGCCCTGTCGCCAAATGAAACCAATAAGGTTTATAAGCATGGATGGTCAGACTCGCACCGCTTTGCTTGGGCAGACTTAGATCCTCTAAGCAGTTTACCAGTAACTGTGTGTGGTTGGCTACAGCTCTGCGTGGAAGCATCATGCTGCCCATCAATTTCTTCAAGCCCCGATGCGAGGGGGGGCGGCCTACATTGGGTAGTATGGTATGTAGTTGAGGTGTCAGAATACTTAAGGTAATTACTATATATAGCTTAACCCACTTTTTTGTACCAAATGGAATCTTCCTCCTTTTATATAGTAGGTAAGCATTTCAAAATTTAGGGGTGTCAGGTTGTGTTTTTTTTTCAAATTTATTTGGAAAATGGCTGGACTTTTTGCAGTGTAGGCCCTGATCAGATGCTGCATTCTGCAGCATCTGATCTGGGCCAGCACTGTTTGCCAATTACCAATTTTGGGGTTTCTGGTACAAAAAGGGTTAAGGTAGATAAATTAAAACTATTAAACTGAAAAATTAAAGCCCATCAACTCCAAGTAAAATACATGTATGTGCATTTCAATCAGGAAAGGTGAAAATATAAAGGGGAGGTACCTGTCAAAAATACACCACACCACCCGCCTTTTTATAAGACTGTTCATCATCACATGATATTGAATAAAAATTGGTTTTAAGGTGGATCCCAAAAATATGTAGATTTATATAGAAAAATGTGCATAAGACACTATAATGGTCATTTTTCTGTGTATTATTTTTATGTACATTTGTAACTTATTCCTACAAATTCACAGAATGTCATACAGTGTAATTACAGATCAGATTGCTTCTGATATTTATCAATAGAAGTCGCAGGTAAGATTGACAGGGCGGAGCAATTGTTTGCACCTGCCCTTGGAATATTCTATTTACAAAAAGGTAAACCATGTCAACTGATTATGGGAATTCAACTATTAACACAAACAAAGCTATGGTGTATATTGTCTTTTAGGACGGTGGCAAAAATTATGCGATAGGCAATCTACAAAATCTTTGTGCGACTGAGTTTTACGTCTCACCAACAGCTAAGATGATACACAGACGGGACCTTGATTTAAAGACTCATCCGAAAGATGGAGAAGCCCGGGATTGATCCTGCATCACTCCTGCGATCCCTGGTTTACAAGGCAAGTAGCATAACCACTACACCACAGAGGCTTCTAAAATCTTTGTGTAGACTCGGCGAATTTGACGTATACTGACAACACCTGCCCTGCCCTTCCCTGCCATCTTATCTCCAACTACAATTCACTGTTGGTAAAAGGATGTTCATATTCTGGTTCAGGACAAAGATTAACGCTCTGCATGCTGGGTATTTTTTTTCTCAGCAGACGACATTTTGAAATATTTTTCTAATTTTTCCAGAAAACAGGACTTGACATCTCATGCAAATTGTCTCCAATGGAGACAATTTGCATGTCAAATATCAACAATTTGTCGTCTGCTGTCATCAGACGACATTTTGACGTTTTTCTTGTTTTCCTAGAAAACAGGACTTGACATCTCATGTACAATTTGCATGAGATGTCAAATCCTGTTTTCTCCGAAAAGTAAGAAAAATATCAACAATTTGTCGTCTGCTGAATTAGCCTAGAGTGTGGTAAAGGTTGTACTTTTTACTTGTACTTATTGCTGCTTAGATGTGATTTTTGTTTTGTTTGTTTTGGAGTTAAACAGCCCAGTCAACACTATTTGAGGTCATTTTTGAGCCGGTCAGTATACCTATCCACACTTTTCCCGGGCAGGCTTATACATAAGTGGTTAACCAGTACAGTGCTCATGCTTTCGCAAGAAACTGACAACTACCCTTCTTGAATCAGCGGAAGGGAGAGAATGACCATAGAAAATATTTCATGATCAAGCGCTGTGGTGCAGTAGTAAAGCATCCGCTTTGAGATCGGAAGGTAGCCGGTTCGATCCTCACATGGGCCATGTGTTGTTTCCTTGAGCAAGAGACTTTATCTACATTGCTCAGTACTGGTTTCTATCCAGGAAAAGAGGGCCACATGGAAGATTAGTACTAGTACTAAATGTGTTACCCTCTATAAATAAGGACGATAATTATCTCCACGAAAGAATGTTGCCGACCTCTGCAGATATCAAACCCGCATCCTCCTGATCACCAGTCGGAAACGCATCTGAATGAGCTACCGAGGCTAACCTAGATGTGAATACCTACTTCTACTGATTTGCACGTCAAAATGATAATAATAAGAAAACCAACCCGACCATTTATGGTCAAAATCTATGGATCGTGATATACTGTACTTCTACAAATTTTCAGTGCGTTCCCTAATATCGTGATCAAAGAAAAACTTTGAACACTATTATGTAGCTCCAGATAAGCCAAGTTTTCATCTGAACTGATATATTTCCTATTTCTGCATGAAAAAATATGTTGTGGGTACTGATTAGAAGCGCCTCGGTGAGGCGCTTCTAATGAGTACCCACAACATATGCTTTTGTACAGAAATAAGAAAGTTGATAATTTGGATAGTCCCTCTTATCTAGGGCTATGAAGCCTAAAATATGCAAATGTAAGAATTTAGTGAGGGAACTTTCATACACATGAATCTGCAGCCATAACGAAAACATGCCTATATAAAGACACATGTAAATTGTAGTAACACCAAAAAACGAAAGTTTCAAGATGAAAAATTATGATATATTTCTAATTTCTGCTTAAAATATAGATTGTGGAAACACGTTAGAACTGCCTCATGAGAACTGCCTCATGAGGCAGTTCTAACAAGTACCTACCATCTATATTTTAGAGCAGAATAAGAAAATTAAGGTTTATGCCCCTGTAAACCCCGGTTTTACTATATAAAGGTGGGGTTCAAGGGGGTCAGAATTATATAGGCTGCTTTTTGTGATGAATGTTCGAAAATGTTAACACTAAATTTGAATACGCTAAAATACAATTACGGTAGCTTACTCTGACAGATTAAAAATGATCGAAACTTATTCAACAGCCAAAAATACATCATGACTCTTCATATTTTATATAAGAAATTGGGTAATAACTAATAATATATTTCATTTTATATGTCAACATGTTGCAATATAGGTGTAAGTTTCTTGTTTTGTTGGCCGTCACAGACCACATCTCCAGGATTGTCATTTTACGCTCCACCGCCGCCGCCACCACCACCCTTCTCAAAGTTCAAATAGTCCTGAAACAAAAGATCACACATCCATACCATCACGAAAACATGCCTATATAATTCTGACTGCCTTGAACCCCACTTTACTGATGTGTGTGTGTGTGATTTCGGGTTGAACGTCGCTTTCAACAATTTTTCAGTCATATCACGACGGTGTCTGGTTGCGACAGGGAGCTCAATGCTCACTTTTATAGTGCTGCCTCACTGAAGTATCATGTCCCAGACACATTACATGATACCAGACCCAGTCACATTATCCTGACACTGGGTCGACCAGTCCTAGCTCTACCCCGTAAATCTGAGTGCCGAGCGAGGAGCAGCTAGTACCATTGTTAACGACTTTGGTATGTCGCGGCCCGGGATCGAACCCGTGACCTCCCGTTCCCTGGAGCGGACACTCTACCAACTGAGCTACCGGTACTTTACTGATGTAAACCTTTTTTTTTCTTGTTTCTGCTCTAAAAAATTATAGATGGTGAGTACTTGCTGGAACCACTTCAATGAGGCCATTCTAACATGTACCCACAATCTATGTTCTAAGCAAAAATAAGAAAAACTAGAGCTGTCAGTGAAACTGACTAGGGCCCCGGCAGCGCTATCAGAGGAGTAAAAATTTGTGGACGGACAGACAGACAGACAGACAGACGGACGGACAGAGTGATTACTATAGGGCACCCATACTTTCAGTGCGGGGCCCTAATAACACAATTTTTCATCTTAGATTTTTTTTTATTTTTTTTTTTCAGTGGTAAAATTTACAATGTACTTGTATAGGCATGTGTTTGTATTAAATAGGATTACAAACACATGGCATAAACAGAAGCTACCAGTAACAACCGTCTGCAGAAACAAGCTAGTCTGGCCAAGAAAAAATGTACACTCCTCACTTTTTCAGTTCTATGGTGTATTCGTTGCTTCCAAAGGATAACCCTTTCATAGAACACTATTAACATGATGACAGGAGTCTAATAAATTTAAGACGCAGGAAATACAGGTATTGCACTTCACATGTATACAAGCAGTGAACAGTAAGATGATGATCAGACTGCACAGATGCACAGGCTGATCTGCACCTTTGTTGTCCGCAAATGGTAAAAACAGAATTCTCATCACAGCTCAAACTCATAATACACCACAACCTCTTCAATCACTATTAATGGGGTCCAAAGCAGAAACCGTGTTAGTTAAACAAGAGTGTTACATCCAAACAAAAATGTACTGATTATATAGCAAAATGACCTATATAATCTATACATTTTTGGGATCCATCTTGAAACCGTGCTATATCCAAAATCGTGTTATAGCGAGTCGTGTCATAATGAGGTTGTGGTGTATTGTGTTCTGACTGTGACTGTGATAATATAACATACAAAGCAATGTGTAATCAGCTGATTGTTAGCTAACATTACATTAATTTTAAACTCATTTGATATGGCAAACAAGCATTTTTTTTTTTTTTTTTTGCTGAAAAAAATGTGAGTAGCTTTTGCATTTGCAAAAGCTACTCACATTTTTGTCAGCAAAAATATTAGTTTGCTCAGTTTTTCAGCAAAAATATTTGTGACTTAAAGTTATATTGTTATTGCTGTAACATTTAACGATCTCATAACAAACAAGCTTGTTAAGCCATTACGATAACACACCCATGCAACGTAGTGCATTTTTGTACATCTCCAAAATGGCTACTTTTCTGATGAAATTTGTGACAGTTTCTTATTTATACTGCAAATAAAGGTTGTGGGTGCTCGTTAGAACAGCCTCATTGAAGCGGTTCTAATGAGTACTGACAACACATCTTAGAGCAGAAATAAGACCAAGCGGGCCATCATTGCCCTGGATCGCTCACCTGATCCATAGTGTAACAAGTGGGCCCCAGGGAGGGCCATTATTGGCCCCAGGGCTTTAATGTGCATAATGTTGAGGGAGGTCTTAAAGGTGAAGCTTCATACCAAACATCAACAAAGGCTATAATTTGAACAATCTTGGCAAAGGTCCACTAGATGAAGCTACACACCAAATATCAAAGAACTGGGCCTTGCAGTTTCAGAGAAGAAGATTTTTTTAAAGATATTCCCTAAATAAGCATATGCAAAACCAAATGGCCCCGGGGCTATATAAGTCTATGTAAAGCCAAAGGGCCCCGGGGTGGGGGCATTTGTGGCCCCAGGGCTATAATTTGAACAATCTTGGCAGAGGTCCCCTAGATGAAGCTCCATACCAAATATCAAAGACCTGGGCCTTGCAGTTTCAGAGAAGAAGATTTTTAAAGATTTTCCTATATAAGTCTAAGTAAAACCAAAGGGTCTCCGGGCGGCGACATTTTTGGCCCCAGGCTATTATTTGCACAATCTTGATAGAGGTCCACTGGATGAAATTTCACAACAAATATCAAAGACCTTGGCCTTGTGGTTTCACAGAAGAAGATTTTTTAAGATAATTCCTATGTTAGTCTATGTAAAACCAAAGGGCCCTGGAGCGGGGGCATTTTTGGCCCCTAGGGCTATAATTTGAACAATCTTAGTAGAGGTCCATTAGATGAAGCTTCATACCAAATATCAAAGTCCTGGGCCATGTGGTTTCAGAGAAGAAGATTTTTAAGGATTTCCCTAAATAAAAAGTAGAAGTAAAACAAACATCAGGAATCGATACAATTAACTTACTCCACCCATCAAAGACACCAAAGGGAAAGAAATACAAACATTAAGCGACCAGACCATAATGGAAACATAAACAAAGGAAGGCCATAAGGACAGTTACTTTCCCACAAAATGGCCATTTGGCCATCCAAAATTAAAAGACACAAGTGACACATACAGTAAGTAACAAACAACAACATAAATAAATCACCACAGAAGAACTGCCTTGGAACGGTCAGTGGAAAGATTTCCACTGGGGGGCTTAAATCGATTTTACGTGGCCACAATCCTCGCCCTTACTTCCGCCGCAATTTAGACAAATAATTTGTTCAGTCGGCATGAAGGCCTCCTAACTCATCAGTGCAACATCTCCGTGAACACAAATAATCAAAGAACTACAGAGGTGAGACAACGGTGAGGACTCGACAGCAAGAAACCACTGAAATGCTGGAGCAAAAGAAAACCAACAGTTAGACTCCGATGGGCCTGACCTATCGGTCGGGCGTAAGTATATGTAAAACCATAAGTCTATGTAAAACCAAAGGGCCCCGGAGCGGGGACATTTTTGGTCTCAGGGCTATAATTTGAACAATCTTGATAGAGGTCCACTAGATGAAGCTTCATACCAAATATCAAAGTCCATGGCATTGCGGTTTCAGAGAAGAAGATTTAACTTTTCAGTGAAAAAAAATCTATTTTTGGCTCCTGTGACCTAGATGTGCAACTGACTGGAACCATTTGAACAACTTTGGAAGGGAACCACCTAAGGATCGTTCCTGTGAAGTTTGGTCAAAATCTGATCAGTGGTTTAGGAGGAGATGTTGTTTGTCGTTTGTTTGTGCACGGACCCACGCATGACGGACGGCGGACACAAAAAGATCCCAAAAGCTCACCTCGTCACTATGTGACTGTGAGCTAAAAAAATAATATGTCTACCAACCCCGCCCCCCATCCCCCGCAAGATTTCTCTACATAAAACTGAGTTTAGGGGTCATTCATTTCATGGGCTTGTTCAGGGGATGCTAACGATGCCCAAAATACATACCACCATGAAGCAGGCTCCAAACAACAAAAGTTTAGCTTCAACAGCCATGTCCTGTGGGACTGCAAAAATAAAAGACAGCATGAAACAGAAGAAAAGCAGAATAATTGTTAGTTATCTTCCCTATATCATCCTTACAGCTACAGCAATAAAACTGTTTGACTTTTCTTGGATTGGAAAAACATTGTGTATATTTGATAAATAAGAGTTTTTTGTCTAGTTGTAGTTTTTAGCCATCTACATTACGATAACACATCCGTGTGATATACTGCATTTTTTCATACCTCAAATAGAGGATATTTGATTTTTTCAGTGTACGATCGAATTTTATTTCATCGAATGAACACCAAAACTGTTATTTTCACGAGTGGCGTAGCCACGAGTGAAAATAGCAGTTTTGGTGTTCATGAGTGAAATAAAATTTGATCTTGCACTGAAAAAATCAAATTTCCTGTTTCTTACATGCTTCAAAAGGCAATATTTAGCGTCTTTAATGGTGTCGCTCACATTCGGAGAAAATTATCTTTGTTCCTGTTCGTTTCGCGTCAATTTAGTGGTGTCCATCGTGTTTAGTGGGTATACTCTTGGGTGTAAACTGAAAGTTTGCACCTGAGAAATGGCCTGGGATGGTATTATATGAATGATTAATGGACTAATTGAGAGAGTAGTTTTCCAAAGAAGTTGCTGGCAAGTCTAACGTCCCGCGACAAAAGACGTGACGTCAGCGTCATAAATGACGTCAGTAACGTCCCCGTCACACATGAACGGGCTATGCGTCAATTAGAACACATTTCAGTATTGTTCAGTTATCTGACAAGATAAAATTGAAATTAGAGTTAGATTTGAAGAAAAAAAGTAGTCCCTAACAGTGTAAAAATAATAAATCGTATTTTCACTGTTTGAAACAGTGAAAATATCGATTTATATTTCACTGATAAATCTCTATCATTCATTGAAAAGCATGTAAGAAAAAAGGTATTTTTTATGATGAAAATGTGCAATATTGTTCTTATTTATACTCAAAACATAGGTTTTTGGTGCTCGTTAGAACTGCCTCATTGAGGTGGTTCTAACGAGTACCCACAACCTATGTCTTGGAGCAGAAATAAGGAAAATAATGTTTACCCCCGTAAATCCAAGTTTTCTCTATATAAAGTGGGGTTTAGTGGGGTGTTCATTTCACAGATTTGTTCATGTGATGTAGCTTGACAGAAACAGCAGCTGCTCATCACGAAAACACACCTATATACGATCGCCCCCTTGAACCCCATACTTATATAGTAAAACTGGGGTTTTCAGGGGTAAATCTTATTTTTCTTATTTCTGCTCTAAAATATAGATTGTGGGTAGACGTTAGAACCGCCTCATCGAGGCGGTTCTAACGACTACCCACAGTCTATATTTTGAGTAGAAATAAGAAAAATATCAAAAATTTTCATCTTGGTGCCCTGGCCCATCAGGGCTTGGGGAATTAGATGGGCTGCATGATGCTTCAAAGCAGAACTGAAACCAACCATACACCAGTACTGGTCAAGCGCTTAGAGGATCTAAGCCTGCCCAGGCAAAGCTGTGGGAGTCAAACCATCCATGCTTATAAATCCTATTGGTTTCATTTGGCGACAGGGCTTGAGATGTCATTTCATCTCAATGTCGGATACAAGTGCCACAAAATTGGAAGCAATGTCTCCAAAATGAACCATACAGTATTGACGGGGACGTAAAACCTCCAATCAAACAATTTCCATCTTGAAATTTTTGTTTTTTCGGCGTTAAAATTTACCTTATATTTATTTTGTATAAGCATGTTTTCGTAATGTGATTCTATATTTAAAAATAGTGTAAGAGAAGAATCAGGAGTAAAATTGTGTCTTAAAGGAACTTAAGCATGGCAATGCGTAAAGCACAAACACCAATCACTTGAAGTTGCATGAGAATATAGACAGGCAATCTTCACCTAGGAGAGTTGCTTCTAGTACCCTCACCCCAATCAACCTCTCTTACAATATGTGAGTCACTGGGGTTCCCTGTTAAAGTAGATGTTTTTTTTTTTTTTTTTGTTATATATACATTTATATGCAATTCCTTGTGCAAATTTCATGCTTTTGAGATAAGAAATAAACGGACAACTGTCCTGTCTATAAATGACATGTCTTGTCAATCCATTTTCAACTCAGGAGCAAATTTACCTATTTCATCACCACCTCCACCCCATCTCCCCACTCCACACACACACTCAAGGTCCTGTAGTGTAGGCTTACACAAACTGTGTATACTCTGATCAGACTCCAAGAATCTGAGGCGCCAAAGATCTCACAAGTAATATTGCATGATTTATTTGCTGTGTCCAGGTTCATTTTAACTCTTATCCTGCTGTTCAGGACAGTACCTACCTTTGCAAACAGTGTAGATCCAGATCAGATGGCTTCTGAAGAAGCCATCTGATCAGGATCTACACTGTTTGTAATTCAGTTTGTGAATTTGAGCAAAAATATTATTTCCTGTAATCTGATTGGCTGATAGTCAGAAATGGGTGTGGCTAATTTAAATATTCAGCAAGATAAGGGTTAAATTTCTGTTGAAACCAAAAATCAGAGATTGACTTACATGTTACGCTGAAAGTGTCTGCATCAGTTATGTTCTCCACACAACAGCCTCTCCACTGCTTCGCCACACATCCTACTCTCCTCTGCAGGTCAGGGGTCGTCACCTGGGAAATATATGGAAACAATTCTGATTCTCCATCATTATGTACATTTTGGGCAATTTGACTGGTAAAAGTTTTATGCTTAGATAATTTCCATGAGCAAGAATCTCAGAACTGTAGTGAAATTCCGCTATTAAGACCACCTAAATTCGAGACTTATTCTGCTTTAAAAAGCTTATTTAGAAGGATGCAGTTATTCATTCATCGTGCTTCTACACACAATGTCCTCTGGTCAGGGACCACCTTTGGGACTGTTCAAAAGTGGTCTTCAAGACCACTTTTGAATAGTCCCAAAGGTGGTCTTAATATAGAATTTTACTGTATTTCAAAAAGTGACTGGTAGTAAAATAATGTGACATCAAAGCTAGAGCATGTTTAGAACCTGTGCGTGTTTGATTAAAAGATGGGAAACTATCAAAAACATGAATGTTAGAAGACAACTAGAGCTGTCAGTGAAACTGACTAGGGCCCCGGCAGCGCTATCAGAGGAGTAGGAAAATTTGTGGACGGACAGACAGACAGACAGACGGACGGACAGAGTGATTACTATAGGGCACCCACACTTTCAGTGCGGGGCCCTAATTAAACTGAATTTAAAGACTTGACATTTTTTTGCTTTTGTTTCTTCCAAAGATTGCAGCTTTTAATTGAATAATCATAGTCCTCCATGGCCGTTGGTAAATACATTCATACACTTTCCAAAGAATTTTTGCAATTTTTAACATTTTGATTTTAAAGTGTGGAATTATAAGATATGAATTATCATTTTTGTGGATTTTATCAATGTGTATACTCCATCGAATCACTCAAAAACTTAGCGTTAAGCCCTTTGGGCTTCATCCAGTTTGTGAATGATTCGCCAGTTAACAAAGCGATCAAAAGTGGTCTTAAGACCACTTTTGAACAGTCCCAAAGGTGGTCTCTTATTAAAAGACACTGGGTGTATGAAACACAAATTAAGAATAATTCGAACCTCAATGAGCTTCTTAAAACAGATTTAGTCATAATTTTAGCGGAATTTTACTGTATTTGAGGTTACATATTTTTTTCTAGCCAGCAGTATGGTAAAACCTGTCATAGCGGCTGTCTTTACACAGTCAAACTTCACGGGCTCAAACACCTTTGGAAACATGAAAATTTGTTCCAGACAGGGTAGTTTGAGCCCTGTCTGGAACAGGCCTAGGGTAAACTTTATGTTTCTTATTTCTGCTCTGAAATATAGACTGTGTGTACTCGTTAGAACCACCTTGATAAACTGTTCTTAAGTGAACCCACAATGTATATTTTGAGCAGAATAAGTAAAATATCACAATTTTGCATCCTAAAATATTCTTTTTTTTTTTTTCAGCAATTTTATTTACAATGCATTTGTATGGGTGGGTTTTTGTAATGAAATAAAGGTATGTGTGTACTCATTAGAATCACCTCACCAAGGACTTGATAATTTATTTTTTGGTAAGTATATAAAATAGACGATCTCTGAAAAGAGCCGCTGGCAACTTTCATAAATGTCACATGAAATGACCACGAGTATAAGAAGTCCTGTCACGGACGTCATGACGTTATACCAGGGGGACTATGAAATTCTTATTTGTAGACCCTTTTGCTTCAAGATTTTTCTCTTGCCAGAATACAACAGAAAACATCAGTAAACTTTTGACATCATCTTATACAATAATGCTAACCAGTGCATACCTTAATGCTCCTAGGTATTGGGACAGACAGGCCGAAGCAAACTTTGCAGACACAGATCAGACTGGTCTTGAGCAGTCTGATCAGGGTCTACAGCATTTGCCATTCCATCTCTTTATTTTTGGACCCTTGCTGGATTGTGAAACAAACTTGTTAACATTTTAGGAGTAGGTGTTCAAGGTGTCCAAGCACAATAGTGCAGAAGAAAAACACTCAACTCATGATCGAGGGATTCCAAGATTGAGTTCCACACCAGGCATCATATATTGTGTCCTTCAGAAAGACTCTTAATCCTCATTGCTTAATACTGGTTTCTAACCAGGAATTATTTGAGGTAATTTAAGGGCCAAATTTGACCAACTCAGTATTCAGGAAGATATACATGTATATAGATGGAAATGCCCTTATTTTATAGTTCTCTGTACATACCGGAAATTCCACATCATCTGGACAGCAGACATCCTGACAAATGCAGCATGGTCCCCAGATCGTAAACAGGTGTGTGTTTTGTTTGTCATAGATAGCATAGTGAGGCGCACACTTGGAGGTCCTGTGAATGTAATAAAATAGAAGATCTTACATGAGTGTTCATTTATTATTGAATTTATTAAACGAGTTGAGGAAAACGGATAAAATGTGAGGCTTTGCCGAGCATTTCATCCCTTTTCCTCAACGAGTTTAATACATTCAATAATACATGAGCAAGATTCTATTTATCATATAACATTTAAAACACATTTTATTCTCGATTGTTTACAAAAATATTCCGCCATTAATAAACGCGACGTCGTTAAGGACGTCGTACATGTAACGTTACGGGACGTATCTAGCTGATTTGCATATTTAATCCACTAGTGGATTATCGAAAATATTACATGGCATTATTACACTCTCAGACACGACGTCATATGATAAATTACTGTATTTACCATATGAGCCGGTGCATGATAAAACCTACAATAAGACCAGCAGAGACTCAAATCAACCTGCGCCCCATCCACTGTGACAAGAACTTTTGCTTATGTGTCCTTGCATAGATATTAGCTTATAGTAGGTACATGCAATCAGAGAAGACTCTAATCAGACTGCGTGAATGTATAGCCTGATCTGAGTCTTTGCTGGTTGCGCAAGCCTTCTTGTAGATTTTGTCATGCTCTGGATCATATGTATTTGGACAGATGGGTATGTGCAAACAGTGAAGACCCTGATGAGATGCTGCATTCTGCAGCATCTCATCTGGGTCTACACTGTTTGCGACTCATCCAGCTATTTTAAGACACAACATTGGGAAGTAAATTATACTTACTTAAAATTTTAGAACAGGTACAGTAAGGAGTTGAGGTGGCTTAACACTTACTTAAAATACAGTAGAAGAAGTAACACATACAGTAAAATTACGCTATCAAGACCACCTAAATTTTAAGACTAAATCTGCTTTTAAAAGCTTTAAAACTGAGAAAGTTTCAGTTATTTTTTTTTTTTCACAACTAGTGTCGATTTAACGTAAAATTGATTTAAGACCCCAAGTGGAATTCCTTTCCGCTGACCGTTCCAAGGCGGTTCTTCTGTCGCGGTTTATTTTTGTTATGGTTTGTTTTTGGGTGTTGTGTCGCTTATATTATTTTATTTTGGATAGCCTTTTGGTCATTTTGTGGGAAAGTAACTGTCCTTTTGGCTTTCCGCTGTTGGTGTTTCCGTTGGGGTCTGTTGCTTCATGTTTGTGTTTCTTTCCCTTTGGTGTCTCTGATGGGAGCTGTGGATTAATTGTATCAATTCCTGATCATTGCCTCTACTTCTATTTCCTACTAAGGGACCACCTTTGGGGCTGTCAAAAGTGGTCTTTAGTAATCACTTTTGAACAGTCCCAATGGTGGTCTTAATATAGAAAATTTACTGTATATTATTTTCAGATAATTTTACTTTTTTTTTAGATGAATACCAAAATTATTTCATTGAGTGTGTTGAAAATATCAGAATTTTCAATGAGTGCAAAGCACAAGTGAATATTCTAATGATGTCAACACACGAAATGAATTATTTTTGATATTTATCAAAAAAATGTAAATTTTCTTTTTATTTTTTATTTTATAGTAGTTTAGTAGTTTAATAGTTTATTATAGTGTCACACATCAATTATACAATCTATACACATAAATAAAACGTTATGAAATTAATGTTCAGCCACGTATGGCTTATGAGACACTTATATACATATACAAACACTTCTGTACAGTATAAGACACATTAAAGCATGATTATAATCAGCTTCTAAAAAGCACACCTACTTAAAACGTTGAAACGTTAAACACTAAACACATTGTTCATTTTTGGGAATACCAGTGCTTGTTAGTCACGTGCCCCGCACACTGTACGTTGTCAGTACACGTGACTGACACCTTAACATTCATAGTTTTTGGAAAATTTTTTGATGGAGGAAAACTTTTATATGTGACTTTGGCGATGTACTGTAAATTAACAGCTGTTCGTAACATGTTTTGCACTCATGAAAATTTCTTGTGTTTTCAACACACTCAATGAAATGTTGTTTTCAACATATTCAATGAATTATTGGTAAATATTGTAAACTTGCTTTCTATTTCACACTGTGAAAAATATATACTTTCTCACTGTGAAAAGATCATTTTTATTTGTTTCAGAGATGTATTGATTTCACAGCTGAGTACAGGGCAGTCCCTTTATAGCGCTATGTATGGGATGCATAGAACAGGACCTTGTTATTTAGTGAACCATGTTATAAAGAGATATTTTTATATAGAATTTATAGTAAATTGACTGGCCCCCATCCATTGGGGCCTGAAGAATTAAATGGGCTGCATGATGCTTCCACGCAGAGCTGAAACCGAACACACACGACTACTGGTAAACCGCTTAGAGGATCTAAGCTTGCCCAGGTAAAGCGGTGTGAGTAGGACCTCTATGCTTATAAACTTATTGGTTTCATTGGGTGACAGGGCTTGAGATGTAATTTCATCTCAGGTCGGGTAAAAGTCCCACAAAATTTGAAGCAACATTTCCAAAATGACCTATACAGTGTTGATGGGGACGTTAAACCTCAAATCAAACAAACAAACAAAACAGTAAAGTGACATTTTGGGAGGCAAAACCTGGCAGTGTTATAAACAAAACCATGTTATAATGAGTAGAGTACTAAAGGGACTAAAGTGTATAAAATAAATGATGTTATTATCAAACAGCAGTGACTTTATATGATAACGTATACATAGTTAAGAGAATGAATACCCAATATAAATGCTTCTACCATTTTTACGTGATCAAGGGAGAAAACTGTCAAGGCTTCTGGATTTTTTTCCTAAAGCAAAGGTCAATGTCATAGATTTTAAAATTTTATGTTTTGAAAAAAAAAAAAGTGCTTGTCTTCATGAAAAGGGGCCCAGCTGCACAGAAAGGGAAGAAAAATCTCAACAAGATGTGTTTGTGAAACACAAACATGTCCCCAGGCATGGTCATTTTTTTTTTCAAGGTTGGTCACAGTTCAAAGTCAAGGTCACAGGTCAAGATTTTTGGTTTGAGTGGGAAGCCCTTGGCACAAGGAACTTACATGCCAAATATGAAGGCTCTATCTTAAGCGGTTCAAAAGTTATTAACAATAATATTTTTTTCTTTAAAGTAGGTCATAGGTCAAGGTCACAGGTCAAAAAATTTTGCATGAATGTAAAGCTCTTGTCACAAGGAACCTACATGCCAAATATTAAGGCTCTATCTTAAACAATTCAAAATTTAAGAACAATTTTATTTGTTAAGTAGGTCAAAGGTCAAGGTCATGGTCAAATATTTTTGCACGAATGTAAAGCTCTTATCACAAGGAACCTACATGCCAAATATGAACCCTCTATCCTAAACGGTTCGAAAAATATGACCAAAATGTTATTTTTTTCTTTTAAGTAGGTCAAAGGTCAAAGTTACAGGTCAAAATTTTTGGCATGAATGTAAAGCTCTTGTTACAAGGAACCTACATGCCAAATATGAAGGCTGTATCTCAAATGGTTCAAAAGTTATGACCAAAATTAACTTTTTCTTTTATGTAGGTCAAAGATCAAGGTCACAGGTCAGAATTTTGTGTGTTTTGTGTGAATGTAAAGCTCTTGTCACAAGGAACATACACGCCAAATATGAAGGCTGTATTTCAAGCGGTTCAAAAGTTATGACCAATGTTATTTTTTTCTTTTTAGTAGGTCGAAGGTCAAGGTCGTAGGACAAATTTTTTGCATGAATGTGAAGCTCTTGTCACAAGGAACCTTCATGCCAAATATGAATACTCTACCTCCAATGGTTCAAAAGTTATGACCAACGTTAAAGTGGTCCACGTACAAAACAACAAACAAAGCAACAAACAAACAGACAGGGCAAAAACAATATGCCCCCACTATCGCTGCCGGGGACAAAAAAAGGGGAAAATTCTTTCCTCTAAAAGTACATGTAGTTCCAGAGCAAGAAGTGGAGACCAGGGATGGGGAATGGGTGGGGAAGCGTATTTTGTAAAGAATCACCTCTCAGAAAAAGGAACATTATTTGAGCCAATTGTCACAAGAAAATGTGTTCTCTGTTTGCCCACGTAAGACTGAACAGCCTGCTTTGCTTCACTGATTAGCAAAAGTCATGAAATTTTATATACTGTAATGATCCTAAGTACTGGATATGTAACAGACAGGCTGTGGAAAATAGTGCAGACCAAGATTAAACTGCTCCCCCACAACTTCTTTGAAGTTGGGGGCAGTAAAATCCTTTAACCCTCATCCTGTTGAACAAAACTACCCCACCTTTGCAGCTTAGATTCTGGAGAAGCCATCTGATCAGGATCTTTACTGTTTGTCAACAAGTTTGAAACTTTGAATAAAACAGTTCATTGAGTATTTTCAGTGATTGAAATTCAGACTGTCACTGGGTGTGACTGGATTAATTTATTCAACAGAATAAGGCTGTGCGACTGGAGTACTGTAATGACCCTAAGTATTGGGACAGATAGGCCTAAGCAAACAGTGCACACCCAGATCAGACTGAAGGAGCAATCTGATCATGGTCTACACTATTTGCCAATCCATCTGCACCTTTTGGACTCTATACTGGATTGTGAAACAAATTTGTTAAAATTTTAGCAGATTTAAAGTAAGTCCTCAAGGTGTCTGAATTTTTTGGATTTTTATGGTAATTTATTCAGCAGGATAAGGACTAATTGAGCACCGCCAAGCGAATTTATGTCTTCGAGCATTCCGTCATGACAAATTTTAACTGCGCATGCCCAGCCATTCAGAGGGGCCAGGGATATGGCTTTCTGTCTGAAGGTTCCTCTTGATTCACTGCTTGTATGAGCGAGCAGCGAAGGTTCTGGCGAGACTGCGCGGATGCGCAGGCTCGCCTGAACCTTCGCTGCTCGCATAGGCGATAAGTACCAAAATCGCTTGACGGGGCCCAATTATCCTAATTGCTCCTCTCTATGTCGGGCTATGACCCTACCTCTGTTTGACATAACCGATATGATTCCCAACTGGAGACTCAACATCAACCTGCCATCCACAATCTCCGTCGGCACACCAGCAACATCCTTTACAGCAGGCAAACTGACGGGAGAATCTAGCCACCTCCTATAGAATAGCATATAGAATGTTTAAACCTCATCATGAGAGAAACAGAGGATCTTACATGTCGGTCATTTTATAAACAAGAGTTGTCAGCATACAACATAGCTTGCCTTTGGGGGCCTAAGTCGGATGAGGGCAAGATATCAAAAATGAATTTTTTATTCCAAAGAGCAATAGAAAACTTTAACCAAAAACTTCAACATAAAACTTCTAAATCTGTGACCTTGACCTCAAGGTCATTGAGTGTGTGGGGCAGGTACTGTGCAACACTCAAGACCAATATGTAACATCAGTCCAAGAAGTAACTAAATCCATCAAGTGGTTTTACAGATATAGAGCAACAGAAAACTTTAACCAACAAATTCAAAATAAAATTTCTAAGTCTGTGACCTTGACCTAATTTCTAAGTCTTTGACCTCAAGGTAACTGAGGTGGATGGGGCTGGTACTGTGAGAAACTAAAAACCAATACGTAACATCAGTCCAAGAAGTAACTAAACCTATCAAGTGGTTTTAGAGTTATAGAGCCACAGAAAACTTTAACCGAAACATAAAATTTCTAGGTCTGTGACCTTGACCAGATCAAGGTCACTGAGGGGGTGGGGCTGGTACTGTGCGAAACTTTAGACCACTATGTAACATCAATCCAAGAAGTAACTAAATCCATCGAGTGGTTTTAGAGATATAGAGTGATAGATAACTTTAACTTGAGTGACGCACACAGATATGTATACAGGTACACCCACGCCGATGCCAGGGGGACTGCTATATATAGCTCTCCTGTACTTTTGTACAGGTGACCTTAAATTTCTGAAAAGAGCCTTTGGCTAGAATCATAATTTTTCATACGAAACATAAATGTGCATGATACCTCCGTATCAGGAGGGAGACTCCCTCATTTTGATGCTACAAGTATAAGATTCTGCTTTATATTATATATAACAATTTTAAATTGGAATTCATGGAAGTTCAAATAAATCATAGTGAAGTCAGATGGCTGGTGTCATGACCTGACAACCAGTAACTACATGTATGTTGTCAGATGGGTGGTGTAGTGATGTGACAGCCAGTAACTGCATCTATGTGTTATTATGTTTGTTTGTTTGTTTGTTTTGGAGATTAACGACCCAATCAACACTATTTAGGTCATTTTTGAGCTGGTCAGTTCACCTATCCACACTTTTCCTGGGCAGGCTTACACTTAAGCAGTTAACCAGTACAGTGCACATTCTTTCGCAAGAAACTGACAACTGCCCTTCTTGAATCAGCGGAAGGGAGAGAATGACCGTAGAAAATATTTCATGATCAATCAACACGAAAGAATGTTGCTGATCCTGGCAGGTATCGAACCCGCGTCTTCCTGACCACCAGTCAGACGAATTCCAAGAGTGTATCTGAATGTAATAATTCTATCAATTCTGAATCTCCATGTTGCACTGATGTCTTCCATCGAGTTTCATGCTTTCACTTTGGGAGATGTCGTTTGAAGAATTTCCAGATGGCTGCTACATACAAAATAATAAATGAGCCAGCGTATGACAATATCTACAAGAAGGCTTGAGCAGCCAGCGAAGACTCAGATCAGCCTGGGCATTCGCGCAGTCTGACCAGAGTCTTTGCAGATCACATGTACCTACTACAGGGTGATATCTATGCAAAGAGACATAAGGAAAAGGTCTTGTCATAGTGGATGGGTGCGCAGGATGATTTGAATCTCTGCTGGTCGTACCGGTCTTATTGTAGGTTTTGTCATGTGCTGGCTCAACTGATAGTCTTACAGGTCATGACAAAAGCTGACCGAGAGCTTTGCTCTAAGTGATTTAAGTGGAATGGGAACACCTGGCAGATTTTTCCACCATTTGTCCAAGAAAGACAACTTTCGGGACTTCCTGTTCAGTTGTCTGTAAGCCCTGTCCCGCTGAAAAAGGGGTCTACTCTTAAAGGGAAGAATTTGCTCCTCAGGAGCAAATTCTTTCCTTTAAGAGTTGACCCCTATTGACATGGGAGACAAAAATACTTTTGTAGGAGTTGCCTCCCCTGAAGGTGTACCCATTCCCCTCAATTAACCAATTTTGTACCAGAAACTCTAAAACGGTAGTTGGTAAACAGTGCAGGCCCAGATTCCGTTTGGTACAAAAAGGGTTAATGGTAGGGAAGAAACAAAGAAATATCATTTGCCCTCTACCCTTACTTGATACAAGAATACTATGAAGGCCTGGCTGAAATGTAAGCCAAATTCAAGCCAAATTTCAATGTAAGCCAAATTTCAATGACACACAACACTTTTGCGCCAACCATCCACATGATGGAATAAGTATTATTTTACATGGACATGCTATCACACTGCGTGATCATGTGGCGGTACAAGGTGAATACCACCAACACAGCAGACACAACATGTATCCGCTGTCGTATCAACGTCGATGCAACATCATGATGTCACATTCTGTTGATGTGATGTTGCTTAGCCATCATGTGCCCGCTGGGAATGTGAGAGTCTGGTTGAAACTACTTGCAATAACATGGTTTTGGATGTATTTGTTTGTTTTGTGTTTAACGACCCAGTCAAAATGGTTTAGGTCACATCAGGCTGTTGCTTTACCTAGCCAGAGCTTATACAAAAGAAGTTAATCAGTACAGTGCACATTCTTTTGCCAGAAATTGACCTAAGAAAATGCTCTGTACTTATTTACTGCTTGTGTATAACCTTAAGCATACTCTAGGCTAATTCAGCAAATGATAAATTGTTGATATTTGTTCTTATTTTTTCCACAGAACAGGACTCAACATCTCATGTCAAATCCTGTTTTCTGGGAAAATTGGGGAAATATTTCAAAATGTCATCTGCTGCGAAAAAAAAAAAAAAACCAGCATGCTCAGGAAAAAAGTTGGGTAGAGTTGGGGTAGAATACCAATACCATCAATCTTTCACTCCTTATAAATCAGGAAAACATGTACATAATTTTACCCCCTTAAACCCAACTTCAATATAATAAAACTGGTACGTACAGGGGTATATATTATTTTTCTTATTTCTGTTCTAAAACATAGATTGTGGGTACCCCACAATCTATGTTTTGAGCAGAAACACGAAAATTTTCAGAATTTTTATCAGAAAATTTTCATTTTTTTGGTGGTAAAACAAATACCTATGTAAAACTTTCAATAAATTTGAATGGGCATGTTTTCGCAATGAACTCCATTTTCCTCTATATAAAGTGCAGTTCAATTTAACCCATTTAGAACCAGAAACCCCAAAATGGGTACCCTGGCAAACAGTGCAGGCCCAGATCAGATGCCGCAGAACGCGGCTTCTGATCAGGGCCTACACTGTTTGCAAAAAGTTCAGCCATTTTCCTAATCAATTTTGAAGAAAACACAACCTGACAGCCCTAAATTTTGAAAAGGACTTGTGCTTTATATAAGGAGAAAGATTCCACATAGTACAAAAAGGGTTAATAACTGCATGCATTATAAAATGGTTAACTCTTATCTTGCTGTTCAGGACAACCCCTATCTTTGCAAACAGTGAAGATCCAGATCAGATGGCTTCTGAAGAAGCCATCTGATCAGGATCTACACTGTTTGACATTCAGTTTATGAATTTGTAGGAATGAATTGGTTCAAGTAATCTGATTGGTTCAAAATCAGAAATGGGTGTGGCTAAATTTAATATTCAGCAAGATAAGGGTTAAGCTAATTTTTTACCACAGAACTGTTGTCCAGCACATGTAACTGGAAGCCTCTGTTTGGGGCACAGCAAATCCTCTCACATGTTTCTGACTCTGAAATAAACATTGATTATAATGCACCGGCGTATGTAATGCAATGTCTGATTGGATAACGTCAAAACTTTGCGACAGTATAGTTGGAAACCCCCGACGTCATCACGTAACGTCACTTTTCACTGGCTGGCATTTGGTTTTATGCAGCTCACAGGGCTTGCCGCTTTGTGCAAAATAGTACAATTTTTAACCCTTATCTTGCTGAATATTCATTTAAGCCACACCCATTTCTGTCTATCAACCAATCAAATTACTTGATGTAATTTTTTGCTACAGATTCATAAACTTCATGCCAAACAGTGTAGAACCTGATCAGATGGCTTCTTCAGAAGCCATCTGATCTGGATCTACACTGTTTGCAAAGATAGGGGTTGTTGTGAACAGCAAGATAAGGGTTAACAAAACAGCCAAATAATTGCATTAGAATGGGGATAACTATATTGAAAATTGTCATTTGGGGAGGTAAATCTGAGGTTTTACGGTCAGAAATTATGTTTTACGCCTCCGCTAACGCATCGCCGTAAAAAGAAATTTCCGACCGTAAAACCGCCGATTTACCTCCCCAAATGACAATTTTCAATACAGTTATCCCCTAACACTATACACTTACTAGAACAGTTAACATTTTTACCACCAGCGAACAACTTGGACTTAATGTTGTTTTTTTTTGTTGTTGTTTTTTGTTTGCTTGTTTGTTTGTGTTGAGGTTTAAGTCCGCATAAACACTACAGAGGACCTTTTGTAGACACTGCTTCCAATTTTCTTGGCATTTTATCCTGTATATTGATCACTTTCTTCCCCAACCCTGTTTCTTCCCTGGGGAAAGAAATGGGTCAGTCCATTTCTGACTAGTCAGTTTCTTGCCCATACAGTTAGTTTCTTCCCCACCTGATATTTTTAGAACCTTTGTCAACAAGTTAAATATGCCTCATAATTTGTTAAAATGAGCAAAAACCCCATTCTGAATGAGCTTTGAGTTGTTATAGCTATCAAAACAAAATTTACTCTATGCATATGCCATACAACACATGGGGTCCCAATGACATCTCAAGCCCCATCCCCCAAAGAAACTGCTAGGGTTTATATGCAGGGACGATCCAATGCACCACTTTATCTGATCAGGCTTACACCTGAGCAGTTTTCTAGTACTCATGTTCGGTCAGTCTAAGATCTGCCCGGAAGCCCATACAGCCCAATCTGTTTCTTCAAGGTCCAATAGATGGGTACACTGGGCCTTGATACTATTCTTAACCCATTTAGAACCAGAAACCCCAAAAACGGGTATTTGGCAAACAGTGCAGGCCCAGATCAGACGCGGTGTCTGATCAGGGCCTACACTGTTTGCAAAAAGTTCAGCCATTTTATCAATTTTGAAGAAAATACAACCTGACACCCCTAAACTTTGAAATGGACTCATGCTATATATAAGGAGGAAGATTCCATTTGGTACAAAAAGGGTTAATCTAGCATGTAAGCTGTGTCTGCCTCATGGTAGGAAAGCATCTTCCTGCACCCGTAGAAACACAAAATGTGGGTATTTTGTTATAACTGAAGGACAATTTCACACTGAGGCGATTCTGATGATTACCCACAGCCAATATATAGTAAATACATGGTTAGTGTCCTTGATCATAAAATATAATCAGTGAGCCTAAGACAATTTTATAGGAGCGAGCTTTAGCGAACTGATTATATTTTATTATTAAAGACACTAATCATGTATCTAGTTTATACGGCAATTCAGAATAATCTAGGGGTTTCGCAATCATTTAGCAAATTTAAGCAAAAAAGACAGCAGACAGTGTGGCATGTTAAACGACATTCAGTGCCATGGCATGCATATGTAGTATAACGTGACGTCAAATAACGCAAAGTTTCTGATGTCACTGTGCCACAGAGACGCAGGAAACAACATGGATGCTCGAATGAAAGTTTGTCAGCACTTAACATTCTGTATGAAAATCTGCAAATAAATAGCTTATTTTAGCTTTAGAAAATATTTTCGAGGTTGAGTCGCAACCGCAGTAGCAGTGTGCAATCATTCTAATGGACCATTCAAACCAGGAAAGCCCGAGAAGGAAAGAATTTGGTTGAATTTTCTGAAAATCTGTTTAAATAAATACGTATTGCAAAGATTATAACTTGGAGTTTCATTATTTTCTCGTGTATAAAATGTTGCATGTTATTGTTTACGCTTGCAAATTAGGGATCTGAAAAGTACCCATAGGTCCGGTCTATAAACGGTCACTAGACGTATTATAGGTCAGTAGTAGGTAATGTAGGTTACTACCTATTATAGCGTGCAGTTATTCAACCCCCTTTATTAGGTTACTAGAATGCCTGATTGCCATATAAATTATGCACTAGTCATTTGTAACCACTGCCCCCCACCTACGGGGAAGGCGGGGGATAGCAGGGCTAATGTGCGGGGTAGTTACCCCCAGTGCCAGGTTAATGTGGGGGGTTTGATATTGTGCAAATATACCCCCAGTGGAATGAACTATTATAAACAGCGGGGCCTTGACCTTCTGTAGTTCCCCGCGGGCAGGGCTTCTAGCAGGGCTGTGAAAAGTGAAAAGTCATTGTCCCCGCTATCCCTGTAGGTGGGGGGGGGGCAGTGGTTACAAATGACTGGTGCATTACACTGATGTTATTACAATATCCAACTTATTATGATAACTGTGGTGTCTTAAATCAACCTTGCCAAAGTAACAATCCAGAATACAACTATAATTAAGTCTATTAGGATGGCCACCGACCACAATAGCAGTCCTTGGAGCCTATGGGCTCATGTGAGATAAAAATCATCTTAAAATGCTACTTTTACACATATGAAACATATTGTAATGTTTACCTTCAGCAACATAGAAAACCTGTTGTCTCATGTTGTTGAATACTTCATATTTGTTAGCCATTTCAAATCCTGTCAGAACTGAAACACAAATTTTGAAAATAAAGGTTTAAAAACATTCTATCCGTGACCTATGTACAGATAGGTCACTCACTGAACATGTTAATACAAAATATTTCAGGATTTAACAACATTGAACAGTGTGATTTTTTGTACTTTTAAATTTTTAATGAAAGGTGCCACTTCCCTAACTGAGCCAGGGCACAGCATTTCCTACAAATTACATGTGCACCCAGCGCATCCAGGAATACTGAGCCCTTAGCTATCCTTAGAGTGCACAACGAAGTCTCTGATCAGACTGCATCAACGTGCAGGCTGATATGAGTCTTTGCTGGTGTTAATTATGTAAATTATAGGAAATGTTGTGCCCCAGCTCAATTGTAATTAAGAGTGCCAATTCTATCTTTATATGGCAAAAGAGCTAATTTTAGTCAAAAGTGTCACTTTGTCAAAAGTGGTGTTTTTTTCTCTAACTTCAGTCAAAAGTGTATCTTTTCCACTTTTTGTTTGTTTGTTTGATTTGAGGTTTAACGTCCCCGCCAACACTGTAAAGGTCATTTTGGAGACGTTGCTTCCAATTTTGTGGGTTTTTACTCAACATTGAGATGAAATGACATCTCAAGCCCTACCGCCCAATGAAACCAATAGGGTTTATCAGCATGGACTTGCACCGCTTTGCCTGGGCAGGCTTAGATCCTCTAAGCATCTTACCAGTATTCATGTGGGGGTCGGTTTATGCTCTGCATGGAAGCATCATGCAGCCCAACTATTGTGTATAAAAGTGTTTGATCTTTTTTGTTTTTAATCAAAACTCCATTTTCCTACTTTTAATCTTTTATAAATTTAATAGTCATTTGTTTCAACTAGACGACTGTATATCAATCAACCCAAAGTAACTAAGCACAGTAGCTCTGCAGAGCTGATGTTCATGTGACTACCGTATTCACCATATGTATTTAGACAGACAAGTCCTAAGCAAACCGTGTAGACCCAGATGACATGCTGAAGAATGTGGCATCTCATGAGGGTCTACACTTTTTGCAATCTTCTAGCTATTCATAGACACAACATTGAGTATTAAAGAGCACTTGTTTAAATTTTACAACAGGTATGGTAAGGAGTTGAGGTGTATAAATATTTAGGGGTAAAT
Source organism: Lucinisca nassula (assembly GCA_963580285.1). NCBI lineage: Eukaryota > Metazoa > Mollusca > Bivalvia > Lucinida > Lucinidae > Lucinisca > Lucinisca nassula. The sequence continues at coordinate 105,004,053 of OY757015.1, forward strand.
ATGGTATCACAGATTTGTAAGAAATTCAGAAACTGTTGTTTTGTTGTTGTTGTTTTTTGTTGTTTTTTATAGAAGTTAGCAAGGAGAGGATAATTATAGGCTGTACCTACATCCAATCCTTTGACATTTGTATGTATATTTGTAATACAGATGTATGTATATGTCATAAAATTTTGAATAAAAAAATAAAATAAATAATTATTTAAAATAAATAAAGAAGTTAGCCATGTTATTCTTGCCCTCGTGATATCAACACTGTGTAAAAGGATGCTTAATCTAAAGCATAGATTCAGCCCATGTGCTACATTTGCAAACAGTTTAGACCCAGATCGGATGCCCTGGAAAGCAGCCTCTGATCAGGGTCTTAATTGTTAGCTTGAAGTATGAATACTTAATAATCAAACAAAAGGGCCCAATTAAAGGGAATGGGAACACCTTCAGGGGAGGCAACTCCTGCAAAAGTATTTTTGTCTCCCATGTCAATAGGGGTCTACTCTTAAATAAAAGAATTTGCTCCTGAGGAGCAAATTCTTACCTTTAAGAGAGGACCACTTTTTCAGTGGGACAGGCTTATAGAAAAGCGAACAGGATGTCCTGAAAGTTGTCTCCCTTTGAAAAATGGAAAAATCTGCCAGGTGTTCCCATTCCCCCTTAATTCTCCTTTCAGAACCACTTTTCCAGCTCGGAAACAAATAACCTGAGTGCTGTTAGTGCTTGGATTACATTATCCCATTGTATACTAGTTGACTCTTCCATTGCTATATGACATTGTGTGTGTGAATTCGGGTTTAACGTCGCTTTCAACAATTTTTCAGTCATATCACGACGGTGTCTGGTTGCGATAGGGAGCTCAATGCTCACTTTTATAGTGCTGCCTCACTGAAGTATCATGTCCCAGACACGTTAATGATACCACACCCAGTCACATTATCCTGACACTGGGTCGACCAGTCCTAGCTCTACCCCGTAAATCTGAGCGCCAAGCGAGGAGCAGCTAGTACCATTTTTAACGACTTTGGTATGTGGCTGCCCATAATCGAACCCGTGACCTCCCGTTCCCCGGAGCGGACACTCTACCAACTGAGCTATCGGGGCCGGTTTGCTATATGACAGACAAGTGCATTTATCATATATGGCGTGTCAGGCCTATTTTTTCATTTTTATTCTATTTTTGACGGAAAATTCTGTTAGCAAATAGTGCAGGCCTTGATCAGATACCGCATTCTGATCTTGGCCTTCACTGTTTGCCAAGGTACCCCTTTAGGGGTTTCCAGTGTACAATGGGCTATTCTTCAACAGAAGTAAGTCTTGTAGATAACCCACTGCAATTGAGATCACAACCTTGTCAGAGTTATCTTTTTTGCTGGAGACACCGAGTCTCAATTCCAACAGAATTTTAATGTACTTCCTGCATTAATTCTAAAATAACTTTCTTGTATCTTGGAAAATTATTATTAAACCTTGATTATTTTATTCTTATGACCAATTAGAACAATTACAGTCGCATTTTATTCCTTTAGTGTTCTCATTACTCAAGTGGTAATTGGGCAAAAATGATTAAATTTGTTCGCAGAAACCTGCCAGGTGTGTCTCCAATACCGGTATAATGGATTTAAGGGGAATGGATACACCTTCACGGGAGGCAACTCCTGCAAAAGTATTTTTGTCTGCCATGTCAATAGGGGTCAACTCTTAAGGGAAAGAATTTGTTCTGCGCGATTCTAGTTCCAAATGTACTGATATTTTTTTTTTATTATTTTTGCATAAAAACATATTGTGGCAATTTGTAGGTATTCATTACTATTAAACTAATAAGCACCCAAAAAAATATATTTTCGTGCAGAAATGAGAAAAATAACATGTGGCTACCCCTCTTATCTGGGGCCAAGAACCTCTAAAAATAGTCGTCAAAGAGGTATAGGGACGGAATACACCTTTAAGAGATAGAAACCATTAAATATTACATTGTCTTCTTTGTAGGGGTCTGCTCATGAGCAAATTCCTTCCGTTCAGAGGAGGCCCCATTTTCAGAGCGGCTAATCATAAGGTTCTACTCCTAAAGTTGAGGAGCAAATTATTTCTTTCAAGAGAAGACCCCTTTTTCAGTTTTGGCTAATCATTCAAGAAAGTGAGCAGGACATGCCAAAGTTATCTCCCTTGATTTTTGAAAGTTGATATATAAAATCAAGTTTCTATGTCATTGCATTTCTACTTCCGGTACTGGACCGCGTTACTCCACTTCCGCTGTTCGTTCGCTGCATAAAATAGTCCAAAGGAACTCTTTAAAACTAATTTTGCAGGCACAGAATGTGTCTCAAAATATTTCATTTTTCGAGACTTTACACGAATTGAATATCAATTGGCTCAAAAAGACATATTCTGAACAGAAAACAATACTCTAGGACTATTTTCCTACGCCATTTCCGATGATATTTATGTTTACTCTTTCATCCCTGAGTTTCTGAACAGGACTCTTCTCGCTTTAAAGATATTCTTATAGAAAGGGATTTCTGATTAGTTCACTCACATGATGGCAATTAAACAGTGAACATGTAGATTCTGGCGAGACGTGCTAGCTACGTGCCGTAGGATCTACAAGGTTTGCATAGATACAGTGTATTTCTACCTCGGCGTCTGCACCGGTCTACATGGTTAAAAGGGTTAGCTCGCTTCTCTGTGATTATCAGTAACCGACTAAACAACCCATAACTGGCCAACATCAAACGCAGTTATTCACCTGCTTTCGAGAGATCTAATTACAAAATAATTTTGAAAGCTGTGAGTTTTACATCAAGTTCCGGACTTTTAGAAAATAGTGAAAACACCGATCAGACACTACATCCTGTGGCCTCTAATCTGTCTTAACTGTTTCCGAATGTCCCTGTATTGAAACAATTGGCATTTATGGGTTAATTTTTTATTTCAAACGGGAATAAACGTATTTTAATTCGCCTTGGGTAGTCGAAGTTCGCTAAACGCGGCGTCTGATCAGGGTTAAATCAAATGGTTTAAAAATGATCTTTTTTTATTTTCGTCCAAGTTATTCTCCTTTTTATGTCCCGACGCCCGAAGGAACATAGCTCCAAGCGGCTGCACAACGTATGTGCATCGTCGTATCAACCCACCGTTGATGCGACGTTGCTAAGACGTCATGTGCCCGCTAGAACTTCTCTGTAAGATTATTAGCAGATGGGACCAGCCCAGAATGTACTGAGCTGATTTAGAAACCATGAAGAAATTAGCAGACAAGTTTATCTTTCTTCCTTCTTTTCTTCGTGGGGGTAGTTGGGTGAGGCACAGGTGATGTGTATCTTGTCTCACTGGGGAGTCCAGCTGATACTGACATACATTTGAGCAAAGCCTGCTCTCCTTGCAGCAGGTAATGGTAGATGGTGAGTGTTGATATTTCTTCTGTTTCTACACTTCCATTCACTCTGTCCCTCACTTACATGTAATTAGGGGAAGGGCCGTAACTAATGTTGGTAGAACTTGTGGCCCAACCCCATATGCTACCATGAAAGGCAATAAAATATGTTTAACCTCACTTTCATCTCCTCTGCTCTCTTTTCTATCTCTTTCCCCTCTTTCTCTTGGAGAAGACAAAATTATCCACAAGGGCTGTTCTTTCGTTAGACTCAAAACAATCGATGAATCATTTTTATTTTCTTCGTCGAATTTTTAACCCTCACAAAATGTTTAGATAACTGCTTGATCTACGTCTAGCATTGTTACAATAATAATTGATCCTCATAAATCAACTTTCCTCAGTACTTTCAGTACTTTGATTTTAGCTCCTTTGTCAGGTGTATCCTTAATTCCTATGCATGCTTTTCAGGGCATTTTCTTCCTGCTCAGCAGGGCCGAAATTTGGCCCCCTTCCCGATTTATGGACATCTCGGCCCCTGACAAACTCGGCCCCTGACAAACCCGGCCCCTGACAAACTCGGCCCCTGGCAAACTCGGCCCCCATTCAACTCCGTCCCTAAAAACTCAGTCCCTAGCAGCATTCAGGTCCTAAAATACAATGTTTTTGTTCTGAGAATCAATTTGGAAGGTGGATAGGTAGTTTCACAGAAATTTTGAGCATATTTATCATTTTTAATACGAAACATTATCCGCGATAAAAGATCGCGGAAACCGATGTTGTAATTGGGACGGTGTGGGAATTGAGTGTGGCATCACGAAAACATGCCTATATAATTTTGACTACCTGCAACCATACTTTACATAGTAAAACTGGGGTTTACAAGGGTTTATATAAATTTCATTACGAAAACACCCCTATACAAATGCATTGTAGCCTATATCGTCGAAAAAATTAAAATTTTAAGATGAAAAATCGTGATATTTTTCTTATTTTTGCTCTAAAATATAGATTGTGCGCACTCGTTAGAACCGCCTCGATGGATATTTTTCTTATTTTTGCTCGCAATATTGATTGTGGATGCACGTTTGGACCGCCTCATCGAGGCGGTTCTAACGAGTACGCACAATCTATATTTTAGAGCAAATATAAGAGAAAAAGGTTTACCCCTGCAAACCCTAGTTTTTCTTTATAAAAGTGGGGTTCAAGGGGGTCAAAATTATATAGGCGTGTTTTTGTGATGACTTATTTCTTCTCAAAAGTATAGATTTTTGGTTCTTGTAAGAACCGCCCAGTCGATGCCGTTTTAACAAGCACCCAAATCTGTTTGCTCCAAAACATAGATTCTTGGTACTTGTTGGAATCGCCCTGTCAATGTGGTTCTAACAAGTACCCAAAATCTATGTTTATAGCAGAAATAAGAAAAATATGTTTCACGTTTCATCTGAAAATTTTCATATTTGGGTGGTGAAAATTTCAATATTTTAGAAAAAGGCCTGCTTTTTGTGATATTAACATTTCCAGTGTAAAACCAAATGTAAACCTACAAAAAACAATATTCTCCCCGCCCATCGGGGTTTGAAGAAATAGTTTGGGCTGCATGATGCTTCCACGCAGAGCTGAACCTGACCACACACGAGTACTGATAAACTAAGCCTGCCCAGGCAAAGCGGTGTGAGTCAGATCGTCCAATGCATATAAGACTTCTGGTTTCATTGGGCGGCAGGGCTCGAGATGTCATTTCATCTCAATGTCGGGTAAAAGTCCCACAAAATTGGAAGCAACGTCTTCAAAATGACCTAAATAGTGTTGACTGTATCGTTAAACCCCAATTCAAACAAACAAAAACAAATAGAAAACAATATAGTTCATGATACACATGGTTCTCCATGATCTGATTGTGCGTTGGCGACGTTCATCACGAAAACACTTCTATTCAAATACATTGTCATTTTTTTTTGCCAAAACTGGAAATTTTAAGATGAAAAAAATGTGATATTTTTCTTATTTTTGCTCGAAACATAGATTACGGGGGCTCGATAGAACCGCCTCGACGGTTCTATCGAGTACTCACAAACTGTTGTTTTTAGCAGATATAAAAAAATAATGTTTTAAGAAAGAAACTTAATTTTTCTGCCGTTCATGAAAGTATGAATGACATCGTAGCGCTAGCAATGTTTATATGAACCCGTCCGGTGTTAAGCTACTGTGCAGGGTTTATAAGCATGGTCGGGCCGACTCGCAACGCTTTGCCTGGGCAGGCTTAGATCCTCTAAGCGGTTTACCAGTACTCGTGTGCGGGTCGGTTTCAGCTTTGCGTGGAAGCATCATGCAGCCCATATATTTCTTCAAGCCCCGACGCGCGGCGGCCGTCATACTTTTATGAACAGCAGAAAAAGAATAATTTCTTAAATGAACACACCAGTACCTCATGGGTTTAGGTCGGGTAAAAGCCCCACAAAATTGGAAGCAACTTCTCCAAAATGACCTATACAATGTTGACGGGGTGTCAAACAATCAAAATCATTGGTATTAATTGAAAAAAAATGCTAATGGCTGTGGAATGGTCAAACCCTGCAAATGATAATAAAAACAAAATGGTTCAATTTTTGTAAGTGTGCAAAAGAACATACTACTTGTCTCTTTTAAATGGCATTAGATGTAATTACACGTTAATCAAGCAATTAGTTTATTAATTACATCGGAAGGCGATTGACAGTGGACCCACAGCAGCGTGTCATACACTTGTTCAATCAACGGCATTAGGTTCATTTAACTCATGTGAGATGGGTTACTCATAATTTCATCAAAAAGAGTTCAAACGGTAATTAGGCATGCATATGTACATTAAAAATATCAGCCCCCGCCCATAGGGGCTTGAAGAAATATATTGGCTGCATGATGCTTCCACGCAGAGCTGAATCCGGCCCGCACACTAGTACTGGTAAACAGCTTAGAGGATCTAAGCCTGTCCAGGAACCGCGGTGCGAGGTGGACCGTCCATGCTAATAAACCCAATTGGTTTCATTGGGCGACAGGGCTTGAGATGTCATTTCATCTCAATGTCGGGTAAAAGTCCCACAAAATTGGAAGCAACGTCTCCAAAATGACCTTTACAGTGTTGACGGGGACGTTAAACCTCAAATCAAACAAAACAAAAACAAACATTAAAAATATATGTAATCGTTTGATTAAGTCAATTCCAACACTAATATATACATATTCTAATTTTAGGGGCCGAGTTTGTCAGGGGCCGAGTTTGCTAGGGGCCGAGTTTGTCAGGGGCCGAGTTTGTTAGGGGCCGAGATGTCCTGTCACCCCCTTCCCAATGCCAAATAGCCTAAATTTTTCCCAATTTCACCATATTTCCCCCCCCCCAAAAATGAAGAAATAAAAGCCACAACAAAAGGAACAGAGAAAACAATACTGAACATCAGCGTATAACACTGAATAGTCAAGATGAAAATTCACCACAGTGAAGCTACAGCTGTATTGCACTGCTTAGCTATCAAATTTATAAGATTATCATGAGCAAAATTCATCGTCCTGGCATTTCTCCGATGAAACTGTGTTCCCAATGTTAGTATTTTGTCTGACTTTTTTCCCAATATTGCCCTGGGGCCTTTTCCCAAAATACCTGGATAAAGCACTGCTTTTTTTATTATTATTATTATTGTAACGGTTATAGATAAATACCACTTCGACAGCTTTGCTGTAGGAACCGGCTCTTTTAGCGATGCAGGTAGAGTGGTTGGCTTATTTGCGAAGTTAAGCAACGGAGATCGCGATTAGTACCTGGATAGGTGACTACGTTGCTTGACTTAGTGGACGACCCCATACACGCTACATTATTATTTTTCAGCAGACATGGCAGAGGTTGGACAAATTTGAAATATCCCAGAAAACAGGATTTGACATTTTATGCAAATTGTCTCCTATGGAGACAATTTGCATAAGATGTCATGTCCTGTTTCTTGGAAAAATAAGAAAAATATCAAAAATGTCTACTGCTGAATCTGCCCAGAGAGTAATAAAGGCAAGGGGAATTTTGTGCTACTTACTTTCCATCAGCTCCTTTTTCTGCTTCACAATCAGCTGGTCAAGCGAAGAGAGGTATGCTATAGATGGAGGCACCCCACCAGGCGCGGCCACGGCCATCTGGCCCATTTGCACTGCAAATAAATAATAGCTATATTAGACTGTATCTTCCTTGACTTAAAATGTAACTCTCCATGTTCAGTGACAGAACTAAGACAGTCAATGACATGTTTGTTTGTTGTTTAAGGCTTATCCTGCTGACTATTTTAATTAGCCAATCAGATTACATGATATCACTATATCAGATTACATGATATAATGTTTTCTTTCAAATTCACAAACTTTTTTTTTTCCTTTTTTTTTTGGTTTGGGTTTTACGGCCATTTCAAGATTATTTCACTCATATCGAGCCAATCGTTAATCCAAGGTGGGCGAAAACCGGAGTACCCGGAGAAAACCACCTGACCTTCCGTTGCAGAACATGGTGTCTCACATGTGACTCGAGCGAGGCTCGAACCCACAGCGGTGAGAGACCTAATGATTGAGTCCGCGCTCTTATCCACTAGGCCATGGAGGACATTCAGAAACTGAATGACAAACAGTGTAGATCCTGATCAGATGGCTTCTTAAGAAGACATCTGATCTGGATCTACACTGTTTGCAAAGGTATGGGTTGATGTGTACAGCAGGATAATGGATAACATCCCAGGTAACATACATGACTGAGAAAATGACTTAGCTAGCTATTTTCCTTGGTTACGACCTACTTATCAATTTACTAGCACATCAAGTTAACAAGTCAATGAAATGAAAACCCCTTTAAACTCCACATTATACAGAGAAAAGCTTTGGGGGGGATTTATTTCACTCAATGAGCCAATCATTAATCTGAGGTGGACGAAAACCAGAGTACACGGAAATAGGTTTACCAGGGTATATATGATTCTTTTAGTTCCATTCTAAGACCAATGAGGCAGTTGTAACGAGCACCCACCACCTTTGTTTGGGGTAAAGATAAGAAAAAGTATCAGAAATTTTCATCAGAAAATTAACAGCTTTGGAGATCGGACAGAATGCTCATCAGAATGATAAAAACTTCTGTTTTCAATTTTACATTACGATAACACACCCGTGTGACATAGTGCATTTCTTCACATCTCCAAAATGGCTACTTTTCTGATGAAAATCAGTGGTATTTTTCTTATTTACTTTGCAACCATAGGTTGTGAGTGCTCGTTAGATCCGCCTCAATGAGGCAGTTCTAACGAGTACCCACAACCTATGTCTAAGAGCATAATGTATACCCCCGTACCCCAGTTTTCTCTATATTAAGTGGGGTTGGGGGGTGTGTGTTCATTTCACAGACTTAATTGTTCACCGTGATGATAATGAATAGCACATTTTTTATAAATGTTTTTTTTTTTTTTTTCAAACTAAACTGAGACACACTAATGTCAAACATTGATTTTTGCTGCCCATAAACATAAAATTTGTACATAAACACGTGTATCTGAAGTCCTGATCAGAGTCTTTGCTGGTTGCTAGACAATAGTGGTTCAACTGGTTGACCGATTTACTAACTAACCTTTTCACCATAAACATAGCCCTAGATAAGCAGATAAGAGGTGGTATCCATATTTTATTTTTCTTATTTCTACACAAAAACATATGCTGTGGGTAGTCATTAGACGTATCTTACCAAGGCGCTTCTGAGTATCCGAAACATACGTTTTTATGCAGAAATAAGAAAAATATCGGAATTTGTTTTGATGAAAAAAGCCAAATTAGCTGGAACTATGCCTAAAGATGCCAATCACAACAATTGTTGTCTGTTTTCTTTTTACATTCTGAAAGTGCACGACCTTGTTGCAGACACATTACGAAAACACGCCTATTAAAATATATTGGTAAAATTTTTCCAACGACAAAAACTGAAATTTTTTAGATAAAAACTCTGCTATTTTTAATATTTCCTCTCAAAACAGAAATAAGAAAAATACTTATACCCAGTGTAAACCCTGTCTTACTATATATAAAAGTGGGGTTTAAGGGGGTCAAAATCATATAGGCCAGTTGTTGTGAAGCAGTGTGGGCCCAGATCAGACTAGTCTGGTATCCGGATAATATCCCCTCCGGACAAAATCCCTTCTGCTCATTTTTGCCAAGGTGGACGAAATCCCATTCATGTTTTTTACAAGGTGGACATAATCCCCTTTGCAACTTTTGCCAAGGTGGACGAAATCCCCGTCATGATTTTTACAAGGTGGACAAAATCCCCTCCATAAGATGGACAAGGTGGACATTGTAGGGGATATTGTCCTACACTCGACTAGTCTACCAAGATCCACACCATTTGTCAGTGTATCCAAACAAGAGGGCCATGATGGCCCTGTATCGCTCACCTGATCCATAGGGTATCAAGTGGGCCCCTGGGAGAGCCATTATAGGCCCAAGGCTATAATATGATTAATTTTGGTAGTGGTCTAAAAGGTGAAGCTTCATACCAAATATCAAAGAACGGAGACTTCTGGTTTCAGACAAGATTTTTAAAGGTTTTCCTTATATAAGTCTACATAAACCTTGGGGTCCCCGGGGCGGGCCATTTTTGCCCCCAGGGCTATAATTTGAACCATTTTGGTAGAAATCCACAAAACGAAGCTTCATACCAAATAACAAAGACCTTGGCCTTCTGCTTTAAGACAAGAAGATTTTCAAAGGTTTTCATCGCCATGACTTTTATTTCCCAGGGCTATAATTAGAACCATTTAGATGAAGCTTCACACCAAATATCAAAGACCTGGGCCTTGCGGTTTCAGAGTAGAAGATTTTTTTAATTTCCCTATATAAGTCAATCTAAAAACGAAGGGCCCCGGGGTGGGGGCATTTTTGACCCAAGGGCTATGGTTTGAAAATCTTGGTAGAAGTCCACTAGATGAAGCTACACACCAATTTTTCAAAGAACTGGGCCATCTGATTTTGGAGAAGAAGCTTTTTAAAGATTTTCTCTATATAAGCCAATGTAAAACCAAAGGGCCTGCAGGTGGGGGCATTTTTCGCCCTTGGCCTATAATTTGAACAATCTTTTTTTTTTTAATTTATTGTTTTTTTATTTTTTTCATTCACACAGAGACATAAAGACATTTATAACGTATATTACATGGCATATCCAGAGCATTGGCAGTCACAGAGGTGAATTGAAAAAGATGTGATGTTAAATCATCTTCCCTGAAATTCGGCTGACGGACGCCACGATCCTGAGGCCCGGAGACAGTAGACATCAAAACCAATTCTCAAATCTCGACGTTCCCGTGCCACCCGAACCCAGGATCCGAACCTCCGACAACCGGCACAGACGCCGCGTTGACTCTCTGGCTACAGCCCAGAGCCAAAGTGGCGTCTTTGGAATATTTTTGATAGTTTACCATTAAAATGGAAAAACAATAACACCATTTATCCATTGTTATCTTATAATAAAACAGCACACGTCGGGTCCCTCAGGGGAAGCTAAATAATCTCCAATCAACCTCGTACCCAGACTACAGACGCTTGGAGTCAGGTCACCCGCTAGCGTCCCTAGCCATCCTTACACCCCGCCATAACTGGAGCACCCCTACCACCGCAAGACACGTCCAGCAAACATATATAAGTAAAATAAGAAAGTCAAATATAAGTGGACGTCACCCCACCATCAGGGCCCATATCAGTATCCATAGAACATACTTTCACTATTTCATATCGATGTCAAAACGTAGCAAAATAACAGGGATTACAGCGGATGAAAAGGCAATATTATAATGTCATCTGTCAAGCAACCTCGCACCAGCCCAGCCACAGGTCCGAGGTCCACTTCATAGACCCGAGCTAGAAAGCCAGGGCCCACACAGCTGACCGCGGACCTGCAGCCGGGACAGCCCGGAACTACCTGACCATTGACTATTGATTTCCTACCTCAGTATTAATACGATGACCTCCAACAATACAGGATAGCTAGTTAATACAAGAGGGCCATGATGGCCCTGGATCGCTCACCTGATCCATATTGTACAAACGGAATTGTGGGTAATATATGGTGGTGTGGAGGGTTTGAGCAATTTTGGTTGGACCCAAAGACCATTTCTGTGAAATTAATTCAAAATCAGTCTGCCTGTTTAGGAGCAGAAGTCATTTTGAGAAGTACATGTAGAAGTCATTTTTGATGACATGACATCTCAATCCCTGCCGCCCAATGAAACCAATGGGGTTTAAATGCACAGATGGTTCCACTCTCACCACTTTGCCTGGACAGGCTAAGACCTTCAAAGTTGTTTACCAATACTCCTGTAGAAGCACCTTGCAGCCAAGGTGGGTGGGGGCAAAAACTTTCAAAAGCCATCTGTCTCTAAAAGGAAGCAATTTTATAGGAATGTTCCATGAGTGACCCTCTAAAAAAATTGCTCAAAATATGTTGCTTAACTGAGCATGATGGCCACCACAGCTAAAAACCTCAAACCTCATTCCTGTCAAATAATTTCATAATCCATCCACTGGTTAAGGAGAAGAAGTGGTTTAAAGGTTTTTCTATTTTTAGCTCTGGCAGCCTATCTAGTTCACCAGAGCGGAACGGTGTGAACAATTTTGGTAGAGGGTCACCCAAGGAACATTCCTGTGAAGTAATTTCAAAATCCATCCACTGGTTAAGGAGAAGAAGTGGTTTAAAGGTTTTTCAATTTTTAGCTCTGGCAGCCTATCTTGTTCACCAGAGCGGAACGGTGTGAACAATTTTGGTAGAGGGTCACCCAAGGAACATTCCTGTGAAGTAATTTCAAAATCCATCCACTGGTTAAGGAGAAGAAGTCGTTTAAAGGTTTTTCTATTTTTAGCTCTGGCAGCCATCTTGTTCACCAGAGCGGAATAGTTTGAGCAATTTTGGTAAAGGGTCACCCAAGGAACATTCCTGTGAAATAATTTCAAAATCCATCCACTGGCTAAGGAGAAAAAGTCATTTAAAGGTTATTCTATTTTTAGCTCTGGCAGCCATCTTGTTCACCTGAGCGGAACGGTTTGAGCAACTTTGGTAGAGGGTCACCCAAGGAACATTCCTGTGAAGTAATTAAAAAATCCATCCACTAGTTAAGGAGAAGTCGTTTAAAGGTTTTTCTATTTTTAGCTCTGGCGGCCATCTTGTTCACCCGATCGGAACATTTTGAGCAATTTTGGTAGAGGGTCACCCAAAGAGCTTTACAGTGAAGTAATTTCGAAATCCATCCACTGGTTAAGGAGAAGAAGTCGTTTAAAGGTTTTTCTATTTTTAGCTCTGGCGGCCATTTTGTTCACCCGAGTGGAACAGTTTGAGCAATTTTAGTACAGGGGTACCCAAGGAACATTCCTGTGCAATAATTTCAAAATCCATCCACTGGTTAAGGAGAAGAAGTCGTTTAAAGGTTTTTCTATTTTTAGCTCTGGTGGCCATCTTGTTCACCTGAGCGGAACGATTTGAGCAATTTTGGTAGAGGGTCACCAAAGGAACCTTCCTGTGAAATTATATCAAAATCCTTGCACTGGTTAAGGAGGAGGAGTCGTTTATAGGTTATTCTATTTTTAGCTCTGGCGGCCAATTTGTTCACACCAGCAGAACGATTTGAGCAATTTTGGTAGAGGGTCACCCAAGGAATATTCCTGTGAAATTATTTCAAAATCTGTCCAGCAGTTTTGGAGAAGAAGTTGTTTAAAGCAAAAGTTGACGACGGAAGGATGCACGCACGGACGACGGACAAAGACCGATCACAAAAGCTCACCTTGAGCATTTCGTGCTCAGGTGAGCTAAAAAAAAAACAAAGTCATCTGAATTTAGCTTGGCACTTTAAATACTAAATGGAATGGTAAAGGATTATATGCAAACATCGAGGTTCACAGGAGCCTGTGCATATGCTCAGTATCTCCAGACCATTCCTTTTTCACATACAAGTACATGCAACAAAGGACTGGATAGCGCATGGGTCACTTGTCACTGTCTTGACATGAGTTCAATTTCTTGAATCCATATATGACAGGGTAGTGGTCACTATTAAAACAAGGCCAGTCCTAGCCCCAGATAGGAGGAGGTATCCACATACCCCCTATTACTTTTCGATACAAGTTTGTACCATGTAACATTAATCAAGCTCTAATAATTCTCGAGAAATAAACTTGACCATTTGGGTGAACGCTAGGGTGTTCACAAACTTTCAGAGTCAGTGAACCATGAAATGTAGGTCAAGGTCAATATGGATGCTTGCATTGAAGTTGACATCCATAGATACAAGTAAGGACCAAAGATCATTAATGTAGCTCTTATGGTTTTGAGAAATAAACTTGACCATTTTGGTGAACTCAGGGTGGTCGCAAATGTTGACAAAGTCAGTGAACCATGAAATGTAGGTCAAGGTAAAATACGGATGCTTGCATTAAAATTGACATCCATAGATATAAGTTAGGGCCAAGGATCATTAATGTATCTCTTATAGTTCTTGAGAAATAAACTCGACCATTTTAGTGAACAAATGTTGACACCTTGAGAAACTGACAAACAACCAAACGGATGAAAGTACAGAAAATTGGACTGACATTTCACGCCATGCTAATAGCAGGCACGACAAAAAGCACTATTTTTGGGGTTACATGTACACCTCATTGCCATGCGCAAATATACAGCCCACTACTTTAAGTAGTCACAGCAACACAAACAAAATAAGAGCATTTTTTAACTTGATCGAGTGAGTACGTTTTAGTTTTACGTCCCACCAACAGCTAAGGTCATACGAATATGGGACCTCTGTTTAAAGACTCATCTGAAAGTCTGGAGAAGCCCAGGATCGATCCTGCAATCCCTGGTTTACAAGGCGAATAGCTTAACCACTGCACCAAAGGGGATTCTAAGGAACTTGATCGAGACATTGTCATGACATTTATTCTGAGCAAGTCTGATGATGATTGGACCATCACCGTGGTCTCTAGAGTGTTCACAAGGTTATTATATATAAGATCTGTCGCTGGACAGGGTAGTTCACCGCAAGTCGGCTTGGACTAGGTTGCGCAAAGGCAAATTTTCAGACCAATAACAGATACAAAGTCACAAAGAAAGAATTCAGTGCTATATATCTAGGGGATCATGTATGATTCAAGTCTGTCACATTAGTATCACTTTTAATTCCATTTAACCCTTAGACATAAATTAGCCAATCAAAACATACCAAATATAAACCAAATGGTTAAGAAGTTACAAAAAAGAAGGTCACATAGCTAAGGTCAAGGTCACAGGTCAAAATTTTATGTATAAGTGGGAAGGCAATGTCACAAGCAACCTACATGCCGAATATGAAAGCTCTACCTAAAACAGTTAGAGAGTTATGATAAAGTAGGTGACAGGTCAAGGGTCTAAGTCACAGATCAAAATTTATTGGAAAGGCAATGTTATAAGGAATCTACATGCCAAATGTATAGGCTCTATGTCCAATGATTAAAACTTTATGACACAGTAGGTCAAAGGGCCAGGTAAAGGTCAACATTTTTTTATGAGTGGAAAAACAATGTCGCAAGGAACCTACATGCGAAATATGAATGGTTAGAAAGTTGTGATAAAGTAGGTCAAAGGTCACAGGTCAAAGTCACAGGTAATTTTTTGTGCGAGGGATAAGGCAATGTCGCAAGGAACTTCCATGCCAAATATGAAGGCTCGATCTCAAATGATTAAAAAGTTATGGTAAGTAGGTAAAAGGTTCAGGGTCAAGGTCACAGGTCAAAATTTTTTGTATGCAAGGAGAGGCAATGTCACAAGGAATCTACATGCCAAATATGAAGGCTCTATCTAAAACAGAAAGTTACAACAAAAGTCGGTCAAAGATCACAGGTAAAGGTCACAGGTAAGTTTTTGTATGAGTGGTAAGGCAGTATCACAAGGAACCTACTTGCCAAATATGAAGGCTCTATCTCAAATGGTTAAAAAGTTATGATTAGTAGGTCATAATGTTAGGGGTCAAGGTCACAGGTCAATTTTTTGTATAAATACAAAGGCAATGTCACAAAGAACCAACATGCCAAATATAAAGGCTCTACCTCAAACGGTTCTAAAGTTATGATAAAACAAAAACTAGTGTTCACAAGGTTTTTCAATGATTGACCTACTGACCTACTTTTGGACCCGACATGAGTCATATTCAAACTTGACTGAGATATTGTCATGATGATCATTCTTAGCAAATTTTATGATGATCGGATCAAACCTGTGGCCTCTAAAGTGTTCACAAGGTTTTTCTATGATTTGACCTACTGACCTACTTTTTGATACCACATGACCCATATTCGCACTTGACTGAGATATTGTCACAATGATCATTCTGAGCAAGATTGATGATGATTGGACCAAAAATGTGGCCTTTAGAGTGTTCACAAGGTTTTTCCATGATTTGACCTACTGACCTACATTTGACCCGACATGACCAATATTCAAATTTGACCGAGATATTGTCATGACAATCATTCTGAGCAAGTTTAATGATGATTGGACCATAACTGTGCCCTCTAGTGTGTTCACAAGGTTTTTCTATGATTTGACCTACTGACCTACTTTTTGACCCAACATGACCCATATTCAAACTTGACTGAGATATTGTCAGGATGATTATTCTGAGCAAGTTTGATGATGATTGGACCATAACTGTGCCCTCTAGAGTGTTCACAAGGTTTTTCTATGAATTGACCTACTGACCTACTTTTTGACCCGACATGACCCATATTCAAACTTGACCGAGATATTGTCACAATGATCATTCTGAGCAAGTTTGATGATAATTGAACCATAACTGTGCCCTCTAGAGTGTTCACAAGGACTATCTATGGTTTGACCTACTGACCTACTTTTTGACCCTACATGATCCATATTCGAACCTGACCGAGATATTGTCATGATAATTATTCTGAGCAAGTTTGATGATGATTGGACCAAAACTGTGCCCTCTAGAGTGTTCACAAGGTTTTTCTATGATTTGACCTACTGACCTACTTTTTCACCCGACATGACCCATATTCGAACTTGACCGAGATATTGTCATGATGATCATTCTGAGCAAGTTTGATGATGATTGGACCAAAACTGTGGCCTCTAGTTTGTTCACAAGAAAAAGTTTACGCACGACGGACGACGGACGACGCACGACGACGCCGGACATCTTACGGTCACAAAAGCTCACCATGACCTTCGGTCAGGTGAGCTAAAAAAGGGGTACATTCAACCGTCCGAAACGGCACAAAATTAGCTTGGCCCAACAAGCGACAGCGAGATTGGGGCCAACCTGATGGTAAAAGGACGCTCCTCAATACCGCATTTAAAAGCCCCACACTCATGATCTACCCACGGCGGCACAAGCTCCAACCATAGCAATATATTAAAAGACAAACCCGGCAAAACAACAAAAGACAAACAAGAATGCCAGCACGAGACCCCAATCAAAGCGTATGCGGGCCCAACAGCCCCAACCCCCGGACCCGGCATGTGCTTTTAATGCCAACGCCCTCGGTATATATTAACATCACTGTCCTATACAGGTGTGGAATATTTAAAGTTTGCTCCCCTACCTCACTTAGTTGCACTATCTTGATAGAGGTCATCTAGATGAAGCTTCACACCAAATATCAAAGAACTGGGCCTTGCACTTTCAGAGATGAAGATTTTTAACGATTATCCCTGTATAAGTCTATTTAAAACCAAAGGCCACGGGGGCGGGGGCATTTTTCTAGGGCTATAATTTAAACAGTCTTGATAAAGGTCCCCTAGATGAAGCTTCACACCAAATATCAAAGACTTGGGCCTTGCGGTTTCAGAGAAGAAGATTTTAAAAGATTTTCCCTATATAAGCCTATGTAAAAACAAAGGCCCCCGGGGCGGGGGCATTTTTGGCCCCAGGGCTATAATTTGAACAATCTTGGTAGAGGTCCACTAGATGAAGCTTCAAACTAAATATCAAAGACCTGGGCCTTGTGGTTTCAGAGAAGAAGATTTTTAAAGGTTTTCCCTATATAAGCCTATGTAAAACCAAAGGCCCTCGGTGCAGGGGCATTTTTGGCCCCAGGGCGATAATTTGAACAATCTTGATAGAGGTCCACTAGATGAAGCTTCACACCAAATATCAAAGACTTGGGCCTTGCGGTTTCAGAGAAGAAGATTTTTAAAGATTTTCCCTAAATAGGCCTATATAAAGCCAAAGGCTCCCGGGGCGGGGGCATTTTTGGCCCCAGGGCTATAATTTGAACACTCTTGGTAGAGGTTCACTAGATGAAGCTTCAAACCAAATATCAAAGACCTTGGCCTTGTGGTTTCAGAGAAGAAGATTTTTAAAGGTTTTCCCTTTATAAGCCTATGTAAAACCAAAGGCCCCCGGGGTGGGGGCTTTTTTGGCCCTAGGGCTATAATTTGAACAATCTTGGTAGAGGTCCACTAGATGAAGCTTCATACCAAATATCAAAGACCTGGGCCTTGCGGTTTCAGAGAAGAAGATTTTTAAAATTTTCAGTAAAAAAATCTATTTTTAGCTTCTGTGACCTAGATGTGCAACAGACCGGAACCATTTGAACAACTTTGAAAGGGGACCACCTAAGGATCATTCCTGTGAAGTTTGGTCAAAATCCGATCAGTGGTTTAGGAGGAGAAGTTGTTTGAAGAAAAAGTTTACGGACGCACGCACGGACGGACGGACGCACAACGGACAAAAAGTGATCCCAAAAGCTCACCTTGTCACTACTTGACAGGTGAGCTAAAAAACAAAAAATCATTTGAAATGATTGCAAGAAGATGCAGTAAAAAACATAAGACCACATTTTTCTTGGAAGATGATTGTTTATCTAAGTCAGCCCAAAATTAAATAGCTACAGAAGCTTCCTGTCTGCTCTTGTCCATGTGACCACTGCTGACATGCATGTACAATTCAGAAAACAGTAATTTATAGCGACACACAAGTAATTCTTCCCCTCTGATGTCAGAGCATTTTGTTAAAAGTAAAATCTTATGCCAAACACTATACATGTAATTATTAGTCTGCAAAATGGAAGGATGCACAAAGCATAAGTACCTGTAATTATAATATGCTCCACAACTTCTTTGAAGTTGGGGACATAAAATGTATGCAATTAACATGATTAATAGACCCGGGGTCAGTTGTTCAAAACTATATATATATAAATGATGCCAGTTGACTCAGCTTGAGTTAACATATATCTTTAACCCTTATCTGGCTGAATATTCATTTAAGCCACACCCATTTCTGTCTATCAACCAATCAAATTACTTGATGTAATTTATAGCTACAAATTCATAAACTGAATGCCAAGCAGTGTAGATCCTGATCAGATGGCTTCTTCTGAAGCCATCTGATCTGGATCTATACTGTTTGCAAAGATAGGGGTTGTCATGAACAGCAAGATAAGGGTTAAAATTTTGATCATTTATTAAACATGGATCTATACTGTTTGCAAAGATAGGAGTTGTCGTGAACAGCAAGATAAGAGTTAAAATTTTGATCATTTATTAAACATGGAATCTTCCTCCTTATATATAGCAGGAGTTCATTTCCAAGTTTAGGGGTGTCAGGTTGTGTTTTCTTCAAAATTGATTTGGAAAATGACTGATCTTTTAGCAAACAGTTGAGGCCCTGATCAGACGCCGCGTTCTGCGGCGTCTGAACTGGGCCTGCACTGTTTGCCAGGATACCCGTTTTGGGGTTTCCGGTACCAAATGGGTTAATATGGCATAAAATATGCTATAAAAATTTTTTTTCTAAAAAAAATCTCAGCAGCTTTTGTTGCTTACATTTTTTCAACAAAAATACCAGTGTATTAGATATTGAACTTACTAGATTAGTTAAAAATCTGGGGCCAGTTGTTCAAAGCATTGTTAGCTTAACGAGCTCGTTAGTGGTCATATTGTTAACTCTTGTAGCAAGTACAATATCGTAAATTTTGGTCTTTTTGCTGAAAAAATGTGAGCAGCTTCACATTTTTTCAGCAAAAATTTCAGCATATTTGCCATATTTAATGATCAAAGTTTTAACGGTACGTTAACTAACGATGTCGTTAGTTTTGAACAACTGGCCCCTGAGGCCAATTGTTCAAAACAAATGTCATTAGTTAACGTATTGTTAAAACTACTAACGAGCTTGTTAAGCTAACGAGGCTTTGAACAACTGGCCCCTGGTCCCTGACCACTAACGAGCTTGTTAAGCTCACAATGCTCTGAACATCAGGGTTCAGTTGTTCAAAGCCCCGTTAGCTTAACAAGCTCATTAGTGGTCAAATTGTTAACCGTTATAGAAAGTACGGTATCTAAAATTTTGTTATTTTTGTTGAAAAAATATTAATATTTTCACCATATTGAATGATCAGAGTTTGAACAATATAATAATAGCTAAAGATGTCATTAGTTTTAAACAACAGGGGCCAGTTGTTCAAAGCATCATTAGCTTAACAAGCTCTTTAGTAGTCAAATTGTTAACTATTCTAGCAAGTTTAATGTCTAAAGTTTGGTTATTTTGCTCCAAAAAATGTGAGCGCTGCACATTTTTTTCAGCAAAAATATTAGCATATTTGCAAAAGCTGCTTACATTTTTTCAGCAAAAATACCTAAATTTTGGATATTGTACTTGCTAGAACAATTAACTATTTGACCACTAATGAGCTCATTAAGCTAACAATGTTTTGAACAACTAGCCCCTGGTCCCTGACCACTAACGAGCTTGTTAAGCTAACAATGCTTTGAACAACTGGTCCCGGATCAATAATGAGCTTGTTAAGCCAACGATGCTATGAACAACTGGTCCCTGCATGACCACTAACTAGCTTGTTAAGCTAACGATGCTCTGAACAACTGGGGCTAGTTGTTCAAAACTAACAATGTTGCTAGTTAACGTATCATTAAAACTTTAATCATTTATTATGGCAATGTGCTAATATTTTTCAGCAAAAATACCAAAATTTTAGATATTGAACTTGCTAGAACAGTTAAAAATATGACCATGAACGAACACGTTAAGCTAACGAGGCTTTGAACAGCCGGCCCCTGGTCCCTGACCACTAACAAGCTTGTTAAGCTAACGAGGCTCTAAACAAGTGGTCCCTGACCACTAACAAGCTTGTTAAGCTAAAGTTGCTTTGAACAAAACAAACGACGTTGTTAGCTAATGTATCGTTAAAAATGTGATCATTCAATTTGGTGAAAATACTCAAACTTTTGCTGAAAAAATGTGAGCAGCTTTTTCATTTTTAAGCAAAAATACCAAAATTTTAAATATTAAACTTGCTTGAACAGTTAACAATATGACCACTAACGAGCTAGTTAAGCTAACGATGCTTTGAACAACTGGGCCCTGGTCCCTGACCACTAGTGAGCTTATTTAAAGCTAACAATGCTCTTAAAAAATGGTCCCTGACCACTAGCGAGCTCGTTAAGCTAATGATGCTCTGAACAACTGGGTCCAGTTGTTCGAAACAAGCGAAATTGTTAGTTAACGTAATGTTAAAAATGCGTTCGTTCAATATGGTGAAAATACTCATATTTTTGCTGAAAAATGTGATTTGCTTTAAAAGCTGCTCACATTTGTTCAGCAAAAATACTAAAATTTTAAATATTGCACTTGCTTGAACAGTTAACAATATGACCACTAACGAGCTGATTAAGCTAACAATGTTTGAACAACTGGGCCCTGGTTCCAAACCACTAGCAAGCTTGTTCAAAGCTAACAATGCTCTGAACAACTGGTCACTGACCATTAGCGAGCTTGTTAAGCTAATGATGCTCTGAACAACTGGGTTCAGTTTTTCAAATCATCGTTAGCTTAACAAGCTCGTTAGTGGTCATATTGTTAACTGTTCTAGCAAGATTCATATTCAAAATTTTGGTATTAATAGATGATCAAAGTTTTAACGATACGTTAACTAATGAGGTTGTTAGTTTTGAACATCTGGCCCCTGGTCCCTGACCACTAAGGAGCTTGTTAAGCTAACAATGCTTTATTCATGAATAAATGGACTCAGAATACTGACCTATTCCTAACCCCAAGCATTGTTGATATTCACCTTTTTTGCAACTATCTGCAGGTTTCTAGTCTGAAGGTTATCAGTGTTGGAAAAACAGGTAATGAGACCCCCCCCCATGACCTTAAAAGGTCAGGGGGGGGTCTGGTTACCTGATTTTCCAATATTGGTCGGGGGGGGGGTCTGGTTACCTGATTTTCCAATATTGACAATGTGCAGGCTGGGAGCCAGCAAATAAATGCAAATATGGTGAATAATGCACAAAGAGACTCAGAATAGACAGGTGTGGATGCTGTTCCGAGTCACGTGAGAAGACATACATGTATACCCCACAAACTCAATGTACAGGGTCCGAGCCAAGCTTGGTAATTACTATCAAAACAGTTTGCATACAGTAAAATTCCTATATAAAGACCACCTTTGGGACTGTTCAAAAGTGGTCTTAAAGACCACTTTTGAACAGTCCCAAAGGTGGTACCTTATCATGGAACATTGTGGACAGACAACACAAGAAAGGTAAAGTGCACCCTCCAAAATAAGCTTTTTAAAGCAGAATTGGTCTTAATTTTAGGTGGTCTTAATAGCGGAATTTTACTGTACATGTACTTACTTTTATGTGGCTGGCCTGTGACAGCCATAGTAGTCTTTGTCTCTGTTGCTAGTTTAGTTAGCTACTATCCAAAGCACTTCTGAGAATCTGTGGAAGAAAGATTTAGACACACCATTTGATTTTTTTCTTATTTATATTTACACTGCTCCAGATTGCCCCCCACCCATTGGGGCTTGGAGAAATTATCAGACTGGGCTGCATGATGCTTCCATGCAGAGCTGGAACCGACCGCACACTAATACTGACCAGTAAAGCGCTTGGAAGATCTATGCCTGCCACAGGCAAAATGGTACAAATCCATGGATATAAACCCTGTTGGTTTCATTGGGCGGCAGGGACTGAGGTGTCACTCGTCCAACATAATTGGAAGCATGTCTCCAAAATGACCTAAATAGAGTTGAATGGGACGTTAAACCTCAAATCAAACAAAAAAAACGTTGTTGTTGTTGTATATCTATAAGGCGTTTTTAAAAACGGTGCTCCAGATTAAAGAATTTTTACTGGGTGAGGAATTTAATGCTCCTCCGAGCCTGACTAAGTTAATTAATAGTGACAAATTGATCTCAAATTACAGTTTGTCATGTACCTGTATTCTGAAATTGCAAAATGTTCACCGTCTCATAGAAACAACAACAACAAACCGAACAATTGAATGAAACATCCGAGTACTGCAGGTGCAGCAGGTCGTGCTACTGGTCGCCAGATTTCTGATTTCGAAATAACACGTTCCTAACACACAAATTCGCTTACCTTTCGTCCAGTTATCCGCATAGACTGTGACTGTGTACACACCCAATTGTATTTCTCCTACTTATTGATCTTTGGCAGAAATAGACCGTAACAAGCTTTCCCTCAAGGTTTCAATTGTGTGTATAATTTTTAATCGGTTCCCCTTAATAGCGAAAAGGACCTCCTTTTAGCGAAACGGAGTCCCTAAATAGCGGAAAGGACTTCTTTTCCACAAAAAGGCACTTATTAGGGACAAAAAAGAAACAATTACTTACTTGTTTTCTTTCTGACCAAACAGCTTAATTTTGAATTTGATTAAGTCATTTCCACGCAAAATGTGATTCAAATTCCTGGTTTGTCGTGTTTTCGTTCAGCCCACGCTAGAAACAGCTGAAAAGATTTCTTTTTTTCTCTCTCTCTTTTTCTCCTATTACTGCTACTCGCTCACATCTGAGCATTACGAGCAGGATTTCCTGGCTGGTAACCAGTACTTTTTTTTAAGCAATGTGGATGAAGTGCCTTGTTCAAGGGCACAACACTTTGGTCAGCGTGAGGCTCGAACCCGCAACCTCTCGATCACAAATCCGATGCACTACCACTGCACAGAAGCGCTCCGATTAAAAAAGAGAGGAAGAATTGAAATCATTTTGTTATTTATATATTTAACTTTTATCCCCCCCCCCCCTCCCCTAGTTTTGCAAACAGTGTAGATCCACTTCCCCACTCGTGATAAGAACACATTGGATCTGATCCTTACGACTTTGCCAGGACAATTCGAAGACATTCATTCCCCAGATAAACTAAGTGACCACGATGTTGTCTCCGGATATTTAAAAACTCACATCCCAACAATAAAGAAACCTCGGAGAAAGGTATACTCATATCAGAAAGGTGAACTATGAGGAAGGATGCACTCAGATTTGCAAAGGAGAATTACTTTAATGGTCATTCAGATGCTCGGTCTGTACAGGAGAATTTTGATTTGATAACTTCTTTCATTCATACTTCGGCCGAAAATCATATCCCCTCAAAAACTAGTAGGTCTGTATCTTATATTCCCTGGATCATTACAGAGATAAGAAGGAAAATTCGCAGAAGGAATAAGATTCATGCAAAGGCAAAAAAGACGGGAAGTGGTAAACTCCGGACAAAATTTGAAAACTTGAGACGTGAAATCAAGACTGATATAAAAAAAAAAAATCAGTATGATTTGTATGTGAATAAATTGGTAGGTGATGTAAAGGCAAATCCCAGAGACTTCTACAGATATATTGATAGCCAGAAGAAAGACAGGCAAGGTATCCCGCCCCTTAATAAAAGAGGAGGGGACGGGGTTGCTGAATCAGACTCTGAAAGGGCAGAGGAACTAGTTGGTCAATTCAATGATGCGTTTAATAAAACTGAGTTCACGGAGGTTCCATTGACTGGAAGATCGGCCCCATTCATGAATAATATTGTTGTGACAGCTGCAGGAGTGATCAAATTACTTCAAGGCTTAAACCCCAGTAAGGCCTTAGGACCTGATGAGCTTCATCCTAGAGACCTGAAGGAACTAGCAAATGAGTTGGGTCCAGTTTTTGCACACTTGTTTCAACAGTCTCTTGATACGGGTGAAATCCCCAAAGAATGGCTCTTAGCAAACATCTGTCCACTCTTCAAAAAAGGAGATAGGGCTCTTGCCCGTAATTATCGCCCTGTGTCTCTGACTTGTGTTCTGTGTAAATTGCTGGAACATATAGTCTGCTCGAACATCATGGCCCACTTGGACGAACATAAACTTTTGGCAGACAGACAACATGCATTTAGGAAAAGGCACAGTTGTGAAACTCAGCTAAGCACAGTTATTAATGACTGGGCAAAAATCTTGGACAAAGGGGGACAGGTGGACACATTTATTCTGGACTTTGAGACGGCTTTTGACACCCCTCCTCATGAACTCCTTAAATCTAAGTTATTTGGTTATGGAATTGGGGGAAAGACCCTCAAATGGATAGATTCCTTTCTTTGCTACAGAAAACAGCGGGTTGTTGTTAATGGTGAATCTTCGGAGTGGGCTCCAGTTTTGTCTGGAGTCCCGCAAGGGACCGTTCTTGGTCCACTTTTGTTCTCCCTGTACATCAATGATATTTCCACTGACATTGACTCAGAAATAAGACTGTTCGCAGATGACTGTGTTTGTTACCGGGAAATTAGAGATACAGATGACTCATTGAAACTTCAGGCTGACATAGATAGATTAGGATGTTGGGCACGTAAATGGGGCATGAGATTTCAGCCAGTTAAATGCAATATTATGCAGATAACTAGGAAGAGATGTAATAAAGTTGAGGCTTCTTACACCTTAGAGGGAACGGTCCTCGAGAATGTGGACTCCATTAAATACCTTGGAGTGACAATCTCACACAACTTGAGTTGGAATACTCATAAAGGCAAATAGAACGCTTGGTTTCCTGAGGCGAAATCTTCATCAGTGCCCTCAGGATGTAAAAGAGGCAGCATATAAAGGTCTTGTTCGCCCAATCTTGGAATATGGTAGTTGTATCTGGGACCCCAGTGGAGTGGTCCTTAACGATGAAATTGAGAACGTTCAGAATAGAGCTGCTAGATTTGTAACAGGCAATTACTGCTTTGAAACTGGGAGCATGACTGGAATACTTGGAAAATTAAAATGGGAGTCTCTCAAGAAAAGGAGAAAAGACAGTAGGCTGATCCTTTTATACAAAGGTCTAAAGGGTGCTGCCAGCATTCCAACAGATGACCTTCTTCCCCCAGCTAGACACTGTAGAAATCACCATTCGTTGGCGTTTCAGACCCTTAGCGCAAAAACTGACATTTATAAAGAGTCGTTCTTCCCCAGAACCATTAGAGATTGGAATGCCCTTCCCGATTCGATTATTTCGACAGCTGAAGGTGCTGATGTTTGTGTAGCTAAATTTACCTCTTTGGTTAGAGCTAGGGACTAACTTCCCACATCACAGGTCCTGGTGTATGAATGTCATTTGACGTGTCACAAGTAACAATTCTGATTCTGATTCCAGATTAGATCTGATTTCTGAATGTGAGAAAGCTTTTATTTTATACGACCACGGGAAGTATTTCTGTTACATGTCAACAGGAAAATAGACAAGGAGGGTTTATAATTACATGGCGTTCTAATTTTATACACTTGAGTGACGCGCGCGGACGCGTGGACCTGCGTAAAATTGGAACAGGTCGATGAAATTCTAAACTTCTGTTTCAAAAGCACATGAAATGCGAAACAAAATGATTCATAAAAAGAAGTGGCCGCTGAAAGATTTTATCTTGTACAGGTTTTTGTTTTGACAGAGCGATAACTATCACTCGGGTAATATCTTTATCTCTTTAATCCCTTTATCATCGGCACGTGCCAAATGCCATACTTAAATTAATTGAATCCATTTTAAAACATATATACAAAGCAACTATTACAATTGGCAAATATCACACAATATTGAAAATCTGATCAGTCTTTACTGTTCGTTCTATTGACAACTATATAAGGACCCAATGCTCTATGAGACAGCTATACAAGTTAGGAATCACGGACAAAATCCCCATGGACAAAATCCCCCTTTTTGTAAAGGCGGACAAAATCCCCCCCAACATTTGTTCAGGTGGACAAAATCCCCCCTGGACAAAATCCTCCCCGGACATACCCCCCCCCCCTCATCTGCTGTTTATAAAGGCGGACATTATCCCCCCCCCCCACACACACACCTCTACACGCACAATATCTTATTTTTGAAAACTGCAGATTCCGTATCAGATTTGGTGCAATCCTATCAAAGCTATATTGGTGCTCATGAAGATACTATTGCAACAAGCATGTTTTTTTTTTTTGTTTTGTTTTGTTTAATTTGAGGATTAACGTCCCCGTCAACGCTGTATAGGTCATTTTGGAGACGTTGCTTCCAATTCTGTGGGACTACGCAGAGCTTCCAATTCGACATTGGGCTTTATGGACCTCTCAACCCATAGGATTATATCTGGCATGATCGGTAGTTCTTGGCACACTTAGATTCCTGATTTTAGACTCCTGATCTGTACTGATTCCTGATCATTGCCTTCACTTCTATTTTAGAACCTAAAACGACTGTTAAAATATATCTCCAAAGATTGACATATTTCGATAAAAGATTCCGATATTTTTCATATTTCTGCTCAAAAATATAAATAGGGGGGTTTTGTCCGAGGGGGATTATGTCCGGGGGGGGGGGATTTTGTCCGGTTACCACAAGTTAGATACTTTGATGGGGAAAAGTTGGGTTTGTAACACTGTACACAACTCATCCGACCCCCGCCCATCGGGGCTTGGAGAAATAGATTGGGCTGCATGATGCCTCTACGCAGAGCTAAAACGCTTAGAGGGTCTAGTCCTGGCCAGGAAAAGTGGTGTGAGTCGGGCCGTTCCTGAATATGAACTTTTTTTGTTTTTGGGGCGACAGGGCTTGAGATGTCATTTCATCTCCATGTCAGGTAAAAGTCCCACAAAATTGGAAGTAACCTCTCCAAAATGGCCTCAATAGTATTGACGGGGACGTAAAACCTCGATTCAAACAGACAAACAATTCTCATCATATTTATCATCGAAGCGGTAGATTGCCCATGCAAAAAGATGGTTCTAACTCACACCAAGGTTGTTCTAACCAGCATCCGCAATCTATGTTTGAATCACAAGGTTTGAATGCTTTGCTGGGTAAAAGTATTGTTTGCAAGACTGTATATTGTGGGTGGCCATTAGAATCGTCTCATTAAACATACACAATATAGTTTTTATATCTAAACAAGAAAAAACCACGGCCCCTCCCATCGGGGCTTGAAGAAATAGATGGACTGCATGATGCTTCCACGCAGAGCTGAAACCGACTACACACGAGTTTAGAGGGTCTAAGCCTGCACAGGCAAAGCTGTGCGAGTCGGACCGTCCATTTTAATGAACCTATTGGTTTTATTAGCCGACATGGCTTGAGCTGTCATCTCCTATCAATGTCGGGTAAAAGTCCCATAAATTTGAAGCAACATCTGCAAAATTACCTATACAGTGTTGACGAGGACGTTAGACCTCAAATCAATCAATCAAACAAACAAGAGAAACCAACACATGCAGTTTTGATTAGATAATGAGTGCTTTGTAACCTTGTACTTTCTTTCGGTTTAAACTAGCATCCACAATATATGCGGTTTGAATCAAATATATGAAAAGCAGCAGCACAAATGCAACGTTTTTATGTCATAGATTGTGTGTACTTGTCAGAATCACATCATTAAGCCAGTTATCACTGGTACCCTTTTGAAGAATATGTATGGAAATATTTAAGAAAGCCCCTCTCTCCATTACGATAACTAGTCCGTGAAACGAAGGTCCCTCTAAACCCCACTTTATATAGAGAAATGTGGGGTTTGCGGGGTATACATTATCCGCCTTATTTTTGCTCAAATACATAGGTTGTGGGTACTCGTTAGAACCGTCTCATTGAAGCGGTTCTAAAGGCACCCACAATCTATGTTGAAAGCAGCAATAAGAAAGATGCTGTCATTTTTGCCCAAAATTTGTAATATCTGACACCATGTTGAACGCCATTATGCCACACGGACTTGTTTTCCTATCCTAATGCTCTCTCTCTCTCGCCTATCGGGGCTCGGAGAAATAGATTAGACTGCATGATGCTTTCACGCAGAGTTTGATGGGTTAGTTCGTACGTGTGATGAGATACTGTTGAGCTAGAAATCCGTTTGTTCCGTCAACACAAGTCTTCTGATTTTAATTTTGTACATGTCTGTACGAAAGGAGGTGTCTATATATTTCCGTACTAATGTCAGTACTCCCGTCCGCACAAGTTTTTTTTTTTTTTTTTTTTTTTTTTTTTTTTTGCTGCACAAGAATGTGTTTTTATTTCTGTCCGGAAAACAGGGTACAAACAGTTGACAAGGTGTTTTTCTAAGTCCGTCTTGACTGGATTTGTTTGTTTGATTTGAGATTTAACATTCCCGTCAACACTACGAAGGTCATTTTGGAGACGTTGCTTCCAATTTTGTGGGACTTTTACCCGACATGGAGATGAAATGACATCTCAAGCCCTGTCGCCTAATAAAACCAATAGGGTTTATAAGCATGGACGGTCCGACTCGCACCGCTTTGCCTTAGATCCTCTACGCGGTTTACCAGTACTCGTGTGCGATCGGTTTCAGCTCTGCGTGGAATCATCATGCAGCCCATCTATTTCTTCAAGCCCCGATGGGCGGGGGGAGCGTCATGAAGTAATACAGAAACCAATTTTCTGTTGAAGTTGGTTATGTGTATTGTTGTTGTTTTGTTGTAAACATTTTTTTTTTTTTTGTTCCTTTTTGGTGGTAAATTTTCAGTACTTTCTAATTAATGAAAAGGTCATCGAAAAAGTACTTTTCTAGTACAAAAGTCTAAAATATATATTGCTTGTGCAAGACTGAAGCTGAAAATCTTAAAAAAATGTTGAATAAGTAATTTATATCAATAACAAGGATCCTTTTAGAAAATAGTCCTTTCCGCTATTTAGGGTAAAGTCCTTTTCGCTCCCTTTCGCGAAAAGGAGTCCTTTTCGCTATTAAGGTGAACCCTAATATTAATAGGTCAAATACCACGCATTATTAAACAAGCCTATGTTACAGAATGCAGTTTTCTTCGGACAATATTGTATCGTTTTGTTTCAATTGAGGTTTAATTTCCCCGTCAGCACTGTGCATGGGTCATTTTGGAGACATTGCTTCCACTTTTGTACGTGGGACCTTTACGAAATGACATCTCAAGCACTGTCACCCAATGAAACAAATATAGGGTTTGTAAGCATGGACGGTCCAACTCGCACCGCTTTGCCTGGGTAGGCTTATATCATCTACTCAGAGTAAGCAGTTTACCAGTTTAAGCTCTGCGTGGAAGCATTATGCAGCCCATCTAGGCTATGTAGCCCCGATGGACGGGGGCGGGACAAAAATGGGTCGAGCCATGAGAAAAAGGCTCATTGCTAAGACAAGTTGGCCTGTCAATTGGGGCTTGGGAATAGGTAAGGCCGCATGGTCTTCCGCGCAGAGCTGAAAACGAATGAACTCTGCCGCTTACAGTATAAGGTCTAATCCTGCCCAGGTTTTATTGGGCGACTGGGCTTGAGGTGTCATTTCATAAAAGCTCCACACAATCGGAAGCAACGATCAATAATGACCTAAATAGTGTCGATTGGAACGTAAAACCTCAACACAATCCTCTACATCACAGCCAGAAAATAATGTCTGGCAACCGTTGGGACGACGAAGTATCGCTCTCGACCCGAAGTTCGCCCACCTTTCGGGCTAGGTGGTCCGAGATCAGCAAAAGCTCTCCCAGCAAGCTTAAAACAACGGGCCAACGTCGGACTGACAGCAATACGACTGTCGGTCCGACGTTGGCGGCCCGACATCATTTGCTGGCTGGGCTGGCGAGACTACAATGCGTGGGTTCGCCTGAGCCTTTGCTTGCCGTCTATGCGATAGTTAAGTATCAAAGTCGGCCCCGCCAATCGAGGTTTGAAGATATAGATGGGCTGCATGATGCCTAACGGACCGCACACGAGTACTGGTAAACCGCTTAGGGGAACTAAGCCTGCCCAGGCAAAGCGGTGCGAGTCGAACCGTCCATGCTTATAAACTCTATTGGTTTCATTGGGCGACAGGCCTTGAGATGTCATTAAATCTCAATGTCGAGTAAAAGTCTTACCAAATTGATAGCAATGTCTCCAAAATGACCTATACAGTGTTGACGGGGACATTACATGCAAACCTCAAATCAAACAAACAAAACAAGTATAAAAGTGTCCTTTTCTCATGGACTGGCTCTATCAACATAGACTGTGGATCCAGGGTTCCAAAACATAAAACGTAGTCGGCCGTATGCGAGGTTGCTCGAACATCATGCGTCCGAGTACGTCTCAGTGACAGTTTGGAGAGCAAAATGAGGTCTGTCCGCCACTTCATATTACCTAGCCCTAACCCAAATACCCTAATGACCCGACTAACCTATCCTAACTTAATTCTAACCAACAGTGGCCTACTTCTAGCCCTAACCCAACCCTAACCACTTGATTTTTTTCTTCTTATTTCAGTTAGGGGTGGGGGCTGAGGGGGTGCCTATAAACATAGATAAAGCCAGCTCACTGCGGAGATTCTAATGCTCTTATTTCTGTTATGGGATGGGGGGCCTATAAACATAGATAGAACCATTTCACTGTGGAGATTCTAACGAGAACAATCTGTTTTTGTTTGTTTGTTTGTTTTTTCTTAACAAAATAAAAGAAAAGCATGTTTACCCTTTAACACCCCCCCCCCTTTCTCTAAATGGGGTATTCATTTCACAGACTTTTTAGCCCGTCAACATTATATGACGTGTTATTTATGTAGTGGGGCATTTAATTTACGGACATTTTTGTCTTGAAGAAATGCATGTCGCCATTAGTATCTTACAAGGCTCTTTAATCAGTCATACCTACATATGAAAATAAGTCCAGGCAAAGCGACAATCAAAGATCAATGCCGGTATCCATTTTGGACACCTCCATGCTAGCCGAACATCGAGCAAAACGTTTCGAGCAGGATGGAGTGCCGGCATTACACCCCTATCGACTGCTCAGGTAGTACAGTCAACTTGCCCAGCATAGAGCGCAAGCAGTAGGTCTTATAGCCACAGAGGAATCGACAGATCAAGTAGTACAGTCAACGTACCATAGGTCTTTTCCTGTGGTGTTTCCGACACAGAGGAAGCGACTGCTCAGGTAGGGCAGTCAACGTGCCGCCAACTGTTTGTCTTATAGCTGCCGTGTTTCCGACACAGAGGATGCGACTGTTCAGGTAGTACAATCAACATTACTTGCCCAGCGCGTGGCGACGCCAGCTGTAGGCTTATTGCTGTGGTGTTTCCGAAAGATAGGGAGCGACTGCTCAGGTAGTTACTGCTGTCAACGTGCCCAACGTGGAGTGACGACAGCTGTAGGTCTCAGAGCTTCTGTGTTTCCGACACAGAGAAGGTAGTACAGTCAACGTGTCCAGCGTGATGCGACGCCAGCTGTAGGTCTTATAGCTGTTGTGAAGGTAGTACAGTTAACGTGATACGTGCTCAACGTGGAACGACGCCAGCTGAAGATCTTATAGCTGCTGTGTTTCCGACACAGAGGAAGCAATAACTCAGGTAGTACAATCAACGTGGCCATCGTGAAACGTTACCAGCTGTAGTATTATAGCAATTGTGATTCCGACACGGAGGAAGAAATTACTCAGGTAGTACAGTCAACGTGGCCATCGTGAAACGTCACCAGCTGTAGTATTATAGCAATTGTGATTCCGACACGGAGGAAGCAATTACTCAGGTAGTACAGTCAACGTGGCCATCGTGAAACGTCAACAGCTGTAGTATCATAGCAATTGTGATTCCGACACGGAGGAAGCAATTACTCAGGTAGTACAGTCAACGTGGCCATCGTGAAACGTCACCAGCTGTAGTATTATAGCAATTGTGATTCCGACACGGAGGAAGCAATTACTCAGGTAGTACAGTCAACGGGTCCAGCGTGAAACGTCACCAGCTGTAGTATTATAGCTGCCGTGATTCCGACACAGAGGATGCGACTGCTCAGGTAGTACAGTCAACATGGCCATCGTGAAACGCCATCAGCTGTATTATTATAACAATTGTGATTCCGACCCAGAGGATGCGATTGCTCAGATAGTACAGTCAACGTGTCCAGCGTCGAGCGACGTCAACTTTAGGTCTTATAGCTGCTGTGTTTCCGACACGTAGGAAGCGACTGCTCAGGTAGTACAGTCAACGTGTCCAGCGTCGAGCGACGCCAACTGTAGATCTTATAGCTGCTGTGTTTCCGACACAGAGGAAGCAATCGCTCAGGTAGAACAGTCAACGTGGCCAGCGTCGAGCGACGCCAACTGTAGATCTTATAGCCGCTGTGTTTCCGACACAAAGGCAGCGACTACTCAGGTAGTACAATGCGTGTCCAGCGTCGAGCGACGCCAACTGTAGGTCTTATAGCTGCTGTGAAGCGACCGCTCAGGTAGTACAGTGGTCGTGCCAGCAGGCGCCGGTATTACACCCTGCAGAACGTGAACGTAGTTAGACGTTTGCGACTTTTGATCCAAAGAAGCAATCCCATTAGGGCAAACGCCTGCCGAAACAGTCTCGCTGCAAAGGGATCGACATAGAAAATTTGGATTTTATATTTAAAGTTTATTTTCTGCAGTGTTCGGACATAATGTTGACGGGGACGTTAAACCGCAAACAATCATAAAGTAAAGTTTTTGTTGACGAGGTTTAACGTCCCAGTAAACACTATTTAGGTCATTTTTGAAACGTTTCATCCAATTTTGTGGGACCTTTACCCGACATTGAGATGCAACGACAGCTCAAGCCCTATCGCTATGGTTTTGGGACGGTCCGACGTGCATTACGTTTCCTGGGAAGACCTTCTAAGCTGAGAAAAGTACAGTTTTTCACACCAATATAAACTCGCATTACAGGTTGCGAAATAAAGAAAATTACTATTTGCGTACATCCGATGTCGAAAAATTGAAAAGTTTACTTGGCCTGGGCCACATGCAGTGAAAGTTTTTGGCGAGGCTGTGCATGTGCGCAGCTTCGCCAAAAGCTTTTACTGACCGCACGCTCGTAACTTGCATCCATACTTTTAAACCTGGGCAGAGTTGTCTATAGTCCTTGCAAGTGAAGACATAGATTCGAGGATCATTCTTTTCATGCTTCATGCGCAGGCTCAACCATTTTAAACATGATTTTTTTAGTGTATATTATAAATAAAATTGTTATAGGTATTTGCAATACCTGAACGGGTAGAATAATCACAAGGTTATGAATCAATAACTAGTTCTAAAATTGGCATTCTGTGGGCGTTGAACATTTTACCTAACAATTGATTGGTAACCTGACTCAAAACTACCGCATTTTTGTGGTCGATTGTTTATCAATCGACCCAAAGTTGTAAGGACACAACCTCTATTAATGCTGGATTCAATCTGACTATCACCGATTTTGGGAAACCAAGGTTACGGTTATCAGAAAATAGCCGTGCAAGGTCAGTGGGTTTTATCGACAGAATCTGGACAGGATTGACAAACAGAGTAGACCCAGATCAAACACCACAGAACACGGCGTCTGATTACGGTTTGCACTTTTTGCTTAAAATACTGGTATTTCAGGACTGAACGAAGCAGTATAAGACTCAATTCAGGCCTGTCGACAAATTAACCCTAAGATGCCACTGGTTTATGTCGTCTGCTTTATCTTCTTGCCAACTTTTTTTTGCATGTAGGCAAACCGTGTGGATGCTGATCAAACTGTTCCTAGAGGAGCTGTCTGATCTGGACCCAAATTGTTTTTTCGGCAACGACTCTTAACGTTTCCAACAGACAACAAAGCAGATGACAATTGTTGTGATTGGCATCATAAATCTTAAACGATTATCGGAAGCAGACGGAATCAAGCGAAGTCCGTTGACGGACCTCACGGCCCCCGCCCATCGGGGCTTGAAGAAATATATGGGCTGCATGATGCTTCCACGCAGAGCTGAAACCGACCCGCACACGAGTACTGGTAAACCGCTTATATCTATAGAGGATTTAAGCCTACCCAGGCAAAGCGGTGCGAGTCGGCCCGTCCATTCTTATAAATCCTATTGGTTTCATTGGGCGGCAGGGCTTGAGATGTCATTTCATCTCAATGTCGGGTAAAAGTCCCACAAAATTGGAAGCAACGTCTCCAAAATGACCTTTACAGTGTTGAAGGGGACGTTAAACCTCAAATCAAAGAAACAAACAAATTGACGGACCTCACCGGGCGCTTAACGAAAACTATCGAACATACCGAGCTACATGTATATATAGATAGTTTGGTTCCGGCCTCAGGACATACAATAAGAGGGCAATTAATGTTAAGTGTGCAAAATGTTTTAACAAGGAAAAAATCAGTAAAGCTTATTTTGAATTTGCGCTTCAGCACTATCAAAGGAAAAAAAGATTAATATAATCCGTTGTGTTTGTCCTATTTACTATAAACATGTTTGCAGAAGGGCATAGGATGGAGCTGGAAAGATTGTGGGTCAGGTGAAGAAAATAAATAAATAAAATAAAATAAAATAAATAAATAAATAGGCTAAAAATATAAACAATACATTATAACGCATTAACCATGTTATACGTTATAAAATAGAATTACTAACCGCCAGATAATACCCATGCGGCTATAGCTGGCTGACCATGTACAGACCCATCTTATCCCACAAACCCGCCTGTGTGCTGTGTAAAGAGTAAAATCTGGACTGGGCTTCTGACCGGAACATTAGCGGAATTGGACACCAAATCAGACGCCACATAACATAACGTGGCATAATGCGGCGTCTGAACAGACCTACACTGCTTGCTTAAAGTACTGGAATTTAAGGGTTAAACGAACATTTAAGTCTCCATTCAGGACTGCTTCCCCAGCCTACACTCAGAGACAATCGACCAACCAGTACTCTCAGTGCTTTGATTCACCTTTTTAGCGCTTTTTTTTAAATATTGCACAAAAAAACTTCCGCATTACAACACGCCCGTGCGACATAGTGCATTTTTCACATCTCCAAGATGGCTAATTTTCTTACGAAAATCCGTGATATTTTTTTATAAAGGGGCTATTTAGCCATCCCATCTACTTTCATTTATAAGCTTTCTAGACATGATTAAGCTTTTTAAACATGGTATTCTAGTGCTCAGTCATGTTTACTATGGAACAACTGTGCAAAAATCGAACTTCAAGATGTCAGTTCGGCCTATGAGCACTCACCTGAGTCCGGGCCCCAAGTATCTGTGCCTGCTGCAAGAAGAGCAAGGCTTCTCCAACTGTAAGCCTGTATCAGTTGGGCGCCCCTCTGACGTAAGGCACACGACATCTTCGCCCAACCCATCCACCCAATATTAAAGAGGTGTTGTACCAGACAAGCAGCTGAGCAGACTACGCACCAGACTACGCGGATACGTAGCTTGTGCGAGTTGCACATAATTATGTTGTTCGCAAAAGAGGTGTAAGTCCGGTCAGAAATGCATGTTAAACTTGCCCAAATCGACTATCCAATATGGCAAGCAGAAGCACCGAATGGCTTGCCGTATAGGAAAGTCGATTTGGGCTATTTTGACATGCATTTCTGTCTGTTTGATTTGAGGTTTAACGTCCCCGTCAACACTATTTAGGTCATTTTGGAGACGTTGCTTCCAATTTTGTGGGACTTTTACCCGACATTGAGGTGAAATGACATCTCAGTCCCTGCCGCCCGATGAAACCAATAGGGTTTGTAAGCATGGGCGGGCCGACTCGCAGCAAATTTCCTGGACAGGATGTGTTAAGCGGATATCAGCTCTGCGTGGAAGCATCGTGCAACCCAATCTATTTCTCCAAGCACCGATGGGCGGGGCGGTGCATTTCTGTCCTGTGGTTGTTCGAACATGGCGAAAACAGGGTTTCTTATGACGAGGCTCAATTTTTGTCGATTGTTAAAAACCTTCGTAAATAGACCAAGGTTACAAATACTAAAGCCTTTTTTGCTGATTATCATGTGACTATCACAGAGTCGGTGACCGCGCGCAAAGCAATAAGTTTTGTGTACTGATTAACACTTTACTCGCAAAAAATAGACTCTACCATCTAATAGCTTTGAAGAGGAGGCACACGGCGTCTAAGCAACGTCGCATCAACGTCGACGCAACGCTATGTCTTTGCATTGACGTTGATTCGACGTTGTATACAAGCTGTAAGCCCTCTGGGTATACATGGGGCGTCAAGCTTGTTTCTTCATGTTTTACATTATTTTCCTAACTTTATTCAAAACAGTGAAGACCTTAGTCAGAGGCAAGCCCATATTATATTCACTAAAAATGCAAATGCATTAAACCCGCCTTACTAAGCAAGCACCTGCCTTTGACAAGTTGAATAGTTGGACTAGGGTTCTATGTCCCCGTCAAGACCTTTAGGTCATATTTGAGACGCTGCCTTTATCAGTGGCCCCTGCCCACATCACGTGAACAAGTCCGTGAAATGAATACCCCCTTAAACCCCACTTCATATAGAGAAAACTGCGGTTTACGGGGTTATTCATTATTTTTCTTATTTATGCTCCAGTACATAGGTTGTGGGTACTCGTTAGTACCGCCTCCATGAAGCGGTTCGAACGAGCACCCATAACCTATGTTTGAAGTAAATATAACAAAAATATCACAGATTTTCATCAGAAAACTAGCCATTTTGGAAGTGTGAAAAAATGCACTATGTCGCAAGGGTGTGTTATCGTAATGAGATCCTGCCTATCTAGGCTTGGAGAAACAGATTGGACTGCATGATGCTTCCACGCAGAGCTGAAACCGACGCACACGAGTACAGTAAAATTCCGCTATTAAGACCACCTAAAATTAAGACTAATCAGTCTGCTTTAAAAAAAAACTTATTTAGAATGTTGCAGTTATCCTTTCGGTGAATTCCTTGCGCACAATGTCATCTGGTCAGGGACCACCTTTGGAACTGTTCAAAAGTGGTCTTAAAGACCACTTTTTGAACAGGTCCAAATGTGGTCTTAATATAGGAATTTTACTGTACTAGTAAACACTTAGGTGGTCTTGGCTTGCCCAGTCGAAGTGGTGTAAGTCTATGCCTATAATCCCTATTGGTTTTATTGGGCAACATGGGCTTGAGATGTTATGTTATCTCAATGTTTGGATGAAGTTCCACAAAACTGGAAGCATCATCTTCAAAATGACCTAAATAGTGTTGACGGTGACATAAAAACTCAATTAAAACAAACAACCACATTCAAATTCGATATCTATTGAATACTTCTTTAACCCTTGTTCTGCTGAGCCCTGATATGCCTTATTTTCCAAACAATGAAGATCCAGATCAGATGGCTTCTGATGAAGCCATCTGAACAGGATCTACATTGTTTGCCGTTCAGATTGTGAATTTGTTGCAATAATTTGCATCAAGTAATCTGATTGGTTGATAATCAGTAGTGGGTGTGACATATTTAAATATTCAGCAGGACAAAGGTTAATACGGGTTGAGCTCTATTTTGATGCCTGTTGTGCTGATAGGCAATGGTGTACACTTGCTGGGATACGCAGGCTGTAGGCAAAACGGGGATATCGTTTCGATCTTGTATAGAATAAAAAGAGGCCTAACCTAGGCGTTAAATTGAATAATATGGAACAAAAATCATCTTTTGCACTAAAATGAACAATGTATATAAAAGTTTGGCTACGTAGTCTCTCTGGCTCAATTTTAACGATATTCTAAGCTTGGAGACTCTACCAAATAGACTTGCCATTACTAACAAGGTGATAAATTTTAATATAATAAAAAAAATACCAAAAATGATCAGACTTTTATTATCAGACTAGCAGCTAGTCTAATGATCTTACATGAGTGTTCATGCGTTATTAACGAGTTGAGGAAAAGGGATACAATCCGAGGCTATGCCTCAACGAGTTTAATAAATTCAATAATAGATGAGCACGAATGCAAGATTCTATTTATCATGCATTTTATTCACGACTGATTTACAAAATGTCAATATCCCCCATTAGTAAGCGTAACGGTGCGGGGCGTATCTAACTAATTTGCATATTTAATCCACTAGTGGATTATCGCATTTATTACTTAGAGGTTATTACACTCTCAGCCGCGACCTCATATGATAAATGGGTGTTGTGTGCAGTCATTAGAGTTTTCCCACTGTGGCTATTCTAATGAGTACACAACATAGGTTTTAAAAATAAAACAGGAACCCTTACCCCCACTCCCCCGCCCCATACACATGCTAAATGTATTGATACATGTATGCATGTAGTTGGCCCATTGCAAACGGGAAACCCTGAAAGCGTCTGATCAGGGCCTGCACTGTTTGCTAATAGGATTTTCCATCAAAATAGAATAAAAACGAAATAAAAAAAAAAAAAAAAAAAAAAAAAAATAGGCCTTATACCCCTTATATGACAAATGGACTTGTCCAACATATAGCAATGGAAGAGTCCACTAGCATACAATGGGTTGATATGTGAAGATTTCCTATGGGCTCAGAATAAGTTCGAATCAGCCATGCTAAATGGGCCCCGTCAAGCGATTTTGGTACTTATCTCCTATGCGAGCAGCGAAGGTTCAGGCGAGCCTGCGCATCCGCGCAGTCTCGTCAGAACCTTCGCTGCTCGCTCATACAAGCAGTGAATCAAGAGGAACCTTCAGACAGAAAGCCATATCCCTGGCCCCTTTGAATGGCTGGGCATGCGCAGTTAAAATTTGTCATGACGGAAAGCTCGAAGACACAAATTCGCTTGGCGGGGCTCATTAATGAGCCATACACATACGAGGCATTGATTTTTACTGTATTTGACAATGACCAGTGCCGGCATACTACATGTAACTTCGATAACTCGAACACGGAAGCTTGCATACATTGGTTGATTCGAACTTTTTCTTGTGTCCAATCACTATATTTATTTTTTTTTTCTCGTTTCATCTTAAAGGGGAATTTCGTGTGTAATCATTTGAATCACCTCAATGGGGCGATTCTAATGAGTACGCACAACATTATTTTATGGAAGATCGAAAGGATATCATTACCTTTATGGGGCGCCCTTTTACTATTTTTTCCCTATTTATATTATTTATGGATATCCGTTATTCGAATTATGGATATCCATAATTCGAATTATGGATATCTATAAATATAGATTAAATAGTAAAACTGCACCCCATATAAGTTAACCCAATTATGTCTCACGGCCAGGCGTTATGATTTACACTCAGTAGATCGAACACAGCCCCTATTTCGAACATATTTTCATGGTCCCAGGTAAATTCTAGTTATTGAAGTTTGGCTCTGTTAGACATAAACGTGGAAGCTTACCTCAACTAGGATGAATACCAGTCCTTATGTGAAAGCAATATTTTTTTTATAAACATACAGGGAAATTTGAGCAATGGAGAAACACCCGTATGTCATACTATCGATTATCACCGGGTACAACCTTCAAGATATTTTGTGAATGAGACAAGCTGTTTGTCTTCAGTGTATGCTAAAATACGGGAGTCCAGGCCCCGAGGTTATAAAACTTTTTTCATGCTCAACTCAGGTGAGCATGAAATTTGTAATGCTCATAACTATTAAAATACAAACAAATCAGGCAAATTTCTTGCTCGGATCAGCACAGAATGTCATTTATCCTGCTCATAAATTTTAAAATGCCAACATTTGTTGGCATTTTAAAATTTGTTAGCAGGACAAATTTCATGCTCAAGTGAGTTGAGCATGAAAAAAGTTTTATAACCTCGGGGCCTGGTTTAAGACCATTTTTCCAAGCCATCGACCCCAGTGTTCTCGGTGCTTTGTTTATTCTGAAGCCTTATTGTGAGCACAGTAAACAAGTTGAGGATAAACTCGAGCCTCGGCGAGTCTGCGATGTTGCGACTGCGTGTCAAAGTAAATGATGAGAAGGTTTGCTTCGCCAGTGCCGATTCAGAACTGTCTCTGCATGCACC
The DNA here is from genome assembly GCA_963580285.1 of Lucinisca nassula. NCBI lineage: Eukaryota > Metazoa > Mollusca > Bivalvia > Lucinida > Lucinidae > Lucinisca > Lucinisca nassula. Next base: position 105,044,430 of record OY757015.1, read on the forward strand.
CCGTCAGGCTATATATAGATGCTTTGCTTATGGAACTTTGGAAAGCGCAGAGGCTAGATGAGAGAAAACCTGTCTTCAGCATAATGGAGAGGCAGCGCGCGACAAAACCTTCAAAAAGTCTTTCACGAACAGCGCAGAATCGTATTACTCAGCTTGCCTATGCAACCTGCCGCTCAGTGTGTTCATAGTCCTTTGAATACCCAAGTCTGTAGTTGACTCAACTCCGATGTGCTTGTACTGGTTCAATTATAGGTCTAGTTTAGCTGTTTTATTTTTAACAATTTAGTTAGCGATTTGAGAGAAACCAGCATGTTGCAAAAACACGTACACATGTATTTCACAAATTTTAACACCAGATGGAACTTCGAGATATTCTCTTATTCGGTAAAACATTCTCCACCCACCTGAGCTTGCAGAAACAGATTGGACTGCATGGTGCTTCCAGAGATGCCGGAAACAGATAGAATATTCGACTACTGGTAAACCCTACCCAAGCAAAGTCCCTTCATTCCGAGAAAGTTCTTCGGTCGATAGGGCACGTCATGGGCTTGGAGAAACAAGAGGACCATCATTGCCCTGGATTGCCTACCGGATCCATAGTGTAACAAGTGGGCCCCGGGGAGGACCATTATTGGCCCCAGGACTATAATTTGCATTATCTTGAGGGAGGTCTAAAAGGTGAAGCTTCAAACCAAATATCAAAGGTTTCAAACTAGAAGATTTTTAAAGGTTTTCCTTATATAAGTCTAAATAAAAGCTGCGGGCCCCGGGGCAGGGCCATTTTCGGCCCCAGGGCTATAATTTGAACAATCTTGGTCTAGGTCCACTAGACAAAGCTTCATACCAAAATATCAAGGCCTTGCGAGAAGAAGTTGTTTTTTTTTTTAAGATTTTTCCTATATAAGTCAATGACACATCAAAGGGGCCTGCGTCGTGGCGGAGGGGGGTGGGGGCATTTTTGGCGCAAGGTCTATAATTTGAACAATCTTGGCACAGGTCCACTAGACGAAGCTACACACAAAATATTGAAGGCCTGGGCCTTGCGGTTTCAGAGAAGAAGAGTTTTTAATTTTTCAATACAAAATCTATTTTTGTCTCCCGTGACCTTGATGTGCAATGGACCAGAACCATTTGAACCACTTTGAAAGGGAACCACCTAAGGATCATTCCTGTGAAGTTTGGTCAAAATCCGATCAGTGGTTTAGGAGGAGATGTCGTTTGAAGAAATTGTTTACGGACGCGCGTACGCAGGCAGGACGGACGAAAAGTGAAACTAATAGCTCACCTCGTCACTCCATTACAGTTGAGCTAACAAGAGCTTTAAATGTCATTTCATTTCCACGTTAGGTAAATTCCCTACAAGCTCAGCAGCAACGTCTTCTAAATTACCAAATTTGAGTTGACGGGGATGAAAAACCTTGACAGAAACATGGACATGGTAATGAGATGTGTTTACCTAAGCCAGGTTTATATCTGAAGTGGCGAGAGACCTAAAGTGGCAATGTTGTTCTTAAATATTTTCTGTCGTATGTTGTTGTCTTTAATTCTTCACTGTTTCTGTCATTTTTACAAGAGACGTTCTTGTCTTTCCACACAGTAACAAGTCCGTATAAAGAATACCATCATAAACCCCACCTTATTTATGGGTCAGTGTGGTTTACCAGGGTAAACATTATTTGAGCCGGCGCATGACAAAACCTACAATAAGACATGTGCATCCAGCGAGGAACCATATCAGCCTGCACATCCATATAGTCTAACCAGAGACTTCTCTTGGTACATGAAGGAGCAATGGGCCCTTAGCTATCCTTAGAGCGCACAGCAAAGACTCTGATCAGACTGCGCGGATGCGCAGGCTGATCTGAGTCTTCGCTGGGCGCACGTCTTATTGCAGGTTTTGTCGTGCACTGGCTCATTTTCTTTATTTTTGCTCAGAAACATAGATTGATGGAGCATCATTCAGCGGCTCTTACGAGCACCCAAAATCTATGTTTGAAGCAGAAATATGGAGAACAGCACACACGTTCATAAGAAAAATGCTAAATCTATGCACAGACGCTTGGGGTCAGGTCACTTGCTAACATTTTATTTTCAACATTATTTTTGCATTGTGCTACAATTGTAGTACTTACCATCATCGTAAGACATGTTGAGAAACTTCTAGACAAGATTTTAAAATCATCTTTTTGCTGTCAATGCTCAAATTAGTTACATTCAAATGGCATATAGATTTTGACCAACATGACCACACTCAGTCTCATAATAGATATCAAAACAGACATTCTGATGAAGTTTAATAAAGACCAGCGTCTCTAGAGTGAATACCAGGATTTAACTCAATCTCACCTAGTTTTTGACACAACATGACTCCCATTCAAACGTGACCAATTATTCTCAAGACATTTCATTAAGTTTGAAGCAAAACTTTAGTCTCCAGGATGCATGTAAGGTTTTGAAGACATTTGAACCAGTGACCTAGTCTTTTTTAACCTGCACAACCTACATTCAATCTTGACCAAGATACCATCACAACAAATATTCTCATGAAAGTAAAAGATTGAAACTGTTGCTTCAAGAGTGCACCCAAAAATTTAGGTAACCTGACATAACATGACCAACATTGAAACCTGACCAAGATATCACTGAGACAAACATTCTGATGAAGTTTCATAAAGAAAGATCAGACAAGGTTTTAAATAAATTTTTCCTCTTATACTCATCTAAACACAGCCTGTACTTTTCGTATTTCATTTCTACCTCATGGTTCCTTGTCTCCACATAAACGGGTTGAGGAAAAGGGATAAAATGTGAGGCTTTGCCGAACATTTTATCATTTTCCTCGACGAGTTTAATAAATTCAATAATATATGAGCACGAATGCAAGATTCTATTTATCATATGTACCCTTTTCCACAATGAGTTTAATAAATTCAATAATACATGAGCACGAATGCAAGATTCTATTTATCATATGAATTTAAAACGCATTTTATTCAAGATCCTTTACAAAAATGACAATATTCCGCCATTAGTAAACGCGATGTCGTTAAGGACGTCTTACAGGTAACGTAACTGGACGTAACTAGCTAATTTGCATATTTAATCCACTAGTGGATTATCGAAAATATTACATGGCGTTATTATAATCTCAGAAGCGATGTCATATGATAAATATTAATTTGTTTGTTTGTTTGTTTGATTTGTAAAGGTCATTTTGGAGACGTTTGTTACAACGCATAATGTAGTAATGTAATAATTACTACATTATGAAATTTTTACTACATTATGCGTTGGCATAGTCGACGCGAAATGAAATAAAATGTCGTTTTTACTACATTATGCGTCGATACTAAGAGGTTTGAGCAAAATGAAAGAATTATTACATTTTGCGGCGATGGGTGGCATACTTAATTTTACTTCATTATGCGTCAACAGTTTGTTTGTTTGATTTGAGGTTTAACGTTCCCGTCAAGACTATTTAGGTCATTTTGGAGACATTGCTTCAAATTTTATGGGACTTTTACCCGATATTGAGATGAAATGACATCTCAATCGCTGCCGTCCAATTAAAAGCAATAGGGTTTATATGCATGGATGGGTCGACTCGCAGCAGTTTTCCTGGACAGGCTTAGACCTTCTAAGCAGATTACGAGGACTCATGTACGGGCGGTATCAGCTCTGCGTGGAAGCATCGTGCAGCCCATCTATTTATACCCCCGGCATACGAAGTATGCAAGGGGGTATATAGTTTTTGTCCATTCTGTCTGTCTGTCTGTCTGTCTGCCTGCCTGTCTGTCTTTTGTTTGATTTGTTTGATTTGAGGTTTAACGTCCCCGTCAACACTATTTAGGTCATTTTGGAGACGTTGCTTCCAATTTCATGGGACTTTTACCCGACATTGAGATGCCGCCCAATAAACCTTTTTCTTTGTGATTTTGACCTTCAGTGTGCTTTTGTGGAAGACCGTCTTTTGGACTGTTCAACTGTGGTCTTAAAGACCACTTTTGAACCGTCTCAAATGTGGTCTAAATTGTAGGAATTTAACTGTATTGCTTCCTAAGTCTTTTCGAAGACAGCTATCATTCTACCATCATTACTTCATTATGCGTCGATATGGTGCATATCAACGCGAAATGAAATAATTTTTTTACTTCATTTCGCGTCGACTATGCCAACGCATAATGTAGTAAAAAAAATCAAAATGTAGTAATTACTACATTACTACATTATGCGTTGTAACAGACGTTGCTTCCAATTTTGTGGGACTTTTACCCGACACGGAGATGAAATAACATCTCTTGAAGCCCTGTCGCCCAATGAAACCAATAGGGTTTATTAGCATGGACGGTCCGCCTCGCACCGCGGTTCCTGGACAGGCTTAAATCCTCTAAGCGGTTTACCAGTACTAGTGTGCGGGCCGGATTCAGCTCTGCGTGGAAGCATCATGCAGTCCATATATTTCTTCAAGCCCCTATGGGCGGGGGCCATGATAAATATTCATATTGTTATAAGTATGCAAACTAAGTCATTCAAAACTTTGACTCAATATTAATACTGTTAGATCAGTAGTAAGTTTCACATTTTCTGTTGGTAATCACATTCACACGGAAAGGTCCGTTCGTTACCATGTCACTGCCAGAACAATCAGAAATGAGTCATCGTGAACGTGAAATACCACTGACTGATTTCTAATATGTACACAGGACCCGCGTTATAAAGACAGTATTTGATCCCGATTATTGTGGCGTTATAATGAATTTGCCGTTATAAAGAATCCATTTAGGATTAAGAAGTCTTTTGCACATCATTACTCCAAGAAACAAAGTAGTAGTAGTAGTAGTATCGTTTATTTTTGTCTCACCAGTGTATATACATTAAAACTTATCTTATATTTAAAACTAACAAGTACATATACAACTGCCATTCTAAAAGAATTGTGAGAGACAGTAAAACTTGAGTTATTTCAAGTATTAGCATTTATAAAAAACCTGTATACCATGATATACAGTTATATGAAAGTGGGCCCTGCCCCGAGAAAAACCGGCTTATGGAAGTTTTCACTATCTCCCGCCCAGAACACAGACCATAGGCACCCGCAAGAACCGCCTCATTGAGGCGGCCCAAACGGGAGCCCACAATCCATGCTCCAGAAGAACGAGGACTACAGTAATGTATACCCCCACAAACCCCAGTTCCACTAGATAAAAGTGGGGCTCAAGGGGATCACAACCATAGAGGCATGCATTGGGAATGTTAAAGACATTTGTTAGAACCGCCTCAGTGAGGCAACAAATGTCTTTAACATTTGTTTTTATAACATTTGTTTCTTGGAGTATTAAATTACAGGAATCTTTCATGACTATGGATTCGATTTGGGCATTTCCAACCCAATGAAGCCCAAGCCGCTTGGAAATGAGGCTAAACCTTGAGCTGAGAATTCATTCCATTGAAATTGTCGTTATAACGAGTTTTGCCATTATAACGAATGTCGTTATAACGCGGGTCCTCTGTAATTCACAGCTTTGTATAATTTGTGATACACCACATTCATGAATTGCTTGCCTCAGCTCTACACCTGTAATGTCTATTACATACATACTTTTTTACATGAGTTTATTATTCAGCATTCTATCTCTCTCTCATACATTTTCTCGGTTTATCACTACTATATATTGCATGATCAAATTAGTTTTGTATATGCCATTCATCAATGAAGTATAATCCAAATTGTTTTTCAGATGACCCATATAAGCCAAATCTTGTTCACATTCTTGTCAAATTGTATATCATATACTACCTTGATTGAGCTGTCAACAAGACAAACATTCTGATGAAGTTTCATGAATATTGAAGCAGAACTGAGGCCTCTAGAGCACAGGGGCCCGGCGCATTTTTTTGTGATTTGGAAAATGTATAAAGAAAAAAAAAAGGGAAATGATACTAAATATAGACACAGGGGCCCGGCGCATTGTTTTTGTGATTTGGAAAATGTATAAAGAAAAAAAAAGGGAAATGATACTAAATATAGGCTGATTCTGGCCCGCACACTAGTACTGGTAAATCGTTTAGAGGATCTAAACTTGCCCAGGAACCGCGGTGCGAGGCGGACCGTCCATGCTCATAAACCCTATTGGTTTCATTGGGCGACAGGGCTTGAGATGTCATTTCATCTCAATGTTGGGTAAAAGTCCCACAAAATTGGAAGCAACGTCTCCAAAATGACCTTTACAGTGTTGACGGGGACGTTAAACCTCAAATCAAACAAACAAAAACTGAATAAGTGAAATAATCTTGGAAGGGCCGTAAACCACAACCATTACGATAACACAGCCGTGACACATAGTGCTTTTTTTCACATCACCAAAATGGCTACTTTTCTAATGAAAATCCATGATATTTTTCTTATTTATACTCCAAGCTTAGGTTGAGGGTGCTCGTTAGACCCGCCTCATTGCGGCACAAACTATGTCTTGGGGCAGAAATAAGGAAAATCATGTATACACCCGTAAACCCCAGTTTTCTCTATATAAAGTGGGGTTTAGGGGGGGGGGGGGGGCGTTCATTTCACAGACTTGTTCACCTGATGAAAACAAAAAAGAAAATTGAGCAGGCTGGTCAATGGAAACTAAATAGTCTTCAACTCTGCTACAATCTGGAAAACTAATTATACTCTGCTTTTTCTAGAATTTTATCTCCTTCATACAGCCAATGTGCCTTTTTCTAGAATTTAATCAGATAGTCTGACATATTATCTGATTTATAGTCTTTTGCTAGGATCTGTTTGTTTTAATTGTTGGAGCTTGAAAGATCAAAGACACTCAAATTGAGGAAACCTTTGTCACATTTTGTTAGGAGTGTTTCTTGACTAAATCTCAATCAGGTCTGACTGTGGCCATGTGGGCTTAAATTAGTTTACTCAGTGAAGTTTTTAAACTTGGTGTGCCTTCCAGAGACTTCAGTTTCATTTGCTTCAATCTTTTTGAAACTTCATCAGAATGTTTCTCTTAATGCTAAGGTGTTGAATATGCATCACGAAAACACGCCTATATAATTTTGTCCCCCTTGAACCTCACTTTTATATAGTAAAACTGGGGTTTGCAGGGGTATACCCTATTTGCGGTTCTAACGAGTACCCACAATCTATATTTTGAGCAGAAATAAGAAAGATATATCAATTTTTCATCTTAAAAGTTTCGGTTTTTTTTGGGCAGTAAAGTTTACAGGCATGTTTTCGTAATGGAACAGTTTACATCAAGAACTATGTTACTAAGTCACAGTTCTTTAAAAGTTTGTGGGCATTTCCAAGCCAGTTTTGCTTCAAACTTGACGAATCTTCATCACAGTATTTGTCATGATGATACCTTGCTAAGGTGTTGAAGGTGTTTCCTGTCGGGTTATAGGTCAAATTTATAAAAAAAAAAAAAATCATTCTGTTGTGTGCTATATCGGCCAGAGTTTTGCTTCAATCTTTATGAAACTTTGTTAGAATATCTGTCTTGATATTATTTTGGTCAAGCATTGTTTGTTTTGGATTTAAATGGCCCAGTCAACAATTGCACGACCCGCAGAAAAAGTGACCGACTGAAGCTAAGTCGGTTGATTTCTAAGAGTGCTCTAAAATCACCGTGTCATTCGGTCATTCTGTCAGTCTGTCCGTCCGTAACCCGTTTGTGAAAATTGGTGATAGTGACTTAACCGCTTGGAATATTTAAACAATTTTTGGCATACTGATAGATATCAATGAGATCTAATCAATGAACTTGCGAAATATTACATTCCATTTAGTGTAGCCTCGCCGAGGCGAAAAATGTGAAAATTTTCGAACTGCTTCTCCTCGGAAACCGTTGGGCCGATCGAAGTCAAATTTCATATGGAGCCTCTATGGGATGGGGGAAACCAAAATTTGCTCATAGGGTCCAGGTCACATGACCAAAATGGCCGCCAAGCCATATATGGTATGTCTGTCTGTCCGTCCGTAACCCGTTTGTGAAAATTGGTGATAGTGACTTAACGCTTGGAATATTTAAACAATTTTTGGCATACTGATAGATATCAATGAGATCTAACCAATGAACTTGCGAAATATAACATTCCATTTAGTATAGCCTCGCCGAGGCGAAAAATGTGAAAATTTTCGAACTGCTTCTCCTCGGAAACTGTTGGGCCGATTGAAGTCAAATTTCATATGGAGCCTCTATGGGATGGGGAAAACCAAAATTTGCTCACGGAGTCCAGGTCACATGACCAAGATGGCTGCCAAGCCATATATGGTAAAAACCCTTCAAAAATAGTCTTCTCCAGCACCACTGGGCAGATTTCCACGGAACTTGATAAATAGCATCTGGGACGTAGGCCCATCATAAATTGCTAAAATGGTGACCCTGGGTTGACCGTGACCTTCTTTGTGCCTAGGTCAAACTTTGACACATATGCTTTTGTTGGAATATTTAAACAATTTTTGGCATACTGATAGATATCAATGAGATCTAACCAATGAACTTGCGAAATATTACATTCCATATAGTATAGCCTCGCCGAGGCGAAAATGTGAAAATTTTCGAACTGCTTCTCCTCGGAAACCGTTGGGTCGATTGAAGTCAAATTTCATATGGAGCCTCTATGGGATGGGGGAAACCAAAATTTGCTCATGGGGTCCAGATCACATGACCAAAAATGCCGGCAAGCCATATATGGTAGCAACCCTTCAAGGATAGTCTTCTCCAGAACCACTGGGCAGATTTTCACGAAACTTGATAAATAGCATCTGGGACGTAGGCCCATCATTAATTGCTAAAATGGTGACCCTGGGTTGACCTTGACCTTCTTTGTGCCTAGGTCAAACTTTGACACATATGCTTTTGTATTGGAAAAGTGAGAATGCATTTTATCCTGCAAACGATTCAGAATACAGTACTAAAGTATAAGATATATTTTTGCTCCTTACGATAAGGCGCATTTATTGGGGGAACCGTTTTAGGTCCAGGCCACATGATCAAAATGGCCGCCATACCCATTTATGGTAACATTCATAAGCTAAAAGCAGGTCCAGCGGGTCGTGCACTTCAGCTGAAGCACTGGTTTTAGATTATATTGAGCTGGTTAGTTTACCTAGCCACACTTCTTGGACAGGCAGCTATCCTTGAATCAGCCAAAAGGAGAGGATTATGTTAAAAAAAGTTTTCATAGTCAATCCCCATGAGAGCATGTTGCCGACCCTGATTAGTATCAAACCTGCAACATCCGTAAGCACAAATTCAACTGATCTACACAGGCTAGCTTGGTCAATCTTGAATGTTGGTAATATAATGTTATTAATCAAGTAATTTCATATTGGCCCAGTTGGAAGTCCGAGCTCTGCTGCATTGGCCTGAGGCCAGAGGCCAAGGCCAATACAGCTGACCCAGGACCTGTAACTTGGCCAATACAAAATTCCTTGATGAATGACAATTTTATTAATTGACACCTCAGAAATATGGGGCATACATGGGTATGATCACATTGACAAAGTTCACAAAATTTTGCAAGAAGCTGCTTGACGCACGGACATATACTCCTAATTATGCCGTATATGGGGACTTGGGACCTTTCCCGCTCTCTGTTATTGCTAAAGAAAGGTCAGTTAAATACTGTTTAAAACTTTTAACAAATAGAAATTCATTGATGTATAAGATTTTTCATTCTCAAGTTGGAGCAATTACTCCACAGACAGAGTTCAACAGGTTCAGACATAAGCGCTACTAAGGGTTTACTGTGTAGCCTCGGATATAGTTATTTTTGGTTAAACCAAGACTTAGAAATACCATGTTACGAATTAATTAAGAAGAGAATTAGAGATAATTTTACCCAGAGCTGGTATGCAAATATTAGTAATATTTCAAAACTGGAATACTATTGTCAATTCAAAATGGAATACAAAATGAAAAATACGTTGATTGCATTAAACATGACCGACAGCATTCAGAATTAGCTTCATTTCGCCTTAGCGCACATAATCTGGACATTGAGAGGGGACGACACATCACTGTCCCTCGTGAGAACAGGCTCTGTCGTCTCTGCTCAATAGGCATGATAGAATCAGTGTACCATTTTCTTCTAGTTTGCCCACTATATAGATAAATAAGAAAGGAACTACTTAAAACTACTCGTTGGCCTTCAATACCAAAATTTATCAGTATTATGTCTTCAAACTCGGACCGATATCTTGTAAAGATAGCTCAATTTATTACGTCTACAAATGCCTTAAGAACCCAAGCTCTTTCTGGATAGTTTTTCTCTTGATAATGGATGATTTATTTCATTAGGTCTCTCACCGCTGTGGTTCGAGCCTCGCTCGGGTCACATGTGAGACGCCAAGTTCTGTAACGGAAGGTCAGATGGTTTTTCTCCGGGTTCTCCGGACTTCGCCCACCTCTGATTAATGATCGGCCCGATATGAGTGAAATAATCTTGAAAGGGCTGTAAAAACGAAAAAAAATCATTAGTAGTATATATCTGTTGTCTACACGTGTGTCATATTACTGTGTATTGTTTATAGCCAAAAGCATTGTAGTTTGCTGATTTGCTAATAAACTGATTTGTATTGTATTGATTATCGATTTTTGACCTCGGTGTTAAAAGGGATGACCTCGGAACAATACAGGATTATCAATTAATATTGTTTGATAAAACACTAGGTACTATGTCAGATTTTATTTAAACCCTGTGTGCACTCTAGAGCACAGGGGCCCGGGGCATTTTTTTGAGATTTGGAAAATGTATAAAGAAAAAAAAAGGGAAATGATACTAAATAGGGGCCCGGCGCATTTTTTTTGTGATTTGGAAAATGTATAAAGAAAAAAAAAAGGGAAATGATACTAAATAGGGGCCCGGCGCATTTTTTTTGTGATTTGGAAAATGTATAAAGAAAAAAAAAAGGGAAATGATACTAAATAGGGGCCCGGCGCATTTTTTTTGTGATTTGGAAAATGTATAAAGAAAAAAAAAGGGAAATGATACTAAATAGGGGCCCGGCGCATTTTTTTTGTGATTTGGAAAATGTATAAAGAAAAAAAAAGGGAAATGATACTAAATAGGGGCCCGGCGAATTTTTTTTTTGTGATTTGGAAAATGTATAAAGAAAAAAAAAAGGAAATGATACTAAATAGGGGCCCGGCGCATTTTTTTGTGATTTGGAAAATGTATAAAGAAAAAAAAAGGGAAATGATACTAAATATAGACAAGCTTGTAAAATGTATAAAGAAAAAAAAAGGGAAATGATACTAAATATAGACAAGCTTGTCTATATTTAGTATCATTTCCCTTTTTTTTTCTTTATACATTTTCCAAATCACAAAAAAAATGCGCCGGACCCCTGTGCTCTAGAGTGCACACAGGGTTTAAATAAAATCTGACATAGTACCTAGTGTTTTATCAAACAATATTAATTGATAATCCTGTATTGTTCCGAGGTCATCCCTTTTAACACCGAGGTCAAAAATCAATAATCAATACAATACAAATCAGTTTATTAAACTCCGTTAAGAAAATCTGAATCATCGATTTTTTCGTTTCTTACTTTTAATACTCATTTTAGCCCATACATCACTATGGGAAAGTTTTAGACCTGACCCTCCGCCGACTTCTCCAACAGGTCATATGCCTCTGCGGCAGTCAGGGAAGGCTGTGATTATTTGGAGAAAATTGCAAAACAAAGAAATGAGACCACAGACTAAGTCCATTTGACGATGATTGTCAGGTAAAATAATAAATATTCAAATCCATGTGATGCACTTTATAAATAGATATGCAGTTACGACACACCTTACATTCGAATGGCTAGATAGAGGCTCACTAGGAACGGGGAGCCACAAGCGCGATGTGCTGTCAACAGTTGTCAAAAGAAATATACCGATATCGGATGTGGTGTCACAGCTAATGGTTTTCCATGAAGTGATCGTGCAAATAAAACATAGACGCCCTTGTAATTTACAATAGCAGTAACCACTTCTATATATGGTTTAAAAGGGTGTGTCGAACCTGTCAGAATGTCTTAGTCTGTGGAAGAAAATTTAGATTTTGCACTTTTCTCCAAATAATCACAGACTTTCCTGGCTATCGCAGAGGCATACGACTTGCTGGAGAAATCGGCGGAGGGTGAGGTCTAAAACTTTCCCATAGTGATGTATTGGCTAAAATGAGTATTAAACGCGAGAATCGAAAAAATCGATGATTCAGATTTTCTGAACGGAGTTTTTTTTTTTTTTTTAGCAAATCAGCAAACTACAATGCTTTTGGCTATAAACAATACACAGTAATATGACACACGTGTAGACAACAGATATATACTACTAATGATTTTTTTCGGTTTTACAGCCCTTTCAAGATTATTTCACTCATATCGGGCCGATCATTAATCAGAGGTGGGCGAAGTCCGGAGAACCCGGAGAAAAACCATCTGACCTTCCGTTACAGAACTTGGCGTCTCACATGTGACCCGAGCGAGGCTCGAACCACAGCGGTGAGAGACCTAATGAAATACATCATCCATTATCAAGAGAAAAACTACCCAGAAAGAGCTTGGGTTCTTAAGGCATTTGTAGACGTAATAAATTGAGCTATCTTTACAAGATATCGGTCCGAGTTTGAAGACATAATACTGATAAATTTTGGTATTGAAGGCCAACGAGTAGTTTTAAGTAGTTCCTTTCTTATTTATCTATATAGTGGGCAAACTAGAAGAAAATGGTACACTGATTCTATCATGCCTATTGAGCAGAGACGACAGAGCCTGTTCTCACGAGGGACAGTGATGTGTCGTCCCCTCTCAATGTCCAGATTATGTGCGCTAAGGCGAAATGAAGCTAATTCTGAATGCTGTCGGTCATGTTTAATGCAATCAACGTATTTTTCATTTTGTATTCCATTTTGAATTGACAATAGTATTCCAGTTTTGAAATATTACTAATATTTGCATACCAGCTCTGGGTAAAATTATCTCTAATTCTCTTCTTAATTAATTCGTAACATGGTATTTCTAAGTCTTGGTTTAACCAAAAATAACTATATCCGAGGCTACACAGTAAACCCTTAGTAGCGCTTATGTCTGAACCTGTTGAACTCTGTCTGTGGAGTAATTGCTCCAACTTGAGAATGAAAAATCTTATACATCAATGAATTTCTATTTGTTAAAAGTTTTAAACAGTATTTAACTGACCTTTCTTTAGCAATAACAGAGAGCGGGAAAGGTCCCAAGTCCCCATATACGGCATAATTAGGAGTATATGTCCGTGCGTCAAGCAGCTTCTTGCAAAATTTTGTGAACTTTGTCAATGTGATCATACCCATGTATGCCCCATATTTCTGAGGTGTCAATTAATAAAATTGTCATTCATCAAGGAATTTTGTATTGGCCAAGTTACAGGTCCTGGGTCAGCTGTATTGGCCTTGGCCTCTGGCCTCAGGCCAATGCAGCAGAGCTCGGACTTCCAACTGGGCCAATATGAAATTACTTGATTAATAACATTATATTACCAACATTCAAGATTGACCAAGCTAGCCTGTGTAGATCAGTTGAATTTGTGCTTACGGATGTTGCAGGTTTGATACTAATCAGGGTCGGCAACATGCTCTCATGGGGATTGACTATGAAAACTTTTTTAACATAATCCTCTCCTTTTGGCTGATTCAAGGATAGCTGCCTGTCCAAGAAGTGTGGCTAGGTAAACTAACCAGCTCAATATAATCTAAAACCAGTGCTTCAGCTGAAGTGCACGACCCGCTGGACCTGCTTTTAGCTTTATGAATGTTACCATAAATGGGTATGGCGGCCATTTTGATCATGTGGCCTGGACCTAAAACGGTTCCCCCAATAAATGCGCCTTATCGTAAGGAGCAAAAATATATCTTATACTTTAGTACTGTATTCTGAATCGTTTGCAGGATAAAATGCATTCTCACTTTTCCAATACAAAAGCATATGTGTCAAAGTTTGACCTAGGCACAAAGAAGGTCAAGGTCAACCCAGGGTCACCATTTTAGCAATTAATGATGGGCCTACGTCCCAGATGCTATTTATCAAGTTTCGTGAAAATCTGCCCAGTGGTTCTGGAGAAGACTATCCTTGAAGGGTTGTTACCATATATGGCTTGCCGGCATTTTTGGTCATGTGATCTGGACCCCATGAGCAAATTTTGGTTTCCCCCATCCCATAGAGGCTCCATATGAAATTTGACTTCAATCGACCCAACGGTTTCCGAGGAGAAGCAGTTCGAAAATTTTCACATTTTCGCCTCGGCGAGGCTATACTATATGGAATGTAATATTTCGCAAGTTCATTGGTTAGATCTCATTGATATCTATCAGTATGCCAAAAATTGTTTAAATATTCCAACAAAAGCATATGTGTCAAAGTTTGACCTAGGCACAAAGAAGGTCACGGTCAACCCAGGGTCACCATTTTAGCAATTTATGATGGGCCTACGTCCCAGATGCTATTTATCAAGTTCCGTGGAAATCTGCCCAGTGGTGCTGGAGAAGACTATTTTTGAAGGGTTTTTACCATATATGGCTTGGCAGCGATCTTGGTCATGTGACCTGGACTCCGTGAGCAAATTTTGGTTTCCCCCATCCCATAGAGGCTCCATATGAAATTTGACTTCAATCGGCCCAACAGTTTCCGAGGAGAAGCAGTTCGAAAATTTTCACATTTTTCGCCTCGGCGAGGCTATACTAAATGGAATGTTATATTTCGCAAGTTCATTGGTTAGATCTCATTGATATCTATCAGTATGCCAAAAATTGTTTAAATATTCCAAGCGTTAAGTCACTATCACCAATTTTCACAAACGGGTTACGGACGGACAGACAGACATACCATATATGGCTTGGCGGCCATTTTGGTCATGTGACCTGGACCCCATGAGCAAATTTTGGTTTCCCCCATCCCATAGAGGCTCCATATGAAATTTGACTTCGATCGGCCCAACGGTTTCCGAGGAGAAGCAGTTCGAAAATTTTCACATTTTTCGCCTCGGCGAGGCTACACTAAATGGAATGTAATATTTCGCAAGTTCATTGATTAGATCTCATTGATATCTATCAGTATGCCAAAAATTGTTTAAATATTCCAAGCGGTTAAGTCACTATCACCAATTTTCACAAACGGGTTACGGACGGACAGACTGACAGAATGACCGAATGACACGGTGATTTTAGAGCACTCTTAGAAATCAACCGACTTCAGTCGGTCACTTTTTCTGCGGGTCGTGCAATTGTTGACTGGGCCATTTAAATCCAAAACAAACAATGCTTGACCAAAATAATATCAAGACAGATATTCTAACAAAGTTTCATAAAGATTGAAGCAAAACTCTGGCCGATATAGCACACAACAGAATGATTTTTTTTTTATAAATTTGACCTATAACCCGACAGGAAACACCTTCAACACCTTAGCAAGGTATCATCATGACAAATACTGTGATGAAGATTCGTCAAGTTTGAAGCAAAACTGGCTTGGAAATGCCCACAAACTTTTAAAGAACTGTGACTTAGTAACATAGTTCTTGATGTAAACTGTTCCATTACGAAAACATGCCTATACAAATACATTGTAAACTTTACTGCCCAAAAACGAAAATTTTAAGATGAAAAATTGTGATATCTTTCTTATTTCTGCTCAAAATATAGATTGTTGGTACTCGTTAGAACCGCCTCATTGAGGCTGTTCTAACGAGTACCCACAATCTATAGTTTAGAGCAGAAATAAGAAAAAAGGGTATACCCCTGCAAACCCAGGTTTTACTATATAAAAGTGAGGTTCAAGGGGGACAAAATTATATAGGCGTGTTTTCGTGATGCATATTCAACACCTTAGCATTAAGAGAAACATTCTGATGAAGTTTCAAAAAGCAAATGAAACTGAAGTCTCTGGAAGGCAAACAAAGTTTAAAAACTTCACTGAGAAAACTAATTTAAGCACAGATGCTTGGGGTCAGGTCTGATTAGCTTTCTAGCCTGACAGAACAGGCCTACTATCGATAAAACTTGTTTGAAGGCCTTAAAACAATGTTTTAAAAAAGGTCCCCGTCACTGATAGGATAATAAGTGATGGGGACCTTTTTAAAACATTGTTTTAAGGCCTTCAAACAAGTTTTATCGATAGTAGGCCTGTTCTGCCAGGCTAGAAAGCTAATCAGACCTGACCCTAAGCATCTGTGAATTTAAGCCCACATGGCCACAGTCAGATTTGATTGAGATTAAGTAAAGAAAACATTCTGCTAAAGTTTCTTAGATTGGTTCAAACTGTGGCCCCTTAAAAGTAAAAGTCACAATAGAAGTATGATGAACGTGCAACATACTTGTTGGGGGAATCACAGAAGCTCACCTTGAGCACTCTGTGCAGCCATTTAAGTCTAAACACAGACTGGGAATCCAGTCTGGACTGTGTCTTTGTATATTGTTCCTTATAAAACCCAAAAGGTCAAATAAGGTTCAAGAGAACAATAATGTCTAAGATTAGGCAGTGGTAGAAACACGGGTCACAAAGGTCTTCTTTTAGCTTATGTATTGCTCTGGCTCAACTATAATAATTGTGCCCCGTCAAGCGATTTTGGTACTTATCGCCTATGCGAGCAGTGAATCAAGAGGAACCTTCAGACAGAAAGCCATATCCCTGGCCCCTCTGAATGGCTGGGCATGCGCAGTTAAAATTTGTCATGACGGAATGCTTGAAGACACAAATTCGCTTGGCGGGGCTCATATGCTATTTTGAGGAACTAAAACTCTATATCGGTTAAAACACATCAATTTCATGGTCTAGCAATTTAATTTTGTACAATATCTAATACACAAATTTTTGCTGAAAAAATGTGAAGAGCTTTTTCATTTGCAAAAGCCAAGCTCATTTTTCAAGCCAATTTTGTCGAATTTGGAGCATCAATAATAAAAGAAACTAGAAATGTTTTCAGAAGAAAACAATGCTCCTAACATAAAATATGACCCCCAAAATACTGTGACTGTCAAGTGTTTGCTATGTTGCCATGATTTAATGTACAAACTTTGGCCAGAATTCATTTGATTCAAGATAATGGACCCAAATTACCATTTTTTCCTAGTCCTTTTGTGTATTGTGTAATGAATATGCTATAAGGAAATGTACACTGTGCAAAGGTCAGTGAAGTGGTGAGCAAGATTTTCACCATATTTGCATTATTTGCTGGCTCCCAGCTTGCACATTGTCAATATTGGAAAAACAGGTAACCAGACCCCCTGACCTTTCAAGGTCAGGGGGGTCTGGTTACCTGTTTTTCCAACACTGATAACCTTCAGACTAGGAACCAGCAGATAATGCAAATAAGGTGAATGTTACTCTTCAGTGCTCACTCTATCATGAGGTCGTTTTGAGCAGACATTGCATGACTAGTGTGAAACAAAACTACACTGACATTATCTTTGGGATAGCCTGATACTGTAATGCTTCAAACACCCCCTTGCTGAGCAGAAGCAAACACCTAGGCAAAGGGGATCAGCAGCATAATTATAAGAATCTTATATGGGTGTGAGGGGTGGATGGAAAAATCCATCACAAGGGTCACTGTCCGGCATCACGAGGCTTGCCGAGTGATGCCGGACAGTGATTCCGAGAGATGGATTTTTCTATCCACCCCTCACACCCATATAGGATTCTTTTTCTTACATACATTCCATTTCTTAGTGCGGATTTTTAATGCTGCAGTCACTTCAATTACCGACGTCCGCCATATTGTGATGAGACTGCAGGAATGTTTAGTGACGTCAACCTTAACAATGGAGCATGCAAGGTCGTTATCAACCGGTTCTTTTATCAAACAAGCGATTATATTCGATTTTGGGTCGGAACACCAGGGTCAGAACATAAATTTCTATAACAGGGTAAAATCACGGATTTCCTTGTCTGGTGTGCAAGAAATACCAATAGGTCCCCCTTTCCCTTTGGTTGGAGGTTTAAAGGCTCACTCACCGTAAGCCTTCGTCTCAGTAACAATGAGGGTTATAAATCACAAAATATCCTTTCAGTTTCTAGACTTTATTTCTAACAACTTCAAAAGTTGTATTTATTTTAGAATTATAAAAACACGGGTTATTATGCACTCGGGGTATTCGACTACCTGGAACGCAGATGGATACCAAAAACTCCGACTGTTTACTTTCGATTTGAGTGAGTGTTTAAGTTTTACGTCCCACCAACAGCTAAGGTCATACGGAGACGGGACCTCGGTTTTAAGACTCATCCGAAAGTCTGGAGAAGCCCGGTATCGAACCTGCGACCCCTGGTTTACAAGGCGAGTAGCGTAACCACTCGACCACGGAGGCTTCTACTTTCGATTTGAAAGAGGGTGAGTCGATAAAATCCTGTTTTTTTGCGACCCTGTTAAAAACATATGTGTTGATTTTTGCTGTTTTCTCTGGAACTGTCACAGCTGTTTCGTTATGGTGTTTTTGCTTCGATAGATTGCATGAAAGCGTCTTTACAGACAACTAAAATGCAAAACATGCAAATTTTCAAAAAAAAAAAAAAAAAAAAAAAAAAAAATAGTATAATTACCAGAAATGCGACTGATTTATCCAAAATGTCATTGAAGCTTGAAAGAGAAATAGTTCTTTTTAAAAAATAAACTCCTATATACTTGTGGCACACGTTGCTCGGGCAGCAATAAGCATGGGCTTTAGTGCACCATGCTGAAAGAAAATAATCTTTACGACAGACGCATCCCTTTGATGTTACCATGAAACGCAGACAATGGATACCAAATGACGGATTTGCAATTTATGCCTAAATCAGTACCTACTTGCATATCTCCTTAATTTGGAGGGTCAAAAAGCACGGTTATGAACAGTCTTGAATATGTTGACAGATAAAAAAATGCAAAAAAAAAAAATAAAAATAATAATAATAATAAAATAAGAAAATAAAAGAGAGAGAGAGAGAGAGAGAGAGAGAGAGAGAGAGAGAGAGAGAGAGAGAGAGAGAGAGAGAGAGAGAGAGAGAGAGAGAGAAACGAGCTATAAGATATTATATCATGTTGCAGCCTTCTTTAAGTTTATTTTTTTTTTATTATTATTTTTATTATTATTTATGTCTCACAGCCCGCGGCCCGCACTTAAGTCACTTTGAAAATGTTCGAGGTTTCATGCAGGTATTCTAATGTTTGACGTTTCATTCCGATATTCTATTTAGAAGTCTACCTCTAGACCCAAACCTTTTTTTCTTCGGATGTTTGAAGGGCAGGAAACTTAAGAAATCGGATCGACAGTGGTGGATCTTGTGCAAATAAATGTACCATCACGAAAACACGCATATATAATTTTGACCCCCTTGAACCCCACTTTTATATAGTAAAAATGGGGTTTGCAGGGTTAAACCTTATTTTTCTTATTTCTGCTCTAAAATATGGATTGTGGGTACCCATTAGAACCGCCTCGATGAGGCGGTTATAACGAGTACCCACAATCTATATTTTGAGCAGAAATAAGAAAAATATCACAATTTTTCATCAAATTTTCATTTTTTTGGCGATAAAGGTGGCAATGTATTTGCGTAATGATTGAAACTTCTAAAGGTCTGCATTTATTGGCGGTTTCGTTCAGCTAGTCTATATAATATTATATCAAAACCCATAAACCCACTTTTTCAAATTCCAACAATGGGCCTTCATGACCTAGTGGGTTAGAGCGCTGTCTCTTGATCATATCGTCTCTCACTGCTGTTGGTTCGAACCTCATGCGGGTCATATTTGAGACGCCAAATTCTGCAAACGATTATCAGGTCGTCTTCTCCTGGTTATCAGGGTTTCACCCACCTCTGATTAATGCTGAGATGAAAATAAGTGAAATTATCTTCACCCTTTCCCACTCAGATACGTGTTTTTACGTGTCTGCCCCCCCCCCCCCCCCATTTTAAGCTCCAGAAGCACCTAAAATCTGCATTTCCCACCCCTGGATAGTTATGTTTGCTTTAGAATTTGTTGGCCTAAAAAGTGACCTGTTTTTTCGCGCGCCTCCCCACTAAATATATTCTGGGGGGAATTGAAGGGGGCGGGGGGGGGGGGGGGGCGTTGCCCCCCTCTAACATCCGAAAAATTGTGGGTGTCTGGCCCAACCGGCCGCTAAAATTTATATCTGAGGGTGTCTGGGGTCAAAAAATGCCACATAATTGATGCTGATAAAACATGCTGCAAACAGTGAAAATGGCCACTACCAACCCCCTTAATTGTTGCCTTGACAGCTGTGTGAAGATTAAGATTTGGTCAAAAATTCATGTGAAATCACAGTTTTTGCCAACTCTGAGATGCCCCCTTATTATCATGACAACAATGATCAAGTCATGGAAGGTTGCATTTGAAAGGCTATTGCCCAATGAACATTCATACCGAGTTTGGTGTAAAACAGACCATCCATTATGAAACAATGGCTAGTTGAAGTTGCTGTCAGGAGCAACACTGTGAAAATCAACGAAATTAACAAAATCCCTTACTGAGAAGAAAAAGAAGAAGAAGAAGAAGAAGAAGAAGAAGAAGAACCGTCACAGAGATAAAAGTAGCGGAATTTACACGATATGAACGTGTATAGGAAATGTGAATGCACTCCGTCAAAATTGTTCGGGAGAAGGCAGGTTTCAACTGCGGACGGATAGACGTTGCTCCAACCTGTTCATCGTTAAAAACTGTTGTGCATCTGCAAGCCAGTTGGTTTGCACAAGTGCACAAAATGCGTGCTATATTCTTCATTTCTGTCATTCATAGCAAAATGTAGACACTCATATGACACTGTTTGTTCGAAATATTTGGACAGGTTTCGCATCGGCACAAATTAAGTATTCCGTATTCTGCACCGAGAAGCATCTGAAAGCAATCAGACTGTACAGCTGCACAGGTTGATATGATTCCTACCTGGTCGCAGGCGCCTTTCATGGTGTATGTACCCCGTATATGACAAACAGAATCTTCGTCATAACAATACTTGTCAGGCGGCTTTGTCCTTTGTTTTATTTGTTGTACGTTTTACAAATAGACTGGCGGTATAAGCAAACTGTGTATACCAATTACCGATTTTTCCGGCGTCTCATCTTGATCTGCAATGCCATATTTGGGACCCTTGACAAATGACCTCAACTACATAGCTTAATTAATCGCTCGGACAGCTGACAAAAACTTTACACTAACGTCATGAGTTTCTGCTACTTTCATCATTGAATTTCGCGAAAAAAAACATGCATAGTTGTAATTATGTCCTATGCTTCAATTACAATCATCAAAATGCGAGATAAAGTAGATCACGATGAGACAGCTCCGAATGAGAAGTCTTATCTTGGCATACTCTGCATAGGCATTTGTATAAACACCATGTTTAACATGCGGGTAATTTGTATTCATTCCGATTCGTTATTATTGTTTACGCCCAGGGGCGTAGACAATCTCAAGGGCATTTAAATAACTAGGTGATTATATTTTCTATTAGCATGTCATCCGTGTTATTGTCTACCCTTATAGGTGAAGACTACCTAAGGTTTACATTTGCTCCAGAAGCAGTAAAGAAAAGGCCATTACTGACTGAATGCTATATTCTATGACTGATCAGCACTGTTATTTGTTATAATGATTAAAAACCGAGATTGACCGGAACACTTCCGTAAGTTTATCACACCCTCTGATGATGTCGACTTCCCTCCTTTTTAGTTTGTTTTCACTAAAAGAAGGCAGATGCATCTGTTCTACTGATTCCCCGTTTCCTTAGTACGAGGGGTTATTATAGTAAAAGATTGGTAGTTTTGTTTAAATAGGAAACTGGAGTCCAATTTTGGAATCTTTGGCTTCAGTATTCACTGGCACTCTTATACAGAAAACACACGAGCAGCTTTGTCATTTGACATTCCAATCCTATGACTACAGAAATTAATGTGTGCTAAGCGTAGAGTCAAGCTGTTTGTAAAAGCTAATACTTGTATCCCAATACGCCAATTAGAATTGTAGAGGATAAGCTACTCGCCTCACAAACCAGGGGCCGTGGGATCGATTCCTGGCTTCACCAGACTTTCGGGCGAGTCTTTAAACTGAGGTCCC
This sequence comes from Lucinisca nassula, assembly GCA_963580285.1. Taxonomy (NCBI): domain Eukaryota; kingdom Metazoa; phylum Mollusca; class Bivalvia; order Lucinida; family Lucinidae; genus Lucinisca; species Lucinisca nassula. The sequence continues at coordinate 105,066,506 of OY757015.1, forward strand.
GTTTCCATATGACCTTGGTGTTGGTGGGGGCGTAAACTCAAGCGCACCCCACTATCGGGACTTGAAGAAATAGATGGGCTGCTTCCACGCAGACCAAAAACTGACCACACATGAGTACTGGTAAACCGTTTAGAAGGACTAAGCCTGCCCAGGCAAAGTGGTGTTAGTCAAACCGTCTAATGCATATAAGCCTTTTGGTTTCATTGGGCGACAGGGCTTGAGGAGTCATTTCATCTCAATGTCGGGTAATCGGAGTCCAACAAAATTTGAAGCAGCGTCTCCAAAATGACCTAAATAGTGTTGACGGGGACGTTAAACCTCAATTCAAACAAACAAATATCCTGGCAATATTTAATTCTTGACACCTGTTTAGCCATTCATTCTTTTCTGTTGAAAGGGGTGGGGTGAGGGAAACAAACTATTCTTCTATGTTATAACGGAATCTTCCACCAAGTAAGTTTGGAGTGGTCATTTCCAATTATAAGGGTGTCAGGCTTATTTGTTTTGGTGGCAAATTTTACAAAAAATAAATGTGCTTTTAGCAAACAGTGTAGACCCAGATCAGACGTCGTGTTTAGTGGCGTCTGATCTGGGTCTGCACTGTTTGCTAATTTCCCAGAAAAAAGGGCCGCTAGGCAAATATGGGTTAATTATATTGCCATTCTTTCATGTGCGTCATTCTTTCCCGGATTTTTTCTATAAATTTCACATTGTTTATCTAATGAGACCGATTCGTAATTGCCAAAGACCCGGCCCAACAAACACGTACCACACACAGAAACAACGTCATATCAACGTCGTTATAATTATGTATAATCATATTTATCTGTCAAAAAAAATGAAATTGAAAGTATTCTGCATGAACAAAAGGAAACAATAAGGACTGAATTCATTTCCGTAGTTGTTTTGCGGGATTACGCTATTAATAGATCATAGGAAATTTACAAATCTTGTCTATTTGATCGTAGAAGTATCTAACATTATGAAATCACAGATTTATGCCACCTAATAAAACAGTGACACGCCATGTTTAGAAGTCCCTGTAACGAAACCCCTCTAAACCCCAATTTATATAGAGAAAACTGGGGTTTGAGGGGTATACATTATTTTCCTAATTTTTGCTCCAAGACATAGGTTGTGGGTACTCGTTAGAACCGCCTAAATGGGGCGGTTCTAACGATCACACACAACCTAATAAGAAAAATGTCACGAATTTTGCTCAGAAAAGTAGCCAAAAATGCACTATGTCACACGGGTGTATTATCGTAATGAGGTCATATGCGCTATTTAAAGTTATATGCATATGACTCACATGCGGTATTAAGACATGCCGTCATTTTGGTGTCTTTTGACGAAAGGCGAAAGGCAATCGTATCGATCCCTGGTCATTGCCTTCCCTTCTACATTGAGAATACACTCTTGGGTCGAGGTACACTGTCGAGGTACACTGTGGTAAGGCTCAAGTGTCTGGATTAACTTTCAAATTGAACGGAAACAGAATGTATTTTACTGTATTTTATTCATTTTTCCAAGCTTGTGGTTTTTACGTCAGTGGTAACCATAACTTTGTGCCGTCTGCATTGCGTGGTATCTGTGTGGGTCGTCATTGGTATCCTTATTCGAACACCCTCATCATGAATTTCACATCTGTAATTCTTAAATCCTGCTTTTTGCTAATTCTAAGAACGCATGGCAGGTACTCAATGCATAAGTATTTTATGCTATCCAGGAAACATTGAAAATTATGTATGAATTATTGCTGTAAAACTAAAAAAAACTGTCGACTTGCATCAAACATCTATATTTTGCCGACTAAAAAACGTTATAATTCGTCACTGACAGAGTGAGTGAGTGAGTTATAGTTTTACGTCCCACCAACAGCTAAGGTCATACGGAGACGGGACCTCGGTTTAAAGACCCATCCGAAAGTCTGGAGAAGCCCGGGATCGATCCTGCGATCCCTGGTTTACAAGGCGAGTAGCGTAACCACTGCACCACGGAGGCTTCTCGTCACTGACAGAAGGATTTACGTCCGCAGTTCGTGGAAAGTATTCCGAGACACTGCGAAACCGATACCTATCAACATCTGTGGGCATCTATTTAATATATGCCTGTAAAATGCGATTTTTATTCAACTCACCACGAATGTTTATTTGTTTTTTCAGTTGGCGTTTTTGGTATCCGTCTGCGTTCCAGGTAGTCGAATACCCCGTGTGTTATGGGGAAACAAAAATAAATACCGTAAATTTCCATTACGATAACTTTTGAACAGTCCCAAAGGTGTGAGAGTGCATAAAACAATGGCACTCTTCTAAATAACTTTTTAAAAGCAGAATTAGTCTTAATTTTAGGTGGTCTTAACAGCAGAATTTCACTGTACATGCAATTTGTAAAAAAAAGACACCACCACCTCTTTATTAACCCTTGACCTGCTCAATATTTAAATATGCCACACCCACCACAGATTATCAACCAATCAGATTTCTTGATGCAAATTATTGCAACAAATTCATAAACTGAATGACAAACAATGAAGATCCTGACTGACTAGATGGCTTCTTCAGAAGCCATCTGATCTGGATCTACAGGTACCCTGCCGTAATATGTCGGTGTTATGGTTTCAATGTTGATAAATACTCGTCTATTTATAAATCATAACAAACAGCGGTGTTTCCACAGGTACGTAACGGGTTATATGCTAAGACAAAAGCACTTAATTTTGCAGTGTCGATGTAATCAGTTGCGTAGCGCAACTAGTAGCGAGGAGCGCCGAAAACGACTTTCCTGAGGGTCGCGGTTCGATCCTCGCAGAAAACCTTTTTTCATAAAGCTATTAAAAGCATGATTTATTTTTTTCTTGATGATTTTTTTATAAAATAGTTTCAGAATTTACATTTTTATTATTTCTTTTTTAATTTTCAATTCTGTTTATTATTTTTGTATTATTATTTTTTCGTGAATGGTTATCTATTTATTTTAAAGTTCAATACATGTCATGCACAATTTTAAAGATCAACTTCACATTTGATTTATAATAGTGAATAAAAAAGAAACACCAGCAAGTACATGTACAAGAGAATTGAAATATAAGATGCCATAATTTGATACAATGGAACCTGATTGGCCTAGACCCGATATGTGACATGTGAAAGTAAAGAATAGGCACACCAATAACATGACTTGAAATTAACATTGATTGGAAATTTATAATTTAATTCATATTGATCATACGTTATTTTAACGTTTATCGATTGTTAGTCACAAAACTGCACTTGTCAGAACCAAAAAACTTCGATTTGTCAGCCCACAAAGTCTCTTCTGCTGTCAGAGTAGCACCACATGACGACACTTCAACAGCAGGGCAACCGAGTATGAACTAAGGAATGTTCAGTACAAATTTATATCAGCACAAAAAATGCATACTTCACCAGAAAATCGAGGAATTTTTGCTTTTGGCGCGAAAAAAAAAATGTTAAAGAAAAAACATCTCCAGCGGGATTCGAACACGCATACTTCAGCTCTACAGGCCCGTGACTTTACCACTTGGCTAGCGTCAATACAGTGCAGGTTTGGTATTTTTTAGCCTGATACCATCACATTAATAGGGAGTCACCGAAAATAAAATTAGATCATCCAAAAATAACATATAATTGCGTAGATGAATTTAAAAATAACCTTTATTTACAATAATATTGACAATAACAAACTGACAACTGATGTCGGTTTTACTGTACATTGAAAGCTAAGGCATATCCGGGTTCAGCAGGACAAGGGTTATTAAAGACTAGTAATGGGGTCCAAAGCAGAAACCGTGTTAAACATTTTTGGGATCCAGCTTGAAACCGTGTTATATCCAAAACTGTGTCATAATGAAAGGTGTTATAATTAGGTTGTGGTGTAACAATCTGTTTGTTTGTTTTGGTGTTTAGTGGCATTTTTGGGATCCAGCTTGAAACCGTGTTATATCCACAACTGTGTTATAAAGAAAGGTGTTATAATTAGGTTGTGGTGTAACAATCTGTTTGTTTGTTTTGGTGTTTAGTGGCCTAGTCAACACTTTTAAGCTCAGTCCTACCAAAAATTTGACCAGTTCATATTCCTTCTTCAGTAACCACAACATATGTTTGTATAGAGAAATTAAAATATGTCCAGAATAATTACTCCTTCATATCTAGAGCAATGGAAGTTCTGTTTGATAACAGTATATATTTATTATATAACATCCCCGTCAACACTGTAAAGGTCATTTTGGAGATGTTGCTTCCAATTTTGCAGGACTTTTACCGGACATTGTGATGAAAGGACATCTCAAGCCCTGTCGCCCAATGAAACCAATAGGGTTTATAAGCATGGACGGACTAAATCGCACCGCTTTGCCTGGGCAGACTTAGATCCTCTAAGCCATTTACCAGTACTCGTGTGCGATCGGTTTCAGCTCTGCGTGGAAGCATCATGCAGCACATCTATTTCTTCAAGCCCTGATGGGCTTGACCTTGACCCCAGAACCCTGAAAGTTGAACTTGCTCGAGATATTATTATACCCAAAATTTGTGTGAAGTTATATTAAAATCCATCTGCAAATGACGACGCTAGAGCAATGACAAAGTTTTTTCTAAAATAGCCGCAGTGACCTTAACCTTTAGACCAGGACCCTGAAAGTTGAACTTGCTCGAGATATTACCATACTCAACATTTGTGTGAAACTATATTAAAATCCATCGATAAGGCACTACAGCGAAAACAAAGTTTTTTTAAAAATAGCCACAGTGACCTTGAGCCCAGGACCCTGAAAGTCGAACATGCTCAAGATATTATCATACCCAACATTTGTGTGAAAAAATAGCCACAGTGACCTTGACCTTGAGCCCAGGACCCTGAAAGTCGAACATGCTCAAGATATTATCATACCCAACATTTGTGTGAAATTATATTAAAATCCATCAATAAATGTAGGCACTAGAGCGATGACAAAGGTTTTTCTAAAAATAGCCAGTGACCTTTACCTTGAGCCCAGGATCCTGAAAGCGGAACTTGCTCGAGATACTATCATACCCAACATAGGTGTGAAGTTATACATGCATTAAAATCCATCACCAAATGACAACGCTAGAGCGATGACAAAGTTTTTTTAAAAAATAGCCGCAGTAACCTTGACCTTGAGCCCAGGTCCCTGAAAGTCAAACTTGCTGGAGATATTATCATACCCAACATTTGTGTGGAATTATATATTTTAATATAATAAATGTAGGCACTAGAGCGATAACAAAGTTTTTTTTCTAAAAATAACCACAGTGACCTTGACCCCAGGATCCTGAAAGATAAACTTGCTCGAGATATTACTATACCCAACATTTGTGTAAAGTTATATAAAAATCCATCAGCAAATGATGACGCTAGAGCGGTGACAATGTTTTTTCTAAAAATAGCCGCAGTGACCTTGACCTTGAGCCCAGGACCCTGAAAGTTGAAACTGCTCGAGATATTATCATACTCAACATTTGTGTGAAATTATATTAAAATCCCTCGATAAATGTAGGCACTAGAGCGAACAAAGTTTTTCTAAAAATAGCCACAGTGGCCTTGACCTTGAGCCCAGGACCCTGAAAGTCAAACATGCTCAAGATGTTATCATACCCAACATTTGTGTGAAGTTATATTAAAATCCATTAATATATGTACACACCGGAGTGATGACAAAGTTTTTCTAAAAATAGCCACAGTGACCTTACACTGTAGCTTTAAACAAAGTACCATAACTCTGTGACAAACCATTTAACCATAAAGCACGGATAATATGCACATCCCCTATTGCTGCTTAAGATTGCATTGAAGTTCGTTGAATTTTTGCAAGTAGTTGCTGAGAATTCGCGTGGACACAAACAGTACCCTATATGTTCGTGCAGAATTCATCAAAGGGCCATAACTGTTGGAAAAATCGTCGAACCAAAACACGCAGGTGATATGCGCATCCACCTTCGGTACTTAATATTCCCATGAAGTTTCATTGAAATCCGACCAGTAGGTTTCTGAGAATTCGCGTGGACAAGAGCAGGACGGACACACACATCCATGGACGAAGCGGAGACTGTATGCTCCCCCAAATTCTTCGGGGAGCATAATAACCAGCAATATAAGCACCCTCAGGCCCTGGCCCATCAGGGCTTGGAGAAATAGATCTTAAAGACCACTTTTGAACAGTCCCAAAGGTGGTCTTAATATAGGAATTTTACTGTATATGTTTGAGCAGTACTGTATTTACCCTATGTATTTGGATACATAGGCCTCAGCAAACGGCGTTGACCCAGATGAGACGCCGCAGAACACAACATCTACACTGTTTCCAACTCATCCAGCTGTTTTCAGATACAGAGCAGTAAATTCTACTTGTTCAAATTGTAGAACAAGTATTGTAAGCAGCTGGGGTGTCCGAATACTTACGGTAAATACATGTACAGTTTGTTTTTGTTTGTTTATATTTGGGTTTAAAGGCGCAATCAACACCATTTAGGTCATTCTTGAGCCGGTCAGTTTCCCTATGCACACTTTTCCTGGACAGACTTACACGTAAGCGGTTAACCGGAACAATGCACATTCTTTCACCAGAAACTTACAACTGCCCTTCTTGAATCAGCAGAAGGGACAGAATGACCATAGAAAAGATTTCGTTACCAATCTCCACTGATGAATGTTGGGTAAATACAGTAGCTAGAGTCTTTGAGGTTGTAATTATTGAAACTGGAGGTTTTGTACTATCTAAGCAGAGACCAGTAAGGTGATGACTAGACTGTATGGATGCACAGGCTTCATCATCATCAACGGATTTTTGATTAACGTGCAGGTACAGGGGCAAGGTCCACATAAGTGGGCCCCTTTCCAGGTAGCTGGCTTGCTGCACGCATGGCAGATCTTACACCAGATCTCCAGGTCTATCATGAGGATCGAAAGCAGAGAGCTTCCATTCTCTGCAATCTCTTTCTGTCAGCTGCTTCCAGGTCATCTTGGGCCTTCCAGGCCCCCGCTTTCCACCTACCTGTATGTCACAGGCAGTCTTGACTGCACCGTTGGAGCGTTCCACATGTCCATACCAGCGGAGCCTTCTCTCTTTCAGGATGAGGTCCAGGTCCTCAATGCCAAGACGCTCAAGTAACTTGCTGGACCTGATGGTGACAGTGTCCTGTGGCTTGACATTGCAGATCTGTCTGATCATTGCCCTGTCATTCCGCTGAAGACATTGGAGGTTAATTTGGCTTTGTCAATGGCTATGTCTCACTGGCATGGAGCATTGCTCTCCGCACACAAGAGCTGTACACATGGCCACATGTCTTGAACAAGAGGTGGCGGGAAGAAAGAACTGGAAGCAACTCCTTGAATTTCTTCCAGGCTGTGTTTACACATGATGTGGTTGAAAGGTCGCAACCACCCGCTGCTGAGAGCATATCACCTAGGTAGCAAAAGGAAGCTACAACCTCCAACTTGTCAGATCCGACTTGGACTTCCTTATGTGGTCTGCCATCTAAAGGTTGTGCAGTTCCTTGGCACCGTGTACACCTGTAATCAGGGTCCTCTATCAAGCGCTTGAGCCCACTGCATTTCTTGTGCACCCAGAACTTGCAACCACTACAGAAGATACTGTTGCTGCCCACTCCAGTGTGACATACAGCACATGGGAACTGGCCTGTACTCTGCAGGAGGTCCAGACCTGAACCACAGATCATGATCTTTGTCTTTCCTGCATTCACTCTCAGCCCTTTCACCTCCATTGCATCTTTCCAAGTTAAGAGCCTCCTGACACATTCCTCAAGGGATTCAGCTATGATGACAAGGTCATCAGCATACAGGTCCTCCCAGGGGACTTCAGAGCGGAACTCGCATGACACGACTTCAAGCACAATTATGAAAAGCAGTGGGCTGAGAACAGAGCCTTGATGAACACCCACCTTCACTTCGAATTCTTCACTGTAACCATCACCAACACGGACACGACTCCAAGCATTAGCATACATCCCTTGGACCAGTCGCACAATCCACACTTCCACTCCAAGTTTTCTTAGTGCCCACCAGATGACTTTCCGAGGCACTCGATCAAACGCCTTCTCCAGGTCTACAAAAACCATGTATAGTCTCCTGTTGGCCGCCAGATACTTATTACAATGGCTTGTCTGTGCAATTCTTGTTTCAGTTCCAGTCAACACTATTTAGGTCATGTCAAGCCAGTCGGTGTTGTTCACTAATGACAAACAAGAAGGCCAAATGGCCCTATATCGCTCACCTGTGTACCAGAAAATCATTAATGATGTTTTAAGAATGCCCATCGGGGCTTGAAGAAATAGACTGGGCTACATGGTGCTTCTATGCAGAGCTGGTACCAACCACACGCGTACTGGTAAACAGGTTCTAAGCCTGCCCAGGAAAAGTGGTGCCAGTTGGACAGTCTATGCATAAAGACCCTACTGGTTTCATTGGGTGGAAAGTTTTGTTTGATTTGAGGTTTAACGTCCCCGTCAACACAGTATAGGTCATTTTGGCAACGTTGCTTCCAATTTTGTAGGACTGTTACCCGACATTGACATGAAATGACATCTCAAGCCCTGTCACCCAATGAAACCAATAGGGTTTATAAGCATGGACGGTCCGCCTCGCACCGCAGTTCCTGGACAGGCTTAGATCCTCTAAGCTGTTTACCAGTACTAGTGTGCGGACGGTTTCAGCTCTGCGTGGAAGCATTATGCAGCCCATCTATTTCTTCATGCCCCAATGGGCGGGGGCAGATTGGGTGGAAAGGGCTTAAGATATAATTTCATCTCCATGTTGGGGGAAAAAGTCCCACAAAACTAGAAGCAACGTCTCCAAAATGACCTACACTGTGCTGACAGGGATGTTAAACCTCAAATCAATAAACAAGGGCAGGTAACTCCAAAGTTGTTCGTCTCAAGCAGCCGAAATTCGAACTTTATGTAGACTGTATGTCCCTCCTGGTTATCTGCAAGTTTGATGAAGATCAGATCAGAAATGGCTGCGAAAAGTTGTTAAAGTCATTTTTCCATTGTAAGTCTATGGGAAAATTGTTCGCCCTCTAAGGGCTGTAACTGCAAAACCGAATGTCAGTTCAAGCCAAATTCAAACTCATCTGAGGTTTTATGCTTGTTCTTGTTTACTGAAAGTTTAAAAAAGATCTGATTAGAAACGGCTGAGAAAAGGTGGAGACACTATTTTTGACTAATATTTATGCTCAAGGGCAGGTAATTCAAACACCTTTTTTCTCATGCGGCCCAAATTCAAACTAAACATAGACTGTAAGCTCCTTCTGGTTATCTGGAAGTTTGATGAAGGTCAGGTTAGAAATAGCCAAGCAAAGTTGGAGACATTGTTTTCCCATTGTAAGTCTATAGGAAAATTTTTCACCCTCAAGTGGATGTTACTGGAAATCTGGTGGTCAGATTCAAGCCAAAATCGAACTCATTCGAGATTTTATGCTTATCCTCGTTTACCAAAAGTAACAAAAAGATCAAATCAAAAATGGTTGCGGAAAGCTGGATACACCATTTTTCGCTAATATTTATGCTCAAGGGCAGGTAACTGAAGTCATTTGACCTGCGTGGCCCAAATTCAATCTCAACATAGACTGTATGCCCCTCCTGGTTTACTGCAAATTTGATGAAGATCTGATTTGAAATGGTCGAGAAAAGCTGGAGACGTCGTTTTCCTATTGTAAGTCTATGGGAAAATCTTTCACACTCAAGGAGATGTAACTGGAAAACCACGGGTCAGATTCAAGTCAACTTCGAACTCGCTCAAGATTTTATGCTTGTCCTCTTTACCAAAAGTTACAAAATGATCCAATCAAAAACGGCTGAGAAAAGCTGAGACACCATTTTTCACTTACATTTATGCTCAAGGGCAGGTAACTCAGAAGCTGTTTGTTCCGTGTAGCCCAAATTTGAACTCAATATAGACTGCAAGCCCCTCCTGGTTATCTGCAAGTTTGATGAAGATTGGGTCAGAAATGGCGGAGAAAGAGTGGATACGTCGTTTTCCCCATAACAAGTCTATGGAAAATTTTTTTCAAGCTCAGGGGATGTAATTGAAAAAAACGCTCGTCAGATTCAAGCCAAATTCGAACTCATCCACGATTTTATGCATGTTCTCGTTTATGAAAAGTTACAAAAAGATCAGATCATAAACGGTTGAGAAAAACTGGAGACACCATTTTTCACTTGTATTTATGCTCAAGGGCAGGTTAACTCCAAAGCTGTTTGTCCCATGCATCCCAAATATGAACTGGAAGTAGACTGTAAGCCCCTCCTGGTTATCTGCAAGTTTGATGAAGATCAGATCAAAAATGCCTGAGAAAAAGTGGAGACGTCGTTTTTCCCATTTAGTCTATGGGAAAATTATTCCCGCTCAAGGGGAAATGGAAAAACGTTGGTCAGATTCAAACCAAATTCGAACTCGTCCGAGATTTTATGCTTGTCCTCGTTTATGAAAAGTTACAAAAAGATCAGATCCTAAACGGCTCAGAAAAGCTGGAGACACCATTTTCACTTATATTTATGCTCAAGGGCAGGTAACTCCAAAGCTGTTTGTCCCGTGCAGCCCAAATTCGAACTCGACATAGACTGAAAGCCCCTCCTGTTTATCTGCAAGTTTGATGAAGGTCGGATAACAAATGGCCGAGAAAAAGTGGAGACGCCGTTTTCCCCATTATAAGTCTATGGAACCTTTTTGTTTCCATGGCAACCAGAATTCCAATCTGATCAGCCCAAAAACCTTATGGAGCCTTTCCCCGTACCTGATGATGCTTCTCATGAAATTTGATCAAGATTGGCCATGGGGTATTAGAGATATATACCGAGTCAAAAAAGTTCCTATACATAAAATTGCTTCTGTTACCATAGTTACTACAAGTGAAAAACACAAAAATTTGTTTTTTTTTTAGTTAGAGGACTCATTTTACCATGTAAAAGTCCAAACTGTTTTTGTTCATGTAAACTCGCCAGCCTGGGCTATTGTTTTAAACACCCAAGGGGTCACTGTGACAATTTCGCAGAATAAATCATTACAAAAGCCAAGATTTAACACCATAAAAAATTACACTTAGCGCAAGATTTCTAAACTTTGATACATGTAACCTTTTATTAGATACCCTGTGTGTCTATTTACAAAAGGTTTGTAACTTTAGTTTCATTCACTAAGCTCCCATTCTTTGAAGTTGTGTGCAAAATGTTGATTTCAATTGAAACTCCATAGAAAATTGCAATTGGTAGTGCTACATGCTACATGTATTTTCTACATTATTTTCCATCCTCATTAACAGCAATGGTGGCAACAAAGCGCTTTTTAAAGAAACTGCAAAAATTGAATGACAGGTATAGACATAGCAACAGTTTAGTAATTGCTATATTTTTAATTGAAAGGGAGATAATCTGAGAATTTCACAAATTAAAGCTTTGATTGTAGGGCAAGATCATGAGATATTGGAACTGTAAAGTGAGTTTCGATGATCAGTGGTCATGATCTTTCATCTCTGACAAAAAATGATCATCTGCGCATGCGCAATGCCAAATTCCTTGCAAAACCTTTCTAGGCACATATTGCAAGACAACTCTTGAGCAGAATAGTATGGACAAATGTAAATGTATGCATTTTGTAGCTAAACGTCCGATACGCATGTTTACAACCATGCTTAGCTGAATGGCTGCCGGATAGCTACTGGAATTTACCCGGAAGTTGGTATAGTTACTTTTTTGACTGGGTATACTTATTTGAAATTGTTTACAGACGCACAGACGCACGCACGGATGCACGCATGCACGACGGACAAAATGTGATCACAAAAGCTCGCCTTGTCACTACGTGACAGGTGAGCTAAAAAACAAAGGTTTTCAAAGACATGACTGATACATAATGACCAGGCATTCAGTCAAACCTTAACGGCTCCACATCTTAGTGAACCTGGAAATCTGTTCGGGACCTGAGTAGGCCAAGAGTATTTCTTTGATGCTGTATAATAATGTATGTTGTCTGTACTCATTAGAATCACCCTGTGGAGGTTATTCTAACGAGAACACAGAACATACTTTTCAAAGAGGAAGAATAATCTTCCTAGATTATTCTAAGCATGGATATCTGGAGTAATTGGTTAATTTCCCAACAGACTCAAAAATGAGCTAAAATCACATTACGAAAACATGCCTATTAAAATACATTGTAAACTTTACCGCTGAAAAGATAAAAATTTTCAGATAAAATCGTGATATTTTTTCTTATTTCTGCTCAAAATATAGATTGAGGGTACACGTTAGAACCGCCTCATCGAGGCGGTTCTAATGAGTACCTACAATCTATATTTTAGAGCAGAAAGAAGGTTTACCCCTGTAAACCGCATTTTTGGTATATAAAAGTGGGCTTCAAGGGGGTCAGAATTATATAGGCATATTTTCGTGATGACTGATCATAAAGGAGCCATCAAGTGTTAAAATCTTTCACAATCATCACGTGAACAAGTCCGTGAAATGAAGACTCCCCTACACCCGACTTTATATAGAGAAAACTGGAGTTTAGGGGGGTATACATTATTTTCCTTATTTCTGCTCATAGACATAGGTTGTGGGTACTCGTTAGAACCGCCTCAATGAGGCGGTTCTAACGAGCACCCAAAATCTATGTTTTGAGTAGGAATAAGAATAATATCACAAATTTTCATCAGAAAATTGACCGTTTTGGAGACGTAAAAAAATGCATTATGACGCACGGGTGTGTTATCGTAATGGAAACTTCAATAACTCAAACACAAATGGCTTGTTTACCATGGCCAACTCAAACTTTTTCTAATCACGTGAACAAGTCCTTGAAATGAACACCCCTCAAAACCCCACTTCATATAGAGAAAACTGGGGGTTTTGGGGGTATACATTATTTTTCTTATTTCTGCTCCAAGACAAGACATACTCGTTAGAACCACCCACAACCTATGTTTGCTGTATAAATAAGAAAAATATCGCTGATTTTCATCAGAAAAGTAGCCATTTCAAAAATGTGATAAAATATGCACTATTAAACGCACGGGTGTTTTGAGCATTTATAAGAAAAATATCACAGATTTTTATCACAAAAGTAGCCATTTTGGAGATGTGTAAAATACACTATGTCGCACAGGTGAGTTATCGTAATGTGAGTCCCTAAAAAGAGTTCTTCCCATAGCTCCTGATATCCCTTTACTAACCCTTATCCCGCTGAATAATGAATTTAGCCACACCCATTTCTGATTATTACTTGATGTAAACTAGAGCTGTCAGTGAAACTGACTAGGGCCCTGGCAGCGCTATCAGAAATTTGTGGATGGACAGACGGACGGACAGACAGACAGACAGTGATTACTATAGGGAACCCACACTTTCAGTGCGGGGCCCTAATTATTCCTACAAATTCACAAACTGAATGTCAGATGGCTTCTTCAGAAGCAATATGATCTGGATCTACACTGTTGCAAAGATAGGGGTAGGATAAAGATAAGAATACATGTATTTATGGATTTTGTTTCTCACTTTATCTTGATTTCTAGGTATGTTGTAAATACTCATTGAGGTAATTCTAATGAGTACACACAACATTCCTCAATCTTAAAGCAGATGGGGAGAAAATATCCCCAAGTCATCCCCATTACTTCGGCCCCCGCCCATCGGGGCTTGAGGAAATATATGGGCTGCATGATGCTTCCATGCAGAGCTGAAACCGACCCGCACATGAGTACTGGTAAACCGCTTAGAGGATCTAATCCTGCCCAGGCAAAGTGGTGCGAGTCGGCCCGTCCATGCTTATAAACCCTATTGGTTTCATTGGATGGCAGGGCTTGAGATGTCATTTCATCTCAATGTCAGGTAAAAGTCCCACAAAATTGGAAGCAACGTCTCCAAAATGACCATTATACAGTGTTGACGGGGACTTTAAACTTTAAATCAAACAAATCAAAATCCCCATTACTCCTCATGTCCTAGCACCATCAGTACATGTATTTCAAACTACCACTATCTCGAACAAATTTTCTTGGACCCAAGGTTTTAACCCATTTAGTACCAGAAACCCCAAAATGGGTACCCTGGCAAACAGTGCAGGTGCTGATCAGATGCTGCAGAATGCGGCAACTGATCTGGGCCTACACTGTTTGCATCAAAATCAGCCATTTTCCAACTTAAATTTCAAGAAAACACAACCTACACCCCTAAATTTTGAAATGGACTCATGCTAAATATAACTTTGGTAGCACATAGGGTTCGCCGGTCATCCGGGTACTTTCGTTTGTCACGTGATAGCAACGAGCACGCGGGTGAATACAAACGCCATTTTGAATAAGCAAATAGTGTAAATAAAACCCAAGTCACTAGCATATTTCTTACAATTTTGATAAAACATGCCAAAAATCTGTAGTGCAGGTGGTTGTACAAATCATCATTTACAACTGGATAAAAAGCTATCGTTCTATCAGTTCCCAAATGGAGAAAAACATCCAGAGAGACGGTCTCGGTGGATAAGGGCCTGCAGTCGCCAGAACGCTGATGGTTCAGACTGGATTCCTACATCAAAATATGTTTACATGTGCAGTGAACATTTTATAACGGGTAATTGATTCACAATACATTATTCTTTGGGCCATGCTTTGTTGATAATGAACTGAAATTGTCCTTTCTATTGGTAAAATTGACTGTTGATTTCTCTCTAGCAACACGAATTCGGCACGAACTAGTGCTCGTATTTCTCCCTTTCAACATTTCTGCACTTACCGAGGCGATCCCTTGGAACATCACCACAGGTGTTTGATGGGTGACTAAATTTAGAAATTGATTGTAATTAACTTTAAAGTGTAGAAAAAAAAACTCCTTACTGGGTGTGCTAAAGAAGATGAACAGGGGTCCTAAAATGAATGCCTCTGATCTAAAGGTCAAAACAACAACAAGGTCTTTAGAATGTGTGCCTTGTAAATGAACCAACAAACTAGCCTGTCCCCCTAGCCTTGGCATAACCTCGGATCTGGGTTCACACTATTTGCAGAAATGACATATGACATGCAAACAGTATGGACCCAGATCAGATGAGCAGTCTGATCTGGGTCCACACTGTTTGCAGAAATGACTTAAAGCTGCCGGCAGTCAACGATTTTTTACAGACAAACAGTGTGGACTCAGATCAGACAGCTCCTCTTAGCAATCTGATCTGTGTTATTTTGACAAAAAACTGAATGTCAAACCTACCTTGACACTTGGATAGAGTATATTTCCCGAGTCCATGACACCTCCGAATACACAACACTTGACACTAGTCCGTAGACATCGGTTATCAGGCAGCTGTTATTTCACTAAATGGAAATTTCCCGCCTCGTTATTCTTTACTTTTAATCATTTTTACTTACAGTAACATGCATTTTCAGGTTAAAAAAAAACGATTTTATTCAATGTAATTGATAGCGATCTAAAGGGTAATTGCCGGTCGCTCTGTTATTGTTTTCACCTCGAAAATGGCGGCCTATCGGTTGCTACGGGCAGTGACGTCACGCCGGCGAACCCTATAAAACAACACAGAACTGAAAACTGTCAAGTTTACAAGTTGTTTATGGGTCAGACTATCTAGTTTCGGCCAATTAGACCTCACCAGTGAACCAGTGAACTTTCAAAACTCGGCAGTGGAATCAATGATCCCAAAGGACTAGAAAATATAACCCACACAAATAGTTTGACTGTATACATCTTTGAATAACATCACGAAAACACGCCTATATAATTTTGACCCCCTTGAACCCCACTTTTATATAGTATAGTATCCACTTTTATATAGTAGCGGTTCTAACGAGTGCCCACAATCTATATTTTGAGCAGAAATAAGAAAAATATCCAATTTTTCATCTTAAAATTTTAATTTTTTCGGCGATAAAGGTGGCAATGTATTTGTATAGGCGTGTTTGCGTAAAGAAGTCCGTATTTATAGCAATATATATATCTTCAGAACACATTAGGGCGGTTCCAGAATTAGCCATGGGGGGAGGGCGGGCGGCACCCGATATTTTTTTGTACGGGTGGTGGGGTCGGGTGAATATTGTATTTCACGGGTGGGGGGGTCCAGAGAAAATTGAATTCCATGCCTGGTGGGGGTCATTGTCAAACCCACAATTAAATCATTATGGGTAGAAAACTACTCTAACGGTAATTAATTAATTACGGGTAGAAATTCAACTTCTCTCTTTTTTAACGGCGGTGAAACGCCCGAATGATTCCGAATGTTTGCTTACCGGTACATGTTTTTGGGTAAAACACAGAACTTTGGGTGAAACACAGCGTTTACAGAGGATTCGCCACCAAACAAGTTCGCCATCGGAGGTTTCGCCACCAAGAGTTTCGCCACTATGAGGTTTCGCCCCACGAGAGGTTTCGCGCATCTTTTATAATTCAGGGATGTGATAGTTCCGCGGAAACGCGTATAACCGCGGATCGGAGGTCCGATTTTGACGATCTTGTGATTCATGCAGATCCGAGGAGAAAATTGGGGGGCGGGGGGGGGGGGTGACGATTTTCCGAAAAAAAACTCCCAGGTAATGACCAAGTATGACTCTGAGGTAATGGCTAAGTATGACCGACTCAGTATTAGAAGATAGATGGATAGATAGACAGTAAAGGACAGGCATTTATTGTGAACACGCTAGGAAAACGAGTGGAAAAATCAGCCATCATTGTTATATTTATGATAAATTTGTTGGATTGGAGGCACAAAAAGGGGCGTTTAAGGTATGTGGCATTTAATTACATTTATCAATTTTCCAAAAGTTCTATCAATTGAAGAAGAAGGTGCTCTGGAAACTTTGTTTACTTTGCATTTCAGACACCCCACCCACTTCTTCTTCACTCTGTCTTTGCCCAACTCTTTTGAAGGCCGGGATTATTATGGGCGGGGGGTGAACAAAGCTGGCCAGCGCCTAGTGGGGGGAACCCCTGCTCAAATTTTTTTTAGGTGTGGACTTAGTTTTTTCATGCATGTTACTTTGTCAGTTCATTAAAAAACATTGTCTACACAATAGTGGCTTCATTTCTCAATGAATGTTCATAAAACTTTGTCAAACAATTTGTTTTGTCAGTGTCTTGGCCAAGTTGGAATCTGGGCCTTGTCTGATCAAAAACTAGGTCACTAGGTCAAATCTTAATAGAAAAACCTTCACAATAGAAGCTTCATTTTCCATTTGATCTTCATGAAACTTCATCTGACAGAAGGTTTGTTTGAACGATTATTATCTAGGTTACATTCAAATATGGGTCATGTGGATTCAAAAACTAGGTTACTAGGTCAAATCATTGAAAAATATTGTGTACATAAGTGAGGCTTCATATTTTGTAATGAATGTTCATTAAACTTTATCAGATTGTTTGTTTTGACAGTGTCTGGGCTAAGTTCCAATATGGGCCATGTCGGGTACAAATCTATGACACCCAAGGCCCACCCAGACACGGGTTTTTTATAGGAAGGATTTTTTTGAAAACTGTACCTAAATGTTGTCTTTGTTGTCTGCTTCATCTTGCAAACCTTTCAGACATTTTTGCATGTACAGGCAAGCAGTGTGAACCCTGGTCAGACTGTTTCTAGGAAAAACAGTCTGATATGGGTCCACACTGTTTCCAGCAATGACTTGTAAAGTTTTATACCTGCAGACAACAAAGCAGACAACAATTGGTGTGATTGGCATCTTAAGGGCTTATAAGCTTATAAGCCATGTGTGTTGACATTTTACAGTTTGGTTTGGTTATTAAAGTAGTTTAATATTGGTCATTTGTTTCCTGTTGTTTTTGTCGCACCTGCTTATAGCATGGTGCGATATAGGCGTCCGATTTTCCGTCCGTTCGTTCGTTCGTCCGACCGTCCGTCCGTCTGTCAACATTTACGTCGAGGTTCGACATTTATGTCATCATTTACTTCAAAGTTAGTATTCTAATCGACTACAACGGTATCCGGACAAAACACCCCCCGGACATAACACCCCCTGCTCATTTTGGCATAGGTGGACGAAACCCCCCTCAAGTTTTTTACAGGGTGGACATAACACCCCCTGCAACTTTTGACAGGGTGGACAAAACCCCCCTCGTAAGTTTTGCAAGGTGGACAAAATCCCCCCTATCATGTGGACAAAACCCCCCTCGGACAAAATCCCCCTGATGATAGATTGGGCTCCTCACCAGTAGTTGAAGGGTGTTCCTGTTACACACATAAACCAGGTATGTAAGTCCAAACAAAAATGTATAGATTATATAGAAAAACAGCCATCAATACTTGGTCAGTTTTATTATTTTAGCACTTTGTCAAATGAGTAAATAGTGCTAGTAATTAAGTAGCTTCCAACAAAACTTTCAAATTTAAAAATTAATTGATCATTAAAGTATTTAAAGATGCTGATTAAAAAACATCATAGATTAAAGTGATTTCTGATCAAGTTGCAATTCAGAAAATGGTGCACAAAGTAAACTGGGTAATTAAGAGACAATTAGCTCTAATCAGCTAATTAAAAGTATAATGATCTGGAACTTACACAATCACAATTCATATTAGAAAATTAACTGAGCAATTACAAACTGAATATAGCAATCAATTAGCATACTGGTAGAAGAAATAATTCACAATAAAGTTTATTTAATACTTAATAGCCCCATTAATTTCTTCATACTTCATGCCCTCATACATTTTTTAAACAAAAATATTGTTGATAAACATACATTTATGTTCATATCTTGGAACGGATTTTGCCTACTGTACCATTGCAAGCAGATTATTACTCAAGGGACCAGAATTCTATAGCAATAATAAACACAGAGGATTCTGTCTGAGGGGGGTTTTGTCCACATGATAGGGGGGATTTTGTCCACCTTTCAAAATTTACGAGGGGGGTTTTGTCCACCTTTCATAAGTTGCAGGGGGTGTTATGTCCACCCTGTAAAAAACATGAGGGGTGTTTTGTCCACCTATGCCAAAATGAGCAGGGGGTGTTTTGTCCGGGGGGTGTTTTGTCCTACATTCGACTACAACCATCACACCTTGCATGAAACATTAATATGACGCTGTAGAAATTCTTCTTTAGAAAAGTAGAGAAAATTGCAAAATTCTGAAGGTTTACAGTTGTCAAGGCGAGTGAGAACACCAACAGAGAAGGTAAATCTTGTCTTGAAGTTGGCCCCAATTTTATAAAGGTTTCTTTTGCTTGAAAGAATCTGCAACTTCTTTACCCTACCCAGTCTTTTTGTGCAACAGTAGCCCCATACATAGAAAAAGTATTACTTATTTGAAAACTAAGAAAAAAAAGCTACCAAACCTGCAGGTGTTCCATGTCACCTTAAGTGCCTAACAAAAACACAAGCAACAACACTGCCAGGTACAAATCTATTTTTTAAAAAGTTTAGAATAGCATAGCATATTTTCAGATGTCTAAATTGTTTTTAATTTCACTATTAAATTAAAAACTAATCCTTCATGTGGCCCTCTGATTTCAACAACCATGATGTGTTGTAGTGGTTGAGTACTCGCTTCATAAAGTAAGAGTTGTCCGTTCAATTACTGAACTTACCAGACTTTTGGATGAGTCTACATATGATCTTAAGAGTTGTTGAAACATACAACCCAAACACAAAAACCTTGATGGACATTCCTATGAGCAATGGTACTAAACACATATATCACCAGCCAAGGCTCTTGTGAGCTTGTGCATTTGTACAGTATCACCAGAGCCTTCACTATTTGCACATATGCAGTACAGAACTAGACAGAGGTTCTTGCAAAATGTCTGCCTTCTAGCCCGATTTATCCCTTTGATGTAAGTCTCCAGAATCAACTGGTCAGGAAACTGGACAGTTCATTTCTTCTGACATGCAGATATTTCTCATTCTTGAAGGGACCCCTGAGCAGCATCCCTCTTCTTTATACTAATTCAGATGTGACTATAGGCTTGAAAAACCTATATATTCTTCTATGACATGTTCTAAAAAGGAAACAAAGTATACAGCTGTTGAGTACAGTCAAATCACTCCGGCCTTTAACCATTTTAACATTTCTTTATTTATTCATTGATTTTTTTTTTGTGGGGGGGGGGGGGGGGGTAATTTTATACATACATTTTTTTTTACGGTTGGTGGGGGTAAAAAAAATTTTTTATGGACTGTGGATGGGGTATTGAATTTATTCTTAAATAGGGGGTGGCGGGGTTCTCATTTTTTTTAAATTCATGGGTACTGGGGGTCAGGGAAAATTATATTTTACGGGTGGTGGGGTTTTTAAAAAAGTGCCTCCCACCCACCCCCCCTGACTAATTCTGGAATTGCCCTTACACCTTTCACAACAGTCAAATGAAGATATGATGAAAAACTGCCCACTACCCATCGGGGCTTGGAGAAATAGATTGGGCTGCACGATGCTTCCACGCAGACCTGATACCGACCGCACATTAGTACTGGTAATCCGCTTAGAAGGTCTAAGCCTGCCCAGGAAAACTGCTGCGAGTCGGCCCGTCTATGCTTATAAACCCTATTGGTTTCATTGGGCAGCAGGGATTGAGATGTCATTTCATCTCAATGTTGGGTAAAAGTCCCACAAAATTGGAAGCAACGTCTTCAAAATGATCTAAATAGTGTTGGCGGTGACATTAAACCTCAAATCAAACAAAGATATGATGAACTGCTACTAATTACTGAGTGAGTGTTTTGAGTTTTACGTCCCACCAACAGCTAAGGTCATACGGAGACGGGACCTCGGTTTTAAAGACTCATTCGAAAGTCTGGAGAAGAACGGGATCGATCCTGCGACCCCTAGTTGTCAAGGCAAGTAGCGTAACCTCTACACCACGGAGGCTTCTACTAATTACTGAACTGAATGACTTTCACTGTGGTGGAGATCTGGTGGAATTTACAGAAGAAAACTGACCTAAAATGACAATTTTTACTGGATCCAGTTGTTCAAAGCCTCGTAAGCTTTACAAACACATTAGTGGGATCTATCAAGTACAATACCTAATCATTGGTATTTTTGCTTAAAAAAAATGTGAGTAGCTTTTGCAATGCAAAAGCATCTCACATTTTTCAGCAAAAATCTACTCACATTTTAACTTTTCTGAACAGCTGTTTTCAAAGATAGGGGTCATCGTGAACAGAAGGATTAAGATTGGAATACATGTATTTCGTCTGCTTAGTGCAATAACGTTGAAAGTGCAAAATGGCAACTTTTCAGGAGAGACAAAAAACTGTTTTATTTAAGAATGGCATAGTAAACCATACTATAAGCTGGTTTCTTAACTTCATGGTGATTTCTTTCATTTGCATGTGATGTCTATTGTGAAATAAATGGCATTTGAAAAGAAATATTTAGCATTTAAGGGTTGAGACACCATTTCTGCGTTGAGTGTTTTTGGTGCAAAAATGGTGTAAGTGCATTCAGCGCTAAAACGGTGTAAATTTACAAACCTTATTTCTTTGCCTTTTACATGGTAAAGCAGTAAATTAAAGGCACTGGGTAGGTAAGAGGTCACATTTTATACATTCTGCATGGTATTTACATGCTTATTCTGAAATATCAAGCAACAGGATTCAATATTTTTGAGGTATTAAAAAACTTAGCGCAAAAATGGGGTAAGTGCACTTACACTGTTTTTGCGCCAACTTTTTTTCTAAAAGTCAGAGCAAAAACAGTGTAACTGACAAAAAATTTTCCAAAATGCTGAAATAAATCATGATTTAGGCAGAATCCAGTTGTAGTACTTATTTACCAAGTATGTCAAGTCCTAAGGCACCCATTTATGCAAAAAAAACTATTTTTGCCAAAATGTCAGTTTCACGGTTATTGCACTCAGCAGACAATTTATGGATTTTGTTTCTCATTTTATCTTGAATTCTAGGTTAGTTGTGCATACTCAATAGAATAGTCTTAACAAGGCAATTCTCATGAGTACACATAACATTCCTCAATCTTACAGATGGGGAGAAAATATCCCAAGTCATCCCCATTATGTCTCATGCCCTACCACCATCAGTATTTCAAACTACAGAGGACCCGCGTTACAAGAACATTCGTTATAACAGCAAAACTCGTTATAACGTCAATTTCAATGGAATGAATTCTGAGCTCAAGGTTTAGCCTCAATTCCGAGCGGCTTGGGCTTCCCTGGGA
This sequence comes from Lucinisca nassula, assembly GCA_963580285.1. Classification (NCBI taxonomy): domain Eukaryota; kingdom Metazoa; phylum Mollusca; class Bivalvia; order Lucinida; family Lucinidae; genus Lucinisca; species Lucinisca nassula. The sequence goes on from OY757015.1 coordinate 105,088,679, forward strand.
TTGGGAATGCCCAAATCGAATCCATAGTCATGAAAGATTCTTGTAATTTAATACTCCAAGAAACAAATGTTATAGACATTTGTTAGAATTGCCTCATCAAGGCAATTCTAACAAATGTCTATTTCTTGGAATAATGATGTGGAAAAGACCTTTTATAACCTTTCATACTCCTAACTAGGATTCTTTATAACGGCAAATTCATTATAACGCCACAATAATAGGGAACAAATACTGTGGTTATAACGCGGATCCTCTGTACCACTATCTCAAACAAATTTTCTTGGACCCATGGTATTAAAGCTATAGAACAAGTTCTCTGGAAAAGTAATCCTTCGGAAGCACGAAAAACAACACAGAACTGAAAACTGTCAAGTGTACAAGTTGTTTCTGGGTCAGACTATCTAGTTTTGGCCAATTAGACCTCACCACTGGCCCCCACCCATTGGGGCTTGAAGAAATAAATGGGCTGCATGATGCTTCCATGCAGAGCTGAATCCGACAGCACACGAGTACTGGTAAATGGCTCAGAGGATCTAAGCCTGGCCAGGCAAAGCTGTGCGAGTCAGGCCGTCCATGCTTATAAACTCTATTGGTTTCATTGGGCAACAGGTCTTGAGATGTCATTTCATCTAACTGTTGGGTAGAAGTCCCACAAAATTGGAGGCAATGTCTCCAAAATGACCTATACAGTGTTGACAGGGACGTTAAACCTCAAATCAAACTAGAGCTATCACTAAAGGTGATGAATACCCCCACAAAAACTGCCTTGATAGTACAACAGCGGCATTTTGCAATTTTTTCACTTGAAAGGGGCCATAACTATGTCGAAAATTGACGAATTGTAGTAGAAATCGAACTTGACCTGTATTTTATGATGTTACATCAGTGTACCAAAAATTATAAAAATCTGTAAAGCGCTTTTTGAGTTATCGTCTGGAAACCAAGTCAACAGACCGACCGACCGACAGACCGACAAGCTCACTCCTATATACCCCCCCAAATTTAATTTGTGGGGGTATAACAAACAAAAGACCCTACCAGTGACCCTCAGAATTTTCAAAACTCGGCAGTGGAATCAATGATCCCAAAGGACTAGAAAATATAACCCACACAAACAGTTTGACTGTATACATCTTTGAATAACATCACGAAAACACGCCTATATAATTTTGACCCCCTTGAACCCCACTTTTATATAGTAAAACTGGGGTTTCCGGTGGTATACCTTATTTTTCTTAATTCTGCTCTAAAATATAGATTGTGGGTACTCATAATCTATATTTTGAGCAGAAATAAGAACAAGAGGGCCCAGAGGGCCCTGGTTCGCTCACCTGATCCAATGTATAACAAGTGGGCCCCGGGCAGGGTCAATTTTGGCCCCAGGGCTATAATTTGAACAATCTTGGTAGAGGTCCACAAGATGAAGCTTCATATCAAATATGAAAGACCTGGGCTTTCTGGTTTCAGAGAAGAAGATTTTAAGGTTTACCCTGCATATAGAAGTCTATGTAAAACAAGATTTTCCCTATATAAGTCTATGTTAAACCAAAGGGCCCCGGAGCAGGGGCATTTTTGGCCCCAGGGCTATAATTTGAACAATCTTGGTAGAGGTCCACTAGCTGAAGCTTCATAACAAATATCAAAGACCTAAGCCTTGTGTTTCAGAGAAGATGATTTTTAAAGATTTTCCCTATATAAGTCTATGTAAAACCAAAGGGCCACATGGCGGAGGCATTTTTGGTCTCAGGGCTATAATTTGAACAATCTTTATAGAGGTCCACTAGCTGAAGCTTCATAACAAATATCGAAGACCTAAGCCTTGTGCTTTCAAAGAAGAAGATTTTTCAAGATTTTCCCTATATACGTCTATGTAAAACCGAAGGGCCCCAGAGAGGGGGCATTTTTGGCCCCAGCACTATAATTTGAACAATCTTGGTAGGGGTCCACTAGATGAAGCTTCACACCAAATATCAAAGACCTGGGCCTTGTGGTTTCAGAGAAGAAGATTTTTCAAGGTTTTCCCTATATAAGCCCATGTAAAACCAAAGGGCCCCCGTGCGGGGGCATTTTTAGCTCCAGCACTATAATTTGGACAATCTTGGTAGGGGTCCACTAGATGAAGCTTCATACCAAATATCAAAGACCTGGGCCCTGCAGTTTCAGAGAAGAAGATTTTTAAAGATTTTCCTTATATAAGCCCATGTAAAACCAAAGGGCCCCCGTGCGGGGGCATTTTTGGCCCCAGCACTATAATTTGAACAATCTTGGTAGGGGTCCACTAAATGAAGCTTCATACCAAATATCAAAGACCTGGGCCTTGCGGTTTCAGAGAAGAAGATTTTTTAAGTTTGCAGTGAAAAAAATCTATTTTTGGCTCCTGTGACCTATATGTGCAACGGACCGGAACCATTTGAACAACTTTGAAAGGGGACCACCTAAGGATCATTCCTGTGAAGTTTGGTCAAAATACGATCAGTGGTTTAGGAGGAGATGTCGTTTGAAGAAAAGTTTACGGACGGACGCACGCACGGACGCACGACGGACAAAAAGTGATCCCAAAAGCTCACCTTGTCACTACGTGACAGGTGAGCTAAAAATATTACAATTTTCCATCTTGAAATTTTATTTTTTGTCGGTGATAAAGGTGGCAATGTATTTGTATAGGCGTGTTTGCGTAATGAAGTCTGTATTTATAGAAATATATATATCTTCAGAACACATTATATCTTTTAAACAGTCAAATGAAAAGAAGGTATGATGAACTGCTACTAATTACTGAACTGAATGACTTTCACTGTGGTGGAGAGCTGGTGAAAATTACAGAAAAAAAAACTGACCTAAAATGACAATTTTAAATGGGCCTAATTGGTTAAAACCTAACATACTTATTAGTGGCCAAAAGGTCTACTGTTCTATAAACTTCTATCAAGTACAATACCTGATGCAGTGGAAGTTTTGCTGAAAAACAGTAAGAAGCAAGCAAGAGCTAATCAAATTTTTTTCAGCAAAAACCTGTTCACATTATTAACATTTCTTTATCATATGACGTCACGTCTGAGAATGTAATAACACCATGTAATATTTTTGATAATCCACTAGTGGATTAAATATGCAAATTAGCTAAATACGTCCCGTAACGTTACATATAGGACGTCCTTAGCGACGTCGCGTTTATTAATGACGGAATAGTGACATTTTTTAAAACAAATCGTGAATAAATTGCATTTTAAATGACATATGATAAATAGAATCTTGCATTCGTGCTCATGTATTATTGAATTTATTAAACGAGTTGAGAAAAAGGGATAAAATGCTCGGCATAGCCTCGCATTTTATCCCTTTTCCTCAACTCGTTTAATAAATTCAATAATACATGGACAGTCATGTAAGATCCTTTCTGAACAGCTGTGTGCAGTTGTTGAAATAAAAATCAAAAATGAGTTCCTTTAAGAGCAATGAAAACATTCATAAGAAAGAAGATGGGTCATACTAGTTTCGGCTAATAAAGCCTCATCAGTGACCCTGTAATGATCCGGCAAAGAAAGCCAGAGGAAACATACTGCAATCTGCTTAATTTGCAATTTGCCTCATTTGCTTAATGAGCTCATTAGGTGTGAAAATGTTAACTGTTCTCACACGTACAGTATCTAATTTTCAGGTATTTTTGCTGAAAAAATGAGTGAAGCTACTCACATTTTTTCAGCAAAAATACAAATATATATGCCATATTAAATGATCAAAGTTTTAATGATATGTTAACTAATGACACTGTTAGTTTTGAAGAAATGGCCCCTGAAATTTAAATGTTACGTTAACTATTGACTTCATTAGCTTTACACATCTAGGACTTGATGTACAGTTCAAAGAAATCTGTACAACAATCATGACTGCATCTCCTTAACCCTTGTTCTGCTGAATATCTAAATATGCCACACCCACTACTGATTAACAACTAATCAGATTACTTGATGCAAATAATGGCAATAAATACACAATCTGAATAACAAACAATGAAGATCCAGATCAGATGGCTTCTTCAGAAGCCATCTGATCTGGATCTTCATTGTTTGAAAAATAAGGCATATCCGACTAAGCAGGACAAGGGTTAACTAGTTTGTACATTAAACACCCTTGTTAACCTCACAGTTATGGCACCATGAAAATGAGGTTTTACATGGGTAAACATTATTACATGTATTTGTATTTATGGCGATTTTTTTTTTTTATTGAGGTATAAACTTAATATATGGTTTGTCTCTTTAATAACAAGAGGGCCCAATGGCCCTATATCGCTCAATTGTGTACCAGAAAATAATTAGTGTAGGAAAAAGCTTGACATTGCTACATACATATCAAAGCTCTGAGCCTTATGGTTTCAGAGAAAAGATTTTTGAAGTTTTTTTCCTGTATAAGTCTAGAGGAGCTAATGAGCACTGGGGCTTGGCCAATTTTGACCCAAAGGGCGTGGTTGGCAGGATTTATGTAGGTGACCATTTTATGTTGGTATATACTAAATATGGTTTCAGAGAAGATTTTTTAAAGCTTTTTTTCTATTATAAGTTTATTGGAGTTAAGGGGTCACAGGATTTGGCCACTTTGGACCCCAGGTGCATGATTGGCAGGATTCATGTAGGCGACCACTCAACATTGCTACATACAATACCTAAGCTCTTGGCCTTATGGTTACAGAAATAAGATTTTTGGAGGGGCTTTTTTTTCATTTTAAGTTTTTTCTTTCATTTTAAGTCTATACATTGCTACATTGCTACATACAATACCTAAGCTCTTGGCCTTATGGTTACAGAAATAAGATTTGTGGAGGTTTTTTTTTTTTTTTTCATTTTAAGTTTTTTCTTTCATTTTAAGTCTATACATGTAGTAGCTAATGGGCCCATGGGCATGGCCAATTTTGGCCCAAGGGGCATTGTTGGCAGGATTTCTTAAGATGACCATTTCATGTTGCTACATACTAAATATCTAAGCTCTGGGACTAATGGTTTCAGAGGAGAAGATGCTTTAAAGTTTTTTATCCATTTATAAGTCTATGGGAGGTAATGGGCCCATGAGCGTGGCCAATTTCGACCACAGGGTTATGGTTGGCAGGATTTATGTAGGTGACCACTTGACATTGCTACATGCTATATATTTAAGCTCTGGGCCCTGTGGTTTCAGAGAAGAAGATTTTTGAAGTTTTTTTTCTAATTGTAAGTCTGTGGGATCTAAAGAGCCCTGGGGTGTGGCCAATTTAGATCCCAGGGGCATAATTGGCAGGATTTATTTAGGTGGCCACTTGATGTTGCTACATACTAAATATCTAAGCTCTGGGTCTTATGATTTCAGAGAAGAAGATATTTTAAGTTTGTTCCATTATAAGTCAATGGGAGATGATGAACTTGGGGGTGGCCAATTTTGACCCCAGGGGTACGGTAAGCACGATTCATGTAGGGGACTATTCTATGTTGCTAGATACTAAATATCTAAGTTCTGTGCTACATTGTATCAGAGAAGAAGATTTTTGAAGCTTTTTTTCCATTATGAGTCTATGGGAGCTAAGGAGTCCTGGGGTGTGGCCAATTTAGACCCAAGGGGCATGATTGGCAGGATTTATGTAGGTGACCACTTGCCGTTGCTACATGCTAAATATCTAAGCTCTGGGTCCAGTGGTTTCAGAGAAGAAGAGTTTTGAAGTTTTTCCCCTTATAAGTCTATGGGAGCTGATGAGCCCCGGGGTGTGGCCACTTTTGGCCCCAGGGGTATGGTTAGCAGGGTTTATGTAGGTGACTATTTTATGTTGCTTCATACTAAATACCTAAGCACTGTGCGTCATGATTTCTGAGAAGAAGTTTTTTGAAGCCTTTTTTCCATTATAAGTCTATGAGAGCTAAGGGGCCCCGGGGTGTGGCCAATTTCGACCCCAGAGGAATGATTAGCAGGATTTATGTAGGTGATTACTTGATGTTGCTACAAGCTAAATATCTAAGCTCTGGGCCCTGTGGTTTCAGAGATTTTTTTTTAATTTTTCCCATTGTAAGTCTATGGGAGCTATATGTTGCCATGGCAACCAGAATTCCACTCTGATCAGCCCAAAAGCCTTACGCAGCCTTTCCCCCTATCTGATGATGCATCTCATGAAATTTGATCAAGATTGGCCATGGGGTATTAGTGATAAACTTATTTGAAATTGTTTATGGATGCATGCACGCACGACGGATGACGGACATAATGTGATCACAAAAGCTCACCTTGTCACTTCGTAACAGGTGAGCTAATAAAATGTGACCAATTTGTCAAGCCAATTTCATAGGTATGAATTGAAGCTTGACTATGAAACTGTCTTACAAACACCAATTATAATTTATTATTAAAGACACAAACCATGTGTTTACTTCTCGTATGCACTTGTGAATTTAATGAATGCAATATATGATTGGATAATGTCAAGATTTTGCGACAGTATATCCAGCAATATATTCTGTTATAGCTCAGACATCATCACATAATGTCGATTTTCAATGGCTGCCATTCGGTTTTCAGCAACTCACAAAGCTCAACTTTAAGGACTCATCCAGTGTCCTCTTTTCTTATAGATAGATAGATAGATAGATTAGATAGATTAGATAGATAGATAGATAGATAGATAGATAGATAGATAGATAGATAGATAGATAGATAGATAGATAGATAGATAGATAGATTGGTTGTTTTCAGTTTTACAACCAAAAATTGCATTTAAACAGCTCCACTAAAACTCCCTTGCCATGAAATGAAATTTCTGACCATAAAACTGCTGATTTGCCTCCTTAAGGGGAATGGGAACACCTGGCAGATTTTTCCCCCATTTTCCAAAGGGAGACAACTTTCGGGACTTCTTGTTCGCTTTTCTATAAGCCCTGTCTCACTGAAAAAGGGGTCTACTCTTAAAGGAAAGAATTTGCTCCTCAGGAGCAAATTCTTTCCTTTAAGAGTAGATCCCTATTGACATGGGAGACAAAAATGCTTTTGCAGGAGTTGCCTCCTCTGAAGGTGTTCCCATTCCCCTTAAATGGCAATTCTGGAGACAGAGATACCCCAACTTTCTCTTCAGATTACTTTGAGAACATGCACTAGTACAGGCCCCCGCCCATCGGGTCTTGAAGAAATAGATGGGCTGCATGATGCGTCCAGGCAGAGCTGAAATCTGACCGCACACGAGAACTGGCAAACCACTTTGAGGATCTAAGCCTGCCCAGAGCTGAAATCTGACCGCACACGAGAACTGGTTAACCGCTTTGAGGATCTAAGCCTGCCCAGGTAAAGCGGTGCAAGTCTGACCATCCATGCTTATAAACCCTATTGGTTTCATTGGGCGACTGGGTTTGAGATGTCATTTCATCTCAATGTTGGGTAAAAGTCCCACAAAATTGGAAGCAACGTCTCCAAAATGACCTATACAGTGTTGACTGGGACGTTAAACCTCAAATCAAACAAACTAGCACAGGAAAACTCATTAGATTCAGTAATTAGTAGTCAGAGAAAAAAACTAAATGAAATATTGAAAAGTGATATACATAATGAATTGGATCATGATTTAACAGGCCTCATACTGACCAAGCTTTTCAAAGCCTGAAAGACTTAATTTTGCAGCCTTAACCCTCATCCTGCTGTACATGTCAACCATTACCTTTGCAAACAGTGCAGATCCACTGCACTACACTGTTTGTCATTGAGTTTGTGACAATATAAAGTAATTTGGTTGACTTATAGTCAGAAATAAGGGTTAAATAGTTTTTTAAACAGACTATATACACAAAAATCAAAATCTAAAAGCCTGAAATCAAGAAAAAAATCAAGCTCTAAAAGCCTGAAATCCTGCAAATGCCTGAAAAATATGAGGCCTGAATACAAAATGAATTGGATCATGATTGAAATGTCCTTGTCACCAATAACTGTCTGAGACACTATCACATTTATTCTGACTTTGGATTGCTGTTAATTTGCCAAGCACCTAGTAAATATCGCAGTCGTAGCAATAATATATCCCTGCCCATCTGTAGCCAACTCCAGAATGGTATCAATTTGGAACCTGAAACAAAATTTGATATCAAATTCACCCTTAGCCACCTGAACACAACAGCTTCTGTAGAAGACATCTGATCAGGGTCAACACAGTTTGACATTTAGTTTGTGAATATGTATGAACACACTGCATCAAGTAATCTGATTGGTTCAAAGTTAGAAATGGGTGTGGCTAAATCAATTATTCAGAGGGTCAAGGGTTAATTGCTGGGCCCAGTTATTCAAAACATTGTTAGCTTAACCCTTATCTTGCTGTTCACAACAACCCCTATCTTTGCAAACAGTGTAGATCCAGATCAGATGGCTTCTGATCTGGATCTACACTGTTTGGCATTCAGTTTATGAATTTGCAGCAATAAATTACATCAAGCAATTTGATTGGTTGATAGACAGAAATGGGTGTGGCTTAAATGAATATTCAGCAAGAAAAGGGTTAAAAGCTTAACTGTTCTTGTATGAACAATATCTGATACTATGTTAATTTTTATTGAAAAAAATGTGAGTAGCTTTGGCATTTGAATTTTGACCACTATTGGGTTTATTAAGCTAATCTAGGTGCAGCTGTTCAGAAAAAAAATGAGAAGAGCTTTTCAGCTGAAAATGTGTTTTTTTTTCAGCAAAAAGACTAGCACAATTGCCATATTAAATGATCAGTTTTAATGATATGTTAACTTTTGAAATGGTTACTGTAATGATCCTAAGTATGGGGACAGACAGGCCTAAGCAAACAGTGCAGACCCAGATCAGAGCAGTCTGATCAGGGTCTACATTGTTCATCATTCCAGCTGCACGTTTTGGTCTCCTTGCTGGGCTGTGAAAGAAATGTTTTAATATTTTAGGAGATTTACAGCAAGTTCTCAAGATGTTCAAATTATTAGGACTTTTACAGTAGTTCTGAACAAAATCTTGTTAGCTTACCAAGCTTACATTACGCAAACACCCCTATACAAATACATTGCCACCTTTATCGCCGAAAAAATGAAAATTTTATGGTGAAAAATTGTGATATTTTTCTTATTTCTGCTCAAAATATAGATTGAGGGCACTCGTTAGAACCGCCTCATTGAGGCGGTTCTAACGAGTACCCACAATCTATATTTTAGAGCAGAAATAAGAAAAATAAGGTATACCCCCCAGAAACCCCAGTTTTACTTTATAGAAGTGGGGTTCAAGGGGTCAAATTATATAGGCGTGTTTTTGTGATGTTAGTGGTAAAAATAACTATTTGAGTCAGCCTCGATAGCTCAGTGGTTAGCGTATTCGACTTATGATCAAAACTTTGTTGGTTCTAATCTGGCCACCGGAGGCGAGGTGTGTCCTTCGCAAGACACGTTATGACTATGCCCCACTCGACCCAGGTGTAAATGGATAGCAGTGGTGTAAAAGTCACTGCCTCTCTCTCTGGCGCACAGGTGGTAACATTCAGGATGTGTGTTCGAGAGCCATTTCAATAAACTTGGAGCTTTCATCGCAATTGAACTAAAATATATTTGTGTAAACGAAAAATAACTGTTCTAGCAAGTACATCTTATACTATGGTTACGGTATCTGTATATTTACAGCAAAAATTGTGAGCAGCTAGCTTTTCCAAGCAAAAAAACCTACTTAATTATTTTTAATCAAAATATGAGTCTGTGGCTAATATACTGATTGGCTGAAGTTCTAAACTGACAAATTCGATCTCTGTGAACAACCGAGTTTTTTAACAGAAACACTACACCTGAAAATGTTGTCTGCTTATGTCAACTGCTGAATCTTTTTGTAAACTTTTTAAAAATATTTTTGCATACAGGCAAACAGTGTGGACCCAAATCAGACTGCTCCAAAAGGAGCAGTCTGATTTGGGTCCACACTGTTCGCAAAAAATGACTTTTAAAGTAACCAGCAGACGACAATTGTCGTGATTGGCATTTTATGTGTAAAGTGGATTCCTCTAGCTCTGAATCTGGACAAATTCATTTTTATAAATGTTTTTTTTTTCTTTAATTTTGGTGTTATGTCCCTTTCAAGATTATTTAACTAATTTCAAGCAGATCATTAATCAGAGGTGGGAGAAAAATGTAGAACCTGGAGAAAAACCACGTCCTCCCGTTGCAGTTGGTATCTCACATGTGACCCAAGTGAGGCTCAAACCTACAATGGGGTGAGAAACCTAATGATTAAGAGTCAGTGCTCATACCCATTAGGCCACCGAGGCCTTGTCAATGTAGATCTAGACTGGATGCATAGGTACTTGTACCAGTCTACAGGGGTGAAAGCGTAAATGACTTCCTGTTTCTGTTAATGTTGCTACAATCAACCCTCTTTATACTGACATCCGTTATAACAACAAAACTTGTTATAATGGCATTTTGAATTAAATGACTACTTAGCTAAAGGCTTATCCTCGGTTCTGAGCAGCATGGGCTTCCCTTGAGTTGGAAATGCACAAATCAAATCCATAGCATGAGAGGGTCTTGTAGTCTAATACTCCAAGAAACAAATGTTATAGATATTTGTTAGAATTGCCTCACTGAGGCAATTCTAACAAATGTCTTTAACATTTGTTTCTCCAAGAAACAAATGTTATAGATATTTGTTAGAATTGCCTCACTGAGGCAATTCTAACAAATGTCTTTAACATTTGTTTCTTGGAGTAATAATGGGGAAAATGACCTTTTATTACCAAACATACTCCTAACTAGAATTCTTTATAACGGCAAATTCTTTATAACGGCACAACAATGGGGAACAAATACTGTCGTTATAACGAGGGTACTCTGTACATAAGTAGCCCTTATTAGCCCAGTCACAAGAATATCTGTCTATGGGTTTGCAACAAGGTAAAACCCAGACCAACCTGCACAAGTACAGTAATGATCCTAAGAGACTTTATTGCTTAGTACTGGTTCCTTCCCAGGAAAAGAGGGCCACATGGAAGACTAGTACTAGTGCTAAATGTGTTACCCTCTATAAATAAGGTCGATTATTATTATTAAGTATTGGGTCAGACAAGCCTAAGCAAACAGTGCAGACCCAGATCTGACTGCTCCTTCCTTCAGTCTGATCAGGGTCTTTGCTGTTTGCCCTTCCCTCCGCAGTTTTTGGACTCCTTGCTGGGTCCAGAAACAAACTTGTTAAAATTTATGAAAAAAATTACAGCTAGTCCTGAAATTTTTGGATTTTTATGGTAAATTAGTATAAAAGTAAATCATGATGGCATTTTCATGCAATGAAGTTTCCTTTTATATAGAAAATGCTGACCTCATGTTAAAGCAAACAGAAGTCTGATCTGGGTCCTCACTATTTGCTTAGGCCTATCTGTCCAAATACTTCGGATCATTACTGTATACTTCATGGGCAAGAAATTTAACCCATTTGTACTGAATGAACTTTTCATGTCTTGCAAAAAGGAGTCAATTTCGAAATTTAGGGGCGAGTGTCAGGTTTTAGTCTTTCTAGAATATTATTTACAAAATAGCTGAACTTCTTACAAACAGTCAAGGCCCTAATCAGATGCCATGTTTTGTACTGTTTGCCAAAGTGCCTGCCCTGTTTGCCACTTTTGAGGTTTCCCACATGAAATATGTTAACCCTTAGGATGTCGAGAAAAACTACATCTGAAAATGTTGTTTGCTTATGTCATCTGCTGAAAGAAGCCTCCATGGTGTAGTGGTTACGCTACTCGCCTTGTAAACCAGGAATCGCAGGATGGATCCCGGGCTTCTCCAGACTTTCAGATGAGTCTTTAAACCGAGGTCCCGTCTCCATATGACTTAGCTGTTGGTGGGACGTAAAACTCAAACACTCACTCACTCATCTGCTGAATCTTCTTGCAAACTTTTTTAAAAAACAATTTTCATACAGCCAAACAGTGTGGACCCAGATCAGACTGTTCCTAGAGGAACAGTCTGATCTGGATCCACATTGTTTGCTTAAATGACTTTGAAAGTAACTCCCATATTACAAAGTGGACAACAATTGTCTTGATTGGCGTTTTATGGGTTAATAATAAGCTCCTGTTAAAATAGTTTCTGAAAGTAGTCAGCTTTCAAAAATTCTGTTAACAGTGCACTTAACCCTTGTCCTGCTGAATATTCATATATGCCACACCCACTACCGATTATCAACCAATCAGATTACTTGATGCAAATTATTGCAACAAATTCATAAACTGAATGACAAACAATGTAGATCCTGATCAGATAGCTTCTTCAGAAGCCATCTGATCTGGATCTACATTGTTTGAAAGAAGAGACATATCCGGGCTCAGCAGGACAAGGGTTAACCCTTCTCTTGCTGAATATTCAATTTAGCCACACCCATTTCTGACTTCGAACCAATCAGATTACTTGATGTAATTTATTCCAAAAAATTCATAAAACGAATGTCAAACAGCATAGATCCTGAGCAGATGGCTTCTTCAGAAGCCATCTGATCTGGATCTACACTGTTTCCAAAGATATGGGTTGTAGTGAACAGCAGGATAAGAGTTAACCCTTTTTGTACCAAATGGAATCTTCCTCCTTATATATAGCAGGAGTCCATTTAAAAAATTTGGGGTGTCAGGTTGTGTTTTCTTCAAAATTTATATGGAAAATGACTGAACTTTTAGCAAACAGTGGAGGCCCTGATCAGACGCAGCATTCTGCGGCATCTGATCTGGGCCTGAACTGTTTGCCAGGGTACCCTTTTTGGGGTTTCTGGTACAGAATGGGTTAGGACCATCCTTTGGACGGTTCAAAAGTGGTCTTGAAGACCACTTTTGAACAGTCCCAAAAGTGGTCCTGCACTATTTGCACCCGTTTTGGGGTTTCTGGTACAAAATGGGTTAATGGTTGATTTCATATTGGCTTTACAGCCCATTCTATGTTATGTCACTAGTTCAGAGCCAATCATTAATCAGGTGGACCATAACTAGAGTACCCAGTAAAACATTTGGGTCCAGTTGTTCAAAACTAACACCATCGCTAGTAAATGAATTGTTAAAACGTTGATCTTTATTTTTGTTTGTTTGATTTGAGGTTTAACGTCCCCGTCAACACTGTAAAGGTCATTTTGGAGACGTTGCTTCCAATTTTGTGAGACTTTTACCCGACATTGAGATGAAATGACACCTCAAGCCCTGTCGCCCAATGAAACCAATAGGGTTTATAAGCATGGATGGTATGACTCGTGCGCACCGCTTTGCCTGGGCAGGCTTAGATCCTCTAAGCGATTTACCAGTATTCGTGTGCGGGTCGGATTCAGCTCTGCATGGAAGCATCATGCAGCCCATATAGTTGATCTTTTAATAAGGAAACTATACTTATATTTTTACTGAAAATGCAAAAGCTGCTCACATTTTATCTAACAGCAAAAATAACACTATATTACATATTATACTTGCTGGAACAGTTAACAATTTGACCACTAAGGAGCTCGTTAAGTTAACAATGCTTTGAACAACTGGCCACTGACCTTACATTGAATAACTTGGGGTCAAGCAACCCAACAAAGGCTCATACCCACAGGAATAAGAGACCTAATGTTTAAGATACAGTGTTCTTACCCACTAGCTAGGCCACAGAGGCCCATATTTAATAGTTGTAACCTTCCTGCTTGTGAAGAGAAAACACTAACCTTCTATTTCCTGCCATGATATTGCCACTTCTACCATAGGTATGTTTAAACATTGAGCTATAAATAGTAAATCTACATCAAATGCCCTGAAAAAAAAAATAAGAAAGAAAGAGCCTATACATCAAAAATATATCAATTGAAGGTTAAAATTGACTTTCACAATGCGAAAAAATTGACACAAATTGATCCTAGAATTATTTGAAAACTCATACCATGGCAAAAAAACATGCCAAGTTTCAAAATGATTGAGATAAAACTGTAAGAGGAGATGCGATGACAAGACACCCAGTGTAAAATGTTGACGGAAAGATGGACGGACAACCGAACGGACAGAATCTCAGATGGACACCCTGACGGACGAACATCGAGGGTTTACACATATATGTTTGTGTGTGTGCAAACATTCATGAGTGTATGCATGCATGAGTGCATGTATGTGTATGTATGTGCATGCATGCATGTGTGTGAGTGTGCATACATGCATACATGTGTGCATGCATGCATGCATACAGGTATGCATGAGTGAATTATGTGTGTGCATGCATTAGTGCATGCATGCAAGCATGTGTGTGCATGAATGTGTGTATGTGCATGTATGCATGTGTGTGAGAGTGCATACGAGGACTGTTCAAATATGAATGCAAGTAGCACGTTTTCTCATGCACTAATGCGAAAATCACCTGGAAATAAATATCACAGCGTAGAAAAATATTTTACTTATACATTGATACCAAACCTGTTAAAATCCGTCCACTTAAGTCATGTATATCGTTCGATAAACACTGTCTACTCTTGTATACTAATACAAAACATGGTTGGAAGAAGGTCAGAGTACGCCGTTGAAATACGGTCCTATATTAAGAATCGTTGTATTCTTGGTATACGGTGCAAAGACATTTTTGATGAAATATGTTCGGTTAATGCTTTGTCTTTTCCGACAGTTTTTCATTGGTGTAAGAAATTCAGCTATGGGCTAGGCTCAACAGAAGATGCACCACATGATCGTCGGCCGAAAAGAGCAACATCTGCCAAGATGGTTGCTAGAGTGAAAAAATAGTTGCTACTGATTCACGATACACCACTAGGCAAATAGCTAGTATGGTTGGCATCTCATTAGGAGCAGCTCATACAATTCTGAAACGGGATTTGAAAATGAGAAAGATCTGTGCTAGATGGATTCCCCATCTGTTGACAGATGAGCAGAAAAAGACATGTGTTCAGTGCGCCAAGAAGTTGCTCAAAAAGTTTCCAAATTACAATGCACCGTCTTTCGCTAATGTCGTCACAGGTGACGAGACATAGGTTTAATTTTTTGAGCCAAAACGAAAGATTCAGAACAAAATATGGGCAACAAAGTATTGCAAAAGACTATGCATTGCAAAGCAGACCATGAGCGTCAAGATTCATATTCTTTCAAATCAGGGCCCTGCTATTCAAGTTGCTGTGCCTAAAGGCAAATCTGTAAATGTGAAGTTTTACAAGAATAAAGTTCTTCGAAAATTGAAGAAATATTTCAAAGAACGAAGACCCCCAACTGGTTTGGCCAATCTCAGATTGCTACATGACAATGCGTCATCACACAAGGCGTTAATTGTGCAAGACTATCTGAAGCAGGAAAAGGTTGTTGAACTCCCTCACCCCCCGTATTCCCCTGACCTTGCCCCGTGTGACTTTTTTTGTTCCCGTGGCTGAAAAAATACCTTTCTGGTCGAAAATTTGTACAGCGCAAACACCTCGGTTCTGCAATATTCCAGTGCCTTCATAGTATACCTCGAAAAGACTACCAAAATGCATTCAATGAGTGGATCAGAAGACTGAAAGTTTGTATATCTGGGAATACTTTGAGAGGACAAAATAAGTTTTTCATCGAAATCTATCACAGAATCATTTTTGTGTTTAGTTGCATTCATATTTGAACAGTCCTCGTACATGAGTGCATGTTTGCATGCATGCATACATACACATGTCTGCATGCAAGCACAAGTGTGCATGAGTGCATTATGTGAGTGCATGCAATAGTGCATGCATGCAAGCATGTGTGTGCATGAATGTGTGTATGTGCATGTATGCATGTGTGTGAATGTGCATGCATGCATGCATAAATGTATGCATGAGTGCATGTTTGCATGCACGCATACATACAGATGTCTGCGTCCAAGATTATGCTCTTTTGTCTAAGATTATGTGCTATTTTGTGTCCAACTTGTGTCCAACACTGTCCAACATGTATTATGGGCTTAAAAGTCTAAATTTGGTTTTTTTTAGCTCTTAAAACTTAAAAAAAGCCCCTAAAACTGACAACAAGAGAGCCCAATGGCCCTATATCACTCACCTGTGTACCAGAAAATCATTAGTGTAGGAGACCACTTGACATTGCTACATACTAAATATCTAAGCTCAGGCAAAGCGGTGTCTATGCTTATAAACCCTACTGGTTTCATTGGGCGACAGGGCTTGAGATGTAATTTCATCTCAATGTCAGGAAAGAGTCCCACAAAATTGGAAGAGACATCTCCAAAATGACCTATACAGTGTTGACGGGAATGTAAAACCTCAAATCAAATAAAATCTGTGCCTAATGGTTTTGGAGAAGAAGATTTTTTGAAGTTTTTTCCAGTATAAGTCTATAGGAGCTAATGAGCCCTGGGGCTGTGCCAATTTTGACCCAAAGGACATGGTTGGCAGGATTTATGTAGGCGACCATTTTGTGTTGCTATATACTAAATATCTAAGGTCTGTACTTCATGGTTTCAAAGAAGATGTTTGAATTTTTTTTTTCCATTATAAGTTTATTGGAGTTAAGGGGCCACAGGATTTGGCCAATTTGGACCCCAGGGGCATGATTGGCAGGATTTATGTAGGCAACCACTCGACATTGCTACATGCTAAATACCTAAGCTCTGGGACTTATGGTTTCAGAGAAGAAGATTTTTGAAGATTTTTTCCCCATTTTAAGTTGGTTTTTGTGTGTGTGTGTGTGTGTGTTTTTTTTCATTATAAGGGCCCTTAGGTTTCAGAGAAGAAGATTTTTGAAGTTTCTCCAATTGTAAGTCCATGGAAGCTATAGAGCCCTGGAGTGTGGCCAATTTGGATCCCAGGGGCATAACTGGCAGGATTTATGTAGGTGGCCACTTGACATTGCTACATACTAAAAATCTAAGCCTTGGGCCTTATGGTTTCAAAGAAGGATTTTTTAAGTTTTTTTTCCACTATAAGTCTATTGGTGGTGATGAGCTCGGGCGTGGCCAATTTTGACCCCAGGGGCAGGGTTAGCAGGATTTATGTAGCCGGCTATTTTATGTTTCTAGGTACTAAATATCTAAGTTCTGTGCTTCACAGTTTCTGAGAAGAAGATTTTTAAAGCTTTTTCCAATATGAGTCTATGGGAGCTAAGGGGCCCCGGGGCGTGACCAATTGGGACCCCAGGGGCATGACTAGCAGGAAATATGTAGGTGACCACTTGCCATTGCTACATGCTAAATACCTAAGCTCTGGGCCCTGTGGTTTCAGAGAAGAAGATTTTTGAAGTTTTTTTCCATAATGAGTCTATGGGAGCTAAGGGGGTCCCAGGGTGTGGCCCATTTGGACCCCAGGGGCATGATTGGCAGGATTTATGTAGGTGACCCCTTGTTATTGCTACATGCTAAATAACTAAGCTCTGGTCCCTGTGGTTTCAGAGAAGAACATTTTTGAAGCTTTTTTCCATTATGAGTCTTGTGGAGCTAAGGGGGTCCCAGGGTGTGGCCCATTTGGACCCCACGGGCATGATTGGCAGGAATAATGTAGGTCACCACTTGCCATCACTACATGCTAAATATCTAAGCTCTGGGCCCTGTGGTTTCAGAGAAGAAGATTTTCGAAGCTGCTTTTTTCCATTATGAGTCTAATGGAGCTAAGGGGGTCCCAGGGTGTGGCCCGTTTGGACCCCAGAGCCATAATTGGCAGGAATAATGTTGGTGACCACTTGCTGTTGCTACATGCTAAATATCTAAGCTCTGTGGGCTGTGGTTTCAGAGAAGGAGATTTTTGAAGCTTTTTTCCATTATGAGTCTATGGGAGTGAAGGGGCCCCGGGGCGTGGCCCATTTGGAACCCAGGGGCATGATTGGCAGGAATTATGTAGGTGACCAATTGCTGTTGCTACATGCTAAATATCTAAACTATGGGGCCTGTGGTTTCAGAGAAGAAGATTTTTGAATCTTTTTTTCCATTATGAGTCTATGGGAGCTAAGGGGCCCCGGGACGTGGCCCATTTGGACCCCAGGGGCATGATTGGCAGGATTTATGTAGGTGACCACTTGCCGTTGCTACATGCCAAATATCTAAGCTCTGGGCCCTGTGGTTTCAGAGAAGAAGATTTTTGAAGCTTTTTTCCATTATGAGTCTATAGGAGCTAAAGGGCCCCGGGTGTGGCCCGTTTGGACCCCAGGGGCATGATTGGCAGGAATTATGTAGGTGACCACTTGCAGTTGCTACATGCTATATATCTAAGCTCTGGGCCCTGTGGTTTCAGAGAAGAAGTTTTTGAAGCTTTTTTTTCCATTATGAGTCTATGGGAGCGAAGGGGCCCCGGGGCATTGCCCATTTGGAACCCAGGGGCATGATTGGCAGGAATTATGTAGGTGACCACTGGCCATTGCTACATGATTAATATCTAAGCTCTGTGCCCTGTGGTTTCAGAGAAGAAGATTTTTGAAGCTTTTTTTTTCCATTTTGACTCTTATGGGAGCTAAGGGGCCCCGGAGTGTGGCCAATTCGGACCCCAGGGGCATGATTGGCAGGAATTATGTAGGTGATCACTTGCTGTTGCTACATGCTAAATACCTAAGCTCTGTGCCCTGTGGTTTCAGAGAAGAAGATTTTTTAAGCTTTTTTTCCATTATGAGTCTATGGGAGCGAAGGGGCCCCCGGGGCATGGCCCATTTGGAACCCAGGGGCATGATTGGCAGGAATTATGAAGGTGACCACTTGCCGTTGCTACATGCTACATATCTAAGCTCTGGGCCCTGTGGTTTCAGAGAAGAAGATTTTTGAAGCATTATCTTTCCATTATGAGTCTATGGGAGCGAAGGGGCCCGGGGCATCGCCCATTTGGAACCCAGGGGCATGATTGGCAGGAATTATGTAGGTGACCACTGGCCCTTGCTACATGCTAAATATCTAAGCTCTGGGCCCTGTGATTTCAGAGAAGAAGATTTTTGAAGCTTTTTTTCCATTATGCCTCTATGGGAGCTAAAGGGCTCCGGGCTGTGGCCAATTTGGACCCCAGGGGCATGATTGGCAGGAATTATGTAGGGGACCACTTGCCGCTGCTACATGCTAAATACCTAAGCTCTGGGCCCTGTGGTTTCAGAGAAGAAGATTTTTGAAGCTTTTTTCCATTATGAGTCTATGGGAGCGAAGGGGCCCTGGGGTGTGGCCAATTTGGACCCCAGGGGCATGATTGGCAGGATTTATGTAGATAACCACTTGACATTGTTACAAGCTAAATATCTAAGCTCTGGGCCCAGTGGTTTCAGAGAAGAAGATATTTTAATTTTTTCCTATTGTAAGTCTATGGGAGCCATATGTTGCCATGGCAACCAGAATTCCAATCTGATCAGCCCAAAAACCTTATGCAGCCTTTCCCCCTACCTGATGATGCTTTTCATGAAATTTGATCAAGATTGACCGTGGGGTATTAAAGATATACTTATTTGAAATTGTTTACGGACGGACGCACTGACGCACGGACGGACGCACGGACGGACGCACGCACGACGGACGACGGACAAAAAGTGATCACAAAAGCTCACCTTGTCACTACGTGACAGGTGAGCTAAAAATAGAAATTGGACATTATTGGACATTTGACTAGCTATTTCAAAAATGACTTTATTTCAGCTTGGGTTACCCCCCTTATACCACTGGCTCATTGTAAAAACAGACTAGGGGTTAGGAGCTAGTAGCCCCTAGTATGAAATAGCCCCCAAACCTGTCCTGGACCAATGTTTTAGCCCCTAAACCCTCAATGTTGGCACAGACAGACATTCTAACATGTCAGGTTTTTGGGCTATTTCTTTTGTTATTTTCTTTTATTTGGCTTAGGGGCTAAACTCCTAAACCTTTTGTTTATGGAATAAATCTATTATTTTCCAATCATTTTCTATTGTTATCCAATCCTGACACTAACCCCTTAACCCGACATGTTTGTCCGGACAGACAGATGGAAACTTGTAGCCTATATCTTCCTGCTAAAGGAGTTGTGACAAAAAGTCAATCTTCAAAATATAATCAAATCTTTGGTCAATTGCAATAATACATGTATATAGATCCAAGTTAGACCACATTTCATTGATGTGTTCATGAGATTGGGTGCAGACAAGCCATCTTTGGCCCAAGATTGACAGTTTTTGGGGGCCTGTGCCCTTGAAGATAAGGTCATGGTCATCAAAACCTAATGGCTAGTGATGTAACCATGGGAATTTGGTCAGAATCAATCAGGTTCAGGAGATACAGTGCTACAAACAGACTACAACCTAAAACATTGAACATAGCCATTTCTGTCTTGTAACAAGACAGAAATGGCTATGTTCAATGTTTAAGGGGTTATAACTCAAAAAGTAGGAAAATCAGACTTATGGTTCATATGTTCTGCACATCTTCTCAAGGTGCTCTACATGTTTGTGAAGTTTCGTGAAAAAATCTCAAATGGTATAAGAGTTAAGAAGCTGATACAAAACTGAAACAGCTATATATTCAAAGTTCAAAGGTTAAGAACTCCAAAAGTAGGAAAATCAGAGTTACAGTTCATATGCATGTCATCTCATGGTGCTCTACATATCTGTGAAGTTTCATGGAGCTCTGCATATCTGCAAAAGTTTCATGGAAATATCTCAAATAGTATCGAAGTTATGGAGCGGACAAGAAACTATAATAACAAGATGTGTTTGTGAAACACTGATGCCCCCGGACAGCGCATGTTAAATATGAAAGCAGTATCACTAAGCAATCAAAAGGTATGGCCAACGTTAGAAAAGTAGGTCAAGGTCACAAGGTCAAAAATTATGGAATCGTTGGGAAGGTCTTGTGACATAGAATGCACATGTGAAATATGAAAGCCCTATCACTTACCAATCGAAAGTTATGGCCAATGTTAAAGTTTTTAAAAAGTAGGTCAAACATCAAGGTCAAGGTCATGAGGTAAAAAATTATGGTACCTCTGGAAAGGGCTTATGAAAAATAATGCACATGTGAAATATGAAAGCCTTATAACTTACCAATCGAAAGTTATGGACTATGTTAAAGTTTTTAAAAAGTAGGTCAAACGTCAAGGTCAAGGTCAAAAATTATGGTACCACTAGAAAGGGCTTGTGATAAGGAATGCACATGTGAAATATGATAGCCGTACCACTAACCAATCTAAAGTTATGGCCAATGTTAAAGTTTATAAAAGGGAGGTCAAAAGTAGGTCAAATGTCAAGGTCAAGGCAACGAGGTCAAAATTTTTGGTACCTCTTGAAAGGTCTTGTGACAAGGAATGCACATGTGAAATATCAAAGCCCTACCAGTTACCATTCAAAAGTTATGCCCAATATTAAGGTTTTTGCGGACAAACAGAGAAACAGACGGACAGACAGAGAGAACAAAAACTATATGCCCCCGAATCTTTGATTCCAGGTGCATAGAAATGGCTATGTTCAATGTTCAAAGGGCAACAACTCCAAAAGTAGGAGAGTTACGGTTCATATGCTCTGCATGTCGTCTCATACCTGTAGCTTTGTGAAAATTTCTCAAACAGTATCAGAGTTATGGAGTGGACACTAATGGACTGACGAATGGACGGAAGTATGGATGGACACTCAAAACTTGGGAGGGTATAACATAATACCCCACCATTTTTTGAATGGCAGGGCAGAAAAAGTTCGGTGACAGGGAACATAATATTTGTACTTTTTTTTTAAGTTAAATAAGAAAATTGTTGTAAATGTTTGTGATATATACATCACATAGACACATGTCTATTTGTAGGATTATTAAATTTAGATATATAGTATTTCTATTACACCACAACCTCTTTATAACACTATTAATGGGGTCCAAAGCAGAAACTGTGTTAATTAAAACAACCATGTTATATCAAAACAAAAGAAACGTGCCTCCGTGGCCTAGTGGTTAAGAGCACTGACTCTTGATCATTAGGTCTCTCACCGCTGTGGTTCGAGCCTCACTCGGATCACGTGAGACGCCAAGTTCTGCAACGGAAGGTCAGGTGGTTTTTCTCTGGGTACTCCGGTTTTCGCCCACCTCTGATTATCGATCAGCTCGATATTAGTTAAATAATCTTGAAAGCCGTATAACCAAGACCAAAATCAAAACAAAAGTGTATAGATTATATAGGAAATGACCATTTTTAGGATCCATTTTGAAACTGTGTTACATCAAACCATGTTATAACTAACAGTGTTATAATGGGGTTGTGGTGTCTTTACATAATTGTACAGTTATTTGCTTCTCCCATACAGCTGTAAAATGGAGTTACAAGATTCTGTAAATTACAAGATTCTGTTTTTGTTTGTTTGTAATGGAGTTTAACGACCCAGTCAACACTATTTTAGGTCATTTTTGAGCCAGTCAGTTTACCTATCTGCACTTTCCTGGGTAGGCTTATATGTAAGCGGTTAACCAGTACAGTGCACATTCTTTCGCCAGAAACTGACAACTGCCCTTCTTGAATCAGCAGAAGGGAGAGAATGACCGCAGAAAAGATTTCAGGATTAATCTCCGCTAAAGAATGTTGCCGACCCCAGCAGGTATCAAACCCGCATCCTCCTGATCACCAGTCAGACACAAATACGACTGAGCTACTGTGGTCTGCCATCCACAGTCTATTTGAACTGATTAAAGTTACTAGAATTGTAAAGAGTTGTGGTGTATTTACATAATTTTATCATATGACGTCGCGTCTGAGAGTGCAATAACGCCATGTAATAAATTCGATAATCCACTAGTGGATTAAATATGCAAATTAGTTAGAAACACCCCGTAACGTTACATGTATGACGTCATTTACGACGTCAAGTTTACTAATGGCGGAAAAGTGACATTTTTATAAAACAAGAGAACCCAGAGGGCCCTGAATCGCTCACCTGAGAATCAGTGTCTCTAGTACATTCTTGGCTCAAGGGCGATACTAGGTGAAGCTTCATACCAAATATCAAAGACCTGAGTCTTGTGGTTTCAGAGAAGAAGATTTTTAAATATTTTCCCTATATAAGCCTATGAAAAACCAATGGGCCCCAGGGATGGGGGCATTTTTGGCCCCAGGGCTATAATTTGAACAATCTTGGTAGAGGTCCACTAGATGAAGCTTCACACCAAATATCAAAGACATGAGCCTTGTGGTTTCAGAGAAGAAGATTTTTAAAGATTTTCCCTATATAAGCCTGTGTTAAACCAAAGGCCCCCAAGGCGGGGGCAGTTTTGGCTCCGGGCCTTTGAACAATCTTGGTAGAGGTCCACTAGGTGAAGCTTCACACCAAATATCAAAGACCTGGGCCTTGTGGTTTCAGAGAAGAAGATTTTTAAAGATTTTCTCGTATAAGCCTATGTAAAACAAAAGACCCCCGGGGAGGGGGCATTTTTGGCCCTAGGGCTATAATTTGAACAATTTTGGTAGAGGTCCACTAGGTGAAACTTCACACCAAATATCAAAGACCTGGGCCTTGTGGTTTCAGAGAAGAAGAATTTTAAAGACTTTCCCTATACAAGCCTATGTAAACCCAAAGGCCACCGGGGCGGGGGCATTTCTGGCCCAAGGGCCATAATTTGAACAATCTTGGTAGAGGTCCACCAGATGAAGCTTCATACCAAATATTAAAGACCTGGGCCTTTCGATTTCAGAGAAGAATTTTTTAAAGATTTTCCCTATATAAGCCTATGTAAAACCAAAGGCCCCTGGGGCGGGGGCATTTTTAGCCCCCAGGGCTATAATTTGAACAATCTTTGTAGAGGTCCACTAGATGAAGCTTCACACTAAATATCAAAGATCTGAGCCTTGCAGTTTCAGAGAAGAAGATTTTTAAAGATTTTCCCTGTAAAAGCCTGTGTAAAACCAAAGGCCCCCGGGGCGGGGGCATTTTTGGCCCTAGGGCTATAATTTGAACAATCTTGGTAGAGGTCCACTAGGTGAAGCTTCACACCAAATATCAAAGACCTGGGCCTTGTGGTTTCATAGAAGAAGATTTTTCAAGATTTTCCCTATATAAGCCTATGTAAACCCAAAGGCCCCCGGGGCAGGGGCATTTCTGGCCCAAGGGCCATAATTTGAACAAACTTGGTAGAGGTCCACTAGATGAAGCTTCATACCAAATATCGAAGACCTGGGTCTTTCGGTTTCAGAGAAGAAGATTTTTAAAGTTTACATTTTAAAAATCTATTTTTAGCTCCTGTGACCTAGATATGCAATGGACTGGAACCATTTGAACAACTTTGAAAGGGGACCACCTAAGGATCATTCCTGTGAAGTTTGGTTAAAATCCGATCAGTGGTTTAGGAGGAGATGTCATTTGAAGAAAAAGTTTACGCACGCACACACGCACATACGCACACACGCACGACGGACGCCGGACAAAAAGTGATCCCAAAAGCTCACCTCGTCACTACGTGACAGGTGAGCTAACAATCATGAATAAAAAGCGTTTAAATGTCATATGATAAATAGAATCTTGTATTCGTGTTCATGTATTATTGAATTTATTAAACTCATTGAAGAAAAGGGATAAAATGCTCGGCAAAGCCTCGCATTTAATCCCTTTTCCTCAACTCATTTAATAAATTCAATAATACATGAGCACTCATGTAAGATCCTCTATATACATAATTTGCTTCTCCTGTACAGCTGTAAAATGAAGTTACAAGATTCTGTAATCTGCCTAACGACTGCAGCCTGACATAAGCCTAAACCTGAATGATTCATTTTATGGAAAGTTGATTTTTAAAATCAAGTTTCTATGTCATTACATTTCTACTTCCGGTACTGGACCGCGTTACTCCACTTCCGCTGTTCGTTCGCTGCATAAAATAGTTCAAAGGAATGCTTGAAAATTAACTTTGCAGGCATAGAGCGTCTTTCAAAATATTTCATATACGGATTGAATATAAATTGGCACAGAAAGACGAATTCTGAAAAGAAAACAATACTCTGGGACTATTTTCCTACATGCTTTCCGATGATATTTATGTAACTGGTTTGAGATTTTACTCTTTTATCCCTGAGTTTCTGAACAGGACTCTTCTAGCTTTAAATATATTCTTATAGAAAGGGATTTCTGATTAGTTCACTGACATGCTGGCAAACAGTGTACATGTAGATTCTGGCGAGACGTGCTAGCTACGTGCCTTCTTATCAGGATCTGCCAGTTTGCATAGATACAGTGTATTTCTACCTCGGCGTCTGCACCGGTCTACAGGGTTAAAAGGGTTAGATCGCTTCTCCGTGATTATCAATGACCAACTAAACAACCCGTTACTGACCGACATTGATCAGATATTCACCTGCTTTCGGGAGCTCTAATTATAAAACATGTGTTGTAAGCTGTGAGTTTTAAATCAAGTTCCGTACTTTAAGTAAATAGTGAAGACACCGATCAGACGCTAAATTTTGTGGCCTCTAATCTGTGTTAATTGTTTCCAAATGTCCCAATATTGAAACAATTGGCATTTATGGGTTAAAGTACAAGTTGGAATAAACATATTTTAAGTTTGCTGAACGCGGCGTCTGATAAGGGTTATAATGTCTAAATCAAATGGTTTAAAAATGATCTTTTTTTTGTCAAGTTATTCCCCTTTTGATGTCCCAGCGCCCGAAGGAACATCGCTCCAAGAGGCTGCACAACGTATGCGTATCGTATCAATGCGACGTTGATGCGACGTTGCTAAGACGTCATGTGCCCGCCAGGAGAATTTCTCTGTAAGATTATTTGCAGATGGGACAATCACAGAATGTACCGAGCTAATTTAGAAATTTATGGTTTTACCATGAAGAAATTAGCAGACACGTTTTCTTTCTTCTTTTTTTTTTTTCTTCGTGGGGGTAGTTGGGTGAGGCAAAGGTGATGTGTATTTTGTGTCACTGGGGAGTCCAGCTGATAATGACTTAGAGTTAGGCAAGGCCTGCTGTCCTTGCAGCAGGTAACGGTAGAGTGGGGGTTGTTGTTATTTCTTCTGTTTCTACACTTCCGTTCATTTTCCCCTTTCTCCTATGTCCCTCACTTTTATCTCCTCTACTATATCTATCTCTTTTCTCCCTTTCTCTTGAAGACAAAAATGATCCACAAGGGTTGACCTGTCGTTAAACTCAAAACAATCGATGAATCTTTTTTTTTTTCTTCGTCGAATTTTAACCCTCTGGGACCTTGTCAACAAAATATCTAGATAACTGCTTGATCTACGACTGACATTGTTATCATAAAAATCAACTTTCCTCAGTACTTTCAGTACTTTGATTCATATACTTACCATCTTTCTACATGGAGATTTGAGAAGGTTAAAATAGCTGCCTCCCTGGTGAAAAGTTTGAAACCACACTGGGTATCCCTGATACCTTTAACACATAGGAACCAGACCAGATAGTGAAATCCATGCATCAAAAAAGTTCTAAACATAGTTCTCTGAAACAGATAAACAAATACAGCAAAATTCCTATATTAAGACCACCCTTGGGAATGTTCAAAAGTGGTCTCTAAGACCACTTTTGAACAGTTCCAAAGGTGGTCCATGACCAGAGGACACTGTATGCAGAAAACTCAATGAAAGAATAACTGCAACCTACTAAATAAGCTTTTTAAAGCAGAATTTATCTGAATTTTAGGTGGTCTTAATAGCAGAATTTCACTGTATTATGCAGAACAATGGCTATAAAAGAGTGCTACAATGACTGCCTTCATATCACAGAAGTAACAAATAATTTATCAGAAGAAAATTCTTTATTCAATTTTTTTTTCCATTTCAAACTCAGATTGTGGGCGCTAGTTAGTGCGTCACTGGGGCATCCAAATGATATTGGCCTACAGTCGGACAAGGCCTGCTTTCCTTGCAGCAGGTAAGGGTAGAGGGGGGATGTTGTTGTGTATTCTGTTTCTACGCTCTGATTCATTTGCTTCTTCTTCTGTGTTCCTCATATTCATCTCCTCTATTATCTCTTCTATCTCTTTTCTCCCTTTCTCTGGATGACAACAAAAATGGACCCACAAGGCTTGATGTGTCATTAAACCCAAAACAATCAATCAATCAGTGGTAAAAACTGTCTCAATGAGGAAGTCCAAACTACAGTCGAACTTCAATGGCTCGAAAACCTTTGGGACCTCGAAAATCTGTTCGAGACTGGGGTAGTTCGAGCCACGGAGATTACTGTCAGGAGGCATAACAAGATACTTTTAGACATCTTTTCGGTGTTCTATAATGAAAATGTATGCTGTGTGTACTTATTAGAATCGCCTCATCGAGGCGATTCTAATGAGTACACACAGCATACATTTGCAAGATAAAAGACTAAAATATCCATAATTATCCCCCACTATTTCTTATGTACAGGATTTCGCTAGGGGCTCAAGAATGGGTTCGACACATCCATGGTAAACGAGCAATCGGTGTTCGAGCCATCGAAGTTCTACTGTAGTATCCATTATCTATGCATCTGACCATAAATCAGGAAAACAATGTATACCCCTTTAAACTCCAGTTTTTTTATATACCGTATATAAAATGGGGTTTATAGGGGTATTCATTACATGGACTTGATTATCTGAAGATCAAATGGATAACACACTAACATACCCAAATGAATTATTTTTTGGTTGATATTTCTCTGATGAAAATTGTGATTTTCTTCTCTTCTTCTCCTTCGAACATGGATTTTTGATGATCAATAAACTACTATACCTCAGTTGAACTTTTATGGCTTATGCACTGATGGAATTATGGAAATTTGTTTGAGACAGGAGTATTATAATGTTATAAATCAAGTAATTTCGTATTGGCCCAGGTACAGGTCAGAGGTCTGCTGTATTGGCACGAGGCCGAAGGCCGAGGCCAATACAGCTGACCGAGGACCTGTAACTGGGCCAATACGAAATTACTTGATTAATGACAATTTTATTAATTGACGCAATTAAAAACATGATTTATGATTTTTGAATATTGATTGACTTTGTGTAATATAGGATAATCAATTAATAATTTACTATAATGATCCTAAGTGTTGTGACAGATAGGCCTAAGCAAAGAGTGCAGACCCAAATCAAGACTGTCTGCTATGTGTCTACACTACTTGCCATTCCGTCTGCCCCTTTTGGACTCCTTGCCTGAACAAGGAACAAATTTGTTCAAATTTTAGGACAATTACAGCAAGTCCTCAAGGTGTGGAAATTTTTTTTTTTGGGGGGGGGGGGGGGGTTTGGGGGGGGGGGGTTTGGTTTTATGGCCTTTTCAAGATTATTTCACTCATATCAAGCCGATTGTTAATCAGAGGTGGGCAAAAACCGGAGTACCTGGAGAAAAACCACCTGACCTTCCGTTGCAGAACTTGGCATCTCACATGTGACCCGAGCGAGGCTCGAACCACAGCGGTGAGAGATCTAATGATTAAGAGTCAGCGCTCTTAACCACTAGGCCATGGAGGCCCGTTCAGGCCAGGAGAAAAATGTGAATAATTTAAGTATATTTTTGTATTCCACAGGGAACTTTTCCAATTTAATCCTAATTCAATATTTCTGTCATAGGTCATTGGGTTGGGCATGAGAGCAGTTTTGTAGTCTTGGGACCTGAGCAGCTGCATAGTCTGAAGGGGTCTGTCAATGCGTAAATTTATGCATATAGTGATGTGTGTGTGTGTGTGAATTCGGGTTTAACGTCGCTTTCAACAATTTTTCAGTCATATCACGACGGTGTGTGGTTGCGACAGGGAGCTCAATGCTCACTTTTATAGTGCTGCCTCACTGAAGTATCATGTCCCAGACACATTACATGATACCACACCCAGTCACATTATCCTGACACTGGGTCGACCAGTCCTAGCTCTACCCCGTAAATCTGAGTGCCAAGCGAGGAGCAGCTAGTACCATGTTTTACGACTTTGGTATGTCACGGCCCGGGATCGAACCCGTGACCTCCCGTTCCCCGGAGCGGACACTCTACCAACTGAGCTATCGGGACCGGTATGCATATAGTGAAATTCCTCTATTAAAGGCATAGGCTACGAAATACTTCCTACATTGAAAAT
The DNA here is from genome assembly GCA_963580285.1 of Lucinisca nassula. NCBI lineage: Eukaryota > Metazoa > Mollusca > Bivalvia > Lucinida > Lucinidae > Lucinisca > Lucinisca nassula. The sequence goes on from OY757015.1 coordinate 105,117,593, forward strand.
TGTTTAAGAGTCTGTATATGTTCAGTATCATATACTGGCTCACCACATTTGAAATAAAGACCTTATGTCACCGTGCTGAATCTTAAGTAATCTGAACAAAAAGGAAATCACCCCAAACTGTTTTCCCAGAAATATCAGAAAACAATCATGTTCGTAAAAAGCATGTCAAAAATGACTCTTACCTAGTTTTTAAACATTTATTTCAGTCAGAATGATATATTAAAAGATACTACTGCCTAATTTTAGCCATTTTTCAAGCTCAGAATTTTTTTTGGCAAAACCAATTTTGTCATCAACCAAAATATCTTTAAAAGTAATTCATTGTCTGCAATATTTTGGACCATACAGAAAAATGCTACATTGAAATTTTCATAAAACAAGGTTTTTTCTCTAGAGGATGTTTTCAGAGAAAAGAAAATTAAAAGAAAACTAGGGGTTACCATGCTAATTTCTGTTTTATTAAACAAACCGTTCCCCTACCCCCAGCTGAAATACATGGTAAAAATACATATAAATTCTATGAAAAGATGGTGAATCACACACAGATAACTTGGATTTTACTTGTAAATAGCAGCTGGCCATTAAATGCATTACAGCAAATCGTTTAAGTAAGTCTGTAACCATTTAGGTTGATCTGATCTTCAGTAAATGCCGAAAAATTAAAATTATCAAAAGTTGCAATGTTCCTGTTTTAGTGAAGTTTATAGCCAAGCTGAACATGTTTAATAATGAAATGGACCCAAAACAATATCTGTTCCACAAATTTCAACCATTTTCTTACCCAAGAACGGTAAAGTGTTGGCTCTGTCATAACTTTCATTTTTGATGATCATACAAAAATGGTGAATTCGTAGCATTTGTCTTTAAGACCACCGAAAATTAAGACTAATTCTGCTTTAAAAGGCTTATTTTTAAGGGTACACTTAATCTTTCTTTGTGTTTTCTACCACTGTGTCCTCTGGTTCGGGACCACCTTTGGAACTGTTCAAAAGTGGTCGTAAAGACCACTTTTGAACAGTCCCAAAGGTGGTCTTTATATGGGAATTTTACTGTAATTTACTTCCTAAGCCTCTTCCAGCATACAGTGGATGCACTAATTGGGCTGTGCAGTAAGTATGCAGACTCCTCTTTTGCACTAGTGTCCCAGTCAACACTAGTTATGTCACACTGAGCAGGTCAGTTAACCTAACCACACTTCTTGGGCAGGCTAATACATCACAAAACACGCCTATACAAATACATTGTAACCTTAATCACAGAAAAAAATGAAAATTTTAAGATGAAAAATTGTGATATTTTTCTTATTTCTGCTCAAAATACAGATTGGGTACTCGTTAGAACAGCTTCGTTGAGGCTGTTCTAACGAATACTCACAATCTATATTTTAGAGCATAAATAAGAAAAATAAGGTTTACCGCTGTAAACCCCGTTTTTACTATATAGAAGTGGGGTTGGTGGGGAAAAAATTATATAGGCGTGGTTTTGTGATGACATAGGCGGTTTAGCAGTAAAATGTACTGAATCAGGAGAAGGAAAAGAATGACCGTAGAAATTTTGAAAAGATTTCATGATCAATCTCCACCAAGAAAGTTGCCAACCCTTGCAGGTATCGAACCTGCGACCTTCTGATGGTGAACCATTAACATTCGAGTCATTAAAAAGTCACTGTATTTATTTATATTGTTTGTTTGTATTAGAGTTCAAAGACCCAGTCAACACGATTTAGATCATTTTTGAGCCGGTCAGTTTACCTATCCACACTTTTCCTGGGCAGGCTTATCTGTAAGCAGTTAAACAGTACAGTGCACATTTTTTCACCAGAAACTGAAAGCTGTCCTTCTTGAATCAGCGGAAGAGAGAGAATGACTGTAGAAAAGATTTCATGATCACTCTCCACGAAAGGATGTTGTCCACCCCGGCAAGTATCGAACCCGCATCATCCTGATCACCAGTCATACGAGCATCTGACTGAGCTACCTAGGCTGGCGTGTTTATTTATTGGTTTAATTATTTAATTTATGAAAAGACCTTAAGCAAACATCTAATATTTTCCTGCATATTTCTTTCATTTTCTTTTCTGATTTATTTCTATTTTCAAGAACCATTAATTGTGAATTGAATTGAAATAAATTTTGCTTAAGGGGAATGGGAACACCTGGCACATTTTTCCTAAATTTTTCAAAGGGAGACAACTTCCGGAAGTTCTTGTTCACTTTTCTATGTTTCTATAAACATGTTCCTCCCTGCAAAAAGGGTCTACTCTTAAAGGAAAGAATTTGCTCCTCAGGAGCAAATTCTTTCCTTTAAGAGTTGACCCCTATTGATGTGGGAGACAAAAATACTTTTGCAGGAGTTGCCTCCCCTGAAGTTTGGTTCCATTCCCCTAAACAGTTAACAAAGATAATCATGATTAAAACATCTGAGTATCAGATAGCTGCAAACACCAGTTCACACCAACTGCACTGGGAAAAATTAAATTTAATTAATTAAATTTTCACAATTCTCCTAACTCCATTTTATCAACCCTTTTTGGATGGAAACCCTGTAATGGGTTCAATGGCAAGCAATGCAGGGTCAAGATTAGATGACGTGACATACAACATCTGATCAGGGCCTACACTTCTTTGCTTCTGTTTTGTAAAACAATTTGAAGAAATAACTAAAGTAAAGCATGACAGCCCTAAATTTTGAAATGGACGAAGGCTACATATAAATTCATATTGAGGATGCTTCTATGCAGTTAAACAAGAGGACCATGTTGGTCCTATATCACTCATGTGAGCTAAGAGATTTACATGTGGGTCCCTGGGCAGGGCAATTTTTGGCCCCAGGTCTATAATTTGAACGATCTTGAGAGAAGTCAGCTGAATGAAGCTTAATACCAAATATCAAAGATCTGGGTCTTCTGGTTTCAGATAAGAAAAGCTTCCCTTTATTAGTCCATGTAAAACCAGTGGGCCCTGGGATGGGGCCTTTTTTGGTCCCAGGGCTATAATTTGAACAACCATGGTAAAGGTCCACTAGATGAAGCTTCATACCAAATATCAAAGATCTGGCCCTCTGGTTTCAGACAGGAAGATTTTCAAAGGTTTTCCCTATGTTAGTCAAAATATATATGTTAGTCAAAATATAAAGCCAGTGGGCCACGGGGTGTGGCTATTTTTGGCGCAAGGACTATACTTTGATCAATCTTGGTAGAGGTCCACTAGATGAAGGTTCTTATAAAATATGAAGACCTGGGTTTCAGACCAGAAGATTTTTAAAAGGTTTTCCCTATATATGTCTATGTAAAATGAGTGGGCCTGAGGTGGGGCCATTTTTTTATCCAAGGGCTATAATTTGAACAATCTTGGTAGGGGTCCACTAGAATAAGCTTCATAACAAATATCAAACATCTGAGCCTTCTGGTTTCAGATAAGAAGATTTTTAAAGGTTTTCTCTAAATAAGTCCATATAAATCCGGTGGGCCTCACCCAGAGGCCAATTTTGACCCAAGGGCTATGATTTGAACAATCTTGGTAGAGGTTCACTAGATGAAGATTCAAACCAAATATCAAACACCTAGGCTTTCTGGTTTCAGATAAGAAGATATTTTTAAGGTTATGTATATGTGGGCCTCGAGGCAGTGCCATTTTTGGCCCAAGGGGGCTATAAATTGAATAATCTTGGTAGATGTCCACTAGATGAAGATTCATACCAAATATCAAACACCTGGGATTTCTGGTTTCAGACAAGAAGATCTTATTAAGGTTATGTATATGTGGGCCTCGAGGCAGTGCCATTTTTGGCCCAAGGGTTATAATTTTAACATTCTTTGTAGGGAACCACTGGATGAAGCTTCATGTCAAATATCAAAGACTTGGGCCTTCAAGTTTCAGACAAGAGGATTCTACAAGGCTTTCCCCATATAAGCTTATGTTTAACCAGTTGGCCCCAGTGCGGAGCCATTTTTGGTCCAAGGGCTATAATTTGAACAATCTTGATAGAGGTCCACTGGATGAAGCTTCATACCAAATATCAAAGTCCTGGGCCTTCTGATTTCAGACAAAAAGATTTTTAGAGGTTTTTTTTCTTCTTATTTTCCCCTTTTCATTGCCATGGCAACCAGTGTTCTGCATAATTTGAAATTCTTCGAGCAACTTTGAGAGAGGACACCCAAAGATCATTTCTGCAAAGTCTGGCGAAAATCTGTTCAGAGGTTTGGGAGGAAATGTGGTTTAAACTAGAATTTGTTTTTCTACAAAAACACAGATGTCTCCCCCGTTTTTGACTGCTAAGTATAACCTTGACATTGGAGGTATTGAGCTGGGTCTTGTGTGCACCACATCATCTAATGAAGATGAACATTTCTGCATAGTAACTTTAAAAATGTTCATAGAAAAATAAAAAAATTATTGGCCGTAAACAAAAAAAGCACTTTTTTACCTTTGACCTCTAAGTATGGCCTTGACCTTTGCGGTACAACACATCGTCTCATGATGGTTAACATTTCTGCCAAGTAATTTCATAATCCATCAAAGAATAAGGAAGTTATTGACTGTCCTTTTTTTTACCTTTGACCTCTAGGTATGACCTTGACATTGGAGGTATGGACCTAGGTCTTGCACATGACTCACGGTCCAACTTTCAAGCCTCTAGCTCCAATAGTTTTTGAGATATCTTGCTGACAAGATTTTATTAAAAAAAAATTCAAAGGGCAATAACTATTGAAAGGGGCATAATCCGGATGAGAAAAAAAATACGCATCAGCTTATTTTCCATTAGGAATGCATTTATGAAATTTCCAAACCATAGCATACACAGTTCTAAAGTTCTGCTATGCATCACTTTTAGCATTCATTACAATGGGCACAAATTACCAAAATGACAAAGGGCCATAACTCGCAAAGTATTTTTCGGAATTTTGTCAAAAGTTAATCAGTTCATATATTCATCACCACCAATATACTCAACAACTTTCAAGGGTCTAGCTCCAATAGTGTTTGAGATATTTTGCTGACAAGATTTTACTAAAGAAATTTCAAAGGGCAATAACTCTTGAAAGGGGCATAATCCGGACGAGAAAAAAAATACGCATCAGCTAATTTTTCATGAGGAATCCATATATGAAATTTCAAAACCCTAGCATACACGGTTCTAAAGTTATGCTATGCATCACTTTTAGCATACATTACAATGGGCACAAATTACCAAAATGACAAAGGGCCATAACTCACAAAGTATTTTTTGGAATTTTGTCAAAAGTTAATCAGTTCATCTACTCATCACCACCAATATATTCACCAACTTTCAAGCCTCTAGCTCCAATAGTTTTTGAGATATCTTGCTGACAAGATTTTATTAAAAAAATTTCACAGGGCAATAACTCTTGAATGGGGCATAATCCGGACAAGAAAAAAAAATACGCATCAGCTTATTTTCCATCAGAAATGCATATATGAAATTTCAAAACTATAGCATACACGGTTCTAAAGTTATGCTATGCATCACTTTTAGCATACATTACAATGGGCACAAATTACCAAAATGACAAAGGGCCATAACTCACAAAGTATTTTTCTGAATTTTGTCATAAGTTAACCAGTTCATCTACTCATCACAATCAATATATTCACCAACCTTCAAGGCTCTAGCTCCAATAGTTTTTGAGATATCTTGCTGACAAGATTTTATTAAAAAAAAAAATTCAAAGGGCAATAACTCTTGAAGGGGGCATTATCCGGACGAGAAAAAAAATATGCGCAAGCTAATTTTCCATGAGGAATCCATATATGAAATTTTAAAACCCTAGCATACACGGTTCTTTAGTTATGCTATGCATCAAAAGCGTAAATGACGGACGAACGGACGAACGAACCAGAACCAATATGCCCCTCCAACTTTTTCAAAGTTGGGGGAATAATAAGAAGGTTATTGACAGAACACAAAAAAGGCCCTTTTTTTTACTTTAACCTCTATGTATGACCTTGACCTTTCAGGTATTAAACTGGGTCATGCGTGCAACACATCATCTCATGGTGGTTAACATTTCTGCCTAGCAATTTCAAAATCCATCTAAAAATAAGAAAGTTATTGACCGAACACGAAAAAAGGCCCCTTTTTTACCTTTGACTTCTGTGTATGACCTTGACATTTTAGGTACCAAACTGAATCATGCATGCAACACATCGTCCCATGATAGTTAACATGTTTGCCGAGTAACTTCAAATTCTATTTAAAAATAGGCAAGTAATTGACAAAACCCGAAAAAAGGCCCCTTTTTTACCTTTGACCTCTTAAGTATGACCTTGACCTTTGAGGTACCAACCTGGGTCATGCGCGCAACACATCGCCTTATATTGGTTCACATTTCTGCCATGTGATTTCAAAATCCATCTCAAAATAAGAAAGTTATTGACCAAATACGAAAAAAAGGCCCACTTTTTTACCTTTGACCTCTAAGTATGACCTTGACCTTTGAGGTACCGACCTGCCTCATGTGCACCACACATCGTCTCATGATTGTTAATAATTATGCTAATTAATTTTAAAATCCATCTCAAAATTAGAAAGTTATTGACGAAATACGAAAAAAAAGGCCCCTTTTTTTACCTTTGACCTCTAAGTATGACCTTGACCTTTGAGGAACCGACCTGCCTCATGCACACCACACATTGTCTTATGGGTGTTAATAATTATGCCAAGTAATTTTAAAATCCATCTCAAAATAAGAAAGTTATTGACCAAATACGAAAAAAGGCCCCTTTTTTTACCTTTGACCTCTAAGTATGACCTTGACCTTTGAGGTACCGACCTGCCTCATGCGCACCACACATCGTCTTATGGTTGTTAATATTTCTGCCAAGTAATTTTAAAATCAATCAAAAAATAAGAAAGTTATTGACCGGACAGGATTTGCCCATACATATATACATACCAACAAACTTCCAAGGGAGATAATTCAAAAAGTATAAATGCCAGAGTTATGGTTCTTGCGCACTGCACGTCGTCTAATGCTGATTAATGTTTCGTGAAGATAGCTCTAACGGTTTTCAAGTTACAGAGCGGACACAAATGTGTGACAGACAGACAGACGGACAGACAGACAGACGCCCGGGGGAAAAACAAAATGTCTCTCCGAAAAATTTTTTTGGGGGGGGAGACATAATTATCAAGACAATAATTCTAGTTGGTCACTGCAAATTTAAGCAGCACTGCTGCAATGAATTTCGGTCATGCTCAAAAAGTCAGAGCTCTAGTTGGTAACTCAGTTAAGGCACCACAGAAGTGCTGCAATAAATTGCTGCCATGCTCAACAAGACAGAACCCTAGTGGGTAACTGCAGTTAAGGCATCACAGTACTGCTGCAGTGTATCCCTTTCATGCTCAAGACAGTACTCTAGTTGATCACTGCAGTCAAGGTATCCCAGCATTGCTGCAATGAATTTCTGTCTTGCTCAACAAGACTGAGCTTCAGTGGTCTCTGCAGTTTAGTCATCTGACAGAGCACTGCTGTAATGTATTTCTGCCATGCTCAACAAGACATAGCTCTAGATGGTAACCACAGTTAAGGCATAAGAGCATGGCTGCTACAATGAATTTCTATCAAGCTAAACAAGACAGAACTCTAATTTGTCACTGCAGTTAAGGCATCACAGCACTGCTGGAATGAATTCCTCTTGTGCTAAAGACAGAGATCCAGTTGATCACTGCAGTTAAGGTGTCAAAGCAACTAAACAAGACAGGGCTCTAGTAAGGCATCAAAGCCATGGTATCAAAGCATTGCTGCTATGAACTCCTGCCATGCTTAACAAGACAGAACTCTAGCTGGGCAATGCGGTTGAGGCATCAAAGCATTGCTGCAATGAATTTTTGTCATGCTAAACAAGCCAAAGCTCAAGCTGGTTACTGCAGTTAAGGCATCACTGCACTGCTGAAGTGAATGTTTTTCATGCTAACAAGACAGAGTTATAGCTGGTCACTGCAAGTTAAGGCATCACTGGACTCCTACAATGAATTTCTGTAATGCTAAACAAGACAGAACAGTTTGTCACAGCAGTTCTAAAGGGCATCAAAGCATTGCTGTAGTGAATTTTCTACCATTCTCAGCAAGACAGAGCTCCAGTTGGTCATTTAGTTAAAGCATCACTACACTACCAGTAGGGCGGCATCTAAGGCCGTTGCTATGATTCTATTCGCAATCTGCTTCCGCCGGTTGGGACTATATTTTGTCAGAAAAAATAAGGAAGAAAATCACAAGAACTTCCCGTAATTTATAGGCCATTACATGTTGTTACGAGATGTAGATTGGAAAAAAACGAGAGACATTTAAAGAGAATCATCTTTTCTGAGGTCTACAGAAAAGGGTAGATAACTTGAGTGCTTAAACCGATTAAGCAGACGCCGCGAAACCATGACCCCTCAATTTATTGACGTCCCGTTACTTCGATACCCATGTCGGGAAAAAATGGCACAAAAAATGCTCCCCTCCAGATTTAGATAATTTTTCGCACATATGTCAAGGACATATCAGTCCGTCTTACGGACTGAGTGAGAGTTGTCTCGAGCGTGTTACATTAACAAAAACCGTGTTTAACTGAGAGTTAATTCTGCGCTGGGTTACGAAGGTTACGCATGCGCGTTTCGATATCTTATCAAGTCATTATTTGCTCGCATGATTCAGGATTACGGGGAGGGGGGGAGCATTGTTTAATGTTCTGTGCAGGCTGATGTGTTGAATTATTTTGGTAATCTACCCATACTTGGGAGAGAGAGAGAGAGATAGAGAGAGATAGAGAGAGAGAGACCCAGCCAGCAGAGCATGTCGGACCAACGTCGGGCCGACAGCGATACGATGTGTCTGTCCGGGCCCGACGTTGGCCCACTATTTTGTGCTAGGATGAGGAGAGAGAGAGAGAGAGAGAGAGAGAGAGAGAGAGACAGAGAGAGAGAGAGAGAGAGAGAGAGAGAGAGAGAGAGAGAGAGTGAGAGAGAATTAAAATTTAGGTTTACATATACGCGTAAGGAATGCACCATGAACCGAAAGAAATGACGATGGAGAGAGAGACCAATCTGTCAGTTGAAAAAAATCAGTAGAGTGCGGACTTTGATTTAGTCGATCAGATTTACTGACGTCATTTAATATGACGTAATTTAAAATGATTTCGTCACACCACACTGTCTACACAGATGTGTCATGCTTGTGTAAATATAGTGTTCATTCAGTGTATTGACAAATATTTTTGATATAAATTATAAACAAACATGGTTGAAAGGTGGAATATTCAGTGAAGAAGATGAGTATGATACCACAAGACTTGTATTCAACTCGCTTTTCATTCGATGTTATCGAATACAGGGGAATTCTGTGAGTTTCACTTAAATCTTTTAGCCAAACCTGCCATTTTTGAAAGAAAAAAATGGTTTTGTACACACGTTTCGACCGGAAGTGGGTAGAAAAAAATGGCACAAAAAAATGCTCCCTCGCCGATTTTGCCACAAATTTCAAGGTGAACAGATTAATATATGCCAGAATTGATGATATAGGTGAGAATAATCGTGAGGAATATTATAATAGTTTATTTTTGGGTTTCCCGATGGTACCGACATGGTTGAAAATTCGCCATTTTCAAACCCTTGGTCTGCCCACACAAAAATGCTAATTCTTGTTTTAGTCTTTATATTGAATACAGCAATATTTATATATATCGCTTTTATCTTTGTCAAAGCTAATAATTAAGCGACAATCACGTAATTTGATGTGAAAATAGTTAGTCGAATGGGAGCATCAAAATCGGAAGTAGTCCCATCGAATCGACGCACGAGAATTTTGTTTTTAAATCTACCTACGCTGGCCACTTTGATGCCCTACTGTTCTGACTGCATAAATTCTGGTCATGTTCAACAAGACAAAACGGTAGATGGTCATTGCAGTTTTGCTTCACATCAACATATTCCAATCAGTGGTACAGCTAAAAACACCAGATGAATGTCGAGGATCATCAGTACATATGTCATATAACAAGATGCATTCTACAAATAGTTTGAGATACATGTTATATTTTTAAATGCTTTATTTGTTTATTTAGTTAATTGGGATCTTAGTTTTTGAACAAATCAAAAAAGTAGGAGAAGTAGGAGTTTTTCTGGAAAAAGTAGGAACAAAGTAGGAAGAGACCAAAAAGGTAGGAAAAGTAGGAAAAAGTAGGACTACTTGAAAGCCTGCATGATGCATCAAACTGAGCTGCAAAGGCTGGCAGAATTCTTTTGTAATGAAATGAAATGAAATATACTACCCATTTACAATCAGCTGCAATATTCCATTCCTGGCACTGCTGTCAAATGTTTCTTTTCTATTTAAAGATCAAAGATATGAATAGCAATCAAAATAGAAGTGTTGCAATGATCAGGAATCGATGCAATTAACTTACATCTCCAATCAGAGACACCAAAAGGAAAGAAACGCAAACATTAAATAACTAGTCCCTAATAGAAACATCAATAGCAGAAAGCCAAAAGACCAGTTACTTTCCCACAAAATGGCGATGGGCCCTATCTATCTATCTATCTTCTTATACTGAGTCGGTCATATCTGGCCATTACCTCAGTTGATTGGGTGGCTAAATTTAGAATTTAGCTGAAAAAAAAAAAAAAAAAAAAAAAAAAAGAGAGGCACTGGATGCGTCCTTAAAACTATTTACAATCTGCATAACAGAGGTATCCTAAAACGCATACCTCTGAGACCCAATCTTACACTGTGCGGGCTTTGAACTCTTCTGCGGACTTGGCATTCACCGCAGAGGAGGGAAGACTATTCCATTGGGGAATAGTTCTAGGAAAAAACGAGTTCTTCAGGGCATCACTATAGGACTGGTATCTACGATATTGTGAGTCGTTTAATTTTGATGCCCTTGTTTGGGTCGACAGTGTTACAGGGGTCAAGTACCTATCTTTATCAATAGACACTGAATCAGAGTGTATCTTGTAGAAGAAGGTTAAAGAGGACTGCTCACGACGGGCCTCCAGGGACGGCCACTCTAGCTCATTAAGCATGTCACCGACGCTACTTCTATTTCGCCATCGCCTACAGGTCCATCGAGCAGCTGTCCTCTGCACCTTCTCCACCTGCTGAGTCTGAGTTTTAACATAGGGGTGCCAAATGGGTGATGCATATTCGAGTTGAGGGCGAACCAATGTTTTATATGCAACATCCTTTGTCTGCCTAGGTGCAAAAGCCAAGTTCCGTCTAAGGAATCCCAAAGTCCTAGTTGCTTTAGATGTAATCTCTGAGATATGTTGACCCCAATCAAGATCGTCAGTGATGGTGATACCAAGATATTTGGCGGATTGAACATGCTCCAAAACTTGCTGGTGAAGAGTATAGTCAAACTTAATTTGCTTGTCCGGAGGGTGTCGTGACACTCTCATTGAGTGACATTTGGCCACATTGAACTTCATTTGCCAATCGGCCTCCCACTGTGCAAGTTGATCCAGGTCATCTTGTAAAATAAGACAGTCAGAAGGAGAATATATGTTCCTATACAGGACACAATCATCAGCAAACAAACGGACCGATGACCTGATATTGTCGGGGAGATCATTAATGAAAACCAAGAAAAGGACCGGTCCAAGGACCGAACCTTGGGGGACTCCAGATAAAACAGGGACTGGATCAGACGCTTGGCCATCAAGTACAACTTGTTGTGAGCGCCCAGAGAGCCATGAGCTAATCCACCTATGCGTGGATCCTCTTATCCCATAGTACTCCAGTTTATGTAATAGCCTTCTGTGAGGTACCTTGTCAAAGGCCTTAGCAAAGTCCATGATGATCAAGTCAGTCTGTTTGTGGCCACGATTTATGGCCCCATCCAGATTGCTCACAATGTCATGGTAAAATTGAACAAGCTGCGTTTCGCAAGACCTTTGACTCCGGAAACCATGTTGACAGTCAGCAAGAATGCTTTCAAAGGCTAAGTGCTTGTTGATGTTGCTTACTAATATATGCTCCAAGGTTTTGCAACAGATGCATGTTAGCGACACTGGTCTATAATTTGCTGCATCATATTTTTCCCCCTTTTTATAGACCGGGGTTACATTTGCTTGTCGCCAGTCATCTGGTACAGTGCCCTGGGCAAGTGATTGATTGAAGATAAAGGCCAACACAGGAGATATTTCAGCACTACATTCCTTAAGTACCCTGGCATTCAGGTCATCGGGCCCAGATGCCTTATGTATCTTGAGCTTACCTAACAGTTTAGCGACCCCATTGGGGTCAACTGTTATGTCCCCCATAGAGGGGAACGAACTTGCACCTTTAGATGGTAGCTCACCATCAGTTTCACGCGTAAATGCTGATTGAAACTGTTTATTGCAAATATTAGCCTTATCGCGCGCATCTGTTTTTAGAATTCCATTTTCCCTTAGCGAAGTGATCCCAAACGCATCCTTTTTCAGGGACTTTACGAATGACCAAAACTTTTTAACTTTACCATTCTTTTGGGGACTATCGGGATCTATATTGTCATCTTCAAAGGTAAAGATGCTGGAAACATGCTTCCAATATGCATCTCTTATAACCTTTTGCACATGTGCTCTGAACCGTTTGTAATGGTTCTTAACGTCAGGGCTGCTAGACTTGCGAGCACGAAAATACATTCTATTCCGTCTTCTGATGAGATGCTTGATCGTGTTATCGATCCATGGTGCCCTATATTTTGTTTTGGTCATTTTAGTTGGTATAAACCTTTCCATTGCCGTGGTTAATTCGGACTTAAAACTGACCCACAGGTCATTAACTGACATGTGTGAGAGGTCAGAGGAAAGGAACGAATCCTTAAATCGCGCCATATGGTCTCGCAGACCATCCATATCCGCACGTTTGTAGAGAAAAACTTTACGCGGGACTTGTCTGATTCGTTTAGCTTTTATGTCATACTCAACAAGGACTATGTCATGATCAGCTTTGCCAATCGGGGGCATCCCCTTAACTCGGCTTACTGGGGATGGAGAATTTGTAAACAATAAATCAAGGGTCCTTTCTTGCCGGGTGGGTATGTTAACAACTTGGGCCAGGCAGTGTTCTTTTATTATATCCAAAAGTTGTTGCTGTGTCTGCCTTTTAGGCACCCCATGGGGCACCTGCATGCTGCACCATTCAATGTCACCACAATTAAAGTCTCCGCCAACCAAAATATGGGCATTTGCATTTGACATTATCCTAGACAAAGATGAATTAAAAGCCTCAAGATATTCTGGGTCAATCTGATCTGGTGGGCGATAAAAAGATCCAAGGTACAAAGTCCTACATCCAATGATGTTCAATTTACACCAAACTAGTTCACAGTTGGTGTCCAACTCCGGAGTTTCTGTACAGAGTAGGTCTCGCTTGAAAGCCACGAAGACACCTCCATGTGCATCCCCAACTCTGTCTTTCCGGATGGCCTCAAAGGATTCAGGGAAAATTTCCGAGTTTTTAATTTCTGGGGTTAACCAAGACTCATTGCCCAAAATGATGTCTGGTTTCGCCGAGTCGATAATTGTATGAAGTTCAGCCCTTTTATTCTTTATTGACTGACAATTCATGATCAATATTCTGAGGGGATGGTTAAGGACCGCCTTTTTGGTCTTTCGTTTAGCTTCTTTTGACTGCTGCACAATGGGCGATGAAGCTGCCGTGGGTGGGCCAATGTTGTCTGGTATCGGACTATCAGGCTCGGATAGGGTAGATAAAGGTTCAAAGTGGTTGTAGGTGTCTATAGAAGATGAGGTGTCAAACAGAGATGTGGAAAAGTTTGGCATTCCACATTTCAAACACTCCCATGCAACATTTTTATTCAATGATCTGTTGTAAAAACTATACATAGTTGATGACATGCCTTGACATCCTATGTGATACCAGACATTGCAGGTGTCGCAACAAATTCCCCGGTCTTCCCAACCAACACTTTTTTGACAGAGTCCACAAGGGAAGTGTGAACTGTCATTTCGGGAGTCTGGACCAGGATTTGATTCAACATCCCAAGCATTACCTATAACAACTGTAAATATATACAAGTAGAAAAGTTTATTTGAACCAGGAAACCCCTTCATTCTTAGAGATTTTTTTAAGATTGATATTGTACAAACATGGGGCAGATGAAATGCAAAGTTATGGTCGATTGCTGTTGTACCACGTGTGTCCGCATAAACTGGGTAGAAGTTAACTGGGATTTCCTGTAGGTCCTGTCCACTGCAACTAAGAAGAGATGCAAGTCTTGTTGCCAGCAACATGCAACATACTCCAAAAAGAAGGTCAAATGCAAAATGGCTCATTATTGTTGGTTTTCTGGTGACTCTTTGGTTACTGAAGGGCAATAAATATAAAGTGGTGTCTGGGAAAGTCTCCTCTGTTGGGCAATATCATCAAAAATCACATTTAAACTTAATTGTTTACCTTAATGTCAATCCGCCGCGAAACCGGAACTAGTTTTGTTTCGGTGCAAAAGTAAAAAATACCAAGCCAAATTATCCGGGATGTGTTAAATATGAAAAGTCGTAAAAACCTAACTAAACCTGCAAAATAAACAAGTAACTAAATATTTAAACAAAGTTAAGGAGAAAAAGTTAAAGGACTCATCCAGGGTATTCCTTAAATTCCAAAAATATCCAAAAATTGTTTCCCGGAAAACAGGAAGAATGCACTCGCGCGCATGCGCACCCAACCAGAGACAGAGAACAGTATAGTACCAACCAACATTACATAAGCCTTTAGGCTGGAACTGTCATAAAATCTGAGACTTGTTGCACCGGTGTGCAATTAAAGAGGGAAGCAAAGTTATCAACCGTGATTGGGTTTACTACCGTGCACGCAGTCTGTCATTAATATTTATGTTGTATCCAATCTTTTTATATCCAAGAATAATTTTACGAAATCGGGTACTGACATCATTGCAAGTATATATTTTTCTGAATTTATATACAAGTTTCTTTTATCTGATATATTTTAACCATCAAAAGGTTCACTGTACCAGATTAGTAGTACACCCACTTGTCATTGATGACCATTGATTGGTCAATGTACCACCAACAACAGTAAACATATTGTGTCATGATGATAATTGTTAATATATACATCAGGCTTTGTACTGTTTTGAGGTCTCACATGCGAAGTTGTCACACTACACGATAGGACATACATGATTGACTCGACTTCACAGTAATTTGTGACAACCGGTGCACATTCTTGCCATCAAAGACACAGAGGTAAATTGAAATCTTTTAATCTGACAATTAGGAAATCAATTGTATTCAGTTGCATGAAGAGGACCTTGCAGCTAAGGCTGACACGATTAATCGTATAATTGATTAATAGATCGATAAATTCTACAAAAATGATTATCATTTCTGATTTACTTTTAATCGATTACTTGATAGGTACAATTTACTACCCAAAGTTATGCCTAAAATTGCTGGATGAGTGGCAAACAGCGTAGACCCTGATGAGACGCCGCATTATGCGGCGTCTCATCTGGGTCTACACTGTTTGCTCAGGCCTGTCTGTTCAAATATACATATGGTGAAGTGAAACATATGGTAAGAGTCATGCTCAGACGGAAAGCCAGAGAGGTAGAAGGATGACAAAAAACCTTAGTGATTACTAATCGATTATCAATCGCAATGACATGACTGATAATCGATTATTTTTTCAGCTCCGATTAGCCAGCCCTACTTGCAGCTGATTGCAAATGGGTAGTATGTACCTGCTATGTGATGAAGAAATTGCTCTTTCTTAAGGGGAATGGGAACACCTGGCAGATTTTTCTGCCATTTTTCAAAGGGAGACAACTTTTGAGGCTTCCTGCTCGCTTTTCTATAAGCCCTGTCTCATTGAAAAAGGGGTCAACTCTTAAAGGAAAGAATTTGCTCCAGGGGAGCAAATTCTTTCTTTTAATAGTTGGCCCTTATTGACATGGAAGACAAAATACTTTTGCAGGAGTTGCCTCCCCTGAAGGTGTACCCATTCCCCTTAAAAGTGATTTACTGCAAAATTTTATTTTCAAGAAGGGAGAAGAAATTGCTGTCCGTCTGTCCAACCATGCACCTGTCTGTCTGATATATCTGTCTGTCTGCAAGTTAACATACCTTTGCTATAGACACCTCCTCTAAGTGGGCCCTGGAGCCACAAATAATAGCTAAATTGTCTGATTTCTTCACTGTTTTGACCATTGCACTCTCTAATTTGTCTAAAAAATCACTAAATTTACTGGCCCCGTCAGCATCAGCAAATAGCAGCTGTTTTCCTCTGGCGACAAACATACCCTGAAACATACATTTTTAATCATAATTCAGATGACCCTCTTTTGTTCCCCCAATTAGGTGATTCTAATGAGTACACACAGCGTACGTTTTCATTATAGAACACAAAAAAGATGTCTAAGAAAATTTTGTCATGCCTCCTGGCAGTAAGCCTCAGTAGCTCAAACTACCAATGTCTGGAACAGATTGTCAAGGTCCCAAATGTTTTTAATTTATTGAAATTTGACTGTAGATCGTGTTGTGCAAATCAGTTGACCTAGCCACACATTTCCTGCTGATACGGCTGATTTTACAGGAACAAATATGTTGAGGAAAGTAGACCCTTTTGGCAAGGACACAACAAAAATTCCGCCAAAGGCTGTGTCGCGCCAGTTGGGGTTCAAAGTCACTGAACCATGAAATATAGGTCAAGGTCGAACCTGGCTGCTTCCATTAAAGTTCACCTCCCTAGATGCAACTTTGTACCAAGTATCATAAATGAAGTTCTTATAATCCTTAAGAAATGGACTTGACCCTTAGGGTGAATGCTAGAGTTGACGCAATAGTTCACAAAGTCAGTTAACCATATATGTCACATATGGATGCTTGCGTTAAGGTTGCTATCTCTAGGTGCAAGTCAGTACCAAGTATCATAAATGATGCTCTAACAGTTGTTGAGAAATTGACTTGAACATTAGGGTGATTGCTAGGGTGGTGGCAATAGTTTCCAAAGTCAGTGAATCTCAAGGTCAAATTCACTTTCCTACCAGTCTTATAACACCACCTTTCCCTGTATTTCTTTAGTGTTACAACAATCACTCTGTCTGTACTGTGACTTTTTTTTTAATTCTCTAAACCTTTCTGTAACATGGCACTTTTGTCTTAAACATCTGAAACTAGACAATAAAGTGAGCATGTGCTCACTAATACCCCCGGCTACAGCCATCAGTAAAACTTGAGCCAAAGAAACATAGTCGAGTTCATACAACCGTCTTTTTTGCAGAAATGAAGAAAACTGTGAAAATTGTTCGTCTCAGAATTGTAAGTCTTAAAGTAGAAAAGCAAGAGTGATGGTTCATGTGTTCTGCATGTTGTCTCATGGTGTTAAACATTTGTGTGACGTTTCATGAAAATATGTCAAGCAGTTTAAAAGTTATGGAGCGGACACGAAGATGTTAACAGACACATAATTTACTATGTTCAAAGGGAAATAATTTATAATGTATGCAAACAAGAGTTATGGTACTTGTGTTCTGCCTGTCCTATTATCTTGTTTTACATTTGTTTGAAGATTCATGAAATTATCGCAAACGGTTTGAAAGTAACAGAGCAGACACAAGTGAATGGTAAAAATGGCCATTTTCAATATTCAAAGGGCAATAACTCTGAAAGTAGGAAAGCAAGAGTTATGGTTCATGTGTTCTGCACGTTGTCTCATGGTGTTTAACATTTGTGAAGTTTCATGAAAATATGTCAAGCAGTTTAAAAGTCATGGAGCAGACAAGAAAATGTTAACAGACAGACACACACACAGAAAAGACGAAAACTATATACCCCCATGGCATACTCCGTATGCTGGGGGTATAATAATAGGGCTCTAGGCTAGCCTAAGGCAGTCAATCAACTTACCAGTCTTATAGCACCACCTTTTCCTCTATTTTTCTCTAGTGTCAAAACTCGTACTTTGTCTGTACCATAACTTTTTGAATACTCTAAACCTTTCTGTAAGAAACATACAAAAAGATATAGCATGTTAAAAAATCTGACAATGAATTCCTTTGTTAAACCCTTTTTTTAAAGAAAAAAAAACGGGTATACAGGGATAAAACTTTTTTTTTATTTCTACTAAAAAACATATTTTATGGCATTACATGAAATGAACACCCCTCTAAACTCAACTTTATATAGAGAAAACTGGGGTTTATGGGGGTATACATTATTTTTCTTATTTCAGCTCCAAGACAGGTTGTGGGTACCCATTAGAACCGCCTCGATATGGCGGTTCTAACGAGCACCCACGACCTATGTTTGCTGTATAAATAAGAAAAATATCACAGATTTTCATCAGAAAAGTGGCCATATTGGAGATGTGAAAAAATGCTCTATATCGCACGGGTGTGTTATCGCAATGGTATTCATTAGAACCGACACACAGAGACAATTCTAATGAGTACCAGAGGAGGAGAAGCACTGAAAATGATCTTGGGATAATTTTTCTCATTGATAACATTATGATAACATGGCCAATCAAATGTATAAAAAATTTTACAACCAAAAGAAATTAAAGTTTCAGATAAAAATTCTGAGAGTTTTTATATTTCTGCTCAAAACATAGTTTGTGGGCACTTGTTAGAAATGCCTCCGTGAGGCGGTTCAAAAGAGTACTCACAATCTATGTTTTCTAGCAGAAATAAGAAAAATAATGTATATCCCTGTAAATATTAACTAAAAAAAGTGTCCATAGGACACGGATGCCCCCGCCAAATGCCATTCATGAAACAGTTTACTATATGGAACTAAATCAAGGGCAGATAATTCAAAAACCAAAACTGCAAGAGTTGTTTTCCTTGTTCATGACACATCATCTCAGTGTGATGAATGCACCTGTGAAGTTTTATGAATATATTCCATATGGTTTAGGAGTTATGGCCCAGACATGGTTTACTATATGGAACTACTATATGGAACTAAGTCAATGGCAGATAATTCAAAAACCAAAAATGCAAGAGTTGTCTTCCTTGTTCATGACACATCGTCCCAGTGGGATGAATGCACCTGTGAAGTTTCATGAATATATCCATACGGTTTAGGAGTTATGGCCCGGACACGGTTTACTATATGGAACTAAGTCAAGGGCAGATAATTCAAAAACCAAAAATGCAAGAGTTGTCTTCCTTGTTCATGACACATCGCTCAGTGTGATGAATGCACCTGTGAAGTTTCATGAATATATTCCATACGGTTTAGGGGTTATGGCCCGGACACGGTTTACTATATGGTACTAAGTCAAGGGCAGATTATTCAAAAACCCAAAAATGCATGAGTTGTCTTCCTTGTTCATGACACATCATCTCAGTGTGATGAATGCACCTGTGAAGTTTCATAAATATATTCCATATGGTTTAGGAGTTATGGCCCGGACACGATGTCGGGACGGACGAACGAATGAATGGATGGACAGGGGTAACACTTAATGCCCTTTCCACCATTCTTCAAATGGCGGGGGCATAAAAAGTGGGGTTTATGTGGGGGGGGCATGTTTTTCGTGATTAATCTGCATTTAGACACATTTTGTGTGTAGTTGTCTTGTCATTAGTAGGCAGTGGGAGGCTAAATTGCCTTCCACTCTTCAAGGACAGCCTTCTATATTATGACTGGTCCTATAAAATCTTAAGGGAAATCTATACAGATGTAAGGGAGGCAACATTTTCAAAAGTATTTTAGTCTCTCTAATCAATAAAGGCATTCCCTTAAAGGAAAGAACTAAAGGAAAGAATTTGCTCCTCAGGAGCAAATCCTTTCTTTTAAGAGTGGGCCTCTTTCTCAGAAGGGGGACAATTTTTCACAGTGTGAACAGAGTTACAAAATTGTGTCCCTTGTAAAAATGGCAGAAATGGATTTGTTCCCCTAAATGACTGCTGCCTTTTTCTTCCAGATTCCAGCTGCCTCATTTCAAACTTATGAATGAACATGATAGGCTGACTTGTTAGTTCCGTAAAAATCCTAAAGTCTTGCTGTAATTCTCCTAAAATTTATACAAGTTTGTTTCGTGATCGAGCATGCAGTTCTTTTTTTTTTTTCCTGATGATCATTTATCACAGATGAGCGAAAACCAGAGTACCCGGAGATAAACCACCTGACATTATGTTTCTGAACTTGGCATCTCACATGTAACCTGAGCCTGATTCCCACCCGCAGCGGTGAGAGACCTCAGGATTATGAATCGGCGCTTTTTCCGCAAGGCCAAGGAGGCCTGTCCAGCCTGGATTTCAGTGAGTCAAGACGGAATGACAAACTGTAAACCCTGATCAGACTGCTGCTCCTTCAGGAGCAGTCTGCTTCTCCTTCAGGAGCAGTCTGATTTGGGTCTACACTGATTGATTAGGCATGTCTTTTCCTACACTTACGAGGACTGTTCAAATATGAATGCAACTAAGCACATAAAAATGATTCCGTGATAGATTTCGATGAAAAATTTATTTTGTCCCCTCAAAGTATTCCCCTATAACAGATATACAAACTTGCAGTCTTCTTATCCAATCATTGAATGCATTTTGGTAGTCTTTTCGAGGTATACTATGAAGGCACTGGAATAATGCAGAACCGAGGTGTTTGCGCTGTACAAATTTTCGACCAGAAAGGTATTTTTTCAGCCGCGGGAACAAAAAAAAAGTCACACGGGGCAAGGTCAGGGGAATAAGGGGGTGAGGGAGTTCAACAACCTTTTCCTGCTTCAGATAGTCTTGCACAATGAACGCCTTGTGCGATGACACTTTGTCATGTAGCAATCTGACATTGGCCAAACCAGTTGCGGGTCTTCGTTCTTTGAAATATTTCTTCAATTTTCGAAGAACTTTATTCTTGTAAAACTTCGCATTTACAGATTTGCCTTTAGGCACAGCAACCTGAATAGCAGGGCCCTGATTTGAAAAGAATATGGCATACATTACCTTCTTGACGCTCATGGTCCGCTTTGCAATGCATGGTCTTATGCAATACGTTGTTGCCCATATTTTGTTCTGAATCTTTTGTTTTGGCTCAAAAAAGTGAACCCATGTCTCGTCACCTGTGACGACATTAGGGAAAGACTGTACATTGTAATTTGGAAACTTTTTAAGCAACTTCTTGGCGCACTGAACGCGTGTCTTTTTCT
This sequence comes from Lucinisca nassula, assembly GCA_963580285.1. Taxonomy (NCBI): domain Eukaryota; kingdom Metazoa; phylum Mollusca; class Bivalvia; order Lucinida; family Lucinidae; genus Lucinisca; species Lucinisca nassula. Next base: position 105,138,717 of record OY757015.1, read on the forward strand.
GCTCATCTGTCAACAGATGGGGAATCCATCTAGCACAGATCTTTCTCATTTTCAAATCCCGTTTCAGAATTGTATGAGCTGCTCCTAATGAGATGCCAACCATACTAGCTATTTGCCTAGTGGTGTATAGTGCATCAGTAGAAACTATTTCTTTCACCCTAGCTACCATCTTGGCAGATGTTGCTCTTTTCGGCTGACGGTTATGTGGTGCATCTTCTGTTGAGCCTAGCCCACAGCTGAATTTCTTTCACCAACGAAAAACTGTCGGAAAAGACATTTCATTATGCCCATAAACTGAACATATTTCATCAAAAATGTCTTTGCACCGTATACCAAGAATTCAACAATTCTTAATATAGGACCGTATTTCAACGGCGTACTCTGACCTTCTTCCAACCATGTTTTGTATTAGTATACAAGAGTAGACAGTGTTTATCGAACGATATACATGGCTAAAGTGGACGGATTTTAACAGGTTTGGTATCAATGTATAGGTAAAATGTTTTTCTACGCTGTGATATTTATTTCCAGGTGATTTTCACATTAGTGCATGAGAAAACGTTCTACTTGCATTCATATTTGAACAGTCCTCGTATTGCTTAAATGAGGTGATTCTAACAAGTACCCACAACCTATGTTTCAACCAGAAAAAAGGACTCCATTCTTCACAATAATCAACCAAGTCACTCCTCCCTTATCTCATGATCAGCCACCGCCCATCGGGGCTTGAAGAAATAGATGGGCTGCATGATGCTTCCACACAAAGCTGAAACCGACCCGTAACAAGTACTGGTAAACCGATTAGAGGATCTAAGCCTGCCCTGGCAAAGAGGTGCGAGTGTTGGACTTTCCGTGCTTATGAACTTGATTGGTATCATTGGGCCGCAGGACTTGAGATGTAATTTCATCTCAATGTCGGGTAAAAGTCCCATAAAATTGGAAGCAACATCTTTAAAAGGACCCTTACAGTGTTGACGGGGATGTTAAACCTCAAATCACAAAATAATCTGGTGATATGCTTTTGTTCTTGGCCCTTTTACACTTTCAATGCCATAAGTGGCTACCACCAACTACTTGCCAGATAGTCTTTGACATTGATTGATTGATTTATTTATTTGAGGTTTAACATCCCCGTCAACACTGTATAGGTCATTTTGGAGATATTGCTTCCAATTTTGTGGGACTTTTACCCGATATTGAGATGAAATTACATCTCAAGCCCTGCTGCCCAATGAAACCAAAAGAGCTTATATGAATGGACGGGTCGACTTGCACGACTTTTCCTGGGCAGGCTTAGAACCTCTAAGCAGTTTACCAATACTCCTGTGTGGTCGGTTTCAGTTCTGCGTGGAGGCATCATGCAGCCCAATCTATTTCTTCAAGCCCCGATGGGCGGGGGCCAAGTCTTTGACAGATATTGTATCAATTTATATTTGTTTTCCTTTTTATAAAATTCTGGAACATGAAAACACACTCATGCATATACAAAAAGGCCAACTAACAGGAAAGGAGACTAACTTAAAAATGGAGAAAAAAAACCCAGTATGAATGCCCTTTGACCTAACCAGCACCATGGATTAGTTATTGTGGCATTTAAGTAGTGAAGCATCGTTTTTAGTAACCATTTTGTGATACAAATTTTAAGCAATGAAATTTTGTCCAATAAGTAGATTTTTTGTCATGTTACTGTTCATCAATTACTGAAAGAAGAAAATGAAGCACTGATAGAAGGTGGGTGTTTGGTGATAACACTATGAAAACATGCCTATACAAATACTTGGAAATTTTACCACCGAAAAATGAAAATTTTCAGATGAAAAATGTCCATATTTTTCTTATTTCTGCTCTAAACATAGATTGTGGATACTCTTTAGAACCGCCTCAACGAGGCGGTTCTAACGAGTACCCACAATCTATGTCTTTGAGCAGTAATAAGAAAAATAATGTATACCCCTGTTAACCCCAGTTTTACTATATAAAAGTGGGGTTCAAGGGGGTCAAAATCATATAAGCGTGTTTTCGTGATGTAAAGAATAATTTTTGTCAATTATCAAAAAAAAAAAAAGAGGGCCATGATGGCCCTGGATCGTTCACCTGATCCAAAGAGTAACAAGTGGGCCCCCGGGATGGCCATTATTGACCCCAGGGTTATAATGTTCATAATGTTGAGGTAGGTCTAAAAAGGTGAAGCTTCAAACCAAATATCAACAAAGGCTATAAATTGAACAATCTTGGCAAAGGTCCACTAGATGAAGCTACACAACAAATATCAAAGACCTTGGCCAAGCGGTTTCAGAGAAGAAGATTTTTTTAAGATATTCCCTACATAAGCCTATGTAAAACCAAATGGCCCTGGGGCAGGGGCATTTTTGGCCCCAACAATCTTGATCGAGATCCACTAGATGAAGCTTCACACTAAATATCAAATACCTGGGCCTTGCTGTTTCAGAGAAGAAGATTTTCAAAGAGTCTTTGTAAAACCAAAGGGCCCCGGGGTGGGGGCATTTGTGGCCCAAGGGCTATAATTTGAACAATCTTGATGGAGGTCCACTAGATGAAGCTCCATACCAAATTGCAAAGACCATGGCCTTGCAGTTTCAGAGAAGAAGATTTCTAAAGTTTTCCCTATATAAGTCTATGTAAAACAAAAGGGTCTCGGGGCGGGGGCATTTTTGGCCCTAGGGCTATAATTTGAACAATCTTGATAGAGGTCCACTAGAAGAAATTTCACACCAAATATCAAAGACCTAGGCCTTGTGGTTTCAGAGAAGAAGATTTTTGAAGATTTTCCCTATGTAAGTCTATGTAAAACCAAAGGGCCACTGGGCAGGGGCATTTTTGGTCTCAGGGCTTTAATTTGAAAAATCTTGATGGAGGTCAACTAGCTGAAGCTTCATACCAAATATAAAAGACCTAGGCCTTGTGGTTTCAGAGCAGAAGATTTTTAAAGATTTTCCCTATATAAGTCTATGTAAAACAAAAGGGCCTCGGAGAGGGGGCATTTTTGGCCCCAGGGCTATAATTTGAATAATCTTGGTAGAGGTCCAGAAGATGAAGCTTCGTACCAAATATCAAAGACCTGGGCCTTGCAGTTTCAGAGAAGAAGATTTTTTAGATTTTCCCTATATAAGCCTATGTAAAACCAAAGGGCCCCGGGGCGGGGGCATTTTTGGCCCCAGCACTATAATTTGAACAATCTTGGTAGGGGTCCACTAGATGAAGCTTCATACCAAATAGCAAAGACCTGGGCCTTGCAGTTTCAGAGAAGAAGATTTTTAAAGATTTTCCTTATATAAGCCCATGTAAAACCAAAGGGCCCTGGGCCAGGGGCATTTTTGGCCCCAGCACTATAATTTGAACAATCTTGGTAGGGGTCCACTAGATGAACCTTCGTACCAAATATCAAAGACCTGGGCCTTGCGGTTTCAGAGAAGAAGATTTTTAAAGATTTTCCCTATATAAGCCCATGTAAAACCAAAGGGCCCCAGGGTGGGGGCATTTTTGGCCCCAGCACTTTAATTTGAACAATCTTGGTAGGGGTCCACTAGATGAAGCTTCATACCAAATAGCAAAGACCTGGGCCTTGCAGTTTCAGCGAAGAAGATTTTTAAAGATTTTCCCTATATAAGCCCATGTAAAACCAAAGGGCCCCCAGAGCGGGGGCATTTTTGGCCCCAGCACTATAATTTGAACAATCTTGGTAGGGGTCCACTAGATGAAGCTTCGTAGCAAATATCAAAGACCTGAGCCTTGTGGTTTCAGAGAAGAAGATTTTTTAAGTTTTCGGTGAAAAAAATCTATTTTTGGCTCCTGTGACCTATATGTGAAACGGACCGAAACCATTTGAACAACTTTGAAAGGGGACCACCTAAGGATCATTCCTGTGAAGTGTGGTCAAAATCTGATCAGTGGTTTAGGAGGAGATGTCGTTTGAAGAAATTGTTTACGCACGGACAGACGCACGACGGACAAAAAGTGATCCCAAAAGCTCACCTCGTCACTACGTGACGGTGAGCTAAAAATGTTGTGAGTAATTATTTGAACCGCCTTGGCAAGATTGTTCAAATGAATACCCACAACAAATATTTATAAGGAGAAACAAGGAAATTATTCTTCAGTCAATACTAAATACCCCTTTAAACATGTATCTGTTGCTAGAAAATTATCTTCAGTTATCACTAAATAATCCAACCCCTTGTATCTCTTATATCATTTTGTTTTGGATAGCCAATTGGCCATTTTGTGGGAGAGTAACTGTCCTTTTGGCTTTCTGCTATAGATGTTTCCTTTAGGGTTTAGTTGTTTCATGTCTGTGCTTCTTTCCCTTTGGTGTCTCTGATGGGAGCTGTGGGTTAATAATTGTATTGATTCCTGATCATTGCCTTCACTTCTAAATTATAAATCAAATATTTTGCTCATAAAAAGGCTTGCTTAACCCATTTCAGACTGGAAACCCCTAAAAGGGTACCCTGGCAAACAGTGCAGGCCCAGATCAGACGCCGCACAATGCGGCGTCTGATCAGGGCCTCCACTGTTTGCTAAAAGTTCAGTCATTTTCCAAATAGATTTTGATGAAAACACAACCTGACACCCCTAAATTTTGAAATGGACTCTTGTTATATATAAGAAGGAAGATTCCATTTGGTACAAAAGGGTTAATATCTGTTCTGTATACAAAATGTGCTTGGAAGAAATTGGAATCATTGTGATAACTAACATAATGATCCTAAGTATTGGGACAGACAGGCCTAAGCAAATAGTATGGACCCAAATCAAACTGCCCCTGAAGGGGCAGCCTGATCAAGGTCTACACTATTTGCCATTCCAAGTGCACTATTCAGACTCCTCCCTGAATCATGAAGCAATTTGTAAAGATTTTATGAGAATTACAGCAAGTCCTCAAGGAGTGTGAATTTTTAGGATTTTTATGGTAGAAAGTATCTGCCTGAATGGTACTCAATGTTGTGTGTCAGGAATAGTTCATGGAGATTTTTCTCATTTGCCTTTTGGTAGAATTGCCTCGATGAGGCAATTCAGATAAGAACACACAACACACCTATATTTTATAGAAGATCAGAAAGATATCCAAATAAATCCATCCCAATTATGTTTCCAGACTGGGAGCTGATAACGCACAGCAGCTTCAATTACCCTGTCCTGAAAAAGTTTCCAAGTTCCCAATAGTGTTTGTATCCTTAAATCTGACTGGACTGTGGCTCCACCAAACAAATTGTTATGCACAATCAAAAAAGCATTAAATGTAAAAAAAAAAAATACTGTAAGAATCCTAAAATTTCAGACAACTCATAACATTTTAAAAATTTGTTTCACAATCCAGCAAGAAGTTCAAAATGTGCAGAGGGAATGGCAAACAGTGTATACCCTAATCAGACTAGACTGCTCCCGAAGGAGCAGTCTGATCTGGGTCTGCTCTGTTTGCTTAGGCTTTCAAGATCATTGTGTATCTTCATACATATGACCACGACCAAAGTTGGATCAGCAAGAACCTACAGCCAGATATTATGATAAGTCTTCATTACACATAATCTCGGGCCAGTTGTTCAAAGCATCGTTAGCTTAACAAGCTCGTTAGTGGTCATATTGTTAACTGATATAGCAAGTTTAATATTCAAAATTTTGGTATTTTTGCTGAAAAAATGTAAGCAGCTTTTGCTTATGCAAAAGCTGCTCACATTTTTTCAGCAAAAAAATATTAGCATATTTGCAATAATAAATGATCAAAGTTTTAACGATACATTAACTAACGACGTCGTTAGTTTTGAACAACTGGCCCCAGGATGTGTTATCCAAGCAGTAAACACAAAGGTGCTGCCCACACTGCACAGATGAACAGTCTGATCTGCACTTTTGCTGTCTGCAAATGCCAAATCTGATTTTCTCAGGAAGTCTCTCAGTTTTCAAGTGACATGACTCAGATCTCTTCTACTTACCTGTTATGTCACCTTTTCTGTGATGCCATTAACTTACCTGCAATGTCACTGATTTTCCTGTGATGTCATTGACTTTCCTGTGATATCATTCACTTACCTGTGATGTCATTTGACTTTTCTGTGATGTCATCAATTAACCTGTGATGTCTATGACTTACCTGTGATGTTTTATCTTTGCTTCCATCATCAACAATAATTATTTCATAGCTGAAGGAAGGATTATTTTTCTGAAAATAAACAACAATAATCAATGCATGTCCAGAAAAAATAGCTTATTTTTCTTACAATGTTGCTGTTATCCCATTGTCAGTGGGACACCTTGGCAAACAGAGCAGGCCCAGTTTTTGTTGTTGTTGTACAGCCCTTTCAAGTTTATTTCACTTATTTCAAGTTAATTGCTAATCAGAGGTGGTTGAAAATCAGAGCCACCTGGGGCCAGTTGTTCAAAGCATCGTTAGCTTAACGAGCTCATTAGTGGTCATTTTGTAAACTGTTCTAGCGAGTTTAATATTTAAAATTTGGTATTTTTGCTGAAAAAATGTGAGCAGCTTTTGCGAATGCAAAAGCTGCTCACATTTTTTCTGCAAAAATATCAGCATATTTGCCATAATAAATGATCAAACTTTTAAGGATACGTTAACTAACGATGTCGTTACTTTTGAACAACTGGCCCCTGACCTTCAATTGCAGAATATGGCATGACCCGTGTGAGACTTGAACCACAGTGGTGAAAGACCTAATGATTGATCCTTGCCCTGCTGTTCATGACAACCAATACCTTTGCAAACAGTGCAGATCCAGATCAGGTGGCTTCTGAAGAAGCCATCTGACCCGGATCAACACTATTTGTCATTCTGTTTTTGAATTCAAATGAATAGTATATATCAAGTAATTTGATTGGCTTTCAGTCAGGTATGGATGTGACAAAAAATTCACCAGGATAAGGGTTAAGCAATTAAGGTAATGTTTTTTTAACATTCATGTAAACATTGCCCATGACTTGATGTTGTTCACACTGAGATGAACTTTGAAGATAAAGTAAGTAAACTTTGCCCATGACTTGATGTTTTTCACACTAAGATGAACTTTGAAGATAAAGTATGTAAACTTTGCCCATGACTTGATGTTGTTCACACAAAGATGAACTTTGAAGATAAAGTATGTAAACTTTGCCCAGGACTTGATGTTGTTCACACTAAGATGAACTTTGAAAATAAAGTATGTAAACTTTGCCCATGACTTGATGGTGTTCACACTAAGATGAACTTTGAAGATAAAGTATGTAAACTTTGCCCATGACTTGATGTTGTTCACACTAAGATGAACTTTGAAGATAAAGTATGTAAACTTTGCCCATGACTTGATGTTGTTCACACTAAGATGAACTTTGAAGATAAAGTATGTAAACTTGGCCCTTGACTTGATGTTGTTCACACTAAGATGAACTTTGAAGATAAAGTATGTAAACTTTGCCCATGACTTGATGTTGTTCACACTAAGATGAACTTTGAAGATAAAGTATGTAAACTTTGCTCATGACTTGATGTTGTTCACACTACGATGAACTTTGAAGATAAAGCATGTAAACTTTGCCCATGACATGATGTTGTTCACACTAAGATGAACTTTGAAGATAAAGTATGTAAACTTTGCCCATGACTTGATGTTGTTCACACTAAGATGAACTTTGAAGATAAAGTATGTAAACTTTGCTCATGACTTGATGTTGTTCACACTAAGATGAACTTTGAAGATAAAGCATGTAAACTTTGCCCATGACATGATGTTGTTCACACTAAGATGAACTTTAAAGATAAAGTATGTAAACTTTGCCCATGACTTGATGTTGTTCACACTAAGATGAACTTTGAAGATAAAGTATGTAAACTTTGCCCATGACTTGATGTTGTTCACACTAAGATGAACTTTGAAGATAAAGTATGTAAACTTTGCCCATGACTTGATGTTGTTCACACTAAGATGAACTTTGAAGATAAAGTATGTAAACTTTGCTCATGACTTGATGTTGTTCACACAAAGATGAACTTTAAAGATAAAGTATGTAAACTTTGCCCATGACTTGATGTTGTTCACACTAAGATGAACTTTGAAGATAAAGTATGTTAACTTTGCCCATGACTTGATGTTGTTCACACTAAGATGAACTTTAAAGATAAAGTATGTAAACTTTGCCCATGACTTGATGTTGTTCACACTAAGATGAACTTTGAAGATAAAGTATGTTAACTTTGCCCATGACTTGATGTTGTTCACACTAAGATGAACTTTAAAGATAAAGTATGTAAACTTGGCCCATGACTTGATGTTGTTCATACTAAGATGATCTTTGAAGATAAGGTATGTTAACTTTGCCCATGACTTGATGTTGTTCACACTAAGATGAACTTTGAAGATAAAGTATGTAAACTTTGCCCATGACTTGATGGTGTTCACACTAAGATGAACTTTGAAGTTAATGTATGTAAACTTTGCCCATGACTTGATGTTGTATACACTAAGATGAACTTTAAAGATAAAGTATGTTATCTTTGCCCATGACATGATGTTGTTCACACTAAGATGAACTTTGAAGATAAAGTATGTAAACTTTGCCCATGACTTAATGGTGTTCACACTAAGATGAACTTTGAATAAAAGTATGTAAATTTTGCCCATGACTTGATGTTGTTCACACTTAGATGAACTTTGAAGGCAATTTTTTAATGTTCATTAGATGAACTTTGAAGGCAATTTTTTAATGTTCATTAAAGTTTTAACAAAATTGGTGATGAGCAAAGTTATAAACTTTTCTCGTAACATGATTTTCTCCATACTTCAATGAACATAAAATAAATTGCCTTTATAACTTATATATTAATTTCCAGGAATTATTTGGACAAGAAAACAACTGCACAAAGTATTCCTACCAACACGGAAATGGTGTCATACTGTTCTTGCTATCAAATGCCACTTTCAGCCAATCACATTGGAGAATACCATGGCTTATCTTGTCTTCACTTAATCAGCAAGGCACATTGAGTGAGTCAATGTATTTACTGAAGTATGAACAACATTGCCTATCAATATAGAGGATCTTACATGAGTGCTCATTTATTATTGAATTTATTAAACGAGTTGAGGAAAAGGGATAAAATGCGAGGCTTTGCCGAGCATTTTATCCCTTTTCCTCAACTGGTTTAATAAATTCAATAATACATGAGCACGTTAAGGACGTCATATATGTCACGTTACGGGACATATCTAGCTAATTTGCATATTTAATCCACTAGTGATAAATCATATGACGTAGCGTCTGAGAGTGTAATAATGCCATGTTATATTTTCGATAATCCACTAGTGGATTAAATATGCAAATTAGTTAGAAACACTCTGTAACGTTACATGTACGACGTCATTAACAACGTCGCTTTACCTATGGCGGAATATTGACATTTTTGTCAACAAATTGTGAATAAAATGTGTTTTAATGTCATATGATAAATAGAATCTTGCATTCGTGCTCATGTATTATTGAATTTATTAAACTCTTTGAGGAAAAGGGATAAAATGCTCGACAAAGCCTCGCATTTTATCCCTTTTCCTCAACTCGTTTAATAAATTCAATAATACATGAACACTCATGTAAGATCCTCTATTTGTTCACACTTAGATGAACTTATCTTGTCTTCACTTAATCAGCAAGGCACATTGAGTGAGTCAATTATTCACTGAAATATGAACAACATTGCCTATCAATATATCATTAACCCTTATCTTGCTGCATATTCATTAAAGTCACACCCATTTCTGTCTATCAACCAATCAAATTACTTGATGTACTTTATTGCTACAAATTCATAAACTGAATGCCAAACAGTGTAGATCCTGATCAGATGGCTTCTGAAGAAGCCATCTGATCTGGATCTACACTGTTTGCAAAGATAGGGGTTGTCGTGAACAGCAAGATAAGGGTTAAAGGGGTTTGCTGTAAATGCACTGAGAATGTTAACTTATGCATGTCAACTAACCTGTCTATTTTCAAGATGCTCTAATGCTTCATCCATCATTGCTGGTACTGAAATATACATGTACACAAAATATCAACACTATGTGCCACTGTCATCTTTTCATGTTAACTCCTTCCCAAGCCTCAGCATTCACCAAAGTAGAAGTAAAACAAAGATCAGGAATTGATACAATTAACTTATTCCACCCATAAAAGACACCAAAGGGAAAGAAATACAAACATTAAGCGACCAGACCATAATGGAAACCCAAACAAAGGAAGGCCATAAGGACAGTTACTTTCCCACAAAATGGCCATATGGCCATCCAAAACCAAAAGACACAAGTGATCCACACAGTAAGTAACAAACAACAACATAAATAAATCGCCACAGAAGAGCCGCCTTGGAACGGTCAGTGGAAGATTTCCACTGGGGGGCTTAAATCGATTTTACGTGGCCACAATTCTCACCCTTACTTCCGTCATGATTTAGACAAATAATTTGTTCAGTCCGCATGAAGGCCTCCTAACTCATCAGTGCAACACAAAAATCAAAGAACCACAGAGGTGAGACAACGGTGAGGACTCGACAGCAAGAAACCACTGAAATGCTGGAGCAAAAGAAAACCAACAGTTAGACTCCGATGAGCCCGACCAGAGCCAGAGCATCAGGCACCAACCAACATTATCTCTCTAATTTTCAATAAGCCTTTACGTTGGAGCCGTCATAGAATCTGAGGCCTGACCCACCGGCGTGCAATTAAAGAGGGAAGCAAAGTTGCCAACCGTGATTGGGTTAACTACCATGCATGCAGTCTGTCGTATAATATCCATGTTGTACCCAATCTTTTTATATCGAAGAATGACTTTACGAAAATGGGTGCTGAAGTCATTGCGGTTATATATTTTTCTGAATTTATATACTAAGTCACCATAAAATTCGGGTTCCGATAGACCTTGTTGCAGAAGAGATTTAAGTCCAATATTGAATTTTGAAATTAAATCAGAATGGCGTCTATAAAATTTTGAAAAGGCTTTGCGTAGTTTATGGTACCGATAACCCTGATTAAGGAGTTTAGCCGTTAATAATTTATTACGAGTGTTGAAGTCAGTTACATGACTACACACGCTAGCAAATCGAATTAATTGCGAAATATAAACGCCATAGGATGGCGCACGAGGAACATCACCATCCAAAAAAGGAAAATTTACAATCTCAAAATCAAAGTCATCGCGTTTATCATAAATTTTGCACGAAACAAATCCATCTACAATAGATAGATGTAAATCCAAAAACGGGGCCTCGGTATCAGAAGAATTTGCTTTATTTAACTGAAGTTCTAGGGGGTAAATCTGACTGATCAAACCATCAAAATAGGTATTATCAATATTTAATAAATCATCTAAATATCTAGAAGTAGAGCTAAAAGCTTCAATAATTTCAGATTGGTTATCAATGGAAAGCGACAAAATGAAGTCTCTTTCATAACAATACAAGAACAGATCAGCCACAAGAGGTGCGCAATTAGTACCCATCGGAATACCCACAATTTGTCTAAATAACTTAGTACCGAATCTAATATAAATATTGTCAAGTAGAAAGGTGAGGGCATCACACACTTTCTGACATGACCAAAGTGTATTATTCTTATGCTCTTTAGAAGTGAAAAATGCATTTCAACCCTTAGCATTCACCAGCCCTTATACTGCTGAACACAACAACCCTTACCTACAAGTATGCAAACAGTGCAGATCCAGATTAGATGGCTTCTTCAGAAGCCATCTGATCAGGGTCTACACCATTTGTCATTCTGTTTGTGAACTGAATGAATACATCACATGAAGTAATTTGATTGGATGGACAGTCATAAATGGGTATGTTAAGATCTAAGTTAATTTATTCAGCAGGATAGGGCTTAAACAGTGGTCTTTTAATAATTTTACTCATTATAAAATGTCCCTGGCTAAAACATTATCAGACCATGCCTCCAAAATGTTCGTTTTACTAAATGTATATTTTAACATAGCATGCCTATATAGTCAATGGAAAGAAACTGTGAATTATTCTGCAACAAATCACTGGGTGGAAAAGCATGACAAGAAAAAACACTGTTTTATGTTGACACTCTTATAAATTCTTTGCTGTAAAACGATGAATTTACCTTGAAACACCATTTTCTCACATCAAAAACTAAAGGACTTAACTCTTATCCTGCTGTTCACGACAACCCCTATCTTTGCAAACAGTGTAGATCCACATCAGATGAAGAAGTCATCTGATCAGGATCAACACTGTTTGGCATTCAGTTTATGAATTTGTAGCAATAAATTACATCAAGATATTTGATTGGTTGATAGACAGAAATGGGTGTGGCTTAAATGAATATTCAGCAAGATAAGGGTTAAATGTACCATATGTATTATAGAAGCCTCCGTGGTGTAGTGGTTACGCTATTCGCCTTGTAAACCAGGGATCGCAGGATCGATCCCGGGCTTCTCCAGACTTTCGGATGAGTCTTTAAACCGAGGCCCTGTCTCCGAATGACATTAGCTGTTGGTGGGACGTAAAACTGAAACACTGTATTACAGTAAAAAGGTTCTGACAATGGTAAATGGTTAGGAAAATTTCAAGGAATCAATAAAATTATTGCTAATTTTCAGTGAGTTTGAATCGAAATGCCGTAATGATCCTAAGTATTGGGACAGATAGGCCTAAGCAAACCGTGCAGACCCAAATCAAACTGCTCCTGAAGGAGGAGTCTGATCAGGGTCTACACTGTAAGTAATGCCTTCTGCACCATTTGTACTCCTTGCTGGATCATGAAACAAACTTGTTCAAACTTTTGGAGAATTACAGCAAGTTCTCAAGATGTCCGAACTTTAGGATTTTACGGAAGAACAGCTCTAGTGTGTGCATTGTTGAATAGTAAATCACAGTTTGTCATTGATTTTTGTTGTAGACAAAGCTCTCACACTACTTGTTTTGACTTGATCTACTTTTCAACTGACCCAAACACTGTGATTTAAAGGCATCACTCAACTGTGGGAACAATTCACTGCTAGCTCTGGGGCCAGTTGTTCAAAACTAACAACGTCGTTAGTTAACTTATCATTAAAACTTTGATCATTTATTATGGCAAATATGCTGAAAAAATGTGAGCAGCGGAAGCAAAAGCTGCTCACATTTTTTCAACAAAAATACCAAAAACTTATATATTAAACTTGCTAGAACAGTTGTCAATATGACCACTAACGAGCTCGTTAAGCTAATGATGCTTTGAACACCTGGGCCCAGATTTATTTCTCAATTCCAACAATGATACAACAAGGTACCATTGCAACTCAGAAATTTGGTACGACTCCCAAAATAGTGTTATACAGGAACAGATCTGTAATTATCCAGTTGCTTTTTCTTGTCTGGTGATGTATCAAAAATGCAGTGCTCAAGGTGAACAGTGCTTATCTCTGATTTATCATCAAATAACCACCTTATCATCTCAACCCCCTTATCTTGTCCTCTGCATATGAGCCAGTGCTCCATCTATTCCTATAGAATATGGGCATATCCACCAACTCACACCCATTGCAGTCTCCTGTTGCCTCTCTGCCATTCATAAACTATCCTCTGCCTTATTTGAACTCAAGACATACATGTAAGCCCTATATTTCAGTGAAAATTCCATAATGTGAAGCTTAGCTGTAAAAAGTTGTCTATTTACCTCCCCAAATGACAATTTACATACAGTTAGCCCCTAAAGAACTCTTTTGACATGAACATCAATGGAAATAAATGTTACATCTGTCTGATGTCATAAAATGCATGTTTATGCACAATACATTTTAATGCGTGTTACTGGAATTTTTTCTTGCATTTCAATATAATTAGGTACAGTCAAACTTCGATGGCTCGAACTCGCCTGGACCGCCGAAAAAAGTTCGAGCCATCGGTAGTTCGAGCCATTGGAGTCCAACTCGGCAAGATCCATCTTTGTGCACTATGTTTTTTTTATCATAGCTGCGGCGATTTTGGTGACTTCCGGTACATTTATCGGTCATAATTTAAGCCACGTAATATACCTTTCGTATTTTTGGTCCGTATTTTAAGGCAAAGGCTGTAATTTTGGCAGGTCTTACTCAATGTCGGTGAGAAATTTTAATTTGTGAAAAATATTTTGCCAGCTTTAATTTCCTTATGCCGCCTCATTAGCCCTGGGTTATTATAGGTGTCTTAATTTGACACCTTCTCTACATTAATCTCTTGACCTGTTGATCAAAAGGATTGCGCCAATCAAGTACACCTGTGCTATGTAAACAGCTGTTTCGGCAAGACGCTTTGTCAATATCAAAGCGTCTTATGATACTGATCACGCGCCTGCGTGACTTGATCGATAAAATTGGAATTTTTAAAAAGGTACTTAGTTCAAGCCATCGGTGGGATTTTACATAGAAAATGCACTCTAGGGACCAGGCTTAGAGTTCGAGGGTTCGAGCCATCGTGGTTCGAGCCAAGTGTGGCATGTTGAGTTAAGATGAATAGGGATTTTGCCGGGACTGAAAAGTCAGTTCGACTCAAACATGGTGTTCGAGCCTACCAAGTTCGACCCATCGAAGTTCGACTGTATTTTGATTGGTTGATGATCAGCAATGGAAGTGGCTTAATTAATTTATGCAGCGTGATAAGGGTTAATTAAAGATTAGTTTTAGTGCCATGAGGTTAACAAGTCTACGATATAAATTCCCCTTAGGCTGTAAACTACCTTTTATACAGAGAAAATGGAGTTTACGGGATAATCATTACTTTCCCCTTTTTTTTTTACGCTCCAAAACATGGATTGTGGGTACTAGTTAGAACTGCCACAATGAGGTGGTTCTAACGAGTAGGAATGTATCATCACTGTGACCTCATAAGCAATGGTTCTATCCTGAAAGTGAAGTGGTAATTATAGTGATAGTATCGGCAATAGTGTTTTCACAATCATAATAGATTCAATATTTCTCTAAATAGAACTAGAGCGCGTAGTCGATGGCAAGTCATCGCAAATCCCCACGTTTTCTCCACAGTAGGTCAAAATTTGACCTTTTGACCCCTCCCCAGGGCCCCTGGGGGCGGGGACAAAAAACAAGAGGCCCATGGGCCACTATGCTCACCAGAGCTCAGGTGGGCACTGCCCATCCTGCCCAATGGCAGCCATGTATTTTAACATGATATCATTTTAATCCACCAAATGAACCCCCATGTCCAAATGAGCACCCATGTGGACTCAGCATCTGAAAAGTTAGGCCTTTTATGAAGTAGAGGGGGTGGGGCATGGACCCAATGGAGCCCTGGTTGGTATCACTAAATGCGTCTTATCATAAGAAACAAAAATATATATGGTTTAGCAGTGGGGATCTGTAAGGCCTCTTTAACAGTTGAGGGGTTGGGGCATGCCCTGTTGATCCCAGGAAAGCCCAAACTGTTGTCCCTAAATGTGTCTTATCATAAGGACCAAGTATATATATGGTTCAGTGCTGGGAATCTGACCGGTTTCAGAGATTTGAGGCCCTTTTATGAAATAGGAATGGCCCCTGCGGACCCCGCTACAGTAGGTGTGCTAATAATAAGGAACAAGAACATATATGATTATGGGGTGGGGATTTGAATGGTTTCTGAAATATAAAGCCTTTTATGAAATGGAAGGGCGGGGCACATTGCCTCAGCACAAAGAGACCTCCAGGTTGGTGTGATTGAACGAGTCTTATCATAAGGAACAAGTATATGGTTTAGGGGTGGGGATCTGAACTATTTCTGATATATATGGCTTTTAATGAAGTAAAGCGGTGTGGCATGGCCTGGGCGTGCCCCGGGGACTCCCAAGCTGGTGTCACTGAATGCGTCTTATCATAAGAAAGATGAATATATATGGTTTAGGGTGGGGCTAAGAACATTCTCTGAGATATAAGGCCTTATGTGAAGTGGAGGGGTGGGGCAAGGCCCAGGGAGACTCCCAGGTTGGTGTCAATGAATGTGTCTTATCATAAGGAACAAGACTATATATGGTTAAGGGGTGGCCATCTGTAGGGTTTCCGAGATATTGTGATATTATGAAATGGAGGGGGTGGGGCATGGCCTCAGCATATCCCTGGGAACCCCCAGGTTGGTGTTACTGAATGCGTCTTATCATAATGAACAAGAATATATATGGTTTAGGGGTGGGGATCTGAACAGTTTCTGAAATATATGGCCTTTTTTGAAGTGGAGGGGTGGGGCAAGGACCCAGCGCGTCTCTGGGGACCCCCAGGTTGGTGTCAATGAATGTGTCTTATCATAAGAAGCAAGCATATATATGGTTTATGGGCGGGGATCTGTAAGGTTTCCGAGATATTGGGCCTTTTATCAAATGGAGGGGGTGGGGCATGGCCCCGGTGCATCCAGGGGACTCCCAGGTTGATGTCACTGAATGGGTCTTATCAAAAGGAACAAGAATATATATGGTTTAGGGGTGGGAATCTGAATGGTTTCCGAGATATTGGGCCTTTTATAAAGTTGAGGGGGTGGGGCCTGACCTGTGCGCATCCCTGACGACCCCCAGGTTGGTGTTACTGAATGTGTCTTATCAATAGGAACAAGAATATATATGGTTTAGGGGTGGGGTTCTGAACAGTTTCTGAGATATATGGCCTTTTGTGAAGTGGAGGGGTGGGGCAAGGCCCCAGCGCATCTCTGAGGACCCCCAGGTTGGTGTCAATGAATGTGTCTTATCATAAGAAGCACGCATATATATGGTTTAGGGGCGGGGATCTGTAAGGTTTACGAGATATTGGGCCTTTATGAAATGGAGGGGGTGGGGCATGGCCCCGGCGCATCCAGGGGACTCCCAGGTTGATGTCACTGAATGGGTCTTATCATAAGGAACAAGAATATATATGGTTTAGGGGTGGGGATCTGAATGGTTTCCGAGATATTGGGCCTTTTATTAAGTGGAGGGGGTGGGGCATGACCTCGGCGCATCCCTGAGGACCCCAAGGTTGGTGTTACTAAATGCGTCTTATCAATAGGAACAAGAATATATATGGTTTAGGGGTCGGGATCTGAATGGTTTCTGAGATATATGGCCTTTTATGAACTGGAGGGGGTGGGGGATGGCCCCGGCACAACCTGGGGGACCCTCAGGATGGCATAAAAGCATATGGCTGAAAGAATTTTACTCAAGAAACATTTCTATAAAAGTTTTGTCCAAATATCTGCAATGACTTGGCAGTAAATGCCATTTTTCAATTTTCCCCATTATAAGTCTATGGAAACTCTAAGTTGCCATAGCAACCAAACTAATGGGCCGATTTTCATAAAAAACACAAACTTTCAATCCCCCAGCCCAAGGATGCTACAGATAAAATTTGGGCTGAATCGGTCCAGTGGCTTCAGAGAAGAAGATGTTTGAAAGTGTTGACGTCAGACGACGACAACGACGACGACGACAACGCCGGACAACTGCCTATCCTATAAGCTCCCCCGGAGCCTTCGGCTCTGGTGAGCTAAAAATGTGCTCTTGCGCAAGCCATTCATGTAAGCAACTCGCACACCAAATTTGGTTGAATTCCGGCTAACGGTTTAGGAGGAGATAGCCGGACAGACAGACAGACGGAGGCGATAACAATATCCCCACTTTTCGTTGAAAAACGTGGGGATAAATATGTACTAGAGTATAAACAGAATCAAACAGTACTGTACTTCTGTAAATGTAGATTCTTGCACACCAGACAAGGAAATCTGTGATTTTACCCTGGGATAGAAATTTATGTTCTGACCCTGGTGTTCCGACCCAAAATTGAATATAATCGCATGTTTGATAAATGCACTGGTTGATTACGACCTCGTATGCGCCATCCTTAAGGTTGACGTCACAGCAACGTCACTAAACATTCCTGAAGTGTCAACACAATATGGCGGACTTTGGTAACCGAAGGGACTGCAGCATTAAAAATTCGCTTTAAGAAATGGAAGGTATGCAAGAAAAAGAATCCAATATGGATGTGAGGGATGGATAGAAAAATCCGTCCCTCGGGATCACTGTCGGGCATGACTTGGCAAGCTTGTGATGCCGGACAGTGACCCTCGGGACGGATTTTTCTATCCACCCCTCACACCCATATAAGATTCTTATAATATCACCCTTTAATAATCATAATATTATGATAATAATGGTGTCTTTCAGCTCTCTTTTCAGTTTTTTTCTTATTTCTAGTCCAAATATGGATTGTTGAGCTGGTTAGAACCTGATCAATGAGGCATTTCTAACGAGAACTCACAATCTACATTTCAGAGTAAAAATAAGGAATATAATGAATACCCCATAAACCCCATTTTCTCCATATGAAGTGGGGTTTCGAGGGGTCTTCATTACACTGACTTGTTAACTTGATGAGGAGGAATGTTATAAAAAAAAATTCATGCTCAACTCGACTGAGCATGAAATTTATAATGCTTATAAAAATAAAAATACAAATGAAAGAGACAATTTTTCTGCTCATATCAGTACAGAATGTTATGCATCCTGCTTATACATTTTAAAAGTGGGACAAATTTCATGCTCAAGTGAGTTGAGCATGAAAACTGTTTTATAAACCGCGGGGCCATAACACAACAACACTTCTGATGTCAGTAGGTGCTCAATTCAACAATAACTACAACAACAGTATGACTTTCTAAAGGTTAAACCGACTAACGAGTACCCACAATCTACATTTTGGACTAGAAATAAGAAAAATATCAAACATTTTTATCCACCAGAAAACACGCCTATATAATGCTGACCCCTTGAACCCCACTTTTATGCAGTAAAACTGGGGTTTACAGGGGTAAACCTTATTTTTTCTGCTCTAAAATATACATTGTGGGTATTCCTTAGAACCGCCTCATTGAGGCAGTTCTAACGAGTACACACAATCTATATTTTGAGCAGAAATAAGAAAAATATAACATTTTTTCCTCTTGAAATGTACATTTTTTACGGTGGTAAAGTTTACAATGCATTTGTATAGGCTTGCTTTCGTATGTTAAAATCTAGTTCCAGAAATAGGAAACTAAATAGAGATGCTATTTTAGCACACAGGTGTGTTATTATAATGAAAAAAAGAAGTCTCTTACATCTTTCCTCTTCATTATAAGCTGGTACAATCACTGACAGATCCATGGATGGAGGATCATGAATACTAGGAAACTTCGTTTTCTCTGATTTGTCTGGATTTACAAAGTACTTCTCACTTTCATATCGACCAAGGTTTGGGTGAGGTGTAGATGTCATGTAAATGGCTACAATCAGCTGGAAATATACATGAGAATTTATGTATTACAGTATAAAAACCTTTAGTACTGGGACAGACAGGCCTAAGCAAACAGTGCAGACCAAGATCAGACTGCTCCGACTGCTCCTAAAGGAGCAGTCTGATCAGTGTCTGCATTGTTTACCATTCCATCCACGCCTTATAGACTCCTTGCTGGATCATGAAACAAATTTGTTAAAATTTTAGGAGAATTACAGCAAGCCCTCAAAGTGTCCTAATTCTATGCCAGTTCTATGCCTCAACCTTTAGTTTAGAATCTGTTAATAAAAGATCATGGATCAGACCGATATCATATGGATGAACCCCATCCACCCAGACCTCCCAATGAAATATTTACTAAATTATATACAACTAATAATAACTTTTTTTCAGTATATAACAAAGTTTTGAAAGTAGTATAGTTTGTATGTTTGATTTGATTTTAGTTTCAACGTCCCCGTCAACACTGTAAAGGACATTTTGGAGATGTTGCTTCCAATTTTGTGGGACTTTTATCCGACATTGAGATGAAATGACATCTCAATCCCTGTCGCCCAATGAAACCAATAGGGTTTATTAGCATGGACGGTCCGCCTCGCACCGCGGTTCCTGGACAGGCTTAGATCCTCTAAGCGGCTTACCAGTACTAGTGTGCGGGCCGGATTCAGCTCTGCGCGGAAGCATCGTGCAGCCCCTATATTTCTTCAAGCCCCAATGGGCAGGGGAAAGTAGTATAGTATCTGATGAAAAAGAATAATTTTAAAAGTGGAAAAGAAACACACATGTACTTACTATTGAACAAATATTATTGCTGGCTGTCAGCAGACTTTTAGGTCTGGTGACAGCCGGCTGTCACTAGACCTAAAAGTCTGCTGACAGCCGGCTGTCAGCAGACCTCGCCAAAAAAAAAAATTGGTTATACCACGATCCATACATCATCATTTTTCATGAGAAAACTTTTTTAACATTTGTAAACAACTAACTGTCAGATCAGCCTGAACATCTGCAGTGTGCAACATTACCATAAAAAATTTAGTAAATGGCTTGAATGTAAGTGCAGGGAGAACCATACCCTGTGCAGGTTAAAGATCCCTACCGTAATTACATGATTACTGTGTAGGCTTTCATCCTGCAAAACCTGGAGTGTATGAAATGTACACCTGCGGTAATGGTCAAATGTGACCGACGCAGTATCAGTAGATAGATAGATAGATAGATAAATTAAGATGAGAGTCTCACATGAAAAGAAGCCAGTAGACTTATACATACTATTGTATAAGGTCTAAAAGATGCTGGCAGTATCCCAACAGATTACCTTGTTCCCCCAGATAGGCACTGTAGAAATCATCATCTATTGTCATTTTAGACCCATACAGCAAGAACTGACATTTACAAAAGTTCCTTCTTTCTCAGATCATCTGAGTGATTGGAATGCCCTTCCCCAATCGATCATTTCCTTAGCTGAACGGGCAGAGAATAGAGAGGTTCACTTCTTTGATAAGAGCTAGGGACTTTGTTTGATTTGGGTTTAACAACCTTGTCAACACTATTAAAGGTAATTTTGGAGACATTGCTTCCAATTTTGTGGGACTTTTACCGGACACTGAGATGAAATGACATCTCAAGCCCCGTCGCCCAATAAAACCAAAAGAGTTTATATGCATGGACAGTCTGACATGCACCATTTTGTCTGGACAGGCTTAGAGCTTCTAAGTTATTTACCAGTACTCATGTGTGTGGTTGGTTTCAGCTCTGCATGGAAGCATTATGCAGCCCAATCTATTTCTCCAAGCCCAGATGGACATGCGCTGAGCGACTAACTTCCCATAACATAGGTCCTGGTGAATCAATGCCATTTCATGTGTCACCAGCAACAATTCTGATTGACTTGGTCACATTTGGCCATTAGCTCAGATGGGTCGCTAAATTTAGAATAAAACCAGAGCACCGCATGTGGGTGCCAAGGCTCGGCAGCAGTTTCTTTTAGAAAACAAAAATTCTAAGTCGAAAAAGGGGCATAACTGTGCCAAAAATATTCTGAGGGTTACCTCACCTACTGGTATGAGTTCCCCTTTTCATAATGAACAACCGTTTCGAGTTTCAAGTAAATATGTTCAGTAATGACAGAGATATTACAAAATGTCCAAGTTTTTGCACGACGACGACAAAGCAGATGACGCCAGAGCTATGACAATACCTTGTCGTTTTCTTCGAAAACAGCCGAGCTAAAAATCAATGGATGAGTTCTTTTTTCTTTCTCTTTCACTAAATATACTGTCAAAGACCCTCGCTGTCATTCCAGGCAGATGTACATTACATACATTCCACATTTGCGGGATGAAAGCCTTCACAGTAATCATGTAATTATGGTAGGGATCTTTAACCTGCACAGGGGATGATTCTCTCTGTACAGGGGGCCTCCAGTTAATGTCCCAATCCGAAAGACGGTGCACTTTGTGGCATTCATCCCTGCAAATGATGCCAAAGGAACATGTTCGGACACCAAAGTTTTATTACCACTGCTGTGAATCGAACCGAGGATCTCTAGCAACATCTATCTAGACAACTACGCAAGTGCACTAACCAGCTACCATGCTGCTTCTTCAGTGTTCTGAATCGTTACTGTTGACACGTCAAATGACATTCATTCACCAGGACCTGTGAAAAGGGAAGTTAGTCCCTAGCTCTCGCCAAAGAAGTAAACTTAGCAAAATTATCCTAAGCACCTTCCACGTATGAAATAACAGAATATGGAAGGACATTCCAATCTCTAATTGTCTGAGGGCAGAAGGATCCCTTGTACTGTAGATATCAGTTCTTGCAGAGGGCACCTGAAATGCCAAAGAGTGATGTTTTCTGCAACCCCCAATTGGGGGGATAAGGCCATTCTTAAAACTATTAACTATTTATGATCTATTTACACAGATACCACAGGCTAAAAATGCATATCTCCAGGTTCGAATATATACCATATGGACTTTGAACTTCTCTGTTACCACAGAAGAGCCTTCAAGCGGGTAGACTATTTCACAGAAAAAAACTCGGGTTGTTTTCAGCCCTCGCCCATTGGGGCTTGATGAAATAAATGGGCTGCATAATGCTTCAATGCAGAGCTGAATCTGACCGCACATGAGTACTGGTAAATGGGTACGTACATGGACAAATACCAGATCAGACCGGACCCAGTTTTCTGTGCTATGGACACTTTTTCTTCGATATTTTATTATTTATGCACAGCTGAGATTTTCGGCTTACAAAATAATGTTTACCTCATATCTTCATTCCAATACCGAAAATAATAAATGAATAAACACGGACCGTTACAGACATAACATGCATACTGGAGAAGAAAACACTGATAATTATAAACCCTATTGGTTTCATTGGGCGGCAGGGCTTGAGATACCATTTCATCTCAATGTAGGGTAAAAGTCCCACAAAATTGGAAGCAACGTCTCCAAAATGACCTTTACAGTGTTGATGGGGAGGTTAAACCTCAAATCAAACAAACAAACTGAAATATGTGAATGATTAAATGGAAATGATGCTGCGGGTGAGGCACAGTGGTGACGGAGTGATTTTATTGAATCGGCTAATGAAATGACATCTAAGAAATGTCTGAAATAATGAAGAAAAAAAAAAAAAAAAAAAAACAAAGATAAAAACTAAGAAGAAAAAAGTTGAACAAACTGAAGAAATAGTAGGACAAATAGGGTCCGATCTGATATGTATATATGTGTATGTAATGTACACTTGCGAGTAATGGTCAGATGTGACCGATCGCAGTATACATGTAAGTAGAAAGAAAGAGAAAACAATTATCCCATTTTCTCATATCTCCGTTCAACCTCATAACTCCGCTCACCCTCTTCTTTGATTAATATGGAAAGGAATCATTTTTACAGTTATCACACATCAGAACCTGTAGTTAATAACTAACATTTCAACCTGTTTTGAAGAAATTCAGTTTTGACTTACAATTTAATTCACAGAAATCAAAATTTTTCACAAATGCTTAATATTTTAGGGGTCCCCCAAAATAATCTCTTCCCAGTCACAAGCATATGACTGAAAATAAAAAGTATCAACAATTTAGAATAGTGCACAGTCTAAACTAGACAAAAGTGCCCAGTGGGGCACGTATACCCCCGGCCAGTGCCATCACCTCAGCTGAAACAAGAACTACAAAGGGAAATAACTCTAAAAGGCCTGACCCCTTGGCCCTTATTTTCTTTCCCACAATACAACTAGTCATACTGATCATGTTTGCAAAATTTCAAGTTTCTGTGTACAGTAGTTATTGAGAAATCTTTGACACAAAATAAAAATATACACTATTAAACTACAAAGGGAAATAACTCTAAAAGGCCTGACCCCTTGGCCCTTATTTTCTTTCCCACAATACAACTAGTCATACTGATCATGTTTGCAAAATTTCAAGTTTCTATGTACAGTAGTTATTGAGAAATCTTTGACACAAAATAAAAATATACACTTTTAAACTACAAAGGGAAATAACTCTAAAAGGCCTGACCCCTTGGCCCTTATTTTCTTTCCCACAATACAACTAGTCATACTGATCATGTTTGCAAAATTTCAAGTTTCTATGTACAGTAGTTATTGAGAAATCTTTGACACAAAATAAAAATATACACTTTTAAACTACAAAGGGAAATAACTCTAAAAGGCCTGACCCCTTGGCCCTTATTTTCTTTCCCACAATACAAGTAGTCATACTGATCATGTGTGCAAAATTTCAAGTTTCTATGTGAAGCAGTTCCTGAGATATCTTTGACACAAAATAATTGTTTACGCACAGACGGAAAAACCAAAAACTATATACCCCCATTGCATACTTCGTATGCCGGGGGTATAGTAAAATATCCATCATGTATAATATTCATAGAATGGATCTGATTACTTATGATAATCAAATATGGGTGCGGTGCGGGTGATGTGTGCGGTGCGGTGTGTAAAGACGTCATCCGGTTTGAAGGGAAGAAATTTTGGCTTCAAATTCACTTTTCCTGGAAAGATCCTGCAACCATCATTAGAAAATACTATTTCCAAACTGTCAATTAATAGGCCAAGATTGGTGATATTTTGGACTTTGTTCACCAATTTATCACAGTTTTTGGTGGCAGCACAGCACTTCCGGTTTACCCTACCCCACCCTGAAAAATGTAAACAAACTTGTAACTGAAGTCTATATGCGCACAGATGCTTGGGATCAGGTCTGATTAGCTTTCTAGCCCGACAGAACAGGCCTACTATTGATAAAACTTGTTTGAAGGCCTTAAAACAATGTTTTACAAAAGGTCCCCATCACTGAATGGCTCTAATATATATAAGTATCAAAATTGGTACCGAGACGTGGTTGACTAGCTCAATCTTCTCCTCTGAAATATTCCCTAGTGAATATGAAGTCCTGCGGAAAGACAGACCGGATGGCTATGGTGGAGTGCTGCAGGCCCTCAGGAGGGACCTGATATTTGACCAGCTGGACTTTCCTTGTGAGACAAAGTCAGTCTACGCTAAATTGACATTTGACAGAAACAAGACCCTTATTGTAGGAGCGGTGTACCGACCACCTAGTAGCGACCTTGATTATCTACTCCAGTTGTGCAGTGATATCAGGGAGATTTCAAACCAGCACAAAGGAGCCACCTTATGGATAGGGGGTGACCTGAACCTTCCAGACATAAACTGGGATTCTATGACAGTTGTCGGCAACCAGAACTCACCTGCACATAACAATGGATTCCAGACACTTTAAATGACTGTGGATTGGAGCAGATGGTTACATTTCCAACCAGGAAGACAAGCACCCTGGACTTGTTCATAACCAACCGCCCATCCTTAGTAGACAAGTGTACAGCGCTGCCCGGATTAGGAGACCATGACATTGTTTTCATTGAGTCAAACCTGATTCCTAAGAGAAGCAAGCCCATCAAGAGAAAGATCCATTTGTGGAAGCATGCTGACATGGAGTCCTTGAAATCCTCCAGTTTGTCATTCCAAGAAGAGTTCCTGTCAAGCTTTGATGAAACAAGTAACGTCCATGACATGTGGGATTCCATAAAATCACACCTACTCGAAAACCTGGACAAGCATGTACCCTCCAAAATGACTACTAGCAGATACAACCAGCCATGGATAAATAGGAAGGTCAAGCGGCTGTCAAGACGAAAAAAGCTTAGCTTCAGGAAAGCCAGGGCAACTAATGACCCTGCAGATTTCAGACGATATCACAAGCTCAAAAAGACAACAAGTTCTGCCTGTAAGTCTGCATACAATGACTATGTCAACAATGTGATCAGCCCATAGTCTACAAATAATTCTAAGAAATTTTGGTCATTTATAAATAGTAAGAAGTGTGACAGCACTGGTGTCCCTCCACTCAAGGCCAATGATGGGATCCCTTACTCTGACAGTGCAACCAAGGCCAACATGCCTCTCCTCTGTTTTCAATATGGATGAAGACGCCAGCACCATTAAAGACATGGGACCAAGCCCATATCCATCAATGCCTAGGATTGTGGTCAACCAGGATGGCATACTTAAGCTGCTCAAAGGTCTACAAGTACACAAAGCTACAGGCCCTGATGAGACGAGACTCCTCAAGGAACTGTCAGCTGAGCTTGCTCCGGTACAAGCTGTCTTCTTTCAAGCTTCTCTAGACCAAGGAGTGATCCCAAAGGACTTGAAAAAACGCCTAATGTGGTCCCTGTCTTCAAGAAAGGAGAAAAGAATAGACCAGAAAACTATCGTCCGGTGTCCTTGACCTCCGTCATGTGCAAACTCCTAGAGCACATTGTTTGCAGTTACCTCATGAGGCATGCTGATGCTCACAGTATACTCACAGATGCACAACATGGCTTTAGGAACAGGCGTTCTTGCGAGACATAGCTACTCCTGACGGTACAAGAACTGGCAAAGAGCACTGATGTCAAAGGCCAAGTCGACGCCATCCTTCTCGACTTCTCCAAGGCCTTTGACAAAGTGCCCCACAATAGACTACTGCACAAACTGGCATCCGGGACAACATCCACAGTTGGATTCAAGACTTCTTGAGTGACCGCTCACAACAGGTCTTACTTGATGGCGTTTCCTCCTCTTCAGCTCCTGTACAGTCAGGTGTTCCACAAGGGAGTGTAATCGAGCGAGCATTATTCCTGTTTTACATCAACGACCTTCCGGGATGTGTGTCACCAAGCTCAACTACCAAACTGTTTGCTGATGATAGTGTCATGTACCGGTCCATCAGATCTATGGGCGATGCCATCCAGTTGCAGGAAGATTTGGACAAGCTTCAAGAGTGGGAGAGAGATTGGCTTTTGGAGTTGCACCCTAAAAAGTGCCAAGTTATGCATGTAACAAACAACAGGAACCCCATCAGGAATTACTATTCCATTCATGGCGAGACTCTCCAAGAAACAATTGGAGCGAAATATCTAGGCGTCAGTGTGCACAAGTCTTTGAGCTGGAACACACACATAGACCAGGTCACGAAGAAAGCCAACTCGACAAGAGCTTTCCTCCAGAGGAACATTCGACAGTGTCCCAGGCACACCAAGGAGCTGTGCTACCAGACACTCATCAGACCAGTGACAGAATATGCCAGCATTATCTGGGATCCATTCACTGCCGACAACATTCGAAAATTGGAGATGGTACAACGTAGATCTGCCAGATTCGTTATGGGTGACTACAGGACGACAAGCAGCATCACAGAGATGCTGAACCTGCTCCAGTGGCCGACATTACAAGAACGGCGTGCACAGGCAAGGGTTACCATGGTGTACCGGATTGTGCATGGATTAGTAGCAGTCCCGACGACCCTGCTAATTCCAACAGCCCCACTGCGTGGTCATGAAGAGAGGTTCCTAGTAACCTACGCCAGAACCATGGCAGGGATTTTCCTACCCTTCAGAATCAGAGTCCAGGGGCCACTGGGTTTGGGAAAAACAGCTTGCTAATATTTATTGTTGGGAATTTAAATCAGCTGTAACTTTTTCAATTTTGGTTCAATTTTCATGAAATTTTTATCAAAATGTAGCACAACATCAGAAATTCAGGGCTTCCATTAACTCCCAAATTCAGGAAGTCCCAGAATTCCTGCCCTTGAAATCTGGAAGTCCCACTGGAAAATTCAGGAAGTCCCAATTTGGAAGCAACATGTTTGCGGATTGTAAAATTGTTTTGATGAAGAAAAATATATTATTTTATCTATGAAACTCTTGTTTGCTTTTTTATTCACCTGTATTTATACTTTTAGATGGCTAGTAGGGTGTGGATAGGTTAACTGACGAGCTCAAAAATGTCTTAAATAGTGTTGAATGGACCGTAAAACTCCAAAACAAACAAGCAACCTTCTACACATAACTGTGGCATAGATGCAGTCAGTACACTCCAGAAGAGTACCTGCCCCCGCCCATCGGGGCTTGAAGAAATAGATGGGCTGCATGATGCTTCCAAGCAGAGCTGAAACTGACCGCACACGAGCCCTGGTAAACCGATTAGAGGATATAAGCTTGTCCAGGCAAAGCAGTGCGGGTTGGACCATCCATGCTTATAAACTATATGGGTTTCATTGGATGACGGGGCTTGAGATGTCATTTCATCTCAATGTCGGGTAAAAGTTCCACAAAATAGGAAGCAACATCTCCAAAATGACCTATTCAGCGTTGACAGGGACGTTAAACCTCAAATCAAACAAAGCAGAAAAGTACATTCAAAAAAGAAAAATATTTTTGCTTGGCCTGTATAAGTTTTATAACTTTCCAAGTAACCCCCCCCCCACCAACCCTAAAACCCCCACACCCAAAATAAATAAATAAAAAGCAAAGAAAAAATCGCATTACCCATCCCCGTTTATGCAAAGTGACCCATTTCCCATTTTTGGGGTAACTGGCAAACGGTGTAGACCCAAATCAGACGTCACAGAACACAGCGTCTGATCGCTAAATTTGTAGAAATGAACACAAATAAAACAAACTTAACACCCATTGTCATATATGGATTAAAAGAAATAAAGAAAAATACATTAAATCTTGCTCCTTCTTTTGTAAAAGAATATTTGCTTTTACGGTAGCTGCCTAACATACGCTTCGAATCTTCATTATACTGTAACCACTGGAACTGCTTCAGACAAACGGGCTGAAACACGCACAACTTTGGTCAACTGGAGCAGAGTGGCGGTATTTTTCTGTTTACATTTTTTGGGCTGCTGTTCATCGCTAACAGACAGATCAAACTGCATCTCACACCCTGACGAACTGGCCTGGTCACAATCGTAAGCTTTACATCGCGGTGACATTTTATATTTCACCTTATAAACACTCCACTAGTGAGCACCTATTTACTGAAGAAAAAAAAAAAAAAAAAAAAAAACATTGTATTGTCACACTTTGCCTTGCTGATGATAATTGTCTTTGAAGTTTAACTGTCTCACTGCCAAACACCAAAATTATGACCCTCTTTAATTTTAACAGTATCAAGTTAACAAGATTAAAAGACACTTATCGTCAATGAGGTAATTAGTTAATTCTCAACTGCTAATCCGTTTAATTATATGCAAACACCGAGGAAACACCTCGGCACGTTTTTCACACACCAATGACGATCAAAGGCCATGTGCCGCCGCATGTGATTCTGGCTGTCAATATAATACCACGCAAGCGGAAAATGGGACGTCCTTAGTACTCAATAAACGCAGAAAGCTGTTTCAGATAAGAAAGCGGAGCAAACTTTTTACAAACCGCTAAATGTGGGCCGAATTATATGCGCAGGTTGGGACGTCTCGGTAATGATTTTTGGTCGTAAAGGGAAATTTTCGGAAGTCTGCGGGACGCCGTTGGTGTTTATTTTGGGCGTCCGGAAGAGATTTCAGGACGTAATATACGCCGTACGTCCGCCTAACGGAAGCCCTGGAAATTGGGAAATTTGTTCTAAAATTTGGGAATATCTGTCTCTAAATTGTGAAAAATAGGGGCCGATTACCGGCCCCAAAGTTGCACTAGGAAAATCCCTTCTTCTTCTTCCCAGATAGCATCCATCTCTGGAACAACCTTCAACAGTCTGCTGTTGGCTGCACTACGCTCGAAAGCTTCAAGCAGCAAGTGCAGTCCATCAACCTCCGTTAGATGCCTCCAGACGTTTTTAACTGCACTGTAAATAGTTCTTTTAACTCACCGTTGACGTCTTTACATAGCACATCATTACAGTGCGACAATACGCCAGAGGCGGACAGTACTTTACTGGAAGAAGAAGAAATAAATTTTGGTGAACGGAGTTGTGAACGGAGTTATGGGTTTCCAGGCTAAGCTCTCAGGCTCATGAAAAAAAAAACTTTTGTCAGGGCATCACTATAGGCCTGGTAGTTATTGCATTGCCTGCTGTTTAATTTCAATGCCCTTGTTTGAGGGTACAACAATTAGTAAATATACAACTAATTCTCAATACATTCCCCACCCACTCCTTGTAACATCAGACCTGTTGCGTCAGACATGAAGTGCAAGAAATTCGGATATGTTGCTTTAATGTTTCGCAAAGCAGGTGGTGGAACAAGGAAGGAGGAACCTACCAGTATACAAGCTACGATCGCTAGAAGTAAAAGATAAAGAAAAAATGACATTAGGTTGAGTTGCAATGCCAACATTTTTAACCCGGAAGTTAATATTCTGCCACGACTTAAAGCTCCTCAAGACGCTTGATTTTACATTCATTCCATGGCGACGATCTCATTATGCGCTTTACTGATAAAGATCAATACTAATCCAAACGGACACTAAATAGCAGTATGTATCCAAGATGAACCGTAACAAAAATATCACAAGAACCCAGTGGCAAATCATGCTTTGTAGATAAAAAAAAACAAAAAAAACAAGAGATATGCATATACTGCTGTTCAGTCTGTATCGTAGGTACCAGGCCTTTAGCGATGCCCTGAAGAATGCTTTCTTCCCTAGAACTATTCCTCAGTGGAATAGTCTTCCCATCCTCTGTGGTAAATGCTAAACCTGCAGAGGAGTTCAAAGCCCGCATAGTGTAGATTGGGACACAGAGGTATGCGTTTTAGTATACCTCTGAAAGCAGATTGTAAATAGTTTTAAGAACTCATCCAGTGTTTTAATTTTTTTTTTTTTTTCAAAATAGATAGATAGATAGATAGATAGATAGATAGATAGATAGATAGATAGATAGATAGATAGATAGATAGATAGATAGATAGATAGATAGACAGACAGACAGATAGATAGATAGATAGATAGATAGATAGATAGATAGATAGATAGATAGATAGATAGATAGATAGATAGATAGATAGATAGATAGATAGATAGATAGATAGATAGATAGATAGATAGATAGATAGATAGATAGATAGAAGGGAATTCCGATCTTCTACCACTGTGTGTGTGTGTGTGTGTGTGTGTGTGTGTGTGTGTGTGTGTGTGTGTGTGTGTGTGTGTGTGTGTGTGTGTGTGTGTGTACGCGTGTGTTTGCGCATGCGTGCGTGTGCATGTGTTGGGGTGTCATTGGGGTAGGAAGGCAGAGGCAGGTAACTCTTGTCTGTCTGTTAATGTCAGTTCTTGCAGATGGGGTCTGAAAAGTCAACGAGCTATGGTTCTGCTGCGCCTAACTTTTTTGTTTCATTTCTTCGGGGTTTAACGATCCAGTCAAAACTATATTTAGGTCATATCGAGCCGGTCCGTTTACCTAAGAACTCTTCCTGTACACTCTTATACATAAACAGCTAACCAGTACAATGCACATTATTTCGCCAGACACTAACAACTGCCCCTCTTGAATCAGCTGAAGGGAGAGAATGAGCGTACAAAATAGTTCACTATAGATCTCTGCAAAATATTGTCACCGACCCCAGCAGGCACCGAACCCGTGACTCCTGTTCAGTTAAGGAAAATAAATACACTAGACATATGCTCCATCATTGTTACACGATCGGCAACCTTCGGTACTTTCTATTCGTTCTTCAGTATACTGGTCCCTATGAAAAAGGGGTCTACTCTTGAAGGAAAGAATTTGCTCCTGAGCCTTTAAGAATAGACCCATACTGATATGGGGTTCAAAATAGTTTTGGAAAAGTTGCCTCCCCTGAATGTGTATCAATTCTCTATTAAAAAGATACAATAATTCACTGACAAACATATTCCCTGTTGTTTTGTAAGAGCACGTAAACAATTGATCAAATAAGGAAAATACTTATAAATTATTTGTGCTGAAAAACATATCAGTGTGTGCGTGTGCATGTGTTGGGGTGTCATTGGGATAGGAAGGCAGAAGCGGGTAACTCTTGTTAATGTCAGTTCTTGCAGAGGGGGTCTGAAAAGTCAGCGAGCTATGATTCTGCAGCGCCTAACTTGGAAATTTACCACCAAAAAAAAAAAAAAAAAAAAGAAAAAAAAAAAAGAAATGAAAATTTTCAGATAAAAAAAAAACATTTTTCATCTTTCTTCTCTAAATATAGACTGTGGGCATAGTAGTCGCAGATAAGATTGACTAGGAGGAGCTATTCGGGTGTTGTCAATATATGTCAAATTCGCTGAGTCCACCAGACGATTCGGTAGAGTGCCTTTCGCACGCTTTCTACAAGCGGACGAAATGGTCATATACGCCACAGCTGTTGAATTCACACAATCGGGTGACTTGGTTTACCTTTTTGTTAATGGAATATTCCTGAGGCAGGTACAAACGATAGCTCCGCCTAGTCAATTTTATCTGCGACTACTATACTCGTTAGAACCGCCTCGCGAGTACCCAAAATCTATGTTTTTCACCAGAAATAAGAACAATAATGTACACCCTGTAAACCATACCCATAACTTTTAAAATGTTCACAATCGTTGTCAATTTGAAATAAATGTAGTATCATCCTCTGTAAGGGTGACACGATTAATCGTATTTATAATCGATCGATAAATTCAACGACAAGAGGCCCAAGAGGGCCTGTCGTTCCACCGGCTAACTTCAGACAATTGTCATATTTGTTACATTAACCAATTGTATACTAGTAAACTCTTCTATTGCTATATGTTGGACCAGTCCGTTTGTCATATAAGGGGCGTCAGGCCTATTTTTTTTCTATTTTTGATGGACAATTCTGTTAGCAAATAGTGCAGGCCCTGATCAGACATGGTGTTCTGTGGGGTCTGATCTGGGCCAGCACTGTTTGCCAAGGTACCCATTTAGGGTTTTCCCGCATGCAATGGGTAAAAAAGAAACAAGTGATCCACCCAAGGAATGTCCATTCTATATTTTTTGGACCCCAGAGCCATGGTTGGCAGGATTTATGTGAGTGACCATTTGGCATTGCTCCGTTCTAAATATCTAAAGCTCTGGGCCTTATGGTTTCAGAGAAGAAGACTTTTTTTTTAGTTTTTCCTATTATAAGTCTATGGGAACTAATATGCCTCTGGGCGTGACCAATTTTTTACCCCAGGGGCATTGTTGGCAGGATTTATTTGAGTGACCACTTGACGTTGCTGCAAACTTAATATCTAAGCTCTGGGCACTGATGGTTTCAGAGAAGATTTTTGTCAGTTTTTCCAAGTATAATTCTATGGGAGCTTATGGGCCTCAGGGTGTGGCCAATTTGGACCCCAGGGGCATAGTTGGCAGGATTTATGCAGTTGAATACTTCAAGTTGCTACATACTAAGCTCTTGGCCTTATGGTTTCAGAGGAGAAAAGTTTCAAGATTTTGTCATTATTAGTCTATAGGAGCTACTAAGCACCGGAGCGTTGCCAATTTGGAGTCAAGAGTCATAGTTGGCAGGACTTAGTAGGTGACCACATAACTTTGCTACATACTACAGTTCAACCTGTATTAAGCAAGTGCCTAAGGGATAGTCAAAATATGCTTGCTTAAGACAGGTTCTTAATTAATACAGGTGAAATCTAACACATCTGCCTTTCTTGGGAACTGAATGCCTGCTTGCTTAAGACAGGTTGCTTGCTTAATAGAGGTGGCCCCTAAGACAGGTTTTACTGTAAATGTCTTAGCTTTAGGCTTTATGGTTTCAGAGAAGAAGTTTTTCCGTTTATTGGTCTATGGAAGCTAATGAGCCAAAGGTGGTGGCCATGGCGGCCATTTTTTTGTCTGATCAAAATTTCTTCAATGAATCTGACAATGGTAGACACAAGAAACATTCATGAAAATTAAGAACGAAATCCATTTAGCGGTTTTGGAGGAGAAAATAAAAAAAAGATCCCTTTATGAGTCTATTGAAGCTAATTAGCCAATGGGCGTGTCCATGGCGGCCATGTTTTTTGTCTGATCAAAATTGCTTCAAGGTATCTGACAGAGGTCCACCCAAGGAACATTCATGCAAAGTAAGAATGAAATCCATTAAGTTGAGCTGTTTTGGAGGAGAAGGTTTTTAAAACTTTTCCCCATATAAGTCTTTGGAAGCTAATGAGCCAAGGGGCATGGCCATGGCAGTCATGTGGGGCATGGCCATGGTGGCCATGTTTTTTTGTCTGATCCGAATTTCTTCAAGGAATCTGACAGAGGTCCACCCAAGGAACATTCATGCAAAATAAGAATAAAATCCATTGAGCGGTTTTGGAGGAGAAGATTTTTAAATATTTTTTTTTTGGTTTCGATACCATTTTGTTCTGCATGTAACAAAATTCTTTGAAGGAATTCAGAAGAGGACTATGTGAGAAACATTCCTGTGAAGTTTGGTTACACTCGACCAAGTAGTTAAGGAGGAAATGTTTAAATGTTTAAGGCACGGATGCACAACCGCACAGACGCACAACAGACACAGGGCCATAACATATAACATAAGACCCGCCGGTCTTTGGCCAGTGGAGCTAAAAATGAACAGATTTATGTTTTTATTTCTTTATTTATTTATTTTGTCCTTTCCTCCGTCGGATTCGGTATGCCTCCCTTTTCAACTAAGCCATTTTAACCCTCAGGGATCTGGAGAACTGTTGACACTGTAGTATAATTAGGTCTAATAAATCAATCTCCCTCAGTGTTTTGATTTTATTTTGAAACATCAAGTCGTATAAATAGAGTTTGTGTTGAAAACATCAGTTCTATCACCAGTGTGATAGGCAAGTGAAATTTCTGATGTTTCGAATTTTAGAATGACAATTTGTACGTGGACCTCTATAGATATGTGATAGTCAGCAAAATTGGAGGAGATTAATTCAGATACAGGAAGGTACTTTTAAATAAATAAATAAATAAATAAATAAATAAATAAATAAATAAATAAACAAGAACTTTTGAAGAAGAGAAGACTTTTTTAACATTACACTACATGTTATATAGTGAAAATAAACTCCGCCCACTGCAGCCATGTTTTTTGTCGGATCAAAATTTCTTCAAGGAATCTGACAGAGGTCCACCCAAGGAACATGCATGCCAAATAACTATGAAGTAAAACAAGAACTTTTGCAGAAAATATTTTCAGCATTACACTATATGTTATATAGTGAAAATAAGCCTCGCCCATGGCGGCCATGTTTTTTTGTAAGATCAAATTTTTTTCAAGGAATCTGACAACAGTCCACCCAAGGACAATTCATGCAAATTACAATGAAATCCCACAAGTACTTTTGCAGAAGAAGATTTTTTAGCATTACATTATATGTTAAATAGTGAAAATAAGCCCCGCCCATGGCGGCCATGTTTTTTGTCGGATCAAAATTTCTTCAAGGAATCTAAAAGAGAGCCACCCAAGGAACATTCATGCAAAATAAAAACAAGGCATTGCATGCGATACAAATCCCCTCGCACTAGACAACTTTGTGTGTGGAAAACACTGAAATGGCAAAAGTCCAACTTGCTTGAGATATTATCATATGCAACATTTGTGTAAAGTTTGTTTAAAAATCCTCCAATAAATGTACATTCTAGAGTGATGACGTTTCTCTAAAAATAGCCATAGTGACCTTGACTTGAGGCCATGACCACGAAAGTAGATCTTGCTCAAGATATTATCATAAGAATCTTTTGTGTGAAGTTATATTAAAATCTGTTAATAAATGTAGGCGGTAGAGCGATGACAAAGTTTTTCTAAAGATAGCCACAGTGACCTTGACTTTGAGGTCATGACCTTGAAAGTCGAAGTAAGTCGAGATATTATCATAAGAAACATTTGTGTGAAGTTCTATTACAATCCATCATTAAATGTAGGCGCTAGAGCGATGACAACGTTTTTCTAAAAATAGCCACAGTGACCTTGACCTTGAAAGTCTAAATAGCTCGAGATATTGTCATAAGGAACATTTGTGTGAAGTTATATTGAAATTGGTGAAAAAATGTAAGCACTAGAGCAATGACAAAGTTTTTCTAAAAATAGCCACAGTGACCTTGACCTTGAAAGTCAAACTCGTCCGAGGTATTGTCATAAGGAACATTTGTGTGAAGTTATATTGAAATGGGTGAAGAAATGTAAGCGCTAGAGCCATCACAAAGTTTTTCTAAAAATAGCCACAGTGACCTTGACCTTGAAAGTGGAACTCACTAGAGATATTGTTATAAGGAACATTTGTGTGAAGTAATATTGAAATTGGTGAAAAAAATGTAAGCGCTAGAGCAATGACAAAGTTTTTCTAAAAATAGCCACAGTGACCTTGACCTTGAAAGTCGAACTCGTTCGAGGTATTGTCATAAGCAACATTTGTGTGAAGTTATATTGAAATCAGTGAAGAAATGTAGGCGCTAGAGCGATGACAAAGTTTTCTAAAAATAGCCATAGTGACCTTGACCTTGAAAGTCGAAATGGCGAGATATTGTCATAAGGAACATTTGTGTGAAGTTATATTGAAATCGATGAAGAAATGTAAGCGCTAGAGGGATGACGAAGTTTTTCTAAAAATAGACACAGTGACCTTGACCTTGAAAATGGAACTCGCTAGAGATATTGTCATAAGGAACATTTGTATGAAGTTATATTGAAATCGGTGAAGAAATGTAAGCGCCAGAGCGATGACAAAGTTTTTCTAAAAATAGCCACAGTGACCTTCACCTTGAGGCCTTGACCTTGATAGTCGAACTCGCTTGAGATATTGTCATAAGGAACATTTGTGTGAAGTTATATTGAAATCAGTGAAGAAATATAGGCGACAGAGCGATGACAAAGTTTTTTCTAAAAATAGCCACAGTGACCTTGACCTTGAGGCCAGGAG
Source organism: Lucinisca nassula (assembly GCA_963580285.1). Lineage (NCBI taxonomy): Eukaryota > Metazoa > Mollusca > Bivalvia > Lucinida > Lucinidae > Lucinisca > Lucinisca nassula. Next base: position 105,175,148 of record OY757015.1, read on the forward strand.
TTGGAAAGTCGAATTCGCTGGAGATATTTTTATAAGGAACATTTGTGTGAAGTTATATTGAAATTGGTGAAGAAATGTAGGCGCTAGAGCGATGACAATGTTTTTCTAAAAATAGCCACAGTGACCTTGGCCTTGAGGTCATGACCTTGAAAGTCCAACTCCTCAAGATATTGTCATAAGGAACATTTGTGTGAAGTTATATTGAAATCAGTGAAGAAATGTAGGAGCTAGAGCGATGACAAAGTTTTTCTAAAAATAGCCACTGTGACCTTGACCTTGAAGCCATGACCTTGAAAGTGGAACTCGCTCGAGATATTTTTATAAGGATCATTTGTGTGAAGTTATATTGAAATTGGTGAAGAAACGTAAGCGCTAGAGCGATGACAATGTTTTTCTAAAAATAGCCACAGTGACCTTGACCTTGAGGTCATGACCTTGAAAGTCAAACTCGCTCGAGATATTTTTATAAGGATCATTTGTTTGAAGTCATATTGAAATTGGGGGAGAAATGTAGGCGCTAGAGCCATGACAAAGTTTTTCAAAAAATAGCCAGAGTGACCTAGACCTTGAGGTCATGACCTTGAAAGTCGATCTTGCTCCAGCTATTGTCGTAAGGAACGTTCGTGTGAAGTTAAATTAAAATCGGTCAAGAAATGTAGGCGCTAGAGCGATGACAAAAGTACGTACGTACGTGGCGCTAGAGCGATGACAAAAGTACGTATGTACGCGGCGCTAGAGCGATGACAAAAGTACGTACGTACGTATGGGTCAAATGCTATATCCCCCCTCACAACTATGTTGTGCGAGGGGATAATGAAATCCAACAGGTGGGTTTGGAGGAGAAGATTTTTAAAGATTTTTATTTTTTTGTGTGGTTTTGTTGCCATGGCAACCAGAGTTCTGGGTGTAACAAAATTCTTTGAAGGAATTTAGAAGAGGACTAAGTAAGGAACATTCCTGTGAAGTTTGGTTACAATTGGCCAAGTAGTTTAGGAGGAGAAGATGTTTTAGCATAACACTATATGTTAAATAGGGAAAATAAGCCCCACCCATGGCGGCCGTGTTTTTTGTCGGATCAAAATTTCTTCAAGGAATCTGAAAGAGGTCCACCCAAGGAACATTCATGCAAAATAAAAATGAAATCCAACAGGTGGTTTTGGAGGAGAAGATTTTTAAAGATTTTTATTTTTTTGTGTTGTTTTGTTGCCATGGCAACCAAAGTTCTGGGTGTAACAAAATCTTTTGAAGGAATTAAGAAGAGGACTAAGTAAGAAACATTCCTGTGAAGTTTGGTTAGAATGGGCCCAATAGTTTAGGAGGAGAAGATGTTTTAGCATTACACTATATGTTAAATAGGGAAAATAAGCCCCGCCCATGGCGGCCATGTTTTTTGTCGGATCAAAATTTCTTCAAGGAATCTGAAAGAGGTCTACCCAAGGAACAGTCATGCAAAATAAAAATGAAATCCAACAAGTGGTTTTGGAGGAGAAGATTTTTAAAGATTTTTAATTTTTTGTGGTTTTGTTGCCATGGCAACCAGAGTTCTGGGGGTAACAAAATTCTTTGAAGGAATTTAGAAGAGGACTATGTAAGGAACATTCCTGTGAAGTTTGGTTACAATTGGCCCAGTAGTTTAGGAGGAGATGTTTAAAGAAAAAGTTAACGCACGGACGCACGGACGCACGGACGCACGACGGACACAGGGCCATGACAATAGCCCCGCTGGCCTTCGGCCAGTGGAGCTAAAAATGATTATCATTTCTGATTTGCTTTTAATCGATTACTTGATAGGTACAATTTACTGCCCAAAGTTATGCCTAAAATAGCTGGATCAGTGGCAAACAGTGCAGACCCTGATGAGACGCCGCATTCTGCGGCGTCTCATCTGGGTCTACACTGTTTGCTCAGGCCTGTCTGTTCAAATATACAAATGGTAAAGTGCAACATATGGTAAGAGTCATGCACAGAAGAAAGCCAGACAGGTAAAATTTTGACAAAAACCATAGCGGTTACTAATCGATTATCGATCGCAATGACGGGACTGATAATCGATTATCTTTTCCGTTCCGATTAGCCAGCCCTAATCCTCTGTCATGTTGTCTACGCCTCGCAGGTTTGGTAGATTCTTCTTCCTTGATCCACCACACAAACGTTTCAAGAGCGTGTGCACAATGTTGATCATTTTCGCAACTTTATACCAAGCTAGTGACGAATGAATTAAGGGATTTAAAATTTAGTCATTAATAATATCTAGCTTTAAAATGAAGCAATCATTGCTTTAACGTAATTCTCCAGAAGCTTTGAACATAATGTATGCTGAAAGTGAATTAAGATTCTATTGAAAATCAGCCTGGGTGTGTCAAGCAAGGAAGGATAACTCTTAGTGTGGTGTGTCATCAGCAACCTCTCAATTGATCGGGAGCCAGTTGTTCAAAACTAACGACGTCATTAGTCAACATATCGTTAAAACTGATCATTTAATATGGCAAATATGCTAATATTTTTGCTGAAAATAAAATGTGAGCAGCTGCTCACAATTTTTTCAGCAAAAATACCACGGAATTAGGTATTTTACTTATTAGAACAGCTAGCTATTTGACCACTAACGAGCTTGTTAACATCACGAAAACACGCCTATATAATTTTGACCCCCTTGAACCCCACTTCTATATTACAAAACTGGGGTTTCCGGGGGTATACCTTATTTTTCTTATTTCTGCTCTAAAATATAGATTGTGGGTACTCGTTAGAAACGCCTCGATGAGGCGGTTCTAACGAGTGCCCACAATCTATATTTTGAGTAGAAATCAGAAAAATATCACAATTTTTCATCATAAAATTTTCATTTATTCGGCGATAAAGGTGGCAATGTATTTGTATAGGCGTGTTTGCGTAATGAACTGGCCCCTGATCATTAAACATGGGGAGGTTGTCCATATTCCGAGAGGTAACGGTTACAGTTAATAATGGGCTGGTTCGACACAGTTTATTTTATCACCCACACTGTAAAAAATTAATGGAAACATTACACCAAAACTGGCTGCCACCACTTTTGGTGTAAGTTATCTCTATTGTATGCTCGGTAACTTTTCACCGAATAGCCGGATACTAATCCAGATAAATGGTGCAATTACGCACCCGAAAATCGACGGAAAGTTTACACCATAGTGTAACTGATCTTCATTACCGGTGTAAATGTGCCATCATTTTTTGAAAGAAACGTTTCCGGGTGTAATGTTTCCTTCCTTCAGTCGGTGTAACATCACACCAACAATTAAGACTGGCTACACCACACTGTACATTTGTGTAGTGTAATTATTTATTTTATTTTATTTTATTTTATTTTTTTTTTTTTTTTTTTGTTTTTTTTTTTTTACTGATATAGAACTTATCATACTCTGATACCCCTTTCATAGGGTACCTTTGATACACTTCTTATAGGGTATCAGTTACCATTTTTCAATGGTAATGTCAGAGACTCCGTAAAATGCTGGTGTAAAAATCTGCACTTTCCGTTACTGACTGACTGTTGTTTTTAAGGTAACCGGGCGCCAAGGGCACATAGGGGCTACCCCTAACTTTCCGTTAGATTTTATGTATTTTTTTATTGAACAGAAATTGTATTTATACTGAAATTGAATTTATCTCATTTTAATCTTATTTAGCAGGATTTTCATAACGCATGAAACAACCCCAGTATCAATATTAATAATTATATAATTTGTATGATATTTATGCCGTTTTGAGCTATATGACACGAAAGAGGGACAAAATAGCATATGTCGTACATATAACGCATCTTATACGACTAGTTACACGATTCGACAAGAAACGTTAACTTACCTTACGATGAAACAAAACACCAGTATTGGTGCAGCAAAGCACCGATAAGCTGGAGAGATAACACTTTCAAAGTGTAATTACTTTTTTACACTGAAGATAAACAAAATATTATCCATCATCTGAAGAAATATTACACCGATATTTAGTTACACTGAAAAAGTTTAATGTTCACAGTTACACCGCCCTCCAAAAAATGTTACCCTGTAGCATGACAAAAATTACCCTATTTTGTTGCAAACGTTACACCATAAATAGTGTAATTGTTTCAAACACCAATTGATACGAAACGTAACCCTTGTTTTACAGAATCGTTTCATCAAACACCAAATTTGCAGCCCTACACCACATTTTGAGTAAACTATACAAGTTATCAGTGTATTGTTACTCAAAGTTACATTTTACACCCAAAATTGTGTATGGTTCGAATTCACACGAGTTTTAGAGTAAACTTTACTCTGCCTTCAGGTGTAATTAACACTAATATTTTACAGTGCAGTTTTGGCATTAAAACAAAATTAGCAAACTGTTTTTCATAAATCCTGAATTAACATTCCTCCTACATTAAGAGGATGTGTGTTTTTATAAGATTTCGTTGAAAAACGCCAAAGTTTACGTTAGGTCTTTTTTCCCCGATATACCGAATACCCCTCTTTCAATTAGTTACTTGAAACTGTGAACTTGTGTCAAAATAAATTATACAACATCATTTGTTTTCTATAAATACAACCTTTCTCAGATTTTCTATAACTTAAATAAATGAATCGTCTTTATAAAGATATAAAATTCGCATTTCTGTTAGGACAAAATTGAGGTAATGTTTGCAAAGAAAAAAAAAAAAAAAAAAAAAAAAAACGTCAAAGAATTACATACATCTTTATCCTTATACAAGTTATAGCAAACAGGTATACAAGCGAGCTCACTCCTCCAGGTACTAAAGACCGCTAAATTAGACAAACACTTGATGTTATCGTTCTTTATCTTCATTTCTGGCCATTCACCTTGTTTGCATTATCTGCTGGTTCCTAGTCTGAAGGTTATCAGAGTTGGAAAAACAGGTAACCAGACCCCCCCTGACCTTTCAAGGTCAGGGGGTCTGGTTACCTGTTTTTCCAATATTGACAATGGGCAAGCTGGGAGCCAGCAAATAATGCAAATATGGTGAATGAGAGTAACATAATGTGACATAATGCATTCTTTCATGTCTCCAAGATCGATATTTTTGAGATTCGAACTTCTGATTGACCTAACCCATTGTAGGTCACTCATATTATAATTGAAAACACTTACACAGAACTTTTCTTACACGAAGAGTTTTGTACGGTTTCTATAAATAGAAATGTGTGTTTTTTCACTAGCAGTTCAGCAAGAAAAGGATTCGCTTGACACATTTTGATTGAGAGAATTTAAAGTTTTTGCATAGACACTAAATATGAAAAGATTAAGATTGGTTTTGATTATTATGTTGCATGCAGCATTAAAAGATCATTTGACGGATATTATACGGTTCGTAAGCAACGTAGTGGAATCAGTATCCTTGGCTTACGAAGATGACGTTTTCATTGTATTGGAAAGTAGAAGTAAAACAAAGATCAGGAATCGATACAATTAACTTAATCCACCCATCAAAGACACCAAAGTGAAAGAAATACAAACATTAAGCGACCAGACCATAATGGAAACCTAAACAAAGGAAGGCCATAATGACAGTTACTTTCCCACAAAATGGCAATATGTCCATCCAAAATTAAAAGACACAAGTGATACACACAGTAAGTAACAAACAACAACATAAATAAATCGCCACAGAAGAACCGCCTTGGAACGGTCAGAGGAAAGATTTCCACTGGGGGGGGGGGGGGGAGGGGGGGCTTAAATCGATTTTACGTGGCCACAATCCTCGCCCTTACTTCCGTCGCGATTTAGACAAATAATTTGTTCAGTCCGCATGAAGGCCTCCTAACTCACCAGTGCAACATCTCCGTGAACACAAAAAGTCAAAGAACCACAGAGGTGAGACAACGGTTAGGACTCGACAGCAAGAAACCACTGAAATGCTAGAGCAAAAGAAAACCAACAGTTAGACTCCGATCGGCCCGACCAGAGACAGAGCATCAGGCACCAACCAACATTACCAAGAATTAGATCTCTCTAATTCTCAATAAGCCTTTACGTTGGAGCCGTCATAGATTCTGAGGCCTGACCCACCGGCGTGCAATTAAAGAGGGAAGCAAAGTTGCCAACCGTGATTGGGTAAACTACCATGCATGCAGTCTGTCGTATAACATCCATGTTGTACCCAATCTTTTTATATCGAAGAGTGATTTTACGAAATTGGGTGCTGAAGTCATTGCGGTTATATATTTTTCTGAATTTATATACTAAGTCACCATAAAATTCGGGTTCCGATAGCCCTTGTTGCAGAAGAGATTTAAGTCCAATATTGAATTTTGAAATTAAGTCAGAATGGCGTCTATAAAATTTTGAAAATGCTTTGCGTAGTTTATTGTACCGATAACCCTGATTAAGAAGTTTAGCCGTTAATAATTTATTACGAGTGTTGAAGTCAGTTACATGACTACACACTCTAGCAAATCGAATTAATTGCGAAATATAAACGCTATTTAAAACCTGCCAACTTGTACTTTTTGCTGTGCCCTGACTTTGGAAGCACACAGTCAACATCCTCACTAAGAAGATGTATAATTGCTTTTGCCCTTTAGTCACAAAAATAAATATATAGCCGTCCGCAAGATATCGTTTTACTATGTTTCTTTTAATATTTTAAGTCATTTGTTTCAAATGATTTTTTATCAGTCTATGAAAATGTCAGAAAACATATTTACAATTCACCAATTAAAATGTTGTGTTTCTTGACTGTAAAAATCATCCGCGGCATGGCATGTTTTCTATGATTCAATTGTAGGTTGCAGGTTTAAATATTTTCCTGACATAACATTACGCAAACACGCCTATACAAATGCATTGCCACCTTTATCGTCGAGAAAATGAAAATTTTATGATGAAAAATTGTGTTATTTTTCTTAATTCTGCTCCAAATATAGATTGTGGGCATTCGTTAGAACCGCCTCATCGAGGCGGTTCTAACGATTACCCACAATCTATATTTTAGAGCAGAAAAATAAGGTATACCCCTGGAAACCCCAGTTTTACTATATAAAAGTGGGGTTCAAGGGGGTCTAAATTATATAGGCGTGTTTACGTGATGAAATGATCAGATTTGCAAGGGAATTACCAATATTTATTATCATTATTAACACGACATTGTTTTTGGTGTTAAAAAGGAGCGTGCTAAATATAAATATAAAAAAGACCAGTCTCTTTGCTGATCGCGCATATCGATTTGTAGTCATTATCAAATCCAGCTGTCAGATTTTACACTGCAGGTTTCCAACTTTTCACAGTCATCTAACTGTCAATCAAGATATTCAATCTACCGAAATCGACAAGAAAAGAAACAAAACGAGGCAACCGGTCATATCGACACAGTCTTATAATTCTAGTTTATAAGTTTAAAACTGAATGGTTTTAACTCTTATCATGCTGTTCAGGACAACCCCTATCATTGGAAACAGTGTAGAAAGCCATCTGATCAGGATCTACACTGTTTGGCATTCAGTTTATGAATTTGTAGCAATAAATTACATCAAGTAATTTGATTGGTTGATAGACAGAAATGGGTGTGGCTTAAATGAATATTCAGCAAGATAAGGCTTAATAAAGAGATATCATTGCCTGTTCCTTTCCAAAATAGTACAATGCAATCGCAATCGAGTCACTTGATATGGCTCTTGGTCTCATACCTTACCTTGTTATGATGAAAAAAAGGGCATATTTGTTTGACTTCTGATCCAAACATAGATTGCAGATGCTCGTTAGAACCGCCCTTATCGAGACAGTTCTAACGAGCACCACCAATTTATGTTTTTTTATAACAAAGATACGAAAAGCAATGTGCACACCTGTAAACCCCTGCTTGATCGATATAAAGTGGGGTTTACATGGGTGTTCCTTGCATGGACTTGTTTATGTAATGTTTTATTTTTGTTTGTTTGTTTGTTTGTTTTGGTCAACCAAACATGAACGTAATTTTGTTCCCACGACACATCCGGAAACTCTCGCGATAGTTCCTAGGACATCAAAATTGTAAACAAAGGTAGGTACCCTTGTGTGGTTTGATTTATTGTCGAAGAATGAGAGAGTAATATAAAATTTCGGCGATGCTATTCCATGTGAATATGATTTACCTTTCTAAGCCGGACGAAAGAAATATTGAAAACAAAATCGTTGCCGAAAGTAGGCGACCGTAACAAAATCGAACTCGGGGTTCTCTGACGCTAGTTTTATGTCAATACGAATGAATTATTGATGCACCTGTTTTGTAAGTTTTCGCTTAGAACGAGATATTTTGCCGCAAATTCTGGGTATGTCGGCCCTAATCTATCATTTAGATGTAAAACATACCAGTTCATATACTGTGAAGGAGTGATGCCAAAATTTTCAGGCGGAGCAGCTCCCACATCATCGCGACAGCTCCCCAAACACGCTTTAGTTCCACGAGTCTATCAGAGAAGTATTGCAGATGAGATAATATGTCGATTTAAACCACCAGGCAATCGCTAGCATCATATAAATGACTCATTGTTACAAACATGGAATGACACGTCGTGCCAGGTACGTACCTCTATGGTCAAGATCGTACTTAGAGGTCAAATGTCAAGAAAAGGGTCCTAAATTAAACACTGTCATAAATTTTCTTACTTCTGAATGGATTTTAAAATTTCTTTGTCAGAGATGTAAACCATCATGAGACAATTTGTCGCGCACAAAACCCAGGTCCTTACCTCCAATGTCAAGGCCGTAATTAGAGGTCAAAGGTAAAAAAAAGGTCTGAAACTTAAAACACAGTCTGTAACTTCTGGATGTACATGTATTTTGAAATTACTTGGCAGAAATGTTAACCATCATGAGACGATGTGTAGTGCGCAAAACTCAGATCCGTACCTCCAAGGTCAAGGTCGTACGTAGAGGTCAAACGTGTCCGAAACATTAACGCGGTCAATTACTTTCTTGTTTCTGGTTGGATTTTGAAATTACTTGGCAGCAATGTTAACCATCTTGAGACGATGTGTCGTGCGCAAAACCATGGTCAGAACCTTCAAGGTCAAGGTCGAACTTAGTGGTCAAAAAAGTTTTTTTTTTTTCAGTGTCTGGTTAATAGCTGTAATCTTCCTGGATGGATTGTTATTTTTCTTATTTCTACTCTAAACTTTAGATTGTGGGTACTCGTTAGAACCGCCTTGATGACTTGAGCAGAAATAAGAAAACTATAACAATTCTTCATCTTAAAATTTTCATTTTGTTCGGGGGGTAAAATTTTCAATGTATGTGTATGGCAAATGAAGTTCAATGTGGCCAAAGGACATTCAATGAGAAATTCGACTACCCACTACACCAGCAAACATTGTAGCAGGTTCAATCTGCAAAATATCTTGGCATCATCATCACTGACAATTACGATTGTGATCAACACATTTCTGAGATCACATCAAAAGCAACTAGGACATTATGATTTTCTTAGACGTAATTTGGATTTTACACCTAGGCAGACAAAGGATGTTGCATTGGTTTGACCTCAACTTGAATATGCATCACCTGTTTGGTATCCTCATGTTAAAACTCAGATTTAACAGATTGAGAAGGTTCAGAGGACGGCTGCTCGATGGACCTGCAGGAGATGGCGGAACAAAAGTAGTGTTGGTGATATGCTTGATGAGCTTGATTGGCCATAGCTGGAGGCCCGTTGTGAGCAGTCTTCTTTAACCTTCTTTTATAAGATACACTCTGATACAGTGTCTCTTAATAACAAAGATGAGCATCAAAATTAAACAGTCAATATCATAGGTATCGGACATATAGCGATGCTCTGAAGAATTCCTTCTTTCTCGGACTTATTCCTCGTCGAAAGCCCGCAAGGTATAGATTGGGACTCAGAGGTATACGTTTAAGTACACCTCTGTAACAGATTGTAAATACTGTTAAGAACTCACCCATTGATTTTTTTTTGGCTAAATTTAGCGAACCACCTAACTGAGGCAATGGCCAAATGTGACAGACTCAGTATCTGATAGACTCGTGGGAACAAAGGCGTGTTTTGGGAGCTGCCGCTGAGATGTGGGAGCTACTCCGCCTGAAAATTTTCGGCATAACCCCTTCACTGTACATGGACTGATCTTTTTTTTTACATCTAAATGATGAATGAGGGCTGACATACCCTACCCAGAATATGCACCTAAGCGAAAACTTACAAACAATTGCTTCATGTATTCGTGAAGTCAGATAACCCATGTGCTCGATTTTGTTACGGCAACGATTTTTTTCAATATTTCTTTCGGCCTGCTTAGAAAGGTAAATCATTTTAACATTGAATAGCAACCCCGAAATTTTATATTATTCTCTCATTCGTCTACAATAAATGAAAACACACAAGGGTACCTACCATTGTTCACCATTTCCAGGTCATTGGAACTATCGCGAGAGTTCCCGGATGTGTCGTAGGAACAAAATTACGCCTGATGTCCACCCGTGTAATAATTTGTCGGCGATTTCCGGCGAATGAAGAAAAATGTTCAACATGCGTCACGAATTTACGAAATGTTCAGGGTTTACGAACATGTGCACGCATGACTGATAACATATGAATCTTATATGGGTGTGAGGGGTGGATGGAAAAATCCGTCCCGAGGGTCACTGTCCGGCATCACGAGGCTTGCCGAGTGATGCCGGACAGTGATCCCGAGGGACGGATTTTTCTATCCACCTCTTACACCCATATAGGATTCTTTTTCTTGCATACCTTCCATTTTTATTGCGAATTTTTAATGCTGCTGTCACTTCGGTTACCGACGTCCGCCATTTTGTGATGACACAACAGGAATGTTAAGTGAAGCCACGCATGACGACGCCGCGCATGAGGTTGTAATCAACCAGTGCCTTTATCAAACACGCGATTATATTCGATTTGGGGTCGGAACACCAGGGTCAGAACATAAATTTCTTGCACACCAGACAAGGAAATCCGTGATTTTACCCTGGCATAGAAATTTATGTTCTACCCTGGTGTTCCGACCCCAAATCGAATATAATCGCGTGTTTGATAAATGCACTGGTTGATTACAACCTCATGCGCGGCGGCGACATGCGTGACGTCACTCAACATTCCTGTTTTGTCATCACAAAATGGCGGACGTCGATAACCGAATTGACAGCAGCATTAAAAATTCGCAATAGAAATGGAAGGTATGCAAGAAAAAGAATCCTATATGGGTGTGAGGGATGGATAGGAAAAACCCGTCCCTCGGGATCACTGTCCGGCATCACTCGGCAAGCCTCGTGATGCCGGACAGTGTCCCTTGGGACGGATTTTTCCATCCGCCCCTCACATCCATATAAGATTCTTATATTCTATCCCAGGGTAAAATCACGGATTTCCTTGTCTGGTGTGCAAGAAACAAGAATACAACTACTTCCTTACATGTAATACCAAGACCGTGAAAAAGAAAACTGGGGTTTACAAGGGGTAGACATTATTTCTGTTATTCCTGCTCCAAGAAATAGGTTGTTGTAGTAGTATAGGGTTTCACCCCCTAAAAAAATTTTTGCTTCTTCAGACCACCCCTAAAAAAATTTTTTTAGCTTCTTCAGACCACCCCTAAATTTTTTTTTTTGCTTCTCCAGACCACCCCCTAAAAATTATTTTTTGCTTCTCCAGACCACCCCTAAAACAATTTTTTTAGCGTCTCCAGACCACCCACTAAAATTTTTTTTAGCTTCTCCAGACCACCCCTAAAAATTTTTTTAGCTTCTTCAGACCACCCCCTAAAAATTTTAGCTTCTCCCCCACATAAAAAAACACCCACTATAGGGACCCCTCGAAAAATACTTAAAACTCAGTAATCTGTAATTCTTGTTCGTAAAAACTACCTTTGATTTCTTCGCCTTTTAAATCATTTATTTTATAAGTAACAGGATTTGTATTTAAAACTTCTTCAATTATAAATATTTCTCTAGTCCAACGAGTAGTATAACCCTTTTCAAATTTACCTTTCTTTTTTGCTATTCTTACTCTATCCCCAACTTTGAATTTAGGTTTTTCAGTTTTCTTATCTTTTTCTGGATATAAATTTTTATACACAGTTAATTCATTTTCTACTTTACTTGCTTCAATAGGTGTCATTTCAATAGAAGAATGTACTGTATTATTACAATTTTCAACTGATTTATCTAATATATCATAATATTTAAAAGTTTTATGAGCAGTAAAATATTTATACATATGTTGTTTCATTGTTCCTATCCATCGTTCTACTACACTAGATTTTTCTTCATTCTCAGTTGAATACAATTCTATTTCATTTGTTTTTAACAATTCTTTTACTTGTCGATTATAAAATTCAGATCCTTTATCCGACCAAATATACATCGGTTTTCTTTCTTTAAATAATGTTTTAAATGCTTCAGTTACTGTTATTCCTGTTTTATTTTTCAATGGAATTAACCAACCATATTTACTAAAAACATCTATAACTGCTAATAAATATTTATAGTGTTTATTTTGTTTTGAATATTGTTGCATATCTATCAAATCAACAGCCCATGTTTGATCTAATGAATGAACATAAACACGTCTTTTAGCAAAAGATCTTATAACTCTATGATGTAATTCATCTGCTAATTTATTTGTTATTTTTTCTCTATCGGTTATAAATCTATTTTTGTTAGATCCACACTCAGAACATATACCTTTTAACATTTGTCTATTATTAGTTGTTGTTACTTGTTTCACTGAATCATTTTCAGTATGCTTTTTACAACGTAAGCAATAAATTTTTGGATGCTCCATTTTAAATATAATTAAAATTATTCTTTAATAAAATGAGTGAAGGAAAAGTTTGTAAATATTGTTCAACATTTAAACCGTTTAATTCATTTGCAAAAGAGAAAACGTGTCCAGATGGACATAGAGGAAAATGTAAAGATTGTGACAGAGAACGAAAACAATTACATTATCAAAATAATAAAGAAAAATATAAAATAGCATATCAAGATTTTATTTCTCGCAATCCTGATTATTTTAAATATTACGTTAGAACATAATTAAATTTGTATTCTAATAAAATGGCAAGAAATAAATCCAAAGTATTTAAAAATGTTATTAATGAAACTATTATTAATGACATAGAAGAAGATGATATAACGGCTTATATTAATAAATTAAAAGATAAAATTAAAATACAATCATATCCCATTAAAGTGAAGATAATAATTACTTCTGAATTTAATAAACCATTATCATTTGATATAATAAAAAGTCATTACTCTCATCCTGTTCAAGTTATTCAATCAAATAATAATGTAGATGAATTTTATAATAAACTAAAAGATAAATTTGAAGCATGGCTTGATAAGTATCAAGAAAGAGGTTCTGGTTTTGTTTTTAGAAATATTAAAAGTGTAGAAGTAAAAACATATAAATATAATTATCAGAGAGCTTCATCTTATATACCTTTAAAATTTAAATCACATAATATTGTCAATGTTAAAGGCATTTATTCTGTAACGGTAGAACACACCGTGTGTCCATAATTGTTTTATTGCCCCCTGTGATATACTGACTATAGCAGATCAAAGGCGGCCCTTAATAGGGTTATAAGTAGCTCTTGTTGAATCCCCTGACTGAGACACTTAAGGAGAAAATCAATAATGTACACCAGTCAACAGTAAGTAATTTATTGATTTTCCCCAAGGCGGCCCCTTACCTGTGGAAGACAGAGGTCTTCTCTTCAGTGAGCACTGAGGGCTACATAATATTATGTAATGAAATGATAGTCCTCAATAATCAAGAATAAATGCCTTTAAAAACACAAAAGATAACAAATGTTTCTTGTGGTCAATAGTATCTAAATAATATCCTGCAGATAATAATAAAGAGAGAGTAACTAAATATCATCCCTATGAGAATGAAATTAATATGACCAATATTGAATATCCTGTATTAATAAAAGATATCCCAAAAGAAGAAAAACAAAATAATTTAACTATAAATGTTTTTGCATTAGAAAATCCAACAAATAAACAATCTTTATATCCAGTTTATATTTCAAATATGAAAAGTGAAAATATAATTGATCTTTTATATATAGAAGAAAATGAAAACACACACTATTGTTTAGTCAAAGATTTAGATAGTTTTCTATATGATAAAAATAAACATAAACAACACACATGTAGAAACTGTTTACAAGGTTTTCAAAAACTAGAAACATTAGAAAAACATAAAGAGATATGTCTAGATCATGACTTTTGTAAAGTTAATATGCCAAAGAAAGATAATATTCTTAAATTTAAAAAACTATCATTTCAAAAATAGACTACCTTTTGTTATCTATTCAGATTTTGAATCAAATAATTACCAAGGTGATGAAATTAGTGATCAGCCGCGTTCATCCGGTAGATCGCGTGAAATTATTATTAAATTTAGCAACTACAACGCCCGCCTTCAGATGTTAAAGGGTAGAAGTAAACTTCGTGAACAAAAGGCGAACATCTTTATAAATGAAGATCTCACGAAAACACGAAAAAGTTTAGCTTTTGAATGTAGGAAGCTGCAGAAAGATAGAAAATCAACAGTAACAAAAACCTGGGTCTACAACGGAAACGTGTTTCTGCAAGACAAGTTTGATAACAAAGTGCGCATTACGTGTATGGAAGATATTATTCCGTTCAAAACTGACGGCGTGGGTCAGTCCACACACTAAATAGTGCCAGTATGACAGATATGCCTACCAGCATACCCACAATGTTGTTTTCGTCTCATTGTGTCGGGGTCGATTCGACGCAATGACGTTGAGTCGACGTCGACACGGTTCTATCCTCAAATCAAACAAACAAATTATCCACTTTGTGGGTCTGCGGTGGTATCCAGAACCCGTTCAGATAAGCACATTTGAAACAATGCTGCGTTTACTGTGCCTTGATTACATAGTAGCTCTAAGTGTGTGCATCGAGAACTGTTTCACACCTAATTGCTACCCAAAATTATGTCTTTGTATGAGTATGTGTAGACGAGAGGCGTGACACAGCGTCTCTGACTGAGCTCGGTCCGCAATACTCTTGTTTTATCTTGAGAAAGACCCTGGCAGACTGCGCATATGCGCGGTCTGGTTTGGATCTTATCTGTTTCCGTAAAACCGTGTACACGTGCACATATACATGTACCTATTTAGTACCAACAAAATGTCCGCTGTTAGACGAAAACAAGAATATTTTACAATTACACCACATACAGTGAAATTCCTGTATTAAGACCACCTTTGGGGCTGTGCAAATGTTCTTAAGAGCGCTTTTGAACAGTCCTTGAGATGGTCTCAGACCAGAGCAAATTGTATTCAGAAACACAATGAAAGAATAAATGCAACCTACAAAATAAGCTTTCAAAAGCAGATTTAGTCCTAATTTTAGGTGGTCTCAATAGCGTAATTTTGCTGTATATATCATGCAATATTATGATACTATGTCTGCCTCTTTTGGCAAAGGTTTTAACCCAATCTCGGGTCTAAATTCCGCTAAATCTGATCCTATGCCATTAGAATGACTCAAATAGTGTTGCCGGGGACGTAAAACCCCACAAATAAAACTGATAATACTTTTGAAGGTTTACAGCTTAGTTTACAGTTATGCACTTACAACTGACCATGAGCCAATATGAAGTGACTGTTGCGTCGTATAAAAAAATGCGAGATTGGTGCACCATTGTTTTGTCCACACATATATGGTTATATGCTACCCAGTTTTACCAGCCTACTTGTTTGAAGCCGACAATGTGACATTGCCATCAAGCATACTAAAAATGCACCACGAGAGTACATGAGACGTATATAACGTCGTATCGGCGTCGGTGCGGCGTCAAGTCGTTGCGGCGACGTTTTTAGACGATGCTGCGACCTCGTGACGTTGCGTCGACGTCGATACGACAATCCTAAAGTTGACTGTTTAAATTGTCTGAGGTATCTTCTTGTAGACTTTTCAAAATTTTCTGGCATGCAGGCAAACAACGTGAATCCTGATCGGACTGCGCCTCTATGAACAGTCTGGTTGAGTCCTCACTGCTTGCTAAGATGGTTCTGGAGTGGCGAGCAGAGGGCAGGGCAGACTGTTGTGATTTGCATCTTAGGGACACTTGGCCCTTATCTTGCTGAATATTCATATAAGCCGCACCCATTTCTGTCTATCAACCAATCAAATTATTTGATGCAACTTATTGCTACAAATTCATAAACTGAATGCCAAACAGTGTAGATCCTGATCAGATGGCTTCTTCAGAAGCCATCTGATCTGGAGCTAAACTGTTTGCAAAGATAGGGGTTGTCGTGAACAGCAAGATAAGGGTTGAGGTTATATGCAAACTCTGCGTTCTTCTCGCCATTATCAGATTAATAGTACACCCAGTGGGCTGACGTCATATCAGTGTCTGGGCGGCTTTTTAGCGTTGCCTCGCCTTCGATAGAAGCGTATTGTCACGTCGCGTGACGTTGTCGCGACTGTGCTGCAATGTTGCGATCTTATATTTGAGAATCATTGTGTCGAATGTTTAGGTAAATTGTCTGAATATGGAAATCAAGTGGCAAGGTGAGCACGTGCATATGACCACCCGAATCGCATGTGAGCTTTGTTGCTATATTTTGCCTTCTCACCTTCCTTTCCCCACTCTTGCGTTTCGCTTTTCGGTAAGAGTGGTGACAATGGAATGGTGAAAATAAAAAGTTTAATGTGCTACAGCTCGTGTCCTTCTCCACTCTCTCTCTCTCTCCTGTATTTCATTTCGGCGGGAGAGGGGCGGGTGCGGCGGCACGAATTGTGGACACAAATTGTGGAGTTACTAGAAACCTTATTTTTACCAAGCGGATCCGCGCAGGACCACTCTATAAAGCCAAACACTTTTCACTGGTATATATGATTATTGTAAGAGGGTTCGTACAGTTCGAACAGTTTGACACGAGACTGATCTTTATGCTGGGGTAGGTTGGTCAATGCTACTGTTGTCCGAAGATGGGTGAAAATGACGTCAACGAATGTTTCCTTTTGTAAAGTAACGACGCTTCGGTATTGATAATTATAACGGTACAGTCTGTCTTGCTAACCAATGAATGGTATGGTAATGATAACGGTGCAACCTATCACATTTACCTGTGGTGGTATACTCTTACGTCACTGTCTATACTTATCCTCCGACAACACTATTGCCTAATACGGCGGCTTTTGTGGGCTTCTCGTGAATTTTCGGCATCTCGTGAATGGCGACCCATTTGCCGACCTCTGTGTATTGTACAATAATATCCCCATCTTCGGAAAACGACGAAGCTAATATATATGCATTCAGTCGGGTGTGAGGTTGTGTTAATAAGGTCACCAGTCTCAGTTCAGTCTGTTCAAACTATACGAGTCAAGCTACCTTCGGGAATATGGTCTTTTATTCAAGATAGGAACAGTTCTAACTACTGAGGGTAACTCATACTGCCAGGTCACGGGACGTATTGGGAAATACATAAAAACATTTCCCACTTCTTTGTAAATAAAATAGTTATTTTATGTGTATTCATTAACATTGCCTCAGTGAGGCGATTCTGATGTGTACATACAAAATGCCTTATAATAATAATAATAATAATAATAATAATAACAATAATAATAATAAACATGCCATAACAAATAGAAATGCAGTTACCTGAGGCTATGGGAAAACTTGTGTGTGCACTAGTTATCCATTACGAAGACACGTCTATACAAATGCATTGGTAACTTTACGGGCGAAAAAATAACAAAAAACATTTTAAGATGAAAAACTGTGATATTCTTCTTGTTTCTGCTCGGAGTATGGGTTGTGGGTACACGTTAGAACCGAGCCAGTTCTGACGGGTTCCCGCGGTCTGTATCTTGGGGCGGAAATGATAAAGGTAGGGTTGACCCTGTAGGCCCCCAGTTTTACTATATAAAGGTGGGGTTCGAGGGTGTCATATAGGTGTGTCTTCGTGGTGCGTTTGTGGGTATTCACAATTTCATTGTATAAGTATGGTTAGTAACAGACACAGTGCTGACTAGGAAGTAAAATTTGTAATTGCATAATACTTACCTGTGTTTCATACAATTGAGCCCATTGACAAAAGATTTGAATCGTCAACATAATCCAACCACACTAGTCAATGAAGTAATATAAGCAAATAGTCACGATCACATGCAACGTCACCCTACAAACAATTAGCTCATGCAATGCACGTGAACATAGGAATGAGGGAAGCTCTTGACCTGATTTTAACATGGAATTTACTACAACTACCTACGCTTCTCTCTCAGGGGCTATCTATCTCTATATAATCCGCAACCCTCTTCCGAGTGTTATTAGGGTCGAATGTTAATAAATTTAAATTTACCCTGTCATCCTAAATATAACGTTGATCTCCGCGTGACTAAATAGTAAGTAAATATAGGTAACGGCTATAAATAGCCTAGCAGCTTTTGCTCTTATGATGTCAGAGGGTTGGCAATTTGTAAGATCTGGACTGGACTCGTGTTCGGAGTAGACCAGTATCGGTAGCCGTATAATGCAGCGTCCGATCAGGGCCTACATTGTTTAATAGTCACGGATTAAGCAAGCAGTCGCAGAGTTCAATCACTCTCATAAGTCAACAATATTTTGATAATGTCATGCGTGTGTCTGTATTCTTTTGTCGAAGATAATTGTGTTTGTGGCCGGAGAAAAACATTACTTTCAATGGTTTTATCAGAAATGTTTTTGCCTGGAAAAATTATACCCGTGGTAGGTCAATATGAGACACGAACTCCGAATAGTAATATCAATGAAGTTATGTTTGTGTATAGAATATATCTTGACCGAGCCACACGGATTTTCTCATCATGCAACACTATTGATCTTCGTTGTAAATGACATAGATCTGTGTCCATAACGAAAACATGTCCATTTAAATATATTGAAAATTATGTCACCAAAAAATGAAAATTTCCGACAATTTTTTTTCTTTATCTTTATTTTCTGCTCTTAACCTGGATTGTAGGTGCCCTTTAGGGTCGCCTCGGTCAGGCGGTTTTGGAGGGCGCCTGCGGTCTGTGGTTTTGAGCGGAGATGTCAAGAATAATGTTTGCCCCTGTAAGCCCAGGTCTTGCAATTTAAACGTGGGATTGGGGCCAACATTATAATGGCGTTTTCTCTTGTTTTTTTTTTTTCTTTTTTTTTGAAATGATCACAGCTATATACAATCGTCTCGACAGCCTCTTGGAATATACTATTGGACAATTAGAATATGAAATTATCTTTATACTAATCGGGCATACGGTGTTCTGGTGACGCCGAATCGGCGTCGATGCGGTGTAAGAACATTGCATCGGCGCTGATGCGATGTTACTAAAGCGTTGTGACGTAGTATCGGAGTTGGTGGAATGTTTCTGGGACGCCACGTTCCCCGAATGTAGTTGCATTCCACAGGTAACCGAATCAATCTGCCTTCTCGCATTAGCAGCGTCAGGACTATTTTTGTTTATATCAACAGCAAATCACTAATCGTTGCAATCTAAATACTTACATGCATACAGTTATAGTATTTAAATCAACATACATCTACCTATTCCGTTTCCCATTATGTAACTATCAATTGTATGTATATATTTATGTGTCTTTTTTGTATAATTGTTCCTTTGAATTTGCTGCTTTTGCATCACGGGGAAAACTACTTACACTTTACGATCTATCGTACAGAGCTTCACACTAGAAGTCACCTGTCCGCATCTTCAAAACTCTTTCGTCATTTAACAGACTGTATAACATGATTCCACTTGCTATATATAGAATGCGGATAGGGTTGCACTATAGTCGTCAAGCAAAGGCAAAAGGCATTGAACCTCTTAACTATTTTGATATTTTGATTATCATGTCACTGCTTTTTATGTCAGGAATAGAACGGAATCCTGGTCCATCATTGACTCCTTCCGTCTCTTCTGAAAGCTCTTTTACAGCCGTAGAAGACCAAATAATTAAAGACAAATTTTCAGTTGTCCATTACAACGTTCAAAGCATTGTGAATAAATTAGATTTACTTGAGGCTGAACTTCAAAACTTTGATGTAATATGCATTACTGAAACTTGGCTAGACCACAGAACTTCGGATGACGTTTTGAATCTTAAAGGTTACAAATTATTTAGGCGTGACAGATTGGGAGAAAATTACGGCGGAATTTGTGTATATGTTAAAAACAATACCTACTCATACAGACGAAACGATCTCGAGTTGCCAAATATAGAGTGTATATGGATAGAAGTTATGGTAAATAATAAGAAACAATTAATCGGTACGTTCTATCGACCGCCTAATTCAACGAATGCCGTGTGGTCGACGATTGAAGATTCTATTGGCCAGGCATTTGATACAAATATACGAAATATTCTAGTTACTGGTGATTTCAACTTCGACATGTTAAAACAGCCTGCCAACAAAAAAGTAAAAGATATTTGTCAGCAATTTAGCTTTCACCAGTTAATTAACGAGCCAACACATTACACAGAATCTTCCTCCTCTGTAATAGATCTTTTTTTAACTGGAAATAAAAATAATACATTATTAAGTGGTGTCGGTGAACCATTCCTTGGTCAGAACACAAGATATCATTGTCCTATATATTGTGTACTGACTTTTAAAAAAGCCATTACCCCAGTTTATACTCGGAAAATTTATCTATATAACCGAGGCAACTATGAAGCATTTTCAAATGACCTGGAGGAAACCGACTGGAAATCACTCGAAAGCAATGATATTGACACCTATGCAGAAAATATTACAAATAAAATATGTCTGCTGGCTAACAAGCATATACCTAACAAAATTATCAAAATAAGACAGTCAGATCCCTCGTGGCTTTCAAATGATATAAAACGATTAATGCGGAAAAAGAAACGCTTGTATGACAAATATAAGAGAACAAACAACATACACGACTTCGAAAATTACAAACATATCAGAAACAAATTAACTAACGAAATAAGGAAATCAAAAAATGATGACATAAGGAAATTAGCCAATAAATTAGAAAATACTAACTTAGGCCCTAAAGATTGGTGGAAAACGTTAAAACAAACTATAAAGCCTGAACAGACATCCACAATCCCCCCACTCAAAAGTGGAAGTACAATATACTCCACTGAATGTGAAAAAGCTGAAGCTTTAAATCAATATTTTGCACATCAAACTGAGTTAGATGAAAGTAAAGCATCTCTGCCTGATACAGTAAATGTACCCATTAACACACTGGAATCAATAGTTTCATCACCTGAAGAAGTTGCATCCATTCTCCGGGCCCTTCAAACTGGCAAAGCAGCAGGACCCGATTCTATCAACAATAAACTTCTTAAGGAACTTGCACAGCCACTATCATCTCCCTTGTCTGAGTTATTTAATTTTTCTATTTCTATAGGCAGGATTCCAGACATATGGAAACAAGCTAATGTAACGCCTATCTATAAGAAAAATGACCCTTCAGATGTAACGAACTACAGGCCTATTTCTCTCTTGAGTACAATTGGAAAAGTTTTAGAAAAAGTTATACATAAACATGTCTTTAATTTCTTTCGTGATCATCATGTTATTACAGCCATGCAATCGGGCTTTATTCCAGGCGATTCAACAGTGAATCAATTGGTAACTATTTATAATACCTTTTGTAAAGCACTCGATGAAGGGAAAGAAGCCCGAGCCATATTCTGTGACATAAGCAAAGCTTTTGACAGGGTATGGCATAAAGGTTTGCTTTTTAAAATTGAAAGAGCTGGTATTACTGGATCTCTCTTACAGTGGTTCACAAACTACCTAGACAACAGAAAGCAGAGAGTTGTACTGCCGGGAGTCAGTTCTGACTGGGCATCTATTAAAACCGGAGTCCCACAAGGCTCTATTCTTGGTCCTCTTCTCTTTCTTTTATACATTAATGATATTGTTGAGGATATAAATTCATCTATTAGGCTCTTTGCAGATGACACTAGCCTTTACGTAATAGTAGAAAAGCCGGACCAAGCTGCTCATCAGCTAAATTCCGATCTTCTCAAAGTCCACCAATGGGCAACTAAATGGTTAGTCACATTTAACCCAGCAAAGTCAGAGTCCATTACTTTTTCAAGAAAGCGCCATAAACCTAATCACCCCCCAGTTCTAATGAATCAAACGCAAATAAACGAAGTGACTTCACACAAACATCTTGGGTTAATCTTTACTAACGATTGTACATGGCACGAGCACTTGGAATATATCAAGTCAAAGGCGTGGATTCGTATCAATGTAATGCGGAAACACAAGTTTACTCTTGATAGGAAATCTCTAGAGACTATCTATATCTCTTTTATAAGACCTCTCTTGGAATATGCAGACGTCGTCTGGGACAACTGCACCCAGTATGAAGCTAACGAACTTGAAAAAATCCAAAACGAAGCTGCAAGGATTGTCACAGGAGCAACAAAACTTGTCTCTATCGGTGCTCTACGCGCTGAAACCGGGTGGGAAACACTGTCGTCCAGAAGGAAAAAGCACAAACTTCAAATGTTTTTTAAAATGAAAAATGGCCTAGCCCCGGAGTACCTATCTTCTCTGGTACCACCTTCTGTTGGTAATACCTCGGCTTATCAACTGCGTAATGCATCAAACATTAGTGCTATACACGCCAAATCACAACAATATTACAACTCTTTTCTACCATCTACTATTAGAGATTGGAACGATCTCCCAAGCGAAGTGAGTAATTCTCCTTCTAGTGAGTCCTTCAAACGCAAGTTAAATGCAAACGTAGAAATTCCTCCAAAATATTACCTTTGTGGAAACAGACTTGGGCAAATTTATCATGCAAGGCTTAGGACAAATTGTAGCTCGTTAAACCAGCATCTCTTCTCTAAAAATATTATTGATAACCCGCTATGTGTTTGTGGCTCAATAGAAGATACATATCACTTTATGTTAATTTGCAATCGTTACACTAACCAAAGACAAGATTTACTCAATACAGTATCGGAGTTTTGTCGCCCCACTCTTAATCTGCTGCTCTTTGGCAGTTCAGAGCCTTCTTTACTCCAGAATAAACAGGTTTTCCTCGCTGTCCAGGAATTTCTACTAAAAACAAGACGCTTCAAATAAAGCGACGAATTCACTTTATACATTACGTCAATTGCAGTATAAAACATCCCATTAGGAAGGCATATAAGGTGGATCTCTTGTCCTGTTCTGTTCTACAAATTCCTACCTTTTTCATAGGTACCAATGCTACAATGAAAACGTTCTAGAGGTTAATAATTGGCAAATAACGCTTTGTCTTTGCTTACATGCGCAAAGTCGTTAGTTTCTTAAAACATAGTGTTTGAATAAGAACTTATCCACTCCCCGTGGAGCCTGCAGCAGATTATGTAAATTCTAAGGAATGTTGACACACAAATCCATGAAATAAAATACTAAGGGTCTTGTTTACAAGCTAAATCACGTATCACTATTGTCTTCACTATAAGCAAGATGGGATACAGATTTTTCAAAAGTCTAAAGACTTTCTTCTGAATCCCATTTGTATAATATTGTTACTTTGTAGCTTCTATGTGTTGAATGTATATGTATTAGTTATACAAATAAAATAAAGTTTAAACTAATCAAATAATTTCCCTTTATCTACTTCCCAACCTGACCCAAATAAATCATATGTTAATCCAATAAGAAAACAAACAGTTAATAGTTATGGTATCTATGTTCAGTCTGACTATCCAGAAATTTATAAACCACAATACTTTTCTTATGTTGGTGATGATGCAGCAAAGAAATATGTAAAAAAAAAAATAATAAAAATTTTCAAGGATATAACTTATAAGATTTACCTTAATGAAAAGAAACAACCAATTTTAAGTGAACAACAAGAAAAAGAATTTCAAGAGTCAACAGAATGTTATATATGTGGAAAGGAATTTGAAGAGGAAAACAAAGTAAGAGAACATAATCATTTTTCTGGTAAATATAGAGGAGCAGCTTGTCAATCATGTAATACAAAAGAAGGTAAAACAACAAAGCTAATACCTGTTTTCTTTCATAACGGCTCAAACTATGATTTCCACTTTTTAATAGAGGAGCTAATGAAATATGAAGATGATTATAACAAAGTAAAACTTCTATCCAAAACTTAAGAAAATTATATTTCTATAGATTACGGTTCAAATTATAAAAAACTAAGATTTCTAGATTCATACAGGTTTATGTTAAAAAGTTTATCAGATATTGCAAAATCAACAGATGACTTTCCTATTTTAAAACAAGAATTTAATGATAATATTTCATTGTTAAAACAAAAAGGATATTATCCATATGAATATATAGATTCAATAGAAAGATTAAAAGAAAATCAATTACCCCCTATGGATAAATTTTATTCTACTCTAACACAAAAAAACATTTACGAGTTAAGAATATGCTCATGCACAAAAGTATGGAAAGTTTACGAGTGTGAATCGTTTTTAGATTATCACAATCTTTATTTAAAAACAGATGTTTTAATTTTAGCAGATGTCTTTGAGAAGTATAGAAATTTTTTCTTAAAGCATCATGAAATAGATCCATGTTATTGTTACCCTGCACCAGGATTAACTTGGCAATGTGGATTAAAATGTACAGGAGTGGAATTAGAATTATTAACAGACTATGAAATGTTATTAATGGTAGAAAACGGAATTAGAGGAGGGTTTTCTGGCGTTCTTGGACCTAGACATGTAAAAGCATTCAATAAATATACACCTAATTATTATGGTGATGGTAATAGGATATTAGATGAAAATGAAATGAAAGAATTTTTAGAAGCATTAAAAAATGGTAAAAATTTAAATGATTATCTTACAGAAAAATATTTATTATATCTAGATGCAAATAATTTATATGGTTGGGCAATGCCACAGAAATTACCAACTAGTGATTTCAAATGGGAAAATGATCTAGGCTATTATTTACATATTCCAAAAGGAAGGGGTTGTATAATAGAATGTGATTTAGAATATCCCAATCATTGCAAGTTTAAACGAAATATCCATTAGCTCCTGAGAAAATGAAAATAAATGAAAAAGATTTATCAGATTATCAAAAAAACTTATTAGGAGATAAGCCATTTGGTAAAGAAGAAAAATTATTATTAACGTTATATGATAAAAAAAAATATGTTATTCATTATAGTATTCTAAAAGAATATATTAAACTTGGAATGAAAGTAAAAAAAGTTTACAGAACTATATCATTTGAAGAAAGTGATTGGTTAAAGAAGTATATTAATTTAAATACTGAACAAAGAGAAGAATCTAAATCTAATTTTGAAAAAGACCTCTGGAAATTAATGAACAACAGTTTCTATGGAAAAACATTAGAAAACATAAGAGGAAGAAGCGAAATTAAATTAACAACGAGTAAAGAAGAAGCAAAGAAATACATAAACAAACCTAATTTTAAAGATTCAATAATTTTTTATAAAAACTTTGTTGCAATTGTAAATAATGTTACTTCTGTTAAATTTAATAAACCTATTTATTTAGGACAAGTTGTATTAGATAAATAGCAAGTTATTAATGTATCAATTATATTATAATATAGTTAATGAATTATGGCCAAAAAATGAATTAGTTGTATCAGACTCCGTTTCTTGTGATACTCCAATTATTTTAAGATATAAAAATAAAGTATTTATTGAAAAAATAGAAAACATTACTGATGAATATGAATACTCAAATAATAAATTTTTTCATAAACTAAAAGATAATGATATTGAAGTTTGGACGAGTAAAGGATTTGATAAAATAAAAACTATCATTAAACATGAGACAGAAAAAGAAATGTTTAGAGTTGTTACACCATTAGGATTTGTTAATGTAACAGAAGCTCATTCTTTAATAAAAGATAATAATGAAATTATTAAACCTAAAGATTTATTGTTAAATACTAATCTTTTATTCAATGATAATTATAAAATTTCTTATACTCCTCCTTTAAAAGAAAACTTAAAATTAGAACCGTCAACTTTAGAAGAAAAAAGAGCTTTTATTGAAGGTTTCTTTTTAGCTGATGGAACTAGCGGAATTTATGTAGTAAAATATTCTTGGAATTTAAATAACCAAGATCTAAATCTTTTAAATAAATGTTTAGAATACTGTAAGGAATTATATCCAACTGATTTTAAAATAATAGATTGTATGAATTCATCTAAACTATATAGAATTGTTCCAAAAGGAAGTCATAAGTTAATGGCAATCAAATTTGAAAAATTTTATAATGATAAAAAAGAGAAATACATCCCTTATAAAATTCTTAATAATGATTACAATTATAAACTATTCTTTTTCAGAGGATTTTATCAAGGAGATGGTTATAAAAAAGGAAAAAAATTGTGCATTCTCTTTTTCACAAAAATCTAAAATTACATTCTCGTGTTTACATTATCTTATAACTTCTCTAGGATATAATAATTATATCAATACGAGAGAAGATAAACCAAATGTGTTTCAATTAAATATAACAAAAAAAGAACAATATGCTAATGTAAAAAGATAATACCATTAGGTAAACAAAAAAGAATAGTTTATGATTTATCTACAGAAACTGAAAATCTTAATTGTGGGTTTCCTTTGATCGTCCATAATACCGATAGCATATTCTTATCCATTAAAACTAAAAATATTTATGAAGATATGAAACAAATAAAAAATGAACTAGATACATCAGACTATCCAGAAAATCATAATCTTTATTCAGAAGAAAATAAAAAGAAAATAGGGAAGTTTAAAGATGAATTACAAGGTAAAATTATGAATGAAATAGTTTTTCTGAGGATATTCTTTTACATTAACTGATCTTAGTGAAGAAAAAAAATTAAAAGGCATTAGCAAAACAACAATTAAAAAAGATATAAATTTTAATGATTATAAAAATTGTTTATTTAATAATGAAATAAAAATGAATAAGATGTACACTTTAAATTCTGACAAACATAATATGTTTGTAAATGAAATAAACAAATCTCCTTTTGATGATAAAAGATATATATGCGAAAATGGAATAGATACACAACCTTATGGAATTAATTCATAAACTCATGCAACAAATCCAGTTAATACCATAGCACCAACAACAAATGCAAATTCTCTATTTTTCTGATCTTCTGATGGAGTATAAAAATCACTCAACTTTGGTTCATGTGTAACATAATAATATTCTTTTCCTGCTTGGTCTACTTCTTCAAAGGTTTTTTCTGCATGACGTTCTTTTTGTTTTTGTTCATTAAGAAAATCCAATCTTTGTGTTCTTTCATTATTCCATTATACTTGTGCTGCTTCTAATTGTTCCAATGCCTTATCATGTCTTTCTCTCTCTTTTTCTGCGTCTCTGCCAATATGTGAAAACAAATAATTACTACCTGAAAAAGCAAAGGCGTTCGCTACTGCTCCACCAAGCATCATCACCACTGCACTCGCCATTTTTTTACTTCATAATATCAGCAGGAATAATTCCTTGCTTAACTAACATATCT
Organism: Lucinisca nassula; assembly: GCA_963580285.1. NCBI lineage: Eukaryota > Metazoa > Mollusca > Bivalvia > Lucinida > Lucinidae > Lucinisca > Lucinisca nassula. The sequence goes on from OY757015.1 coordinate 105,202,646, forward strand.
CTCGTCGCCATTGCGAGTAATATATCAATGGATAACATATCAATATCAATCATATTAAAATCTACTTTTGGTTGCGGTCTTTTCAATAGTTTTCTTCCTAATTCTGCATATCCAACCGTTAATGCAGTCCTTTGAGATCAGCGTGAATATTCTGAGAAATCGGAAATAAATTATTGGTTTAGACTCATATTCTAGACAGGTTTTTAATTATTTGGACCCCATTTTGATTTATATCAGTCTTTGAATCGACTGCCTATTTGAAATTCGCAAAATTGCAGTATGATACCTCTGGCTTTCTTTGCCGGATCATTACAGGGTCACTGATGAGGCTTTATTAGCCGAAACTACGTAATATGACCCATCTTCTTTCTTATGGATGTTTTCATTGCTCTTAAAGGAACTCATTTTTGATTTTTATTTGCCTTCACTGCAGCTGGTGTTGTGCCGTGTGGCGGCCGTAAAACGTCTCCCCGTACATCAACCATAGTGCAGTTTATATTTTACTTTTGGTCCTTTGAGATCAGCGTGAATATTCTGAGAAATCGGAAATTAATTATTGGTTTAGACTCATATTCTAGACAGGTTTTTAATTATTTGGACCCCATGTTGATTTATATCAGTCTTTGAATCGACTGCCTATTTGAAATTCGCAAAATTGCAGTATGATACCTCTGGCTTTCTTTGCCGGATCATTACAGGGTCACTGATGAGGCTTTATTAGCCGAAACTACGTAATATGACCCATCTTCTTTCTTATGGATGTTTTCATTGCTCTTAAAGGAACTCATTTTTGATTTTTATCTACTCCTGCGTGATATAACATGTTTGCAATTTGTTTTCCATCAATTTGTGTTGCCATTTTTTATAAGAATTTTTTGATTAATTAAACTCAAATGGATCGATTTCTTTTTGTTGTTTGGGCTGCGCAGGTGTAACTTGTTTCTTATTATAAATATATAAACCCAATCCAACAATCACACCTACTATACATAGAGGTATATAATTTTTGTATTGAACTTTTTTAACATCATCCCTAACTTCATCATCATCTTTTGTTATAGATTTTAATTGTATGTTTTCTTTTTTCATTGCTTCCATTTCTTTTCTTTTTAATTCAGCTTTTAATCTTTTTGCTTCTGCACCTTTTTTACCTGCAGATACTCTTTTTGGGTTTTGTCTTTTTTGTGACTTCGTCATCAAGGGCATATTTTGTGACTTTGTCATCATGGGAAGCTTTTATTTCACTCGTCATTTTTTATGTCTTTTTTATCAGTCTGGAAATTAATATGTCTCGCTGTTGTTAACATTGCAGTAAACGGTGCAAGATACATTCCAAATCTATAATACAATAATTCACAACATGTGCTAGTCAAAGCGTGATTGATAAATGGATCTTCTTCTAAATCTTGTATTAGTTTTGGTGGATTTACAACATTAAAATATTTTGACACACCCATAACATATAAGTTAATAAAAGAATTACCCAATGTCTTCGTCATACTTGCCCCTAGTCTTGCTTCGTATCTGCAGTATAGTGTGTTTATTTGTTCTGTAGACATTTTATCTATGTCTGAGAGTTGTACCTCACGTCGTAAGTATTGACGACTTCCACCTCCAGCAACATTGGCTGATAGTCTTTCTCTTTTCACATCTTGTGTGTCTGGTAACTCAACATCTTCAATGTCTTGTAATAATTTTTCAGTATCCATTTTATATAGTTTATTTTTTACTTTATATAATTTATTTTTTAATTTTAAATAATTATATACCACATATCCAACTACCGATAAGACTGCAGTGTTTGTTATAATTGTTAGTATTTCAAGAAGCATTGCTTTTTATTATTGCTTATTTTTGTAATATTACTTTAGCATTACTTATTTTTGCTATATTACTTAAGCATTACTAAAGCATTACTTAAGCATTACTAAAGCATTACTAAAGCATTACTTAATCAACCACCCAATAATCAGTAGGTTGGTCGGTTTTCAAAATTAATTTACGATGTTTCTTTTTCTTTAATTCTTCCTTTATTCTTTGACGTTCTTCTAATGTGGGAATAACTTCATTCTCTCTCAAACAATTTTCAAAACTATCTCTATCTTTTGTGTAGAACATACATAACCACTTTGTTTGTTCTCTTAAATTTTTCAAAACTGAATTGTATCTTTGCGATATAACCCATATCGTTTGTTTTGCGTGTCTGCCTGAAAAAGCGAGTTCAGGCAACATGTCTTTTTTCTTTGTTAATTCTTTTGTTGCGCTACAATCATCAATGATGTATAATGTAGGGGAATTGGCATATTTAAAAAAAACCGTAATAGTTCTTGAAGCTTTTCTGTTCCATCTGACGTTATAGGATTTACGATTATAATATTTTTTGTTTTTGGTTTTTTAACATCACCAATCCAACTTCTGTTTTTGTATGCCTTGTTCCATTGAATGGTCGGGCAAAGTATAACAATATGACTAAATACACCAGCATACTCTGATTCTAATAAATCTAGCATAATCTCTGTTTTTCCACAGCCAGTTTGACCACAAATAATTGCACTGTGTGGATATTTAGGTAGTTCCATTTCTATTGTTTAATAATGAGCTTCTTTGAATCTACCTTCTTCAAAATTAATTTGGGCATCTTGTATTTCAAACAGATAAACATTTATTGGTTCATTTCCTCCTGCTTCTTTTGTAATTTGTATTGTTATGCCTTCTGAAGCATTTTCTATTCTTCTTCCTGAACCATGAAGTGTATTATCATCAGTTGAACGTAAATCCAACCATAAAGCATAATTAGTCGTTAGATATTTTTCTATTGTTGTATCAGTAAAATATAAATCTTTAATGACCATACTTGTTTCTTTGTTTCTTTTTGAATTTAGGGCAAAGAATTTATTTATTTCGCCCCACTTTTGGTACGATTTCATTCCTTGACTGTACAGCTGATTCGGAATCCCTTCTATAGTCATTTCCACTTTTGTAATTTCTGGATTATAATATTCTTCTGTGCTGGTCCTTTCAGGATCTTCGAATAGCATAAGAATACCTTTCATACTTCTTGCCGGGACATTTAAATTGATATTCCAAAGAGTATCAGATTTATTCTTCGTTATTTTTCTATGCCTAAGTATTCTATCGTATAAAATAATCATTTTGTCACTGACTGTCTTATTTCTCTTGATAAATAAGGATCAGAAACAATATCGAATTCTAAACAAATATTTTTGATTGTATAAGTTGAAGTTGCATCAGCTGAATTAATAACTTTCATGTTATCGTTAAATGTAAGTTCATATTCTAATCTATCCCCGAGTCCTGCTTGATAAAAGGCATATGGGTTTCCAATAATTCAAAATCAAGTGGAATACAAAACCTGTTTCCATTGCTTTTGCTATTGCCTGATCTTCTTTATCTGCTGTTGCATTTTTTGCCCCCACTCTAAGTTTCAACATGTTTGCTTTGCCAACGCCTTGGTATGCCATATTTATTCGTTCTGTAGGAGTCTTCCATAAATCAATATAACAATGATAGATGTCGCTATCATCAATGGACATAACTTCATTTCCACTTATCCTAATTGTTGTTTTCCTAATTATTGCTCTTCCAATATTTTGATAAATAGTTGCATTTGCATCTTTAGAGATTAGTTAAATTTCAAATGCTAATCTGACTGTTCCGGGAACAATAACATCATTACCACTTAGATTAGGAAATCTCACTAATAACTGTTGATTTTGGTCAATAGTTGATGGATTATTGGTTATCACTACACTTTGACGGATACCTCTCACACCGCGTGGTTCTCTTATTTTTCTGTAAGGGTTTAATTTATTTCCATAGGTCGACATTTTTTTAAGGAAAAATTTAATAATTAAAAATGGCTGAAGCATTTGATCCTGAGAATCCTACATTTGATGATGAGGATATAGATTCCAAATTACCTATGGTCCCTGATGATCATGATCAGAGTATTATTCTAAATCGGGGTGATATGATTGATGACTTAAGAGGAGAGGCCAAACAGTCTGCTCTTCAAGACTATAGAGAAAAACTTGTAAAGACGTTTTATGATGAAATAAGCAAGCGCTATCAAATTACGCCAGACAAAGTAGATTATGATCAGTTTAGATTATCCGATGATAAAATCTTATATTGGGTTGTCGGCGACAAAGAAATCAGAATTACTGCAGAGCGAGGCCCAGCAGAATTTCTTTCTTTGGGTACTTTAGCAAACGAATACAACCGTGTAGTAGGTAGTGGCGGAACACGGGCAATCAGACAATATTTAAATTTATCACGTTATCAAAGCAAAACAAAGATATCTCAACAGGCAAGGAGGGCTCTGGGAAGTACGCGAAATGATTTGCTAAATGCTGAAGATCAAATACCACTAAAAGATTTGTCTTCAACCAAAGATGTACAAAATGTAGTAGACACAGCAAATAAGGTTGAGACCACTGTTACATCTCTTTTTGATAATTTAGAGTTGCCAGAAGTCAAAAATGCACGCACACAAACAGAAGGTCTAACATTAAGAGAACTGCAAGGTCTAGATAAGACACTACAGTCTATTCGCGGTGAACTTACAAATAACTTAGCAAAGCTGACAAACATTGATGATGACATAGCCAAAGAAAAACGAAAATTACAAGAAGCTGAAGATGAAATTAGCAGAAAAGACATAACAGCTCGTTTGAAAAACCTTGAAGATGAGAGAGCTGTAAGACTTGAGGCCGCTAGCGAAAACAGAGAAGCATTACGTAGTCAGGTAAATAGAATAAAAGAAACAATCACCAAAGTATTAAAAGAAGACACTACATTAGGTGAGAGAATTAAAACATTATTTAGAGAACAAGGAATTACAATTGTTAGTGTTTTAACTGCTTTTGGAATGATTATTGGTGTTATTGTCGAGGCTGTTATTCCTACTACTGGTGGCGGCTCTATAACCCCTAAACCACCGTCAAAAGAAAATTGGATAAAAAAACAATTAAGTAATCTTGGTAAACTATTGGCCAACCTTGCAGGAAAAGCAGCAGCAGCACTCCCGGGTATTATTGGTTCCATTGTGTCTTGGTTGTTGTCTACTACTGGAAAAGTGATTAATTGGTTAGGCGAACATCTCTGGGCGTTGCTTGTCCTTGTTGTAGGATTATTGTATGCAGCTGCAAGAGAGTATATTAATAAATCCTGAGTGCAATAATACCTATTACTATACTTCCTACTATTAAGGCTGTTTTAGTTTCTTCGTGTTGTGTTGATTCTTTCTTTTCAACGGGTTCTGGTAGAGATTTCTTTGTTTTTGGTTCTGGCAGAGATTTCTTTGTTGCTGTACCATTTATGGTATTAGATGGTGCTGTAGGAACACCAGGCTTAACATTTACATCACTATTGAAACCAAGCGAGCACTCCGATGTTGCAATTACAATTTTATTATTGTATCCAGCGAAAGTACCAATTTGTAATATCATATCACACGGAGACATGTAGAGACCAAGTCCGTATGTATAATCAACTTTACTCGTAGCATATTTCAATACATTTTGATATTTTGATATTTGGTCGTGCAAATCGATTGGACTGTTAATTGCTTCTTGAACATTTGCTAAGAATTGTTTTTGAGCATCAAATCCTGTGCCTATTTTTAGTATTTCTACACGTGTTTGATATTGTGCTCCTAATAGTGCCCATACAAATATTCTAATACTTTCGTTAATTCGTTCAATACCTGGTTTTGTGAAGCCTTCTGATTTGTCTAATATAAACATTGTTCATGCCTCACTTATATCTACTGTATGTTCTATTTTGTCATTTGCACTAAAGAATGGCCAATCACTTCGATGTTCATATCTGTATTTTCCGTCTGGTTTAAAGTATTGAGTGTATTCTCCGAGACCGTCACTTTTAGAACTACTTTCCAATTTTTGGCGCCAATCTGTATTTGGTGAAACATTGAATTCATTGCATAAGTTTTGGTATGTTGCTTTATCGTATGTGTTTTTGTAATAACAAAATTTATCATCTGTTGATAAAGGTGTTTTAAGTTCTTTTAAAATACGAGCAATACAATAATACACATGAAATATATATACTGTTTTAGTTAGTCCTGAAGTGTTTTGCAAATGGTCTTGATTACTTACTCCGCATCCTGCAGTGGCACACCAAACAGCAAAATTCAATTGGCACTGCCACCAGTCAAATGATGAATGAAGCCATGTATTCCACGGTTCATTGTTGTGTAATGTTGGATTTTGATAGTTTTGAAATAAGTCGGGAAACGTTACTGGAAAATGGTCATTTTTGTTAACATAAATTGTTTGTTTTACAAGTTCAATATTCTTTTTAGAATATTTAGTATGAGGGTTATATGATGCATTGGGATTGTACTTGAATTCTTTTGGTATCATTTTTATTAATTAAAACTGTATCATACAATTTCTGATATTAATAAGACAATACACTTGCAACAATATATAGATAACAAATGCGGTATTAAGAGAATTGGATTGAAGAGTTTTACTTATACTATATGTTGTCATAATTTGATTTGATGAATCTATCCAAAAAGGAACAGATAGACCAATACGTTTAGCTTCAGGATTTTACAGTTTCCAACAAATAGCAGATATATTTCAAAGTAATAATATTGTATTATCTGTAAATGAAACAAATGGCATAGTGTTTTTGACATCGACCGTTGATTTAAAAATAAGCAAAGGATTAAAAGAGATGTTAGGCCTCGGAAATAGACGATTAAACGCAAATCAAACATATGAGGGAGAAATGCCTTTAAATTTTGCACCTTATAAACAACTATATATTCATCTTGCGCAGATAAACAGTGCTTGCATCTCTTTGATGGTGCTCCTAGTAATATCCTTGGTGTTGTTTCTGTTGAAAATAAATCGTTTGGTGATATTGTTCACACACGTTTTAGTAATCCGGAATATAAACAATTAACACATGGTGATATTAAGCGTTTGTGATGAGAATGGCCAGAAAATAAACAACAATGGTTTACCAATTAGTTGTGTGTTATAAATTTTATGATTAAAAATGAGTATATTTGGTGTTAAGAATAATAATATTTTAGATTGTTATTTACGTGTTGATAGCAGAATATCAAATTTAGATAATATATTACAAAACGTTCATACAAATGAATACATTACAATATATGCTGAATCAAAAGGCTCTTTATCTAGAGATAAGATGTTTTCATTTGGAAATGGAGGTAGAGAGCGAACGGCCGGTTATGTTATGATGAAGGATGGTTATATTATAAGTATGGGCCTGTCGTGTGAAAAGTTAAAAGATGAAGTGCGGGTTACTGTGATGGTGGATGAGGAAGTTTTGAGTGGGTGTATATGTTATTTGGAAGACGCACAAAGTGTACTTCACATTTTTGATAAACCATTTTTAGTTAAGGCAGGAAGTGTTATTAATTTTTTGAGTGTACTGAATAATTATACTGCGGTTAATACTGTTGCCTCATTATTAATTGAATTTAAAAATTATATATAAAAAATGAGTATATTTGGTGTAAAAACAGATAAGAATAATTTTACTTTGCGTATTGATGAATTACATAAAAAATTAGGAAATTTAAACAATAGATTACAAAACGTTTATACAAATGAATTCATTACAATAACCGCTGAATCAAATGGTCCACTAACTAGTGGTAAAATATTTTCATTTGGAAATGGAGGTAGAGAGGGAGCGGTTGGTTATGTTATGATGAAGGATGGTTATATTAAAAGTATTAGCCTGTCGAGTGTATCGTCGCTTGGTAAGGTGAAAGTTGGCGTGTTGGTGAATGGGAAAGTTTTGGAAGGGTGCAGTGGCCTCGCTTTAGATAGTGAAACAAAAAGTACACATTTTAATTTTGTCACCCCTTGTTTAGTTAAAGCTGGAAGTGTTATTAATTTTTTTAGTCTAGAGACTTATAAAACTACAGTTAATACTGTTGTCTCGTTATTAATTGAATTCAAAAAATAAATATAAAAATGAAGCAACCTACAGCGCCGAATTTATATCCAGATTTGCCTAATGAAGACGGACAAAATTATAGATTACAGAAGATATCAGAGATAGAAAAACAATTAATGAAAGAGAGGGATGTAAGAAAGGCATTATATAAAAAGTATAAACGGGGGATTAACATTACTGATAGTGTTGATACTGCGTTAATTTCTTCAAGTGTTATTATGGCTGGTGTTGGTTTAACTGTTCCGATTATGTTACCATTAGAGATTGCTGCAATCGTTTGTGGATCTCTGGGTGTTTGTGTTAAGTTTGTTAGACGTAGATTACATGCAAAAACACAAAAACATTATGAGATTAAAACTATTGCTGATAGTAAGTTGAATAGTATAAAAGATTTGATTTCTAAGGCTTTGACAGATGGGCAGATATCTGAAAATGAATTTAAATTGATTTTAGATGAATTAGATAAATATAATAAACTGAAAGATTGCATACATTCAAAACAAACAGGATTAAGTGAAACGGAAAGAAAAAAAACTTATTGAGGAAGGTAAGGCCCAGGCTTTAGCCGAGGTAAAAAAAAAAGGAAATGCTTGATTTTATTAGCTCATCTGAGCACGAAGTGCTCATGGTGAGCTATTGTGATCAGTCAATGTCCGTCGTCCGTCGTGCGTCGTGCGTCGTGCATCGTGCGTCGTGCGTCGTGCGTTGTGTGTCGTGCGGCGTCAACAATTTGCTTTAAATGGTAACTCCTCCTTAACCCTTGAGCCAATTTCAATAAAACTTTATAAGAATATTGCTTAGGTGACCCCCTACAAAAATAGCTAAAATCGTTCCACTCCGCTGAACAAGATGGCCTCCAGAGCTAAAAATAGAAAAATCTTTAAACGACAACTCCTCCTGTACCCTTGGGCCAAATTAATTCAAACTTCATAGGAATGTTGCTTAGGTGACCCTCTACTAAAATAGCTAAAATGGTATTGCTCTGATGAGCAAAATGGCCGCCATAGCTAAAAATAGAAAAACATAGTAAATTTGCTTCAAACACAAACTCCTCCTCAGCCCTTGGGCCAATTTGATTCAAACTTCACAGGAATGTTGCCCAAATGACTCCCTACCAAAATAGCTAAAATCGTTGTGCTCTGACAAACAAGATGGCCGCCAGAGCTAAAAATAGAAAAAATCTTTCAACAACAATTCCTCCAGTATCCGTGGGCCAATTTTATTCAAACTTCATAGGAATGTTGCTTCGGTGACCATCTACCAAAATAGCTGAACAGATTCTGCTCTGATGAGCAAAATGGCCGCCATAGCAAAAAATAGAAAAAACATCGTAAATTTGCTTCAAACACGAACTCCTCCTTAACCCTTGGGTTAATTTGATTCAAACTTCACAGGAATGTTATGTAGGTAACTCCCTAAAGAAATAGCTAAAATCATTACGCTCTGACTAACAAGATGGCCGCCAGAGCTAAAAATAGAAAAAATCTTCAAACGACTACTCCTCCTTTACCATTGGGCCAATTTTAGTCAAACTTCATAGGAATGTTGCTTAGATGACCCACTACCAAAATAGTTAAACGTTTTTGCTCTGATGAGCAAAATGGCCGTCATAGCTAAAAACAGAAAAACTTTGTAAATTTACGTCAAAATGCGAACTCCTCCTCAACCCTTGGGCCAATTTGATTCAAACTTTTCAGGAATGTTAGTTAGGTGACTCCCTACCAAAATAGCTAAAATCGTTCAACGCGGCGAACAAGATGGCCGCCAGAGCTAAAAAATAGAAAAAAATCTTCAAACGACAACTCCTCCTTACCCCTTGGGTAAATTTGATTCAAACTTCACAGGAATATTATGTCGTTGACTCCCTACCAAAATAGCTAAAATTGTTACGCTCTAAAAAGATGGCCGCCAGAGCTAAAAATAGAAAAATTCTTCAAACGACAATTCCTCCTTATCCATTGGGCCAACTTGATTCAAACTTCACAGGAATATTATGTCGTTGACCCTCTACCATATTAGCTAAAATGATCCCGCTCTGACGAACAAAATGGCCACCAGAGCTAAAAATAGAAAAACATTGTAAATTTGCTTCAAACTTCACAGGAATGCTGCCCCGGTGACTCCCTACCAAAATAGTTAAAATCATTCCACTCTGATAAACAAGATGGCCACCAGGGCTAAAAATAGAAAAAAAATCTTCAAACGACCGCACTGGGGCCGACCAGTTAAATACAAGGGCTTGTATAGGGAAATCCTTTAAAAATCTTCTTCTCTGAAACCGTAGGGCCTAGGTCTTTGATATTTGGTATGAAGCTTCATCTAGTGGACCTCTACCAAGATTATTCAAATTGTAGCCCTGGGGCCAAAAATGCCCCTGCCACAGGGCCCACTGGTTTTACATAGGCTTATATAGGGAAAACCTTACAAAATCTTCTTGTCTGATATCAGAAGACCCAAGTCTTTGATATGTGGTATGAAGCTTCACCTAGTGAACTTCTACTAAGATTGTTCAAATTATAGCCCTGGGGCTAAATATACCCCAGCGCCGGGATCTACCAAGATTTTTCAAATCATAGAGTTGGGGCCAAAAATTGCCCCACCCTGGGACACACATGTACATATCTTAACTCAGGTGAGCGAATTAGGACCATCATGGTCCTCTTGTTTAATAAAGTTATAATAATTAATGAGCCGCCTCCTGGTTATAAGAAATGCATAAAATAAGAATACAAATATGCAGATTTTACATTTTTTACATTTTTCAATTTTCAGTTTTTTTACATTTTTTCATTTTTACAATTTTCAGATTTTTTCACTTTTTTACATTTTTACAATTTTTAGATTTCCGATTTTTCGATTTTCGATATTTCAGATATTCTTTTCAATACATAACAATTTATCATCTTTTTCTTCTATTGATATTAAACAGTGTTTATGGAAAAAATCTTTTTCTCCTAGAATAATATCACTATTGTCTTCTTTAGTATTCTTTTCGCAAATATATCATTTTTTATTAATTAATTAAAGTATTTCTTTGAGCGCATTTTTTGTTTTATAAAAATAGTTACCATTTTTTTCGTTGCCAAAACTACACCAATGAAATCTAAAGTTTTTACATTCACTTCTAACAAATAATACATCTTCTCCTCCTGGGAAGATATGATATTCCACACAATTTATTTTTAATATTTTTACAAAAGAATCTTCGGGAAATTTTTCAAAATCTACTTGTAAATCATATTGGTCCCAAGTGGACCAACAAAATCCGCTACCGCGATGTTCAATAATAGTCATTCCACTATTTTCTAAAAATACTTTCAGTTTATTTAATTTTTGTCTTAATCTTCTATTTTGGTATTCTACTCTTCCTTTATGTTTCAAATATATTTTTCCTCATCATCCATTTTTTATAGTTTTTAATTTAAAAATAAAAAAAATACATTTAAAACTATAAAAAATGGATGATGATGAAAAATATATTGGAAAAAATGGGGGAAAATAAAATACCTAAGTAGGAAATTAATACAAAACTTAAAAAGAATGGAAGAATTTTTAGAAAAAAATGGACTGAATATTATTAATCGAGCAAATTGTGTAATTTGGCACAAATATGAATTCCAATTGGATTTTGAAAAATTCCCAGAAGATTCTGTTGTAAAAATACTAAAAATAAATCGTGTGGATTTTACTACACACGTAGTGGATTTTACTATTGATATACCAGAATCTACAGAATGTATTGCTGGTCGTAGAAACAATGAATGTGAACGTTATTGGTGTAAATTTAGCGGAGAAAAAAAAACGAAATTGGTTCACAGAAATACTTTATCTAATCAATAAATAATGTTATATTTGTAAAAAGAACACTAAAGAAGACAATAGTTATGTTATTCTAGGAGAAAAAGATTTTTCTCTTAAACATTGTTTAGTATCAAGATATTATGAGGGTTTAGAAGAAAAAGATGATATAATATTATTTATGGACAAGAAACTGAAATGGAAAACATATGAAAAAATGAAAATAGAAAAAATGAAAAACATAGAATTTGAAAATGCCAATCTTCTTTCTTAATATCGCAATTTGGAATTATATGACGACATTTTAATGAACAGCACGATGGAGGATTTGGTTGCTATAAACAGTGAAGAGGTCTGGAGAAGCTAATTTTTTAGGGGTGGTCTGGAGAAGCTAAAAAAAATTTTTAGGGGGTGGTCTGAAGAAGCTAAAAATTTTTTTTAGGGGTGGTCTGGAGAAGCTAAAAAATTTTTTTAGGAGTGTCTGAAGAAGCTAAAAACATTTTTTAGGGGTGGTCTGAAGAAGCTAAAAAATTTTTTTAGGGGGTGGTCTGGAGAAGCTAAAAAAAAAATTAGTGGGTGGTCTGGAGACGCTAAAAAATTTTTTAGGGTGGTCTGGAGAAGCAAAAAAAATTTTTAGGGAGTGGTCTGGAGAAGAAAAAAAAAATTTTTTAGGGGTGGTCTGAAGAAGCTAAAAAAATTTTTTAGGGGTGGTCTGAAGAAGCTAAAATTTTTTTAGGGGGTGAGCTAAACACGCTCAAACCCTATACTACTTGTCGTTACTCGTTAGAACCGCCGCAACAAGGCCAAAAAGAGCAACATCTGCCAAAATGGTTGCTAGAGTGAAAGAAATAGTTGCTACCGATGCACGATACACCACTAGGCAAATAGCTAGTATGGTTGGCATCTCATTAGGAGCAGCTCATACAATTCTGAAACGGGATTTGAAAATGAGAAAGATCTGTGCTAGATGGATTACCCATCTGTTGACAGATGAGCAGAAAAAGACACGCGTTCAGTGCGCCAAGAAGTTGCTTAAAAAGTTTCCAAATTACAATGCACGGTCTTTCGCAAATGTCGTCACAGTTGACGAGACATGGGTTCACTTTTTTGAGCCAAAACGAAAGATTCAGAAAACAATATGGGCAACAAAGTATTGCAAAAGACCATGCACTGCAAAGCGGACCATGAGCGTCAAGAAGGTAATGTATGCCATATTCTTTTCAAATCAGGGCCCTGCTATTCAGGTTGCTGTGCCTAAAGGCAAATCTGTAAATGGGAAGTTTTACAAGAATAAAGTTCTTCGAAAATTGAAGAAATATTTCAAAGAACGAAAACCCGCAACTGGTTTTGCCAATGTTAGATTCATCAAGGAGAGGATACACATAGGCTTAGCCTACATCCAATAACGCATATGTATGCACTATGCACGTTTATCATATGAAGTCGCGTGCTAGAATGAAATAGCGCCATGTAATAAATTCGATAATCCACTAGTGGATTAAACAAGCAAATTAGTTAGATACGCCCCGCAAGGTTACGAGAACGACGTCCTTAGCGACGTAGTGTTTATTGACATTCTTGTAAAACAATCCGTTTGAATGTCACATGATAAATAGAATCTTGCATTTGTGCAATTTATTAAACTCGTTGAGGTAAAGGGATAAAATGCTCGGCAAAGGCTCGCATTTTATTATTTTTCTTTAACTCGTTAATACATTAAATAATACATAAACACTCATGTAAAATTCTTTACATGTAAATCGTCAAGGAATTATGAATAAAATATTTCGTCTTAAGGGAATGAATACACCTTCATGGGAGGCAACTCCTGCAAAAGTATTTTTGTCTCCCATGTCAACAGGGGTCAACTCTTAAAGGAAAGAATTTGCTCCTGGGGAGCCAATTCTTTTCTTTAAGAGTAGAAACCTTTTTCAGTGGGACAAGGTTCATAGAAAAGCGAACAGGAAGTTCCGAAAGTTATCTCCATTTGAAAAATGGCGGAAAAATTTGCCAGGTGTTCCCATTCCCCTTAAATCTCAGAACATAGTATTTGCTGATCTGCATCTTTCACTGTAAAAAAAATGAAAGGAGACATTACACCAAAACTGGTGGCAGCTGAGCTGCCACCAGTTTTGGTGCAAGTTATTTCCATTGGATGTTCGGTAACTTTTCTCCGATTTGCCGGCTATTAATCCAAATATATGGTGTAATTAAGCACTCGAAGATCGAAGAAAAGTTTACACCATGGTGTAACTGATCTTCACTACTGGTGTAAATGTACCATTAAAGGAAACGTCTCCTTTGCGCGGTGGGTGTATTGTTTCCTTCGTTAGATCGGAGTGATAATACACCAACAATTAAGCATGGCTACACCACAGTGGACATTTAACAGTATGTATCATAATTATTTATCTTTTTTATCCATAGGTATAGAGCGTATTAGACTCCGATAGCCTTTTAAAAGGCACGTTTGACACCCTTTTTAATGGGTAACATTTACCATTTTTCAATGGTAATGCTTATTTTTTTATTTTTTTTTTTTTTTGTGTGTGTGTGACACTTAGTTTCACAACTAATGATTATAAAATCATAATCATGAAAAGTGAGTGAGTGAGTGTTTCAGTTTTACGTCCCACCAACAGCTAAGGTCATACGGAGACGGGACCTCGGTTTAAAGACTCATCCGAAAGTCTGGAGAAGCCCGGGACCTAACCTGCGACCCCTGGTTTACAAGTCGAGTAGCGTAACCACTCGACCACGGAGGCTTCTCATAATCATGAAAACTGTGTGTCTTAGTTAAGGTTATTTTTTATTTATTTCTATTTATTTTCATTTATTATCTAATTAATGTAACTCTAATCATCCAAAGTGGAACAAGCATAAGCCTGACCACCCAGGAGGTAATGAATTTATGTTAGTTTACATGCTTTTTTTGTTTTAGTCAAGGGGAGTCAAGACCCGGCATACCAGCAAAGTGCAAGGCATCCAAAAGCCCAGAGTCCCCTCAACTTTACATCTAGAATTTGGGTATTATTGTTCCTTTCCATATAGTTAAGATATATTTAAAGACTAATACTGTTTTTTGCAAGTCAATATTTTCAACACCTTTGTTTTCTTTCTTATAAGATACTCGCCAGTAGGTAAAGTACTATATAGATATTTATATATAATTGTTTTTATCTGTAGTTTTTGAAAAAGATTGAAGTGCTTTCCATATCATTTCCCAATTTAGATTTGGATAATTGCGTTCTACTTTTGAAACAATATTATAAGATTCTATTATATATTTATATGAAAGGTTGGGTTTTAATTTCCAAATTACTTTGTTTTCTCTATATTTGAGTATAGTATCTTTTATATGTAGCATATATTTTGGAATACATATGTTGTGAACCCATTTATTACATATGAAATTTGCATGTATATTTTTTTAATAAATCCCAAACCAATAAATAAATAAATAAGCAACACCATGGTTGTATTAAATTGTCAGGCATATTTTGTAAGTACTTAATGAAATTAACAAGATTTCTTGTTTTTAAATCTGGAAAATCTATCCCTCCTTTATCTTTATTTCTAATTAATAATTTTCTTGCAATTTTTTTCTCTTCTATTAGACCACAAGAAGGAATAAATTACTTTATTTGCTTGTTTTAAATATTTTTCTGGTATAAGAAATATCTGTAATGAAATTGTAATAAGGTTGTTATAAATGTTCTAACGGTCAATGTTTTATTAATAATAATTAGTCGAATAAATTTCCAATTTTCTGCTACTTTTTTCATTTTAACTATTTTATCATAGAAATTTAATTTCAGTTCATTTTTTCCAAAATAACATCCTAATATTTTAATATCTTCTTTTATATATTTTCTTGGAATATTCTCAAATTTACCAAATATTAGATTTTCCGTTTTTTTTTTTTTTCGTCATTTATTTTATATCCAGAAACTTTTCAAAATTTTTATATTCTTTTTTTCAATGGTAATGCTAGAGTTTCTGTAAAACGCTAGTGTAAAATGTTGCACTTTCCATTAGATTTTGTGTAAATTCTTTATTAAACAAAAATTGTGTTTATATTGAAATAGAATTTATCCCATTTTAATCACATTTACCAGGATTTTCATTACGCATGAAACAAACATATAATCAATATTAATAATTCTATAATTCGTATGATATTTATGCCATTTTGAGCTATATGACATGAAAGAGGAAGAAAATAACATATGTTGTACATACGACGTATCTTGTATGACTAGTTACACGATTCAACAGGAAACGTTAACTTACGTTAAGGTAGAACAAAACACCAGTATTTGTGCAAACATAACACCGATAAGCTGGAAAGATAACGCTTTCAAGGTGTAATTACTTTTTTACACTGAACATACGGAAATATTATTCATCATTTGAAGAAATATTTTACCGATATTTCATAACACTGAAAAAAAGTGTAATGTTCACAGTTACACCGTCCCACAAAAAATGTTACCCTGTAGTATGACTAAAATTATGCTATTTTGTAGCAAACCTTACAACATAAATAGTGTATCATTTCAAACACGAAACGTAACTCTCGTTTTGTAGAATTGTTACACTAAACACCAACTTTGCAGTGCTACGCCAAAGTTGGAGTAAACTATACAAGTATCAGTGTATTGTTACTCAAAGTAACACTTTACACCCAAAATGGTGTATGGTTCTTGCTCACACGAGTTTTAGTGTAAACTTTACCCTGTCTTTACGTCGAGTTAACACTTATTTTTTACAGTGTTGTTGATCGCAAATGTCAAAAATAGTTCTTCTCATGACGTGATTCATGTATGTTTGGACCAATTCAGCCCTTAGCCTGCTGAATATATTAATTCAGCCAAACACATCTCTGACTATTAACCAATCAAATTTGATATAATGTACGCGTTCAATACACAAACTGCATGGTTAACAGTATAGATCCTGATCAGATGGCTTCTTCAGCAGTCATCTGATCTGGATCTACACTGTTTGCAAAGGTAGCGGTTGTCGTGTTCAGCGGGATAAGGGCAGGTATTTTTTTTTTTTTTTTTTTTTTTTTGCTGTTGGCAGACTTTGGCGAGTTTTCTATGGGGCGCCGTTTTACTATTTAATCCGTATTTATAGATATCCATAATTATTTATGGATATCCATAATTCGATTTATGGATATCCATAATTCGAATTATGGATATCCATTATTATTTATGGATATCCATAATTATTTATGGATATCCATTATTCGAATTATGGATATCCATAATTCGAATTATGGATATCCATCAATCGAACTGAATTAATGATATCCATAAATCGAATAATGGCTATCCATTATTCCATTCATTGATATCCATAAATCGAATTATGGATATCCATTATTCGGCTGATTTATGGATATCAATAAATCAAATTATGGATATCCATTAATCGAATTATGGATAACCATAAATAGATTTATGGATATCATTTATTTAGATCGAAATATGGATATCCATAAATTGAATTATGGATATCCTAAATTCGAATTATGGATATCCATTATTCGGCTGATTTATGGATATCCATAATTCGAATTATGGATATCCATAATTCTCCCCTGCAAATAAACCTAATGAAAAATTACTGCTCCTTTTGCAAAAAAAAAAAATCGACTATTCCCGTCAGGTTTCCGATTAAGGTGTGTTATAAAAGCCGGGATGGAGATGGAGGTAATGTAGGGCAGGCTTAGTGGTGGCCTATGGTGTGGGAGAGATATGTTTTGTTTGATTTGAGGTTTAACGTCCCCTTCAATACTATTTCATTTTGGAGACGTTGCTTCCAATTATGTTGGGCATTAAGCCTTCATTGAGATGAAATGTCATCTCAATCCCTGTCGCCCATTGACTGGTACGGCTTTGTTTGGACAGGCTTCGTCCTTCTTAACGGTTTACCACTACTCTCAGCTCATGCAGCCAAATCTTTGTTTGTTTGTTTGTGTTGGGGTTTAACGGCCCAGTCAGTACTATTTTAGGTTATTTTTGAGCCGGTCAGTTTACCTATCTACACTTTTCCTGGGCAGGTCAATACGTAAGCGGTTAACCAGTACAGTCCACATTCTTTCGCTAGAAACTGACAACTGCCCTTCTTGAATCAGCGGAAGGGACAGAATGGCCGTAGAAAATATTTCATGATCAATTTCCACGAATGAAAGATGCCGACCCCGGCAGGTATCGAACCCGCGTTCTCCTGATCACCAGCCAGACGTGCATCCGACTGAGCTACCGAGGCCGGCGCAGCCAAATCTATTTCTCCAATGGGCGGGGGTCAGGAGATATATCTTAATCTTCCTGGTACTCCATACACCTCAAGTAGAGTTTTATATGGACATATGTTAATACTATATACCATCGGGGCTTGAAGAAATAGATGGGCTGCATGATGCTTCCAGAGCTGAAACCGATCCGCGCACGAGTACTGGTATCAGCTTAGAGGATCTCAGCCTACTCAGGCAATGCGGTGGAAGTCGGCCCGTCTATGCTTATAAACTCTATTGGTTTCATTGGGCGGCAGGGCTTGAGATGTCATTTCATCTGAATGTCGGGTAAAAGTTCCACAAAATTGGAAGCAACGTCTCCAAAATGACCTTTACAGTGTTGACGGGGGCGTTAAACTCCAAATCAAACAAACAATAATACTATATATAACGACCATGTGTATTTTTCTACAGAAAGCATGCACGGATTGCCTGTTTGGATCATTATAATCTTACGTCCGACTTTCAGCGTCTTTAGCGCGCAGCCCTCATAGAGGTGATTCCAGAGGGACCGGATGCGTCGTTCGGAATTTCCAGATCTTACGACTGGTTCCGATATTTAATTGCACACATGGCGGGCGTTCAACGTATTGCGTCCGTTGCTTTGGAAACCTTAGGGGCTGAAAAGGCTGCACGGCAGAGAGGTCCCTTTGACTGGCCATCATCTTCCAGCGATGATAAAGACCTTGAAGATTTTGAAGATTTTTACAATAAACCATCACGTGTCTTAGGGAGAAATCATTAAACCAAAAGCTTTGGCGGTGGTTTATGGATATCCATAATTCGAATTATGGATATCCATAAATCGATCTGAATTATGGATATCCATAAATCGAATTATGGATATCCATAATTCGAATTATGGATATCCATAAATCAGAGTAATAATGGATATCCATAAATCGAATTATGGATATCCATAATTCGAATTATGGATATCCATAAATCGATTATGGATATCCATAAATCGATCTGAATTAATGATATCCATTAATCGAACTATGGATATCCATAATTCGATTAATGGATATCCATAATTCGAATTATGGATATCCATTATTCGGCTGATTTTTGGATATCCATAAATCGAATTATTTTGTTTGTTTGTTTGGAATTTAACGGCCCCATCAACACTCTTTAGGGCACATCGGGCCGGTCAGTTTACCTCATCACGCGAACAAGTCCGTGAAATGAGCACCCCCACCTAAACACCACTTTATATTGCGAAAACTGCGGTTTACGGGAGTATACATTATTTTTTTCTTATTTCTGCTCCAAGACATAACTTATGGGTTCTCGTTAGAACCGCCTCACTGAGGCGGTTCTAACGAGCACCCACAACTAATGTTTGCTGTATAAATAATAAAAATACCGCGGATTTTCATCAGAAAAAGTAGCCAATCCGAAGAGGTGATAAAATACACTATGTCGCACGGGTGTGTTATCCTAATGCTAACCAAACTTTTCCTGGCCAGGCTTATAAATAAAATGTTAACCAGTTTCCTGCACATTCTTTGGCCAGCAAACTTAAATCAACGGAAGGGAGAGGATAATTTCAGAAAAGATTTCATGATCAATGTCCGTTAAACAATGTTGCTAACGGCAGATATCGAATTCGCTACCTCCTGATCACCAGTAAGACGCGCATCTGACAGAGTGACCGAGGCCGGCGTCGCACAATGTGACTATTATCCCTTCTTTTTAAGCGACGACCTTCTCCAAGAGTGCCTCGCTTTTCCTTTTTAACTCATATTTGGTAGATGCAAGTGGATAGCCTTGGGTGTTAAAGGGATGTCAGGGTCGTAATAGTTGTAAGATTTACAAAACGATCTATTACTTTAAGAAAATAGTCTTGACCCTGATCAGATGTCGCATTCAGGGTCTGCACTGTTTGTCAATGCGCCGCTTGGCATATAGTGTTAATAGCGGCCCCATTCGCAAAGGGTCTCAAAAGCAAAACTTCGCTTCATTTGTTTTTCAGGCGAAGCTTTTTCATTTATACAGGTAAAAGTACATCTTTTTTTACCTTGAACACCGCATTTCAATAGTTTCTGACATAGGGGCTTGAATCATGAAAAAAAAAAAAAAAAAAAAAAAAAAAAAAAAATTTTTTTTTAAGGTACTATATTAGAGACAAGGGGGGAAACTTCGGATCCATTTTTTGGGGGGTTACCTCATTTTACCCAGTGTATCTTTTTCGCAAATGCAATTTTTTACCTGCTTATTACGAAATATACAAGTTAAATATGTCCACTTTGCAACAATAATCCACCTCTGTCTGTCACTTGCAGGAAACATGTTTTTCTCGCATGGGTTAACTCAGCAAAGCAAAATTCGGCATAAACGTGTGACAAAAATTTTCAGGTTTTCATCAATCACAAGCGAACTAGTGTTACGGAGGAAACTTTTTTCGCTTTCAATTGATGTCTTTCATTAAAATGAACCTCTCTTGACCAATTTGAATCCAAAATGATGTATTTGCAGCTCTAAATTTAGATTTTACTACTTTTACATCGATTTATGTAACAGATCAAGAAAACAATCGTCGCGAAGCTTGGTTTTTCTGCTGATTCCGGGCTACTCTATCGATGAACTAATGGCCGGAACGACCGGTGCTGTTTAATTTTTATACCGTTCGAAGTAGTGATAAAATAGCATTATCGCTATTTTTCTTCCATTTTCAACTAAACCCCAAGAGGGGACACAGACGATGTATACTGCATATACTCCAGTTTTGAAGGCTGAAAGAGTACACGGTCACCATGTAATTACGGTAGGGTTCTTTAACCTGCACAGGGGATGGTTCTCCCTGCACAGAGGTTCTCCAGTTAACGTCCGGATTCGAAGGACGATGCACTTTATGATATTCATACCTGCAAACTTTATGATGCCAATGGAACGTGTTCTGACGCCGAAATTTTGTCACCGCTGCTGGGGATCGAACCTTGGACCTTTAGCGTCTGAGGCACTGAGCTATGTGGGTGGCTAAATTTAGGAAGGCAGGGATTAGCCGTAGTTATCTCCTTACCGGACTCAGAAAAAGTGAAATGTATTTTTTGTTGAAATCGTGGACGTTTTGTGTTATTTTCAAAACAGTTTCACTCATGCCTGTGTAGACAGAAATAAAAAAGAAAAAGAAGAAGAAAAAAAAAAAAAAAAAAACAGCCAGCTTGTTAAAAATGCCACCAATACGTAAATGTTCAAAATGATGCAGCATGGAAACAATTTGTTCCCTATTGCAACATATTCCTTTTTATGTTTTGAAATTTTGATCCTGGGTCGCTAATGGCCAGTAAGTGACAATAAGCACTACTTAGGTTGGGCCCATTGGGTCCTTTTCCAACAGGGATTTTAAGGGGAAAGAACCCCTACAGTGCAGCACACACATGCTCTCTCATCCGCGAGTTTCTGAAGTGGACGCTTCTATTTATGAATTCGGCCAAATCCATTGATGTAGGGACTTGGGTAAAAAAAAAAAACACTGCTCAATTCTTCTGCTCAGCAAGTTTGTATTAATCTGAATAGGCACCACAACATACCACAACACGTCATAGAAAAAAGGTCAGAATAAGCTAGAGCATATCAACCTTGATTTTTTTTTGGTGGGGGGAGGGGGGGGGGTGAGTAGGGGTGGAGCAGGGATCATTTTACGGTCCTTTCGAGTTTATTTCACTCATATCGAGCCGATTGTTAATCACATGTGGTCGAAGACCGTAGTATCCGGTAAAAAAAAAAAAAACACACACACACACACACACACACACACACACACACACACACACACACACACACACACACACACACACACCAGGCCTTCCGTTGCAGAACTCTTGAATGCCTTAAAATAGATGACTTTTATGAAAGGTTTGATTGTGAAGTGCTTAGATCTGTTGAAAAAGTACTTGTATTAGCCTAGAGTGTATTGGAAAGTAAGTGAGAAATGGGGCCTTTTCAATATATAGTACATTTAATTTTGGTGCTGTTGAGTAAAGAGGCATTCCAATCTTAGTGTTTCTCGACCAGGCTATTAAAAGGTTATAAAACGTTTTTCATGCTCAATTCAGTCGAGCGTTAAATTTGTAATGCTCGCTATTTTTAAATACTATCAGTTCATAAATTTTCCTGCTTAGATTTGTTTGTTTGATTTGAGGTTTAACGTCCCCTTCAACACTGCAAAGGTCATTTTGGAGACGCTGGTTCCAATTTTGTGGGACTTTTACCCGACCTTAAGATGAAATGACATCTCAAGCCCTGCCGCCCAATGAACCAATAGGGTTAATTAACATGGACGGGCGGACTCGTCCCGCTTTGCCTGGGCAGGCTTAGATGCTTTAAGCGGATTACCAGTACTCGTGTGCGGGTCGGTTTCAGCTCTGCGTAAAAGCATCATTTCTTCATGCCCCGATGGGCGGGGGCCGTTTCCTGCTTAGATAAGAACTGAATAATAGAATGTATGATGGGATTGAGGCCGAAACAAGGAATTTTCAAGCAAGTTTTCAGTTTAGTTATGTATCATGTAGGGTTTTGTCGAGCGTGAGACTTTAATTAACTGAAAACGAGCCGAAGCCACGACCGCAATATTAATTATTTTTCTCACCCAAACACTTTAAGGAATTTATTTGTTTGATTAGATGTTTAAAGTGCCCATCAACAGGTCATTTTGGAGACGTTGAATCCATTTTGTGGGACTTTTACCCGACATTGAGATAAAATGACACCTCAGGCCCTGTCGCCCAATGAAACCAATAGGGTTTATAAGCATGAACGGTCTGACTCGCACCGCTTTGCCCGGGCAGGCATAGATTCTCTGAGCGGTTTAGCAGTACTCGCGTGCGGTCGGTTTCAAATCTGCTTGGAAGCGTCACGCAGCCCACCTATTTCTCTAAGCCCTGATGGGCAGGTCCGAAAACTTTAGAGAATGCGTTGTGAACTGCACAAATATACAGAAATTAATAAGCGATAAAGCACATTCACATCAATGTAACACAACAAAATGTCAGTATTTTAATATTCATACCTCCTGAAGAATATCGTCATCATTTTTCCAGTGAGCCGCTAAAGTTTGTGTCTAAAGCATCCGTTTACATGTAAAGTGCTACGCATGAAATAAAAACCATTGCATGTTCATTTCATGACCTGCTTTCTTTGACACTTGACAGCAGTTTGATGACAAAGTGAATGTCCATTTCATTAAAAAGTTGATAAGAACATGTCATTCTGGCTTAAAAATGTACATTTAAGGGGAAACTGAGAAGCTGCTCCCCTAATTGCATGGATAACAAAACATGATACAGAAGACGGTTTTTAAAACAAAATTACCTCCGGCTCAATGTGGGTGTTTTGCAATGACTGACATAATGAGATAGCTAATAAACCCTAGAGTGAGGCAGCAGTATGAGGCAAAGAAAACCAACACTTAAGAAATGAAATTTATTTTTCTGCTGTTCATGATAGTACGAACGCAGTGGGTTGTGTGCAAAGAAAGTGACCCCCGAAGGGGTTCATGTAAACTTTGTAGCGACTCGCTGTCGTTCATACTTTCATGCAAAGCAGAAAAATTAAGTTTATTGTTTTATAATTACATTCTTTGTCCCTCATCGCTGGGCGAAAAATAATGCTTGTAGGGCAACCTTTTTAAACTAAAAAACATTTACACGCCATTTTACTACAAAGAGAGGAACAGCGTTGACCTCACCAACGCCCGTACAGAACCATGGTTTAGAATGACGTCACTTGATGTCACTGAAAATCATGTGACTCGATGCGTTCACGGAAGTATGAACTACACTGTATTCTATGTGTTTCACATTACATTTTTTTATTTATGAGCCGGATAAATTTCATACCCTATCAGTTGAGCATGAAAAAAAGTATTATAATCCTTGGGCCAGGTTGGTGCAGTTTAGGTCTATACACCGTTCTTTCTACCTCTGGAATGAACAGTACACAATATTTCCATACCCCTCTACTTAATCTTAAGACCTCCACAAATTTAATCCAAATATCTGAGAGAGAGAGAGAGAGAGAGAGAGAGAGAGAGAGAGAGAGAGAGAGAGAGACAGACAGACAGACAGAGAGAGAGAGAGAGAGAGAGAGAGAGAGAGAGAGAGAGAGAGAGAGAGAGAGAGAGAGAGAGAGAACAGCACACATTAGACAAAATACATGTTGAAACGCTTTTTCCTTGGATTCCAGTTATCACAAAGAAAAAAAAGAAGGAAAATTCCTACAGGCCTATTGGCACCAAAACAGCCATTGTTATTTAGGTAACAATATAAGAAGACACGCTTAAAGTCGTCAGTCATTCCGACCACTATGAATTCAAATTTGTAAAACCATTTCAAGTTATTTCTAAAGCCGTATCTCTTTTAACTAAAATTCTGAACCGTTTAGCTTAACACTGCTGCATTTTTATTTATTTATTTTTTTATGCTTAGGTAACCGTCGGCGTGTACCGGGAACGAGCGTTTAAACATAAAGTGACGACGTCATGTACACAGCGGCCCCCGCCCATAGGGGCTTGAAGAAATATATGGGCTGCATGATGCTTCCACGCAGAGCTGAATCTTGACCCCCCCCCCCCACTAGTACTGGTAAACCGCTTAGAGGATCTAAGCCTGTCCAGGAACCGCAGTGCGAGGCGGACCGTCCATGCGTCCATGCTAATAAACCCTATTGGTTTCATTGGGCGACAGGGCTTGAGATGTCATTTCATCTCAATGTCGGGTAAAAGACCCACAAGATTGGAAGCAACGTCTCCAAAATGACCTTTACAGTGTTGACGGGGTCGTTAAACCTGAAATCAAACAAACAAACAAACGTCATGTACACACGTTCTTTAGCACTCTGCTACAAACACATAGATTTTATACGATACCCGTTGTGCAAGAAACTGACAAACATTTCCCTTCAATACGGACCTCTCTAGCAATCTCCTCGATAACTAGGGTTGTGCCCGTCCCAGTCTGCACATAAACAAGGCAGTTGAGCCTCTTTTTTATCAGATCAAAGGCCGTTTTCTGCTTTTTAGTAAACATTTTATTTCCTTTTCTGCGCATGTGTCAAAAAAGTTACAGCGGCTGATTGGAAGTTGACCGCAAAGCGATACAATACAAAATTCCCAGAGCACAGCCCATTATACGTAGAAACACCATCCAGTTATCTTATCTGCGTAATACGTGTATACGTAGTCCTAGCAGAATATGTTACATTGAAAAAAAAAAAAAATCAAAGAAGAAATCAAGGCTATCACACACATTTTAACAGTAACAACTCCACTGCCGGACGTAGTTTCCAAAGTTTCGGATTATATCTGTCCTGCACGTCCCGCTTTTTAAACACGACGATTATGACAAGCGCCCGGGTTTCTGTACCGATCATTGACAGAACACTGTGGAAAGCGAAGCAAAAGTTGCAAAAACTATATTTAGAGCTGCGAGTCCATCTTTTTGGGTTCAAATTGGCAAAGAGAGCAAAAGTTAAATGAAAGACAACGGATGAAAGCGAAAAAAGTTCCCCCAGTATCACTAGTTTGGTTGTGATTGATGAAAACCTGAAAATTTTTGTCACACGTTTATGCCGAATTTTGCTTTGCTGAGTTAATCCATGCGAGAAAAACATGTTTCCTGCAAGTGGCAGACAGAGGCGGATTATTTTTGCAAAGTGGACTTATTTAACTTGTAAAATTCATAATAAGCAGGTAAAAAACTGCATTTGCGAAAAAGATACACTGGGTAAAATGAGGTAACCCCCCAAAATATTGAGCCGAAGTTTCCCCCCTTGTCTCTATAATAGTACCAAAAAAAAAAAAAAAAAAAAAAAAATTTTATTTTTTTTTTTTTTTTATTTTTTTCATGATTCAAGCCCCTATGGTTTCTGAGTAACCAGTTTTTCCGATAACGTCTAATGTCAGAGAGCTACATGTACCACTAAGCTCTCTCTTTTGTCATAGTAACAAACTGATATTAACATCAAATATTGTACATTTCTCGATGCACGCGGAATCGACTTGTCGTGCGTCGCTGTTGCAGCGCTGTGATTTAGAACTGCCACGCCCTTTGGAAGTTTCAGTCATGTGACCTTGCTCTCCAGTTGAGCTGTCGAGAACTCACACCTGTAATTAACTAATGTCGCCACAGATGGAATAAACTAATTAAAGTAAGTGATTTCTTGCTTAATGGATTTTTCAGTGATGGATTTTTGTAGCGTTTAATTCTGTTTAATTCCGTAAATGGAAAGCAGAGTGATATGTTTTTCAGCACAAATAATTTATAAGTATTTTCCTTATTTGATCGATTGTTTACGTGGTCTTACAAAACAACAGAGGATATCTTTGTCAGTGAATTATTGTATCTTTTCTAATAGAGAAATGATACACCTTCAGGGGAGGCAACTTTTCCAAAAACTATTTTGAATTTCTTATTAGTAGGGGTCTACTCTTAAAGGAAAGCATTTGCTCCTGAGGACCAAATTCTTTCCTTCTAGAGTATACACCTTTTTTATAGGGACCAGTATACTTAAAAACGAATAGAAAGTTCTGAAAGTTGTCGATTTTGTTTTGTTTTTGTTTTGTTTGATTTGAGGTTTAACGTCCCCGTCAACACTGTAAAGGTCATTTTGGAGACGTTGCTTCCAATTTTGTGGGACTTTTACCCGACATTTACTACTGAGATGAAATGACATCTCAAGTCCTGTCGCCTAATGAAACCAATAGGGTTTATTAGCTTGGACGATCCGCCTCGCACCGCGGTTCCTGGACAGGCTTAGATCCTCTAAGCGGTTTACCAGTACTAGTGTACGGGCCGGATTAAGCTCTGCGTGGAAGCATCATGCAACCCATATATTTCTTCAAGCCCCTATGGGCGGGGGTCGCGTCGATTTTTATAACAATGATGTGGCATTTGTCTAGTATATTATTTTCCTTAATTCGCTTTTATTAGCGTCTATCTGACGACTTTGGTATTAGGGTAGTCAGGAAGTATGCATGCCTCCCCGACATGTGCATGTCTGTCCAAGAGCTCATATTTCTTCTCCTTTTCGTGGAGAGTCAACTGAAGGCATGCACACACATGATTCATATTTAAGTATTTTTGACGCATATTGAACGTCTTAGTAACACAAACTGACGCAGGACACAGGACGTTCAAAGAATACGGGAAATGCACGTTTGGAACATTAATTTGAATCAAAGCACGATTTGGTCACCCGTTACGATAACATATCCTTGTGTTATCATATGACGTCGCGCCTGAGAGTGTAATAACGCCATGCAATATTTTCGATAATCCACTAGTGGATTAAATATGCAAATTAGCTAGATACGTCCCGTAACGTTACATGTACGACGTCCTTAACGACGTCGCGTTTACTATCGGCGGAATATTGACATTTTTGTAAACAATCGTGAATAAAATGCGTTTTAAATGTCATATGATAAATAGAATCTTACATTCGTGCTCATGTATTATTGAATTTATTAAACTCGTTGAGGAAAAGGGATAAAATGCTCGGCACAGCCTCGCAATTTATCCCATTTCCTCAACTCGTTTAATAAATTCAATATTACATGAACGCTCATGTAAGATCCTCTATATAACGTGCATTCTTTCATATCACCCAAAATGGTCATTATTTTCTGATGAAAATTTGTGCTATTTTTCCTATTAAAACCCCAAGCATAGGTTTAGGGTGTTTGTTAAATCCGTCTCATTTAGGCGTTCTAACGAGTACCCACAAGCTGCATGTATGTCTTGGAACAGAAATATGAAAAATACCCCTGTGGACCTCAGTTTTCTCTATATAAAGTGGGGTTTAGAGGGGCGTGAAATTAAAGGAATTGTTGACATGATGACAAGAAAGGCAATCCACTAAATTCACGTGCATTACGTAAGCTGCTCCCTGAATTTGAATCGCAGCTATTATGCTACAGTGCGGTGCAAGAACTTAGCTTTGATTCAATATGCAATGGATACGAGTGTTAAGTTGGTTCCTTATTCCTTATTCCTTATTCCTTGTTCCTTATTCCTTGTTCCTTATTCCTTATTCCTTATTCCTTGTTCCTTATTCCTTATTCCTTATTCGATTTTCAACTTCATAGTACTTTGCCACGCGGTGTAACAGAACATTTGCGTATGTCATAATCATCATCATTTTTACTTCTAAGCATGATGGTATAGGTTTCGAAATCCAGCAGGTATCAACGGCGAATAAGGAATAAGGAACAAATCCAAATTTTCCTTATTCCTTATTCGATTTTCAACTTAATAGTACTTTGCCACGCGGTGTAACAGAACATTTGCGTATGTCCTAATCATCATCATTTTTACTTCTAAGCATGATGGTATAGGTTTCGAAATCCAGCAGGTATCAACGGCGAATAAGGAATAAGGAACAAATCCAAATTTTCCTTATTCCTTATTCAATTTTCAACTTCACAGTACTTTGCCACGCGGTGTAACAGAACATTTGCGTATGTCCTAATCATCATCATTTTTACTTCTAAGCATGATGGTATAGGTTTCGAAATCCAGCCGGTATCAACGGCGAATAAGGAATAAGGAACAAATTCAAACTTTCCTTATTCCTTATTCGATTTTCAACTTCATAGTACTTTGCCACGCGGTGTAACAGAACATTTGCGTATGTCCTAATCATCATCATTTTTACTTCTAAGCATGATGGTATAGGTTTCGAAATCCAGCAGGTATCAACGGCGAATAAGGAATAAGGAACAAATCCAAATTTTCCTTATTCCTTATTCGATTTTCAACTTCATAGTACTTTGCCACGCGGTGTAACAGAACATTTGCGTATGTCCTAATCATCATCATTTTTACTTCTAAGCATGATGGTATAGGTTTCGAAATCCAGCAGGTATCAACGGCGAATAAGGAATAAGGAACAAATCCAAATTTTCCTTATTCCTTATTCGATTTTCAACTTCACAGTACTTTGCCACGCGGTGTAACAGAACATTTGCGTATGTCCTAATCATCATCATTTTTACTGCTAAGCATGATGGTATAGGTTTCGAAATCCAGCAGGTATCAACGGCGAATAAGGAATAAGGAACAAATCCAAATTTTCCTTATTCCTTATTCGATTTTCAACTTCATAGTACTTTGCCACGCGGTGTAACAGAACATTTGCGTATGTCCTAATCATCATCATTTTTACTTCTAAGCATGATGGTATAGGTTTCGAAATCCAGCAGGTATCAACGGCGAATAAGGAATAAGGAACAAATCCAAATTTTCCTTATTCCTTATTCGATTTTCAACTTCACAGTACTTTGCCACGCGGTGTAACAGAACATTTGCGTATGTCCTAATCATCATCATTTTTACTTCTAAGCATGATGGTATAGGTTTCAAAATCCAGCAGATATAAACTGCGAATAAGGAATAAGGAACAAATCCAAATTTTCCTTATTCCTTATTCGATTTTCAACTTCATAGTACTTTGCCACGCGGTGTAACAGGACATTTGCGTATGTCCTAATCATCATCATTTTTACTTGTAAGCATGATGGTATAGGTTTCGAAATCCAGCAAGTATCAACTGCGAATAAGGAATAAGGAACAAATCCAAATTTTCCTTATTCCTTATTCGATTTTCAACTTCATAGTACTTTGTCACGCGGTGTAACAGAACATTTGCGTATGTCCTAATCATCATCATTTTTACTTCTAAGCATGATGGTATAGGTTTCGAAATCCAGCAGGTATCAACGGCGAATAAGGAATAAGGAACAAATCCAAATTTTCCTTATTCCTTATTCGATTTTCAACTTAACAGTACTTTGCCACGCGGTGTAACAGAACATGTGCGTATGTCCTAATCATCATCATTTTTACTTCTAAGCATGATGGTATAGGTTTTAAAATCCAGCAGATATAAACTGCGAATAAGGAATAAGGAACAAATCCAAATTTTCCTTATTCCTTATTCGATTTTCAACTTCATAGTACTTTGCCACGCGGTGTAACAGAACATTTGCGTATGTCCTAATCATCATCATTTTTACTTCTAAGCATGATGGTATAGGTTTCGAAATCCAGCAGCTATCAACGGCGAATAAGGAATAAGGAACAAATCCAAATTTTCCTTATTCCTTATTCGATTTTCAACTTCACAGTACTTTGCCACGCGGTGTAACAGAACATTTGCGTATGTCCTAATCATCATCATTTTTACTTCTAAGCATGATGGTATAGGTTTCGAAATCCAGCAGGTATCAACGGCGAATAAGGAATAAGGAACAAATCCAAATTTTCCTTATTCCTTATTCGATTTTCAACTTCATAGTACTTTGCCACGCGGTGTAACAGAACATTTGCGTATGTCCTAATCATCATCATTTTTACTTCTAAGCATGATGGTATAGGTTTCGAAATCCAGCAGGTATCAACGGCGAATGAGGAATAAGGAACAAATCCAAATTTTCCTTATTCCTTATTCGATTTTCAACTTCACAGTACTTTGCCACGCGGTGTAACAGAACATTTGCGTATGTCCTAATCATCATCATTTTTACTTCTAAGCATGATGGTATAGGTTTCGAAATCCAGCAGGTATCAACGGCGAATAAGGAATAAGGAACAAATTCAAATTTTCCTTATTCCTTATTCGATTTTCAACTTCATAGTACTTTGCCACGCGGAGTAACAGAACATTTGCGTATGTCCTAATCATCATCATTTTTACTTCTAAGCATGATGGTATAGGTTTCGAAATCCAGCAGGTATCAACGGCGAATAAGGAATAAGGAACAAATCCAAATTTTCCTTATTCCTTATTCGATTTTCAACTTCATAGTACTTTGCCACGCGGTGTAACAGAACATTTGCGTATGTCCTAATCATCATCATTTTTACTTCTAAGCATGATGGTATAGGTTTCGAAATCCAGCAGGTATCAACGGCGAATAAGGAATAAGGAACAAATCCAAATTTTCCTTATTCCTTATTCGATTTTCAACTTCACAGTACTTTGCCACGCGGTGTAACAGAACATTTGCGTATGTCCTAATCATCATCATTTTTACTTCTAAGCATGATGGTATAGGTTTCGAAATCCAGCAGGTATCAACGGCGAATAAGGAATAAGGAACAAATCCAAATTTTCCTTATTCCTTATTCGATTTTCAACTTCATAGTACTTTGCCACGCGGTGTAACAGAACATTTGCGTATGTCCTAATCATCATCATTTTTACTTCTAAGCATGATGGTATAGGTTTCGAAATCCAGCAGGTATCAACGGCGAATAAGGAAAAAGGAACAAATCCAAATTTTCCTTATTCCTTATTCGATTTTCAACTTCACAGTACTTTGCCACGCGGTGTAACAGAACATTTGCGTATGTCCTAATCATCATCATTTTTACTTCTAAGCATGATGGTATAGGTTTCGAAATCCAGCAGGTATCAACGGCGAATAAGGAATAAGGAACAAATTCAAATTTCCTTATTCCTTATTCGATTTTCAACTTCACAGTACTTTGCCACGCGGTGTAACAGAACATTTGCGTATGTCCTAATCATCATCATTTTTACTTCTAAGCATGATGGTATAGGTTTCGAAATCCAGCAGGTATCAACGGCGAATAAGGAATAAGGAACAAATCCAAATTTTCCTTATTCCTTATTCGATTTTCAACTTCATAGTACTTTGCCACGCGGTGTAACAGAACATTTGCGTATGTCCTAATCATCATCATTTTTACTTCTAAGCATGATGGTATAGGTTTCGAAATCCAGCAGGTATCAACGGCGAATAAGGAATAAGGAACAAATGCAAATTTTCCTTATTCCTTATTCGATTTTCAACTTCACAGTACTTTGCCACGCGGTGTAACAGAACATTTGCGTATGTCCTAATCATCATCATTTTTACTTCTAAGCATGATGGTATAGGTTTCGAAATCCAGCAGGTATCAACGGCGAATAAGGAATAAGGAACAAATCCAAATTTTCCTTATTCCTTATTCGATTTTCAACTTCATAGTACTTTGCCACGCGGTGTAACAGAACATTTGCGTATGTCCTAATCATCATCATTTTTACTTCTAAGCATGATGGTATAGGTTTCGAAATCCAGCAGGTATCAACGGCGAATAAGGAATAAGGAACAAATGCAAATTTTCCTTATTCCTTATTCGATTTTCAACTTCACAGTACTTTGCCACGCGGTGTAACAGAACATTTGCGTATGTCCTAATCATCATCATTTTTACTTCTAAGCATGATGGTATAGGTTTCGAAATCCAGCAGGTATCAACGGCGAATAAGGAATAAGGAACAAATCCAAATTTTCCTTATTCCTTATTCGACTTTCAACTTCATAGTACTTTGCCACGCGGTGTAACAGAACATTTGCGTATGTCCTAATCATCATCATTTTTACTTCTAAGCATGATGGTATAGGTTTCGAAATCCAGCAGGTATCAACGGCGAATAAGGAATAAGGAACAAATCCAAATTTTCCTTATTCCTTATTCGATTTTCAACTTCACAGTACTTTGCCACGCGGTGTAACAGAACATTTGCGTATGTCCTAATCATCATCATTTTTACTTCTAAGCATGATGGTATAGGTTTCGAAATCCAGCAGGTATCAACGGCGAATAAGGAATAAGGAACAAATCCAAATTTTCCTTATTCCTTATTCGATTTTCAACTTCATAGTACTTTGCCACGCGGTGTAACAGAACATTTGCGTATGTCCTAATCATCATCATTTTTACTTCTAAGCATGATGGTATAGGTTTCGAAATCCAGCAGGTATCAACGGCGAATAAGGAATAAGGAACAAATGCAAATTTTCCTTATTCCTTATTCGATTTTCAACTTCACAGTACTTTGCCACGCGGTGTAACAGAACATTTGCGTATGTCCTAATCATCATCATTTTTACTTCTAAGCATGATGGTATAGGTTTCAAAATCCAGCAGATATAAACTGCGAATAAGGAATAAGGAACAAATCCAAATTTTCCTTATTCCTTATTCGATTTTCAACTTCATAGTACTTTGCCACGCGGTGTAACAGGACATTTGCGTATGTCCTAATTATCATCATTTTCACTTCTAAGCATGATGGTATA
Source organism: Lucinisca nassula (assembly GCA_963580285.1). Taxonomy (NCBI): domain Eukaryota; kingdom Metazoa; phylum Mollusca; class Bivalvia; order Lucinida; family Lucinidae; genus Lucinisca; species Lucinisca nassula. The sequence goes on from OY757015.1 coordinate 105,235,843, forward strand.
GGTTTCGAAATCCAGCAGGTATCAACGGCGAATAAGGAATAAGGAACAAATCCAAATTTTCCTTATTCCTTATTCGATTTTCAACTTCACAGTACTTTGCCACGCGGTGTAACAGAACATTTGCGTATGTCCTAATCATCATCATTTTTACTTCTAAGCATGATGGTATAGGTTTCGAAATCCAGCAGGTATCAACGGCGAATAAGGAATAAGGAACAAATCCAAATTTTCCTTATTCCTTATTCGATTTTCAACTTCATAGTACTTTGCCACGCGGTGTAACAGAACATTTGCGTATGTCCTAATCATCATCATTTTTACTTCTAAGCATGATGGTATAGGTTTCGAAATCCAGCAGGTATCAACGGCGAATAAGGAATAAGGAACAAATCCAAATTTTCCTTATTCCTTATTCGATTTTCAACTTCATAGTACTTTGCCACGCGGTGTAACAGAACATTTGCGTATGTCCTAATCATCATCATTTTTACTTCTAAGCATGATGGTATAGGTTTCGAAATCCAGCAGCTATCAACGGCGAATAAGGAATAAGGAACAAATCCAAATTTTCCTTATTCCTTATTCGACTTTCAACTTCATAGTACTTTGCCACGCGGTGTAACAGAACATTTGCGTATGTCCTAATCATCATCATTTTTACTTCTAAGCATGATGGTATAGGTTTCGAAATCCAGCAGGTATCAACGGCGAATAAGGAATAAGGAACAAATCCAAATTTTCCTTATTCCTTATTCGATTTTCAACTTCACAGTACTTTGCCACGCGGTGTAACAGAACATTTGCGTATGTCCTAATCATCATCATTTTTACTTCTAAGCATGATGGTATAGGTTTCGAAATCCAGCAGGTATCAACGGCGAATAAGGAATAAGGAACAAATCCAAATTTTCCTTATTCCTTATTCGATTTTCAACTTCATAGTACTTTGCCACGCGGTGTAACAGAACATTTGCGTATGTCCTAATCATCATCATTTTTACTTCTAAGCATGATGGTATAGGTTTCGAAATCCAGCAGGTATCAACGGCGAATAAGGAATAAGGAACAAATGCAAATTTTCCTTATTCCTTATTCGATTTTCAACTTCACAGTACTTTGCCACGCGGTGTAACAGAACATTTGCGTATGTCCTAATCATCATCATTTTTACTTCTAAGCATGATGGTATAGGTTTCAAAATCCAGCAGATATAAACTGCGAATAAGGAATAAGGAACAAATCCAAATTTTCCTTATTCCTTATTCGATTTTCAACTTCATAGTACTTTGCCACGCGGTGTAACAGGACATTTGCGTATGTCCTAATTATCATCATTTTCACTTCTAAGCATGATGGTATAGGTTTCGAAATCCAGCAGGTATCAACGGCGAATAAGGAATAAGGAACAAATCCAAATTTTCCTTATTCCTTATTCGATTTTCAACTTCACAGTACTTTGCCACGCGGTGTAACAGAACATTTGCGTATGTCCTAATCATCATCATTTTTACTTCTAAGCATGATGGTATAGGTTTCGAAATCCAGCAGGTATCAACGGCGAATAAGGAATAAGGAACAAATCCAAATTTTCCTTATTCCTTATTCGATTTTCAACTTCATAGTACTTTGCCACGCGGTGTAACAGAACATTTGCGTATGTCCTAATCATCATCATTTTTACTTCTAAGCATGATGGTATAGGTTTCGAAATCCAGCAGGTATCAACGGCGAATAAGGAATAAGGAACAAATCCAAATTTTCCTTATTCCTTATTCGATTTTCAACTTCACAGTACTTTGCCACGCGGTGTAACAGAACATTTGCGTATGTCCTAATCATCATCATTTTTACTTCTAAGCATGATGGTATAGGTTTCGAAATCCAGCAGGTATCAACGGCGAATAAGGAATAAGGAACAGATCCAAATTTTCTTTATTCCTTATTCGATTTTCAACTTCACAGTACTTTGCCACGCGGTGTAACAGAACATTTGCGTATGTCCTAATCATCATCATTTTTACTTCTAAGCATGATGGTATAGGTTTCAAAATCCAGCAGATATAAACTGCGAATAAGGAATAAGGAACAAATCCAAATTTTCCTTATTCCTTATTCGATTTTCAACTTCATAGTACTTTGCCACGCGGTGTAACAGGACATTTGCGTATGTCCTAATCATCATCATTTTTACTTCTAAGCATGATGGTATAGGTTTCGAAATCCAGCAGGTATCAACGGCGAATAAGGAATAAGGAACAAATCCAAATTTTCCTTATTCCTTATTCGATTTTCAACTTCACAGTACTTTGCCACGCGGTGTAACAGAACATTTGCGTATGTCCTAATCATCATCATTTTTACTTCTAAGCATGATGGTATAGGTTTCAAAATCCAGCAGATATAAACTGCGAATAAGGAATAAGGAACAAATCCAAATTTTCCTTATTCCTTATTCGATTTTCAACTTCATAGTACTTTGCCACGCAGTGTAACAGGACATTTGCGTATGTCCTAATCATCATCATTTTCACTTCTAAGCATGGTGGTATAGGTTTCGAAATCCAGCAAGTATCAACTGCGAATAAGGAATAAGGAACAAATCCAAATTTTCCTTATTCCTTATTCGATTTTCAACTTCATAGTACTTTGCCACGCGGTGTAACAGAACATTTGCGTATGTCCTAATCATCATCATTTTTACTTCTAAGCATGATGGTATAGGTTTCGAAATCCAGCAGGTATCAACGGCGAATAAGGAATAAGGAACAAATCCAAATTATCCTTATTCCTTATTCGATTTTCAACTTCATAGTACTTTGCCACGCGGTGTAACAGAACATTTGCGTATGTCCTAATCATCATCATTTTCACTTCTAAGCATGATGGTATCGGTTTCGAAATCCAGCAGGTATCAACGGCGAATAAGGAATAAGGAACAGATCCAAATTTTCTTTATTCCTTATTCGATTTTCAACTTAACAGTACTTTGCCACGCGGTGTAACAGAACATTTGCGTATGTCCTAATCATCATCATTTTTACTTCTAAGCATGATGGTATCGGTTTCGAAATCCAGCAAGTATCAACTGTGAATGAGGTATAAGGAACAAATCCAAATTTTCTTATTCCTTATTTGGTTTTCAACTTCATAGAGCTTTGCGAAGCAGTGTAACAGAACATTTGCGTATACATTTGAGAATATAACGCCCGTATTTCTGAAATGTTTCATTTTCTAGCTTCCCTTTATAGTTTATTTATTTAACAGTATTAGGATTACCTAGTTACGAAAGCCTAGAAGGACCACTTTTAGAAATAAAAAAAAAATGTTCTCGTTATTACGAGATAACTATGTCGTTATTACGAGAAAACTAAGTCGCATTAACGAGATACTCTCTCGTATTAACGCGATAGATATCTCGTTATAACGAAATAGCTATCTCGTTATAACGAGATAAATAAGTAATCTTCAGCAACAAGGTTTTCAGCTCCTGGATACCCGACCTAGCACACTCGCTCACACCAGTGCTAGAGGGGGTCCGCTCCGGGGAACGGGAGGTCTCGGGTTCGATCCCGGGCCGCGACATACCAAAGTCGTTAAAAATGGTACTAGCTGCTCCTCGCTTGGCACTCAGATTTACGGGGTAGAGCTAGGACTGGTCGATCCAGTGTCAGGATAATGTGACTGGGTGTGGCATCATGTAATGTGTCTGGGACATGATACTTCAGTGAGGCAGCACTATAAACGTGAGCATTGAGCTCCCTGTCGCAACCAGACACCGTCGTGATATGACTGAAAAATTGTTGAAAGCGACGTTAAACCCGAATTCACACACACACAGAGTGCTAGAGGGGGCTCAGAGAAAATTGCTTTTGGCACCGACGAGAAGATCCGAACAAACAACACCACTTCAACAAGAGCACCTTCATTGAACACACATAGATCCAGGCATATGGACATGCGTGCACAGAGGCACATTGACAGACACACACGCATGTACCCTCGGCCCCCGCCTATCGGGGCTTGAAGAAATAGATGGGCTGCATGATGCTTCTACGCACAGCTGAAATCGACTTGCACACGAGTACTGGTAAACCGCTTAGACGATCTAGGCCAGCCCAGGCAAAGCGGTGCTTATAAACCCTATTGGTTTCATTGGGCGGCAAGGCTTGAGATGTCATTTCATCTCAATTTCGGGTAAAAGTCCCACAAAAAACGGAAGCAACGTCTCCAGAATGACATTTACAGTGTTGACGGGGACGCTAAACCTCAAATCTACCAACCAACCAACCAACCAATCAACGCATGTACCCTCCCCTCACCTCCATCAGGCACTTATAAGTTATGATTGTGACAGGTGGCAGGTATTGTTTATCTCATATTTTATGGCCCTCTCAACAACAATCCAGTCGCTCTGAGATGGGAACTCGGTTTGAAACGAAGGAGCAAGACATGCTTCTGCGACACCTATGTTTGTTTGCTTGATTTGAGGTATAACGTCCCTGTCAATACTATTTAGGTCATTTTGGAGACATTGCTTCCAATTTTGTGGGACTTTTTCTAAACATTGATATGAAATGATATTTCAAGCACTGTCGCCCGATGAAACCGATAAGGTATATATGCATGGACGGTCCGACTCGCGCCACTATTCCTGGCCAGGTTTAGAACCTCTAAGCGGTTTACCAGTACTCATGTGCGGTTGGTTTCAGTTCTGCGTGGAAGCATCAGGCAGCACAATCTATTTCTTCAAGCCCCGATGGGCGGGGCCCGACACCTTATGTATGCGGCGCGAATGAGTAATTACTCGAGAAGTCAGTGGATGTTTCTTTTTCTTCTTCTTCTTCTTCTTCTTCTTCTTCTTCTTCTTCTTCTTCTTCTTCTTCTTCTTCTTCTTCTTCTGTGGTGATAATGAGATAATTATCTCGTAATATTGAGTTAATTTTCTCGTTATTACGAGTTAATTATTTCGTAATAACGAGTTAATTATCTCGTAATTACGCGATAACTAAGTCGTAATAACGAGATAATTAACTCGTAATAACGAGATAACTAACTCGTAATTACGAGAAAACTAAGTCGTAATAACGAGATAACTAACTCGTAATAACGAGATAATTGACTCGTTATAACGAGAATTGCAACAACATCCAGAAGTCTTACAGGGGCCATTGAGACCTGGTTCGAAGTGATCCTCAGTACTTTAACTCATCTGCTTGTCAGGGCTCAGCAAGCAATAATAATGGGAATCTATTCCGGCAGTGGTAGTGCTGTTAGCGGTGCGTACCACTTTCTCATTTACTACTGGCCCCCGCCCATAGGGGCTTGAAGAAATATATGGGCTGCATGATGCTTCCAAGCAGAGCTGAATCCAGCCCGCACATTAGTACTGGTAAACCGCTTAGTGGATCTAAGCCTGTCCAGGAACCATGGTGCGAGGCGGACCGTCCATGCTAATAAACCCTATTGGTTTCATTGGGCGGCAGGGCTTGAGAAGTCATTTCATCTCAATGTCGGGTAAAAGTCCCACAAAATTGGAAGCAACGTCCCCAAAATGACCTTTACAGTGTTGACGGGGACGTTTAACCTCAAATCAAACAAATCCTCATTTACTACCATCTTCTCAAGTAATCACTCATTATCGCCTGGTACATGAGATGTCGAAGAATAGTCTTTTTAATGCGATTTTAAACCAAGGGCCCATGTTAGTATGACTACATTGCTGTTGTGAGGGCCATAAAATACCCTGTAGAGATTCGGAAAGGCCTGTTTGTATGCACAGTTTAGTCGGGGTCTTCACTGTGTACTCAGTCTGGTATTTTTTTCTGGTGGGTGACTCGGATCAGAAAGCGCAGATGCGCAGTCTGATCTTGGCCTTTGCTGGCCGCACTCACATGCTGTGCTCCGTCCCATACAGTCCCTGGCACTGCCATTATTGCATGGCATTGAGTTCTTAATGAAGATTATTCTAGGTCTGCCCCGGGGTTGTGGGTATTTTTTCTTGCTCGGCTTGGTTCAGTATGAAATTTTTAATGTTCATAATTTTCAGTATTTAAACAAATTAGACAATTTGTGTGCTCAAATGAGCGAAGATTGTTGCTCAAGAATTTTATAATGCCAACAATTGTTTGCATTTTGAAATTGTGAACAGGATCGGCTTCAGTTTTAAGTGGGTTGGGCGTGGGAGAAGGTTTGTAGCATCAGGACCGGAGTAATTCATGGTCTGAAGGGGCTCCTCACTTTTGTGTAAATTCAAACATAATTTAGCTCCATGGATACATGTCGTCCCCGCCCATCGGGTCTTGAAAAAATTAATTTGGCTGCATGGTGCTTCCACGCAGAGCTGAATCTGACCGTGAATAGCCACCGTTTCATGACGTTACTCTTAGATTCTTAAACGTAAACAGGATAACATTTTCTCTCATCTCTGACCATACTGACACGGGGCCTTTGTTTAAAATCACGTTAAAAGGTTGATAAGCAGGGATTATTCTACGACATCTTATGTACCAGAATGAGTGATTACTTGAGAAGATGGTGGTAAATGAGGAAGTGATATGCACCGCTAACAGCACTACGACTGACAGAACAGATTCCCATAATTATTGCTTGCTGAGCCCTGAAAGGCAGGTGAGCTAAAGTACCGTGGGTCACTTGGAGCCAGGTCTCAATGGTCCTTGTAAGTTTTCTGGATGTTGTTACAATTCCCGTTATAACGAGTTAATTATCTCGGTATTACGAGTTAGTTATCTCGTTATTACGACTTAGTTTTCTCGTAATTACGACTTAGTTATCTCGTTATTACGAGTTAGTTATCTCGTTATTACGAGATAATTAACTCGTTATTACGAGCTAATTAACTAGTTATAACGAGAAAATTAAATCGTAATTACGAAAAAATTACCTCCATATTACGAGATAATTATCTCATTATCACCACAGAAGAAGAAGAAGAAGAAGAAGAAGAAGAAGAAGAAGAAGAAGAAGAAGAAGAAACATCCATTGATTTTTCAAGTAATTACTCATTCTCGACGCATACATAAGGTGTCGGCCCCCGCCCATCGGGGCTTGAAGAAATAGATTGGGCTGCCTGATGCTTCCACTCAGAACCGAAACCAACCGCACATGAGTCTGGTAAACCGCATAGAGGTTCTAAGCCTGTCCAGGAATAGTGGCGCGAGTCGGACCGTCCATGCATATAAATCCTATTAGTATCATTGCGCGACAGTGCTTGAAATGTCATTTCATCTCAATGTCTAGTAAAAAGTCTTACACAGTTGTAAGCAATATCTCCAAAATGACCTAAAGAGTACTGACGGGGACGTTAAACCTCAATTCAAGCAAACAAACATAAGGTGTCGTAGACGAATGTCTTGGTCCTTCGTATTTTGAATGAAATTTCAAACTGAGGTCCCATCTCAGAACGACTGAATTGTTGTTGAGAGGGCCATATGATACGAGCCAACCAAGCAGCATAAACACTATCTGCCACTTGTCAAAATCATTACTTATATGTGCGTGGGGGTTGTGAGCGGGAGGGTACGTCCGTGTGTGTCTGTATGTATGCCTCTGTGCACGCGCGTCCATATGCCTGTGTATGTGCATGTGTTTAATGAAGATGCTCTATTGGAAGTGGTGTTGTTAGTTCGGATCTTCACGTCGGTGCCAAAAGCACTTTTCTCTGAGCCCCCTGTAGCACTAGTAGCTGAAATTTTGTTGCTGAAGATTACTTATTTATCTCGTTATAACGAGATTGCTATCTCGTTATAACGAGATAGCTATCGCGTTAATACGAGATAGTATATAACGAGATAGCTATCTTGCTATAATGAGATAGCTATCGCGTTAATACGAGATAGTATCTCGTTAATACGAAAATTTTCTCGTTATAACGACTTAGTTTTCTCGTAATTACAACATAATTATCTCGTAATAACGACATAGTTATCTCGAATAAAGACATAGTTAATTCGTAATAACAAGATTTTTTTTTCTTTTTGAAAGTGGTCCTCCTAGGCTTTCGTACGTAGTAACTGATCCCGTAGAGATAAATTCTCTGAGTGGGCAATTTGAAATTGCAGAACTTTTCTACTTCTGCTATAATGCCAGTTATACTACCTAAAACATTTACAACATTTTGCAAACAGCCTTTTTTTTTTAATAAATAAGGATGTTACAGACATCAGCGTATCTGTTGTCTTTGAATTCCCTTTTTATGACACGGGTGGCGGGGTATTATGCAACACCTACCGAAATGTTGAGTGTCCGTCCGTACGTCAGCGCCTTTTAGTTTCGTGTCCGCTCCCTTACTCAAATGATACCATTTCATATATTTTCCCGAAACTTCACATATTTGTAGAGCACCATGAGAGACGTGCAGAACATATGAACCTTAACTCTGATTTTCCTACTTTTTATTTATTGCCCTTTGAAATGAACATAGTAATTTTTATCCGCTCCACAACCCTGATATCATTTGAGGTATTTTCACCAAACTTTACAGATATGAAGAGCACTATAACACAACGTGCAGAGCAGATGAACTATAACTCTGATTTCCCTACTTTTGGAGTTATTGCCCTTTGAACATTGACCATAGCCATTTCTATCATGTACTTGTGTCCGCTCCAGAGCTCTGACAGCGTTGGGCATAGCTTTACGAAACTTCATACAAATTTGAAGTACCATGAGACGACGTGCAGGACATATGAAGCATAACTCTGGTTTATCTACTTTTGGAGTAATTGTTCTTTTGAACATTGGACATAGCCATTTCTACCTTGTACTCATGCCCTCTATGTAAGTTGAAAACTGTTCGAGATATTTTATGTAGTCTCTCACAAAAGTAAAGCACTATGAGACAAAATGCAGAACACAAGCACCATAACTCTGGTTAACCTACTTCTTAAGTTGTGGCCGTTTGAGCCAAGTAAAGATTGAAAATAGCCATTTCTACCAACAGTTTACTCACGTTTGCTCTATAAGACGGAAACCGTTTCAAATATTTTGATGAGACTTCACGAAAATATAACGCATTTATAATACATGTATGAGTTGTGGTCTGAACACAATGACCGTAACTGTATCTGATTTACATCTGGTTGTATGGCCATTTGAACATTGAAAAAGTGATTTCTCTAATATATTTGTGTCTGCGCTATAATTTGAAAAAAAATGTTGGAGACATTTTCTTGAAAGTTAATGCAAATGTACATCGCCATGATGTGTTAAACAGAATATAAGAACCCTAACTCTTGAATCACCTCCCTCTGAACATTGTAAATAGTGTACCTAGTCACCCAATTGTGCCCTTTCTACAATAAGAATTTTTTTTGAAGCCTTGCAAAAAATGTAAAAAGAATAAAAATGATGTCATGAAGAACACAAAGGTAATGGTTTCTGTGATATAGAGGATATTTGATTTTTTCAGTGTAAGATCGAATTTTATTTCATCAAATGATCACCAAAACTGTTATTTTCACGAGTGGCGTAGCCACGAGTGAAAATAGCAGTTTTGGTGTTCATGAGTGAAATAAAATTTGATATTGCACTGAAAAAAATCAATACATGCTTCAAAAGGCAATACTTAGCGTCTTTAATGGTGTCGCTCACATTCGGAGAAAATTATCTTTGTTCCTGTTCGTTTCGCGTCAATTAAGTGGAGTCCATCGTGTTTAGTGGGTATACTATTGGGTGTAAACTGTTTGCACCTGAGAAATGGCCTGGGATGGTATTATTATGAATGATTAATGAAATAATTGAGAGAGTAGTTTTCCCAAAGAAGTTGCTGGCAAGTCTAACGTCGCGCGACAAAAGACGTGACGTCAGCGTCATAAATGACGTCAGTAACGTCCTCGTCACACATGAACGGGCTATGCGTCAATTAGAACACATTTGAGTATTGTTCAGTTATCTGACAAAGATAAAATTGAAATTAGAGTTAGATTTGAAGAAAAAAGTAGTCCCAAACAGTGAAAAATAAAGAATCGTATTTTCAATGTTTGAAACAGTGAGTGAGTGAGTTTTAGTTTTACGTCCCACCAACAGCTAAGGTCATACGGATAAGGAATAAGGAAAATTTGGATTTGTTCCTTATTCCTTATTCGCCGTTGATACCTGCTGGATTTCGAAACCTATACCATCATGCTTAGAAGTGAAAATGATGATGATTAGGACATACGCAAATGTTCTGTTACACCGCGTGGCAAAGTACTATGAAGTTGAAAAACGAATAAGGAATAAGGAAAATTTGGATTTGTTCCTTATTCCTTATTCGCAGTTTATATCTGCTGGATTTTGAAACCTATACCATCATGCTTAGAAGTAAAAATGATGATGATTAGGACATACGCAAATGTTCTGTTACACCGCGTGGCAAAGTACTGTGAAGTTGAAAATCGAATAAGGAATAAGGAAAATTTGGATTTGTTCCTTATTCCTTATTCGCCGTTGATACCTGCTGGATTTCGAAACCTATACCATCATGCTTAGAAGTAAAAATGATGATGATTAGGACATACGCAAATGTTCTGTTACACCGCGTGGCAAAGTACTATGAAGTTGAAAATCGAATAAGGAATAAGGAAAATTTGGATTTGTTCCTTATTCCTTATTCGCCGTTGATACCTGCTGGATTTCGAAACCTATACCATCATGCTTAGAAGTAAAAATGATGATGATTAGGACATACGCAAATGTTCTGTTACACCGCGTGGCAAAGTACTGTGAAGTTGAAAATCGAATAAGGAATAAGGAAAATTTGGATTTGTTCCTTATTCCTTATTCGCCGTTGATACCTGCTGGATTTCGAAACCTATACCATCATGCTTAGAAGTAAAAATGATGATGATTAGGACATACGCAAATGTTCTGTTACACCGCGTGGCAAAGTACTATGAAGTTGAAAATCGAATAAGGAATAAGGAAAATTTGGATTTGTTCCTTATTCCTTATTCGCCGTTGATACCTGCTGGATTTCGAAACCTATACCATCATGCTTAGAAGTAAAAATGATGATGATTAGGACATACGCAAATGTTCTGTTACACCGCGTGGCAAAGTACTGTGAAGTTGAAAATCGAATAAGGAATAAGGAAAATTTGGATTTGTTCCTTATTCCTTATTCGCCGTTGATACCTGCTGGATTTCGAAACCTATACCATCATGCTTAGAAGTAAAATTGATGATGATTAGGACATACGCAAATGTTCTGTTACACCGCGTGGCAAAGTACTATGAAGTTGAAAATCGAATAAGGAATAAGGAAAATTTGGATTTGTTCCTTATTCCTTATTCGCCGTTGATACCTGCTGGATTTCGAAACCTATACCATCATGCTTAGAAGTAAAAAAGATGATGATTAGGACATACGCAAATGTTCTGTTACACCGCGTGGCAAAGTACTATGAAGTTGAAAATCGAATAAGGAATAAGGAAAATTTGGATTTGTTCCTTATTCCTTATTCGCCGTTGATACCTGCTGGATTTCGAAACCTATACCATCATGCTTAGAAGTAAAAATGATGATGATTAGGACATACGCAAATGTTCTGTTACACCGCGTGGCAAAGTACTATGAAGTTGAAAATCGAATAAGGAATAAGGAAAATTTGGATTTGTTCCTTATTCCTTATTCGCCGTTGATACCTGCTGGATTTCGAAACCTATACCATCATGCTTAGAAGTAAAAATGATGATGATTAGGACATACGCAAATGTTCTGTTACACCGCGTGGCAAAGTACTATGAAGTTGAAAATCGAATAAGGAATAAGGAAAATTTGGATTTGTTCCTTATTCCATATTCGCCGTTGATACCTGCTGGATTTCGAAACCTATACCATCATGCTTAGAAGTAAAAATGATGATGATTAGGACATACGCAAATGTTCTGTTACACCGCGTGGCAAAGTACTATGAAGTTGAAAATCGAATAAGGAACAAGGAAAATTTGGATTTGTTCCTTATTCCTTATTCGCCGTTGATACCTGCTGGATTTCGAAACCTATACCATCATGCTTAGAAGTAAAAATGATGATGATTAGGACATACGCAAATGTTCTGTTACACCGCGTGGCAAAGTACTATGAAGTTGAAAATCGAATAAGGAATAAGGAAAATTTGAATTTGTTCCTTATTCCTTATTCGCCGTTGATACCTGCTGGATTTCGAAACCTATACCATCATGCTTAGAAGTAAAAATGATGATGATTAGGACATACGCAAATGTTCTGTTACACCGCGTGGCAAAGTACTGTGAAGTTGAAAATCGAAAAAGGAATAAGGAAAATTTGGATTTGTTCCTTATTCCTTATTCGCCGTTGATACCTGCTGGATTGCGAAACCTATACCATCATGCTTAGAAGTAAAAATGATGATGATTAGGACATACGCAAATGTTCTGTTACACCGCGTGGCAAAGTACTGTGAAGTTGAAAATCGAATAAGGAATAAGGAAAATTTGGATTTGTTCCTTATTCCTTATTCGCCGTTGATACCTGCTGGATTTCGAAACCTATACCATCATGCTTAGAAGTAAAAATGATGATGGTTAGGACATACGCAAATGTTCTGTTACACCGCGTGGCAAAGTACTATGAAGTTGAAAATCGAATAAGGAATAAGGAAAATTTGGATTTGTTCCTTATTCCTTATTCGCCGTTGATACCTGCTGGATTTCGAAACCTATACCATCATGCTTAGAAGTAAAAATGATGATGATTAGGACATACGCAAATGTTCTGTTACACCGCGTGGCAAAGTACTATGAAGTTGAAAATCGAATAAGGAATAAGGAAAATTTGGATTTGTTCCTTATTCCTTATTCGCAGTTGATACTTGCTGGATTTCGAAACCTATACCATCATGCTTAGAAGTAAAAATGATGATGATTAGGACATACGCAAATGTCCTGTTACACCGCGTGGCAAAGTACTATGAAGTTGAAAATCGAATAAGGAATAAGGAAAATTTGGATTTGTTCCTTATTCCTTATTCGCCGTTGATACCTGCTGGATTTCGAAACCTATACCATCATGCTTAGAAGTAAAAATGATGATGATTAGGACATACGCAAATGTTCTGTTACACCGCGTGGCAAAGTACTGTGAAGTTGAAAATCGAAAAAGGAATAAGGAAAATTTGGATTTGTTCCTTATTCCTTATTCGCCGTTGATACCTGCTGGATTTCGAAACCTATACCATCATGCTTAGAAGTAAAAATGATGATGATTAGGACATACGCAAATGTTCTGTTACACCGCGTGGCAAAGTACTATGAAGTTGAAAATCGAATAAGGAATAAGGAAAATTTGGATTTGTTCCTTATTCCTTATTCGCCGTTGATACCTGCTGGATTTCGAAACCTATACCATCATGCTTAGAAGTAAAAATGATGATGATTAGGACATACGCAAATGTTCTGTTACACCGCGTGGCAAAGTACTATGAAGTTGAAAATCGAATGAGGAATAAGGAAAATTTGAATTTGTTCCTTATTCCTTATTCGCCGTTGATACCTGCTGGATTTCGAAACCTATACCATCATGCTTAGATGTAAAAATGATGATGATTAGGACATACGCAAATGTTCTGTTACACCGCGTGGCAAAGTACTGTGAAGTTGAAAATCGAATAAGGAATAAGGAAAATTTGGATTTGTTCCTTATTCCTTATTCGCCGTTGATACCTGCTGGATTTCGAAACCTATACCATCATGCTTAGAAGTAAAAATTATGATGATTAGGACATACGCAAATGTTCTGTTACACCGCGTGGCAAAGTACTGTGAAGTTGAAAATCGAATCAGGAATAAGGAAAATTTGGATTTGTTCCTTATTCCTTATTCGCAGTTGATACTTGCTGGATTTCGAAACCTATACCATCATGCTTAGAAGTAAAAATGATGATGATTAGGACATACGCAAATGTCCTGTTACACCGCGTGGCAAAGTACTATGAAGTTGAAAATCGAATAAGGAATAAGGAAAATTTGGATTTGTTCCTTATTCCTTATTCGCAGTTTATATCTGCTTTATTTTGAAACCTATACCATCATGCTTAGAAGTAAAAATGATGATGATTAGGACATACGCACATGTTCTGTTACACCGCGTGGCAAAGTACTGTTAAGTTGAAAATCGAATAAGGAATAAGGAAAATTTGGATTTGTTCCTTATTCCTTATTCGCCGTTGATACCTGCTGGATTTCGAAACCTATACCATCATGCTTAGAAGTAAAAATGATGATGATTAGGACATACGCAAATGTTCTGTTACACCGCGTGGCAAAGTACTATGAAGTTGAAAATCGAATAAGGAATAAGGAAAATTTGGATTTGTTCCTTATTCCTTATTCGCAGTTGATACTTGCTGGATTTCGAAACCTATACCATCATGCTTAGAAGTAAAAATGATGATGATTAGGACATACGCAAATGTCCTGTTACACCGCGTGGCAAAGTACTATGAAGTTGAAAATCGAATAAGGAATAAGGAAAATTTGGATTTGTTCCTTATTCCTTATTCGCAGTTTATATCTGCTGGATTTTGAAACCTATACCATCATGCTTAGAAGTAAAAATGATGATGATTAGGACATACGCAAATGTTCTGTTACACCGCGTGGCAAAGTACTGTGAAGTTGAAAATCGAATAAGGAATAAGGAAAATTTGGATTTGTTCCTTATTCCTTATTCGCCGTTGATACCTGCTGGATTTCGAAACCTATACCATCATGCTTAGAAGTAAAATTGATGATGATTAGGACATACGCAAATGTTCTGTTACACCGCGTGGAAAAGTACTATGAAGTTGAAAATCGAATAAGGAATAAGGAAAATTTGGATTTGTTCCTTATTCCTTATTCGCCGTTGATACCTGCTGGATTTCGAAACCTATACCATCATGCTTAGAAGTAAAAATGATGATGATTAGGACATACGCAAATGTTCTGTTACACCGCGTGGCAAAGTACTGTGAAGTTGAAAATCGAATAAGGAATAAGGAAAATTTGGATTTGTTCCTTATTCCTTATTCGCCGTTGATACCTGCTGGATTTCGAGACCTATACCATCATGCTTAGAAGTAAAAATGATGATGATTAGGACATACGCAAATGTCCTGTTACACCGCGTGGCAAAGTACTATGAAGTTGAAAATCGAATAAGGAATAAGGAAAATTTGGATTTGTTCCTTATTCCTTATTCGCCGTTGATACCTGCTGGATTTCGAAACCTATACCATCATGCTTAGAAGTAAAAATGATGATGATTAGGACATACGCACATGTTCTGT
Source organism: Lucinisca nassula (assembly GCA_963580285.1). Lineage (NCBI taxonomy): Eukaryota > Metazoa > Mollusca > Bivalvia > Lucinida > Lucinidae > Lucinisca > Lucinisca nassula. The sequence goes on from OY757015.1 coordinate 105,251,133, forward strand.
TACACCGCGTGGCAAAGTACTGTGAAATTGAAAATCGAATAAGGAATAAGGAAAATTTGGATTTGTTCCTTATTCCTTATTCGCCGTTGATACCTGCTGGATTTCGAAACCTATACCATCATGCTTAGAAGTAAAAATGATGATGATTAGGACATACGCAAATGTTCTGTTACACCGCGTGGCAAAGTACTATGAAGTTGAAAATCGAATAAGGAATAAGGAAAATTTGGATTTGTTCCTTATTCCTTATTCGCAGTTGATACCTGCTGGATTTCGAAACCTATACCATCATGCTTAGAAGTAAAAATGATGATGATTAGGACATACGCAAATGTTCTGTTACACCGCGTGGCAAAGTACTATGAAGTTGAAAATCGAATAAGGAATAAGGAAAATTTGGATTTGTTCCTTATTCCTTATTCGCCGTTGATACCTGCTGGATAAGGAATAAGGAAAATTTGGATTTGTTCCTTATTCCTTATTCGCAGTTTATACCTGCTGGATTTCGAAACCTATACCATCATGCTTAGATGTAAAAATGATGATGATTAGGACATACGCAAATGTTCTGTTACACCGCGTGGCAAAGTACTGTGAAGTTGAAAATCGAATAAGGAATAAGGAAAATTTGGATTTGTTCCTTATTCCTTATTCGCCGTTGATACCTGCTGGATTTCGAAACCTATACCATCATGCTTATAAGTAAAAATTATGATGATTAGGACATACGCAAATGTTCTGTTACACCGCGTGGCAAAGTACTATGAAGTTGAAAATCGAATCAGGAATAAGGAAAATTTGGATTTGTTCCTTATTCCTTATTCGCAGTTGATACTTGCTGGAGTTCGAAACCTATACCATCATGCTTAGAAGTAAAAATGATGATGATTAGGACATACGCAAATGTCCTGTTACACCGCGTGGCAAAGTACTATGAAGTTGAAAATCGAATAAGGAATAAGGAAAATTTGGATTTGTTCCTTATTCCTTATTCGCAGTTTATATCTGCTTTATTTTGAAACCTATACCATCATGCTTAGAAGTAAAAATGATGATGATTAGGACATACGCACATGTTCTGTTACACCGCGTGGCAAAGTACTGTTAAGTTGAAAATCGAATAAGGAATAAGGAAAATTTGGATTTGTTCCTTATTCCTTATTCGCCGTTGATACCTGCTGGATTTCGAAACCTATACCATCATGCTTAGAAGTAAAAATGATGATGATTAGGACATACGCAAATGTTCTGTTACACCGCGTGGCAAAGTACTATGAAGTTGAAAATCGAATAAGGAATAAGGAAAATTTGGATTTGTTCCTTATTACTTATTCGCAGTTGATACTTGCTGGATTTCGAAACCTATACCATCATGCTTAGAAGTAAAAATGATGATGATTAGGACATACGCAAATGTCCTGTTACACCGCGTGGCAAAGTACTATGAAGTTGAAAATCGAATAAGGAATAAGGAAAATTTGGATTTGTTCCTTATTCCTTATTCGCAGTTTATATCTGCTGGATTTTGAAACCTATACCATCATGCTTAGAAGTAAAAATGATGATGATTAGGACATACGCAAATGTTCTGTTACACCGCGTGGCAAAGTACTGTGAAGTTGAAAATCGAATAAGGAATAAGGAAAATTTGGATTTGTTCCTTATTCCTTATTCGCCGTTGATACCTGCTGGATTTCGAAACCTATACCATCATGCTTAGAAGTAAAATTGATGATGATTAGGACATACGCAAATGTTCTGTTACACCGCGTGGAAAAGTACTATGAAGTTGAAAATCGAATAAGGAATAAGGAAAATTTGGATTTGTTCCTTATTCCTTATTCGCCGTTGATACCTGCTGGATTTCGAAACCTATACCATCATGCTTAGAAGTAAAAATGATGATGATTAGGACATACGCAAATGTTCTGTTACACCGCGTGGCAAAGTACTGTGAAGTTGAAAATCGAATAAGGAATAAGGAAAATTTGGATTTGTTCCTTATTCCTTATTCGCCGTTGATACCTGCTGGATTTCGAGACCTATACCATCATGCTTAGAAGTAAAAATGATGATGATTAGGACATACGCAAATGTTCTGTTACACCGCGTGGCAAAGTACTATGAAGTTGAAAATCGAATAAGGAATAAGGAAAATTTGGATTTGTTCCTTATTCCTTATTCGCAGTTTATATCTGCTGGATTTTGAAACCTATACCATCATGCTTAGAAGTAAAAATGATGATGATTAGGACATACGCAAATGTTCTGTTACACCGCGTGGCAAAGTACTATGAAGTTGAAAATCGAATAAGGAATAAGGAAAATTTGGATTTGTTCCTTATTCCTTATTCGCAGTTGATACCTGCTGGATTTCGAAACCTATACCATCATGCTTAGAAGTAAAAATGATGATGATTAGGACATACGCAAATGTTCTGTTACACCGCGTGGCAAAGTACTATGAAGTTGAAAATCGAATAAGGAATAAGGAAAATTTGGATTTGTTCCTTATTCCTTATTCGCCGTTGATACCTGCTGGATAAGGAATAAGGAAAATTTGGATTTGTTCCTTATTCCTTATTCGCAGTTTATACCTGCTGGATTTCGAAACCTATACCATCATGCTTAGATGTAAAAATGATGATGATTAGGACATACGCAAATGTTCTGTTACACCGCGTGGCAAAGTACTGTGAAGTTGAAAATCGAATAAGGAATAAGGAAAATTTGGATTTGTTCCTTATTCCTTATTCGCCGTTGATACCTGCTGGATTTCGAAACCTATACCATCATGCTTATAAGTAAAAATTATGATGATTAGGACATACGCAAATGTTCTGTTACACCGCGTGGCAAAGTACTATGAAGTTGAAAATCGAATCAGGAATAAGGAAAATTTGGATTTGTTCCTTATTCCTTATTCGCAGTTGATACTTGCTGGAGTTCGAAACCTATACCATCATGCTTAGAAGTAAAAATGATGATGATTAGGACATACGCAAATGTCCTGTTACACCGCGTGGCAAAGTACTATGAAGTTGAAAATCGAATAAGGAATAAGGAAAATTTGGATTTGTTCCTTATTCCTTATTCGCAGTTTATATCTGCTTTATTTTGAAACCTATACCATCATGCTTAGAAGTAAAAATGATGATGATTAGGACATACGCACATGTTCTGTTACACCGCGTGGCAAAGTACTGTTAAGTTGAAAATCGAATAAGGAATAAGGAAAATTTGGATTTGTTCCTTATTCCTTATTCGCCGTTGATACCTGCTGGATTTCGAAACCTATACCATCATGCTTAGAAGTAAAAATGATGATGATTAGGACATACGCAAATGTTCTGTTACACCGCGTGGCAAAGTACTATGAAGTTGAAAATCGAATAAGGAATAAGGAAAATTTGGATTTGTTCCTTATTACTTATTCGCAGTTGATACTTGCTGGATTTCGAAACCTATACCATCATGCTTAGAAGTAAAAATGATGATGATTAGGACATACGCAAATGTCCTGTTACACCGCGTGGCAAAGTACTATGAAGTTGAAAATCGAATAAGGAATAAGGAAAATTTGGATTTGTTCCTTATTCCTTATTCGCAGTTTATATCTGCTGGATTTTGAAACCTATACCATCATGCTTAGAAGTAAAAATGATGATGATTAGGACATACGCAAATGTTCTGTTACACCGCGTGGCAAAGTACTGTGAAGTTGAAAATCGAATAAGGAATAAGGAAAATTTGGATTTGTTCCTTATTCCTTATTCGCCGTTGATACCTGCTGGATTTCGAAACCTATACCATCATGCTTAGAAGTAAAATTGATGATGATTAGGACATACGCAAATGTTCTGTTACACCGCGTGGAAAAGTACTATGAAGTTGAAAATCGAATAAGGAATAAGGAAAATTTGGATTTGTTCCTTATTCCTTATTCGCCGTTGATACCTGCTGGATTTCGAAACCTATACCATCATGCTTAGAAGTAAAAATGATGATGATTAGGACATACGCAAATGTTCTGTTACACCGCGTGGCAAAGTACTGTGAAGTTGAAAATCGAATAAGGAATAAGGAAAATTTGGATTTGTTCCTTATTCCTTATTCGCCGTTGATACCTGCTGGATTTCGAGACCTATACCATCATGCTTAGAAGTAAAAATGATGATGATTAGGACATACGCAAATGTTCTGTTACACCGCGTGGCAAAGTACTATGAAGTTGAAAATCGAATAAGGAATAAGGAAAATTTGGATTTGTTCCTTATTCCTTATTCGCAGTTTATATCTGCTGGATTTTGAAACCTATACCATCATGCTTAGAAGTAAAAATGATGATGATTAGGACATACGCACATGTTCTGTTACACCGCGTGGCAAAGTACTGTTAAGTTGAAAATCGAATAAGGAATAAGGAAAATTTGGATTTGTTCCTTATTCCTTATTCGCCGTTGATACCTGCTGGATTTCGAAACCTATACCATCATGCTTAGAAGTAAAAATGATGATGATTAGGACATACGCAAATGTTCTGTTACACCGCGTGGCAAAGTACTATGAAGTTGAAAATCGAATAAGGAATAAGGAAAATTTGGATTTGTTCCTTATTCCTTATTCGCAGTTGATACTTGCTGGATTTCGAAACCTATACCATCATGCTTAGAAGTAAAAATGATGATGATTAGGACATACGCAAATGTCCTGTTACACCGCGTGGCAAAGTACTATGAAGTTGAAAATCGAATAAGGAATAAGGAAAATTTGGATTTGTTCCTTATTCCTTATTCGCAGTTTATATCTGCTGGATTTTGAAACCTATACCATCATGCTTAGAAGTAAAAATGATGATGATTAGGACATACGCAAATGTTCTGTTACACCGCGTGGCAAAGTACTGTGAAGTTGAAAATCGAATAAGGAATAAGGAAAATTTGGATTTGTTCCTTATTCCTTATTCGCCGTTGATACCTGCTGGATTTCGAAACCTATACCATCATGCTTAGAAGTAAAATTGATGATGATTAGGACATACGCAAATGTTCTGTTACACCGCGGGGCAAAGTACTATGAAGTTGAAAATCGAATAAGGAATAAGGAAAATTTGGATTTGTTCCTTATTCCTTATTCGCCGTTGATACCTGCTGGATTTCGAAACCTATACCATCATGCTTAGAAGTAAAAATGATGATGATTAGGACATACGCAAATGTTCTGTTACACCGCGTGGCAAAGTACTGTGAAGTTGAAAATCGAATAAGGAATAAGGAAAATTTGGATTTGTTCCTTATTCCTTATTCGCCGTTGATACCTGCTGGATTTCGAAACCTATACCATCATGCTTAGAAGTAAAAATGATGATGATTAGGACATACGCAAATGTTCTGTTACACCGCGTGGCAAAGTACTATGAAGTTGAAAATCGAATAAGGAATAAGGAAAATTTGGATTTGTTCCTTATTCCTTATTCGCCGTTGATACCTGCTGGATTTCGAAACCTATACCATCATGCTTAGAAGTAAAAATGATGATGATTAGGACATACGCTAATGTTCTGTTACACCGCGTGGCAAAGTACTGTGAAGTTGAAAATCGAATAAGGAAAATTTGGATTTGTTCCTTATTCCTTATTCGCCGTTGATACCTGCTGGATTTCGAAACCTATACCATCATGCTTAGAAGTAAAAATGATGATGATTAGGACATACGCAAATGTTCTGTTACACCGCGTGGCAAAGTACTATGAAGTTGAAAATCGAATAAGGAATAAGGAATAAGGAACAAGGAATAAGGAATAAGGAATAAGGAACAAGGAATAAGGAATAAGGAACAAGGAATAAGGAATAAGGAATAAGGAACCAACTTAACACTCGTGCAATGGATGGTAAAGCAAGTATCACACAAAATTTCTTTAATCGTTGTAGACAATTATTGTTTTGTTTGTTTGATTTGAGGTTTAACGTCCCCGTCAACGCTGTAAAGGTCATTTTGGAGACGTTGCTTCCAATTTTGTGGGACTTTTACCCGACATTGAGAAGAAATGACATCTCAAGCCCTGTCGCCCAATGAAACCAATAGGGTTAATTAGCATTGACGGTCCGCCTCGCACCGCGGTTCCTGGACAGGCTTAGTCCTCCAAGCGGTTTACCAGTACTAGTGTGCGGGCCAGATTCAGCTCTGCGTGGAAGCATCATGCAACCCATATATTTCTTCAAGCCCCTATGGGTGGGGGCGAAGTAGACAATTATAAACAAGGATTTCTGTGTGTGCAAAGCGTTATAAAATTCCATCGTACATTCTGAAGTATGGATAGACGTTCACAATTTCTCTAAGTATATGGGTACACGTTCATAAATTCGCTTGAGCGAATCGAGGTTATGACTTGGACTAAATATGCTTTAGTTTGAATCTGGATAACACCACCGGTGACATAGAGAATACTAAACCGGGTGAAAACTAGTGATATTCTTTAATTGCTTCTGTAACATAGAGTGTGGGTGCTTGTTAGAACCGCCACAGTTTGGCGGTTCTAACGAGTACCCACAATCTATGTTGTTATGCAAAAATAAGGAAACTTTTGTATACCCTCTAAACCCTACTGTTCTCGGAATAAAGCTCATCCTAATCATAAATCGTTTGACGCTTATGACCCACAAAGCGGGCGACGCGTCGTTAAACACGAAATCATCAGCATTAACCCTTGTCCTGCTGAGCCCGGATGTGCCTTATCTTTGAAACAATGTAGATCCAGATCAGATGGCTTCTGAAGAAGCCATCTGATAAGGATCTTCATTGTTTGTCATCCAGTTAATGAATTTGTTGCAATAATTTGCATCAAGTAATCCGAAGATCAGAATGCTGGATGTACGTCTACTTGATAAAAAATCCCGTTTCTGGCTGTGTATCCTTCGGGAGTTTTAACGTTATTTATTTATTTATTTATTTAGCAGGACCATATGCCGGAAAGGGCTCTCCGCATTCCCCGACTATTGTTCTTCAGTGCGACGAGACAGGCCTCTTCTACATGTACTCGTTGGCGAGCAGCAATGGCTCTGACGAGACTGCGTGTATGCGCAGGATCGCCAGAGCCTTTGTTGTCGCTTATGCGTTAAGTTACCTTTTCTTATGAACTAGCTCTTTTATTTATTTATTTATCTATTTAACCGGCCCTTGCATCCAAAAGTGATTTAAAAGTGTGCAATTTTCTTTTCTTTTTCTTGCTTTGAGACATAGGTTCTTTGTACTCGTTAGACCCGCCTCGCTGACGTGGTCGTGGTTATAACGATTTTAATTCAGAGCTTATAAAAGAGCAGAGAAACTTCGCTGACTCAAATACGGATGACTCGTTTACCATGGTTAATTCAAATTTGCTCTTGAGTCACTGGAGAATTCTTCTTAAAACTCCAGAAATTTACATATTAACCCATATATGACAATGAATCTTCCACCTAGAAAGTTGCCCATTTCTAATTATAGGGGTGCTAGGTTTGTTTTGTTTGTGGTACGTTCTGCAACAATGTATGTTCTTTAAGCAAACAGTGTATATCCAGATGCCACGCAGTATAGCGACGTCTGATCTGGGTCTACACTGTTTGCCAACGTCCCAAAAAGTGATGCCAGGAATAAATGTGTTATAGAGAAGATTTTCGTCTACTATCATCTTGGAAAAAATACACGTGTAGAATCGCCCCCGATTTAATTAACTGTTAATATATTAGCCATTTTACCATTCAATTTCATTAATCCGCGATGGTTCCAACTACCATTGTCTCGAGTAAATCTTCATGGTCCCTGTTGATGTTGACTGACTGATTGATTGATTTTAGGTTTAACGCCCCCCTTAACACTATGTAGATCATTTTGAAGACGCTGCTTCCAGTTTTGTGGCCTTTTACCCTACATTGAGATAATTTCGTAAATGACATCCCAAAACTTGCCAATAATGTTTATTTGCATGGACGGTCCGACTCGCAAAACTTTGCCTTCTGGACAGACTTATGTGCGGTCGGTTTCAGCTCTGCGTGGAAGCACGTATAATCTTTTTCTCCCAGCCCCGGTGGGCGAGCCCTCCTATTGATGATGAATCAATGCAAATATAAGCCCTAAAGAGTGTTCATCCGAAAAAGCATTATACATACATTTATGCTCATCTACGATTCGATCATTGGACCACGGATTTGACACAGACAATATTAAACATATCTTACAGCCTTGGGCCGGGTGGGAAAGGGGTGAATGCAACTTTTTGAGTGCTTTTGTTTTGTGTGTTTTATTTGAGGTTTAGCGTCCCCGTCAACAGTGTATAGGTATTTTGGAGACGTTGCTTCCAATTTTGTGAGACTTTTACCCAACATTGAGATTAAATGACATCTCAAGTCCTGTCACCCAGTGAAACCAATAGAGTTTATAGCATGGACGGTCCGACTCGCACCGCTTTGCCTGGGCAGGCTTAGATCCTCTAAGCGGTTTACCAGTACCCGTGTGCGGTTGGTTTCAGCTCTGCGTGGAAGCCTCATATAGCCCATCTATTACTTATAACCCCGATGGGCGGGGCCGACTTGTTGAGTGCTAAATGCAGATAAGAAGGTTAACAAGCAAATTACTCAGCAGTTTTATGGAATACTAAGAATAGACGTTATTGTTATTGAAATTATGACGAGATATCTTGATCCCAAGGGGGTACGGTACATTCTAGATTCAACCAAAAGACGTCAATCACAACAATTGTCGTCTGCTGGTAACTTTAATATATTGTTGTAAACACAGTGTGGATCCAGATCAGAATACTCCTGATTAGGATCCACACCGTTTGCATGTATGCAAAACATTTCAAAATCAAAAAGTTTGCATGAGGACACAAAATTTTCTTAGCGTCGAAAGTGTTAATCATTCCATCGGCTTTGTTAAAACAATTTCATTTACCGTGAGATATTTAACTCTGCGTTTTATTTTCTAGTCGAGTAAATTAAATGTCTTTAAATGTCATTGCACGTCCTTAGAGCTGATATATGGAATTAAAGTACGTATATGCACTTAACATTGCCACCAACAGAACTGGATTAAGCCACGTTCATTACTTCCAATTTGTAATTCATAGCTCCAGATAAGGCGTTTTTTCATCCGAAATATACTGATCTTGTTTCTTATTTCTGCTCGAAAATATATGTTGTTGGTACTCATTAGAAGTGCCTCATCGAGGCACTTCTAATGAGTACCACGACATACGTTTTCATGCAGAAATTAAAAACATAATAAGTGGAATCCCCTCTCATCTGGGGCTATGTGTATGGAGAGGACTGCTACATCACCAAAGCTTGTACAAGGTGAATTAAGCCTCCTTCATTGTGAATGGCTGCGTTGCTGAGTCAGCCGAACAGCGTACAACTAGAACGAAACCACGATTACCAGTCAGCCGGACAGTGTACAACTAGAGGGAAGCCACGGATGGCACGCTTACCGCGGCTTATTCGAACTCGTTCAGTCTTGAGTCCCTGGGAAAATTTTGCCATAAACTCCAGATTCTAATATATTTGGGAAATGTAGGGATATTTATTTTTAATGTTATCTTGTAAATAACTGTCGTCTGTACTCTTTAGAATCACCTCGCTGATTTGTTTGTTTGGATTGGAGTTTAACGGCCCAGTCAACACTATTTAGGTCATTTTTGAGCCGGTCAGTTTACCTATCCACACTTTCCTGGGCAGGCTTATACGTAAGCGGTTAACCAGTACAGTGCACATTCTTTCGCCAGAAACTGACAACTGCCCTTCTTGAATCAGCGGAAGGGAGAGAATGACCGTAGAAAAGATTTCATGATCAATCTCCACGACAGAATGTTGCCGACCCCCGCGGGAGTCGAACCCGCGTCATCCTGATCACCAGTCAGACACGCATCCGACTGAGCCAACGAGGCCGGCTCACCTCGCTGAGGCGATTCTAAAGGGTACACATGGCAAACCTATAAAACGATATTCCTATTGTAAACAAAGACACGGCAGCGCAACCATGCTGGTTGATATGATTCTTGGAAGCAGTTCTAAAATAGTATACATGGAATCTTCAGTTGCTCGTACACAGGTGTACCGTAGTCGAACGTGTTCGTGGAAGGACAAAACCGCACAATTCCAAAGAGAAAATGATGATAGATAATTTATGAAGATTTTGCTCATTTTACATGTAGCTTGAAGCATGCACGAGGATATTGTGTTTACTCATCAAGGCGATGATGAGGCGGTTCCAATGCGTACGCAAAAGATTTTTTATTGTCATCGACGTTTCGAAGAAAAGCGAGGGAGCATATATACCGTCTATCATCGACACCGGAAAAATGAATCACGTTGAAGCGAAAATAAACTGTAGGTAAGGCTGACACGATTAATCGTATAATCGATTAATCGATCGATAAATTCCAAAAAATGATTATCATTTCTGATTTGATTGTAATCGATTACTTGACAGGTACAATTTACTAACCAAAATTATGCCTAAAATAGCTGGATGAGTGGCAAACAGTGCAGACCCTGAGGAGACGCCGCATTCTGTGGCGTCTCATCTGGGTCTACACTGTTTGGTCAGGCCTGTCTGTTCAAATATACATTTAGTAAAGTACAACATATGGTAAGAGACATGCTCAGACAGGTGACATTATGACAAAAAACATAGCTATTAACTAATCGATTATCGATCGCATTGACATGATTGTAAATCGATTATCTTTTCAACTCCGATTATCCAGCCTTAACTGTAGGTGAAGGAGTACCTGGCAATGGACTATTTCACTGCTTGTAAGCTTTAGTTTTAAAATTCTGTTATCAGACATCAGTTATAGATATAATCAACTGCTGTTGTGAGTAGTGTTTTTTGTCTTATAAAACGTACGATTTTATTTTGTTTGTTTGTTTGATTTGTGGTTTAACGTCCCCGTCAACACTGTATATGTCATTTTGGAGACGTTGCTTCCAATTTCCGGGACTTTTACCCGACACTGAGATGAAATGACATCTCAGGCCCTGACGACCAATGCAACCAATAGGGTTTATAAGCATTGACGGTCCGACTCGCACCGCTTTCCCTGAACAGGCTTAGATCCTCTAAGCGGTTTACCAGTACTTATGTGCGGTAAGTTTCAGCTCTGCGTGGAAGCATCGTGCAGCCCATTTATTTCTCCAAGCTCCGATGGGCGGGGCCGGTACGATTTTGTAATTACAGACCGATACTTTCAACTCAACTGTATGCCCAATCGTAAATCACCTGTTGCACGGCGAATAGTAGCTGATGTGTACGGCTTATCGCAAATTAGCGTAAAAGAAAGTGTACGACGAATAATTCCAGGATTATGACTAATAAGGTATAAAATGTAAACCGACCAGCCCTCTGATGTTTCTTTTCACATCCACGAGGACTGTACTGCTCTGTATGTAGGATGAAATATGCGTCCTACCAAATTCGGGTGTTATATCTTGTTGAACAGGCTGCTTATAGGTAACGAAGTGTAAACAATGGTCGGATTGGTTTAAACTTTATTTCTTTGTATAATACATACATCTTTTACACAGATATTGTTGACAAAGAATACAAGTATCATACAAAGGGATTCAGAAAAAAAGTCAAATGACTTATTAAAATCTGTATCCCTCGATTACAATATCAATGTACTAATTAAAGCTGTGATTGTCAAGTTTGTTCGAATTTGCAAGTTGTTGTGAATATATTGCAAGTGAATTTCATTTGGGTTACAAAATGAATAGTAGTGAGATAAAGCATAGATATATGGCTCCACGGGGAATGGATTTTAAGGTAATTATTTTGTTTCATTAGCACTGAAGAATCAAGTCTTGGGCTTGTGATTTTGGGCTGTCTCAATAGAAACAATACAATGTAGAAACTCAGTTGTGCTCTACGAATTGTGATGTGAGACGGATGCTGAAGATCGGTTCACTTGGACGCTGTAGCTGTTAAACTCGAGTTAGTAGATGTGTTTTACAAACTTTTTTTCTGGTAAGAATGCGCATGTATATATTTACGTGTGTAGATATATGTATGTTTCCCCAAGTAGAAATGGTCTGATTGAACTGTAGATAAACCAGTGGATTCATCCGTCACAGTATCTTTATCAATATTCTCATATTTTTTTAAAAAGACACTTCAACAATTTTCACCCATTCTCTCGTCAAAAGGGCTAGAATGTCACTTAGGAACTAATGACTAATACATGTATAGTTTAAAGTCAATAGTTTGCAAAACAAGCGTTATTGTGGCGTTATTGTGGATTAAGAAGAAGCGTGTATTATGAAAAGACGCCTATTCAAAAGTTTACCTCAGTTTAAATGTATAAAAGTGGGGTTAAATCGGTTCCAAATTATATACTATAGGCGCGTTTCCGTGATATATTCAATTCCTGACTTTAAATCGATACATACACCATAGAATGTTGCAGAGATCCCTTTGTTCATTCAAGGAAATAAATTCAATCTTCATTTACAGAAAATAGATCAGAAATGAAGGCTTCACTCGCCGTGTTCCAGTTCTACTTTCGGTTTGTACCCATTCACCGGGATTCTATTTCCGATGTCGATGATAGACCGTGATAGTTTCAACAGTCTGTGATTCCGTGACTCTTTCGTAATTACTTGACTCAGTCTTTAGTGTGTAGCGTGTGTATGCAACTCCTCTTACAGTACTCGGCCATCTATTTAAAATTTTGAACTTTTTTGCATGGTCTGAAAATATACCTACATCATACAGTGTAGGTAGTCATGATTTTTGTAACTTTTTTTCTTCGCGTTTTGGACTTTTACTGTGTATACATTACGAAAACACGCCTATATCATTTTGACCCCCTTGAACCCAACTTTTATATAGTAAAACTGGAGGGGTATATTGTAGGGGTATACCTTATTTTTTCTTATTTCTGCTCTAAAATATAGATTGTGGGTACACGTTAGAACCGCCTCGATGAGGTGGTTCTAACGAGTACCCACAATCTGTATTTTGAGTAGAAATAAGGAAAATATCACAATTTTTTATCCTAAAATTTTCGTTTTTTTCGGCGGTAAAGTTTACAATGTATTTGTATAGGCGTGTTTTCGTAATGAGAAAATGGGAACCCCACAAGTCGTTCATATGCTTTGCCTCTTTTTCTGTCAAAGAGTATCTCGTGCCTCAGGTGTGTGCAGTTTGATGGGGGGGGGGGGGGGGGGCAGCGATAAACAACATTGACACAGAAGTGGGGTCTTAAATTCCTTACGAAATACAGTGGAACTTCGATGGCTCGAACACCGGTGGCTCATTTACCATGGCTGAGTCGAACTCGCTTCTGAGCCCCTAGGGAAATCATTTTCATAAGCAATAGTGGGGGATAGTAAAGAAGATTTTAGTCTTATATCCTGCAAATGTATTTTCATTTCAGAACATCGAAAAGATGTTCAAAAGTATCTCGTTATGCCTCATGGCAGTAACCCTCAGTGGCTCGAACTACCGCTGTGTCGAATAAATTGTCATGGTTACAGAGAGGTTCGAGCCTTCGAAGTTCGACTGTATGCTGGGTTTCAAGATGTTTCTAAAATGTTCCCATGATGTCTGCTGACCTGGCTCTGTGACTAGCCTTCAGTGGCTCGAACTACCTTTGTCTCGAACAAATGTCCATAGCACCATGCGTGTTCGAGTTAGACTGTACACGTTTTTGACAAGTGCTCAATCTGGATAGACTTGTGACAGACAATAAAGTCTTAAAACACGAAATGCGGATGAAAACCTTAAGATGCCAAGACAAAATGCATCTGAATACGTTTCTGTTTATTTCGCCTGCTTCATCTCTTAGACTGTTTTTTTACAAACAGAAAAACAGTGTGGACTCAGATCAGGATCTGGGTCCACACTGTTTGCAACATTGAATTTTGAAGTGACAGACAGACGACAAAGCAGACGAAAATTGTTGTGATTGGCATCTTAATGGTTAAGGTGAAAATTTATACTGTGAAAGGAAGCAACTTTTCAGAAATATTTTGATTTTTTTTTCGATCTAAGAAGTCAACTCTTAAAGGCAAGAATTGGCTTACCTTCAAGTGTGGTCCCTAAAAGGAAAGAATTTGCTTACCTTCAAGGGTGGACCCTTCTGGAGAGGGACTTGAGGTTCAGGAAGTTACGGAAATTGCATAAAAGGCCGAACAAGTATAACGTGTGTATATTTACCTTAAAATGTTAGATATGTGCTAACGAGTGCTTGCCTAATGAGTGTAAGTTCTAGGATCACGCAGATGCATTAATTCTTAAGTAAAGTAAATGGCATTATGTCCATTAAAATGTTTTCTGCATGCCATTTGCACACACTTCGTGCACATATTCATAAGAGGATTAGCAATAATAAACCAAAGTGCAAATAAGTCTTAAGTCGATTTTTTATCATTTTTGCCGCGTTTTTTTTTTTTTCGATGATAACTTCTTTATTTTTGATTTTTGATCAACACGTCCAGCTGGAAAGTTGTAGAGGAGAAGCTCTGTCAACTTCTAAAAAAGGTTCCATGCCTCTAATATATATGAGCAGAGCGGTAATCAGATGGAGATTTCTGAATTTTCAAGCTTGCGTGAAATTTTCTGTTTCCACTGGTCCCGCCTTGACGGCGTGGTTTGACGATTTGTCGTCTGTTCAGTGCTTAACTGGCGGATAATTATGTGGGTCATTCCCACATCCTGCGTGTTAACAATGTGCACATTAAAGAGTGAAATGCCTGGAGTAGTATTGACAAAATTCCAACGATATAGATCAAAGGCGTATGATCTCTTTTTTTCTTTACACATGATTTGCCTTAGAAGCCTCCGTGGTGTATTGGTTACGCTACTCGCCTTGTAAACCAGGGGTCGCAGGATAGATCCCGGGCTTCTCAAGACTTTCGGACGAGTCTTTAAACCGATGTCCCGTCTCCGTACGACCTCGGCTGTTGGTGGGACGTAAAACACAAACTCTCACTCACTCACAAATGGTTTGTCGACTGAAACCGCGTATTTCATGTTTTTGACCGTCTAATATAATGTTATTAATCAAGTAATTTCATATTGGCCCAGTTATAGGTCCGAAGTCTGCTGTATTGGCCAGAGGCCAAAGGCCGAGGCCAATACAGCAGACCGAGGACCTGTAATTTAGCCTATAAAGAATTACTTAATTAATTACAATTTTATTAATTGACATCATTAAAAACATGATTATTGACCACAGTGTTAATACGGATGACCTCCGAACAATACAGGATAGTCAATTAACAATGTAATGTTATAAATCAAATAATTTCGTATTGGCCCAGTTACAGGTCCGAGGTCTGCTGTATTGGCACGAGGCCGAAGGCCGAGGTACCGAGTACCTGTAATCGGGCCAATACGAAATTACCTGACCGAGTACCTGTAATCGGGAAAAATACGAAATTACTTGATTAATGACAATTTTATTAATTGACGCAATTAATAGCAACCAACCAACGAGTTGTTTGCCGCCGAAGGCGGCAAACAACGAGAGTTGGTTGCTTAACGGTAACACGTGTATTTGTTTATTGGAACATACCCCACCCATTCAAAACCTCAATAGCCAACAGCTGTTGGGCTGAAAATTTGATGGTCCTTCCGGTTTAAAAATATTGGTTCCGGTTACATTAGGCACCTGATTGGCTAAAATTTGAACTTCCTTGTTACCATGGACACACGTTCATCTTTTCGAAATAAACAAACTTGGCTGCGCTATCATGGCTATATCAACTCACAATGCAGCTTTTTCCAGTTTAACAGCTGCATCTAATTCAACGATAAAAACGTGTCTTCTTTAACCTTTCGCTGGTATCGTATTCCACTGCATGAGGTAGTACTACACACACAGTGTCACAGGCCGTGTCAAAACTAATAGCCGTTAGTGTTGGCGAGAGGAAGTGCGTGCGTGTTTGAGTTTTACGTCCCACCAACAGCTAAGGTCATACGGAGACGGGACCTCGGTTTAAAGACACATCCGAAAGACTGGAGAAGCCCGGGATCGATCCTGCGACCCCTGGTTTACAAGGCGAGTAGCGTAACCACTACACCACGGAGGCTTCTAGGCGAGAGGAAGTAAACAAAAGTTTTTCTATCTATCTATCTATCTTCTTATACTGAGTCGGTCATATCTGGCCATTACCTCAGTTGATTGGGTGGCTAAATTTAGAATTTAGCTGGGAAAAAAAAAAAGAGAGAGAGAGACACTGGATGCGTCCTTAAAACTATTTACAATCTGCATAACAGAGGTATCCTAAAACGCATACCTCTGAGTCCCAATCTTACACTGTGCGGGCTTTGAACTCTTCTGCGGACTTGGCATTCACCGCAGAGGAGGGAAGACTATTCCATTGGGGAATAGTTCTAGGAAAGAATGAGTTCTTCAGGGCATCACTATAGGACTGGTATCTACGATATTGTGAGTCGTTTACTTTTGATGCACTTGTTTGGGTCGACACTGTTACAGGGGTCAAGTACCTATCTTTATCAATAAACACTGAATCAGAGTGTATCTTGTAGAAGAAGGTTAAAGAGGACTGCTCACGACGGGCCTCCATGGACGGCCACTCTAGCTCATTAAGCATGTCACCAACGCTACTTCTATTTCGCCATCGCCTACAGGTCCATCGAGCAGCTGTCCTCTGCACCTTCTCCACCTGCTGAGTCTGAGTTTTAACATAGGGATGCCAAATGGGTGATGCATATTCAAATTGAGGGCGAACCAATGTTTTATATGCAACATCCTTTGTCTGCCTAGGTGCAAAAGCCAAGTTCCGTCTAATGAATCCTAAAGTCCTAGTTGCTTTAGATGTAATCTCTGAGATATGTTGACCCCAATCAAGATCATCAGTGATGGTGATACCAAGATATTTGGCGGATTGAACATGCTCCAAAATTTGCTGGTGAAGAGTATAGTCAAACTTAATTTGCTTGTCCGGAGGGTGTCGTGACACCCTCATTGAGTGACATTTGGCCACATTGAACTTCATTTGCCAATCGGCCTTCCACTGTGCAAGTTGATCCAGGTCATCTTGTAAAATAAGACAGTCAGAAGAAGAATATATGTTCCTATACAGGACACAATCATCAGCAAACAAACGGACCGATGACCTGATATTATCGGGGAGATCATTAATGAAAACCAAGAAAAGGACCGGTCCAAGGACCGAACCTTGGGGGACTCCAGATAAGACAGGGACTGGATCAGACGCTTGGCCATCAAGTACAACTTGTTGTGAGCGCCCAGAGAGCCATGAGCTAATCCACCTATGTGTGGATCCTCTTATCCCATAGTACTCCAGTTTATGTAATAGCCTTCTGTGAGGTACCTTGTCAAAGGCCTTAGCGAAGTCCATGATGATCAAGTCAGTCTGTTTGTGGCCACGGTTTATGGCCCCATCCAGATTGCTCACAATGTCATGGTAAAATTGAACAAGCTGCGTTTCGCAAGACCTTTTCTGCTGTGAAATGAGTGAATAAAATAATACAGTAGGTACATTTTTCTTGAAACATCTTGCTTAAAAATTGGTGTTTCAGTTCAATGTACCTGTTGTTAATACAATACAGCCAACAATGCTCATTGAGGATTTTCCACTGCAGTCGAAGAAAATCAGGACCGATCAATATAAGCATGCATCTCCTACCTCCAGAAGAAAACAACAACAACAAAACTCTACACCTTGATGGCCAGAATTACAGAAATAGGTGAATTGTGATGCAGACATCTTGTTCAAATTTTGGTGTTTCATACCACTTGTTGTTGTTGTTGTCTATAAAGATAAAGAAGCTTTATTTAACGTCGCATATCCGAAACAAATAACATAAGCTATGTAGAGCTTTTATTGCGACAAACAAAGTATCCTGTAACAAATCAAAGTCTATCTATCTATCTATCTTCTGATACTGCGTCGGTCACATTTTGACCATTACCGCAGGTGTATATTGCATACACTCCAGGTTTGTACCACTTGTTCAAACAAAGCAGCATTGGATGTCACATAACTTGTTCAACTGCTGAAGTTTTTTTCATTCCTAACATTCTATCAGTCTATTGAGGCCACCATTTTCATTATAAATTCCAGCACAAGTGAAATGTGGAAGTGCAAGTTGTCTCAATACGCCTCCTTACAATAATTATCCAATTGTACATACTGCCCAGAAAAACTTCAATACCTGGTCAAAAATAGGCATCCAAAAGTTACACCTTATGTTCATTTCACATACTTGAAGTATGCAGCAGTTTCTTGTCTTTCTTTCTACTTTAAGTGCGATCGGTCACATCTGACCATTACTCTAAGGTGTACTTTACATACACCCGAGGTTTGCAGGATGAAAGCTTGTAATTATTATTGTAGGGGTCTTTAACCCATTTAGTACCGGAAACCCCAAAATGGGTACCCTGGCAAACAGTGCAGGCCCAGATGAGACGCCGCAGAATGTGGCGACTGATCAGGGCCTCCACTGTTTGTTAAAAGTACAGTCATTTTCCAAATACATTTTGATAAAAACACAACCTGACACCCCTAAATTTTGAAATGAACTCCTGCAATATATAAGAAGGAAGATTCCATTTGGTACAAAAAGGGTTAACCTGCACAGGGCATAACTCTCCCTGCACAGGGCCTCCAGCTATGGTCCAGATCCGAAGGACGGTGCACTTTATGACATTCACCCCTGCAAAAGATGCCAATGGGGCGTGATAGGACACCGAAATTTTATAGTCGCTGCCGGGGACGCAACCCGGGACCTCTAGCATCAGAGGCAAGTGCACTAACCACTGAGCTATCACACTCCAGTTTGTTTTCTAAACCAGGGTGAATTTGACAAAGGTCATAAGCTAATAATTACCACACAAATAACGCTAGCTTTTCATTTGTTTGAATTTACCTTTACGTCCCTGTTTACATTATCTACATCATTTTGAAGATGTTGATTCACATTTTGTGGGACTTTTAACTGATCTTTGTATTAAATGCCATCTCAAGCCCTACCGCACCCACAAATTAAAACCATATTTTTCCATCTTACTATCAACAGCTCATATTTTGCCATACTCTTATGCCATAAAAGTAGCAGAATAATTAAATGGATAGCTTTTCGAAACCATTGACCATTATATTTCATTTTCCACGAGATATAATATTTAGGGACAGAAATACAAATGTATTATAAAAGTAATGGACAGATGAAATAAAAAACCAAAAAAATATAAACAGGACTATGTTGAAAAATTTGGACTTGCCCTCATGGCAGCTGGGCAATGGATTTGTCAGGCCCTGCTTATTAGAAGTTCTCATTTAGAAGTGCATTAAAGTATTTGTCTGAGCTAGAGTTTAGAATCTGTCTAGCACTTTAACCATTTCATTTTTTTCTGGCTAATAAAACATCTTTGATAGATAACAGCAATGCATGCATCTAGTGTATCAGAAGTCTATACAAATCATTGTGTCAAACCCTGCCATCCAATGAAACCAGTGTATAAGTATGGACAGACTCACACCACTCTGCCTGGGCAGGCTTAGATCCTCTAAGCAGTTTACAAGTAGTTTCATCACAAAAAAAACAAGCCTATATAATCCTGGGCCCCTTGAACCCTAATAGTACAACTTCGGTTTACAATGCGAAAACCTTATGTTTCGTTTTTCCTCTCTAAAATATAGATTGTGACGGGCCTCCGTGGCCTAGTGGACAAGAGCGCTCACTCTTAATCATTAGGTCTCTCACCACTGTGGTTCGAGCCTCACTCTGGTCACATGTGAGACGCCAAGTTCTGCAATGGTACATGTAGGTCAGGTGGTTTTTCTCCGGGTACTCCGGTTTTCTTCCACCTCTGATTAACGATCGGCTTGATATGAGTGAAATAATCTTAAAATCACAGCCCCCCCCCCCCCCCCACCATAGATTGTGGGAACTGGTTAGAACCACCTCAATGAGGCGGTTCTAACTTGTACCCACAATCTATATTTTGAGTCAAAATAAGAAAAACATCACACTGTTCCATCTTGAAATTTTCAGGGTTTTTTTTTTCGGCGTTTAAGTTTACATTGTATTTGTATAGGCATGTTTTCATAATGTAAAGGTGTTGTTGATTTCGCTTTACCGGGAAACTCCATGCAGCCAAATATATTTCTCCTGGTGTAAAAATAACGTTGGATCAAATAATATTTTATCTGGTCTTATTCTTATCTTTTGCTAAGGCCTGACCCAAAATGATTGCCGCTTTATTGCTTGGACAGCAAAAAAAAAAAAATACTATCAATTACCCAGAATCTCCCCTAAGAACACATATCTTCCCATCTATAGTTTCTATATTGGCCCTCTTGATTTGCCCTAAAAACTTGTGATTTGTGTAAAAAGCAAAAATATGAGTGATCCCTACCATAATTACATCACCAACAGCGTGATGACTGTGTAGGCAACTCCATCCTGCCAAACCTGGAGTGTATGTAATTTACACCAGGACTGTTTTGTTTGATTTGAGGTTTAACATCCCCATCAACACTATATAGAGACATTGCTTCTAATTTTGTGGGACTTTTACCCCCGAGATTGAGATGAAATGATATCTCAAGCCCTGTCACCCAACGAAACCAATAGGGTTTATAAGCATGCATGTTCTGACACACACCGCTATGCCTGGGCCAGGGCAGGCTTAGATTCTCTAAGCGGAGTACTCGTCTGCGTACAAGCATCATGTATCCCATCAATTTCTTCAAGCCCCGATGGTCAGATTAAGTTGTGTAAAGCCTTGAAAACATGAGCTTGCACATGCAGATGTGCCAATTTCGCAGAACTTTTCAATTTTTCTCAAAATAAGAAAAATCCGAAGATTTCCATAGTCAAGACTGAGTTTAAACTAGCCAAAGACACAAATATTTTATATCTCAACTCACTGCATCATTCTAACAACATTGCAGAATAACTAATCAAGAACTTGTTTGTGACAAGCCCCATGTTCAAGTAGCTCAAAACTTTTTTAGTGTGCAGTGTTGGGCGACAAAATTGGTAGTTCCATTTCAAGGGATATCCCTTTGTCCTGTTTGTTAAAAATTCGGAAATCAATTTTCATTGCAGATAGTTGGTAGTGAAAGTGTTGCAATGTTTGTGAGTGTCAATGGTGGCTTTGACAAAGTCACACATAAGAGTTATCAAAACTTAATGTACGCAATGTTACTGGATTGCATTGTATATATATTTTTTTACCCATATTTTGACTTTTTACACATTCACTAAGTTTACTGGACAAATCAACAGGCCAACTACAAACCCTGTGATACTGAATTAGTCACATCTATATTCTGATAAAGAATTTTCAGTGCCTGTGCAGGTTATAGATGCGGTAATTACAGAATTACTGTGTAAGCTTTCAGAGTGTATGTAATAATGTACACATAATGCGACGTACTTGTAACTTGTGTAAAGTAGATTTGTTTGTTTGATTTGGGGTTTAACTTCCCCGTCAACACTGTAAATTTCATTTTGGAGACGATTCTTCCCATTTTTTAGGGACTTTTACCCGATATTGAGATGAAATGACATCTCAAGCTCTGTCGCCCAATGAAACCAATAGGGTTTATAAGCATGGACGGGACGACTTGTGTGCACCACTTTGCCTGGGCAGGCTTAGATCCTCTAAGCGGCTTACCAGTGCTCGTGTGCAGGTCGGATTCAGCTCTGCGTGGTAGCATCATGCAGCCAATATATTTCTTCAAGCCCTGATGGACTGGGGCCGGTGTATAATAGAATCGTGATTCCTGAAGAATCGTCTTTTAGACCCATTTACGTCCCCAATGGGAGTTTTGTTTGTTCGATTTGATGTTTAACATCCCCATCAAATTAGAAGTAAAACCAAGATCAGGAATTGATACAATTAACTTACTCCACCCATAAAAGACACCAAAGGGAAAGAAATACAAACATTAAGCGACCAGACCATAATGGAAACCTAAACACCGTATAGGTCATTTTCATGATGCTGCTTCCAATTTTGTGCCACTTTTACCCGACATTGAGATGAAATGACATCTCAATTTATTTGTTTGATTTGATGTTTGACGTCCCTGTCAACACTATAGGTCATTTTGGAGACATTGCTTCCAATTTTGTGGGACTTTTACCCAACATTGAGATGAAATGACATCTCAAGCCCTGTCGCCCAATGAAACCAATAGGGTTTATAAGCATGGACGGTCCAAGTCGCAACGCTTTCCCTGGGCAGGCTTAGATCCTCTAAGTGGGTAACCACTTACCAGTACTCGTGTGCGGTCGGATTCAGCTCTGCGTGAAATGACATCTCAAGCCTTGTATCCCAATGAAACCAATACGGTCTATAAGCATGGACGATCTGACTCGCACCGCTTTCCCTGGGCAGGCATAGATCCTCTAAGCAGTAAACCAGTGTGGTAGGTTTCAGTTCTGTGTGGAAGCATCATGCAGCCCATCTATTTCTTCAAGCTCCGATGGGCGGGGGCCGCTTTGGAGAGAGAGAGAGAGAGAGAGAGAGAGAGAGAGAGAGAGAGAGAGAGAGAGAGAGAGAGAGAGAGAGAGAGAGAGAGAGAGAGAGAGAGAGAGAGATATATAGATAGATAGATAGATAGATAGATAGATAGGAAGACAGACAGGAGATAGAATTCTGATAGATAAAACAAGGTACATTTCTACCACTTGAACAGAAATAATAACTCTTCCCTACCCTAAAGACGGTATGTATGCAACTGCAGTTTTCAAAAATAAAACTGGTAGAATGCAACTGCAGTTTTCAAAAATAATACTAGTTCTACTAAATACAGATACCATTCTCTCGACGGAGTGATTTTTATGCCCACGGAATCTAAGAGATTCAGAGGCAGATAGTCTTTGGTCTGTCTGTCTGTCTGTCTGTCTGTCTGTCTGTCTGTTTGTCCGTTAGTCTGTCTACAAAAACATTAACATTTGGCATAACTTTTGAATGGTAATAGATAGAGCTTTCATATTTCACATGTGTATACCTTATCACAAAACCTTTCCAGTGGTACCATAATTTTTGACCTCTTGACCTTGACGTTTGACCTACTTTTTAAAAGCTTTAACATTGGCCATAACTTTCGATTGGTAATTGGTAGGGCTTTCATATTTCACATGTGCGTTCCTTGTCACAAGACTTTTCTAGTGGTACCATAAATTTTGACCTCGTACCTTGACTTTTGACCTACTTTTTAAAAACTTTAACATAGTCTATAACTTTCGATTGGTAAGTGATAGGGCTTTCATATTTCACATGCATTCTTTTTCACAAGACCTTTCCAGTGGTACCATAATTTTTGACCTCGTTACCTTGACCTTTGACCTACTTTTTAAAAACTTTAACATTGGCCATATATAACTTTCGATTGGTAAGTGTTAGGGCTTTCATATTTCACATGTGCATTCTGTGTCACAGACCTTTCAAACGATCCCATAATTTTTTACCTTGTGACCTTGACCTACTTTTTTAAGTCTTGAACATTGGCCATACCTTTCGACTGCTTAGTGATACTGCTTTCATATTTAACATGCGCTGTCCGGGGGCATCAGTGTTTCACGAGCACAACTTGTTTTTTATTATTTTTTTTTTTCGATTAACTATCTACTGCAAAGTTCAAGTTTAACTTTGTTGCTGTCGTTGTTCGGTTAGGGGCCACCTTTGAGAACAGTCCAAAAGGAGATCTTAATATAGGAATTTTACAGTACTACTGCAAATGTCCATTTAGAAAATCTTTTCATTTCAAAAAGACCCACCTAATATACAATACAAAAAATGGGAGGTTTACATTAAGCATCAAAACAGTTGGTTGCAATTAGGTCGCACCTATTTCATATTAACATGATTTATGATATTTGAATATTGGTTGACCTTGTGTAATATAGGATAATCAATTAATAATGATTTGTACAACGTACCTTGAGTGGGACGCCTCGTTGGCTGCACGGGATTTATCCTTATGTAGATATTGGCCAGTCGTTTGTTTACATTTCGATAGTGTGAGTGACAGAATTGGATTTAGTTTTTATCGAAAAATTCAGAAATTGTAAAAAGTCCATCTCATAAGAGCAAACAGCGGCTGAGACTTTAACGAGAAGTTGGCGGAGCTTCTTCGCCGCAACATTCTCGCTAGATGATCAAAAATAAAAAATAAGGAAGTTATTGCCAAAAAAAAAAAAAAAAAAAAAAACGCGGCAAAAAGATAAAAAAACGACTTTACATTATTATTTTTGATCTTACCCCAGCAGCATAGCCCGTGAAAGATAAAGGCAAATGGATAAGCTTTCAGGGGCGGTAATTCTTTTATAATGTTTGGTTTATCAACCACGAGCCCGTTGTTCAAAACTAACGATGTCGTTAATAAATGTATCGTTAAAACTGTAATAATTAAGTATGGCAAATATGCCAATATTTTTGCAGAACAAATGTGAGCAGCTTTTGCAAATGTAAAAGCTGCTCACATTTATTCAGCTGAAAATACCAGAGTATTACATATTGTACTTACTAGAGACCACTAACGAGCTTGTTAAACTAACGCTGATTTGTACAACTGGCCCCTGATCAATATGAGCCCTGCCAAGCGAATTTGTGTCTTCGAGCATTCCGTCATGACAAATTTTAACTGCGCATGCCCAGCCATTCAGAGGGGCCAGGGATATGGCTTTCTGTCTGAAGGTTCCTCTTGATTCACTGCTTGTATGAGCGAGCAGCGAAGGTTCTGGCGAGACTGCTCGGATGCTGCTCGCATAGGCGATAAGTATCAAAATCGCTTGACGGGGCCCATATGTCGTCCCATGAGCGCAAGAAGGTGCTATCAATGCAAAGAAATAAAGTAAAATTCCTGTATTAAGACCACCTTTACGACTGTTCAAAAGTAGTCTAACAAGACTTTGTGTGTAAATGTAAGTATGTATGTATGTACGTGTATGTATGCGTATATGTTTGTGTGTATGTTTGTGTGTATGGGTATATGTATGTGTGTTGTATGTGTTTGTGTTTTGTATGTGTGTATGAGTTTGTGTTGTGCGTGCGTGCGTGCGTGTGTGTGTGTGTGTGTGTGTGTTAAATAAAAAAAATCAGCTGACGGTTTAGTAGTAATTGTTGACTTTCAAGGAATAATCTACCATTGATTTACTATTGCTCTTGGTGCCATTTGGTTATCGTGGCTTGCAACTAAGCTTTTTCATGGTCACGTTTCGATGGCCATTCCTTGCCCAGTCTTTGGCCTTTTTAAACCATTATTTATGTAAAGAGTGAAAGAAAGAGAAAATCTTAACTTTTTATCTGACAATTTAATGGCATATGCGTTGACAAATGTTGCACATAGATCTACGAGTATAACGATGCTACGGTTATAGGTCACTAATGCTGCTAGAACTTTTTGCCCGATCCTTTTTATTAGTTATTATAAGCAATAAAATATGTTTAAAGCATTGTGCCGTTTGTCTTCTTCGTTTGACGAATATTATCTTACAATAGTCTCCTGTTGGATAGTGAAATCATTGCATGATGTTCTCATTTTTTGTCTTTGACCCATTTAGTACTATAAATGAGCGGAAATATATTAAGTACTATAAATAATTGCCGGAAACCCCTAATGGGGTATTTGGCAAACAGTGCCGGCCCAGATCAGACGCCGCAGAATGCGGCGTCTGATCAGGGCCTACACTGTTTGCAAAAAATAATAAATAAGATAAATAAATAAAATAATAAAAAAAAAAATCAGCCTTTTCCAAATTAATTTTGAAGGAAACACAACCTGACACCCCTAAATTTCGAAATGGACTACAAGGAGGAAGATTCCATTGGTAAAAAAAGGGTTAAGATCTTGCCGAGGCGCAGCAATGAATACAAAAAGACAAATTCAACCAATCGGAGCGCAGCTTAGTCTGGGCATTTGAGGTTTCACATTTCACATTGGTGTTCTATAAGTCGAACTTCAATGGCTCGAACACCTTTGTGACCTCGAAAATCTGTTCGAGACAGGGGTAGTTCGAGCCACTGAGGGTTACTGTTAGGAGGCATAACGATATACTTTGGGACATCTTTTCGGTGTTCTAGAATAAAAATGTATGTGAATAAAAATGTATGCTGTGTGTACTCATTAGAATCGCCTCGTTGAGGCGATTCTAATGAGTACACACAGCATACATTTGCAAGATAAAAGACTAAATTCTCCTAAATTATCAACCACTGTTTCTTATGCAAAGGGATTTCCTAGGGGCTCAAGAACGGATTCGACTCAGCCATGGTAAACGAGCCATCGGTGTTCGAGCCATCGAAGTTCTACTGTAGTTTTAGTTGCCTTTACAATGTTATCATTGTATCGCGGGCTGTGCTCGGATTGATATATATTATGTATCAGGATCGATAAAAAGTCTACTTAAACTATGAAACAAAACAGATTTATAAGGATATTCTGTCAGACAAACAATACTAAACTTAGACAATTTTGTCTCTTTGTATACTCCGCCCCCGCCCATCGGGGCTTGGAGAAATTGATTGGGCTGCACGATGCTTCCACGCAGAGTTGATACCGACCGCACATTAGTACTGGTAATCCACTTAGAAGGTCTAAGACTGCCCAGGAAAAATGCTGCGAGTCGGCCCGTCCGTGCTTATAAACCCTATTGGTTTCATTGGGCGGCAGGGATTGAGATGTCATTTCATCTCAATGTCGGGTAAAAGTCCCACAAAACTGGAAGCAATGTCTCCAAAATGACCTTTATAGTGTTGACGGGGACGTTAAACCTCAAATCAAATCAAAAAAAATCTTTGTATACTCGTGGTTTGGCACCGGCCGTATATCTTTGCTTCAGTTCCAAAACAAATCTTGGCCGGACTAATACAATGTAGATTATTTTATAGAACAGAATTTATAAATGTGGGAGACAAATTTATAACACAGAATGATAATTTTATGAAAGAGACCAGCACCACGGCGTTCTTTCTTTCTTTCTTTCTTTTAATTCTCTTGGGCTGTTGCTTTGTGGTTTGGTCTCTTGGTTCTGGTTTTCGTTCTTTTTGTGTAAAAAGTCGCCTAAAAAAGTTGAACTAGCCGTCCAATTCTAATATATTTAGTTTCATTTGAAATTAAATCGTTGGTTTTTATTTAGAAAGCTATCGTTCCAGACGAAGTCACCTCATGTTCTTGTAATCAACGGAAAGAAAATGAAATTGAATTCCAATCCATTTAATATATGAACCGGTGCGGTTCAAAACATACAATAAGGCTTGTGCGGACAGCGAAGACTCGGATCAGCCTGCGCTTCCGCCCAGTCTGATCAGAGCCTTCGCTGATCGCAGAAGCCTTCTACACTTCACGATAACAAGTCCGTGAAACGAAAACCCCTCTCAACCCCACATTATATAGAGAAAAGTTGGGTTTATGGGGTATACATAATCTGCCTTATTTTTGCGCAGAAACAAGATTGTGGGTACTCGTTAGAACCGCCTCACACTGAGGCGGTTGTAACGAGCACCCTCAACCTTTGTTGACTTGAAAGCAGAAATAAGAAAGATGTTTTCATTAGTAATTTCTGAAACCATATTGGGCGCCATTATTTCACACGGACATGTTTTCCTAATGAGGAGATGGTCTGGCCGAAGAGAGATAAGCACAATCTTTGCCAAATACAATATTGTGATCGCACAGGTCATCACGAAAACACGCCTATATAATTTTAAACCCCACTTTTATATAGTAAAACTTGGGTTTACATGGTATATTTTCCTTTTTATTATGCCCCCAACTTTGAAAAAGTTGGAGGGGCATATTGCTTCTGGTTCGTTCGTCCGTTCGTCTTTTCGTCTGTTCGTCCGTTCGTCCGTCCGTTACGCTTTTGATGCATAGCATAACTAAAGAACCGTGTATGCTAGGGTTTTGAAATTTCATATATGGATTCCTCATGGAAAATTAGCTGACGCGTATTTTTTGTCTCGTCCGGATTATGCCCCCTTCAAGAGTTATTGCCCTTTGAATTTTTTTTAATAAAATCTTGTCAGCAAGATATCTCAAAAACTATTGGAGCTAGAGCCTTGAAAGTTGGTGAATATATTGGTGGTGATGAGTAGATGAACTGATTAACTTTTGACAAAATTCCGAAAAATACTTTGTGAGTAATGGCCCTTTGTCATTTTGGTAATTTGTGCCCATTGTAATGTATGCTAAAAGTGATGCATAGCATAACTTTAGAACCGTGTATTCTAGGGTTTTGAAATTTCATATATGGATTCCTCATGGAAAATTAGCTGACGCGTATTTTTTTCTTGTCCGGATTATGCCCCTTTTAAGAGTTATTGCCCTTTGAATTTTTTTTAATAAAATCTTGTCAGCAAGATATCTCAGAAACTATTGGAGCTAGAGCCTTGAAAGGTGGTGAATATATTGTTGGTGATGAGTAGATGAACTGATTAACTTTTGACAAAATTCCGAAAAATACTTTGTGAGTTATGGCCCTTTGTCATTTTGGTAATTTGTGCCCATTGTAATGTATGCTAAAAGTGATGCATAGCCTAACTTTAGAACCGTGTATTCTAGGGTTTTGAAATTTCATATATGGATTCCTCATGGAAAATTAGCTGACGCGTATTTTTTTTTTCTTGTCAGGATTATGCCCCTTTTAAGAGTTATTGCCCTTTGAATTTTTTTTAATAACATTTTGTCAGCAAGATATCTAAAAAACTATTGGAGCTAGAGCCTTGAAAGTTGGTGAATATATTTGTGGTGTTGAGTAGATGAACTGATTAACTTTTGACAAAATTCCGAAAAATACTTTGTGAGTTATGGCCCTTTGTCATTTTGGTAATTTGTGCCCATTGTAATGTATGCTAAAAGTGATGCATAGCATATCTTTAGAACCGTGTATGCTAGGGTTTTGAAATTTCATATATGGATTCCTCATGGAAAATTAGCTGACGCGTATTTTTTTTCTCATCCGGATTATGCCCCTTTTAAGAGTTATTGCCCTTTGAATTTTTTTTAATAAAATCTTGTCAGCAAGATATCTCAAAAACTATTGGAGCTAGAGCCTTGAAAGTTGGTGAATAGATTGGTGGTGATGGGTAGATGAACTGATTAACTAATGACAAAATTCCGAAAAATACTTTGTGAGTTATGGCCCTTTGTCATTTTGGTAATTTGTGAAAAACTTTGTCATCGTTCTAGCGCCTACATTTCTTCACCAATTTCAATATAACTTCACACAAATGTTCCTTATAAAAAATCTCAAGCGAGTTCGACTTTCAAGGTCATGACCTCAAGGTCAAGGTCACTGTGGCTATTTTTAGAAAAACTTTGTCATCGCTCTAGCGCCTACATTTCTTCACCAATTTCAATATAACTTCACACAAATGTTTCTTATGACAATATCTCAGCGAGTTCGACTTTCAAGATCATGACCTCAAGGTCAAGGTCACTGTGGCTATTTTAAGAAAAACTTCGTCATCACTCTAGCGCCTACATTTCTTCACTGATTTCAATATAGCTTCACACAAATGTGCCTTATGACAATATCTTGAGCGAGGTCGACTTTCAAGGTCATAACGTCAAGGTCAAGGTCACTGTGGCTATTTTTAGAAAAACTTTGTCATTGCTCTAGCGCCTACATTTCTTCACTGATTTCAATATAACTTCACACAAATGTTCCTTATGACAATATCTCGAGTGTGTTCGACTTTCAGGGTCATGACCTCAAGGTCAAGGTCACTGTAGCTATTTTTAGAAAAATTATGTCATCGCTTTAGCGCCTACATTTCTTCACCGATTTCAATATAACTTCACACAAATGTTCCTTATGACAATATCTCTAGCGAGTTCCACTTTCAAGGTCAAGGTCACTGTGGCTATTTTTAGAAAAACTTTGTCAATGCTCTAGCGCTTACATTTCTTCACTTATTTCAATATAACTTTACACAAATGTTCCTTATGACAATATCTCAAGCCTTTTCAACTTTCAAGGTCAAGGTCACAATGGTTATTTTTAGAAAAACTTTGTCATCGCTCCAGCGCCTACATTTCTTCACCAATTTTAATATAACTTCACACAAATGATCCTTATGACAATACCTCGAAAGAGTTCGACTTTCAAGGTCAAGGTCACTGTGGCTATTTTTAGAAAAACTTTTTCATTGCTCTAGAGCTTATATTTTTTCACCAATTTCAAAATCGATTCACACAAATGTTCCTTATGACAATATCTGTAGCGAGTTCCACTTTCAAGGTCAAGGTCACTGTGGCTATTTTTAGAAAAACTTTGTCAGTGCTCTAGCGCTTACATTTCTTCACCAACTTCAATATAACTTCACACAAATGTTCCTTTAGACAATATCTCGAGTGTGTTCGATTTTCAAGGTCAAGGTCACTGTGGCTATTTTTAGAAAAACTTTGTCATCGCCCTAGCGACTACATTTCTTCACTGATTTCAATATAACTTCACACAAATGTTCCTTATGACAATACCTCGAGTGTGTTCGACTTTCAAGGTAAAGGTCACTGTGGCTATTTTTAGAAAAACTTTGACATGGCTCTAGCGCTTACATTTCTTCACCGATTTCAGTATAACTTCACACAAATGTTCCTTATGACAATATCTCGAACTATTTCGACTTTCAAGGTCAAGGTCACTGTGGCTATTTTTAGAAAATCTTTGTCATCGCTCTAGTGCCTACATTTATTGATGGATGTTAATAGAACTTTACACAAATGTTTCTTATGGTAATATCTCGAATTGCTTTGACTTTCAAGGTCATGACCTCAAGGTCCAGGTCACTATGGCTATTTTTAGAAAAACTTTGTCATTGCTCTACCGCCTACAGTTATGATTTTAATCTAACTTCACACAAAAGATGCTTATGATACTATCTTGAGCAAGATCTACTTCGCGGCCATGGCCTCAAGTCAAGGTCCCTATGACTATTTTTAGAGAAATATTGTCATCACTCTAGAACCTACATTTATGGATGGATTTTTAAACAAACTTTACACAAATGTTACATATGATAATATCTCAAGCAAGTTGAACTTTTGCCATTTCAGTGTTTTCCACACACGAAGTTGTCTTGTGCGAGGAGATTTGTATCACATGCGATGCCTTGTTTTTTTAAATAAAATCTTGTCAGCCAGTCCATATCTTGAGAACTATTAGAGCTTCATTAATCATTCTTGGTACAAACTTGCATCCAGGCATTGCAACTTCAACACAAGCATTCATATCTGACCTTGACTAATATTTCATGGTTCACTGACTTCGTGAATTATTGCGACCACCCTGACTTTCACCATTTCTCGAAAACTATTAAAGCTTTTTAAATTATAATTGGTACAAACTTGCATCTAGGAATTGCAACTGCAACACAAGCATCCATATTTGACTTTTACCCATATTTCATGGTTCACTGACTTTGTGAATTATTGCGACCACCCTGACTTTCTATCTAATGTAAGAGTCCATTTCTCAAGCTCTATTAGAGCTTCATTAATTGTATTTGGTACAAGCTTGCATTTAGGAATTGAAACTTCAATGCAAGTATCCATTTCTGACCTTAAACTACATTTTATGGTTCACTGACTTTGTAAAATAGTGTGACAACCCTAACTTTCACCCTGATGTAAGAGTCTGTTTTTAAGAGTTTCATTGATGATACTTGGTACATGCTTGCAACTAGGAGTGAAATTTTTATGCAGGCATCCATGTTTGACCTTGACCTAGATTTCATGGTTTGGTGACTTTGCGCCCCCACAGGCGCGGCATAGCCTTCGGGGGAATTCTTGTTGTATGTTTTTGAGTCTTTAACAATATTTGTTGAATATTTTGCCATCTAAGGACAAGCAAAGGTTGGGGGCATTGTGTTTTACAAACACTATTTCTAGTTACTGTTTAAAACATAGACTGTGGGTACTCGTTAGAACCGCGTCGCCGAAGCTGTTCTAACGAATACCCACAATCACTATTTTCTGCAGATGTATGAAAAATATTAGGTTTTTTTCTGAAGATTTTTTCAGTTTTTGATGGTAAAAAATTCAATATATTTGAATAGGCGTATGAAATCTCTAGACATTTTCTTGATTGAGGACTGAAGTAAGCTTGTGTCATGCATTACATTTTACCAAATGTTTCAGGACATATGACGTTCAATCGGGCTACATTTGTTCCCAGTACTAGCAAAAAACAAAACAAAACCAAAAAACACCCCCCCCCCCCCCAAAAAAAAAACAAAAAAAAAAAAAAAAAAAAAAAAAACACAAGTTTGTTAAACAACGGTGATAACTAGTTTGTTTGTTTGATTTGAGGTTTAACGACAGTGTCAACACTGTAAAGGTCATTTCGGAGACATTGCTTCCAATTTTGTGGGACTTTTACCAGACATTGAGATGAAATGACATCTGAAGCCCTGCCGCCCAATGAAACCAAAACGGTTTGTAAGCATGGACGGGCCGACTTGCACCGCTTTACAATACAAAATGAAAAATTTCAGATGAAAAATTGTGCTATGTTTCATGTGTCGGCTGAAAACATAGATTGTGGGTACTCGTTAGAATCGCCTCATGAGGCGGGTTCTAACGAGAATCACAATCTATGTTTTGTGCAAAAATAAAAAAATGTATACGCCGGTAAACCCTAGTTTTACTATACAAGAGGGCCATGATGGCCTTGGGATCGCTCACCTGATCCATAGAGTAACAAGTGGGCCCCGGGGAGGGCCATTATTGACTCCAGGGCTATAATGTGCATAATATTGAGGGAGGTCTTAAAAGGTGAAGCTTCATAACAAATATCAGCAAAGGCTATAATTTGAACAATCTTGGCAATGGTCCACTAGATGAAGCTACACACCAAATATCAAAGACCTGGGCCTTGTGGTTTCAGAGAAGAAGATTTTTTTAGACATATTCCCTACATAAGCCTATGTAAAACCAAATGGCCCCGGGGTGGCGGCATTTTTGGCCTCAGGGCTATAATTTAAATAATCTTGATAGAGGTCCACTAGAAGAAGCTTCACACCAAAATATTAAAGACCTGGGCCATGCTGTTTCAGAGAAGAAGATTTTCAAAGATTATCTCATATTTATATAAGTCTATGTAAACTAAAAGGGCCTCGGGGCTTGAGCATTTGTGACCCGAGAGCTATAATTTGAACAATCTTGGTAGAGGTCCACTGGATGAAGCCCCATACCAAATATCAAAGACATGGGCCTTGCAGTTTCAGAAAAGAAGATTTTTAAAGATTTCCCTATATAAGTCTCTGTAAAACCAAAGGGTCTCAAGGCGGGGGCATTTTTAGTAGATAGAGGTCCACTAGATGAAATTTCACACCAAATATTAAAGACCTAGGCCTTGTGGTTTCACAGAAGAAGATTTTTAAAGATTTTCCCCATATAAGTCTATGTAAAACCAAAGGGCCCCGAGGCGGAGGCATTTTTGGTCTCAGGGCCATAATTTGAACAATCTTGGTAGAGGTCCACTAGATGAAGCTTCATACCAAATATCAAAGACCAAGGCCTTGTGTTTTCAGAGAAGAAATTTTTCAAGATTTTCCCTATATAAGCCCCTGTAAAACCAAAGGGCCTCAGAGCGGGAGCATTTTTAGCCCCTGGGCTATAATTTGAACAATCTTGGTAGAGGTCCACAAGGTGAAGCTTCATATCAAATATCAAAGACCTGGGCCTTGCAGTTTCAGAGAAGAAGATGTTCAAAGATTTTCCCCATATAAGCCCATGTAAAACCAAAAGGCCCCGGGGCGGGGGCATTTTTGGCCCCAGAACTATAATTTGAACAATCTTGGTAGGGGTCCGCTAGATGAAGCTTCATACCAAATATCAAAGACCTGGGCCTTGGGTTTCAGAGAAGAAGATTTTTAAAGATTTCCCCTATATAAGCCAATGTAAAATCAAAGGGCCTCTGGGTGGGGACATTTTTGGCCCTAGCACTATAATTTGAATAATCGTGGTAGGGGTCCACTAGATGAAGCGCCATACCAAATATCAAAGACCTGGGCCTTGGGGTTTCAGAGAAGAAGATTTTTAAAGATTTTCCCTATATAATCCTATGTAAAGCCAAAGGGACCCGGGGCGGGGGCATCTTTGGCCCCAGCACTATAATTTGAACAATCTTGGTAGATGGTAGATGAAGCTTCATACCAAATATCAAAGACCTGGGCCTTGTGGTTTCAGAGAAGAAGATTTTTTTAAGTTTTCATTAAAAAATCTATGTTTGGCCCCTGTGATCTTGATGTGCAGCGGACCGGAACTATTTGAACAATTTTGAAAGGGGACCGCCTAAGGATCATTCCTGTGAAGTTTGGTCAAAATCCGACAAGTGGTTTAGGAGGAGATGTCGTTTGAAGAAATTGTTTACGCACGCACGGACGGACGGACGCACGCACGCACGGACGCACGACGGACGAAAAGTTATCCCAAAAGCTTACCTCGTCACTATGTGACAGGTGAGCTAATAAAATGGGTTCTTAGGGGGTCAAGCTTGTACAGGCGTGTTTTCGTGATGTTCATCATCTGCATGTAACAATTCAGGGCTTTTGCTAGTCTGTGTAGATTAGCAGGACGGTTTGTGTCTTAGCCGGACCCGAACTCAGAAGACAGGGTTTTTCCAGACTGGGCTCAAATAGGGATCTTTTTGTTTGTTTGATTTGAGGTTTTACATCCTCGTCAACTCTATTTAGGTTATTTTGGAGACGTTGCTTCCAATTTTGTGGGACCTTTATCCGACACCGAGATGAAATGACATCTTAAGCCTGCCGCTCAATGAAACCAATAGGGTTTATATGCATGGACAGTCCGACTCGCATCACTTTGTCTGGGCAGGTTATGATCCTCCAAGCGGTTTATTCATGTTTGGTCGGTTCAGCTCTGCCTGGAAGCACCATGCAGTGTCCAGCACCGATGAGCGGGAGCCCGATAGGATTGTTTGAAAAAGAAACTCAACAAGAGGGCCAAGATGGCCCTGGATCGCTCGCCTGATCCATAGAGTAACAAGTGGGCCTCAGGGAGGGCCATTATTGACCCAAGGGCTATATTGTGCATAATGCTGAGGGAGGTCTAAAAAGGTGAAGCTTCATACCGAATATCAAATGAGGCTATAGTTTGAACAATCTTGGCAAAGGTCCACAAGATGAAGCTCCACACCAAATATCAAAGACCTGGGCCTTGCAGTTTCAGAGAAGAAGATTTTTTAAAGATATTCCCTACATAAGCATATGTAAAACCAAATGTCCCCGGGGCGGGGCATTTTTGGCCTCAGGGCTATAATTTAACCCATCTTGATAGAGTTCCACTAGATGCAGCTTTACACCAAATAACAAAGACCTGGGCCATGCTGTTTCAGAGAAGAAGATTTTCAAAATCTATCTCTATAAGTCTATGTAAAACAAAAGGGCCCTGGGGCGGGGGCATTTGTGGCCCGAGGGCTATAATTTGCACATTATTGGTAGAGGTCCACTAGATGAAGCTCCATATCAAATATCAAAGACATGGGCCTTGCAGTTTCAGAGAAGAAGATTTTTTTAAAGATAGTCCCTATGTAAGTCTATGTAAAACCAAAGGGTCTCGGGGGCAGGGGCATTTTTGGCCCCAGGGCTATAATTTGAACAATCTAGATAGAGGTCGACTAGATGAAATTTCACACCAATCATCAAAGACCTAGGCCTTGTGGTTTCACAAAAGAAGCTTTTTAAAGATTTTCCCAATATCAGTCTATGTAAAACCAAAGGGCCCCGAGGCGGCGGCATTTTTGGTCTCAGGACAATAATTTGAAAAATCTTGGTAGGGGTCCACCAGATGAAGCTTCATACCAAATTTCACAGACCTAGGCCTTGTGGTTTCAGAGGAGAAGATGTTTCAAGATTTTCCCAATATAAGTCTATGTAAAACCAAAAGGCCCCGGAGCAGGGGCATTTTTTGGCCCCATGGCTTTAATTTGAACAATCTTGGTAGAGGTCCACAAGATGAAGCTTCATACCTAATATCAAAGACCTGGGCCTTGCGGTTTCAGAGAAGAAGATTTTATAGATTTTCCCTATATAAGTCTATGTAAAAGCAAAGGGCCCCGGGTTGGGGGCATTTTTGGTGTAAGAGCTGTAATTTGAATAATCTTGGTAGAGGTCCACAAGACGAAGCGTCGTACCAAATATCACAGACCTAGGCCTTGTGGTTTAAGAGGAGAAGATTTTTCAAGATTTTCCTTATATAAGTCTGTGTAAAACCAAAGGGCCCCGGAGTGGGGGCTTTTTTGGCCCAAGGGCAATGATTTTAACAATCTTGGTAGAGGTCCAGAAGATGAGGAGTCATACCAAATAGCAAAGACCTGTGTCTTGTGGTTTCAGAGAAGAAAATTTTTAAAGATTTTCCCTATATAAGCCCATGTAAAACCAAAGGGCCCCGGGGCGGGGACATTTTTGGCCCCAGCACTATAATTTGAACAATCTTGGTAGGAGTCCACTAGATGAAGCTTCATACCAAATATCAAAGACCTGGGCCTTGCGGTTTCAGAGAAGAAGGTTTTTTTAAAGATTTTCCCTATATAAGCCCATGTAAAACCAAAGGGCCCCGGGGCGGGGGCATTTTTGGCCCCAGCACTATAATTTGAACAATCTTGGTAGGGGTCCACTAGATAAAGCTTCATACCAAATAGCAAAGACCTGGGCCATGCGGTTTCAGAGAAGAAGATTTTAAAGATTTTCCCTATATAAGCCCTTGTTAAATCAAAGGGCCCCTGGGCGGGGGCATTTTTGGCCCCAGCACTATAATTTGAACAATCTTGGTAGGGGTCCACTAGATGAACCTTCATACCAAATATCAAAGACCTGGGCCTTGCGGTTTCAGAGAAGAAGATTTTAAAGATTTCCCCTATATAAGCCCATGTAAAACCAAAGGGCCCCGGGGCGGGGGCATTTTTGGCCCCAGCATTATAATTTGAACAATCTTGGTAGGGGTCCACTAGATAAAGCTTCATACCAAATAGCAAAGACCTGGGCCATGCGGTTTCAGAGAAGAAGATTTTTAAAGATTTTCCCTATATAAGGCCCTGTAAAACCAAAGGGCCCCTTGGCGGGGACATTTTTGGCCCCATCACTATATTTTGAACAATCTTGGTAGGGGTCCACCAAATGAACTTTCATACCAAATATCAAAGACCTGGGCCTTGCGGTTTCAGAGGAGAAGATTTTAAAGATTTTCCCTATATAAGCCAATGTAAAACCAAAGGGCCCCGGGGCGGGGGCATTTTTGGCCCCAGCATTATAAGTTGAACAATCTTGGTAGGGGTCCACTAGATGAAGCTTCATACCAAATATCAAAGACCTAGGCCTTGTGGTTTCAGAGAAGAAGATTTTTTAAGTTTTCGATGAAAAAAAATCTTTTTAGGCTCCTGTGACCTAGATGTGCAACGGACCGAAACCATTTGAACAACTTTGAAAGGGGACCACCTAAGGATCATTGCTGTGAAGTTTAGTCAAAATCTGATCAATGGTTGAGGAGGAGATGTCGTTTGAAGAAATTGTTTACGCACACACGCACGCACACACGCACGCACACACGCACGCACTGACGACGGACGAAAAGTGATCACAAAAGCTCACCTTGTCACTATGTGACAGATGAGCTAAAAACATCAATAAACAAAAAGTACAGCCACTTCTTGCCCAGAAACAATATCACATACGCACGCAGACGCACATGCTTCATTAAACGATGCGCACCAACTAACATAATAACAACCGCAAAGGAATGACCGCATTTGGACTGAAATAATAATAATAATAATAAAACACCGAATACATACTCAACCCGCATGGAGGTTCCCTTGATGACAGCAAATGGAACCATTATAGATTTGACATGCTGCAATATACCTTAGTTATGATATACGCCCATTATTAATTCCGCGGCTGAACAAATCACATTTTGAAACAAACATTTTCATTTCTTATATATGCTCTGAATAAAGATTGTTGTAGCTCATTAGAACCGCCTCATATTAGAACCGAGAACCGACGAACTGTGGTTTTGAATAGAAATAAGGAAATTACTATCGGTATTCCGTTGGACCACCACCGCAAACATCACCACTTCCAGTTTTATCACATGACGTCGTATCTGAGAATGTAATATCGTCATGTAATACATTCGATAATCTACTTGTGCAAATTAGTTAGATACACCTCGTAACTTTACATGTACGACGTCCTTAACGACGTCGCGTTTACTAATGGCGGATTGTTTTGTAAAAATAAAATCATGAATGAAATTCATTTTAAATGTCATGTGATAAATAGAATCTTGTATTCGTGCTCATGTATTATTGAATTTATTAAACTCGTTGAGGAAAAGGCATAAAATGCTCGGCGAAGCTTCGCATTTTATCCTTGGCGAGCCTCGTATTTTATCCCTTTTCCTCAACTCGTTTAATAAATTCATTAATGCATGAACCCTCATGTAAGATCCTCTATTTATTACACGGACTTGAGAACGTGGTGGAAAATCGTATAAAATCAAGTTTTATGTTTCAGCATGAATGAGTAAACTGATTTGGGAAAGAATGCCAAAGAAGCATAAAGGGTCCAAAACAAGCAAAGGGAGCTCGAAACGATCGGCGAAAGTAGCCCCTATCACGATGCCTCTGGAACCCTTGAAGAGCTGTCACAGAATTGCGCCGAAGGAGAGACTATTTTTGGAAGCAGCGGAAAGGGGAGATAAGCATACTATGATAAAATGCCTTCATCCGCCATCCCCGGTAAATGTGAACTGTACGAATATGATTGGCAGATCTGCCATTCAGATAGCTGTTGACAACGAAAATGTCGAAATTGTCGAACTACTTCTAAAACAGGACGGAGTAAAAATTGGTGACGCGCTTTTGTATGCCATTCGGGAAGGTGTGTTTAAAATAGTGGAAATGTTGATTGATCACCCGTCTATTACCCCAGAGATGTTAGGTGTAGAATGGACGAAATCAAAATATGTTGGTGAAATCGGTGATCCGGAGGAAAGTTCGGATTATTCTCCAGATATTTCGCCCGTAATTTTGGCAGCTCATTGTAACCAGTTTGAAATTCTGCAGCTTTTACTCATGCGCGGCGCATTAATCGATCGACCGCACCAGTTGTCATGTTCGTGCAGGCGCTGCCAAGAAAAAGTCCACGAAGATGGCCTAAGGCATTCACTGAGAAGAATAAACACTTACCGAGCTCTGGCGAGCCCTGCATGGATCTCCTTAACTAGCCCCGACCCCATTTTGACAGCATTTAGGCTTTCTTGGGAACTAGAAAGACTTGCTTTAAGGGAAAATGAATTTAAAGACACATATTTGGCGCTAAGTAGCCAGTGTAAGAAATGCGCCTGTGATTTATTAGACCAGTGCAGGAGTAGTGAGGAGGTTATAGCCGTACTGAACAAAGAAAGTGATAGCGACTCAGAAGACGAATTGGCTGACGGAGATGACGAGAAGCTTACATTGGCAAGACTCAAGCTGGCCATTAAATACGAACAGAAAGAGGTAAGAATAATTAGCATTACAGTGTACTTCCAATATTAAGACCACTTTTGAACAGTCCCAAAGGCGGTCTCTTACTTAAGGACATTAGGTGTAGAAAACACAAAGAAATTACTACTGAAATCTTTTTTAAAGACGGAGTGACTATTGTCAATAGCGAATACACGATAAAATAGCTGTTGACAAGCATTTGTCAATAGCGATTTCATGTTAAATTGGCAATTGGCTATTGAAAAACGTTTGACACTACACGTAGCCATTTTTACGTATATTTGCTAATGACAAACGTTTGTCAATAATGATTTATATGTGAAATCGCTATTGACAAACGAGGCGAATTGCCCTGTCCATCGGGGCTCTGAGAAATAGATTGGACTGCATGGTGCTTCCACTGACCACACATGAGTACTGGTAAACCACTTAGAAGGACTAAGCCTGCCCAGGCAATGTGATGTGAATCAGTCCGTCCAATGTATATAAGGCTTCTGATTTCATTGGGCGGCATGGCTTGAGATGTCATTTCATCTCAATGTCTGGTAAAGACTGGAAGCAACTTCTAAAGGATCTAACTAGTGCTGACGGGGATGTTAACAAATATTGCAGTTACTATTTCTTTTGCCTATGTACACCCAGTTTCCTAAAGTCACCTTTGCGACTGTTCAATGGTGGTCTGAAAGACCACTTTTAAAAGTCTCAAAGGAGGTCTGAGTATTGGAATTTTACTGTACTTAGGTGACCCACCCATCAAACCCTGTTTTTCAATTTCACGACCAGTAAAGTTCAAACGGGCGCAAGCATGTCCAACTTATAGAGTACATGTATTACAACCACAGTAGTAAATTAATTAGATTTTGGAGTACCGAAAATTCCTATATTAAGACCAACTTTGAGACTGTTCAAAAGTGGTCTTAAAGACCACTTTTGAACAGTCCCAAAGGTTGTCCTTTTCTAGTCGACACTTGGGGTAGCTGAGACAGAACAGCTGAAATCTTATCAATGCTCTTGACCTAATTTTAGCTGGTCTTAGTAGCGAAGTTTTACTGTACATGATGCCGATGACAGCATGTTTAACTCGATTCATTTGACCACTTCAGCCAACCCATTAGAAACGTATACTTTGCGCACAGGCGACCAGAAAAGGCTCTGGCGAGCTTGCACAAGCCTTGTCTGGTAGAAAACATGTAGAGTATACCTTAAGGTTGCTTCATGCACGGCGTCAAGCGTCTAGCTCCATTCGTTTGCTGCGCATGCGCAGTTGAAAGACATACATCGGAGAATTATATGAGCCTTTTTTTTAAGGGTCGGCTAATTTTTGTAATCGTTACATGACTTCTTTACTTTCCTTTAGTTTAGTTGAAACTAATTTATTTTAGTTCGATTTCGATGAAAGCTTATTTCAGTCGCTCTCGAGCACCCATTCCGAATGTCATCACCTGCGTGAGAGACGGGCAGTG
This sequence comes from Lucinisca nassula, assembly GCA_963580285.1. NCBI lineage: Eukaryota > Metazoa > Mollusca > Bivalvia > Lucinida > Lucinidae > Lucinisca > Lucinisca nassula. The sequence continues at coordinate 105,292,103 of OY757015.1, forward strand.
ACTTTTACACCACTGCTATCCATGAGTGGGGCACTTGCTCAAGGAGACACCTCGGCTCCGGTGGCGGGATTCAAACCCAGAACCTCTCGATCTTAAGTCGAACGCGCTAACTACTGAGTTATCGAGTTGCCTTTAGTTTTTGTTTATTTTATTTGTATATAATACATGCATAAATGCACAAATAACACAGCAATATATAATAGAATCACTATACAGATACTGCAACTGGTTTTAGCTCACCTGGTCCGAAGACTCCAGAGGAGCTATTAAGATAATAGTCCGTGAATGAAAACTGGTTGCTACGTGTGTGGAAACCACAATATCTCACAGACTTACAGAGGGAAAATGCTTGTAATCACCATAGCTCCTTCGGTCTTCATATATAACTTACATATATGTAACTAGTATGGCTTTGTTCGAAAACTGACAAGGCTCCATCAGTCATAGAGTTATACCCCTTTGGTTGATTTCGACCTTGACTGTCATCATAACTCCTTCAATTGGATCGGCTCTTCCTGAAACGTATATGTTAGGAGATTAAAGATAAAAGCACGGAGAAATTCGAGAACTGCCTTGGTTGATCTAATTATTGTAGAGATATAGCCCTTCGTTACTGAAAACGCCTGTTTTCGACATTGTCATCAGCATTATTCCTTCATTCTTGACCAGGGGCCAGCTGATCAAAACTAACGACGTATAAGTAGGTTTGGGATAACAGCTCGTATGATTCCAAACACTGCTGAAGTCGGTTTATCAGCCATAGAGTTACGCTCCTTTGTTTCTTAAGGGGAATCGGAACACCTAGCACATTTTTCGTCATTTTTCAAAGCGAGACAACTTTCGGGACTTCCTTTTCGTTTCTATAAACCCTGTCCCACTGAAAAGGGCTTTACTCTTAAAGGAAAGAATTTGTGCCTCAGGAGCAATTTCTTTCCTTTAAGAGTTGACCCCTATTGGCATGGGAGACACAAATACTTTTGCAGGAGTTGCCTCTCCTGCAAGTGTTCACATTCTCCTTAAAATGCATATATTTCACATTGTCATCAGCGTCAGTTCTTAAATTTGATCGAATCTAACTGAAATTTAGGTATAAGAAGTGTGTATTTTTAAGCCCGGATTAATTTGAAAACTTGCGATATGGGGCTGTAAATCCTAGGGTTACGTCTCCTTATCTAGCTTCTATACTGAGTCGGTCATACTTGGCCATTACCTCAGTTCTTTGCTGTAAATGTCTATTTTGGGCATTGTCATCAGCATTTGAACTTCAGTTTTAATTGGATCTTCCTGAAACTTACTCGCATGCACTAACACATTTATAAGCAAACTTGGAAGAAAAGCTTGGGTGAGTTTGAAACCTGACCGACAATTGTTTGTTTGATTTGAGGTTTAACGTCCCCGTCAACACTGTAAAGGTCATTTTGGAGACGTTGCTTCCAATTTTGTGGGACTTTTACCAGACATTGAGATGAAATGACATCTCAAGCCCTGTCGTCCAATGAAACCAATAGGGTTTATGAGCATGGACGGTCCGCCTCGCACCGCGGTTCCTGGACAGGCTTTGATCCTCAAAGCGGTTTACTAGTGTGCGGGCCGGATTCAGCTCTGCGTGGAAGCATCATGCAGACCATATATTTCTTCAAGCCCCTATGGGCGGGGGCGGACCTGACCTACATGTATTAATCATGGTTATGACTCATTTTATAGCGCATTGATTGCCCCCAAACGCCTAGCGTTGTCATCAGCACAATTTCTTCGGGTTGGATAGGATTTTCCTAAAACGTACTCACATAAAGTAGGTTAAGGATAAAAGCTTGGACATCACGATAACATACCCGTGCGACAAAGTACATTTTTTTCACATCTCCAATAATGAAAATCTGTGATATTTTTTGTTATTTATACTCTAAACATAGGGTGGGTGTTCGTTAGAACCACCTCATTGAGGCCATTCTAACGAGTACTCACAACCTATGTCTTGAATCAGAAAAATACCCTCGTAAACCCCACTTTTCTCTGTATAAAGTGGGGTTTTGAGGGTGCTCATTGACCGGACTTTTTAACGCGATGTGAGTTCGAACACTGGCTTGGTTGACCTTGGCTATTAATCAACGCCTTTGATCGACGTTGTGATTAGCATGATTCCATTAGTCCGGAAAGGTCATGAACAAAAGTTTAAAAAGTTGAAAAAACTGGCGAAATCGGATTATCTTACTGATCGTTGAATTATTTATCTTGTCAACACCGTAACTTCTATAGTTTTGACAAGTTATCTATGAAATTTTCAGAGAAGGTAACGAAGCCTTTTTGGGTGTTGAAAAACTGCGAGAGCATAGTTGCCGGTCATCTACCTACCTGTCTGACAGTTTGTCTGTCTGGCTTTCCATTCATCCGTCCGTTCATTAGTACCCTTGACTAGTCTGCATACTGATCTATATTTGTAGCATACGTCCATAGGTTGATGAATATTATTACCAACCAGTGCTTCAGCTGAAGTGCACGACCCGCCGGATGCTTTAAGCTTTATGAGTGTTACTATATATGGGTATGGCGGCCATTTTGGTTATGTGACCTGGACCTAAAACGGTTCCCCCAATAAATGCGCCTTATCGTAAGGAGCAAAAATATATCTTATACTTTAGTACTGTATTCTGAATCGTTTGCAGGATAAAATGCATTCTCACTTTTCCAATACAAAAGCATATGTGTCAAAATTTGACCTAGGCACAAAGAAGGTCAAGGTCAACCCAGGGTCACCATTTTAGCAATTTATGATTGGCCTACGTCCCAGATGTATTTATCAAGTTTCGTGGAAATCTGCCCAGTGGTTCTGGAGAAGACTATTTTTGAAGGGTTTTTACCATATATGGCTTGGCGGCCATTTTGGTCATGTGACCTGGACTCATGAGCAAATTTTGTTTTCCCCCATCCCATAGACGCTCCATATGAAATTTGACTTCAATCGGCCCAACGGTTTCCGAGGAGAAGCAGTTCGAAAATTTTCATATTTTTCTCCTCGGCGAGGCTATACTAAATGGAACGTAATATTTCGCAAGTTCATTGGTTAGATCTCATTGATATCTATCAGTATGCCAAACATAGTTAAATATTCCAAGCGGTTAAGTCACTATCCCCAATTTTCACAAACGGGTTACGGACGGACAGAGAGACAGACCATATATGGCTTGGCGGCCATTTTGGTCATGTGACCTGGACCCCATGAGCAAATGTTTGTTTCCCCCATCCCATAGAGGCTCCATATGAAATTTGACTTCAATCGGCCCAACGCTTTCCGAGGAGAAGCAGTTCAAAAATTTTCACATTTTTCGCCTCGGCGAGGCTATACTATATGGAATGTAATATTTCCAACTTCATTGGTTAGATCTCATTGATATCTATCATTATGCCAAAAATTGGTTTAAATATTCCAAGCGGTTAAGTCACTATTACCAATTTTCAAAAAGGGGTCGGGACGGACAGACTGACAGAATGACACGGTGATTTTAGGGCACTCTTAGAAAATCAACCGACTTCAGTCGGTCGCTTTTTCTGCGGGTCGTGCGATATTATTGACAATATGCGACAGGTATTCCATCTTTCCCCACTTAGCTTTACAAGGTCCTTGACTGCTAAAAAAACTTCTGGGGGTAACGCTCCATCAGTTTTGATTGGATATTCCTGTAGATAAAGAGGAAACGGATGATCTTTCAAAAACGTTGGAACAGTCCGATATATGGACTTATATGGAGATAAGAACACATTGGATCTGATTCTTACAACTTTGCCAGGACAGTTTGAAGACATTCAGCCTCATGGCATAATAAGTGATCATGATATTGTTTCCGGATATTTAAAAATACGCATTCCACCAATAAAGAAACCTCGTAGGAAGGTCTACTCATATCAAAAAGATGACTATGAAACTATGAGAAAGGATGCGTTCAGATTTACAAAGGAGAAATACTTTAATGGTCATTTAGATACTCGGTATGTCCAGGAGAACTTTGATTTGAAAATTTCTTTCATCCATACTTCGGCCGAAAATCATATCCCCTCAAAAACCTGTAGATCAGAATCTTCGATTCTCTGGATTACACCAGAGATAAGAAGAAACATTCTCAGAAGAAAGATGCATGCAAAGGGAAAAAGGACTGGAAGTGGTAAACTCCGGACAAAATGTGAAAACTTGACACGTGAAATCGAGACTGATAAAAAAAAAAAAATCAGCATGATTTGTATGTGAATAACTTGGTAGGTGATGTAAAGGCAAATCCAAGAGACTTCTACAGATATATCAATAGTCAGAAGAAAGGGCAAGGTATCCAAAAGGATGGAACGGAGTTGCTGAATCAGACACGTAAAGGGTAGAGGAACTAGTTGGTCAATTCAATGATGCGTTTAATAAAACTGAGTTCACGGAGGTTCCATTGAATAGTGGATCGGCCCCATTCATGGATAATATTGTTGTGTCATCGGCAGGAGTGATCAAGTAACTCAAAGGCTAAAACCCCACTAAAGCTTTAGGACCTGATGCACTACATTATAGAGTCATGCAGGAATTAACAAAAGTGTTAGGTCCAGTTTTGTCACACCTGTTCCAACAATCTCTTTATACGGGTGTAATCCCAAAAGTATGGCTCCTAGCGAACATTTGCCCATTCTTCAAAAAAGGAGAGAGGGCTCATGCCCGTAATTATCGCCATGTGTCTCTTACTTGTGCTTGAACATATAGTCTGCTCAAACATCATGGCCAACTTGGATGAGCATAAACTTTTGTAAGACAGAAAACATGCATTTAGGCGAAGGAATAGTTGTGGGACTCAGTTGAACAAAGTTATTAATGACTGGGCAAATATCTTGGACAAAGGGGGACAGAAAGACACATTTGTTCTGGACTTCGACAGAGCTTTTGACACCCCACCACATGAACTACTTAAATCTAAGTTATTTGGTTATTGAATTGGGGGAGCTACTCTCTAATGGATAGATTCCTTTCTTTGCTACAGAAAACAGCGTGTTGTTATTAATGGTGAATCTTCAGATTGGGCATCAGTTTTATCTGGAGTCCCACAAGGGACTGTTCTTGGTCCACTGCTATTCTCCCTATACATCAATGATACTTCCACTGACATTGACTCAGAAATAAGACTGTTCGCAGGCGTTTGTGTTTGCTACTGGGAAATTAGAGATACATAGGACTCACTGAAACTTCAGAATGATATAGACAGATTAGGATGTTTGACACGAAGATGTTTGACACGAAAATGGGGCTTGAGAATTCAGCCCGTTAAATGCAATATTATGCAGATAAATAGAAAGAGAACAAATAAAATTGAGGCTTCTTACACCTCAGAGGGAACCGTCCTCGAGAACGTGGATTCCATTAAGTACCTTGGTGTGACATTCACACACAATTTGAGAGGGAATACACATATTAGCAACATGTGAACAAAGGAATACACATATTAGCAACATGTGTACAAACGCTTGGTTTCCTGAGGCGAAATCTTCATCAGTATCCCCAGGGTGTAAAAGAGGCTGCATATAAAGGACTTGTTCGCCCAATTTTGATATAATATTATGGTAGTTGTATCTGGGTCCCCAGCGGAGTGGTCCTTAATGAAGAATTGAAAATATTCAGAATAGAGCTGCTAGATTTGTAACAAGCAATTACTGCTTTGGAACTGGGAGCATGACTGGAATACTAGGAAAATTAAGATGGGAGTCTCTCAAGAAAATGAGAAAAGACAGAAGGCTCGTACTTTTATACAAGGTTCTTAAGGGTGCTGCCAGCATTCCAACAGATGGCCTTGTTCCCCAACTAGGCACTGTAGAAAGCATCATTCATTAGCGTTTCAGACCCTTACTGCAAGAATCGACATTCTTCACGGTTATTTTGCAAGGACAACAAACGTTGTAAACAAAACGAGAGTTACTGACTGCAGAAGCTTCCCGTCTGCTCTTGTCCACATAATGTACAAAACTCCAGCAGCGCTAGTCTTCTCCCTGTCGAGTCAGCGCACTGTGTAAACTGTAAAATAATAAAAAAAAATCTTGACTGGTCGCGTTTACTGGGTCATTGGAAAACAGTATAGACCCAAATCAGACGCTTCAAAACGCGGCGTCGCATCAGGGTCTACACGTTTTGCTTAAAATACTGGAAATAAAGGGTTAAACAAAACAGTTAAAGTCTCAGTTCAGAACTTTTTTCCCAGTCTTCACTAATAGACAGCGACCCACCGGTACCTTCAGTGCTTTGATACTGAAAATGTTTTATATGTTTCTTATTTCTGCAGCAAGCATAGATTATATAGAGGATCTTGCATGAGTGCTCATGTATTATTGAATTTATTAAACGAGTTGAGGAAAAGGGATAAAATGCGAGGCTTTGCCTCGCATTTTATCCTTTTTCCTCAACGAGCTTAATAAATTCAATAATACATGAACACGAATGGAAGATTCTATTTATCATATGACTTTTAAAACGCTTTTTACTTACGATGGTTTTACAAACCTGTCAATATTCCGCCATAAGTAAACGCGACGTCGTTAAGGACGTCGTACATGTGACGTTATGGGACGTATCTAGCTAATTTGCATATTTAATCCACTAGTGGATTATCGAAAATATTACATGGCGTTATTTAAGAAATAATCTCCACGTACCGTGTGTTATCATGATTAACACACGGTGTTGGAGGGCAATATTCGCATCTGCCCGACAACACCGTGTGTTAATCACGATAACACACCGGGTGCGTGGAAATTATTTCGATTCTAACATGATGCTAAACTGAAATACAGTAGTAACAAAGCGTTATCTTGGGGACTATTTTGCAGCGGATGTCGACAGAAGGAAATGTTTACATGCAACGTCACGATGACGCCAAATTGCACGCACCACGTTGACGACGTGAATTATCGCATATTTGCAAACGCTGACGTTTCCACTGGGTTCAATGGGAAAAACGTTAACGTCATGTTAGAATACACTCTCAGACGCGACGTCATATGATAAACTTGTTTTATACCGCAATCAGGCATTCTAGTAACCTAATAAAGGGGGTCGAATAACTGCACGCTATAATCGCTAGTGACCTATAATACCTTCTACTGACCTATAATACGTCTAGTGACCGTTTATAGACCGGACCTACTTTTCAGGTCACTAATTTACAACTGTAAACAATAACATGCAACCTTTCATACATGGAAAACAACGATACTGCAAGTTAAAACCTTTTCAGCATTTGAACAGTTTTTCAGAAATTTCAGCTAAATTCTTACCTTCTCGGCCTTTCCTGGTTTGAACAGCCCGTTGGAATAACTGCGCACTGCTACTGCAGTTGCGTCTCAACCTCGAAAATTATTTTAAAGCTAAAATAAACTATTTATTTGCAGATTTTCATACAGAATGTAAAGCGCTGAGAACTTTTATTCGAGCGTCCATGTTGTTTCCTGCGTCTTTGTGGCGCGATGACGTCAGAAACTTTGCACTAGTTGACGTCACGTTATACTACGTGTGCGCGCCATGGCACCGAATATCTTTTAACATGCCTCACTGTCTGCTCTCTTTTTTGCTTAAATTTGCTAAATTATTGCAAAACCCCTTGGTTGTTTTGAATTGCGGTATAAACTTAATACATGATTAGTGTCTTTAATAATAAAATATAATCGGTACGCCGCGACAATTTTATAGGGGCTCGCTAAAGCTCGCCCCTATAAAATTGTCTGAGGCTCACCGATTATATTTTATTATTAAAGACACTAACCATGTATTTACTATATATCACCTTAACCCATTGTATACTAGTGGACTCTATTGCTCTATGTTGGACAAGTCCATTTGTCGTCTAAGGGGTGTCAAATCTATTTTTTTTTTTTTTTTTTTTCATTTTATTGTATTTTTGATAGAAACTCCTCTTAGCCATTACGAAAACAATCCTATACAAATACATTGTAACCTTTATCGCCGAAAAAATGAAAATATAGGATGGAAACAAAATGTGATGTTTTTCTTATTTCTGCTCCAAATATAGATTTTGCGTACTCGTTAGAACCGCCTCTTTGAGGCGGTTCTAACGAATACCCACAATCTATCTTTTAGAGAAGAAATAAGAAAAATAAGGTTTATCCCTGCAAACCCTAGTTTTGCTATATAAAAGTGGGGTTGAAGGGTGTCAAAGTTTTATAGGTGTATTTTCGTGATGGCAAACAGAGCAGACCCTGGTCAGACGCCGCAGTCTGCACTGTTTGCCAGGGTATCCCTGTAGGGGTTTCCCGTATGCAATGGGTTAATGTGTCGGTTCTAACAAGTACCCTAAGCCTAAGTTTTTGATTATTATACAGACTTGTTAAAGAAATGTTTGTTTGTTTTTTTTATTATTTGTTTGATTTGAGGTTTAACGTGCCCGTCAACGCTGTTTAGGTCATTTTGGAGACGTTGCTTTCAGTTTTTAGGGACTTTTACCCGACATTGAGATGAAATGACATCTCAGGCCCTGTCGCCCAGTGAAACCAATAGGGTTTATAAGCATGGACGGTCCGACTCGCACCGCTTTGCCTGGGCAGGCTTAGATCCTCTCAGCGGTTTACCAGTACTCGTGTGCAGTCGGTTTCAGCTCTGCCTGGAAGTATCATGCAGCCCATATATTTCTTCAAGCCCCGATGGGCGGGGGTTAAGTTAAAGAAATGATTATAGTAGTCGCATATAAGATTGACTAGGCGGAGCTATTCGGGTGGTGTTAATATACAAGGGTAGGCTGAAAAGTTCTGAGCCTGACCAATATCCAATGGTTTGTCCATGCTGAAAGTGCATTATTTTTCAACATAGTCTCTCTTCCTTTCCACACACTTCCTCCAGCGATGCTGGAGTCCTTGGATCCCAGTGGTATAGAAGGTCTCATCTTGGTCCCTGAAAATCTCCTCCACAGCAGCTATCACCTCCTCGTCTGACCGATAATGCTGCCAAGCCATGTGCTTTTTCATGTTTGGAGACAGGAGATAATCTGATGGAGCTAGATCAGGCTGATACGGAGGGTGATCGACAAGTGTGAAGCCACAGTCATGCACAACAGCCGTTGCGACAACCGATTTATGAGCAGGCGCATTGTCCTGATGGAACAAGACTCCTTTTGTAAATTTTTCGGGTCGTTTAGCCTTAATTGCTTTTCGCAATTGTTTTAGCAGATCTGCATAATACTCCCCATTAATTGTTCTGCCCTTTTGAAGGTAATCTATGAATATTATACCCTTGGCATCCCAGAACACTGATGCCATCACCTTCCCTGCAGAGTAGACGACCTTTGCCTTCTTTGGAGGGGTGAGCCAGGGTGCTTCCTTTGCATGGATTGTCTTTTGGTCTCTGACTCAAAGTAATGAACCCAACACTCATCCTGAGTGACAAAATGGTCTAGAAAACCATCTTGGTCTGCTTCAAAAATAGCCAAGTTGGCTTGTGACAGGTTCAACTTTTGGTCAGGCGTCAATAGCCGTGGCACCCATCTGGCGGAAACCTTCGACATTCCTAATTCACTGTGTAGAATGTTCTCTACTCGTTCACGGGAGATGCCAACAGTGTTAGCTAACTGATTCACAGTTAAACGCCTGTCATCCATCACGGCCCTGTGCACATGGCTGATGGATTCCTCAGTTGTTGCCGTTGTGGGTCGTCCACACCGGTCATCATCATCAAGACCGCCTTGCCCATCTTAAAATTTGCTGCCCACCTTTTCACGGTTGCATACGAAAGAGCATCATCCCCTTATGTAGCAACCATATCGGCATAAATGTCCTTAGGAGCTAAACCCTTTTTATGGAGGTACTTGGTGACACCACGATGCCAGATTTTGTCCATTTTCTCAAAAACGTGCTAGTATCAATTTTCAAAGTCTAGAATTTCTACATTACTGCAGGTAAACTTGAACTCATTTGAGTCAAATCAAGTAATAAAGGTTTGGATTTAATGAATACAAAATTTCATGGCTGTTGGTCAGGCCCAGATCTTTTCAGCCTTCCCTCGTATGTCAAATTCGCTGAGTCCACCATAAGATTCGGTAGAGTGCCTTTCGCAAGCTTTCTACTATCGGACGAAATGGTCATATACGCTATGCTTGTGTTACAGTTGAATTCTCACAATCGGGTGACTTGGTTTACCTTTTCGTTAATGGATTATTCTTAAGGCAGGTACAAACGATAGCTCCGCCTAGTCAATCTTATCTGCGACTACTATACCGATTACCCTCTTCCCTGTCTGAATCCATGTGTTAAGCAGTCAGTCAGTTTTATTCGCCAGAGTAGCCGCGCACGAAGACGGAAAGAGTATACAAAAGTGAGTCTCGTGAACAGACGTGGACTAAATACAGTGAAATTCCACTATTAAGACCACCTTAATTAAGACATTCTGTTTGAAAAAGTTGATGTCTGGGGATACAGTTATTAATTCTTTGTGTTTATTTTTAAAACAATGTCCTCTGGTCAGGGACCACCTTTGGGACTGTTCAAAAGTGTCTTTAAGACCACTTTTGAACAGTCCCAAAGGTGGTCTTAATATAGGAATTTTACTATAAATCCGATCAATGGTTCTGTCGATTGTTTCCAATATAGACCGTCTACTTAATTGCCTTATGTTTGTGCACCTGACATGAAATAGCGTGGGCAACGCAAGATTCCGGATACGCTTCCTGCAAATAATGCAGGCTCTTTTTCTGCTAAATTAGTGTTCTTTTCTTTAATGAGTCGCGTACTTTTATGTCAACAAGATTACAGACATGCCAGTAAAATGGGTTTTTACAGGCCTCCGTGGCCTAGTGGATACGTTCGCTGACTCTGAATCATTAGGTCTCATGTGGCTCAGGTCACATATGAGATGCCAAGTTTTGCAACGGAAGATCAGGTTTTTCTCCGGGTACGCTAGTTTTCGACCACCTCTGATTAACGATCGGCTCTATATGATTGAAATAATTTTGAGAGGGTCGTAAAACCAAAACCAATAAAAATGGGTTTATCTTCTCCCAGTAACTTGAGATGGTTTTGTTCGTAGTTCCTTGGCCTTTTTAGCCCGTCTCGGTAGCTCAGTCGGATGCGCGTCTGACTGGTGATCAGGAGGGCGCGGGTTCGATACCTGCCGGGGTCGGCAACATTCATTCGTGGAGATTGATTATGAAATCTTTTCTACGGTCATTCTCTCCCTTCTGTTGATTCAAGAAGGGCAGTTGTCAGTTTCTGGTACTGGTTAACCGCTTAGCCTGCCAAGGAAAAGTGTGGATAGGTAAACTGACCGGCTCAAAAATGACCTAAAATAGTGTTGACTGGGTCGTTAAACTCCAATACAAATAGACAAACGTGGCCTTTTTCAGCATCCTATGCTTTCAATTTTGGTGACTATGAATATATAGGACAGGACCCAGTTGTTTAAAACATTAATAGTTTGGCGAGCTCGTTAGTGTCAAAATGATAACTATTCTAGCGAGTGCAATATCTAATGCTCTGATATATTTGCTGGAATAATGTGAGTAGCTTTTGCAAATGCAAAAGCTACTCACATTTTTTCAGCAAATATACATGTATTAGCATATTAGCCTCATTAAGCGATCCAAATTTTAGCGATACGTTAACAAACGATGTCGTTAGTTTTGAACAACTGTCCCAGGCAGATAAAATTTGCTTATTAAGACAAAATGTGAGTATCTTTTTCATGTACCCACATTTTTACACGGCCCCCGCCCATAGAGGCTTGAAGATATATATGGGCTGCATGATGCTTCCACGCAGAGCTGAATCCGGCCCGCACACTAGTACTGGTAAACCGCTTAGAGGATCTTAGCCTGTCCAGGAACCGCGGTGCGAGGCGGACCGTCCATGCTAATAAACCCTATTGATTTTATTGGGCGACAGGGCTTGAGATGTCATTTCATCTCAATGTCGGGTAAAAGTCCCACAAAATTGGAAGCAACGTCTCCAAAATGACATATACAGTGTTGACGGGGACGTTAAACCTCATATCAATCAATCAATCAATCAAAACATTTTTACAGCAAAATGGTTGGGGTATTCAGTTTGAACTCGAGGTATCATGCCTCTTTTGAAATATACAGCACCCAGTCATACCTTCATCTGTTTGTTAGACACATGCTTGAGGCCATATCCTACATAACATTTCTTCCTTTCAGTGAATGATCCCATCTGAAACAATTCTTTATAAAAAATCTTCTATTGCTGTGAATTTTGCATCTTGGAATTCTATAAATTATTTTTTTTCTGAAATTAATCGGAATACAACGTTTTGAGAATGCAAAGAGTTGACTAGGTTCGGGTGACTTTGACCTTGTTTTCAAGGTTCCACTGGCTGTGAGACTGTCCAAACTACGGGTGTCCATATGCTCGTTTTCGCCACATCCATCCCTCCCCTACTCTCAAACATAACATGTCCTCATTTACCCAGGATGCACTGTTTGGTTTGTAGACTGCAAACTCGTAGAAATACCAGCATTTACTATCGGGTGTTTATTTCACGTACCATTTAGCGGGATGTTGGCATTGTCCCCAGAACGACTAGATAGACAGTTATTACAGAATGTTATTTTCGTAGTTAGGCGCCAGACAGTATTACATGATATGATCTTGGTCATATCTCAAATCGTGAAAAGTGTTGTTTGGCATGAGGTTTTATCATTGGCATTAAATACTCTTTGGTGACCTTTTCCCAATAGACCGCCCAGGCATTGCGTTCTGAACCCATTTATGCCTGGCTGGACCAGAAATGGACAAACCTGACATTTGATACCATTATTTGCTAGATAGCCAACCATGACTTCCGGAACATAACCCCGCACTTTTATTTCGGAATAAAAATCCTATCCGAAGACGGGCTCTATTCATAAATGAATGAGTTTACTCCGCAGAATAGACACCTGCTAATAAGGGAGGCACAGCTATTTCCAAAAACTGTCTGGTTTGAAGGTGCATCCGTTCCCCTTAAATCTGGCAAAGGCCATTTACAACATTTTTAAAAAAAACAATATGTAAAGGTTGCCTTGGAAACAAATGTCACTCTATACACAGAAGAATGGATTTTTCGGCATTACTGGAATTCTTCATCAGCCATGTAAACATAATTCCTGACAGAACAGAACAAACAAAAGAATCGGAGGGTTTTGGGTTCGTAATGCCTCTTTTATGGAGTCTTCTCTCTACTTAATAGTCTATGACCCAATTTTGGGACACAGTGATTTAATGCGTTAAATGTCCATGCATAACCTCTCACAAGTTTTTTATCCTTAGATAATCTGTAAAGCTGGGTTATGGGGTTATGCGAAGCTTGTACCTTGTATCGATTCAATGAGTATTTTTCTGCTACTGAAGGAAAGCTGCAGCCACTCGCAAGCTGTGGCAAAATATGTGCTCGTTACTGGTCAACGCCTTTTTACATGTACTCGTATGAGCCTGCCCGGGAAAAATGTCAATTTAAGTAAACAGACCTGTTCGACATGACATAAAAAGTGTTGACTGTACCAAACCAAACCATTCTGCTACGGATATTAAATAAAATCACTAATCTAAAGACCATTCGTGATCGAATGTAAAGTGCAAAATAGTTGACATTATGGAAAATTTAACATCCTTTACGGTCTTATCTAGCGTCAGTCTGTCTTCCAATAAAATGAATTAACTGGAAGATCATTTATGTGTCTGTAACTGGTGAAGGTTGTCCCCCACGTCGGGGCTTGGAAAAATATATCTGGCTGCATGGTGCTTCCACGCAGAGCTGAAACCGATTAAACGTGAATACTGGTAAACTTCTTAACCCAGGCAAAGTGTTGCGCGTCCGTGCATATAAATATGTTCTATAAAAGGGTTATCCTTTGGAAGCAAGGAATACACCACAGAAGTGAAAAATATGGAGTGTACATGTTTTCTGGGCCAGACTAGCTAGTTTCGGCCAATTAGGGATCATCAGTGACCCTCAGATATTTTCAAAATTCCACAATGGAATCAATGATCCCAAAGGACAAGAAAATATAATCTACCCTATATTCTACTATTACTACTGCTACTACTACTACTACTACTTATAATAATAATAATAATAATAATAATAATAATAATAATAATAATAATAAAAACATGTTGTTGGATTCGAAGTCACGGATACAATTTTAAATTTGTATCCTTGTGCTCTACCAACTCGGTTAATCTGCTGCATGGTATCAGAGCGTTACATCACGTATGAGATACTTTATGTTTTTCACGTATGAGATACTTTATGTTTTTGATTTGTTTTCGTAAATGACACGCAAAAGGTCGACATCTGTCGAGTGTGTTCGTCGGAAATAAAAATTGACAATGAAATTTAGTCATCAGTCCGAGGTTAATTTGAACAGACAATGCGGATGGTGAAAAACACGTCCATTACGCAAACACGTCTATACAAATACATTGCCACCTTTATCGCCGAAAAAAATGAAAATTTTATGATGAAAAAATGGTGATATTTTTCTTATTTCTGCTAAAATATATATTGTGAGTACTTGTTAGAACCGCCTCATCGAGGCGGTTTTGTTTGTTTGTTTTGGAGTTTTACGGCCCAGTCCACACTATTTAGGTCATTTTTGAGCCGGTCAGTTTACCTATCAACACTTTCCTGGGCAGGCCTATACGTAAGCGGTTAACCAGTACAGTGCACATTCTTTCGCCAGAAACTGACAACTGCCCTTCTTGAATCAGCGGAAGGGAGAGAATGACCGTAGAAAAGATTTCATGATCAATCTCCACGAAAGAATGTTGCCGACCCCGGCGGGAGTCGAACCCGCGTCCTCCTGATCACCAGTCAGACGCGCATCCGACTGAGCCACTGAGGCCGGCTCTCATCGAGGCGGTTCTAACGAGTACCCATAATCTATATTTTAGAGCAGAAATAAGAAAAATAAGGTTTACCCCCGTTTTACTATATAAAAGTGGGGTTCAAGGGGATCAAAATTATATAGGTGTGTTTTCGTGAGGAAAAGAATCCATTTTTCTTATAACCCCGTCGTTCTTCTACTAAACAAAGAGGTATGAAATCTTCCTTTCTTCGTAGTGTAGTCCTATGTAGTCATAGATTGTATGGAGGAATTTTAAAAATATTTTAGGGTCACTGATGAAGGCTAAATGGTCTAAACTAGCTAGTCTTGCTCAGAAAAAACTTAAAGGGGCAGTCTCTATAAGGCCATTTTGATGGCTTAAACCGATTTTCTTTAAACTTTGCATTCTTAAATTGATATGTACTGACTGTCTTATGGTGCAATACCAGATTGTTTGGTTCATTGGGTTTTGCTGTGTACACGATTTAAGTGGGTGGGATAATTCCACCCCATTAAACGTATAGATACAAAGATGCTATTTTTGCTATTCCAAGTTCATACTTCAAAATGGGGGTTGCAATAGGAAAAGTACACTTCTGGATGTAAAAGATCATGATAATATTATTATGTAATTCATACCAGAATAGAGTTTATTTTCACTTGTAAGATGTACCCCAATTTCAGTATGTTTTGTTCTCTGACTTTACGAAAAACCACAACACGTTCACATGTTTTCAAGATTTTTTAAAACTCTTTTGCTGTTATTATGTTGATATCAAAGTCATTGCAGGCATATGTCAGAAGTTATTTCAGGTTATTAATATGAGAGTTATCTCCCCACAAAATCTGATTTTGTCCATTTTTCAATATCAGCATGCATTTGTCATTTCATAGTACTCCGAACTCCATTTGGAAGTTAATAACACCTTTTGATGCAAACATTTGTTGATTTTTGTTCCTCAGTGGTCATCCTGCAGCTTATTTGGCGATTTTGCTAGTAGCTCTGACTCCATCTTTAAATAAATGGGTCCAAATATAATGCCAAGTACCTCCATCAGAAACTACTGGCGAAGAGTTATTTGAAAAGAAAATAAAGCTGTATATATCAAGAACCAGATCCTCTTCCAACGTAGAATAGTACACTCTTTGTGTAATGCATTTAGATCTATTTTGGTAACGAGCACAGATTGATTGCCAGACGTATGATAGCTCTCCCCAAATCTCCAAATAAGCTGCAAGATAAGGTTGAGAGAAGCGGTTGGGATGAAATAAAAGGTAGTATGGAAAAAGATTGATGACACAAGGCTTGACAATTTCCCAGAGTTTGCTGAGGATGAACTAAGGGACCTGACAATGGGAATATACCAACTTAATGGTTGATCAGTCGGGTGCGCGTCTGACTAGTGATCAGGAGGACGCGGGTTCGATACCTGCCAGGGTCGGCAACATTCTTTCATGGAGACAATACGGACATTATCTCTCTTTCGCTGATTCAAGAAGGGCAGTTGTCAGTTTCTGGCGAAAGAATTTGCACTGCACTGTATCGCTTACGTATAAAATAGAAGTGGAAGCAATGATCAAGAATCGATATATTTAACCCACAGCTCCCATCAGAGACACCAATGGGAAAGAAACACAAACATGAAACAACAGTCATCAATAGCGGAAAGCCAAAAGGACAGTTACTTTCCCACAAAATGGCCAATTGGCTATCCAAAATAACACAAACACCCAAAGACAAACCATAACAAAACTAAACCGCGAAAGAAGAACCGCCTTGTAATGATCAGCGGAAACGAATTCCACTGGGGGTGCTTAAATCGATTTTACGTGGCCACAATCCTCGCCCTTACTTTCGTCGCGATTAAGACAAATAATTTGTTCAGTCCGCATGAAGGCCTCCTAACTCATCAGTGCAACATCTCCGTGAACACAAAAATCAAACAACCACAGAGATGAAACAACGGTGATGACTCGACAGCAAGTAACCACCGAAATACTGGACTGCCCAGGAAAAGTGTGGATAGTTAAACTGACCGGCTCAAAATTGACCTAAATAGTGTTGACTTTGTCTTTAAACCCCAATACAAACAAACAAACCAACTTAAACAGGCCAAATCCTACACGAATAAACACTTTGACGAAAATGTATCAATTGTCTCATAAAGAAAATGACGGTGTTGTCAAAGCACAGATACGTTCTCGTTACACATCAAATTAAACATATAACCTGAATACACTTAAGGGCTGAACCCAATCACTGGATGGTATTGCAGGTGCAGAAGTGGTGCTCACACCATTGGGTGTTGTGTACACGTTGTTTTAGTGCTTTGATGTTTAGGATATTACCGTAACGAAACAGAAAACATTGAAGCAAAACCGAGCAAGGTGCATATTGATTATGTAAAATGAGCTGCTCTTGACACATGGAGTATGTCTAGCGATTCTGAAGAAGATGAATAATAACCAGCATAAAAACAGGATTGGGCATAAGGACTTTATGCATTTAGCACGAGTTTTATTTGTTTGTTTGATTTGTGGTTTAACGTCCCCGTCAACACTGTATATGTCATTTTGGAGACGTCGCTTCCGATTTTGTGGAACTTTTACCCGACATTGAGATGAAATGACATCTCAAACCCTGTCGCCCATTGAAACAAATAGGGTTTATAAACATCTGGATGGTCTGACTCGCACCGCTTTGCCTGGGCAGGTTTAGATCCTTTAAGCGGTTTACCAGTACTCGTGTGCGGTCGGTTTAAGCTCTGCGTGGAAGCATCGTGCAGCCCATCTATTTCTTCAAGACCCGATGGGCGGGGGCCGTTAGCACGAGTTTAATGAGGTTACAAAAACTCAGCAAACCCTACCAATTTGTTAATTTTCCAGATGCGAGGCACCCTGTTTTCAAAAATACATACAATATGACATCGTCGCATACAAAAAGTAACTCCAATGCCTACAAAAATCAAATCAACAAATATTTGCATCAAAAGGTGTTATTAACTTCCAAATGGAGTTTGGAGTACTATGGAATGACAAATGCATGCTGATATTGAAAAATGAACAAAATCAGATTTTGTGGGGAGATAACTCTGATACTAATGACCATAAAATAAATTCTGACATACGCCTGCAATGACTATTATATCAACATAATCGTAGCAAAAGAGTTCTAAAAAATCTTGAAAACTGTGAACGTGTTGTGTTTTTTTTTTTCGTAAAGTCATAGAACAAAAAATACTGAAATTCGGGTACATCTTACAAGTGAATATAAACTCTATTCTGGTATGAATTACATAACAATATTATCATGATCTTTAACATCCAGAAGAGTACTTTTCCTATTGCAACCACCATTTTGAAGTATGAACTTGGAATTTATGGCATCAGGGGACAGTTAATCGCAGCACTTTTTTGTCCGCGTCACACCAAGTTTTTGAATCAACAACTCCTGGAGAAAGCGATAACTTCTGTTTTGGTTTTAATTGCTCCACACATGCATGAAATCAAAACAGAATACCAAAGAAACACTTCTCTGTTTGCATAGGCTGACAGCAGCAGCATTTCACTTACCCCACCCACTAATTTTTACATACAAAAAAATCTTGACTCCACCTCACTTTGACAGATCCTGTGAATTTACTCCCAAAACACCAGTACTTGGAACCTGTTGAAATGTCATGTACACTCAGTCACATGCAAAGAAATAGACAGAAAAGTATACCATAACCAGTAAACTTTTTCAGGAATCCTCTTTGAAAAACAGCCACTTTTTAGTGCCAAAGCTACCTTCGTGAATTCAGATATGCCGCTGCACCTTGAACTTGCACAGCATCCAGACAGCCGGGGTTTTAGTTCCGTATTCCATTTCATAAAAGTACAGATACTCAGCAAATAAGCCCACATTGGCAAAAAATATCCACATATCACAATTTCTATGAGCAACCATGCCATTATTGACCCTCCTCCTATTGACCCTCCTGCCTATTTTGAAAAACGTCCACCCTCAAATGCGAAACTGTCCCCTGATGCCTAGAAAAAATAGCATCTTTGTATCTATACGTTTAATGGGATGAAATTACCCCACCCACTTAAATCGTGAATACATCAAAACCAGTGAACAAAACAATCTGGTATTGCACCATAAGACAGTCATTACATATCAGTTTAAGTATACAAAGTTTAAAGAAAATCGGTTTTAGCCTTATAGAGATTGATCCTTTATGGTACACGTCAACGAGTTCATGCGAGGTTTACAATCCGAGACATGCGAAACCTACAGAGATAGGGTCATAATACGAGGTGACATGTATCATAACTGGTTTGTAGTATGAGCCCCCTCGCCCACTTTCGCTGTGCAGAGATAAGCGAACACTTTTTCATCGCCATTCTATATTATCAGAGTGGATATATTGAGATTTACAATAAATTTCCTATATTAAGACCACCTTTGGCACTGTTCAAAAGTGGTTTTTAAGACCACTTTTGAACAGTCCCAAAGGTGGTCTCTGACCAGAGGACAATGTCTGCAGAAAACACAAGGAAAGAATAACTGAAACCTACTCATTAAGGGTTTTAAAGCAGGATTTGTCTTAAATTTAGGTGGTCTTAATAGCGGAATTTCACTTTATTCTTGTATTTATTTATTTATTTATTGAAACGTTTTCTAATGAAATCTCACTCATTTAGTCAACACGTTTTATTTTCAGTTTAAAGCGCGTTTTAATGAATTTAATTTTATTTATTTACTTATTTATTTATTTATTTATTTATTCATTTCCGACGCTTCAGTACGGGGAATGGCTACGCTTTCAGCGAATTCGACTCTTTTAAAAACTTTACGAAAACACGCCTATACAAGTACATTGTAACCCGAAAAATGAAAATTTTAAGATGAAAAGATGTGATATTTTTCTTATTTCTGTTCAAAATATAGATTGTTGGTACTCGTTAGAACGAGTACCCACAATCTATATTTAGAGCAGAAATAAGAAAAATAAGGTTTACCCCAATAACCCCCAGTTTTATATATAAAATGGATGTTCAAGGGGGTCAAAATTATATAGGCGTGTTTTCGTGATGATATTAGATCGAAATATACCTTGTTAATATACAGGTCTGCTCTCAAAGGAAAGGAGCATTTTTTTAGTGTAGTTGTTTCTGAGATGCATATTCTTCTCTCTCTGTTTTTAGGGTAGATCCCATTTTAGGGATGGCTTGCTGTTTGCAGTAACAAACATTGACTCCCATGCAAAACGAAAATAAGAAAAAAAGAAGAAAAACGGCAGAACATGTGTATCCATTCCCCTTAATAAAGTTATAAGGTAATTAATTAGGTCTTTGCTTGCACGTGAAAAGGTGTAATTTGCTAGGAAACACTGGAATGATTCGTCCGTTTTCACATTTTTGTGTCAATGGTGACATTGGTGCTAAGAGTACAGGTGAACTAATGTTTTAAATATTCCCATTTCCGTTTGAACTAATTGGCACCTTGGCCCGCTACGGCATTACGATAGCAGACCCGTGCGACATAGTGCACTGTTTCCCATATCCAAAATGGCTACTTGTCTGATGAAAATCTATGATATTTTTCTTATTTATACTTCAAACATAGGTTGTGCGTACTCGTTAGAACCGCCTCATTGAGGCGGTTCTAACGAGGACCCACAACCTA
This sequence comes from Lucinisca nassula, assembly GCA_963580285.1. Lineage (NCBI taxonomy): Eukaryota > Metazoa > Mollusca > Bivalvia > Lucinida > Lucinidae > Lucinisca > Lucinisca nassula. The sequence goes on from OY757015.1 coordinate 105,312,614, forward strand.
TGTATTGGAGCAGAAATACGAAAAATAATCTACACCCCCGTAAACCCTGGTTTTCTCTAAATAAAGTGGGGTTTAGGGGGTCTTTATTTCACGGACTTGGTCACGTGACGGTTTCAAATCTCTACACCGGCGTTTGATTTCCTACATGAAAATTATTATTTTCAGAATCACTTCAAAGAGAAAACAAGACCATACCACAACATTTCAATTTTCATTTCATAATTGAATTCCTTGCTTTTAAAGGATAACTTTTTATAGATCATATTTTTGTAACAAAAAGAAGAACCCCGCCAGGCGTACTCTGTTGATTAATCTAAATGATATGTACAATAAACCATATTTTCTACATATTCTGAATAATGGAACTTAAAACGGTTGTCATAGAAACAATCTTTGCCTGAAATGTATTTTTTTATTTCTAGAGGATCTGATTTCGTTTTATTATTGTTATTTTATGAATGAGGATGAATACAGTGGGATTTACAAAATGCCATGTGTACCAGCGAGTAGTCAGATCAGTCTGTGCACACAGATGTCGCTGTCCGCATGAGAAAAAAATCCAACCATAAACTGCCGGCTAGACACTTAACAAAATACATTTGTGTCGGCGCTGGTTGAATACGACATTTCGACATTTATATTTTTGTATCAGCCTTGCTTTTTAATGATAAAAATATGAGCTGGTCGAGTTAAAGTTTAAATCACTGACAGCACTTGTAGGTTGAATGTCTTTGTGTATAGGCTTGAAAATGATCCTGACCTGAAGTGTAAGAAGTTAGCTTAGAGTATGGAGTTTGGAATTCGATTTAATCCGTAGTAGTATAGTTAAGTAAAATATTGAGTGTGTGAACTTGGCTTGGGATTCGCAGCTTTAGTTGGCCATCCAAACCACGAAAAAATACTTCTGATGGCAAAATTGAGTAGAGTTTGGCATCCATGCTAATTGTGTTCTTTAGTGTGTTGCAAAAGTGATAGGGGTGGATGCCACTTCTGAAAATGCCCCTCAGCCTCCGAATTAGGTCAAAGGTCAAATGAGTGCAAAAATACAATAAAATTTGTACATACTGGTATTTGTACCCCCTCTCTATCTAAACAGACCAAATAATGTTAATTAAAACACCAGCAATGCACTTAGGACATATAACTTATACATTATATGTGAGAAAAGAAGTTAAATCATAAATATGGTCAGGGTCAAAGGTCATTTAAGTACAAATTTTCTTTAAATATGCATCAATATTTATTATATCTAGTATGTCAACAGAAAAAAGTCACATGAGTTCCGATTTCCTTATCTAGGAAGCATAATACCCAAGCATTCTACAAAAAGCATAATGACCATCCTTATCGGCCGTAGGTCAAAGGTCATTTAAGTACATATTTGGCAAAATATTTTTATTTTGCAAAATACGTTTATCTTTACATGTCATCCATTATTATAAGTAACATTCCAAATCGTCTGAGCGCTTCCTAAACGTCACAATGATATCTCAAGGATATAGTATATGATGAAGATATATCTAATAATAACATAACTGGGTCATCATCAAACGCCACGTGCAGCTGCCGTAAAACACTTATTTCTGGCGGTCATTTTATTTTGGCGCTATTTGCAGTCAAGGAAAACAAGCCAAAATAAAAATCCGCCAATAAATCTTAAAATAGTGCAAGAAAAGATATTCTACACATCACAATTATGATGTGTCAGTTGGTCATAGGCATCATCGGTGACAAAAGAAAACGTGTATTTACTTCTTTCGAAGTCGAAATAAAGAAAGACAATGTCCTAATCATAAGACATCTCAAATCAAATCAAATCAAATTTATTTCTCTCAGGTTATACAATATGATAACAACATGAGAAGCAAAAACGTTGTGCAAACATACTGTTTCATGGCGACACAGTAACATAAAGAGACTCGACAAAAGTCGAAAACAAAAACAAACCAGAGGACAACAACGGGTAAATCTGTTGTCATTACATGTAACCAACTTATTATTTCATCGTTTATTACTATTATTATTTATTTTATTTTGTTTATCTGACCATGCCCGTTCCTGACTTTGAACCAATCAGATTACTTACATAATTTATTCCTGCAAATTTAAAAAATAATTTCAAACAGTGTAGATCCTGATCAGACTCAGAAACCATCTGATCTCAAAATGGCTGAATGAAAACAAACACACCTTGAGAGTTATTGTCAAAATTGTGGATATAATTGGTAATTGATTGATGGCTTTAACTGTCAGCTTAATAGGATGGGCAAACCAATCAGATAAGAGCAAAGTGATACACCTCCAGACAGACATTTGGATTGTCAAGGTAGCACATTAGGTTAATCCTGCGGTGAATACAAAACTTTTAACTAACTACCACAGTTTCTGCATGAAGCTGTTGCTAATCAACTCCGATGATTTTTTTGTCATCCTACAGGGCTTTGGAGATTCGACCGATTTTTTTTTCTTTGGAAATCGAAAATCCGCCTAAATATAAATCCACGAAAAGGTCTACTCATAAAAAGCGTTAAAATTTTCGGCCGCTTAATTTAAGTGCTTAACAGTATTCAAAGTTTGTATTTTACAAGTAAGAGTCGTTCAGATCACTACAATATAAAGGGTAACAGCTCGCGTTTGCGCCAATATGATTTGAGTTTTTCACTTCAACATTGACAAGTCTATGCAATGCAAACCAAAAAGGGGTTTCTCCTATATCACTGATACGAGCTTTCTTCCGCATAATCTGAAATGATAGACCTAGTCATAAATAACAAGCCATTTTAACTTCATAGCTCAACTTCTAGATACATGTATTTTGATGATTTATTTAATAGTGACACTACCTATTTCGATGGATTGATCAGTCAAATTTACCCCCAGAACTTCAGTTAAATAAAACATTTTTTTTCTGATACCGAGGCCCCGTTTTTGGATTTACATCTGTCTATAGTTACACGTAGATGGGTTTGTTTCCTGCAAAATTTATGACAAACGCGATGATTTTGAATTTGAGATTGTATATTTTCCTTTGTTGGTCGGTGATGTTCCTCGTGTGGCATCCTATGGCGTTTAAATTTCGTAATTACTTCGATTTGCCAGAGTGTCTAGGCATGTAACTGTCTTCAATACTCGTAGTAAATTGTTAACTGCTAAACTTCTTAATCAGGGTTATCGGTATCATAAACTACGCAAAGCCTTTTCAAAATTTTATTGACGTCATTCTGTTTTAATTTCAATCTCGATGTTGGACTTAATCTCTTGTGCAACAAGGTCTATCCGAACACGAATTTTATGGTGACTTAGTGTGTAAATTCAAAAAAAAAATATAATTGCAATGACTTCAGAACCCAATTTCGTAAAACCATTCTTCGATATAAAAAAAGTTGTTCTTTTTAGGTTTAACGTCCCCGTCAACACTGTAGAGGTCATTTTGAGCGTTGCTTGAGGTGAAACAACACCACAAAATAGAAGTGGAGGCCATGATCAGGAATCGATACAATCAACCCACAGCTCCCATCAGAGACACTGATGGGAAAGAAACACAAACATGAAACAACATACCTAATGGAAACATCGATAGCGGAAAGCCAAAAGGACAGTAACTTTCCCACAAAATGGCCAATAGGCTATTGAAAACAAAATAATATAAGCGACACAAACACCCAAAGACAAACCATAACAAAACTAAACGGCGACAGAAGACCCGCCTTGGAACGGTTAGCGGAAACGAATTCCACTGGGGTCTTAAATCGATTTTATGTGGCCACAATCCTCGCCCTTACTTCCGTTTGATTTAGACAAATAATTTGTTCATTCGGCATGAAGGCCTCCTAACTCATCAGTGCAACATCTCCGTGAACACAAATAATCAAACAACCACAGAGATGACAAGCCTTGTCGCCCAATGAAATCAATAGGGTTTATAAGCATGGACGGTCCGACTCGCACCGTTTTGCCAGGGCAGGCTCAGATCCTCTAAGCCGTTTACCAGTATTCGTGTGCGGTCAGTTTCAGCTTTGGGTGGAAGCATCATGCAGCCCATCTGTGTCTTCAAGCCCCGATTGGGAACAACATAAATGTTATACGACAGACTACATGTATTTAACCCAATCACGGTTGGCAACTTTGCTTCCCCCTTTAATTGTACGTTGGTGAGTCAGGCCTCAGATTCTATGTTGCTTCCAATTTTGTGGGACTTTGCCCGACATTGAGATGAAATGGAGTCTCAAGCCCTGCCGCCCAATGAAACCAATGTTGGGTTTATATGCATGCACGGTCCGACTCGCAAACTTTGCCTTGGCAGGCCTCAGATTCTATGACGGTTCCAGCGTAAAGGCTTACTGACAATTAGAACGAATTTAATTTTATGTAATGTTGGTTGGTGCCTGATGCTCTGTCTCTGGTCGGGTCCATCAGAGTCTAACTGTTGGTTTTCTTTTGCTCCAGCATTTCAGTGGTAAGGTTTCTTGCTGTCCAGTCCTCACTGTTGTTTCATCTCTGTGGTTGTTTGTTTTTTGTGTTCTCGGAGATGTTGCACTGATGAGTTAGGAGGCCTTCATGCTGACGGAACAAATAATTTGTCTAAACCGCGATGGAAGTAAGGGTGAGGATTGTAGCTGCATAAAATCCATTTAACCCCCGCCAGTTGAATTCGTTCGACTGACCATTCCAAGGCATTTCTTCTGTTTTTCGTTTGTCTTTGAGTGCGTGTATTGCTTATATTATTTTGTTTTGGATAGCCAATTGGCCATTTTGTGGAAAAGTAACTGTCCTTTTGGCTTTCCGCTATTGATGTTTCAATTCGGGTCTAGTTATTCCATTTTTGAGTTTCTTTTCCTCTGGTGCCATTGATGGGAGCTGTGGATTAATTGTATTGATTCCTGATCATTGCATTCACTTCTATTTTATAAGAGAAGTAAAACACTGTCCAACAGCCATCTTTGATACCAACTTAAGGAATTCAAATCTGTCTTTGACAATCAAATACACATAACAAATGTATTTTTTTTATGATAAATACTTGTCATCAACACAGGCTTATGCTAAATATGACAAACTTTGATTAGCAAACATCCATTTTTTCACGAGTTTTGTTCTTGACTGACCCCTGACCTGTAAGACTGACATACTTTGAGGGTACATTTAAAATTATTTTCCATTGTTCACTGCACCTGAATAGTTTTATGGTGATTTTAGGCAAGCACTTTCCCCAAATATACGTTAAAAGAGAGTTATGCGTAGTTTTATGTTTATTTTGCACTCATTTGACATTTGACCTACTTCTGAGCCTCAGACGCAGTTTCAGACGTGGCACCCACACCTATGACTGTTGACACACATAAAGGATTACATTAAGCATGGGTGCTATACTCTACTCAATTGTCCCATCAAAAGTAAAAATATCAATCTTTTTTGCATCTGCTTAGTCACGCATAAAGTTTGTCAATTGGTTTTTCTATTGCCAATTATCCGAGATACGACATTTTAATTAAGGGGATAAGGTTAAAGATGGATATTTAATTGTCTTATACAAAGAAATGTGTTAAAATCGGTACTGCTCATAACAGAGTAATAGTTCAATGCTTGTAAAATCGTTTTATATCGCCTTTTCTATTTTAGCAATGGCTGTCTATGTTGTAAAAGATAAATCATGATAAAAACCGGCCTGGCGACCCGGTTCAGTCAGCTGGGGGTGGGGACTGACTAAAAGGACCTGTCAACTGACAGGATAACTCACCGGAAGTCGCGCTTTGACTTAGTTGTGCAAAGGCAATGTTTCAGACCCATGGCAGAAACATAGTTACATAGAAAGAATCCAGTGCTATATCAATATCGTGGATCATAAATGATTCAAGTCTGTACATAAGTATCCCTTTTTTACCCGTTTAACCCATATCCATGTCTCATGCAGATTTACTAATCAAATAAACGTAAAAAATGTATTTTTAATATTTTGATAATAAATACTGGTCATTAACACATCTTCATACTGAATATTACAAAATTTGATCAGAAAACATCCAGTTTCCACAAGTTTTTCACTTAAATGACCCCTGACCTGTAAGACTGACATACTTGGAGGGTATATTTAAAATAATTTTCCATTGTTCACTGCACCTGAATAGTTTTGTGGTGATTTTAAGCAAGCAATTTCCCCAAATATATGTTAAAAGAGAGTTATGCATAGTTTTATGTTTATTTTGCACTCATTTGACCTTTGACCTACTTCTGAGCCCCAGACGCATTTCCAGACGTGGCATCCACCCCTATGATTGTTGACACACATCAAGGATTACATTTAGCATGGGTGCCATACTCTACTCAATTTTGCCATCAAAAGTAAAAATATCAATCTTTTTTGGGATTGGATGGCCAACTACTTGGAATATCGATTTTGCATAACATTCACTAATATTTTACTATACTTTACTACTACGGAATAAATCGAATTCCAGACTCCATACTCCAGACTCCAGGCCAACTTCATACACTTTAAAATATTAGAGAATGTTAGGCAAAATCGATATTCCAAGCCGCGAATCCCAAGCCAAGTTCACACACTCCCTGAACTGGGACTTAAACTACATCGTTTAACCCTTTAATTCCAGTTGTTGTTGTTTTGTTGTTGATTTGAGGTTTAACGTCTCCGTCAACACTGTATAGGTCATTTTGGAGACGTTGTTTCCAATTTTGTGGGACTTTTACCCGACATTGAGATGAAATGACTTCTCAAGCCCTGTCGCCCAATTAAACTAACAGGGTTTATAAGCATGTACCTGGGCAGGCTCAGATCCTCTAAGCGCATTACCAGTACTCGTGTGCGGTCGGATTCAGCTCTGTGTGGAAGCATCATGCAGCCCATCTATTTCTGCAAGCTCCGATCTTTCCAGTACTGTATGCAAACAGGGTAGACCCTGATCAGGCGCCGCATCATGATCATGGTCTGCACTGTTTGTCAATGACACAGGAGACGAGCCAGTCCGGAATTTACGTTCTACACTCACAGGAAGAAGACTAGAGCTGCTATAGAGGGTTAGAGAAGCACATCAGAATGTATCACATCAAACTATAGCTCGGCTCCTGCCCATAGGGGCTTGGAGAAATAGATTGGTGCCTACACACAGAGCTGAAACCGACCGCACACGAGTACTGATCATACCGCTTAGAAGGTCTAAGACTGCCCACTCAAAGTGGTGCGAGTCAGACGGTCCATGCATATAGACGCTATTCGTTTCTTTGGGCGGGAGGACTTGAGATGCCATTTCATCTCAATGTTGGGTAAAAGGTATCACACCCGCGACCTCCTGATCACCATTCAGGGGTAAATTGTACAAAACTTAAGACGTTGTTCGTTAACGTATCGTTAACTTTGATAATTTAACATGACAAATATGCTAATATTTGTGCTAAAAAATGAGAGCAGCTTTTGCTTTTTACTAAAGCTGCTCTCGTATTTTTCAGTAAAAATACCACTATATTAGATATTGTACTTGCTAGAACAGTTAACAGTTTGACCACTAACAAGCTCGTTAAGCTAACAATGCTTTCAACAAGTGGGCACAGATGCGCATCCGACTTTTGACTCAGTGGCTGCTCATTTTGGTACGATTCTTCGCTGAGCGCACGTGACCGTAGATACATTTTGATTTTTTTAACGTCCCCATAAACACTATTTAAGTTATTCTGGAGACGTGCTTCCAATTTTGTGTGACTTTTACCCGACATTGAGATGAATGGCATCCCTGCCACCCAATAAGGGCGTCCGTGGCCTAGTGAATAAGAGCGCTGACTCTTCATCATTAAGTCTCTCACCGCTTTTGGTTCGAGCCTGGCTCGGGTCACATTTTAGGCGCCCAATTCTGCAACGAAGGTAAGGTGGTTTTTCTACGGATATTCCGGTTTTCGCCCGCCTCTGATTAACGATCGGCTCGATATGAGTGAAATAATCTTGAAAGGACCATAAAACCAAAAACAAAAAAAACATATGGGCCCCGTCAAGCGATTTTGGTAATATCGCCTATGCGAGCACCGAAGGTTCAGGCGAGCCTGCGCATCCACGCAGTCTCGCCAGAACCTTCGCTGCTCGCTCATACAAGCAGTGAATCAAGAGGAACCTTCAGACAGAAAGCCATATCCCTGGCCCCTCTGAATGGCTGGGCATGCGCAGTTAAAATTTGTCATGGCGGAATGCTCGAAGACACAAATTCGCTTGGCGGGGCTCACATGCGAAAAAGGTTTGTCTGCTTCATGAATGACGTCGCAGAATGCCAAAGCACTGCATCATTTTTCGTTTAGTTTGGTTTGACTTGAGGATTTGCGTCCCCGTCAACACTAGTTAGGTCATTTTGGAGACGTTGCTTCGGATTTTGTGGGACTTTTACCCGACATTGACATGGACTGACATCTCAAACCCTGCCGCCCAATGAACCCAATATGGTTCATGTGCATTGTGCGTTCTGACTCACACCACTTTGCCTGGGCAGGCTTAGATCTTCTAAGCGGTTTAATAGTACTCATGTGCGGCCAGTTTCAGCTCTGCGTTGAAGCACCGTGCAGCCAAATCTATTTCTGCAAGCCCCGATGCGCGGGGGCAGGCATTATTTTGTTATGATTGGTAATCATACCAGGGAACTTTGATAACTGGCACACGGGTGTCGCGTTTACCATGGTATGTTCGAACTCCTTTTGAGTTACAATGCTCATATCACAAATTGCAATCCAGAGTGATATGAAATGCGAGCTTTCATCGTGTTTCGGAGAATACTAAGTCTTAGCAGTGAAATCAATCCATATCTAAAACAAATAAAAGTCATCACCTTGAAAATACGTATATATGAAATGACCATGTTATTTCCACAGTAGCAGTAAATTTCGATAGGTTTCAAGACATCCAACTGAAATTTCAGAAAATACAAATCTCCAGTTACATAAATAAATAAATAAGAGAAAGCCAAAACACTGACAGCCCCCCGTCGCTGAATGTAGACTGAACTTGGACTGGCTCCAAAAATCATTTGCAGAATGGCCGGAGAGAAGGATGAAACATATTAAGCTAGCTTGATAGTCGGAGAGCAGGATGAAGCATATTAAGTTAGCTTGATAGTCGGAGAGCAGGATGAAACATATTTTGTTAGCTTGATAGTCGGAGAGCAGGAAGAAACATATTATGTGAGCGTGATAATCGGAGAGCAGGAAGAAGCATACTATTTTAGCTTGATAGTCGGAGTGCAGGAAGAAACATATTATGTGAGCTTGATAGTCGGAGGGCAAGATGGAACATATTATGTTAGCTTAATAGTCGGAGAGCAGGATGAAACATATTATGTTAGCTTAATAGTCGGAGAGCAGGATGAAAATACATGTACTATGTCAGCGTGATAGTCGGAAAGCAGGATGAAACATATTATGTTTGCTTAATAGTCGGAGAGAAGGATGAAACATACTATGTTAGCTTGATAGTCGGAGAGCAGCCTCGGATGAAACATATTATGTTAGCTTGATAGTCGGAGGGCAGGTAGAAAGATATTAGGTTATCTTGATACTCGTAGAGCAGGATGAAACATATTATGTAAGCTTGATAGTCTTAGAGCAGGATGAAACATATTATGTTAGCTTGATAGTCGGAGAGCAGGATGAAACATATTTTGTTAGCTTGATAGTCGGAGAGCAGGATGAAACATTTTATGTTAGCCTGATAGTCGGAGAGCAGAATGTAACATATTAAGTTATCTTGATAGTCGTAGAGCAGGATGAACATATTATGTGAGCTTGATAGTCGGAGGGAAGGATGAAACATATTAAGCCATCTTGATAGTCGGAGAGCAGGATGAAACATATTATGTTATCTTGATAGTCGGAGAGCAGGATGAAACATATTATGTTATCTTGATAGTCGTAGAGCAGGAAGAAACATATTAAGTTATCTTGATAGTCTGAAGGACAGGATGAAACATATTATGTTAGCTTGATAGCCGGAAAGCAGGATGAAACATATTACGTTAGCTTGATGGAGAGCAGGATGAAACAGATCATGTTAGCTTGATAGTCGGACAGCAGGATGAAATATATTATGTTAGCATGATAGTCGGAGAGCAGGATGAAACATATTATGCTAGCTTAATAGTCGGACAGCAGGATGAAACATATTATGTTAGCTTGATAGTCGGAGAGCAGGGTGAAACATATTAAGTTAGCTTGACATTTTTGTACAAAAATCGTGACTTAAGTACGTTTTGAATGTTATATGATAAAAAGAATCTTGCATTCGTGCGCATGTATTATTTAATTTATTAAACGAGCTGAGGAAAAGGGATAAAATGCTCGGCGAAGCCTCGCATTTTATCCATTTTCCTCAACTCGTTAAATAAATTCAGCCGAACATTTTATCCCTTTTTTCTCAACGAGTTTAATAAATTCAATAATACATAAACACTCATGTAAGATCTTCTATAGATGCAGCACAGCGAAGACTCGTTGAAGAAAAGGGATAAAATGCTCGGCAAAGCCTCGCATTTTATCCCTTTTCCTCAACTCGTTTAATAATTTCAATAATACATGAACACTCATGTAAGATCCTTTGTATTTGAGTGACCTCGGACGAATGTCAATAAGTAATGATGACCTTCGGTACTCATGCAGTTTCATTAATTTGTTTAGCTAATTGCATATACCATCTACGTTCAAAGACAATAACAGGTTATGAAAAATTATTAATTTCACAAAAGCGCAAGCCACCAAATTTCACTTTGGTGTAAAATAGGTCAAAGTCAACCTAGACTCATCATTTTAACAAATAGCAACAACGATACAGTCACAGTATCACGGCAATTGACGCGCGTTGGTTCAAGAGAAAAATATTTTGAAGACTTTTACCTTAAATGGTAATGGCGTTTGATCAGGGTATGGACTATTTGCATAAAATAAGGAAATTCAAGGGTCAAACGAAACAGCCTAATTCTCCGTTCAGGGCTACAGCCAAGAGACCCGCCAAAGCTGTGAGTGCCTGGTCCCGTTTCAATTTGTGTAGCCAGATTTCGATGGAACTGCTTTATGTCATATGTCACAAAACATAATCATGACAAGGATATACCCGAAGAGTTAAATAGCAGACCAGGTTATCAATGCAGTCTTGTTATAGTTGCGGTTTGGACCAGCAGGTGCATACGCACTCTAATCACGGTCAACACAGCAACACGGATTCAAGATATTAATGCAACAATAAACAAAAGCGCTTACCAGTAGGTGCATACGCATTCTCATCAGGACTAGCTCTGCAATAAGGGTCATGCAGTGTCGCCAGGACTAAATTTGTTTGAAGAAAAATGGATTGCGTGGTTGTTTCAAGTTCAACGGAAGCGTTTCTATAAATGTGTTGCGTCTTTTGAAATAGCTGCCAATTATAATCAGATAATGGTCTTGACAGCCTTTTAATTAGAATCAGGTGCAAAGGCGGATAACACGATAATGACATTTTCATGACCGAGGGACAATGGAACTGCACAAGGAAGTTTTAACCCTTTCAACCTTATAGATCAATATGATACCTATGTGAAACTGTGACATTCCTTGGCATTACGAAAACACGCCTATACAAATACATTGTAACCCGCTTTAACACCACCAGCACTGTCAATGCTTTGATTCGTTTGCTTTTTGGGTCGATTGTCAATCCCCATCCCCCACCCTTAATTACTCAGCACAGAAGCTCTTCAGTGTCCACGTGATTATTACTGATTTGTAGGTATTCCAGGTAAGGGTAAATTATAAAAATAGCCGCCCTATTCTTATCGCTGTGAGGTTAGTGTGTTTCGTAAAAGGGTTATCTATAAAATCTGGACTGGAACCATGGGTTGTGTTTGGCAAACAGCGAAGACCGTATCGGACGCCAGGAAACACGGCCTCTGGTCAGAGTCTACGCTGTTTGTCCAATGTGTGGGGTTTTAAGGGTGTTGGGTTGGAGTTGGCAAACAGTTAAGACCCAGATCAGACGCCACAGAACGCAGCGTCTGGCGAGGGTTTACACTGTTTGATTACAGTATAGGAATTAAAGGTGTAAAAAAAGCAGTCTAAGTCCCCATTCAGGATGATTTTTTCATATGTACCAGTGACAATCGACCCACCAGTACTGCCAGTGCTTTGATACAGATAGCTTCTTATTGTCGCGGCATTGCACGACCCGCAGAAAAAGCGACCGACTGAAGTCGGTTGATTTCTAAGAGTGCCCTAAACTCACCGTGTCATTCTGTCATTCGGTCATTCTGTCATTCTGTCAGTCTGTCAGTCTGTCTGTCCGTCCGTAACCCGTTTGTGAAAATTGGTGATAGTGACTTAACCGCTTGGAATATTTAAACAATTTTTGGCATACTGATAGATATCAATGAGATCTAACCAATGAACTTGCGAAATATTACATTTCATTGAGTATAGCCTCGCCGAGGCGAAAAATGTGAAAATTTTCGAACTGCTTCTCCTCGGAAACCGTTGGGCCGATTGAAGTCAAATTTCACATGGAGCCTCTATGGGATGGGGGAAACCAAAATTTGCTCATGGGGTCCAGGTCACATGACCAAAATGGCCGCCAAGCCATATATGGTAAAAAACCCTTCAAAAATAGTCTTCTCCAGAACCACTGGGCAGATTTCCACGAAACTTGATAAATAGCATCTGGGACGTAGGCCCATCATAAATTGCTAAAATGGTGACCCTGGGTTGACCTTGACCTTCTTTGTGCCTCGGTCAAACTTTGACACATATGCTTTTGTTGAAATATTTAAACAATTTTTGGCATACTGATAGATATCAATGAGATCTAACCAATGAACTTGCGAAATATTACATTCCATTTAGTATAGCCTCGCCGAGGCGAAAAATGTGAAAATTTTCGAACTGCTTCTCCTCGGAAACCGTTGGGCCGATTGAAGTCAAATTTAATATTGAGCCTCTATGGGATGGGGGAAACCAAAATTTGCTCATGGGGTCCAGGTCACATGACCAAAATGGCCGCCAAGCCATATATGGTAAAAACCCTTCAAAAATAGTCTTCTCCAGAACCACTGGTCAGATTTCCACGAAACTTGATAAATAGCAGCTGGGACGTAGGCCCATCATAAATTGCTAAAATGGTGACCCTGGGTTGACCTTGACCTTCTTTGTGCCTAGGTCAAACTTTGACACATATGCTTTTGTATTGGAAAAGTGAGAATGCATTTTATCCTGCAAACGATTCAGAATACAGTACTAAAGTATAAGATATATTTTTGCTCCTTACGATAAGGCGCATTTATTGGGGGAACCGTTTTATGTCCAGGTCACATGACCAAAATGGCCGCCATACCCATATATGGTAACACTCATAATGCTAAAAGCATCCGGCGGGTCGTGCACTTCAGCTGAAGCACTGGTTATTATTATTATTGACAAGGAAGTTCTAGTCCATGGTTACGGGTTTATTGATGCTGATTAATCAGGTTTTAGCAATACTTTCCCGGTGCAATCAGATTAAGAAAGGGGAGTCTCCCTTTCATTAAAACAAAATATGTCTTCTTAATGTTTTATTTCATTTTGTTTATTTTTATTTATTTATTTTTTATTTTGTTATCATCTTTTTGCAGTTGTTGTTGCTTATAAAATCATGTACAAAAACATCTCTTAGAGAGCAGTCAACGCTAGTTTGGGCACAGCTCAAAATTCAGGTTTGTTTGACATTCACGGCATATCAAGTGAAAAATTCGTGAAAAAAAGGGAAAATATTCCAAATCTAAGTGTTTTTTTTCTTGTCGCATACTTGGGGATGGGCCAAGCATCTCTAAATGTCCGCCATTACATACGTTCACAAGAGCGTGTAATGAATACCCCTTGCACACTTCACTTTAAATAGACCAAAGCGGGTTTGGGGCGATTGTAAGCTTAATGCAGATGGCCTTATCACCACCAAGACACTTGGCAAGAGACATACGAATGTGAGAAAATATTGCTCCATATTCAAAACAGTTTTAAAAGTTCTTCATGTCTAAAAATGAAATTGCTGATGGAGCTGAATTTTGTCAATTTGTTTCTTGAAAGCACCTGTCTCTTCCTGTTTACTTTTCAATAATTAAAAATTTTATACACCATGTACAATTTTTATGAATGAAAACATCGAAGATTAATTCGCCATGGCATCTTTTTATAGCCCAGTACAGATAAACGCAATTTGTATGGGGAACCCCCAAACGGGCTTTGTCAAACAGTGCAGACCCAGATAAATCGCTGCAGATCGCAGATCCATCGCCTCACTGTTTGCAAAAAGTTAAGCCATTTTCCATTTTTTTTTTTTTTTTTTTTTTTTTTGCTTTTTCGGGGAAGCGCAGTCGCCTCAGAGTTACAAATTAACTAGGGGAGGCCAATCAAAAAATATTGATGACGTTGCGGTTGAGGGTAAAACGGTAACGGGACGTTTCTTCGTGGAGACGTTTCTCCCCCAAATCGTCACAAAACCGGGACGATTCATGTCCCCATCCCGCACTTATTGTTTTTAGGTGTTCCAAGTGGGGATAGGAAACGGAGAATGACATGACAACCATTTTTTTGAAACGTTGTTAATTAGATACACTTTTACATAGCTATAGATCGATGACTGTTTACTGAACACTACGTCACACGGACCATTCCATCGGAAACCGTTATGTAGGGGTTACCAACTTTTCCCTCGCTTAATTAACAAAATCTTTGCTATATATTATTCTGATATGACAACGTTGAAGGTATACGATATGGCGGTATTGGTTAGATACATAAACTTTAACGAACTAGTTATCAAAAGGTCTTAGGTTCGAATCTCAAACTTTGAATAACATTTTTGTTTTTCGTTCTTTTTTCCTTTAATATACAGTTTTATGCAGCCTGTGCCAAGAAATGTTCAAGCCTGAGCTTTTGGAACTTTGCAGACGAAATAAACCAGCTCCTCCTTATCGAGCTGACTAGCGTTTGAAGAGACACGGGCACACAGTTCTGCGGCTTTCACCATACCACCCTGGTCTGAATGCAAAATATGATATGGGGGAAATTTGAAAGGTTATATTGGCCAAAGAAATTTTCAGCTTCACATGACATATCTCAAGGCTATGATCGAAGAAGGCATTGGAAGCATTCTTGGAAAAGAATGGTCTGCTTGCTTAACACATGTCGAAAAGGCTGAACAGGACTATTTTTTTTTTTTTGATCGGAGGTGTACATCGTCCCCGTCAGCACGGTATTGGTAATTTTTGAGACGCTGCATCCAATTTTGCCGGACTTTTACCCGTCATTGAGATGAAATGACATCTCAAACCCTGTCGCCCAATGAAACCAATAGGGTTTATAGGCATGGACGGGCCGACTCGCACCGCTTTGCCTGGGCAGGCTTAGATCCTCTAAGCGGTTTACCAGTACTCGTGTGTGGGTCGGTTCAGCTCTGCGTTGAAGGATCGTGTAGCCCATCCATTTCTTCCAGCCCAAATGGGCGGGGGCCTGAACAGGACTATTGTAAAAGTGACATCGCTGTTGAGGCTGAAATGGAATCTGACAGTGACATTAGAGATGATAGCGATGAAGGTACAGAGACTGCTTCTGAGGGTGATGAATCTACAGACCATCACGAAAACATGCATAGCCATACTGTAAATTTTACCGCCGTAAAAATGTAAAATTTATGATGAAAAATTGCAATATTTTCCTTATTTATGCTCTAAAATATAGACTGTGGGTACCCGTTGAACCGGTTTTAATGTGTACCCAGAATCTATATTTTGAGCAGAAATAAGAAAATAAGGTTTACCCCTGCAAACCCAAGTTTTATTATATAAAAGTTGAGTTCAAGCGGATAAAAATTATACAGGCGCGTTTTCGTTATGACTGCCGAAGAATCAGAACTGTTTTTGTTATGCAATTTCGAAATATGAGATTCTAAAATTAAGAAATTCAAGTAAATGTGAATCGCTGAAGTTTGGAAAAAATGAATTACATACTAAAATTTAAAGAAAAAGAAAAAAAAAGGGGGGGGGGATCTTAGAATGAACAAAAAACAACAACAACAAATATATACAATAGAAACAATCATAACTATACGTAGAGCTGTAGCAAGGCTCAAAATATATGTGATAATTTTTTATTTTTACTAATACAGAAAAAAGAGAAAAAGAAAAGTTTTAAAATAACTACACGGTACGAGTGTCTCTTCCGCCCCTTGCCCTCACCACACCGCGGACTTCAATAATTCTGATCTGTAACTGGAACCACTGGGCTATATGTTATTCACGTGCATTTGAGCGTACAGTAAACTTACATTCAAAACGATGCCTACCATCAGATTATTTCATAAGGTATTTGTTTTTAACTTTTCAGTTCTTCTCGAGAATTTTTGTCATATTTTAATTTTCTATCTTTTATAATTCAAACAATGTATTCTATCGTTGCGCATGAGAATGAGTTTCAGCTTTTATCTAAGAAGTTTGCATACACTGATGACACTGTCCTCCCTAGATAAGGGTATCAGATGGGCCGGTCCGTGTGACGTAATGTCCAGTAAACATTCATCGACTATATATAGTCTTTCCAAACGCAGTGAGGCGTGACTGCACTTTTTAATTTTGGACTAGTCCGTGTTTTAGGTAAGTCGCCTTCAGTTGGGATTTACATTGTCAGATATAGTTTTACTGAGATTCGTACTGCATCATACTAGCCACTTGCAAACGACTTCTACATAATGGTATTATAAAAAAAACCTTATTTATAATTTTAAAATCCTGTGAAAAAAAGAAATCCGAATCCAGCTTCCCCTAAAACATGGAATAGTCTTGCCACGCTTGAACGTTGAACTCTCAGAGGTCGTTGATAAACTATACCGATTGTTTTGTTTGTAAATCCGCACATCTTGTAAACATAAAGATATCAACGGACTATTTAGGCTGAAATACTTCCAAGAAAGGGTAAAGAACTATAAACATTTTCAAGTCGAAAATAAGAAAACGAAAACAATGAAAACAATTTTGGCGACCATACAATCCCTTAATATCTCTTAATACTGTAGTCAATATTTTCTGCAAAGGGTTATGCTTTGGAAACAAGAAAAACAATAAAGAAATGAAAACCATCGAATGTACAAATGTTCTAGCCAGATTAGCTAGTTTCGACAAATTAGGCCTCATTAGTATACAAGCCCTATTTAACCAAATAAACTCTTTAAGCCTGATTTAAACATTCAACCAGATGCAAAATTTGCCTACACAATCCAAAGATCACTAACAATCGCCCAATCAGTACTCTCAGTGCTTTGATGTGTATATTGTTGCTGAAAACATACATTGAATCGCATCTTCGCATATTTGCGGTATAAATGCAAATTTTCGCTAGAAAATGTACCTTTGAAGAATTTCTGTGTGCCATCCAAATGAATACACTAACACGCCCTTGTGACACTAATACAGCCTTGGGACGTAATGCATTCTATCATCCATGGCTCCGAGGCTGACATTTTTTTCTGATGATAATGTGTACTTTTTGAGGGGTCGATTGTTTATCAGTCGTCCCATCCTGCTACTGCCCACGTGACTGTCGCTGATCATGAACAAAATCCAGGAACTGGTTATCTTCTCCCTGTGAAGTAAGAGCGCTGTGTAGACTGGTCTCGTGTACGAGGCCATTTGCGAAGTGTAAACCCTGACTGTTTTCTTAAAGTAAAGAAATTTAAGGATTAAACGAGAAAGGCCAAGGCCTATTCAGGACCATTTTCCCAGCCCACACTTAGAGACCATCACGAAACCACGCCTATATAATTTTGACCCCCTTGAACCCCACTTTTATATAGTAAAACTGGGGTTTCCTGGGGTATACCTTACTTTTCTTATTTCTGCTTTAAAATATAGATTGTGGGCACTCGTTAGAACCGCCTCATCGAGGCGGTTCTAACGAGTATCCACAATCTATATTTTGAGCAGAAATAAGAAAAATATCACAATTTTTCCATCATAAAATTTTCGTGTTTTTTTTTCGGAGATAAAGGTGGCAATGTATTTGTATAGGCGTGTTTGCGTAATGCAGTCGACCTACCAGTTATCTCGATGCTCTGATTTTCTTATTTCAGCTCCATAAGAGATAATAGATGAGCCCCGCCATGCGAATTTGTGTCTTCGAGCATTCCGTCATGACAAATTTTAACTGCGCATGCCCAGCCATTCAGAGGGGCCAGGGATATGGCTTTCTGTCTGAAGGTTCATCTTGATTCACTGCTTGTATGAGCGAGCAGCGAAGATTCTGGCGAGACTGCGCGGATGCGCAGGCTCGCCTGAACCTTCGCTGCTCGCATAGGCGATAAGTACCAAAATCGCTTGACGGGGCCCATTTGTACCCCCCCCCACCACACACACACACACAAACACACACACAATTTATGATTTTGGAGCAAAATAAGAAAATGATAAAGACCTCTGTAAATATGTTGAAAATGCAACTGAAAGATAAATTATGGCAATGTCGTAAAGTGATGCGACCAGCAGAGCTTAAGAGTTGCCTGTGCAGAAATTGCAAGTCGCGTTGGAATCCTACTCATCCACGAAACGAAAGTTGGAGACGCTTTTCTGGCGGCATGGGTGCAATTGTCGCAGGATGTACATTTCTCAATGCCTCCGCTTAAATACATGCCGAGTCTGTTGACAACCGTCTTTACCGTATGTACTCGGACAAACAGTCCTGAGTAAACGTTCTAGATCCAGTATGACGGCACAGAACGCGGCGTCTCATCAGGGTCTACATTGTTTGCCACTCATCCCGCTATTCTTAGACACAACACCGGGTAGTAAATCGTACTTATTCAAATTTTAGAACGAAGTATGGTAATGAGCTGAGGTGGTAATACGGTAGTCAGAATAACTACAAACAATGTATGTTCTGAGTGAAAATCTGCTGATTGTGTATATGTCTAGACTGATTAATCTATCTGAACTTAAAGATAACATTAAGTAAGCAGATGCTACGCCCAACTAACGTCAACTGTCTATGCTCTATAAAAAGAGTATTCCTTTGGAAACAAGGACCTCAACAATGAAGTGTACACGTTTTTAGCTCACCGTCCGTCGTCGTCGTCCGTCCGTCCGTATGTCTGCCCGTTCACAATTTCTTTAAACGACATCTCCTCCTAAACCTTGGAACAGATTCTGACCAAACTTGCCAGAAATGATCTTTTGGTGGTCCTCTCTAAAAGTTGTTCAAAGAATTCCATTCCATGCAGAACTCTAGTTGCCATGGCAACGAACGGGGAAATAAGAAAACAAAAAAACCTTTAAAAATCTTCTTGTCTGAAACAAGAAGGACCAGGTCTTTGATATTTGGTATGAAGCTTCATCTAGTGGACCTTTGTCAAGATTGTTCAAATTATAGCTCTGGGGCCAAAAATGCCCCCGCGCCGGGGCCCACTGGTTTTACGTGGGATAACCTTAAAAATCTTCTTGTCTGAAACCAGAAGGCTCAGGTCTTTGATACTTGGTATGAAGCTTTGCCTAGTAGATTTCTACCAAGATTGTTCAAATTATAGCCCTGGGGCCAGAAATGACACTGCCCAGGACCCCACATGTATTACATAGGCTTGTATAGGGAAAACCTTTAAAAATCTTCTTGTCTGGAACCAGAAGGCCCAGATCTTTTATATTTGGTTTGAATCTTCATCTAGTGGACCTCTACCAAGATTGTTCAAATTATAGACCTGGGGCCAAAAATGGCCCCGCCCAAGGGCCTACTTCTTTTACATAGACTCATAAGGGAAAAACCTTTAAAATCCTCTTGTCTGAAACCAGAAGGCCCAGGTCTTTGATATTTTGTATGTAGCGTCATTTTGTGATCCTCTACCAAGATTGTTCAAATTATAGCCCTGGGGCCAAAACTGGCCCCACTCCTGGGCCCACTTGTTTTACATGACTTGTACCGTCATTTCAGACGTACAGGTCATTCCATAAAAGATATTTCTATACAGCCAGTGGAAAAAAAATTATTATGATGTAAATTCTACAGCTAGGTTGAAAAAATTATTAAACGGCATGAAACTAAATTAAAATGGATTAAATTATTACAGACACCTTTTCCATTGGGCTTTAATGACAACATTTATCATGAGGGTAATATATCTAAAATGCCCGACTTTGATATTATCTCGCTTCTGGACTGTCGAAAGCGTAAAACTAGATCGCACGGCACCAGAAAAAATGATAATTATAAACGTAAATTACGTGCTTATAAAAGAAACAAAACCAGACTGAAGTAACTGTCCATAATATTATTGAATCATGGACGCCACTCAATGCTTGCTTTTCTATGTTCATCACCCATTTCTGTATTACGGATTCTGGATACCGAGGCGAATAAATTCTAAGAAAGTTCTAATCAGTTATACGACAAGGTTATACTCAGCATGCACTTCGTCCTTTCATCAATTCTGAGATTAATCACAAACGTCATTACATCAAAATATCCTTCATTAATAAGGATTTGGATTTTATAGATTTACCTAGTATCTTCGGGGACAGTTCGGTTATTTCATCCATTCCTGCTTATTTTAAAAATACTGAAACACCCATAATTTTCCATAAATACAATAAACCTGTTAGATCTATCATTTATAATTTCAATAAACTTGTTTCTGATCTTGATATTGACACTAACACTCCTGAAACATGTGATTGTAAAAATTCAGTGTATTGGTATCCTGCTGCTGGTCATAATATTACTGGCAATTTAAAAATTATTCCTGATTCTAGGATACGTAATATAATTTCTAAAGGACCGAAATATCGATTTCCTTCTAAAATTGATTTCATTTATATGAATGAATTTGGTAATCGATGGTGTAAACGAGAGTATGTTGAGCATAAAGCTCTAAAAGAATAGAAACTTAGCTTTCTGAAATTAGTGAACAAACGCATTTCTTTTTATTCGCAAAATACGAACTTATTACCTCCTAAACCTAAGACGTCTTTACGTCACCTCTAACTAGGTATTCAAGAATTTCATAGAAAGTTTGTTTTGGCTCCAGCTGATAAGGCCGCTAACAATGTGGTCGTTGTTTGACGGCTTCACTATATTAACACTCTTCAGCAAGAACTTGGTGGAACTAAGGCCTATGAACTTCAACCTTTAGCTGTAAAGAGGGCTTTAGTTGATGACAACATTTTGTCATTCAGCCACCAAGTTTGCTGTCTGTGTTACAGAAGGCCAAGACAAGCTTTCTACGTTATATTGGTTACCTAAACTTCTTAAAAGACCATACAACGCACGGTTTATTACAAATTCCAGCTTTTGTACCACCACAAAACTCTCCAAATTATTAACTTCATGTTTTACTGCCATCAAAAACATGTGATAAAATATTGTGACAAAGTCTTCGAATGATCAGGTAGAAATCTGTTTTGTGGCTGATCTGTTTATATTTTGTTATGAGACTTCATGATGTCCCTTTTTGCTGAAAACCAACCTGAAATCATTGAAGCTTTTAGCTCCACTTCTAGATATTTGGATGATTAGTTAAATATTGATAATACCTATTTCGATGCTTTGATCAGTCAAATTTACACCCCCCTAGAACTTCAGTTAAATAAAGCAAATTCTTCTTATACCGAGGCCCCGTTTTTGGATTTACATCAATTTATTGTAGATGGGTTTGTTTCTTGTAAAATTTATGATAAACGCGATGATTTTGATTTTGGGATTGTAAATTTTTGTAAATTTTTCTTTTTTGGATGGCGATGTTTTTCGTGTGCCATCCTATGGCGTTTATATTTCGCAATTAATTCGATATGCTAGAGTGTGAAGTCATGTATCTGACTTCACCACTCGTAGTAAATTGTTAACGGCTAAACTTCTTAATCAGGGCTATCGGTACCATAAACTAGGCTAAGCATTTTCAAAATTTTATAGACGTCATTCTGATTTAATTTCAAAATTCAATATTGGACTTACACCTATGGACACAAAAGCGTTCAAACTCCAGTGAAATAACTTTCAATGTATCTTATGCATCGAGTTAGTTTGACAAGCAAATGTCATTCATCAAATAATTCTAAAACTAAATCAAGCAATTGATTGGTCTCTTTTTGGCAAACACTTTCTGATTGACATTTGAGATGTATTTTGATTGGTCAGTGCAGGAGTCAGCAATGAAATGTACACCACCTTGTGTTTTGAGTTTATTTCTGTCGATAGGATGTTAGGATATATTGATTGATGTTTCAAGTCAAAATGAAATGAAGCTCATCAAAGTTTGAACGCTTTTGTGTCCACAGGTGTAAATCTCTTCTGCAACAAGGTCTATCGGAACCCGAATTGTATGGTGACTTAGTATATAAATTCAGAAAAAATATATAACCGCAATGACTTCAGTACCCAATTTCGTAAAATCATTCTTCGATATAAAAATATTGGGTACAACATAAATGTTATACGACAGACTGCATGCATGTTAGTTAACCCAATCACGGTTGACAACTTTGCTTCCCTCTTTAATTGCATGCCGGTGGGTCAGGCCTAAGATTCTATGACGGTTCCAGCGTGTGGGCTCTGGTCGGGCCCATCGGAGTCTAACTGTTGGGTTTCTTTTGATCCAGCATTTCAGTGGTTTCTTGCTGTCGAGTCCTCACCGTTGTTTCATCTCTGTGGTTGTTTGATTTTTGTGTTCACAGAGATGTTGCACTGATTAGTTAGGAGGCCTTCATGCGGACTGAACAAATTGCACGACCCGCAGAAAAAGCAACCGACTGAAGTCGGTTTTTTCTAAGAGTGCCCTAAAATCACCGTGTCATTCTGTCATTCTGTCATTCTGTAATTCTGTCAGTCTGTCATTCTGTCTGTCCGTCCGTAACCCGTTTGTGAAAATTGGTGATAGTGACTTAACCGCTTGGAATATTTAAACAATTTTTGGCATACTGATAGATATCAATGAGATCTAACCAATGAACTTACGAAATATTACATTCCATTTAGTATAGCCTCGCCGAGGCGAAAAATGTGAAAATTTTCGAACATTTTTGAACTGCTTCTCCTCGGAAACCGTTGGGCCGATTGAAGTCAAATTTCATATAGAGCCTCTATGGGATTGGGGAAACCAAAATTTGCTCATGGGGTCAAGGTCACATGACCAAAATGGCCGCCAAGCCATATATGGTTTGTCTGTCTGTCCGTCCGTAACCCGTAAGTGAAAATTGGTGATAGTGACTTAACCGCTTGGAATATTTAAACAATTTTTGGCATACTGATAGATATCAATGAGATCTAACCAATGAACTTGCGAAATATTACATTCCATTTAGTATAGCCTCGCCGAGGCGAAAAATGTGAAAATTTTCGAACTGCTTCTCCTCGGAAACCGTTGGGCCGATTGAAGTCAAATTTCATATGGAGCCTCTATAGGATAGGGAAACAAAAATTTGCTCATGGGGTCCAGATCACATGACCAAAATGGCCGCCAAGCCATATATGGTAAAAACCCTTCAAAAATAGTCTTCTCCAGAACCACTGGGCAAATTTCCACGAAACTTGATAAATAGCATCTGGGATGTAGGCCTATCATAAATTGCTAAAATGGTGACCCTGGGTTGACCTTGACCTTCTTTGGGTCCGTCCGTAACCCGTTTGTGAAAATTGGTGATAGTGACTTAACCGCTTGGAATATTTAAACAATTTTTGGCATACTGATAGATATCAATGAGATCTAACCAATGAACTTACGAAATATTACGTTCCATTTAGTATAGCCTCGCCGAGGCGAAAAATGTGAAATATTTCGAACATTTTTGAACTGCTTCTCCTCGGAAACCGTTGGGCCGATTGAAGTCAAATTTCATATGGAGCCTCTATGGGATGGGGGAAACCAAAATTTGCTCATGGGGTCAAGGTCACATGACCAAAATGGCCGCCAAGCCATATATGGTTTGTCTGTCTGTCCGTCCGTAACCCGTTTGTGAAAATTGGTGATAGTGACTTAACCGCTTGGAATATTTAAACAATTTTTGGCATACTGATAGATATCAATGAGATCTAACCAATGAACTTGCGAAATATTACATTCCATTTAGTATAGCTTCGCCGAGGCGAAAAATGTGAAATTTTTCGAACTGCTTCTCCTCGGAAACCGTTGGGCCGATTGAAATCAAATTTCATATGGAGCCTCTATGGGATGGGGGAAACCAAAAATTGCTCATGGGGTCCAGGACACGTGACCAAAATGGCCGCCAAGCCATATATGGTCTGTCTATCTGTCCGTCCGTAACCCGTTTGTGAAAATTGGTAATAGTGACTTAACCGCTTGGAATATTTAAACAATTTTTGGCATACTGATAAATATCAATCAGATCTTATCAATGAACTTGCGAAATATTACATTCCATTTAGTACAGCCTCGCCGAGGCGAAAAATGTGAAAATTTTCGAACTGCTTCTCCTCGGAAATCGTTGGGCCGATTGAAATCAAATTTCATATGGAGCCTCTACGGGATGGGGGAAACCAAAATTTCCTCATGGGGTCCAGGTCACAAGACCAAAATGGCCGCCAAGCAATATTTGGTAAAAACCCTTCAAAAATAGTCTTCTCCAGAACCACTGTGCAGATTTCCACGAAACTTGATAAATAGCATCTGGAACGTAGGCCCATCATAAATTGCTAAAATGGTGACCCTGGGTTGACCTTGACCTTCTTTGTGCCTAGGTCAAACTTTGACACATATGCTTTTGTGTTGGATTTTATCCTGCAAACGATTCAGAATACAGTACTAAAGTATAAGATATATTTTTGCTCCTTACGATAAGGCGCATTTATTGGGGGAACCGTTTTATGTCCAGGTCACATGACCAAAATGGCCGCCATACCCATATATGGTAACACTCATAAATTAAATTCAATAATACATGAGCACGGATGCAAGATTCTATTTATCATATGACATTTAAAACGCATTAAATTCAGGATTTTTGTTCAAAAATGTCAATATTCCGCCATTATTAAACGCGACGTCGTTAAGGACGTCGTGCGCGTAACATTACGGAACGTATCTAACTAATTTGCATATTTAATTTAGTAGATTATCGAATTTATTACATGGCGTTATGACATTCTCAGACGCGACGTCATATGATAAAGGAAACTATTAAATTTCCGTCAAATATTTCCAATGACCCATGAAAGCAAGATTGCACGACCCGCAGAAAAAGCAACCGACTGAAGTCGGTTTTTTCTAAGAGTGCCCTAAAATCACCGTGTCATTCTGTCATTCTGTCAGTCTGTCAGTCTTTCATTCTGTCTGTCCGTCCGTAACCCGTTTGTGAAAATTGGTGATAGTGACTTAACCGCTTGGAATATTTAAACATTTTTTGGCATACTGATAGATATCAATGAGATCTAACCAATGAACTTACGAAATATTACATTCCATTTAGTATAGCCTCGCCGAGGCGAAAAATGTGAAAATTTTCGAACATTTTTGAACTGCTTCTCCTCGGAAACCGTTGGGCCGATTGAAGTCAAATTTCATATGGAGCCTCTATGGGATGGGGGAAACCAAAATTTGCTCATGGGGTCAAGGTCACATGACCAAAATGGCCGCCAAGCCATATATGGTTTGTCTGTCTGTCCGTCCGTAACCCGTAAGTGAAAATTGGTGATAGTGACTTAACCGCTTGGAATATTTAAACAATTTTTGGCATACTGATAGATATCAATGAGATCTAACCAATGAACTTGCGAAATATTACATTCCATTTAGTATAGCCTCGCCGAGGCGAAAAATGTGCAAAATTTTCGAACTGCTTCTCCTCGGAAACCGTTGGGCCGATTGAAGTCCAATTTCATATGGAGCCTCTATGGGATAGGGAAACCAAAATTTGCTCATGGGGTCCAGGTCACATGACCAAAATGGCCGCCAAGCCATATATGGTAAAAACCTTTCAAAAATAGTCTTCTCCAGAACCACTGGACAGATTTCCACGAAACTTGATAAATAGCATCTGGGATGTACGCCTATCATAAATTGCTAAAATGGTGACCCTGGGTTGACCTTGACCTTCTTTGGGTCCGTCCGTAACCCGTTTGTGAAAATTGGTGATAGTGACTTAACCGCTTGGAATATTTAAACAATTTTTGGCATACTGATAGATATCAATGAGATCTAACCAATGAACTTACGAATTATTTCATTCCATTTACTATAGCCTCGCCGAGGCGAAAAATGTGAAAATTTTCGAACATTTTTGAACTGCTTCTCCTAGGAAACCGTTGGGCCGATTGAAGTCAAATTTCATATGGAGCCTCTATGGGATAGGGGAAACCAAAATTTGCTCATGGGGTCAAGGTCACATGACCAAAATGGCCGCCAAGCCCTATATGGTTTGTCTGTCCGTCCGTAACCCGTTTGTGAAAATTGGTGATAGTGACTGAACCGCTTGGAATATTTAAACAATTTTTGGCATACTGATAGATATCAATGAGATCTAACCAATGAACTTGCGAAATATTACATTTCATTTAGTATAGCTTCGCCGAGGCGAAATATGTGAAAATTTTCGAACTGCTTCTCCTCGGAAACCGTTGGACCGATTGAAATCAAATTTCATATGGAGCCTCTATGGGATGGGGGAAACCAAAAATTGCTCATGGGGTCCAGGACACATGACCAAAATGGCCGCCAAGCCATATATGGTCTGTCTATCTGTCCGTCCGTAACCCGTTTGTGAAAATTGGTGATAGTGACTTAACCGCTTGGAATATTTAAACAATTTTTGGCATACTGATAAATATCAATGAGATCTTATCAATGAACTTGCGAAATATTACATTCCATTTAGTACAGCCTCGCCGAGGCGAAAAATGTGAAAATTTTCGAACTGCTTCTCCTCGGAAATCGTTGGGCCGATTGAAGTCAAATTTCATATGGAGCCTCTACGGGATGGGGGAAACCAAAATTTCCTCATGGGGTCCAGGTCACATGACCAAAATGGCCGCCAAGCAATATTTGGTAAAAACCCTTCAAAAATAGTCTTCTCCAGAACCACTGTGCAGATTTCAACGAAACTTGATAAATAGCATCTGGAACGTAGGCCCATCATAAATTGCTAAAATGGTGACCCTGGGTTGACCTTGACCTTCTTTGTGCCTAGGTCAAACTTTGACACATATGCTTTTGTGTTGAATTTTATCCTGCAAACGATTCAGAATACAGTACTAAAGTATAAGATATATTTTTGCTCCTTACGATAAGGCACATTTATTGGGGGAACCGTTTTATGTCCAGGTCACATGACCAAAATGGCCGCCATACCCATATATGGTAACACTCATAAAGCTAAAAGCATCCGGCGGGTCGTGCACTTCAGCTGAAGCACTGGTTATTTGTCTTAATCGCGACGGAAGTAAGGGCGAGGATTGAGGCCACGTTAAATCGATTAAAACCCCCATTGGAATTCGTTTCCGCTGGCCGTTCCAAGGCGGTTCTTCCATCGCGGTTTATTTTTGTTATGGTTTGTCTTTGGGTGTTTGTGTCGCTTATATTATTTTATTTTGGATAGCCTATTGGGCATTTTGTTGGAAAGTAACTGTCTCTTTGACTTTCCGCTATTGATGTTTCCAATAGGGCCTGTTGTGTCTTGTTTGTGTTTCTGTCCATTTGGTGTCTCTGATGGGAGCTGTGGGTTAATTGTATCGATTCCTGATCATTGTCTCCACTTCTATTTTATAAGGAAAAAGCCTTTAAAAATCTTCTTGTCTGAAACTAGAAGGCCCAGGTCTTTGATATTTGATATATAACTCCATCTAGTGGACCACTACCAAGATTGTTCAAATTATAGCCCTGGGATAAAAAATGGCCCTGCCCCTGGTTTACATAGATTTATAAGGGTAAAAGATTTCTGTGCCCACTTGTTGTACATAGACTCACAGGGGAAAAACCTTTAAAAATCTTCTTGTCTGAAACTAGAAGGCCCAGGTCTTTGAAATTTGGTATGTAGCTTCATCTAGTGGACCTCTACCAAGGTTGTACACATTATAGCACGGGGGCTAAAAATGGCCCCGCCTCGTGGCTAACTTGCTTTACATAGGCTTGTAAGGGAAAAACCTTCAAAATCTTCTTTTCTGAAACCAGAAGGCTTAGGTCTTGTTTGTACATGTATGTAGTATGTAGCTTCATTTAATGGACGCCTATTAGATTGTTCAAATTATAGCCCTGTGGCCCAAAATGGCCCCGTCCCAAGGGCCAACTGGTTTTACATAGACTTACATAGCGGAAACTTATATAAAATAAAAATCTTCTTTTCTTGTCTGAAACCAGAAGACACTAAGGCCTTTGATATTTGATGTTATGCCTCATTTAGTGAACCTCTACCAAAATTATTCTCTTAGCCCAGGTGAGCGATATAGGACCATCATGGCCCCCTTGTTTTTCCTGGGACAGACAAGCTAGTTTTGGCAAATTAGGCCTCATCAGTGACCCTCGATTTTTTTTTTAATTCCGCAGTGGAATCAATGATCCCAAAGGACGCGAAATTATTGGCCACACTACGATGAAGGACAGGGAAACTTTTACCGCCACCACACATTCCCTTTGAAGTTAAATGTTCTGTAAAAAGGTTAATCCATTGGATGCAAAGACCTCAACACAGAGCTGAAAGCCATTACGAAAACACGCCTATACAAATACTTTTATCGCCGAAAAAATGCAAATTTAAGATGAAAAATTATGATATTTTTCTTTTTTCTGCTCAAAATATAAAGTGTAGGTTCTCGTAAGAACCGCCTCACCGAGGCGGTTCTAACGAGTACCCACAATCTATATTTATAGCAGAAATAAGAAAAAATATAGATTGTAGGTTCTCGTTCGAACGCGGTTCAAACGAGTACCCACAATCTATATTTTAGAGCAGAAATACGAAAAATATGGTTTACCCCCGTAAACCCCAGTTTTACTTATAAAAGTGGGTTTCAAGGGGGTCAAACTTATATAGGCGTGTTTTCGCGATGAATGGAGTGTAAAAGTTTTTTTTCTGAGCCTGACTAGCTAGTTCCAGCCAATTAGGCCTCATCAGTGACCCTCGATATTTTTTTGAATTCCATAATGGACTCTATGATCCTAATGGATTAGAAAATATTACCCACACTATGATGAAGGGCAGGGAGACTTTTTACGGCCGCCACAACTTCAGTCTATTAGCTTAAACTTGATGTATAACATGATAGGAGTGTGCGTTGTTAAGGTTGAGAACGAATCATTTCAAGATTACCACTCTCCCAAGGTTTAGTCTACCCTAAACACCAGCTCTGGTGAAATTAAAGGTAATATGTCGCTCTGAAACGTGCTTTTAATTTTAGCTCGAGTATTTAAAAAGGAACAAATGGGTTCATATGGGTATTTTGGGCGGTTTCCATCTATAGATTAGGAGGCCGCGGATTCGATCACCGCAGGTGTGGCAACATATTTTCATGGAGATTGAGCTTGTAATCTTTCCTACGGTCATTCTCTCCCTTCCGCTGCAAGAAGGGCAAACTTGTCAGTCTCTGGCAAAAAGAATGTGCACCGCACTGGTTAACTGTTTATGTGTAAGCTTGCCCGAGAGAAGCGTGGCTAAATATACTAACCCGCTTGATAAGATCTAAACAGTGTGGACTGGGCCGTTAAATTCTTAAATGTACCCTTAAGCCGGAAGATATGGATTGATATGAGTATTTTCCCTTTACGAAAAAACACCAATTCAAATATACTGACAATTTTACTGCCAAAACTGAAATTTTCAGATAATATATTCCGATATTTTTGTGACTCGGGCTGTTGACTACGTAACTCTTTATAGCCACAAATATTGGTCTTCAATACCTAAACACATTAATTCTAATACGAGTTGCTTACACGATCTATTAGTTGAACTGTGTATTTTCCTTGCAGTTCAGTAAGAGAAAAGAATTTGTATGTCACATTTATTGACAGCAATTAAAAGTTTTTCCATAGACACTTTGTGAAAGAAAGAAAGAAAAAAGATTGGGTCTGATTATTTTGGATAGAATATTAAAAGATCATTTGACGGATATTATGAGGGTGCGTAAGGAACGCAGTGGACCCAGAACCATTGGCGTTTTTGTATGGGAAGTTGTGTTTCAAACCTGTCAACATGTGCAGTTTGCTGTGCCTTGACTTTGGAGAGAAGCCATACAATATGCTAACTTATAAGATGTACATGTAACACTTTAGTCACAAAGATAAGGGAGAGACTGACCGTAGGAAAGATTACAAGCTCGCTGCATTCCATTCATAGAAAATGTAATTTATTTTCTTTGTTTTCCAGGAGATGACTTAAAATAAGCACTAGTGCTTACTGTCACATCCTGTGACATATATGAGGGTAGGCTGAAAAGTTCTGAGCCTGACCAAGATCCAATGGTTTGTCCATGCTGAAAGTGCCTTATTTTCAACATAGTCTCCCTTCCTGCCCACACACTTCCTCCAGCGATGCTGGAGTCCTTGGATCCCAGTGGTCTCAGAAGGTCTCATCCAGGTCCCTGAAAAACTCCTCCACAGCAGCTATCACCTCCTCGTCTGACCGATAATGCTGCCCTGCCAAGTGCTTTTTCATGTTTGGAAACAGGAAATAATCTGATGGAGCTCGATCAGGTGAATACGGAGGGTGATCGACAAGTGTGAAGCCACAGTCATGCACAGCAGCCTTTGCGACAACCGATTAATGAGCAGGCGCATTGTCCTGATGGAACAAGACCCCTTTTGTCAATTTTCTGGGTGGTTTAGCCTTAATTGCTTTTCGCAATTGTTTTAGCAGATCTGCATAATACTCCCCATTAATTGTTCTGCCCTTTTGAAGGTAATCTATGAATATTATACCCTTGGCATCCCAGAACACTGATTCCATCACCTTCCCTGCAGATGAGACGACCTTTGCCTTCTTTGGAAGGGCCGAGCCAGGGTGCTTCCATTGCATGGATTGTCGTTTGGTCTCTGGCTCAAAGTGATGAACCCAACATTCATCCTGTCAAGAAAACCATCTTGGTCTGCTTCAAAAAAAGCCAAGTTGGCTTGTGACAGGTTCAGTCTGGTCAACTTTTGGTCAGGCGTCAAAAGCCGTGGCATCCATCTGGCGGAAACCTTCGAAATTCCTAATTCACTGTGTAGAATGTTCTCTACTCGTTCACGGGAGATGCCAACAGTGTTAGCTAACTGATTCACAGTTAAACGCCTGTCATCCATCACGGCCCTGTGCACTTGGCTGATGCTTTCCTCAGTTGTTGGCGTTGTGGGTCGACCACACCGGTCATCATCTTCAAGGCTGTCCTTCCACATCTTAAAATTTGCTGCCCACCTTTTCACGGTTGCATACGAAGGAGCATCATCCCCTAATGTAGCAACCATATCGGCATGAATGTCCTTAGGAGCTAACCCCTTTTTATGGAGGTAATTTATGACACCACGATGCCAGATTTTGTCCATTTTCTCAAAAACGTGTTAGTATCAATTTTCAAAGTCTAGAATTTCTACGTTATTGCAGGTAAACTTGAACTCATTTGAGTCAAATCAAGTAATAAAGGTTTGGATTTAATGAATACAAAATTTCATGGCTCTTCGATGCCTGCTTCTTGGTCAGGCTCAGAACTTTTCAGCCTACCCTCGTAAGTCTAATATTGTGTATTGTATATGTTTACTGTAAAGTCAACCAAAAATAATATATAGCTGTCCACAAGATATCGTTTTATTATGTTTTTGTAATAGTTTTTAGATATTTGATTCAAATGAAGTTTATAACAATTAATTGAAAGGGACTGAAAACAATTTGCTATTCACTCATAAGTATTCTGTGTAAATGGTACTTCTCTAACGAAATTGCGGGTTGAAATATAAACCTTATTTTTCTTGACATAAGGGTATTACATGAGAATGTGATGAACATAAAATTGGTTAAAACTAGCCAATATAGTCTATTGGAATATACATAAATAATAATAATAATAATAATAATAATATTAATATAATAATAATAATAATATAACTACTACTACTACTGCTACTTCTACTACCACTACTACTGATAATAATTTTAATAATAAAGCGACGATAAATATTATACTGTTATTACTTTTTCCCCTACTGCTACTATCATTGCCCCCCCCCCCCCCCCCCCCGCCGATAATAAATTTGGCTGCAAGATGCTTCCACGCAGAGCTGAAACTGACCGCACATGAGTACAGGTAAACTGCTCAGGAGATCTTAGTTTTGCTAGGCAAAGTGATCTGAATTGGACCATCCCTGTACAGAAACCCTTTTTGTTTGTGTTGGCGGCAGGGCTTGAGATGCCATTTCATTTCAATGTCGGGTTAAAGTCTTTCAAATTGAAAGCAACGTCCCCAAAATGACCTTAATAATGTTGTCGGGAACATAAAATCTCAATATATGTACAAACAAACAAACCACTACTACTGACGGTACTACTTATAATAACGAAAATATTATTTTAAAAATAATAACGATGACAATAATAATTATACTCTTATTACTACTTCCACTACTACAACTCAGTACTGCAATAATAATAATAATAATAATAATAATCAAAACGATCATGGTAATAATAATTATATCTTGCTACTACTCCAAATGCTATTCCTACTAATAGCACTACTGCTTCTATCACTGTACTACTACTACTACCACTACCTCAACTATTATTATTATAATTATTATTAATGTGATGAAAATAAAGTGGATAAACAGTAAAAAATAGCAAAAATTGCTTGTAGGAAAGAACATTTAACAATAATAATAAAGGTGACAACAACTAATAATAATAATGATAATAATAATAATGTGTTGTTCTTGATGTTGGAAAGGATGGTGTTAAGTACGAAGAAGACCAGACTTTTTGCTGATTGTGTTTGTCGGTTTATAAATTCGTTAAGGCTGTGCTCGCTGATCAATCATGGTCGAATTCAACTCTGTGAAATATACATAGTTAAATTCAACACCGGTGTATACGTCAGTTTAGATATTCAATCTATGTATTTCAACATAAAAAATGTACAACCAGCATTTGATACTGCAAATTCACTGATCATTTAATTCTAGATATCAGTTTATAACTAAACGGCTTTAATAATGAGATATATTTGCCTTTATCTTTCCGAAAAGGATAAATGCAATCACAATCGTGTCACTTGATATGGCACAAACATATCTTTTCTTGTTATTATTTCTGCTCAATACATAGATTGTTGGTACTCGCTAGTACCACGATCTATGCCTTTGAGCAAAAATAAGAACACTTATAAATACCCCTGTGAACCCCGGTTTTCTGTATAAAAGTGGGGTTATGGGGATCAAAATTTTATAGATGTGTTTTCGTGATGCTATATATAGCAATAAATAAATTATTCCAGGCGACATGCGTTCTTTCTTTCTTTCTATACTGCAACACCCTCTCACGAGGATTACGTGCAGGTGTACATTACATACACTCCAGGCGTATGACCTGGACCTTTGCGTTTTACAAGTGCCCAAGTTTGGTTAAAATTGGTTACAATTTTTCTATTTCTTCTTTAAAGGGTCTAAGAGCTGCGTCCAATTCCTGAGGGTCGAGGTAATGTTTGTTATGATTCTGTTGGAATGTTGAAGTCATTGAGGGAGGCTTTGATGGTGTCCGTGTTAGGCCTAAAAATAGCTGTGTTTCCAGTAACATACCGAAAACGGCTATTGGTCGGTAGGCCGCAAAACTTTTTTTTATTTTTTGTCAAAATTTTATTCGATGTAAAAAATCAAAACTGCTACAAAATATAAGGTTGGTAGGTAAGAAAATCTTTTTTATTTTTTTTTTCTGGATGGCAATAAAAACTGCAGGGTCGGCACAAAAAATTAGGGTCGGTCGGGTTAGCGGAAACACAGCTATTTTTGGTATTACAACCCTGTTAGTAAAAGTTCCGCAGGCAACCTGGTAACAGGGCAAGTCCAACTAAACTGTGCCAGTTTCAGAAGAGTATGTACACTCTGCATCCCTTCCCTTTACAAGTCTGATTTAATTGGAATCATGTCTTGCCACTCAATCTTTTAAAGTTTTATAATACAGCTCGTAGCCGGCCTCAGTGGCTCAGTCGGATGCGCATCTGACTGGTGATCAGGAGGTCGCGGGTTCGACTCCCGCCGGGGTCGGCAACATTCTTTCGTGGAGATTGATCATGAAATCTTTTCTGCGGTCATTCTCTCCCTTCCGCTGATTCAAGAAGGGCAGTTGTCAGTTTCTGGCGAAAGAATGTGCACTGAACTGGTTAACCGCTTACGTATAAGCCTGCCCAGGAAAGTGTTGATAGGTAAACTGACCGGCTCAAAAATGACCTAAATAGTGTTGACTGGGCCGTAAAACTCCAATACAAACAAAAAACAAATAATACAGCTCGTATGAAAGTTGTTCAGTCTTTGAAGTTGTTAACACCATATGATTTATATACACTTGCGTATATAAAGCGACGTCTGACTGGACAACGTCAAAAATTTGAGACAGTTTATTCTGCGATATACTGTCGGAAACTCGACGTCATCACGCAACGTTGATTTTCAGTGGCTAGCATTTGGTAATTGTGCAGAATGGTATAGCTTTAAACAAGGCAACCGAATAAGTGCATTAGAAAGGGGATACGTGTAACTGTAATGCAAAAATTTCATCTGGGGAGGTAAATCGTCGGTTTTCGTTTCACGGCTCAGCTGACGCGTCGCCGTAAAACGAAATGTCCGACCGCCGATTAACCTCCCCAAATGACAATTTTGCATACAGTTATCCCATAAATGGCCATATATGATATGAGATTGCTGCTAGTGCGTAATGTCATGGCGCCGTCCTTGACAACCTTGCGTTTTGTATTGAAATTATAGTAAAATTCCTATATTAAGACCACCTTTGGGGCTGTTCAAAAGTTGTCTAAAATGAGACCACCTTTGGGGCTGTTCAAAAGTGGTCTATAAGACCACTTTTGAACAGCCCCAAAGGTGGTCTCTGACCAGAGCCCACTGTATGTAGAAAACACAAAGAAAGAATAACTGCAACCAACTAAATAAGTTTTTAAGGCAGAATTAGTCTTAATTTTAGGTGGTCTTAATAGCGACATTTTACTGTATTTCGAACTTTTTCGACATTCTAACACAGCACGTCTATATAAGCAATGGAAAGGAACTGTTGGCCGGTATATTAAGACCTTTGAACACAACACAGTCTTCAACAAATCCTGTGTGACCTGCGAAAATACAATTTAGAAATCCCAGATCAACAACAATACTAGAATACTGAACTGATGTCTAGTGGCCCATATTTGGGGCATTGGTAATCAGTATTGATCCACATCAGACGCCGCGTTCTGTGGCGCCTGATCAGAGTCTACACAGTTTGTTTTAAGTGCGTCTATTTTTGTAAAGCATACCATTGACAAAACAAACTTGACACCCCTACAATTTGAAATTTGACCACGTATAACTCATATATTCCATTGTTATGCATGTACATGTAAATGGGTTCAACGAAACAGTGCAAGTCCAAGTTTCCAGCCGCCTTCACTCCGAGAGTTTTGTCACTGCATTAGTCTTCTTTATTTTTCAGTTTGTGGCGCATCCAAACAGTCAACAACTTCTAACATCGATTTGGTACGAAGGTCTACCAAGCTGGCGAAAACGGAACCAGCTTATAAAGTTCATCATGTGCATCGGTCTCATTTTGATCCTGCCCTTTATGGCCATGTATTACTGGGTTTTCCCGCACAGTCGAATTGGCCAGGTGTTGCGGAGCCCGTTTATGAAGTTCCTGTATCACAGTGCCTCATTCGGAGTGTTTCTGATTTTACTCATTTGCTCGTCCATCGAATTGTCCAGTATAAAAGACAGGGAAAAACTTCGAGGTCCCTCGCCTACAGAGTTGGAATGGTTGATCTGCATATGGGTGATGGGTAAGTAAGGTATCTTAACATTTCATCCCTGTTGACCGCTACTGATATTCCTTATTATCATGTTACAATGTAAGTGTGTGCAATGAACATCCATCTAAACGCTACTTTATATAGAGAATTAAAAAGAGAAACGATCAGACACTAGCAAACAGAAGTCGAAACATTGAGGGACGACAGAAAACAAAACGGACCACAGGTAAACCGAATCAACAACTCTTTCCCAAACAGGTGGTGACTCAGAATAGGTCTAAGCCTGCCCAGGAAAAGTGATGCGAGTCGGACCCGCTCCTTAAATCCTAGCGGATGTGAATTCACCTCATTGTCGGGTAAAAGTCCCACACAATCGGAACCAACGTCTCCAAAATGACCTAAGTAGTGTTGACGGGGACGTAAAACCTCAACTCAGACAAAACCTCCAAACTGTGTTGATTATTCAACAAATGAATGTTAGAGCTATCTATTTCTTAAAATCACCACTTTGTCTGTGGCAATGCAATTTTAATTGGTGGATATAATAGACGACAAAAAGTTAACCCATAAATTAATAAAGCCACTCCCATGGCTGATTATCAGCCAATTAAATTATTTGATATAAGATATTTGTTCAAACTCGCAACTGAATGACAAACAGTGTAGATCCTGATCCGGATCTACACTGTTTGCAAAGGAATAGATTGTCGTGAACAACAGTATAAGGGTTAAAAGGCCCATAATGATTAAAGGAATCTTACAAAAAGAATTATGCAACTGGCCAAAGGCTCGATTCATGAAATTACGTCTCCTTTGAGATCCTCTATTTATCATCTATTTTTGCTCATAGCGCATCAGCCAGCATTAATGAAAACAATTTCTGAGAAGTGATATTCGAGCTGCCACATTAGAAATATCAAAACACTGAGACCACTGATGGAACGATTGTCTCTTTGTGTAGGCTGGGGAAAAAAACCCTGAACTGAGACTTAAATTGTTTCGTTTAGCCCTTAAATTCCTTTCTTTTACCAAACAGTGTAGTTCCAGATCAGACGCCACGTTCTGTGGCGTCTGATCTGGATCTACACCGTTTGCCAAGCCCAACACATGATTCAAGTCTAGTACAGTTCAGATTCTTTACATAACCTATTTACGCATCGATAAGAATAGCGCACTTATTTGCTATAAATATCCGTTACCCGGTTTTCCGACAAATCAGTTATAGTCACGTGGACTTCAGTTTGGAAAAGCTTACTGCGCTTTATAACCTAGGATCGACTGATAAGCAATCGACCCAAAAGGGCTACTTACATGTACATGGTTCGATTTATGTTTTCAAACGCGCATGCGCAGCCATCAATTAGGGTAAGACGCATGACTTTTGGTATGTTGCTACCCATTATGCTAACACACCCGTGCGATATTATACAACTATTTCATACCTTTTTGGGCGACAGTCAAAACTATCAGCCCCGAGGTGCTGTGGAGCACCTGATGAACTATCGCCCGAGGCCGAAGCTGATAGTTTTGACTGTCGCCCAAAAAGGTATGAAATAGTTGTTTTATTACCCAACTCGTATAAAGAGTTATTTTGATCACAATAAGCAATTACTACTTGTCAAGTTGAAACAACAAGTTGCTAGGTGATCACGTGACCATGAGATAGTTAAAACTATCTGCACCGGGCAATAGTTCAGTGCTCCGTGTGATAGTTCTCTGAAAACCGGTTCAATCCGATTTCATGCGAAAAGGTGTTAGATAGTCGAAATTATTACCCAACCTACTATATTAGAAGTTATTAAGCATTTTCGACTATCTAACACCTTTTCGCATGAAATCGGATTGAACCGGTTTTCAGAGAACTATCACACGGAGCACTGAACTATTGCCCGGTGCAGATAGTTTTAACTATCTCATGGTCACGTGATCACCTAGCAACTTGTTTATACGAGTTGGGTAATAAAACAACTATTTCATACCTTTTTGGGCGACAGTCAAAACTATCAGCCCCTCGGTGCTGTGGAGCACCTGATGAACTATCGCCCTCGGCCTTCGGCCTCGGGCGATAGTTTTTTTTTTAATTTATTCATGAATCATCTCACATAAATATAAAGTAGGACGTATCAATACAACCTATGATTATGAGCATACAAGCATTAGCTTTCACCATTTACTAAATATTATCAGTAATCTTTTTTTTTTCAACTATTACTATCACTACTACTGCTGATAATACAAATATAATAGCTATAAAAATAACAGCAAGAAATATGTAACGGAGTAGGTGTTGAAAGCTTGCACTTCCAGACATACATAGCTATTTCTTATAAGCGGTACCGTACAGTTTTATAAAAAGGTATCAATATCAATAAATCTTCCATTTACATTGTACCAGATGTCAGCCTACAGGGTATCAAGACGGTGCACCCTCAAACAACCACTCCGCCCCACATCTCCTTATCTGTTCAGTCAGCTATTCAAGCATATCACGAAACATGTCTATATAAATATTGTCCCTTGAAACACCCACCATTATAGAGTATTATTGAGATTGGGTGCGCATGCGCGCGGTTGTGCTGTTCCTGTTTTTCCGGGAAACTTTTTGGATTATTTTGGAGTTTTAAGGAATACCCTGGATGAGTTCTTTAACTTTTTACTCATAACTTTGTTAACTTCTCCAGTAACTTGTTTTATTTCAGCTTTTGTTTTGTTTTTGTTGATTTGCATTTCAAACGAATCCCGGATAATTTGGCATAGGTATTTTTTAGTTTTGCACCGAAACGTAACTGGTTCCGGTTTCGCGGCGGATTGAACCACAAAGGTAAACATTAAATTTCATTAAGTTTTTGTGTGATTTTTGCAGATATTGCCCAGCAGAGAAAATTTTCTCTGTGGACTTTGTCAAAGAAGTGTTGGTTGGGAAGACCGAGGAATTTGTTGTGACACTTGCAATATCTGGTATCACATAGACTGTCAAGGCATGTCATCAACTATGTATAGTCTATATAACAGATCATCGAATATGAACGTAGCATGGGAATGCATGAAATGTGGAATGCCAAACTTTTCCACATCTCTGTTTGACACTTTATCTTCTATTGACACCCATAACCAATTTGAACCGTTATCAACCCTGTCCGAGCCTGACAGTCCGATACCAGACAATATTGGCCCGCCCACGGCAGCTTCTTCGCCCATTGTGCAGCAGTCAAAAGAAGCTAAAATGAAGACCAAAAAGGCGGTCCTTAACCACCCCCTCAGAATATTGATTATGAATTGTCAGTCAATAAAGAACAAAAGGGCTGAACTTCATACTATTATCGACTCAGCTAAGCCGGACATCATTTTGGGCAATGAGTCCTGGCTAACCCCAGAAATTAAAAACTCAGAAATTTTTCCAGAATCTTTTGAGGCTATCCGGAAAGACAGAGTTGGGGATGCACATGGAGGTGTCTTTGTGGCTTTCAAGCGAGACCTACTCTGTACAGAAACTCCGGAGTTGGACACCAAATGTGAATTAGTTTGGTGTAAATTGAACATTATTGGATGTAGGACTCTGTACCTTGGTTCCTTTTATCGCCCCCCGGATCAGATTGACCCAGAATATCTTGAGGCTTTTAATTCATCTTTGTCTAGGATAATGTCAAATGCAAATGCCCATATTTTGGTTGGCGGAGACTTCAATTGTGGTGACATTGAATGGAGCAAAATGCAGGTGCCCCATGGGGTATCTAAAAGGCAGACACAGCAACAGCTTTTAGATATAATCAAAGAACACTGCCTAGCCCAAGTAATTAATATACCCACCCGTCAAGAGAAGACCCTCGATCTATTATTTACAAATTCACCATCCCCAGTTAATCTAGTTAAGGGGATGCCCCCGATCGGCAAAGCCGATCACGACATAGTCCTTATTGAATACGACATAAAAGCAAAACGAATCAGACAAGCCCCGCGTAAAATATATCTATATAAACGTGCGGATATGGATGGTCTGCGAGACCATATGGCGCGATTTAGAGATTCGTTCCTTTCCTCTGACCTTTCGCACATGTCAGTTAACGACATGTGGGTCAATTTTAAGACCGAATTAACTGCGGCTATGGAAAGGTTTATTCCAACGAAAATGACCAAAACAAAGTATAGTGCGCCTTGGATCGACAACACGATCAAGCATCTAATTAGAAGACGCAATCGAATGTACTTTCGTGCTCGTAAGTCTAGTAGCCCTGACGTTAAGAGCCATTACAAAAGGTTCAGAGCACATGTACAAAAGGTAATAAGAGATGCATATTGGAAGCATGTTTCCAGCATCTTTACCTTTGAGGATGATAATACAGATCCCGACAGTCCCCAGAAGAATGGTAAAGTAAAAAAGTTTTGGTCATTTGTAAAGTCCCTGAAAAAGGAAGCCTGTGGGATCACTTCGTTAAGAGATAACGGTATTCTTAAAACAGATTCGCGCGATAAGGCCAACATATGTAACAAACAGTTTCAATCTGCATTTACGCGTGAAACTGATGGTGAGCTACCAACTAAAGGTAATAGTCAGTTCCCCTCAATGGGGGACATAACAGTTGACCCAAACGGGGTCGCCAAACTGTTAGGTAAGCTCAAAATACATAAGGCATCTGGGCCGGATGACCTGAATGCCAGGGTGCTTAAAGAATGTGGTGCTGAAATTTCACCTGTGCTGGCCTTTATCTTTAATGAATCACTCGCCCAGGGCACTGTACCAGATGACTGGCGACAAGCCAATGTTACCCCGGTCTATAAAAAAGGAGAAAAATACGATGCAGCAAATTATAGACCAGTGTCGCTAACATGCATCTGTTGCAAAACCCTGGAGCATATAATAGTTAGTAACATCAACAAGCACCTAGCCTTAGAGAGCATTCTTGCTGACTGTCAACATGGTTTCCGAAGTCAAAGGTCTTGCGAAACTCAATTAGTTCAGTTTTACCATGACATTGTGAGCAATCTGGATGGGGCCACAAACCGTGGCCACAAACAGACTGACTTGATTATCATGGACTTCGCTAAGGCCTTTGACAAGGTACCTCACAGGAGGCTATTGTATAAATTGGATTACTATGGGATAAGAGGATCCACACACAGGTGGATTAGCTCATGGCTCTCAGGGCGCTCACAACAAGTTG
This sequence comes from Lucinisca nassula, assembly GCA_963580285.1. NCBI lineage: Eukaryota > Metazoa > Mollusca > Bivalvia > Lucinida > Lucinidae > Lucinisca > Lucinisca nassula. Next base: position 105,353,692 of record OY757015.1, read on the forward strand.
TACTTGATGGCCAAGCGTCTGATCCAGTCCCTGTTTTATCTGGTGTCCCTCAAGGTTCGGTCCTTGGACCGGTCCTTTTCTTGGTATTCATTAATGATCTCCCTGATAACATCAGGTCATCTGTCCGTTTGTTTGCTGATGATTGTGTCCTTTATAGGAATATATATTCTTCTTCTGACTGTCTTAATCTACAAGATGACCTGAATCAACTAGCACAGTGGGAGGCCGATTGGCAGATGAAGTTCAATGTGGCCAAATGTCATTCAATGAGGGTGTCGCGACACCCTCCTGACAAACAAATTAAGTTTGACTATAAACTACACCAGCAAATCTTGGAGCAGGTTCAATCCGCCAAATATCTTGGTATCACCATCACTGATGATCTTGATTGGGGTCAACACATTTCAGAAATTACATCAAAAACAACTAGGACTTTAGGATTTCTTAGACGAAACTTGGCTTTTGCACCTAGGCAGACAAAGGATGTTGCATATAAAACATTGGTTCGCCCTCAGCTAGAATATGCATCACTCATTTGGCATCCCTATGTTAAAACTCAGATTCAGCAGGTGGAGAGGGTGCAGAGGACAGCTGCTCGATGGACCTGCCGACGATGGCGCAATAGAAGCAGCGTCGGTGACATGCTTAACGAGCTAGAATGGCCGTCCCTAGAGGCCCGTCGTGAGCAGTCCTCTTTAACCCTCTTCTATAAGATACATTCAGGTACAGTGGCCGTTAATAAAGATAAATACTTGACCCCTGTGACAGTTTCAACTCGAACAAGGGCATCAAAAGTAAACAACTCACAGTATCACAGGTACCAGTCCTACAGTGATGCCCTGAAAAATTCCTTCTTCCCTAGGACTATTCCCCAGTGGAATAGTCTTCCCTCTTCTGTGGTGAATGCTAAGACTGCAGAGGAGTTCAAAGCCCATACAGTGTAAGATTGAGACTCAGAGGTATGCGTTTTAGTATACCTCTGTTATTCAGATTGTAAATAGTTTTAAGGACTCATCCAGTGACTTCTTTTTTTTTTTTTTTTTTTTTTTTTTTTTTCAGCTAAATTCTAAATTTAGCTACGCACCCAACTGAGGTAATGGCCAAATATGACCGACTCAGTATAAGAAGATAGATAGATAGATAGAGTAAGCAGAGATTTACAAGGGTATATATTATTATTCAAACGAGGTGGTACAGACGAGTGCCGATAATCTACACCCCAAGCCGCAACACTAATGAAATTAAGCTTTTCATCTATATGTGTTTTTTCGGGGGTAACATTTTTATTATATTTATATAGGCATGCCTACGAAATAAGCTCATATTCCAGCTCTAGTTTTATTGTACTGTGTAGCTCACATCATATACATGGTATTATAATCATGTGAGGGTTTCAAATTTTCTACAGAAATACTAAAAAAAAATATAATAATAATAATAATAATAATAATAATAATAATAATAATAATAATAATAATAATAAAACATCCATATATCTTCCCTTCAAACTATTAACTTTTACTACAAGCATTATTGGACCTGGTTCCCGTCACCATTTCTCCTGCCTACCTCCCCCAGCTTCTCTTTGCGTAAAAAAAAACAAGCTAGTAGATAAACTTCCAAGTGTTTGGCTCACTTTGTTTATAAAATGCCCAGATATATAAAATATTTGCCAATTCACCATTCACTAAACAGAGTTATCTTCAATCTTGCTCCTCAGTACTATTGAAGAACTCATCAAGACAGTCATGCTTCCACTGAAAAATAGTTGTATAATGGGCCCCATATAGAGAAAAAGTTACCGATATTATTATTTATAAAACCTATATATTTTTCACACTGAAATTTCCTTTTAAGCTGCGAAATGAATACATCCAGGTTGAGTTCGTCGTTTACAAATTTATTTTTGTAAATGTATTGCTTTGCTAAAACCGAAATTAATGACAATAGTTTATTTTTATTTTGGTTTGAGAAAATGATGGCTTTACTACTTAAATCGAAGTTCAGATTTGTGCGCGCAAGTATCCATACTCTCAAAAGCTGCCAAAATCTATTCACTTTTTCACATTCTGTAAATAGATGCAGGATAGTTTCCGCCTGATTCGCACAGTATGAACATTGATTTTCATCTATTTTCTTTATTCTGTGTAAAAAGGATTTAGTGACTAAAATTTTATTTGTAAGTTTAAACTGGAAATCTTTTAGCGTCGCTTCTTTGAGATCTTTGACCACTAAGTTATAACACATTAAATCATCCGATGAGATATTTCCTAATTCTCGTTCCCATTTATTTGAAAAGATAATTTCTTTAGTCCCAACCATTATGTCATAAAACCTCCTGCAACCTTTCTTGTCTTTTATTAAGTTTCGTGTATATATACTGCATGTTGTATTATAAGCATTCATAATGCAAAACGGTTTATTTTCATTAATCGTATTTTTCCACTGATTAGGGATTTTAGCTATTAATGCTTGGTAATCTAAAAAGGTCCCCCTTACCCCATAAACAGCTTTGAATCTTTAAAAACTATAGATATCACCATTATGATCTACTAAATCTGACATAAGTCGAACACCTTTATTGAACCAATAATTATTATAGAACATCAGACCATGTGTCAATTTACTGTTATACCAAATTGGGGTATCCAAAATCTCTTTAATATTTTCTATTTTAAGTTTATTACAATAAGTACACCAACTTAGAAGTAAATCTTTCCAGAACGGGTTATCAATATCCCTATGAGTTTGGATAGCATATCCATGACCAGAACTTAGTAACAACATAAAATTTATATTAGATAATGTATACCAAGCATTATTTTCTGTATTTTGTATAATTCTACGTATCCATGAAATTTCCAATGCTTTTATAAAGTACGAGATGTTAATCATTCGAAGTCCACCTTCTCTATAGTTCTTAACTATTATATCACGTTTAATTCTGTCTGGCCCATTATTCCATAAAAAAAATCGGTTTATCTGCTTGATGAGATCGTCTGGAGGATTGGGAAGTGCTAAAAATAAATGAGTGAATTTAGCCAAGGCTAGAGATTTTATAATTGTTATACGACCTATTAATGTCAACCTTCTTTTTGCCCATTGTTTACAAATATTTTCAGCTTTATTCAGAACTTCGTGGTAATTCAAGTCCCAAACATCATTAACATTAGTTGAAAAATTAACGCCAAGTACTTTAAACGGGCCTTGATTCCAGTCCAGATTGAATTCACGACATTGGCGTGTAACCGAATTACTCAACACTCCAATCCAAATAGCACGTGTTTTTTCAACATTGATCTTAAGTCCTGACAAAAAATAAAACTGATTTAAAACATTTAACGTCTCCCTTAAAGACCTTTCTGAACCGTCCAGGAAAATCTGAGTATCATCGGCATATTGGCTTAGTTTAAAAACCTTGTTATCAATATTGATGCCTCGTATTTCTTGATTATTCCTTATCATCTGACCCAATATTTCAGCAGCCAAAACAAATAGGTATGGAGATATTGGGTCCCCTTGTCTGCATCCTCTGTTCAGACTAAAACTTTCAGACATAAAGCCATTCTGTATGATACAGGATTCAGAACCTTTTTGAAAAATTCTTACCAATTTTCTGATTGAGGGTCCAAAATTATAGTACTTTAAAGTTTTATCAATAAATTTCCAAGAAACTGTATCAAATGCTTTTTCAAAGTCAATCGATAATATCAGACCTGGGAGATTTTGTTTTTGTGTTTCAAATAAAACATCGTAAATCATTCTTATATTTTCGCCTATATATCTACCTGATAAAAATCCCTTTTGGTCTTCATGAATAAGTTTATTTAAAACATTTTTTATTCTATTTGCTATAACCGCAGAAGCCATTTTATAGATTACATTAAGCAATGAAATAGGACGCCAGTTTTTAAGGGTTTGTCTACATTTATTTGGTTTTGGAATACAGGTTATGACACCTTGTTTTTGAGTTATAGATAGATTTCCACATCTATAACCATAATTAAGAGATCTTAAAACAAAATAGCCTAAATCTATCCAAAAAAATTTAAAAAAAATCAACAGTAAATCCATCTTGACCGGGACTTTTCCCATTCTTCATAGTTTTCAGAGTTTCACCTAGTTCACTGAAAGTAATTTCGCCTTCAAGTTGATCTGAATCAAGGTCAGAAAGTTTATTGTCGTTTTCTCCCAGAATATTTTCAATATCTTCGTCATTTAACTGTTCATTTTCATTATATAAATTACAATAGAATTGTTTCTGACAGTTTAAAATATCATTAGTATCTGTGTATTCTACCCCTTCCTCAATTAATTTGTTAATTACTTTACTGGTAAAGTTTCTATTCTCAAGATTAAAGAAATAATTTGTAGGCTTTTCTCCCAAGTCTTGGTATCGGCACCTTGATCGTAACATTACCCCATCTATTTTATCTTTTCTTATATTTAATAATTCTTCTTTTTTTGTTATTAAGTCACGTATTTTTTCTTCAGAGATATTATTAAAGTTAGCATTTATTTCGTTTTCTAATACTTTAATATCGTTTTCCAGTTTTAATTCGGCTTCAGAAGTTTTTCGCTTTTTTTCAGAGGAATATTTAATAGTTATACCTCTTATCATCATTAATAAAGTTTCTAAAAATAACTGGTCATTTATATTAAATTCAATGTTTTCAATATCATTTATGTTGTTTTGATTTAAACTGTATGTCTGTTTTACCTCTTCTATTGTTTCTTTTACTTTCTGTATATAATCCGGATCTTTGAGTAAAGAGTTATTGAATTTCCAATAACCTTTTCCTCTCTCATTATTTGTTAATTTCAAATTTAGCAAAATACTGCTATGATCAGTTCTATAACCCGAGAGAATATCAGTGTCAACCACAAATTGTGATAGATTTTCACTGACCAGAAAGAAATCTAAGCGGGCCTGTTTACGTGTAGGATTTAACCTCCGCCAAGTATATTTCTTGCAATTTTCATTCATCACCCGCCACACGTCTATAAGATTTTCTTCTTCAATATAGTTTAAAATTACCCTTCTTGCATTTGGATTATTGACATGCAAATAGTTTTCACAATCCATTTCTGGATCCAAGATAAAATTCCAATCACCGCATAAAATTAATTGATCATTTTCAAATTGAGCAATTTTTTGCAACAAAGTGGTATAAAAATTAGGGTTATCTTGATTTGGGCCATAGAGATTAACTAAAGTTAACTTTTTTCCTTGTATGTTTATATCCATAATAATATAATTTCCATTTTTGTCTGCCATTACTTTATCAACTTTTTGCTCAAAGTTGTTATTTATAAGTATCATAACCCCTCTACTATTAGTTGTATATGAACTAAAGTAGGCATCATAACCCCATTCGGCTTTAATAAAAGGCTCTAACTGCGACTTTACATGAACATCTTGTAAGCAAATAATGTTGTATTTTTTAGATTTAACATAATGAAACAAATCTCGCCGTTTTGTTACTTCAGATAGTCCTTGACAGTTCTGTGAGTAAATCCTTAACGGTTCAGATGTCAAATCGAACTGTCTCTATGAATCCATACCCAAAATGAGCCATACTGAGAAAAGTGTGCAGGAGCAGAAACGGAAACCAAAACCAAAATACTTACAGTATAAAGAATATTAAAAAAACTACCTACTAAAAAGGTGATCATTTTCCGGTATGCTATTAATGGTACCTCTGCAGTGATATTCATTTCATTTTATTTTGAGTTAACCAAAAGTGTAACTCCAATTGTTTAGGAGATATGGCAAATCATAATTTTGACCTTTGACCTTGGGGTCATGTTGAGGTCAAGGTCACAAAAAAGTTGCCCACCGCCATTCACACTCCTTGCACCATCCACATACAAAGTTTCAAAAGTGTAACTTCAGTGGTTGCAGAGGAGTTCCAATCACAAGAAACGTGACGGACGGACGGACTGGCGGACGGACAGACGCCAGAGTGAACTGTGGTACGAAAATATTATACCCGATTTTTCGTCGAAAAAGCGGGTACAAAACAACTATCCCACATTATTTCTTATGTGGAGGATTTTGAAGTCATGTGTTAATATTCTATATACAGTCGAACCTCGATGGCTCGAACCCCTTTGGGACCATGAAAATTTATTCGAGACAGCGGTAGTTCGAGCCACTCTAGGCCACTGCCCAGGGGCATAACAAGATACTTTTGAACATCTTTCGATGTTGTATAATGAAAATGTTTGCTGTGTGTACTCATTAGAATCGCCTCACCGAGGCGACTCTAATGAGTACACACAGCACACATCCACAAGACAAAAGACCAAAATCCCCCAATCATCCCCCACCACTTCTTATCTTGAGGATTTTCCTAGGGGCTCAAGTATGAGTTCGACCCAGCCATGGTAAACGGGCCATCGGTGTTCGAGCCATCAAAGTTCTACTGTACATCTCAAACTCTATATCACTATTATGAATGTCTAAGGCAAAAAAAGTGTCCAGGGCATCGACCTTGTTAGATATATAACTGTGTCACATTCAGTTAAACATGCGCAGCTTATATAGAAAAACTACAATTATCTATACTGCCTATGGCCACTTCCACATAAAAACCACAAATCCTAAGGTTCCATCCTTTATACCATACTATATCTAAAAACGCGCAACACAAACAGTGTCACGGCGAGATTGTGGTGTAATCTATTTATAAGCTATTATCTGGGTATAAAACTATCACCTTTAACCCATTTTGCACCAGAAACCCATAAACGGGTATCCCGGCAAACAGTGCAGGCCCATACCAGGACGCGGCATCTTAACAGTACCAACAGTGCCTGCAAAAATCCAGTCATTCTCCGAACAAATTTTCAGGAAAACACCACCCGACATCCCATGCTTCACACTTATCTAATGCAGACAAAAATCTCAGTATCCAAAGAAAGTCTACCAGACCCTTTGTTGCAGGACTTGTCGTTTCACACATGGTTTTAGTGATGCTGTTCCTAACCAGAGCAAATCCAATAGTTTTTAATTCAGCAATTTCCAGTCAAACGGAAAAACCCTCTGAAAAGGGGAAAATTCTCCTCCCTGTCTAATGGTTAAGATTCAGTGCTCTCATACGGAAGCATTGTCCCAAGGAGATACTACCTAACACCCCTTAATCTCGAATTGAACTCCTGCTAGTATATATATATATACATATACATACACATACACATATATACATATATATATATATATATATATATATATATATATATATATATATATATATATATATATACACATATATATATATATTTTTTTTGGGGGGGGGGGTATTACGGCCCTTTCAAGACTATTTCACTCATGCCGAGCCGGTCGTTAATCAGAGGTGTGCGAGAACTGGAGTACCCGCAGAAAAACCACCTGACCTTCCGTTGCAAAACTTGGCGTCTCACATGTGACCCGAGTGAAGCTCGGACCACAGCGGTGAGATACCTAATAATCAAGAGTTAGCGCCCTTAACCACTAGGCCACGGAGGCCCGTTACTCCTGCTAAAATACAGGGAGGAAAATTCCATCCGGTACAGAAAGGGTTAAAATTTAGCTAAAGTCCTCCCAGCATATCGTATTGATTCTTTTATACATTTTTATGACAATTTATCACACGACGTCGCGTCTGAGAGTGCAACAACGCCATGTAATATTTTCAATAATCCACTAGTGGACTAAATATGCAAATTAGCTAGATACGTCCCGTAACGTTGCATGTACGACGTCCTTAACGACGTCGCGCTTACCAATGGCGGAACACTGACATTTTTGTAAACAATCGTGAAAAAAAAAACAAAAAAAAAAAAACGTTTTAAATGTCAAATGATAAATAGAATCTTGCATTCGTGCTCATGCATTATTGAATTTATCAAACTCGTTGAGGAAAAGCGATAAAATGCTCGGCACAGCCTCGCATTCTATCCCTTTTCCTCAACTCGCTTAATAAATTCAACAATACATGGACACTCATGCAAGATCCTCTATAACTGTGAATTTTTGTGGATAGTTTTTACTGCCTTTTCAAAAACAATATCGCCCATTTCAAGCTTAACATTTATCAACGGCAGGCAAAGGCTTAACTAATGCTGTTCATAACCCGAGCAAATCTAATAATTTTTAATTCAGCTACTTGAACTTAATTAATTTGGTTAGCCCTTATAAAGAATGTGTGAGCGGGCGATAGTTCATCAGGTGCTCCACAGCACCTCGGCCGAGGGCGATAGTTCATCAGGTGCTCCACAGCACCGAGGGGCTGATAGTTTTGACTGTCGCCCAAAAAGGTATGAAATAGTTGTATAATGCTTAATAACTTCTTATATAGTAGGTTGGGTAATAAATAGAGATTATCATATGGCATTTTTCATATCATACCCCAAATCAGCCCGAAACTCCCACTGATCATACATTTCTCTTTCAAAAAGAATTGTTCAAAATAAATTGTATTAATTGCATCGGCATAATACCAAAGTTACAATGAGAATCTCATTATCTTCGGTCTAGCTATGTGATTTAAGAGATGCTAGAGATTTGACAGATGAAAAAGTGATCATTGCCAATATCAGTCATCATGACTGTTATTCAGATGACCTTTATTTCGGCCAACCTTCAACCCCAAATTTCTTGCATCGTTTTTTCGCCCATTTTCCTCTCGTATTCGCTGCGCCGTGCCATGTTTTTTTTTTTTTTTTTTTGCCAAACAGTTCGAACAGACGAAAATATTCCAAATTGCAAATGGCGTCCTGAACAACAAATGCGAAATGCCGCAAAAGGAAGAATGCCGCGTGTTCCGAATAGGGTGACGTCAGTTTGTTTGTTTGATTTGAGGTTTAACGTCCCCGTCAACACTGTAAAGGTCATTTTGGAGACGTTGCTTCCAATTTTGTGGGACTTTTACCCGACATTGAGATGAAAAAACATCTCAAGCCCTGTCGCCCAATGAAACCAATAGGGTTTATTAGCATGGACGGTCCGCCTCGCACCGCGGTTCCTGGACAGGCTTAGATCCTCTAAGCGGTTTACCAGTACTAGTGTGCGGGCCAGATTCAGCTCTGCGTGGAAGCATTATGCAGCCCATATATTTCTTCAAGCCCCTATGGGCGGGGGCTTTGGGTGACGTCAGAGGTATGATAAAGGCTTAGGGGTGCGATAAAGCGTTGTGATATGGATTTTTGGGGTATGATAAAGCCCATTCAATATGGCAGCACATGCAAGCGTGATACGCGCATTGGTGTCACGTTCATATCGCATATTCAAAAACTAAGTATTTTATACTAAATGTATGATAAAGTGCATTTTCACATCTCCAAAACGGCTACTTTTCTGATGAAAATCAGTGATATTTTTCTTATTTGTACTGTAAACAAAGGTTGTGGGTGCTCGTTAGAACCGCCTCATTGAGGCGGTTCTAACGAGAACCCACAACCTATGTCTTGGAGCAGAAATAAGAAAAATAATGTATACCCCCGTAAACCCCAGTTTTCTCTATATTAAGTGTGATTTAAGGAGGTCTTCATTTCACGGCATTCTTAGCGTTATGTAAAGGTCTTCTTTACATACTTCCGATCAGCAAAGGCTCTGATGAGACTGCGCTTATGCGCAGGTTCGCCTGAGTCTTGCTGACTGCCTATACAGTAAATTTCCTTTGTCACGAGATAGCTAATTGATTTCAAGCGCTAAAAAGACGGTTTGGTATTATATTGCATAACCTGCTATACAAATTGATATTTGAACCAATTAGGTAATATGAGGAATATAAAACAACAAGTTTTGCCGCAAAATGGCACCATAGTCCAGTTTTTATTGCACCCATGTTTATGCTAAAATATGAGTTGCTTCAAAAGTGCGACACTTTCTTCTACTTCGTTTTTTTTTTTTTTTTTCAAGTAAACTATTCATTTTTAATGACAGATTCCTTCTGTCATTCTTCGTCGTCTTGCATGTTTATCATGCTCGCTGTCTCAAAACTAATTTCTCATGGCATTATTTCCGCATTTTGATAACATGTTTTGTTTCATTTGTAATCAAAATACAAAAATGATCTTTCTTAAATTACAAACAAAACGGGAAAAGTTAATTGAATATGCATAAGGAAAGTTCCCATTTTATACGGGCGACCGCATAATGGGTCATTGGCGAATCTTTGAGGCGGCGTCTAACAATGGCCTTCACTGCGGGCTTCACTGTAGTAGCCCATTTTTTACTAAATTAATTCCTATATTTCTAGCTGACGCCCCTTAATTTTGAACCGGGATTTCGAAATGAAATCTTCGTCAGATAATTGATAATATTACATTCAGTACAAAATGGGTTATGATTAATTTTATTTGTATCAATACGCCATTATAGTACCTTTGTATATTTTTAGAAAAGAAAAAAAATATGATTAGAGCTGCACTCCATTTAAGTACCTAGATATACTTTGAAAAATAAAAAATAGAGCGTATAATAAGCTGTATTTAACTTTTGATTATCGGCCAAGCCGCTGTGTCTGTCCTGACCCGCACACAACAGTTACAGACACGACGTCATCACTCGGTCATGAATACGGATTGCCGATTACCTCCTTTGGAGCACAGTGAGTATATATTGAATTGAGGTAAAGCATATGACTCATCCCACTGCGCATATCTCAAAACCCGAAAAATTCTGTTGAATAACAATGCTGCCGTAGTGCTCGTTGTTAATTAAATCTGTGAGTGTTCTTGCAGCACTCGAAAATCGCATACATCTAGAAAAAAAAAATCAAGTGAAGATGTTCATAAGGATCGGAGTCTCTGAAAACTGAGGTGGTACTCTAGATTTCCCTTTAGTAATGAACATTTGGAGATACTACCCAGCAGGCATATGACGTTAAAACTTCGTCTGATGGACGTTGATGTAACGCCATGTCTTGACTGCAAAGTCATATTAATTTCGTAGCAACGTACGTCATTACCGACGTTGATGTGACGTTGCCCCTGCGGCAGAGTCTTATTGTTTTTATAACATCGATCAGGAAATGTGGAATCCAACACACTGAATGCTTTTTTTCCTTTCTTCCATCAAAATCGGAATCGATGCATTAACATTAATTACCAGAAGAACTTCTTTTCTTCAGTTACGTCATTCGTAGTTTTTATTCATGTCATATAGTATATAAATGTACATACATCGTGATAAATTTTCAACAGACGACATTTTGAAATATTTTCTGTTTTTTTTTTTTTTTTTTTTCAGAAAACAGGATTTGACATTTCATGCAAATTGGCTCCTATGGATGAAATTATCATGAGATTTCAAGTCCTATTTTCTAGCAAAATAAGAAAAATGTCAACAGTTTGTCGTCTGCTGATTAGCCCAGAGAGTGGTGAAGGTTAAAAGAGTAAATTAGAAACTTTTTCTTATATAAAGGCCTTAATATTCACGAATTTCTCATAGAATCTGTCATTTCAGTGTCTTTTGGCGCTTTGATATTTATTGCTTATTTTACACATTAAACGCTTTACAGTTTTTGCAGAACGTTTACAAGTCCTTGAAACGAAATCGCGGGCTTCGTAAACAAACATTAAAAAGTTGCAATTTCATTTTGCATAATGGTATATATCATTTTCTTTATTACTTCTCAAAACTACTGATTGAGGGTTCACATTAGAAATTAGAACACGAGAGAGGTACCAACAATAACTGTTTTGATGATAAATAAGAAAACAACCACTTTTTTCATCTAAAGAATGTCTTTAATAGAGCCATGAAGCAGAGCGTTATCTGAAATTTTCTCCAAAACGTATTTTTTTTTCTGATGAAAATTTGTGAAAATCTATACCTTGGAGAATAAATAACAAACATAACGTTTACTCCAGCAAACATCAGTATAGTTTAACGGTTCTGACAACATTATTTAGGTCATGTAGAGCCTGTCCATCTATATGATCACGCTTTTCTTGGTCAGGCTTATTCAGTTCAGTGCAGACGTGTTCGCCAGAAGCTGACAACTGCCCTTATCGAATCAGCTGAAGGAAAGGATGACCGGAGAAAAGATCTCATGATCAATCTCCACAAAAATGTTGCCGACCCGATAGGTATCGAACCATCGACATCCTTATCAACAGTCAGACGTGCATCGACTGAGTAATCGAGGCCGGGAAAACGCAAATTAATATTTAACCCTCTTGTGTCCGGTGTATAATATATGATACATGATAATATATTGGTACCGTGACCAGGATATTTCCACAAAGTGTTGATATATCGAGCTTAAAAGTATGTTAATGTATCAGGTAAAACGAATATACATTTGAGTACCAAATGGTTTGCTTAAGGTATATTTTTCCAGCCATCAAAATTAGAAAGGTGACAAAAGTTAAATGTATCGTACAATATGATACACTTGGCAAATTAATATTTCCTCTTCTTACCTCATTTTTTAAGGACAAACTTTATTGTTCTTGTATTGTTATGAAAGAGACTTCATGTTGTCGCTTTCCATTGATAACCAATCTGAAATTATTGAAGCTTTTTGTTCTACTTCTAGATATTTAGATGATTTATTAAATATTGACAATACATGTACTTACTTTGATGGTTTGATCAGTCAGATTTATCCCCTAGAACTTCAGTTAAACAAGGCAAATTCCTCTGATACCGAGGCCCCCTCTTTTGATTTACATTTATCTATTGTAGATGGATTTGTTTCTTGCAAAATTTATGATAAACGTGATGCTTTTGATTTCGAGATTGTAAATTATCCTGTTTTGGACGGTGATGTTCCTCGCGCGACATCGTACGGGATTTATATTTCGCAGTTAATTCGATTCGCTAGAGTGTCTAGTCATGTATCCGACTTCAACACTCGTAATAAATTATTAACCGCTAAACTTCTTAATCAGGGGTATCGGTATCATAAACTACGTAAAGCCTTTTCTAAGTTTTATAGACGTCATTCTGATTTGGTTTCAAAATTCAATGTTGGACTTAAAACACTTCTGCAACAAGGCCTATTGAAACCCAAATTCTGTGGTGACTTAGTTTATAAATTTAGAAAAATACATGCCTGTAATGACTTTAGTAGCCAATTTCGTAAAATCGTTCGTCGGTATATAAAGATTGGGTCAACATAAATGTTATAAAACAGACTGCATGCATGGTGGTTAACCCAATCACGGTTGGCAACTTTGCTTCCCTCTTTGATTGCACACCGGCGGGTCGGGCTTAAGATTATATGACGGTTCCAGCGTAAAAAACATAAATGGAATTTTATTTTATTTTAGTATTCTTTATGTTGGTTGGCGCCTGATGCTCAGTCTTTGGTCGGGCCCCTCGGAGTCTAACTGTTGGTTTTCTTTTGCTCCAGCAATTCTGTTGTTGTGTGCTGTCGAGGCCTCAACCTTGTTTCATCTCTGTAGTTTTTGTATTTGTATGTTCTCGGAGATGTTACACTGATGAGTTAGGAAGACTTCATGCGGACTAAACGAAATTAGTGTATACCGCGACAGAGGTAAGGGCGAGGATTATGGCCGTGTAAAATCGATTTGAGCCCCCCCCCCCCACCCTAGAGGAATTCTTTCCACTGACCGTTCCAAGACGGTTCTCCTGTGGTGGTTCATTTATGTTGTTGTTTGTTACTTACTGTGTGTATCACTTGTGTCTTTTTATTTTGGATGACCATTTGGCCATTTTGTGGGAAAGTAACTGTCCTTATGACCTTCCTTTGTTTAGGTTTCAATTATGGTCTGATCGCTTCATGTTTGTGTTTCTTTCCCTTTGGTGTCTTTAACGGGTGGAGTAAGTTAATTGTATCGATTCCTGATCTTTGTTTTACTTCTACTTTTTATGTCTATTTTTTTAAAAGAAAGTGATAAATAAATCAACTTGGTTGCTACACAAATAAATCCTGAAACATCTTTTACACTGAAGCTATTCAGTTGTGTATCAAGTAGTTTTGAAAACTTAATGCTCAATGTATCATATATGATACATGCTTATGTGTCATATATGATATTTATCTCCGTGACATTTGAATCCCACATTTTTAAGCATTTTTATTTGACTTCCCCGCAAACAAATACTGTAGAGAATATGAAAGTTCTTGGGCAATAGTTTCTATGGTTGGGATTATAGGGATAAGAAATTGAGACCGATGTTTATTTTAGTTGTTTGATTGTTAATTGGGCCCATTTTTATAGGTGTGACTAAGTCGAGCTTCAATGTCTCGAACACCCGTAGGTCTATGAGAATTTGTTCGAGACCGGGTAGTTCAAGCCACTGAAGTTTAATTTATTGTTATGATATTTTCAGGCTTTGTATGGGCGGAATGCAAGCAGCTGTGGGAAGAGGGACTTAAAGCTTACATAAGACAATGGTGGAATTGGCTTGACTTCATAATGCTTTCATTATATTTAACTTGTTTTACGTTAAGATGTGTTGCATATTTCCAAATAGAGTCGGGGAAATACGGTGCCAGATTTATGGATCGAAATGAATGGCCAGTTTTGGACCCAACCATAGTTTCAGAGGGATTATTTGCTGTGGCGAATGTGTTCAGTTTTGCGCGGATTATTTTCCTGTTTCAAGTTGACCAATACCTGGGCCCGTTACAAATCTCGCTCGGGTGTATGTTGATTGACATTGCAAAGTTTTTGTTCATTTTTTTCCTTGTTCTGACTTCATTTGCCTGTGGACTAAATCAACTTTATTGGTACTATAGTCCAACTGAGCACCCAGGGAACCCATCGTCTTTCTTTACGTAAGTATATACAGTCGAACTCCCATAACTCGATCACCTTTGGAACCATGACAATGTGTTTCAAATTGTGGTGTTCGAATAACTTAGGTTTACACAAAGCGGCAGGTCTTGAGGTATAATGGGGGGTATATAGGATATCTTTACGATATACTATAAAATAAAGGTAAGATGTGTGTACTTTATACTCGCCTCGTTTAGGCGATTCTTATGAGTGGACACATCATACCTTTTCAAGACTTCAGGGGAACGAGTCCCTGAAATGAACACCACCTAAACCCAACTTTATATGAAGGGAAGTAGGGGTTACCGGGGTATACATTATTTTTCTTATTTCTACTTCAAGACTTAGATTGTTGGTACTCGTTAGAGCCGCCTGAATGAGGCGGTTCTAAAGAGCATCCACAATCTATGTGTGCACTATTAATAAGAAAAATATCATTTATTTTCATCTGAAAAGAAGCCGTGAAAAAATGCACAATGCCACACGGATGTGTTATCATAATGAAAAGAAAAAGTCAGAAAAAATATCCATATTTTAGCCTTAACCCTTATCTTGCTGTTCACGAGAACCCCTACCTTTGCAAACAGTGTAGATCCAGATCAGATGGCTTCTGAAGAAGCCATCTGATCAGGATCTACACTGTTTGACATTCAGTTTATGAATTTGTAAGAATAAATTACATCAAATAATCTGATTGGTTCAAATCAGAGATGGGTGTGGCTAAATTGAATATTCAGCAAGATAAGGGTTAATATATGCATAAAATATTCTCAAGTGACCCCAGAGTGAGAACGAATTAGCCATGGTAAACGAACTGTCCATGTTCGAGTTATCGAAATTTCGCTTTACGATGAAACTTCAGTGCATCACGTGAACAATTCCTTGAAATGAAGACCCCCCCTAAACCCCACTTTATATAGAGGAAACTGGGGTTTACGGGGGTATACATTATTTTTCTTATTTTTGCTCCAAGACATAGAGTGTGGGTACTTGTTAGAACCGCCACAAACACCCACAATCGATGTTTTGAGTATAAATAAGAATAATATATCAAATTTTCATCAGAAAATTGACTGTTTTAGAGATGAAAAAAAAATTCATTAAGACGCACGGGTGTGTTGTTGTAATGTCGGACTTGAACCTCGATTAATAGTTTACCAAGGATAATTCGAACAAATTTCTGACACCCTAGGGATTTGTCCCACAGTTCCAGATGCCATTTGGATAATTTGCTTTGAAAATGTACACTGTAAATTCTCATTAGAATCTCCTCGATGAGGTGATTTTGATGGGTGTGCGTAATGGAACTTTATTTTATTTAATGAGTACACGCAACATTGCTTGGGCCCCGTCAAGCGATTTTGGTACTTATCGCCTATGCGAGCAGCGAAGGTTCAGGCGAGCCTGCGCAGACGCGCAGTCTCCCCAGAACCTTCGCTGCTCGCTCATACAAGCAGTGGATCAAGAGGAACCTTCAGACAGAAAGCCATATCTCTGGCCTCTCTGAACGGCTGGGCATGCGCAGTTCAAATTTGTCATGACGGAATGCTCGAAGAAACAAATTCGCTTGGCGGGGCTCACTTAATGTTATTTGATATCAGAAAGAAATACCTAATTCACCTCCATTATTCCGCTTGACCTAGCACTTTGATTAACCCCACCCCTTTTTTCATGGTCCTTTGTAGTAAATGAGCCCCGCCAAGCGAATTTGTGTCTTCGAGCATTCCGTCATGACAAATTTTAACTGCGCATGCCCAGCCATTCAGAGGGGCCAGGGATATGGCTTTCTGTCTGAAGGTTCCTCTTGATTCGATGCTTGTATGAGCGAGCAGCGAAGGTTCTGGCGAGACTGCGCGGATGCACAGGCTCGCCTGACCCTTCACTGCTCGCATAGGCGATAAGTACCAAAATCGCTTGACGGGGCCCAATTAAGACTCACGTTAATATTTTAGATAAAGAAGGTGAACAGTTGAGTATGAAAACAAAACACACACCAAAAAAAAACAAAAAAAAACGAGAAATGACCCCCAGTGTCTGCTTCAGTCTCCTCATGGAAACTCGCGGATAGTGGACTAATGATGGTGTTGTTTGATTCGAAAACACCTTCCAAAACAAAACGAAAAATTAGCAAAGATTTTCGGGAAAAATCCGAAAACGCCATCAAAGATTGCAGCCAACTAAAGTCACTCAGATGAAGAATTTTGTTATTTTTGTAAACATAAATACCATGACTTGTATATCGAATAATCTTACATAATTAGTCCGTACGATGATGATTCTACTGAACCCTATTTTATGTATGTGGGTTTTATGGGGTAATCATTATTTTCTTTACTGTTGCAAAGAAACACGGATTGTGGGTACTGTTTGGAATCGATCCTAACGAGCACTAACAATCTATATTTGGACTAAATTGTGGGTAATCTTTAGAATCGGTTCTAACGAGCACTAACAAACTATACTTGGACTAGAAATTAGAACAAGGGCGCACAGCCGATGGCACGCCATCACAAATCCCCAAGCTTTGGTCGGAGCCAAATATAACGCTGCTCTCGCACGACCTCATCATGTAAGGAAACCATGTATCAAAATTGTTTGCCTTCCGGTCTGTGGCTAAAGAGAGGATAGCGTGATGGATGAATTGCCAGACAGACAGATGGATGGAGGCATTCACGATATCCTCCAAAACTTTTTAAAAAGCATGGAGATAATGATTATATATGGTTTAGGAGTGGAGATCTGAACTATTTCTCAGATATTAGGCCTTTTATGAAGTGGAGGGATGGAGCATGGCCTCGGCGCACCAGGGAAACCTCTAGGCATTGAATGCATCTTATCTTACGGAACAAGAGGGGTGGGGACCTGAAAGGTTTCTGAATTATTAGGCCTTTAATGAAGTTGAGGGGTGGGGTATGAAAAGTATCTTTCCATAAAGAACAAGAATATGTATGCTTTAGTGGTGGGTATCTGAAAGGTTTCTGAGTTATTAGGCCTTTTATGAAGTGGATGGGGTGGGGCATGTCCCCAGCGCACCCTGGGGACGGACCTCCAGGTTGGTGTCACTGAAAGCGTCTTATCATAAGGAACAAGAGTATAATATGGTTTAGGGGCGGGGATCTGAATGTTTTCTGAAATATTTGCCCTTTTATGAAGTGGAGGGGTCGGGCAACCCAGGGGTCACCCTTGTTGGCGTCTCTAAATACGTCTTATTATAAGGGTCAAGAACACATATGGTTTAGGGGCGGGGACCAGAACGGTTTCTCAGATATTAGGCGTTTTCGAAAGTGGACGGGATGAAGCATGGCCCGGCAACGCCAGTCGCACTCCCTCATCATGTAAGGAAGCGATATAAAAATATGTTGCATTCCGGCAAGTGGTTAAGGAGGAAATAGCATGGCGGACAGACAGACGGACAGAGGCGTTTACAATTTCCCCTAACGCTTTTTATCCCCGACCGAATAGGTTCGGGAAATATAGCGATAAGTCTTGCGTCTGTCCGTCTGTCCGCACGTCCGTAGACGCAACCTTGTGATGGCCATAACTCCTATACCATTTGAGATTCATTGATGGTTCTTGGCACAATTGTTCACAAGGCTGAGACGGCGTGTCATGCACAAGAACCAGAACTCTGGATGCCATACTTTTTTAGTTATCTCCCCTTCTAATAAAATAGAATGACTACTTTGCGATGGCCATAACTCCAATACCCTTTAAGATATATTTATGGTACCTGGCACAGTTGTTCACAAGGCCGAGACGGCGTGTCATGCACCATGGTTTTTGAGTTATCTCCCCTTCCAATAATGTAGAGTGAGTACTTTGTGATGGCCATAACTCCAATACCCTTTAAGATATATGCACAAGAGCCACAACTCTGGGTGCCATGGTTTTTGAGTTATCTCCCCTTCCAATAAAATAGAATCACTACCTTATTATGGCCACATCTCCAACACTCTTTGAGATTTTGTTTGATTAGAGGTTTAACGTTTTACAGTGTTGTAAAGGTCATTTTGGAGGCGTTGCTTCCTATTTTGTGGGACTTTACCCGACATTCAAAATGAAATGACATCTCAAGCCCTGACGCCAAATGAAACCAATAGGGGTTATAAGCATGGACGGGCCGACACTCGTACCGCTTTGCCTGGGCAGGCTTAGATCCTCTAAGCGGTTTACCAGTACTCGTGTGCGGGTCGGTTTCAGCTCTGCATGGAAGCATCATGCAGCCCATCTATTTCTTGAAGCCCCAATGGGCGGGGGTCGAACACTCTTTGAGATATATTGATGGTACTTGGTACAGTTGTACATGAGGTTAAGCAGGTATGTAACGTGCAAGAACCACGACTCTGAGTGCCCTGGTTTTTGAATTATCTCCCCTGACAATACATGTATAACCTTGTGATGGCCATAACTCCAATACCCTTTGGGATATATTGATGGTACACTGTACTTTGCACAATTGTATACAAGGTTGAGACGGCGCTTGATGCCTAAGAACCACAACTCTGCGTGCTATGGTATTTGAGTTATCTCCCCTTCCATTATATCAGTATGACCACCTTCTGATCACCGTACCTCCAATACCCTTTGAGACATATTGTGGTACTTGATGCAGAGGTTAAGGAGGTGTGTCATGCTCAAGAATTACAACTCTGGGTGCTCTGGTTTTTTAATTATCTCCCCTGACAATATAACATTGTGATGGCAATAAATCCAACAGCTTTTGAGATATATTGAAGGAACGTGGCGCAGTTGTATACAAGAACCACAACTGTTGGTGCTGTGGGATTTTAGTTATCTACCCTTCCAATATAACAGTATGGCCAGCTTGTGATCACCATATCTCCAATACTCTTTGAGACATAGTTTAATGGTAATTCGTACAGAAATACATGAGCTTAAGCAGGCATGTCATGCGCAAGAACCACAGTTCTGAGTGCCCTGATTTTTTAGTTATCTCCCATGACAATATAATCTTGTGATGGCCATAACTCCAAAACTTTTGTGATATATTGCTGGTTTAATTCTGGTGCACTTTCTATTGGTGAACAATCTTCTGAAGGCCATATTGGCTTTTGGTCGGGGGATTTGCCATTTCATCCAATGGCTTTTTTTATAAAAAAGCGTGGGCATAAAACTATCAAACATTTTCATCACAAAAATAATGTTCTAGAGATAGGCTAGACGCCGTTTAAGCGCACTTGTGTGTTATCTTAATGAAAAATCAAAGTAATAAAGCCATCATCTCCTATTCCTCCAAAGAGATGCTTAGATGCCACACATTGATTCATTCATATAATGCATTTACGAACTGCATTTAATGGACCTTTTACGATTCCTGTGCAGTATCATACTGAACAACATTGAATCAAGAAAATACTTCTTTCATCATTTCTTATCTTCCATATCATAGAAATGGATTGACAAATGGTCAGCGTGATACAAACGGTGAATTTGAGTTATTGATGAAACTACACAATACCGTCTCATTCGGTACACATGGTATCGTATTTATTGTCTGTTTTCGGACAGAAAGGCCTGAGCAAACAGTGTAGACCCAGATGAGACGCCGCAGAACGCGGCGTCTTATCTGGGTCTACACTTTTTGCCACTCAACCGGCTATTCATAGGTACAACATCGGGTAGTAAATTGCACTTGTTCAAATTTCAGAAAAGCCTCCGCCCATAGGGGCTTGAAGAAATATATGGGCTGCATGATGCTTCCACGCAGAGCTGAATCTGGCCCGCACACTAGTACTGGTAAACCGCTTAGAGGATCTAAGCCTGTCCAGGAACCGCGGTGCGAGGCGGACCGTCCATGCTAATAAACCCTATTGGTTTCATTGGGCGACAGGGCTTGAGCTGTCTTTTCATCTCAATGTCGGGTAAAAGTCCCACAAAATTGGAAGCAACGTCTCCAAAATGAACTTTACAGTGTTGACGGGGACGTTAAACCTCAAATCAAACAAAAAAGATTTTAGAACAAATATTGTAATGAGTAAGGCGTCCGAATACGGCAATTTCAGACAAGATCGACACTCGTTATATATCACGGCGTTTTGGCCATCGGTCACGTGAGTCCAATCACGAGAAACCTGTATTCCATTAGGATAAAACATCCGTGCGACATACAGTTGAACTTCGATGGCTCGAACATCGATGGCTCGTTTACCATGGATGAGTCGAACCTGTTCTTGAGTCCCTAGCGAAATCCTCTACAAAAGCAATAGTGGGGGATAATTAAGGAGATTTTAGTCTTTTATTAGCCGGATCATTACAGGGTCACTAATGAGGCTTTATTAGCCGAAACTACGTAGAATGACCCATCTTCTTTCTTATGAATGTTTTCAATGCTCTTAAAGGAACTCATTTTTTATTTTTATTTTATCTTGCAAATGTATGCTGTGTGTACTCATTAGAATCGCTTCGATGAGGCGATTCTAATGAGTACACGCAGCATACATTTTCATTAAAGAACACCGAAAGGATTTTTAAAAGTATCACGTTATGCCTCCTTGCCGTAAGCCTCTGTGGCTCGAACTACGCCTGTCTCGAACAGATTTTCGAGGTCCCGTAGGTGTTCGAGCCATTGAAGTTCGACTGAAGTGCATTTTTTAACTATTTTTGTGATATTTTGTTTTCTTATTTATATTGCAAACATAGGTTGCGGGTGCTCGTTAGAACCGCCTCGTTCTAACGAGTACCAAAACATATGTAAATATGAAAAATATTGTTAACCCCCCCCCCCCACACACACACACACACGTAAACTCCCCAGTTTTCTCTATATAAAGTGGGCACATTTCACAGACTTGTTACAGTGATGCGAGCTTTTTCGACAATGTAAGACACAACGACCCACTCAACCACACGAACTAACAAGAGATATAGCAACAACATTACGCAAACACGCCTATACAAATACAGTGCCATCTTTATCGCCGAAAAAAAATGAAAATTTTATGATGACAAATTGTGATATTTTTCTATTTATGCTCCAAATATAAATTGTGGGCACTCGTTAGAACCGCCTCATCGAGGCGGTTCTAACGAGTACCCACAATCTATATTTTAGAGCAGAAATAAGAAAAAGAAGGTATACCCCCGGAAACCCCAGTTTTACTATATAAAAGTAAGGTTCAAGGGGGTCAAAATTATATAGGCGTGTTTTCGTGATGAAATGTTCAGGTATTGTACTATTCAAGAAATGTATACATTTAGATTGTAGTTAACGCCTCAATCAACACTATTTAGTCATATCGAGCCGGTCAGTTTACCTTACTTAAGCGGTTTACCAGTAGATTGCACATGCATTCACCAGATGCGGACAACTGCCCTTCTTGAATCAGCGGAAGTGGGGCCGAGAGAATGACTGTAGAATGATGAATCTCCACGAAAGAATGTTGCCAACCCGCCAGGTATCGAATCCCCACCTCTTGATTAGTAGTCAGGCGCGCATCCGAGTGAGCTATACCTAGGCCGACGCAAAGATACGTTTTCTCACCTGTGGCCTATATGATAGCATTGGTAGTTTGGCCATTGCCCGTCAGTCGCCTCTATGTTGCTTGTTTTTGTTTGTTTGATTGATTTGAAGATTAACGTCCCCGTCAACACTGTATAGGTCATTTTGGAGACGTTGCTTCCAATTTCGTGGGACTTTTACCAGGCATTGAAATGAAATGACATCTCAAGCCCTGTCGCCCAATGAAAACAATAGAGTTTATACGCATGGACGGTCCAACTCGCACCGCTTTGTCTTGACATGCTTAGATCCTCTAAGCGGTTTACTAGTACCCGTGTGCGTTCGGTTTCAGCTCTAGCATTATGTCACCCATCTATTTCTTCAAGCCCCGATGGGCGGAGGCATGTATTTTGCATATACTCTTCTTTACACAAGTGTCATGGTCTTGTACCATATACAGGCATGACCCTGTTTTTTTTGTTTTTTTTTTGTTGTTGTTGTTATTGCTGTTGTAATTCAGTGTCTTCTAACCGCTGCAGAACTTGGCGTCGGAAGGTCAGGTGGTTTTTCTCCGGGTACTCCGATGTTCGCCCACCCCTTATTAACGATCGGCTGGATATAAGTGAAATAATCTTGAAAGGGTCGTAAAACTAAAACAAACAAAAAATCAGAATCGAACTTGATGATGTGGTTACTTGTCAGAATCGCGATTCTAACAGATACCCACATTATATGTTACTTGCAAGAAACTAGAATAAAAAACAATATCCTTTTGTAAATGGTGGCAGGTATACGCGTATTTGTTCATTTTAAATACTGTTCTTTTTGTACCTTTCAGATTGGAGAACAGTTACCGAACTCTGTATTGGTCACTGTTTAGCCTGACCCGGCTACAGGATATTAAAATTGTAGGGGGTCAGTCTTTCACGGAGACCGTCGGCGAGATGCTGTTTATGGCATATCATGCTATGGCAATCATCGTCCTACTCAACATGCTTATCGCCATGATGTCCAATTCCTTTCAGGAAATTGAGGTATATATATTTGACACATAGTGTGACAAAACCTTCAAGAGGCTATGTGAAAGACGCAAAGACGCTGTGCCCTTGGTTCTTCGCTCTTCGGAGAGCTTAACTGCTACAAATGTTCATGCGAACAAATATAACTGATTAAACTGCTTGGCTGTGCAGTCTGAACTCATCACATAAGCAAGTCCGTGTAATGAACACCCCATAAACCCCACTTTATATAGTGAAAACTGGGGTTTACAGGGTTATAAATTATTTTATTTCGGCTCCAAGACATCGGTTGTAGGTACCCATTAGAACCGCCTCAATGAGGCGGTTCTAACGGGCACCTACAACCTACGTTAGAACTGCCTCAGTGAGACGGGCCTAACGAGCACCCACAACCTATGTTTGGAGTATAAACAAGGAAAGTAGCACACATTTTCACCAGAAAAGAAACCCTTGGAGATATGAAAGAATGCACTGTTTCAAACGAACGTGTTATCATAAGGCGAGTCTTCGTAAGTCGCACAATTGTTCTTGCAGGCTATGTCATGCATTGATTCTAATTCAATTTAAATAGTTTCTTTGTTTCAAGTCGCCCATTCATTTAACAAAACAGAGATGAGAAGAACGATTCTCTCACGGGTCTAGCAGCTTCTTATTAACCCTTTTTGTACCAAATGGAATCTTCCTCCTTATAAATAGCATGAGTCCATTTCAAAATTTAGGGGTGTCAGGTTGTGTTTTCTCCAAAATCTACTTGGAAAGTGGCTGAACGTTTTGCAAACAGTGTAGGCCCTGATCAGACGCCGCATTCTGCGGCGTCTGATCTGGGCCTGCACTGTTTGCCAACTACCCGTTTTGGGGTTTCTGGTACTGAATGGGTTAGATTGAAGCCCCTAGTCAATTTTTACCAACCAATCCAAGGCGATATTTCTGTTGTGGATTAGCAGTCATTGATTGTCTTTGCGTGTATGTCCTGGTAATATCTTTTATTTCGGATACACGTTTTGGCCATTTTGGCGGGAATGAAACTCTCTCTATGCCTTTCTACGATTATGTTGCCATTCATTTATGTTTGTGCTTCTTTGGATGTTAGGTAATCGTGTTGATTTCTGGTCTTTGCCTTCACTTCTAATGTGTAAAAGACTAATGTGATGGTGAAACTACTAACTAAGGTTGACACGATTAATCGGATTATCAAATAATCGATCGGTAAATTCTACTGAAATGATTACCATTACTGATTCGTTAATAATCGATTATTTGCTAAGTATAATTTACTACCCGATGTTGTGTTTTAAATAGCTGGATGAGTGGCAAACAGTACAGGACCTGATGAGACGCCGCATTTTACGGCGTCTCATCTGGGTCTGCTCTGTTTGCTCTGATCTATCTGTCCTTATACAGGGATAAAGGATAATGTATAACATATGGTTAGTCAAAGCCAGATAGTTAAAATTATGATAAACTCTTCATTGATAACTAATCGATTATCGATCACACTGACAGGACCTGATAATCGATTATAATTTCAGCTCTGATTAGCCAGCCCTACTACTGATCATCGACTTCTGTTTCGAGAAGAAATCCCAATGTCATCAAATCTGTTCAGTATTATTTATACCATTGACATTTTCAAGAGCAGCTGCATCATTTTAATGGATAATCACTGTTGCCCACAAACTATGAGCATATCTGGAAAAAAAATTCTCTTTATGACGAAAAAAATCTCGGTTTCTAAAAAAATCAATTTAAAAAACAACAACATATCAGTAGATTGTTAGATCATTTCTGAAAAATTAATTTCTGTTTCTGCCTCAACTATTAACCCTTTTTCCACCTTATATATAGCACAAGTCTATTTAAAAATTTAGGGGTGATAGGTTATGTTTTCTACAAAATTTATTAGGAAAATGGCAGAACTTTTTGCAAACAGTGTAGGCCCTGATCAGACGCCGCGTTCTGCGGCGTCTGATCTGGGCCTGCACTGTTTGCCAAAGTACCCCTTTAGGGGTTTCTGGTACTGAATGGGTTAAAATATGAATAAGAGCAAACAGTATCAGATGACAAGATACTAATCTAAACTGTATCTTATTCCCAACTGGCCGTACATTAAACAACCACACAGATGCCAATCTTCCTCTGAAGTAACTACCAATGGAACAACACTTTCATTGGCTTAACCTCGACCTACATAAGCGACTTGTATGCTTTTAGACTATGGCTGTTATTTCAGAAATTCACATTCTCACTGCATTTACAGAAAACCCCTAAAGTCAGATATCGGGACGCAAAGTTGATCACATCTTAATATTTACATTTCCAGTGTAAAGTCTAATGTAAACCTATAGAAAACAATGTAGTTCATACTTCAATGAACACATAGAGTCACATGATTTTCAGTTACGTCAAGTGACGTCAGTTTTAAACATGGTTTTCTACGGGCGTTGGTGACGTCAACGCTGTTCCGTTCTTTGTAGAAAATGAGCGTTTTAATGTTTTTTTTTTTTCAGATTTAAAAGTTTGCCTATCAGCATTTTTTTCGCCCAATGATGAGGGGCAAATAATGTAAATATAAAAAATAAACTTTTTTTATGCTTTTCATTGAAGTATGAACGACAGCGGGTCGCTAGCAAAGTTTACGGGGTTAATTTACTTTGCATGCGGCCCACTGAGTTCATTTACGAAATGAAATTAATTTTTCTGCAGTACATGGAAGTATGAACACAGTGGGTCGCGTAGAAAATGTAAATGAACCCCGAAGGGTGCATGTAAACTTTGCTAGCGACCCACTGTCGTTCATACTTTCATGAAAAGGAGAAAAATTAAGTTTATTTTTTATATTTACACTATTTGCCCCTCATCACTGGGCGAAAAAATGCTTGTAGGGTAAACTTTTAAAGCTGAAAAACATTTACACGCTGTTTTTCTACAAAGAGTGGAGCAGCGTTGACGTCATCAACGCCCGTAGGGAACAATGGTTTCGAATTACGTCTCTTAACGTCACTGAAAAGCATGTGACTCGATGCGTTTATGGAAGTATGAACGCAATTGTTTTCTATAGGTTTTCATTACACTTTACGCTGGAAATGTAAATATACTTTCATGAACAGCAGAATAATAAAATAAATTTCTTAATTGGTTGTCATACAACGTATGGAAAATAATATCGTAAATGTGATTTATTTAACATTCACCGAAGCATGAATAACATCGAATCACAAGCAAAGTTTAAATGAACCCTACCAGGTTTCACTTTGCTCTTGGCCCGATGTCAGGCATACTTCAATGAACTTAAAATGAGCCGGGGCACAGCATTTCCTACAATTTGCATGTGCGCTCAGCGAAGAAACAGATCACCCTGCGCATCCCTGTAGACTGACCAGTGACTTCTCTGGCTGCATGAAGAAGCATTGGACCCTTAGCTATCCTTAGAGCCGTGCACAACGAAGACTCTGATCAGACTGCGCGGATGCGCAGTCTGATCTGAGTATTCGCTGGGCGCATATGTAAATTGTAGGAAATGCTGTGCCTCGGCTCAAATAAATTACAATCATTTTTAAATAGAAAAAAAAAACGGCTACTCAGGAAAATGCTCGAACAATTGGACCCATTCATCTTGAAAAAGAAGTGAAGGCAATGATCTGGAATCGACACAATTACCTTGCAACTTACATCCTAGACACTGAAGGAAAAGAAGCACAAACATGATACAACTGCACCGTAATTAAAACGAGAAGACAAAGACATTGTTACATCTCAGCAGGCACTAAACGTTGAATCTCGGCCCTCGCCCATCGGTGCTTGTAGAATTATAATTGGCTGCATGATGCTTCCACGCAGAGCTGAAACTGACCGCACATGAATACTGGTCAGCCGCTTAGAAGGACTAAGCCTGTCCTGGCAAAGCGGTGCGGGTGTCGGACCGTCCATTTTTATAAACCCTATTGGTTTCATTGGGCGACAGGGCTTGAGATGTCATTTCATCTCAATGTCGGGTAAAAGTCCCACAAAAATGGAAGCAACGTCTCCAAAATGACCTTTACAGTGTTGACGGAGACGTTAAACCTCAAATCAAACAAACAAATCTCAGCAGGCACTCAATGTTGAATGTTTACATTTCCAGTGTAAAGCCTAATGTAAACATATGTAAAACAATGTAGTTCATACTTCCATGATCGCATCAAGTCACATGATTTTCAGTGACGTCAGTCTAAACGATGTTTCTCTACGGCCGTTGATGACGTCAACGCTGTTCCACTCTTTATAGAAAATCAGCGTGTAAATGTTTTTCAGCTTTAAAACTTTGGCCTATAAGCATTTTTTTTGCCCGGTGATGAGAGGCCAAGAATGAAATAGCGGGTCGCTAGCAAAGTTTACAGGGTTCATTTACTTTACACGCGACCCACCGCGTTCATACTTTCATGAACAGCAGACAAATAAAACTCATTTCTTAAATCAACGTTGAAACAACGTTTGCAACGTTGCTTCAACGTTAATTCAACATTGAGACAATGTTGTGAAAACCCCACTTTTATACAGTAAAACTGGGGTTGACAGTGGTATATATATATTTTTATTTCTGCCTAAAACATCGATTGTGGTTACTCGTTAGAATCCCCTCGATGAGGCGGTTCTAACGAGTAGCCACAGTTTATGTTTTGAGCAGAAATATGACAAATAGCAGGAATTTCTATCTGAAAATTTTCATTTTTGGGTGGTAAAATATTCAATATACAATCGAACTTCAATGGCTCGAACACCTTTGGGACCTCGAAAATCTGTTCGAGACAGGGGTAGTTCGAGCCACTGAGGTGACTGTCAGGAGGCATAATGAGATACTTTTAGACATCTTTCTGGTGTTCTTTAATGAAAATATATGCTGTGTGTACTCATTAGAATCGCCTCATCGAGGCGATTCTAATGAGTACACACAGCATACATTTGCAAGATAAAAGACTAAAATCTCCTTAATTATCCCCCACTATTTCTTATGTAGAGGAATTCACTAGGGGCTCAAGAATGTGTTCGACACATCCATGGTAAACGAGCCATCGGTGTTCGAGCCATCGAAGTTCTACTGTATTTGAATAGGCGTGCTTTCGTAATGAATAACAAATTGTTTTGCATGTAGCTGGTAATATGAAAGCAGCTAATCTAGTTAACATGGTTAAAGTGGGGAATATTATATTTGTTCAAGAGATTTTGTCACATAAGTCTTTGAATTTCGGCCAGTCTGCAGTATTTTTTTCTGAAGATAATCTTCTGAACTAGTCAAACAAAATATAAACTGGCCATTCACGCATGTGTGATGTCAATTTTATAGAAAATATGAGCCCCGCTAAGCGAATTTGTGTCTTCGAGCATTCCGTCATGACAAATTTTAACTGCGCATGCCCAGGCATTCAGAGGGGCCTGGGATATGACTTTCTGTCTAAAGGTTCCTCTTGATTCACTCGGCTTGTATGAGCGAGCAGCGAAGGTTCTGGCGAGACTGCGCGGATGCGCAGGCTCGCCTGGACCTTCGCTGCTCGCATAGGCGATAAGTACCAAAATCGCTTGACGGGGCCAAATTATGATACATGTATTTGTGTTATAATAACAGTTCGTGTGTCATTACTGACGATGACCAATCTTAATCACATGCGAGAAATGCTAATGTTTCTTTAAACTAAGATGGCTGATGAGACCTTTTCTAGCCCTAAACTTGTCTGTTGCAGAGATAGAGCATCACATCACGTGAACAAGTCCGTGAAATGAACACCCCCCTAAACCACACTTTATATAGAGAAAACTGGGGTTTAAGGGGGTAAACATTATTTTTCTTGTTTTTACTTCCAGACATAGGTTGTGGGTACTCGTTAGAACCGCCTCAATGAGGCGGTTCTAACGAGCACCCACAACTTATGTTTGTAGTACTTATAAGAAAAATATCGCATATTTTAATCAGAAAAGTAGCCATTTTGGAGATGTGAAAAAAGGCACTATGCCATACGGGCGTGTTATCGTAATGAGAGGTTAAAGTAAGGCAGACCTGATGGTGATGTCTAAGCTCTGGCGTTGCGCTATGCACGTTTCTGTTCGTTTGCCTCATATTCACAAGCATCCCGTCTAATGAGGCCTCGCCACTTTGCTCGGTCCTGTGCAATTTGTTCCCAGGACTGTTGCTGTGTTGACGTCCTTCAGGGAGGCTTTCCGGGTGTCCTTGTAACGCTTCTCCTGACCACCATGGGGGCGTTTGCCTGTGTAAATTGTCAACAATAAAGACTAATTTGTCTAAATCGCGACGGACGTAAGGGCGAAATTGTGGCCACGTAAAATCGATTTAAGCCCCCGCCCCACATCCCAGTGAAATTCGTTTCCGCTTACCGTTCCAAGACGGTTCTTCTGTCGCGGTTTATTTTTACTAGGGTTTGTCATTTGGTGTTTGTGTCGCTTATATTATTTTATTTTGGATAGCCTATTGGCCATTTTGTGGGAAAGTAACTGTCCTTTTGGCTTTCCGGTGTTGATGTATCCATTGGGTTTTGTTGTTTCATGTTTGTGTTTCTTTCCCTTTGGTGTCTCTGATGGGAGCTATGGGTTAATTGTATCGATTCCTGATCATTGCCTCCAGTTCCATTTCGTCTGGGCGTGTAGTTCTCTCAGCTCTCATAGTTGAGAATGTTTATCTGTAGGCAGTGCATTTCTTTTTATATATATTTTTGTATGTTAGGCCTATCGCACATGAATTAAAACTCAGGAATTGAAGCATTCCGCCCCAGTTGTTTTATTGTCCTAGATGGTCGTGTCAGTTCCTTCTCGTAGTATTTATAGTAGATTGTTTGTCTGTCGACCCAATGTTAACAATGGCAGGCATATATTGCTTTTGTTATTGTTAAGACCACCTTTTTGGACTGTTCAAAAAGGTTTTTAAGAACACTTTTGAACAGTCCCAATGGTGGTCTCTGACCAGAGAACACCGTAAGCAGAAAACGCCAAGAAAGATTAACTGAAAACTACTAAATACCCTTTCAAAAGCATTTTCAGTCTTTAATTTAAGTGGTCTTAATAGCGGAACCTTACTGTAATTCATATATGGCATGCAGGATCTTCTTTCTTATAGCTTTGTGCACGAACTTTCCAGTCTTACTTGTTTCCAATTTGTTCTGAAACAAAATACAGTCGAACTTCAATGGCTCGAACAACTTTGGGACCTCCAAAATCTGTTCGAGACAGGGGTAGCTCGAGCCACTGAGGGTTACTGTCAGGAGGCATAACGAGATACTTTTAGACATCTATTCGGTGTTCTATAATGAAAATATATGCTGCGTGTACTCATTGGAATCGCCTCATCGAGGCGATTCTAATGAGTACACACAGTATACATTTGCAAGATAAAACTCGAAAATATCCTAAATTTTACCCTCCCTATTTCTTATGTAGAGAAATTCCCTCGTTACTCAAGAGCGGGTTCGACTGAGCCATGGTAAACGAGCCATCGGTGTTCGAGCCATCGAAGTTCTACTGTACTTATACATGTATTTTGAAACCTGCTCATGTGCAGCGTTCAGTGGCATCTGATCTGGCCAACGTCTGAGGACGTCAGGCGCATATGTTCTGTGAAGCTCAATGAAAAATAAAGATCGTTTAAGTACTGGAAAGTGTTTGCCTATATTGAATTGGTTATTCAAGCAGTCTCAGCCCAAGTTGAGAACCGGTGAGTGTGAGTGAGTGTGTTTGAGTTTTACGTCCCACCAACAGCTAAGGTCATACGGAGACGGAACCTCGGTTTAAAGACTCATCCGAAAGTCTGAAAGTTGAGAAACAGTTTTACCACTTATGCCTGGAGACAATCGAACCAACAGCGCTATCAGGGCTTTGATTGATTCGTTTCACTTTCTGACGCTGTGTCCTTTATTTGTTTGGTTTTTCCTGTGTAGCCTTTCGTTTATGTTCTGCTTTTTAAGTCAGCACTGTTTCTAATCAAGTTTGTGCTAGTGTGCAAATCGGTTGGTTGTCAGTCCAAACAAAATTACTAATAGCAGTAGCTTTACCTATGTGACATCCACGTGACTACCGACCCAGGTAATGTTAATTTATAGTCGCACGGTTCTTGTCGTTGTTTGGTAAAGGGTGTTGTGTAAAGAATTTAATCTGTGGAATCTTTGTGATCTGAACTTATGAACAGTGTAGACTCAGATCAGATGCCTCCGAATGCGGCATCTGATCAGTATCAACACTGTTTGCTTTGAGTACAGGAATTTAAGGATTAAACGAAACAGTCTAATTCCCTTTAGGACCATTTTCCCAGCCTACATTCAGAGCCAATTGTATTACGAAAACACGTCTATAATAATACATTGTAAATTTATAAGCTGAAAAACTGTGTCATTTTTCTTATTTCTGCTCAAAATATAGATTGTGGGTACACGTTAGAACCGCCTCATCGAGGCGGTTCTCACAAGTACCCACACTCTATATTTTAGAGCAGAAATAAGAAAAATAAGATTTATCCCTGTAAACCCCAGTTTTAGTGTGTAAATGTGGGGTTCAGGGAGTCAAAATTATATAAGTATGATTTCGTGATAGACTCACCAGTGCTTTATTGCACTTATTACTTTATTGGTTGCTCCAGGGATATTGACTTTATAAACCTGATATTCGTACAGTAAATGTGGGTGCACGTTTTGTATGGCAACATGTAAAAAATAACAGGAATTTTATTATTACTGATATAAAAGCAAAATACGTGTTTCTTTCGACATAAACAGATTTATTGCAAATTCAAACTCTTTTAACACCACTGAACTTTCTAAATTATTAACTCCATGCCATACTGCCATCAAAAAACATGTGATTAAATATTGCGACAAAGCCTTTGAAAAGTCCGGGAGAAATTTGTTTGGGTCTATAAAAATTCGAATGAGGTTTTAAATAAATTGAAATCAAGACGTTTTCGTGCTTTTAGTCTGTCTACTTATGACTTTTCCACGCATTACACTACATTTCCTCATAATCTTATAAAAGAAAACCTTATTTAATTAATTGAATGGAAATTTCATAAAGAAGATTCCCTCTATCTTGAATGTAAAAATGCACATTGCGGTCATGCAGAAAGTGTGAGAGGCTCCTAACTTTCCACTTGACAATTGGTACTAAGTTATTTAGACAAATTGTGGCGTACGAATTGTGCACCCCTTGTGGCTGATTTGTTCTTATTTTGTTCTGAAAGAGACTTCATGATGTCCCTTTCCGTTGAAAACCAATCTGAAGTCATTGAACCTTTCAGCTCGACTTTAAGATTCTTGGATGATTTTTTAAATATTGATAATACCTAGTTCGATGGTTTGCACTGATGAGTTAGGAAAGTAGAAGTAAAACAAAGATCAGGAATCGATACAATTAACTTACTCCACCCATCAAAGGCTACAAAGGGAAAGAAACACAAACATGAAGCGACCAGACCATAATGGAAACCTACACATAGGAAACCTAAACAAAGGAAGCCTTCATGTGGAATGAACAAATTATTTGTCTAAACCACGACAAAAGAAAGGGCGAGGATTGTGCCCACGTAAAATCGATATAAGCCCCCCCCCCCCCCCCACACACACACACACACACACATAGCCCAACACGCACAAACAGCGAAATAATTTTCACTTACAGTTCCAAGGCGATTCTTCTGTCGAGTTTTATTTTGTTATAGTTCGTCTCTGAATGTGTGTATCGCTTATATATTTTTAATATATATATTTTTAATTTGGATAGCCATTTGTCTACTTATTGGGAAGGTATCTGTCCTTTGGGATTTCCGCAAGTGATGTTCTAGTTATTTCAAGTTCGTGTTTCTTTCCCTTTGGTGTCTCTGATGGGAGGTGTGGGTTGATTGTATCGAATCCTGATCATTGCCTTCACTTCTATTTTATAGTCATTTTGGTTAAAAAACATAAGGACTGGCTTTAAGTTGGCGTACTTGTTGTGTTGTGTTTCGTGCTTGAATTCATCTGTCGATTTATCGATCGATAAATTCCACACAAAAATGATTATCGTTAGTGATCTGATAGTAATCTGTTGTTTAATATCTGAGTCTGTTACATTACCGCTTTTAACCTAAGTATTTGTACATCTCCAACATTTACCATACAAATTCTAAAATTTGAACAAGTACAATTTACTACTCAGTGTTGTGTCATGAGTGGCAAAAATTGCAGACCCTTATGAATCGGCGCGTTCTGCGAGAATTGTGGCCTCGTCAAATCAAGTTAAGCCCACAAGTAAAACAATTACTAACCGTTCCAATGCGGTTCTTCTGTTGTTGAGAGTTGTTGCTATAGTTTTGTTTCCTCTTTGTTTGTATGTATTGTTTATATCTTTTATTAGCCGTTAGGCCATTTTCTGGGAAAGTAACTGTCCTTTTGGCTTTCCGCTTGCGACGTTTTCATATCGATGAAGTTGTTTGAGCCCCACCAAGCGAATTTGTGTCTTCGAGCATTCCGTCATGACAAATTTTAACTGCGCATGCCCAGCCATTCAGACGGGCCAGGGATATGGCTTTCTGTCTGAAGGTTCCTCCTGATTCACTGCTTGTATGAGCGAGCAGCGAAGGTTCTGGCGAGACTGCGCGGATGCGCAGGCTCGCCTGAACCTTCGCTGCTCGCATAGGCGATAAGTACCAAAATCGCTTGACGGGGCCCGTTTTATGTTGGTGTTTCTGTCCTTTTGATGTCCTTGATGGGCGGTGTGAGTTAATTGCATCGATTCCTGACCATTGCCTTCACTTCTACCTACTTTGCTCCGGCCTGTCTGTCCGAATACATACGGTGAAGTATGACATATGATAAGCGCAATGCTTAGACAGTCCGCCAGGAAGGTAAAAGTATGACCCAATTGTCGGTTATTACTAATCGATTATCGGTCACAATGGCAAGACTGCTAATCGAATTTTGTTCGGTGGCTGGAGGCGGCTCTGTAGTATTTTCGTGTGTTTTTTTTTCTCGAATAACATTTTCTTTCTATTTCTAGCACAAAAACAATTCGTATTATTCCATTCAGTACGACAGTACTAGGAATCGCATTAACCCTTTTTGTACCAAATGGAATCTTCCTACTTATATATAGCAGGAGTCCATTTCAAAATTCAGGGTTATCAGGTTGTGTTTTCTTCAAAATTATATAGAAAATGGCTGAACTTTTTGCAAACAGTGCAGGCCCTGATCAGACGCCGCGTTCTGCGGCGTCTGATCTGGGCCTTCACTGTTTGCCAAGGTACCCCTTTACGGGTTTCTGGTACTGAATTGGTTAAATTGCGCTTGCAAAGCACAAATCAATATTATTTCAAAATAAATATGTCAAAATTGTTTCATGTCATATTCATAATACTGCAGCTGTCATAGTAACAAAAAATGGAATCACGATATTGGCGGTCGCACAAAAAAGGAGGTCTTTCGAATCTTATATCCCAGCCAACAAAGAATGTAGGGCCAATGTCGGGCCGATAGCGAAACAACGTCGTATCGCTATCGGCCCGACATTGGCCTCTGTTTTGTGCTGGCGGGAATATGAAGTCCAACTTCAAAGCTCGAATACCTTTGGTGCTTTGAAATTTTGTTCCCGACAGGGGAAGTGTTAAATTTACTTATTCATGTATTTCCAGAACCACGCTGATATGGAGTGGAAGTTCACCCGGTCGAAGTTATGGATGGGCTATTTTGACCAGGGGTCGACCTTACCCCCACCCTTCAACCTCATTATTAGCCCAAAATCAATCATCTATGTCTTTCATGCTGTCAAAGACTTCCTCATTAGATGCTGTCCAAGAAAAAGAAGCATTCGACGCCGACAGAAGTCATTTGATGGAAATATAAAGGTGAGACAGGTTGCATTATTATAGGGATCACCCGTTGTTGTTCATGCACTATCATTTGCGGGATCTCGAGGAAGCTGTCTGAACACGAGGCCGCTAGGTCGAGTTTTCAAATATGTTCCGAGGGACCCGACGAATGTTATTGCTATGAAAACAAAAAAATGGATGGTCGTTTTGCTTTTATACTTTACGATTACAAAAGCAAATTGTGACGAAAACGCACCACCTTTCAAATGCGTAAAACCAACGTAACGGCATGTTCGCATTGCTTACAATGACGTCAGTTCCTCGATAGCGTTCTGACGTCAGACATTAAACTTTAAAATGCTACATTCAGGGCGACAATGCTACGTTGCTGAAACTAATGTAAACAAAGCAATATCAAAAATTTAAACCAATGCTCAAACAGCGCGTGAAGTTCGTGATTGTTGGTTTGAAGATGGCAATAATAGCGCAATCAGATATGTTTATATGATTTTATGTAAGAATTTCAAATAGACTATTAAACAAAATGATCGAGCCAGTTGTGGCAGAAAGAATGCTGAAGCAAAGCAGCAAATAAGGCTTTTGAAAATTTTTGAAAATAGCATTATTTATTGATAAAATATTTGAAATGAAATAAACAAAAGTCTACTTAGCTTTGTTTTAAATACAGTCAAACTTCGAGAACTCGAACACCTTCGGGACCATGTAATTTTGTTCGAAATAGGGGTAGTTCGAGTTATTGAGGGTTGCTGATACTGCTAGCTGAGACATAATGTGGATGACCTAAGGATATATTTTCGCCTTTTTTAAAATAAATGTATGCTGTGTGTACTCATTAGAATCGCCTCAATGAGGCGATTCTAATGAGTACACACAACATACATTTTAATGTTAAAATGAAACAAACCTGCATAAATTGACCTAAACACACGGATTTCTAGAGCTATAAGAACAATTCTCTAGGGATCCAAGAGTGACTACGAATTAGACATGGTAAATGAATTATCCGTATTCGAGTTATCGAAGTTTCACTGTATCTTAAAATTCTGCAGCCTGATCCCCCAATATGAGCACTAAGTTCAAAATGCATACTAATCCTTAACACTTTTCCACATACATTACGTAAACACGCCTATACAAATACATTGTAAACTTTACCGCTGAAAATTTTAAGATGCAAAATTGTGTTATTTTTCTGCTCAAAATATAGATTGTGGGTACTTGTTAGAACCGCCTCATCGAGGCGGTTCTAACGAGTACCCACAATCTATATTTTATAGCAGAAATAAGAAAGTAAGGTTTACCCCTGTAAACCCCAGTTTTACTATATAAAAATGGGGTTCTAGGGGATCAAAATTATTTAGGCGTGTTTTCGTGATGGATACGCCTTTTAAGTGTCTGCCCCGACAACATTTGAGCCCCAGAACCACCTTAAAACGGCATTTCCCACCCCTATATAGCTTTTTTTAGCTAAAATGAGCTGAAATTTCCGGGGGAGCTATTGTGATCACTCACCGTCCGTCGTCGTTGTCGTCCGTCCGTCCGTCTACAATTTCTTCAAACAACATCTCCTCCTTAACCACTGATTGGATTTTGATCAACCTTCACAGGAATGATCTTAAGTTGATCCTCTTTGTTGAAGTTGTTCAAATATTTTCGGTCTATTGCACAATTAGGTCACAGGAGCTAAAAATAGATTTTCTAACTGAAAAAGTGAAAAATTTTCTTTTCTTAAACCGCAAGGCTCAGGTCTTTGATATTTTTATGCAACTACATCTAGTAGACCTCCACCAAGATTGTTCAAATTATAGCCCTGGGGCCAAATATGGTCGCGCCCTGGGGCCCACTTCTTTTACATAGACTTTTAAGGGAACAACCTTTAAAAATCTTCTTGTCAGAAACCAGGAGGCCCAGGTCTTTGGTACTTGGCATGTAGTTTCATATTTTGTTTGATTGATTTGAGGATTAACGTCCCCGTCAACACTGTGAAGGTCATTTTGGAGACGTTGCTTCCAATTTTGTGGGACTTTTACCCGACATTGTGATGAAATGACATCTCAAGCCCTGCCACCCAATGGAACCAATAGGGTTTATAAGCATGGCCGGGCAGACTCGCACCGCTTTGCCTGGGCAGGCTTAGATTCTCTAAGCGATTTACTTGATCCCAGGAAAGCCCAAGATTGTTGTCCCTAAATGTCTTATCATTAGGACCAAGTATATAAATGGTTTAGGGGTTGGAATCTGAACGGTTTCTGAAATTTGAGGCCCTTTTATGAAGTGGAAAGGATAGGAATGGCCCTGTGGACCCCCCCCCCCCCCCACACACACACACACACACCTACACTAGGTGTGCTAATAATAAGGAACAGGAACATATATGATTATGGGGTGGGGATTTGAATGGCTTCTGAAATATAAAGCTTTTTATGCTGTGGAAGGGCGGGGCACATTGCCTCAGCACAAAGAGACCCCCAGGTTGGTGTGATTGAGTGAGTCTTATCATAAGGAACAAGTATATTGTTTAGGGGTGGGGGTCTGAACTATTTCTGAGATATATGGCTTTTAATGAAGTAAAGCGATGGGGCATGCCACGGGGACCCCCAAGCTGGTGTCACTGAATGAGTCTTATCATAAGGAAGATGAATATATATGGTCTAGGGTGGGGCTAAGAATAGTTTATGAGATATAAGGCCTTTTGTGAAGTGGAGGGGTGGGGCAAGGCCCCAGGAGACTCCCAGGTTGGTTTCAATGAGTATATCTTGTCATAAGAAACAAGAATATATATGGTTTAGGGGGTAGCCATCTGTAGGGTTTCTGCGATAGTGTGAGATTATGAAATGGAGAAGGTGGGGAATGGCCCCAGCACATCCCTGGTGACCCCCAGGTTGGTATCACTGAATGCGTCTTATCATAATGAACAAGAATATATATGGTTTAGGGGTGAGAATCTAAACGGTTTCTGAGATATATGGCCTTTTGTGAAGTGAAGGGGTGGAGCAAGGCCCCGGCCGATCCCTGAGGACCCCCAAGTTGGTGTCAATGAATGTGTCTTATCATAAGGATCAAGAATATATATGGTTTAGGGGCGGGGATCTGTAAGGTTTCTGAGATATTGGGCCTTTTATGAAATGGAGGGGGTGGGGCATGGCCCCGGCGCATCCCGGGGACTCCCAGGTTGATGTCACTGAATGGGTCTTATCATAAGGAACAAGAATATATATGGTTTAGGGGTGGGGATCTGAATGATTTCCAAGATATTGGGCCTTTTATTAAGTGGAGGGGGTGGGGCATGGCCTCGGCGCATCCCTGAGGACCCCTAGGTTGGTGTCACTGAATGCATCTTATCAATAGGAACAAGAATATATATGGTTTAGGGGTCGGGATCTGAATGGTTTCTGTGATATATGGCCTTTTATGAAGTGGAGGGGTGGGGCATGGCCCTGGCACAACCTGGGGGACCTTCAGGTTGGCATAAAAGCATACGGCTGAGAGAAGTTTACTCAAGGAACATTTCTATAAAAGTTTTGTCAAAATATCTGCAATGATTTGGCAGTAAATGCCATTTTTCAATTTTCCCAATTATAAGTCTATGGAAACTCTAAGTTGCCATAGCAACCAAACTAATGAGCCAATTTTCATAAAAAACACAAACTTTCAATCCCCCAGCCCAAGGATGCTACAGATAAAATTTGGGCCCAATCGGCCTAGTGGCTTCAGAGGAGAAGATGTTTAAAAGTGTTGACGTCACACGACGACGCAGACGACACAGACGCAGACGCAGACACAGACGCCGACGGACAACTGCCTATCCTATAAGCTCCCCCGGAGCCTTCGGCTCTGGTGAGCTAAAAATGTGGGGTATGACTCAACCGGCCGCTGAAATGAAATCTGAGGATGTCTGGGGTCAAAATTCCCGCTGGCAAACATGATGCAAATAAGAAGTGAAGGCACTGATCAGGAATGGATTTAATTAACAACCCACACCTTCCATCAGAGACATCAGAGGGAAAAATAACTAGATCCTAATGGGAATGTCAATAGCGGAAAGTTAAAAGGAGAGTTACTTTCCCACAAAATGGCCAAATGGCTATCCAATACAAAAAGATATAAACGATACACATAATCAAAGACAAACCATGTAAATGCAATTCCTGAGGATTGGAAAAATAATAGCATTAAATGCATGTACGGGGAGATTTTTTACAGCCACCAAACGGCAAAAACAAAACATCACTAGTACGAAATCCCTTACTATTTGCTTTGACAAATTAAGTGTAGGTGGAGATTATGAGTAGGTCAAAACTACACATGAAATCACATTTTCGCCACATTTGAGATGACCCTCCTTACCACGGTAACGATGATTTAGCTTAAAAAGATAGCATTTGGAAGGCTACTGTGCAGTGAGTATTCATGCCGTGTTTGTTGTAAAACGGACCATTCGTTATGAAACCACGTCTATTTGACATTGCTGACAGGCGCGACACTGCATAACTCAGCAAAAATGTGGTAATGGGATTAGGAAGAAAATCGAAAATGATCAACCATGTTTTTCATTATTCTATTGTAAGAAATAATATTTCAGATGCAATGAATGAATTTTAGACTAAAATTATGTTGTTTTTCGCTTGTGGATGTTTCAAGATTCCAGTTAAAGTAAAACAAAACAGAATTTAGGTTGAACTTTTCTTAAAAACTACCGGCCCCGATAGCTCAGTGGTAGAGCGTCTTCTTCGGGATCAGGAGGTCGCGGGTTCAATTCCCGGACGCGAATTATCAAAGGCATGAAAAATGGTACTACATGTAGGTGATCCCTTGGCAGACGCTTGAATTCTCAGGGGTAGTCCTCGGAAGATAAATGAAAGCAATTAAGTATTTGTTAAAGGATAAAAAACTCAACAGAGTTTATGTTAATTGTTTTTAGTTTGCGACGTTATATAAGGAAATAGAAGTTGGGGCAATGATCAGGAATCGTAAAATTAACCCACGGCTCCCATCAGAGACACCAAAGGGAAAGAAACACAAACATGAAACAACTAGACCCTAATGGAAACATCAATAGCGGAACGTAAAAAGGACAGTTACTTTCCCACAAAATGGCCAATCGGCTATCCAAAACAAAATAATATAAGCGACACACACACTCAAAGACATGCTATAACAAAAATAAACCGTGACAGAACGGCCTTCCTTGGGACGGTCAGTGACACGAATTCCAGGGGGGGGGTGCTTTAGTCGATTTTACGTGGCCACCATCCTGGCCCTTGATCAACGGCGAGGACTCGACAGCAAGAAACCACTGAAATGCTGGAGCAAAAGAAAACCAACTGTTATATTCTGGTGGGCCCAACAAGAGACAGTAAGCTTCTTTATAATTTTCCTAAACTGATCTAAAGTCTCTCTCCTACCATGGATTCAGAGAATATTCTAGAACCCTGTGTAAAGAATTGGATTGCTCATATCATCACGAAAACACGCCTATATAATTTTGACACCCCCGAATCCCACTTTTGTATAGTAAAAAAGAGGTTTTCATGGGTAAACATTATTTTCTTATTTCTGCTCTAAAATGTAGATTGTGGGTATTCGTTAGAACCGCCTCATCGAGGCGGTTCTAACGAGTAATCACAATCTATATTTTGAGCAGAAATAAGAAAAATATCACAATATTTTATCTTAAAATTTTCATATTTTCGGCGATAAATGTATAGGTGTGTTTTCGTAATGTGCTAAAATGCGATCTAGGGATGTCTTGGTTATTCAGTCACCCATTTCTTGTAAACAAAGTTGTTTATCTTCTATTACCTGACCCATATTCTTTATTCTTCCTTTTTCAACAAGTAAGTAAAACAAACTCCAATGGGTTTAATGTTGGAATGCGATAAAAAAAAAACATTATACGTAACACTCTCCCTCTTCAAGTAAAAAAGAAAGATTTATGGTCTGATGACAAAAAACGACATTAAGCGGAACAAATACAAATTCGGCCCCGCCCATTGGGGCTTGAAGAAATAAATGGGCTGCATGATGCTTCCACGCAGAGCTGAATTCCACCGCACACGAGTACTGGTAAACCGATTAGAGGATCTAAGCCTGTCCAAGCAAAGCAGTGCGAGTCGGACCGTCCATGCTTATAAATCCTATCGGTTTTATTGGGCGACAGGGCTTGAGATGTCATTTCGTCTCAATGTCGGGTAAAAGTCCCACAAAATTGGAAGCAAATTCTCCAAAATTACCTATATAGTCTTGACGGGGACATTAAACATCAAATCAAATTAAAAACAAATCCAAATTCAACACCCTGAATAAGGACACCTTGACCCAAAGAAGAGTATATGTTAAGGGATTGAGAAGCTCCGGTATCTCGTAAGATT
This sequence comes from Lucinisca nassula, assembly GCA_963580285.1. NCBI lineage: Eukaryota > Metazoa > Mollusca > Bivalvia > Lucinida > Lucinidae > Lucinisca > Lucinisca nassula. Next base: position 105,395,113 of record OY757015.1, read on the forward strand.
TTAGTAGTGATAAAATGGACAAAATCGCCACCATTTAGTAACACAAAACCATTTGATCAGAATGGTTCATAAATCTCTATAACTGAATCAGTCGCAGATGATTTGGTATCAAAATGAGTCCCTAACACAATATGTTCTATTAAAGGGTTTTATTTGGAAGCAAAGAAAACACCACAGAATTGAAGATCATGGAGCGTACAAGTTTTTTTTCTGGACAAGGCTCGCTATTTTCGGCCAATTAGGCCTTATCAGTTACCCTCAAATATTTTTTTTTAAATTCCACAACGGAATCACTGACGGTGGTTTTGGCCTTAAGTATGTCAAATCCGTAGGTTTAAGTATTTCTTTTTTTTTTATCTCATTTTTCTTAAATTTTGAACAACGATCAAATGATCTGTATGTTTGCTATAATTACAAACTACTTGAGATTGAGATATGGAATATTGATCTTTGATTTCACCAGAAGATTTGTTGTGGAAGGATTCTGCCGTTTTTTTTTCACCAGAAGGTTTCGGTATAGGAGTAAATGTATGGCTATAATTAGCTCACCTGTATCGTAGTGACGAGATGAGCTTTTGGGATCACTGTTTGTCCGTCGTCCGTCGTGCGTGCGTCCGTGCGTCCGTAAACAATTTCAAATAAGTATGTCTCTAATACCCCATGGCCAATCTTGATCAGATTTCATGTGAAGCATCATCAGGTAGGGGGAAAGGCTGAATAAGGTTTTTGGGCTGATCAGATTGGAATTCTGGTTGCCATTGCAACATATAGCTCCCATAGACTTATAAAGGGAAAAAATTTAAAAATCTTCTTCTCTGAAACCACAGGGCCCAGAGCTTAGATATTTAGCATGTAGCAAGGGCAAGTGGTCAACTACATTATTCCTGCCAATCATGCCCCTGGATGCCAAATGGGCCACGCCCCGGGGCCCCTTCGCTCCCATAGACTCATAATGGAAAAAAAAGCTTCAAAAATCTTCTTCTCTGAAACCACAGGGCCCAGAGCTTAGATATTTAGCATGTAGCAACGGCAAGTGGTCACCTACATAATTCCTGACAATCATGCCCGCGGGTTCCAAATGGGCCACGTCCCGGGGCCCCTTCACTCCAATAGACTCATAATTGATAAAAGCTTCAAAAATCTTCTTCTCTGAAACCACAGGACCCAGAGCTTAGGTATTTAGCATATAGCAACGGCAAGTGGTCACCTACATAATTCCTGCCAATCATGCCCCTGGGGTCCAATGGGCCTCGGCGCCCCGGGGCCCCTTCGCTCCCATAGACTCATAATGGAAAAAAAAACTTCAAAAATCTTTTTCTCTGAAACCACAGGACCCAGAGCTTAGATAATTATCATGTAGCAACGGCCAGTGGTCACCTACATAATTCCTGCCAGTCATGCCCCTGGGGTCCAATGGGCCACGGCGCCCCGGGGCCCCTTCGCTCCCATAGACTCACAATGGAAAAAAAACTTCAAAAATCTTTTTCTCTGAAACCATAGGACCCAGAGCTTAGATATTTAGCATGTAGCAACGGCAAGTGGGCACCTACAAAATTCCTGCCAATCATGCCCCTGGGTCCAAATGGGCCACGCCCCGGGGCCCCTTAGCTCCTATAGACTCATAATGGAAAAAAAGCTCCAAAAAGCTTATTCTCTGAAACCACAGGACCCAGAGCAGAGGTATTTAGCATGTAGCAACGGCAAGTGGTCACCTATATAAATCCTGCCAATCATGCCCCTGGTGTCCAAATGGGCCACGCCCCGGGGGCCCTTAGCTCCCATAGACTCATAATGGAAAAAAATGCTTCAGAAATCTTCTTCTGTGAATATTTAGCATGTAGCAATGGCAATTGGTCACCTACATAATTCCTGTCAATCATGCCCCTGTGTTCCAAATGGGCCACGCCCCGGGGCCCCTTTGCTCCCATAGACTCGTAATGGAAAAAAAGCTTCAAAAATCTTCTTCTCTGAAACCACAGGGCCCAGAGCTTAGATATTTAGCATGTTGCAATGGCAAGTGGTTGCCTACATAATTCCTGTCAATCATGCCCCTGGGGTCCAAACGGGCCACGCCCGGGACACCTTAGCTCCTATGGACTCATAATGGAAAAAAAGCTTCAAAAATCTTCTTCTCTGAAACCACAGGGGCCAGAGCTTAGATATTTAGCATGTACCAATGGCAAGTAGTCACCTACATAAATCCTGCCAATCATGCCCCTGGGGTCCAAATGGGCCACGCCCCGGGGCCCCTTAGCTCCCATAGACTCATATTGGAAACAAGCTTCAAAAATCTTCTTCTCTGAAACCACAGGGCCCAGAGCTTAGATATTTGGCTTGTGGCAATGACAAGTGGTCACGTACATAAATCCTGCCAAGCATGCCCCTGGGGTTCAAATGGGCCTCACCCTGGGACCCCCTTAGCTCCCATAGACTCATAATGGAAAAAGCTTCAAAAATCTTCTTCTCTGAAACCACAGGGCCCAGAGCTTAGATATTTAGCATGTAGCAACAGCAAGAGGTCACCTACATATTTCCTGATTATCATACCCCTGGGGTCCAAATGGGCCACGCCCAGGGGCCCCTTGGCTCCCAAAAACTCATAATGGAAAAAAGCTTCAAAAATCTTCTCAGAAACTGTGAAGCACAGAACTTAGATATTTAGTATCTAGCAACATAAAATAGCCAGCTACATAAATCCTGCTAACCCTGCCCCTGGGGTCAAAATTGGCCACGCCCTAGCTTATCAGCTCCAATAGACTTATAATGGGAAACAACTTAAAAAATCTTCTTCTATGAAACCATAAGGCCCAGAGCTTAGATTTTTAGTATGTAGCAACGTCAGGTGGCCACCTACATAAATCCTGTCAGTTATGCCCCTGGGATCCAGATTGGCCACCCCCAGGGCTCTTTAGCTTCCCTAGACTTACAATTGGAAAAACTTCAAAAATCTTCTTCTTTGAAACCACAGGACCATTGTAATGAAAAACACACACACACACACACACACACACACACACACACACACAAAAAAAACACTTTAAAATGGGGAAAACAATCTTCAAAAATCTTCTTCTCTGAAACCATAAGTCCCAGAGCTTAGGTATTTAGCATGTAGCAATGTCGAGTGGTCGCCTACATGAATCCTGCCAATCATGCCCCTGGGGTCCAAATTGGCCAAATCCTGTGGCCCCTTAACTCCAACAAACTTACAAGGGAAAAAAGCTTCAAACATATTCTTTGAAATCCTGGAGGTACAGTCCTTAGATATTTAGTATATAGCAACACAAACTGGTCGCCTACATAAATCCTGTCAACCATGCCCTTTGGGTCAAAATTGGCCAATTCCCAGGGCTCATTAGCTCCTATAGACTTTTACTGGAAAAAAACTTCAAAAAATCTTCTTCCCTAAACCATAAGGCACAGATTTTGTTTGATTTGAGGATTTACATCCCCGTCAACACTGTATAGGTCATTTTGGAGATGTCTCTTCCAATTTTGTGGGACTTTTAGCCGACATTGAGATGAAATTACATCTCAAGCCCTGTCGTCCAATGAAACCAATAGGGTTTATAAGCATGGACACCGCTTTGCCTGAGCTTTGATATTTAGTATGTAGCAATGTCAAGTGGTCTCCTACACTAATGATTTTCTGGTACACAGGTGAGCGATATAGGGCCATTGGGCCCTCTTGTTGCCAGACTGATTACTGGGATAGGGTCTTGGATTTGTCTGTAGTTTTTAAGGTTTTCTAGGATAAGGCCTGTTTACAAATGAACTGGATCAATGAAAGCATTTTTGTCTGCCAATCGAGAAGCCTCCAAATTTCGACCTGTATTTCACCAAGAAAAGACTTATTTATGCACCGTTTAAACCCTTCAACAAGGACAAGCTGTCTAAGTTTTTCATGGTCTTGGTCCTACGTTTTTAGAAGAAGAGCACAAATATCCTCTCGTTGGTTCGAGCAAATTCTACATGAGTCTGGGAAATGTCTTTTTTACGATTGCAAAATTTGTGCATGTAATCCTTAGGAACCAACTCGTATGCTGTCCGAATAAGTTCTTTTACCAGATTGCTATACAATCAGCTGATTGTAAATGTCACGAGCTTTACAAACTATATGTACAACGCTTTGCAAACTAAGGTATTTCGGCCATTTTAAACTTTCAACATTTTTTTTTAATATGCAAAAAGTACTTATCGACCTCTTTGTCCTGAAATTGAGAAACAAATCTGATTGCCAAGGCTGCTGCTAGAGGTAAAACCAGTTGTAGGTTTGACCTAACTTGACTCTGGAGTTCTATTACTTTCATCCTTAATTGAAATCTATCTATTAATTTATACTGGAGCAACCCCGTGAAGAGGACTATCGTGCAGTGAAATTGCCTTTCCCTTTCTTTTTCTTCCATTTCTCTTTGTGTTTCTTCCCTCTGCATTTCTCATTCTTTTTCTATCTCTCTTTCTTCCATTTCTTATCTTAACTTCTCTAATTCAATTTTTCTTACAAATTCATTTTGTCTCATTTTAATGGGACCACAATGAGAGACAATGCAGATGGATAAAAAAGTCCTTCATCATCCCAAAAATGTTACAAACTATTATTAATTTTCTTTTAATTCTTGTTTTGAAAACACTGATCCCTTAATGGGACGCACTATTTAGAAAATATGTCATTTTGGCAAGATTAAACATCTCCTGAATGAAAAAGCCATTCAAATTAAAGATGCGTCTGCTTTTCGATGGTTTTGTAAATTACATAAGTTTAATGGGGAAATATCAGTCTTTTTAAAGCAGCGACCAATTCTGTATTTGAAACGAAATTACAATTACTTGCCAACACATAAAACGTCAGAACTTTCCTTAGAATGATCCCTATAATGCTCAACAAATGGTATCCTGAATGATCTGTCAGTTTCTGTTATGAGCCAGACTTAGCTTGGTGTATTCTTTGCTTCCATAGGATCTGACTATTCAGAACTTATTTATCTTCACTGCAGCTGGTGCTGTGCCGTGTGGCGGCCGTAAAAAGTCTCCCCGTACATCCATCATAGTGCAGATTATATTTTCTGGACCTTTGGGATCATTGAGTTCATTTAGAATCATTTTTAAAATAGAGTTCTGCTTAAGCCGGTGCTAGAGGGCGTGGCCGGTGTTGCACCTTTCAGTACTGGTCATGAACAGACTCAATAAAACCGAGTCTGCAGAAAAAAAATGTTAAAGCAAATCCACAAGCAAGTCTTTTTAAAAAAAATAACAGAATTTATTGTCAAAACGTTTAACTGAAATAAACAAAAGTCTACTTAATTCTGTTTTTAAATATCCATAAAATTCAGTTGCCCGAATTCACATGGTAACATTCCTTAAGTAATCAAACTTAGAATTGAGAAGGTACCTTTCTTAATATTCCCAAACTTAACTAAAGGGAAATGTCTTTCTAGATTAAAAAAAGCTTCTAATATGAAAATGGGAAATTGATCATATATTAAAATTAATGTGATTTAGAAAATTCTTGGTTATTCAAAATCCCTTTCTTGCAAACAAAGTTGTTAACCAACCTTTATCTGACTCGCATTCTAGATCCATTCTTATGCAAAAGCGAATCAGAGAAAAATTCTTATACATAGCATGATTCACGCCGCTTCTCAGCGTTTAATCAACGTTTAGTTAAAACGAACAAATATTGTTCTAACTAGATGTGCAGGTGATCTTCTTTATACATCACGAAAACACGCTTATATAATATTAAACCCCTTGAACCCCACTTTTATATTGTAAACCTGGGGTTTACAGGGATTTATCTTATTTTTTCTATTTCTGCTCTAAAATATAAATCGATGAGACGGTTCAAACGAGTACCCACAACTAATATTGAGCAGTATAGATTGTAGGTACTCGTATGAGGCGGTTCTAATGAGTACCCGCAATCTATATTTCGAGCAGAAATAAGAAAAATATCACAGTTTTTCATCTTAAAATTTTCATTTTCTCGGCGATAAAGATTACAATGTAACAACAATTTCAATTGAACGAACGAATCGTTAGCTCAAGATTGAGGCGATTAATGGGGATATTCAGGAATACTGCTTTTTTGCTCAAAAACAAATGCTATGGAGGTTAATGAGTACACACGGCATATAGTTTCAAGGTCAATTATCTAAATGTACAATGTATAGACATCAGGAGATATGTTAAAAGTATCCTTGGGGCTCAGAAAGGCGCTTTAGTCAGCAACTTGGCAGTCGAGTCATTGAAACTTCACTGTAAAAGTTAAACCACGCAGAGCAGAAACCAACCGCACACGAGTACTGGTATTCCGCTTAGCGGATCTAAGCCAGTCAAGACAAAGTGGTGCGAGACGGACTGGCCATGCTTGGCGACAGGGTTTGGGATGTAAAAGTCTCACAAAATTGGAAGCAACGTCTCCAAAATGACCTTTACAGTGTTGAAGGGGACGTTAAACATTAAATCAATAAAAAAAAATAAGAAATTAAAAAATATTGTTAAAAACACAATCAGTGTTATGTCAAGGTTGTATGCCTGCTCACATAATGTTTATTTTTGTGTGTTCATATTTCGTGAAATGTATATTTAATTTTATGTCAATCTTTTGATACATTCCGTTGTTGCAATTTTTGTTCATTTATTTATTTATTTATTGGCGAGGATGATAGTGCCGGTTTGTACGATGTAAAGTTGAACGCGGAACGTATAATGATTCAGAAAACGCTTTAAAAAGATATTTTATATACAACAAAACTTGTTCAATACGGTGACAATTTTTGTAGGACGAATCCTGAGCTCAAGACTTGCGATTAGTGTTATATTTAAGAATAGTGAATTGTTACTCCAAATATAAATGATGTGAGTTAGAATTCCACATTTGTTTCTTGGCGTTATTGAGGGGAAAATGCCATTTTCACCTATTATATGACAGCTTATTGGACTCCTTTATAGCGTAAAATTCGTTATATTGGGAAAAATGCTATCGTTAATACGAGAAACCTTTTTACCGATTCATGGGCAGTAATCGTTAAAACGAGAAACGTTTGTATAAATTCATTGGCAGTATGTAACATTTAGAGCAAATCCTTTTGGCGCGTATTTTAGAAGTTGTAAGTATTTCGCATTTAAAATAGAAGTGAAGGAAGGCATTGATCAAGAATCGATACAATTAACCAACAGCTCCCATGAGAGACACCAAAGGGAAGGAAACACAAACATGAAATAACTAGACCCTAATGGAAACATTAATAGCGGAAAGCAAAAAGGACAGTTACTTTCCCACAAAATGGTCAATTGGCTGGCTAAAACGAAAACAGATTAGCGATACACACACTCAAAGACAAACCATGATACAAATAAACCACAAAAGAAGAAGTCTTTGAGTTATGGTTCAGCTTTTAATATGTTGTCATGGTTATGTCTATGTCTATGTTTGTGGTTTATTTTGGTTAACTTAATTATTTTTTTCTGACCACTCTGTCTACTTCTGTTTTATGTTGGGATTTTGTTGTCAAGTCAGCACTTTTTATGCCATGTGGAACCGATTAATTAACCTTATAACTCTGTTTGAAGACAATACTATATCTCCGTTGGCATTTCCGCAAACGGAGTATTATATGCAGATATAATCGTCAATATTCTTAAAGACAGGAAGGAAAATACCGAAGAAAATTACATGCCATGATTGGTCTCCGCGAATGGCACAGAGTGGGCTAATCCTCGAGTCCTAGACGCCAAAGGATCTGTAGGGAAATTTGCTGTTTTTTCTAGGGTTACTTTAATTATCAAGTAACAAAGTGAATCTTTTGTTTTTGTTTTATTTTTTTAACCAGAAACCGAATCCACGCGGCGACTACTTGTCAGTATTTGCGGTGAGATATTTGTTTATTTCCCGACTTTTTCCTGCTTCTTTTATTCCACAAACCTCCGAATTTGCATAATTCGAGGATTTGTTAAGACTGTTGTGCTTTTTTTCTTAACAAGCCTCTATTTTTCTAAGCCTCTCAGTCCTGCAGACTAGCACAGATAACTGTGTGTATCCGGATGAACGCAACATGGTACATCTCATTTGGAACTGCACTTTCATCACGTGAACAAGTCCGTGAAATGAACATCCCCCTTAACCCCACTTTATATAGAGAAAATTGGGGTTTACAGGGTGTGCATTATTTTTCTTATTTCTGCTCCAAGACATAGGTTGTGGGTACTGGTTAGAACCGCCTCAATGAGGCGGTTCTAACAAGCATCCACAACCTATGTTTGAAGTAAAAGTAACAAAAGTATGACATATTTTCGTCAGAAAAGTAGCCTTTATGGGGATGTGAAAAATGCACTATGTCGCACGGGTGTGTTATCGTAATGATTATAAGGTTCGACTGAATACTTTCTTGAACTAATGACTGTGTCAAAAGTCAAAGATAAAGAAGTCTATTTGAAAGACGAAACTAAGAAATTAAGAGACCAAAATATTGAAATAACCGAAAACTAATATATCTTAATTGCCCTACAAGACCAAATTAAGTTAGTCTTTTCATGCCGAAGTTTTCATAAATGGATGCGGAGGCTCTGTGCAAAATATGTGTTTACTCTTCGTCACCTCCTTATGTTGTACGTTCGTATTGGTTTGTACTACAAGTATTCGTGGCGTGGGCCTGGAAGCATGTAACATTTGTGACTGTGTGATTAGGGATTACTTGGGCTGAAAGTTGAAAACCAAAGCTATCTACGTTGTGCTGTTTTGTCGTCTTCTTTCTTATTCACTGTGGTTAACCTCGTCGCGCTAACAGGTCGGTGTAATGAACACCTCTCTAAACGCCACTTTATATAGAGAACTGGGGTTTACAGGGTTAAACATAAGTTTTCTTATTTCTGCCTCCAATGAGGCGGTTCTACCAAACACTCATAACCTATGTTTCCAGTATAATTTAGAAAAATATAGCAAACATCACGAAAACACGCCTGTACAGTTCAGACCCCCCATGAACCCACTTTTATATGGTAAAACTGGGGTTTTACAGAGGTAAACCTTATCTTTCTTATTTGTACTGTAAAATATAGATTATGGGTACTTGTTAGAACTACTTTGATGAGGCGGTTCTAACGTTGCGGGTTTTTTTTTCGGTGGACAGATTTACAATGTATTGAAATAGGCGAGTTTTCGTAATGTTTTTATCAGAAAAATGGCCGTTTTGGAGATAATGTCACATGGGTGCTGCCATGCAAATGCCTATGCCTCCCAGTTTGCGTACTAGCGTGTCAGTACATATTTTAACCCTTATCTTGCTGAATATTCATTTAAGCCACACCCATTTCTGTCTATCAACCAATCAAATTACTTGATGTAATTTATTGCTACAAATTCATAAACTGAATACCAAACAGTGTAGATCCAGATCAGATGGCTTCTTCAGAAGCCATCTGATCTGGATCTACACTATTTGCAAAGATAGGGGTTGTCGTGAACAGCAAGGTAAGGGTTAATCATGTACCTTACCATTAAAAATGAATAAAGTTTATCGCGAATATATCCGATTTGTCTTGTTCTCTTTCGTGTTTTGATTCTAACACCTTATACTTTCAGGCATCCCTTTTAACTCTTAAGGCCTAGACAAAATAGCTGTGTTTCCATTAACATACCGAAAACTGGTATGGATCGGGAAGTCTAAAAATATATATATTTTTTTTTTTCAAAATTTTCTTCGATGGAAAAGCTAAACCCAATACAATGGTTAAGTTTTAACTATGTTACCTGAAAACATTCAAATAACGAGGATAAAAGTACCAAAGAAGCCTAATAACAGGGTTTCAAGTACATGTATTAGCTAAGCTATTTTGACAGTTTTAGGAATTTTCTTCAAAAGTGTTAAAAAAAATATTTTTATTCTATCTTTTTTTAGCTCACCGTCACGTAGTGACGAGGTGAGCTTTTGGGATCACTTTTTGACCGTCGTCCGTCTTGCGTGCGTGCGTGCGTCCGTCCATGCGTGCGTCCGTAAACAATTTCTTTAAACGACATCTCCTCCTAAACCACTGATCGGATTTTGACCAAACTTCACAGGAAAGATCCCTAGGTGGTCCTCTTTCACATTTGTTCAAATGGTTCCGGTCCGTTGCACATCTAGGTCACAGGAGCCAAAAATAGATTTTTTTCACCAAAAACTTAAAAAATCTTCTTCTCTTAAACCACAAGGCCCAGGTCTTTGATACTTGGTATGAAGCTTCATCTAGTGGACCCCTACCAAGATTGTTCAAATTATAGTGCTGGGCCAAAAATGCCCCCGCCCTGGGGCCCTTTGCTTTTACATAGGCTTATATAGGGAAAATCTTTAAAAATCTTCTTCTCTGAAACCACAAGGCCCAGGACTTTGATATTTAGGGCCCCGCACTGAAAGTGTGGTAGCCCTATAGTAATCACTCTGTCCGTCCGTCTGTCTGTCTGTCCGTCCGTCTGTCCGTCCACAAATTTCTGATAGCGCTGCCGGGGCCCTAGTCAGTTTCACTGACAGCTCTAGTTGGTATGAAGCTACATCTAGTGGACCCCTACCAAGATTGTTCAAATTATAGTGCTGGGGCAAAAAATGCCCCCATCCAGGGGCCCTTTGGTTTTACATAGGCTTATATAGGGAAAATCTTTAAAAATCTTCTTCTCTGAAACCACAAGGCCCAGGACTTTGATATTTAGAATGAAGCTCCATCTAATGGACCTCTACCAAGATTGTTCAAATTATAGCCCTTGGGCCAAAAATGCCCCCGCCCCGGGGCCCTTTGGTTTTATAGTGCTGGGGCCAAAAATGCCCCCGCCCTGGGGCCCTTTGGTTTTACATAGGCTTATATATGGAAAATCTTTAAAAATCTTCTTCTCTGAAACCACAAGGCCCCGGACTTTGATATTTAGGGCCCCGCACTGAAAGTGTGGTAGCCCTATAGTAATCACTCTGTCCGTCCGTCTGTCTGTCTGTCTGTCCGTCCGTCCGTCTGTCCGTCCACAAATTTCTGATAGCGCTGCCGGGGCCCTAGTCAGTTTCACTGACAGCTCTAGTTGGTATGAAGCTTCATCTAGTGGGCCCCTACCAAGATTGTACAAATTATAGTGCTGGGGCAAAAAATGCCCCCATCCCGGGGCCCTTTGGTTTTACATAGGCTTATATAGGGAAATCTTTAAAAATCTTCTTCTCTGAAACCACAAGGCCTAGGTCTTTTATATTTGGTATGAGCTTCATCTAAAGGACCCCTAACAAGATTATTCAATTTATAGTGCTGAGGCCAAAAATGTCCCCGCCCCGGGGCCCTTTGGTTTTACATAGGCTTATATAGGGAAAATCTTTAAAAATCTTCTTCTTTGAAACCACAAGGCCCAGGACTTTGATATTTGGTATGAAGCTTCATCTAGTTGACCCCTACCAAGATTGTTCAAATTATAGTGCTGGGGCAAAAAATGCCCCCGCCCGGGGCCCTTTGGTTTTACATCTATAGGCTTATATAGGGAAAATCTTTAAAAATCTTCTTCTCTAAAACCGCAAGGCCCAGGACTTTGATATTTGGTATGAAGCTTCATCTAGTGGACCCCTACCAAGATTGTTCAAATTATCAAATATTAGCCCTTGGGCCAAAAATACCCCTGCTCTGGGGCGTTTTGGTTTTACATAGACTTATATAGGGAAAATCTTTAAAAATCTTCTTCTCTGAAACCACAAGTCCTAGGTCTTTTATATTTGGTATGAAGCTTCATCTAGTGGACCCCTACCAAGATTGTTCAAATTATAGTGCTGGGGCCAAAAATGCCCCCGCCCTGGGGCCCTTTGGTTTTACATAGGCTTATATAGGGAAAATCTTTAAAAATCTTCTCCTCTGAAACCACAAGGCCCAGGACTTTGAAATTTGGTATGAAGCTTCATCTAATGGACCTCTACCAAGATTGTTCAAATTATAGCCCTGGGGCCACAAATGCCCCCACCCCGGGGCCCTTTGGTTTTACATAGATTTATATAGCCCCGGGGCCATTTGGTTTTGCATAGGCTTATGTAGGGAATATTTTTAAAAAAATCTTCTTCTCTGAAACCGCAAGGCCCAGGTCTTTGATATTTGATGTGTAGCTTCATCTAGTGGACCTTTGCCAAGATTGTTCAAATTATAGCCTTTGTTGATGTTTGGTATGAAGCTTCACCTTTAAGACCTCCCTCAACATTATGCACAGTAAAGCCCTGGGGCCAATAATGGCCCTCTCTGGGGCCCACTTGTTACACTATGGATCAGGTGAGCGATCCAGGGCCATCAGGGCCCTCTTGTTTTAGGATGGCAATTAAAATTGCAGGGTCGGCACAAAAATCAGGGTCGGTCGGGTTAGCGAAAGCACAGTTATATTTTTTAAGCCTAAGGTGCCATGAAATGTAGAAGTAAAACAAAGATCAGGAATCGATACAATTAACTTACTCCACCCATCAAAGACACCAAAGGGAAAGAAACACAAAGAAGCGACCAGACCATAATGGAAACCTAAACAAAGGAAGGTCATAAGGACAGTTACTTTCCCACAAAATGGCCAAATGGAAACTGCATCTGAACTTTTTAGTCTGTTTATATCGCCCGCTCCATATTCAAACCTATTTTTGCATACATGTAAATAGGGAGACCCTGATCCTAAAGAAGCCCTCTGATATGTGTTCACACTGTTTGCAAATATGACTTTTTAAAATCACTTTTTAAAGTTACCAGCAGATGACAAGGCAGACGATAAGTGTTATGGTTGGCTTCTTGTGGGTTTACTATATTCCATTCATCCACTGCAGCTCGTGGCCGTTGAATGGCTCCGCGTACTTCTTCATATTGCATTTTATATTTATCCCATAATAATAGTTCGTCTGTCATTACTGACAATTACCAATCTTAATCATGTTTGAGAAATGTTACTGTTTTTGTGTTCTAAGTTGGCTGATAAGACCGATTCTAACTCTGAAATGTCTGTTGCAGATAGGGCAACATAGGCTACAGGAAGACAGCACTGTTGGTGATGCCTTGGTATTTTGCTTTGCGCACAGCTCTGTTGGTGATACCTTGGTTTTTTGCTTTGCGCTGTGCGCGTTTCTGCTCAGCTTCACTGATTCTTTTTGTCTCGTATTAACTGGCATCCCTTCTGATGAGACCTTGCCACTTTGCTCTGTCCTGTGCAATTTGTTCCCACGACTCTTTTGGAATGTTAAATCCCTGAGGGAGGCTTTAAGGGTGTTCTTGTAGCGCTTCTTCTGACCGCCTGGGAAGCGTTTGCCCATTTCTAGTTCTCCATAGAGAATTTTCTTTGGCAAACGTTCCTCAGGCATTCTGATAACATGGCCTTTTCATCTTAACTGTGCTAACTTCAAAAGTGTATGTACACTTTACTCACCTGTCCTGTTCAGGACTTCCGTGTCTGGAATCCCGTCTTGCCACTTAATTTTTAAGAGTTTTCAAAGACAGCTTGTATGGGTGTGATTTTGTCTTTTGGAGTGCCGTTGGTAAACTATCCATGTTTCACATGCATACAATAGTGTTGAAAGCACCAGAGCTCTAGATTTTCAGTTTTTTTGTCTGCTCCACTTCGATCCAAGACACTACCGCGTATTCGACCAAATGCTGCACTAGCTTTGGCAATACTGGCATTGACTTCATCATCAATGTGCACGGCTCTTGACAGTGTGCTTCCAAGGTAGGTGAATTTGTCTACCACTTGCAATCTTTAACCTTTCACTGTGATGGTGGGCTCTTTGTAAGGCTTGCCAGGCGCTGGCTGATAGACTATATCAGTCTTTTTTATGCTGATTGTGGGATCATAGGTATCACAGGAGTCAGATGATCGATCTATATACCTTTTTGCATCTTCTCTTCTGTTGGAGCACCTTTTACCATGTCATCAGCCAAGAGGAACTCATCTAGCACCTCTGCCTGCACCTTGGATTTAGCTTGCAACCTTCTGAGATTGAAAAGCTTCCCATCAAAGCGATACCTAATAGGTATGCCATTGTCACCATTCTGGAAATAAAAATCAAAAATGAGTTCCTTTAAGAGCAATGAAAACATTCATAAGAAAGAAGATGGGTCATACTACGTAGTTTCGGCTAATAAAGCCTCATCAGTGACCCTGTAATGATCCGGCCAAGAAAGCCAGAGGAAACATACTGCAATTTTGCGAATTTCGAATAGGCAGTCGATTCAAAGACTGATATAAATCTAAATGGGGTCCAAATAATTAAAAACCTGTCTAGAATATGAGTCTAAACCAATAATTTATTTCTGATTTCTCAGAATATTCACGCTGATCTCAAAGGACCAAAAGTAAAATATAAACTGCACTATGGTTGATGTACGGGGGACGTTTTACGGCCGCCACACGGCACAACACCAGCTGCAGTGAAGGCAAATAAAAATCAAAAACGAGTTCCTTTAAGAGCAATGAAAACATTCATAAGAAAGAAGATGGGTCTGTAAGCATTGCAGAAAACATCATGCTTAACAGTGTTGGGGCTAACACCCAACCCATTTAACCCATAAGATGTCAGTCACAACAATAATTTTTTGTCGACTTCTCTGCCGTCTGTTGGTAACTTTGAAAGGCATTGTTTCGTACAGTGTTGACTCAGGTTAGACTGATCGTCTTGGAGCATTCTGAGTCTGAACAGGGCCCATACTGTTTGCCTCTAAGCAAAAATATGTTTGAAAAATTTGCAAGCAGACGTAGCAGACGACATAAACAGACGGCATTTTCAAAAGTAGTTTTTCATCGCATTTGAAGGGTTAAGAAATAGATCAACTTTTAGCTGGGATATTTTTTTCGTAACAGATTACAGTTTGCAGTCATTCTAAAATAGATCGAATTAACGAGTGCGTAGAGTGAGTGATTCGAACAGACAATTTGTTTCAAACTCAATAAACGCTTAGATTGTCATATCGTGAAATTCCGAAGTTCAATGTGTTCTGTTAAAAGGCAGTCTTTCGGTAAAAGAAAGACTACTACATATAACTGAAAATGGGAGGTGCCAAATATATTTTAGGCAGTCTAGCCAGTTCCGGCGAACCAAACCTCATCGGTAACCTTCAGATATTTTCAAATTAAACCCAGCTTAAATAAATACTGATTCCTCCTAAAATAATTCAACTTTTTGTGTATTCGTTTTAATTTCCACACCCAATATCCTTTACTTAGAGACCACCTTTGGGAGCAGTTCAAAAGGTAGTTTTGGTATAGAAATATCACTCTATTTACCTTTCAAATTCCTACACATTCAGACCGCTTACAAACGAAACACACTGAGTGAAAACGTGTCTTATAACTCTTATACATCCATGCATTTCTGCTGAAATATATTTAACTCTTTTGTATTATTAGTACTGTTTGAGGCATTTACGAAATTATTTGAAGTCAAGAGGGGCGGAGCCTGATATTTCCTAGGTTCGATCCTCCGAGATCTAATTGGTAGTTTTTTCTGTTCTGACGTCGGAGCGTTGTTGAGTTCTCAACCCTGATTCATGATTGTATTAATCTATACATGATCGTTTTACTGTGTAGTTTATTAGTTTATTATGACTCGCAGTTGAGTAAGGAAGCTTCCATGCAGATCAATGTATTATTGTTATTATGTTTGATACTGCATTGGATGTAAGGGCGAGGGTTTAAATTTCATTAAGTCCGGAGTTGAAGCCCCCCCCCCCAGTAGTTTTACTACTGACCTCCCAAGGCGGTTATTTTTGCAGGCTTATTTGTTAATTGCCCATGGCTTTGTGTCGTTGGTCCATGTTTCGTCTGATGTTTTGGTGTATGCCGTCATGTCGCTTACTTTTTGTAGGTGACTTGCGATGGCTGCGTTCTTTGATTGTGGCCTTTCCTGAGTGACAATTTTGTACTACTTTCCCTACGTGACTTTTAGTCAAACCAGCGAGCTTCAATTCATTCTCGATATATTTACCGGTATTTGATTTTACTTTGATGAACGGTCTTCTAAACGAGCAGCTAAGGAGTATGTTGTCCTGCTACAGCTCAAGATACATTTCAAAAGTAAGTCTTGACAATGTGGTCCTTAAAAGAAAACAGTCTCTAATTTATTCGGAGCAATATTTAACCCTTGTCCTGCTGAGCCCGGATATATCTTATCTTTCAAACAATGTAGATCCAGATCAGATGGCTTCTTTCAGATGGCTTCTTCAGATGCCATCTGATCAGGATCTCCATTGTTTGCGATTCAGTTTATTAATTTTTTGCAATAATTTGCATCAAGCAATCTGATTGGTTGATAATCAGTAGTGGGTGTGGCATATTTAAATATTCAGCACGACAATGGTTAAGATATAGGTTGAAAGCAGACTTTCATAAGACTAACTACCTTTTGTGGTTGAACAATCGATGTTGATCAGTCGACCAAAACTTATATTTGCAAGTAATGGAAATTTCTTGTTCGTTATTAAATTTGTTAATCATTCTTATCCACTTGCGTATGTAACACGACATTTGATTGGATAACGTCAGCGGTGTGAAAATTTCGGTGTTCGAACATGCTCCATTGGCATCATTTGCAGGGATGAACGTCATAAAGTGCACCGTCCTTCGGATCGGAATGTTAACTGGAGCCCCCTCTGCAGGGACAACCATCCCCTGTGCAGGTTAAAGAACCATACCTTAATTACATGATTACGGTGTAGGCTTTCATCCTGCAAAACTGGGGTGTAGGTATATACACCGTCTGTGTCCCCTTCTGGGGTTAAGGCGAAACCGGAAGAAAGAAAGGCTTGAAGAAATAGATGGGCTGCACGATGCTTCCACGCAGAGCTGAAAAAGAACGCACACGAAAACTGGTAAACCTCTTAGAGGATCTAAGCCTGCCCACGCAAAGCGGCGTGAGTCGGACCGCCCATGCTTATAAACCCTATTGGTTTCATTGGGCGTCAGGGCTTGAGATGTCATTTTATCACAATGTCAAGTAAAAGTCCAACAGAATTGGAAGCAACGTCTTCAAAATGAGCTATGCCGTGTTGACGGGGGCGTTTAACCTTAAATCAAAAGTGATGATCGTTTTAAAATCTAAACATCAACATGCTTAACAACTCATGTATCCAGGCGTTTGCTGTAGAGCTATCACATGTATCACATCAATACCATCACGGTGAATACTGGTGTACGTCAGAGTAACAGGCTTCTTCCTCTCTTACTCTTTCTTCTTCTTCTTCTTCTTCTTCTTCTTCTTCTTCTTCTTCTTCTTCTTCTTCTTCTTCTTCTAAACTTAGTGTCATATATATATAGTACATACTTTTACAACTGAGAAATATAGTTAACGTACATAGGCAACATATATGTTTATGCTGAGGATAAATATAGGCTGAGCCTTTGACATTTGTATGTATATTTGTTGTACAGATGTATGGTGTTTCATGTCATGAAATTTTGAATAAATAACAAATCTGTGACGATATATTCTGCGATAAACTGTTTTAAACCCGACATCACCATGAAACACCGCTTTTCATTTGCTTGTATGTGGTTGTACGCCGCTCACAGCACTTGTCGCTTTCTGCTAATTGGTACAATTTCAAACATAACAACCGAAAAATATAAGTTCATTAAAATGACGATAACTGTGATGAAAATTGCCATCTCGGAAGGTAAACCGTCGGGTTTTCGGTCGCAAATTCCGTTTTACGGCTCCACTCACGCTTCGCCATAAAACAATCCGACCTTTAAACCGCCGAGTTCCCTACCCAAAGTACAATTTCGATTACAGTGACCCCTAAGTATCGACAAGGCGGTTCTAACGAGTACCAACAAACTATGTTTTGAGCAGGAATAAGAAAAATATCAGTTTTTTCTATATATGAAAAGTTTCATTTTTTTCTTTGAAAAGGCATGTTTTCGTAATGCACAAAGGGATAGTGCCAAGTACATGTAGTGTTGACCGACATTACGCAAACACGCCTATTCAAATACATATATGGTGAAAAAGTGTGATATTTTTCTTATTTCTGCTCAAAATATAGATTGTGGGCACTCGTTAGAACCGCCTCATAGAGGCGGTTCTAATGAGTTCCCACAATCTATATTTAGAGCAGAAATAAGAAAAAGAAGGTATACCCCTGGAAACCCCAGTTTTACTTTAAAAAAAGTGGGGTTCAAGTGGGTCAAAATTATATAGGTGTGTTTTCGTGATGGAGATTAGTTCACACGGGATGTTATCATGGTCAGCATTGTTTGCTTCATTGCAGGATTTAAGAGTATACGCCCAGATTCAGGATAGACACACCAATGTTGTCAGTGTTTTCTTTCTATTTAGTGTACTATTATTTTCTATAGCGTTTTACTTCCAAATAATTTTCAAATTCTTAGAGTAAACACGCAAACCGGTTGAAGTCGCATGATAAAATATCACGTCATAAATTTTTCGATTATGTAAGACTAGACAGATAATTTCTGATAACAATTCGCTTCAACAAGAAAATTCAAACAAACGTTTAAATGTTTCGCACTTGATTAAGTTTTAATTTGAAATATCGTCTGACGGAGGCATTTTTTCATGGAAAATGCAGCTAGTTCTTGGAACCTTTGTCTGACAATGAATGAAGATACTCCTTAACGCAATTTCTTTAGTTCTGTAAGATAATGACTTTCCATGCTATTCCCCTTCAACCATGCAGGCAATGCAGATGCCTATGCAAATATTGCAGGTTCAGATGAGCTAGTTCATATCACACAGTCTTATCAACACATACGCTGTTTTCCCTTCTTTCAGTTATTATGACACTAAATTACGACAACACATCCGTGTACCATAGTGCATTCTTTCATATCTCCCAAATGGCTACTTTTCCGACGAACATTTGTGATATTTTTCTTACTTCTGTTCAAAGTAAAGGTTATGGGTACTCTTTAGAACCGCGCCTCATTGAGGCGGTTCTAACGAGTACCCACAACCTTTGTCTAGGAGCAGAAATAAGCATAATACATGTAATCTACGCCCCTGTAACCCCCAGTTCTCTCTTTATAAACTTGGCTTTTTGATGTGGTGCGCAGTGGTGCAGTGGTAAAGCATCGATTTTAAGATCGAGAGGTACCGAGTTCGATCCTCACATGCGCCATGTGTTGTTTCCTTGAGCAAGAGACTTTATCCACATTGCTCAGTACTGGTTTCTACCCAGGAAAAGAGGGCCGCATGGAAGATTAGTACTAATACTAAATGTGTTACCCTCTATATATAAGGTCTATTATTATTAATATTATTATTATTATGGGTCTACGTTTCACGGACTTGTTATCGTTGTGATATACGCGTCGACATCAACGGACATCTTAAAAGGGGGGGGGGGGTGCCCATTTGTGGGTATTCTGGCCTTGTACCAAATATTTTTATTGTATGTACGTAAACAGCCTAACATGTGCACTTTATTATGGCATACCTCTGGACGCGCGCAAGGTTTCTTTTTTTTCGAGTATAGGCCTTTAAAAGTGGGTGGGGTAGCTTAGCATGACACTATAGTGTATTTTGAAAGTTAACTTTGGTTATCAACCATGTGCTGTTTCACCGCAATTTGTTCTTAGGTAGACTGAAGGATGTCTGAAGTGATGTGTGGAAACATTTCTCGAAACAAAATTGCAACTTGGGAAGATCGAATGCATTTTTCTAACATCAAGGGGCTTTTCCTTATTTTTAACCATAATCATTAAATATTTTGAAGTTACTGGTAATGTAGGAGGCAAGCAATGATGATTCCTACACAACAGTATCATTTTTATCAGCACAATTGGTAGCGATGTAGAACTGGTTGACTTGAGCTACATTTCATGGTTCAGTGAACACAGAATGGGAAATGGGTGGGGTAATTCAGATTGTGAGTTTAGTTACTATTCAACCGCCATACCAATACATTTAAATCGTGTTGTTACAATAATGTAATGTGAGATTATTCATTAATCTGTCTGATGTATTTATTTTCAAAGATATGGTAGTTTCTGGACAAAATACACTAATGGGTTGTCACCCAACTTGGGATACCTAAAATGGGTTTTTCATTTATCACGTGTAGTCAATCTTTGCCAGAATAATCTGTCTCAGAAACCTGAGAAATGTTTTACGCTTTTATCTCTTCGTTTGGAAGCAGGTCTGTGAACTCTGGCACCAGACCCCATTTGTTTTCGGTTGCTGATTTTGCACCCTCAGATGTATCTGGACAGCTGTTAGTTTCAGTGCCATCTGCTCTATAAACCCCACTCAGACATAGCTTTACAAAAGAAAGCTTCAGTCTTACCTATTCTATGACCCCCTTTAGGTACTGCTGTACAGCCATAGATGTTAGTATATACTTATAAGCTTCAGTACAGCCTGTTCTATAATCTTCTGTTTTGCAATAGTGTTTGGAAGCTTCAGATATAACTCATCACTCATTTCTCCCTTCGTTAGTGTTTAGAGGCCTTAGTGCTATCTTTACATCTTTCTATCAAATCAATCATTAAACCTTCTATTGGATATAGTGTTGTAGCCTCGGCAGTAGCTTTACACACTGCAGCTTCTTTTTAGTCTCTTCTTAAATCCTCTCTTGGGTATTGTCTTGTATCACAAATATTACCTTTATACCTATTAGCTAAGTTACATCTATTCTATGACCCTCTCTTTGGTTATATGTTGCAGCCTTAACATCATGTAGCTTCTGTCCTACTATTCTATAACCCTTTCTTGGGTAGTGTTCAGTAACCACAGATGTACATTAATACCCTTTAGCTTTTTCAGGTCTCTTCTATAACCCTCTATTGGGTGGTATTTTGTAACCGAAGATGTACCTTAACACCCTTTTAAGCTTTAGCATCTGACAGGTCTTATCTATAACCCTCTCGTGGGTAGTATTTTGTATCATCAGATGTATCTTAAAACTCTACAATTTCTAACCCTCTTTTGGAGAGTATTTTGAAACATCAGATATATCTTAACACCCTACAAATCTATAACCCTCTTTTGGGTAGGGTTATGAACCTCAGATGTATATTAACAACCAACTGATCTATAACCCTCTTTTGGAAGAGTGTGGTATCAAAGCTCATATGCCAGGATTCATATGAAAATCACGAAAATTCTATCAACTGAGGAAGCCAATGAAGCATGGTTAGTCAGCAATGTAATATATACCAATGTTTACATAAGCATGCACAATGTATGTTTGGGACCCTATACATATACATATTATCATGACGGAGCGGGCAATGACCTTGACCAGACTTTTCTTGGGCTAGCATGAAACTTCTAACTACCCATCCTTTTACAAACCAATAGTAGACTGCCATACTTGAATTAAAGGTAGGGAGGAAATTTTCGACGAAAAGCTGTGACGGACCGAAAATCCAAACTCTCACTCACTGTATTTCGAGTTGAACTCACATTCAGTTGAGGGTTCATGTGAAATCTACATGACAGGAGATCTGTTAAATAAATCTCGTGTATGATTTTTGTCGCGCCTGCTATTAGCATGGCGCGATATAGGCGCCCGGTTTTCCGTCCGTTCGTTCGTCCGTTTGTCAATGCGTCAACATTTGCGACCACCCCAGCGTTCACCTAAAGGTTCAAGTTTATTTCTCAAGAACTATAAGAGCTTCATTAATGATACTTGGTACAAACTTGTACCTGTGGATTGCAACTTAAATGCAAGCATCTATATTTGACCGTGACCTACATTTCATGGTTCACTGACTTTGTAAAATATTGCGACCACCCTAGCGTTCACCCAAATGGTCAAGTTTATTTCTCAAGAACTATAAGAGCTTCATTAATGATACTTGATACTAACTTGTATCTGTGGATGGCAACTTAAGTGCAAGCATCCATATTTGACCTTGACCTACATTTCATTGTTCACTGACTTTGTAAAATATTGCGACCACCCTAGCGTTCACCCAAATGGTCAAGTTTATTTCTCAAGAACTATAAGAGCTTCATTAATGATACTTGATACTATCGTGTGTCTGTGGATGGCAACTTAAATGCCAGCATCCATATTTGACCTTGATTTAAATTTCATGGTCCACTAACTTAGTGAACTATTGCATCAACCCTAGTGTTCAATCTAATGCTTAAGTTCCTTTCTCAAGAACTATTAGAACTTCATTAATGATATTTGGTGCAAGCTTGCATCTAGGAATGACAACTTTTAACCTTGCCCTAGATTTCATGGTTCGGTGACTTTGCGCCCTCACAGGCGCGACATAGCTTCGGCGGAATTCTTGTGATGTGTTGGTAAGGTGGTTGAATAGTAACTGGGTTTATAATCTGATTACCACACTCATTTGCAATTTTTATTCATTGAACCATTAAATGTTCCTCAATTCATCCGGTTCCACACTCCTACCATTGTACTGATAAAAATGATACTGTTATCCAATAATCATCATTAGTTTTCTCCTATATTACCAGAAACTTTAAAAAATTTAATGATTAAGGTTAAAAATACCTTAGCGTTTGGAAAATGCAGTCAATCTTCCTAAGTTGCAATTTTTTTTTCGAAAACTGTTTCTAAACATCACTTCAGACAACCTTCAGTCTACCTAAAAACAAATTGCAGTGAAAGAGCACACAGGTAATAACCAGAGTTAACTTTCAAAATACACTACAGTGTCATGCTAAGTTACCCCACCCACTTTTAAAGGTCTGTAGCTCGAAAAAAAAAAACGAACCTTGCGCGCGACCAGAGGAATGCCACAATAAAGTACACGTTAGGCTGTTAACCTGCAAAAAAATAAAAAGATTTGGTACAAGGCCAGAATACCCCCAAATGGACACCCCTTTTCAAAACTGGACGAGCAGATATATGCAACGTAAATTTCTAGCATTCGTTCACGGTAGCATGTTGCATCATCACTGTTTAACTATCTATCTTCTATCTTCTTATACTGAGTCGGTCATATTGGGCCATTTGGCCATTACTGTCAATAGTCTGGAATTAATGGTTAGGTCTGGAAACGATAATTCGGCTATTTACACAATGTCGATTGACAAATATCAAAAATTTCCGAGACAACCCGAATATATTCGAGGCATACCCCTTACATACCTTTTTGTCCCGCCTTCTTTTAGAAAGGCGCGAGAGAGGGATACGGTCGTTCTGTCCGTTTGTTTCTTCGTTCGTTTGTAAGTTTGTTTCTTCGTCAACTAAAACGCGACAAACGCTTCGGTTGAAATCCTGTTATTGGAAGTGTTCAAAATTGAAAAAAAAATCACTGACTGCTACAGTGCTGGGGCCACTTGTTCAAAGCATCGTTAGTTTAACGAGCTCGTTAGTGGTCAAATTGTTAACTTTTCTAGCAAGTGCAATATCGAAAATTGTGGTATTTTAGCATATTTGTCATATTTAACAATCAAAGTTTTAACGATACGTTAACTAACGACGTCGTTAGTTTTGAACAACTGGCCCCTGTTCTGGTGTTGTTGTTTGTCATTCTCATTGTATGTCTTTGCATGTATATCCTTGTAATATTTCTATTCTGGATAGCTGTTTTGCCATTTATGTGGAATTACATAAACTGTACTTTTTAGGTCGAGTGCTTATCAATCGACCCAAAGTTATAAAGGACAAATCACCTATTAGTGCTAGAGTCCAAGTGACTATCACAAGTCCACAGAGATTATTTATAGAATTTTATCGCCGTGAGGTCAGCGTGTTTGCGTTTCTTATAAGCATTAAGTGTCTACACTCTGTAATATTCCTCAATGTTGTGGTCTTGTGTTTGGTGATGTAAACGACAATCCTTATTAAAGGAAGTTGCAGTATGATCTTGACGTAAGAAAGTCTTATTACGAAAGCACGCCTATTCAAATATTTTGTAAATTCTGCCGCCGAAACAATGACAATTTTCAGATGAAAAATTGTGATACTTTTTCTTAGAAAAATAATGTTTACCACTGTAAACCTTAGTATTACTATATAAAAGTGGGGTTCAGTAGAGGCGGGGGTGTGGGCGGTCAGAATTATATAGGCGTGTTTTCGTGATGATTTGTGCACAACTTTTAAATTCTTAGAACTTGAAATGGCACTTTAATTTGTAACTTGTATGATATATTATTGATTAGATAATATATAATACAAGTTACAATATGCCCGGGTACTATGTATTATATATGGTACATTTTGTGAAGTACAACTTTATTATTTTGTGACATTTAAAATACCCTTAAACGAAACGTTGTAGATAAAATGGTCAGAAAAAAACTATAATAATTCATAAATGATATATTCAGGTCTAGCTGACATTCCTAACCAGTAAAGATATTGTATACTTTTCATGGTCAGACCACAAGCGCTTTTGCAAACGATTGTTTTAGCCCGTTAAAGTGTTACCTGTCTTAAAAAGAATATCATTTAATAAAGAATATCTTTTAATGACACATATTGCTCATTTACAGACAAAAACCTCGTCCAGTTTCATTAACAATTTGAACGGAATAAGCGCTGATGTAAGTATCTAAATGGTTTGAATGTAACCCAACCTATTCTCAAACTTGTTCCCTTAACACCTGTGTTTCATCTATGCGTATTGTTGATGACCGTCATATATATTGTATGGGAAAAAAAAATGAACGCTATTGCAGATTTTTATGTTCAGATCAAAACAGCACGAAATTCAAACCATCATCAACTATTAAAGCGGCACTAAATACTAGCAGAAGACACCTGCAACGTATTTTGTCTTTTTTTTTTCAGAGACATTTATACTTGATTTTTATGAATCATCTACTAGGCAGATGATTCACGTGAAATGTCAAGCCTTAATTCCTCTGAATGTTAATATTGAAATGCCAACGAAACATCATATTCATGTCCAGATCAGCACATGATTTTATTCTGCTTATTAATGTCAGAATGTCAACAGGGTTGGCAGCAGGGCAAACACCTGTCTGTGCAGATTGGGCTGGAGAATAAAAATGCCCTAATATAGTGGCCTTCTTGCATTTGCGAACAGTTCATTTTTCTTGCTGACTTGATTGTAACATGAGAAATAACGCACAGCTTTGGGCTCAGATTGCGATCTCAACTTTAGTGCATGTCACACGACCCCTTTCCTGTATCTCACCTATGTTTGTTATTTCTTCGACGTGTTTTCAATTCTGCCTTGGCACAGCGAAACCATCAAGAAAACTTTTGTCAACAGTAAACATTCAGATAACCCTCTGCACCAGGAATCATTCGGATAAACCTCTGCACCAGGAATCATTCGGATAACCCTCTGCACCAGGAATCATTCGGATAACCCTCTGCGCCAGGAATCATTTGGATAAGCCTCTACACCAGGAATCATTCGGATAACCCTCTACACCAGGAATCAATCGGATAAGCCTCTGCATCAGGAATCATTCGGATAAGCCTCTGCACCAGGAATCATTCGGATAAGCCTCTGCATCAGGAATCATTCGGATAAGCCTCTACACCAGGAATCATTCGGATAACCCTCTACACCAGGAATCATTCGGATAAGCCTCTGCACCAGGAATCAATCGGATAACCCTCTACACCAGGAATCATTCGGATAAGCCTCTGCACCAGGAATCATTCGGATAAGCCTCTGCACCAGGAATCATTCGGATAAGCCTCTGCACCAGGAATCATTCGGATAAGCCTCTGCACCAGGAATCATTCGGATAAGCCTCTGCACCAGGAATCATTCGGATAAGCCTCTGCACCAGGAATCATTCGGATAAGCCTCTACACCAGGAATCATTCGGATAAGCCTCTGCACCAGGAAACATTCGGATAAGCCTCTACACCAGTAATCATTCGGATAACCCTCTACACCAGGAATCATTTGGATAAGCCTCTGCACCAGGAATCATTCGGATAAGCCTCTGCTCCAGGAATCATTCGGATAACCCTCTGCACCTGGAAAGACTCGGACAATCCTCTGTTCCAACTCGTCTGACCAGACTGGTCCATTTTCAATTATAGGGGTGTCAGGTTTGTTTTGTTTAATGTGAATTGTAAAAAAAATGTATACACTTTGCGCAAAAAATATACAAATGTATACACTTGAGCAAACAGTGTAGACCCAGATCAGACGCCACATTATGCGGCGTCTGATCTGGGTCTACACTGTTTACCAACGTTCCAAGAAAAGGGGACGCTAGGCATACATGGGTTAAATCCTTCGAAAATTCTTTCCATAACTTCAGTCATCACTTCATTTAGGTTTTCATGTCTCCCGCTCGTTTGCGTCAGCATCGATGTCGGTGTTGGCTATGGAGTCGGTGTCGGCGGTGGTGTAGCCTGTTTAAAGCACTATATCTCCTGAACCTATGAATGGATTTTGGCAAAAACTTACATAGTCCGATTATCAGGGTGTAGGATATCAGTCATACAATTTTGATGGTATTGACCTCATTTTCATGGGCGCAGAACTCCAAAATTGTAAACATTTGGACAAAAATAGTTTGTCCTCACCCTATTTCACGAACGAATCGATAAGTTGTGGTCAAACTTGGTACAACAATGTGTGTGTGTGTGTGTGTGTGTGTGTGTGTGTGTGTGTGTGTGTGTGTGTGTGTGTGTGTGTGTGTGTGTGTGTGTGTGTGTTCGGGTTTACCGTCGCTTTCAACAATTTTTCAGTCATATCACGACGGTGTCTGGATACGACAGGGAGTTCAATGCTCACTTTTATAGTGCTGCCTCACTGAAGTATCATGACCCAGACACATTACATGATATCACGCCTAGTCACATTATCCTGACACTGGGTCGACCAGTCCTAGCTCTACCCCGTAAATCTGAGTGCCAAGCGAGGAGCAGCTAGTACCATTCTTAACGACTTTGGTATGTCACGGCCAGGGATCGAACCCGTGACCTCCCGTTCCCCGGAGCGGACACTCTACCAACTAAGCTATCGGGACCGGTCAAACTTGGTACACTATAGCATTACAACATACGAAAGATTTGATTAGATTTTGATGACATTGACCTCACTTTAAAGGTCGCTATCAGGTGTGGGCGAAAATGGTTTGTATGACTGTCTCAAGAATGGTCAGATCAGCCTGCGCATCTGCACAGTCTGATCAGAGTCTTTGATGTGCGCTCTGAGGATAGCTAAGGGCCCAATGCTTCTTCATGCGCCAAGTGAAGTCTCTAGTTAGACTATATGGATGCGCCGGCTGATCTGATTCTTCGCTCGGCGCGCATGTAAATTGTAGGAAATGCTATTCCCCGGCTAATATATTATTACAACCTATCAAAGATTTGATTAAATTCTGATGACATTGATCTTATTTTCAAGGTCACAGTCTCCCAAAAACTGTCGATTTTAGACCAAAAACGTCTTGTGTGCTGTCTACCCCATGATCAAATTGATGACTTTTTGCCAACCATGTTACAGTATATGAGCCAGCGAACGAAAAAACCTACAATAAGACGTGTGCGTTCATCGAAGTCTCAGCTCAGCCTGCGCATCCATATAGTCTAACCAGAGACTTCTCTTGCTGCACGGAGGAGCATTCAGCCCTAAGCTGTCCTTAGATCGCACAACGAAGACTCTGATCAGTCTGTGCGGATGCGCAGGCTGATCTGAGACTTCGTTGGGCGCACATGTCTTATTGCAGGTTTTGTCATGCGCTGGCTCATATCATGACAACGTACGAAACATATGATTAGTTTTGGTGACCTTGACCTTATTTTAACGTCACAGGTTCCCAGAAACCGTCAATTTTGAGCCCAAAAGACGTTTGTCTGCACCTTATCTTCAAAATGAAATCCTGAATTGTGTTCATATGTGTGCTGCAATATAATTTACCTGATTTCAACTTCCCAAAGACTTGAAAAGAGTTTGGCGACCTATAGATTTCGCTTTCAATGTCAAATAGGTGTGTAAGTTATATTCATTCCGGTGGTGGGGTGGGGGTGGGGTTGGGGGCTTTCAGAAATAGATTAGGCTGCATGATGCTTCCACGCAGAGCTGAAACTGACCACACATGAGTACTGGTAAACCCCATAGAAGGACTAAGCCTGCCAAGATAAAGCGGTGTGGGTCGGACCACCTATGCATATAAACCCTATTTACGTATTGGTTTCACAGGGCGGCAGGGCTTAAGATGCCATTTTATCTCAATGTCGGGTAAAAGTCCCACAAAATTGGAAGCAGCGTCTCGAAAATGACCTAGATAGTGTGACGGGGACATTAAATAAGTTGTAGAAAGGGTTATCCTTTGGAAGCAAGGAATACACCACAGAACTGGAAAATATGGAGTGTACATGTTTTCTGGGCCAGACTAGCTAGTTTCGGCCAATTAGGCCTCATCATTGCCCCTTAAATATTTTCAAAATTCAACAATAGAATCAATGATCCCAAAGGACAAGAAAATATAAACTACACTATGATGTAGGGCAGGGAGACTTTTTACGGCCGCCACACATTCCAAGACACCAGCTGTAGTGACGTTAAATAAGTTCTAGAAAGGGTTATCCTTTGGAAGCAAGGAATACACCACAGAACTGGAAAATATGGAGTGCACATGTTTTCTGGGCCAGACTAGCTACTTTCGGCAAATTAGGCCTCATCAGTGACCCTCAAATATTTTCAAATTTCAACAACAGAATCAATGATCCCAAAGGACAAGAAAATATAAACTATACTATGGTGTAGGGCAGGGAGACTTTTTACGGCCGCCACACATTCCCAGACACCAGCTGTAGTGACGTTAAATAAGTTCTAGAAAAGGTTATACTTTGGAAGCAAGGAATACACCACAGAACTGGAAAATATGGAGGGCACATGTTTTCTGGGCCAGACTAGCTAGTTCAACCTCAATTCAATCAAACAAAACAAACACACAACATTCCTTTGTTTATAATTATTATTATTAGTTTCATAAACCCGTGTAAAGAAAGTTCGTTCTACAATAAAATATTTTTTTCTCAAACCTTGGTGTTTTGATCACAAATTCTTCTAAATTATATTTCCGCAGGGACAATTACAAATAGTCTATGAATTAAAAATCACTCTTTTTAAAATTTTCGGCCCTTGGCCTTCTTCAGGAATCTATTAATTCATCGAACAACTAAGTGACATCCATCTTGTGATGCTTTCTTCCTGTCAGCATCACAAGATGGATGTCACATAGTTGTTCGATGAATTAATAGATTCCTGAAGAAGGCCAAGGGCCGAAAATTTGAAAAAAGAGTGATTTTTAATTCATAGACTTGGTGTTTTGGTTTTACTTAAATTTACAGATTATTTCACTAGTGAAGTGGAGGTACCTGAGGAAAAACCATCTGGCGTTCCGTTGCAGAACATGGCGTCTCACATATGACCTGAGCGAGGCTCGAGCCATTACGGTGCCTTAAACCTTGAAGGCATCGGAAGCAGTCGCATGTTAAACACGTATGCCCAATAAATGCGGGATCGAGGCTAAATCTTGAGCTTAGAACTCATTCCATTGAAATTGTCGTTTTAACGAGTTTTGCCGTTATAACGAATGTCGTTATAACGCTGGCCCTCGGTATAACAAGATGAACGTTGCTGGTTGTACTTCTACGAGTAGCCGCATCAATATGAATAATTCGAGGAAAATGAATATTAATATTTATCCGAAAAACAAAAACAATCAAACAAATAAGTAATTAGATTTTGTCTTTGTTTTTTTTCTGTTTTCATTTGTTATCAAATAATGAATCAGAGGGCTAACCAATCTATTGATTCCCCTTTACAAGTAATCTAAATTTCCGTTAATTCTACTGTGAAAGAAGCACATCAGTAATTTTGTCTGTTATATTTTTGGCAATGTAAAGCAGTGACTTGAAACGTCTAGGAAATTTATATTGTGGGCCCCGTCAAGCGATTTTGGTACTTATCGCCTATGCGAGCAGCGAAGGTTCAGGCGAGCCTGCGCATCCGCGCAGTCTCGCCAGAACCTTCGCTGCTCGCTCATACAAGCAGTGAATCAAGAGGAACCTTCACACAGAAAGCCATATCCCTGGCCCCTCTGAATGGCTGGGCATGGGCAGTTAAAATTTGTCATGACGGAATGCTCGAAGACACAAATTCGCTTGGCGGGGCTCTTGTTATCTTGCTCATAGGTCAATCGTAGTTCAAAACTCGAATACCTTAGGGACTGTGGAAATTTATTTTAGATATGGGTATGCCGAACTAATGAGGATTAGGCCATGAGACATAAAACCGGGGGATGCCTAGAGGATACCTATTCGATATTTTACTAACAAGGGAATGCTGAGTGAACTAATTAGGAACGCCTTAATGAGGCGATTCTTATAAGTTCATACAGCATACCTTTTCAATAAAATAAAACAAACATCAGTAAATTGTCTTCAATATATGTATATGGAACAATGGGAAGGACAGAATATGTTCAAATTCGCCATGGAAACGAGTCATTCATGATCGAGTTGTCTAAGTTTCACTGTATATATGGTAACATGTGCTTGCCTCATCATGCTTGTTGCCTCGCATTAAGGGGAATGGGAACACCTGGCAGATTTTCCGCGATTTTTCAAAGAGAGACAACTTTCCGGACTTCCTGTTCGCTTTTCTAGAAGCCCTTTAAGATGTGACCCCATTTGACATGGGAGACAAAAATAATTTTGAAGAAGTTGCTTCCCCTCAAGGTGTTCCCATTCCCCTTAAATGGTCTACATTGTGACCAAACACAGTCTTTCTTATTCTTGCTAATGGCAGTTGGAGGTCATCGCCTGCATTGGGTGATGAAAAGTAACTAATATACACTCAGATTCAATGAAAACGCACCACTGGTACTATGCCTCAAATTTTAATTGATTCACACTATTTTCAGCATTCGATCACGTTTAATGAATTATCACTAACTTATCCACAGACTCACTACAGAGTTACAACATTTTATTGGATGCAGAGGTAACTTAAGACTAGAATAAGTCCACACACCCGAAAAATCAAAATCACATATCCTAATATCGGGTATATCCACCATTAGCATCACGTGTTGCTTGGCATTGACGCCTCATGCTTCGAATTAAAAGCTGTATCTGGTCTTGTGTGATGTTGTCCCATTCTTCTTGTACCACCATGGCAAGCTGCTGACGGTTGATTAGCGATGACGCCGACTGTACAGACGTTTTCCGAGCTGGTCCAAAAGGTGCTCAATTTTGTTTAAATCCGGCGAAAACGTAGACCAATGAAGAACTTACACACCATTTTGGTTGAAAAAGTCCACGGTTAGCCTTACAGAATGAGCACGTGCATTGTCCTGTTTGAAAAGCGTGACGTCACCATTATTGCGTAAAAACGGTTCCACCTCAGGCTCTAAGATTTCATCGATGTACCGACGTGCCGTCATATTGCCATCAACAACGAAAAGTTGTGTTTTGTGGCACCACGAGATCCCTCCCTACACCATTACCGCTACCACCACCCCAACATTACACCTGTTTAACATAACAGTATCGAAATCGCTCCCAACGTCGACGCCATACTTTACGCCGCCTATCAAACATTTCAACACAAAAATGGGACTCGTGAACAGTAGACCACGCCAACGCTATTGTGTCCATCGGATACGCTGTCGACACCAATTAAAGTGACTGATTCAACGTTCCGCCGTCAAAACTTTCCCCCTATACGTCTTCTGGCTAGAAATACCGCATTCCTGGAGACGCCGCCGTGTATTTAAGGCACTTACGCGTAGGTTATGGGTTCCCACTGTCTCCTGACAGTTTCCACAGACGTCCTGAATCGGTCGCGTAAATAACTCAAAACAATGTACCGGTCCTGCTGACGTGCAATAACACATTCACGTCCAGGGCGTTGTCTATTGTCCACAGATCCTGTAGCGTTGTGCCTTTCCATCAATCGAGCAATCGTAGTGTGCGAACAACCCAAACCCTCTGCAAGTTGGCGGTATGAAAGCCCACCTTCAACCATACCAAGGGCATGATGACGATCGACGTTACTTAGACGTCCCATCGGCTTGTTCTTATGGAAGGTCGTCTGCCGTTTTAACGTAAAGAATCCGGACCTTATAATGACAGTAAAGAAAGTGCCATAAATATCATGATTACGAAAATTTTGCAATTTTTCCATTTTGCACATGCATATGTACATCGTGAAAATCACGCAGTATTCGTGTCAAACAAACTCATGCTTCGGTGACAACTTTACAATACCGTATTTATCAGTTGGAAAAGTCAGTCATTTTACCTTAAACCATTGAATCTGAGTAAAGTAAATTTACTCAACCCTAGTAAATAGCAGACGGCATTTGCAAATACTTTTCTATTCATTATTCAGAGACAGAAAGGGTTGACATTTAATAAGACAGTTTATGTGAAATGGCAAGCTTGATATCAAGAAAAGATAAAATGCGACCCGCTTTGAAAAAATGTAAAGCTCCTGAACGAATCCATCAGGTTATTTCTGCATACAATAGAACACAGATGCAATGATTTGCATTATTTGAAGAGTCGGTCGACGCTTGGTATTATACAATCTTCTGCACAATGTTTCATTGACTTCTTCTTCTTTCATGTGTTTGTTCCTAACAAATGTCATCTTTTCCGGATCTTGCTTTACCTTAAATGCAGCTATTGTTAGTATGTTGGTAGAATGCGCCTCCCTATACCTCACTGTACAGTGTCATTTATATTGTCTGTTCCTTACCTTTCAAATTAGCGGATGATCTAGGTGATCTGCTGTTCATACAGTATTGCTTTTGATTCATCATTGCTCAAAAGATGCAGAAATGAAATCTCAAATTGAATATAACTGCATGTGTTTATTATTATAGATAAAATTATCAAAAATACGCAATTATAATAACCAGGTGGCGATTAAGATTACAAGTTTATGCAATACCATATTATCTGAAATGACGTTTTTCAGACGACTTCCATTTAATATTGATCTGGTGTATGTTTCAAATATCGCTTTCTTATTTAACCTCGACCTACCTCATAGGAAATTACTAGAGTTACCATAAGACGGGCACTGGTTAATTTATTTAAGCATTGGAAGACGACGAGGTTTGCAGGAACTGATTTCTGAGAATTTCTCATCTTTTCCTAGAACTCACTTCGATTACGGTGTGCTGCCTGTGTTTTCCCTTCCTTGATATTGTAGCAGACAAGTGAGTGATTGTTTCAATCCAATAGAGAGTATTTGCTCATTTCACTGTTATAAAATACAACAAAATTGGACAAATATTATCCTTTTATCGGGGAACATTATACCAATTAAGACCTTTGGCCTCTTTGTACTTTTTCCTGGGTTGAAATGTTTTCTGTCGCTATGAAAATCTGGGAAATGACAGAGAAACAACGGAACAAAGATGTTCGGATCAAATATCACTTGATTCAGTGCTTAATTGTTTGAACAACTCTACTCATGAACAGCGCGCGCGCACACACACACACACACACACACACACACACACACACAGTACAAACCGACGGTTTATCGGTATCATAAATTACGCAAAAGCCTTTTTTAAGTTCCGATTTAGTTCAAAATTCAATGTTGGATCGGAACCCGAATTTTATGGTGACTTAAAGTGTATAAATTCAGAAAAGCAATGACCAGTACCAAATGTCGAAAAATCAGTCTTCAGATTCTTCTTTCGCTGTTTATGTTAATTACGCTCGTCTTTGAGTGTGTGTGTATCGCTTATACCTTTTTGTTTTGGGTTTTTGGGAAAGTAACTGTCCTTTTGGCTTTCCGCTATTGATGTTTCAATAAGGGTCTAGTTATTTCGTATTTGTGTTTCTCTTCCTTTGGTGTTTCTGGTGGGAGGTTTTGGTTAACTGTATCTATTCCTGATCATTGCCTTCACTTATATTTTACGTCGAACAGATGTTGGTCCGACTTTGGAACGTCATTCTGTACTGTTGAGACACGAGCACCCTCGTAAAATATGTTCATAAGCCACTATAGGCGTATCAATAATTATAAACTCTTTCTGGGGGTTGGGTGGGTGTGTGGGGCTTGAAAAAAGGGAGAACATAAATTATACTAGTGAAATACGACACTTTTCATTACTTTTAGTTCGGTTGATAATCGACACGAAAACACGTCTATATAAGTTTGATCCCCTTGAACCCCACCTTTATATAGTAAAACTGGGGTTTACAGGGGTAAGCATTATTTTACTTATTCTGCTCTAGAATATTGATTGTGGGTACTCGTTAGAACCGCCTCGATGAGTCGGTTCTAACGTGTACCTACAATCTATATTTTGAGCAGAAATATCAAACATTTTCATCTTAAAATTTTCGTTTTCTTGAGAGGGTAAGGGCGAGGATTGTGGCCGCGTAAAATCGATTTAAGCCCCCCCCCCCACCCCCAGTGGAAATCTTTCCACTGACCGTTCCAAGGCGGTTCTTCTGTGGTTTATTTATGCTATTGTTTGTTATTTACTGTGTGTATCACTTGTGTCTTTTTATTTTGGATGGCCATATGGCCATTTTGTGGGAAAGTAACTGTCCTTATGGTATTCTTTTGTTCAGGTTTCCGTTATGGTCTGGTCGCTTCATGTTTGTGTTTCTTTCCCTTTGGTGTCTTTGATGGGTGGAGTAAGTTAATTGTATCGATTCCTGATCTTTGTTTTACTTCTTCTTTACAATGTATTTGTATTGGCGTGTTTCGTAATGTGACGAATATGCATGCAAGCAATATAACTGCTATAAAATGTGAATGCAGCTGGAGGGAAATATCAGTTGCTCAATGCTTCAGTAGTCCAATTTTGATTGAAAAACAACATTACATTTTACTACAAAGTAAGCAGAGTCATGCTTATTTGATTTTTTCCTGATAAAATGCGACAGTTCAAATATTCATTACGATAACAGATCCGTGTGATATAGTACATTTTTCAAACCTAAAAATGGGCATTTTTTCTGATGAAAATTATTGATATTTTTCTTATTTATACTCCAGCATAGGTTTTGGGTGCTCGTTAGAACCGCCTCATTGAGGCGGTTCTAACGAGTACCCAAAACCTATGTCTTGGACAAGAAATAAGGAAAATAATGTTTACCCCTGTAAAGCCCAGTTTTCTCTATATAAAGTGTGGTTTAGGGGGTCTTTATTTCACGGACTTGTTCACGTGATGACCTGGCGGCTGCAATGACAAAAGTGAATCAGTCATAATCTAAAGTATTGTTGCTTTATTAAACTTTGCTGCTAAAATCTGTAAATGATGTACATTTTATAACCAGTTTCAATTAACTATAAGTACTTCACTCACGGAACTGATTGCATAATATCGGCTTATTGCGAGTCTTCGGCGTGCAAAGTACAGAAACTATTCAAGCAGATCTTTCGTAATCACATTTATTAATTGACTATCCTGTATTGATCGGAGGTCATCCGTATTAACACCATGTCAACCAATATTAACTGAGGTCAAGTGAGGTCGAAAAAATCAATAATCATGTTTTTTTAATTGTGCCAATTAATAAAATTGTCATTAATCAAGTCAGTTCGCATTGACCAGGTTACAGGTCCTCGGTCAGCTGCATTTGCCCTCGGCCTTCGGCCTCGGGCAAATGCAACAGACCTCGGGCCTGTACCTGGGCCAATACGAAATTAATAACATTATAGTATTGACTACTGTCGATAAAACGTTGGGCTATCTAGAATGGTGAAGCGAAAAACAGAAAATTATATGGTAATGGTTTAAATCAAAGGATTTAGAAATAAATTAAACCAGGCCTAGGACATCTGAACCGAAGGGAAGAGCTTGCAACAAGCGAACATGATATAATTCGTGGTTTTATCACTTTTGAACCTAATTTGTCAAACAAAAATCTTTTTAAAAATAAGTAGAGTATGAAGTCTTGCGAAATATATAGATTTTTTTTTTTTTTTTTTTTTTTTTTTTGCATTTTTATAAATTTTTGAACTGCTGAAACTGTAATATGGTTAATGTTTTCTACGTTGGCAGACTCGATTTCGATGGGTTTTTTAGTCTGACTTTACCTTTTACATTCAACAACAAACCTTCCGAAACTTGCGTGATGCTCCCGATGAAATTGACAATATTTCGAATTAATTTAGAAATTTAATTATCCGAATAGTCTGTGGCAGAATGAAACCTACGAATTTCTCATGCTATTGGGAAACACTCGGATCAGCGTGCGCATCCACAGAATGGAGTGCCCAAGAGTTCATTGATTACTTCTAATAAAGCGAAGACAAAGATCATCCTTACCTAGGCTGACCTGTGTCTTCGCTGTATGCGCGTAATGCTTTGTAACAATGGGTATAACGTGTGTCACCAGATCAAAACTTCCAACAGGTTTGATTGAAAGCATTCGTGTAATGGGCATTACCATTCAGCACTGGCAATATCTGTAGTAGTTACCATGACCATTTTTGTCAATCGAGATTTTCTGTTTAAGGGGAATGGGAACACCTTCAGTGGAGGTAATTCCTGCAAAGTGCTTTTTACTTCCATGTCGATAGCGGTACACTCTTAATGGGTATAATCATTATAAATAAACACCTTTTTCAGTGGGACAGGGCTGATCAAAAAGCGAACAGAAAGTCCCGAAAACTACCCCCCTTTGAAAAATGGCGGGAAAATCTGCCAGGTGTTCCCATTCTCCATAAGGAATAGATCAGCTCTAGCCGTGAATAACTGAATAAAAAATCATAAATATGAGGTCCGCCGTAAAGGAGATCATATCATGAGCGCGTCGCGCGAGTGATTTGTCCACTTATAAATGGTCGACCAACCCCACAGTACACAAACTAGAACTGGTATATTTCGATTCTAACATACTTAATATTGCTGTTTCCATTAACTTCTCCCAAATTTTCGCCATTGTTAGAAGACATTCACCAACATCCTATTTGTAACGTTGTCTACTTCAAAACATCTACGAGTGCATTAATAAAAGAAAACGGTGCATCTTCTGCCAAATGATTCAGTTGCCCAGCCGGGTGCGTGTCTAACTGGTGATCAAAGAATTGCGGCTTCGACTGACGACTGGTAGACAACATTCTTTTTTTGAGATTGATTATGACTTTTTCTACGATCATTCTCTCCCTTCCGTTGATTCACGAAGGATAAATATCAATTTCGGGTGAAATAAGGAGCACTGTACTGGTTAACTGCTTATGTATAAGCCTGCCCAGGAAATGTGTGTTTAGGTAAACTGACAGGCTCTATCTGACCTAAATAATGTCGACTGGGGCGTTAAGCTAATCAAACCAATTAACCAACCGCCGTGTGATTTGTTAGAAAATGAGTCGCAGTTCCGTTCCATTGCCTAAAGAAAAGGCGCTGTAACAACGCTTAGTGTCCACACGACAAAACGGCGTGTCCCAAATATGACTCCTTTCTGAAGCGTGGCGGTCAACAAACGAAAGTTTTGAGAAAAGAAAATAGCACCTTGAAGCGTAATAATTTCTGAATTAAAACATGGTGAACAATAAGCGTTGAGATCGCACATATTATCGACAGTCGCGACGATAAGTGTCCACTGCGTGTGGTGTGGACACAAAGCGTTGTTACAAGGCGCGCCGCGTTAGAATTTATCCAAAGAGGAATCTATACAGGTGACATATACATTGTATTTCGTCTTTTCATAATGGATAAAAGCGCTTCCGTCCTTCGGGGCTTGGAGACTAGATTTGGGCTTCATGGTGCTTCCGCGCAAAACTGAAGCCGACCGAATATATGCACTATTAAACCGCTTCAGTTAAGGCAAGGAGATGTGAGTCCCTGTGTTAGTCCAAGTATTTAACTGACCGACAATAAGACAGACGGGTGGATTTTAGGTAACCCGACATCCTAGGAAATAAACCTTGACCAGTGTTAGTTCCCTTGGTCCCTAGTTGTAAATCCTAGTTGTTTCTTTGGGCGGCAGGGCTTATGAAGTAATTTCTTCTCAACGTCGGCTAAAGGTCCAACAAAACCGGAAGTAATGTCTCCAAAATGACCTTAATAGTGTTGACGGGGATATTGAAACTCAAATGAAACAAAATAAGGGATAAACTATTTGGACGTTCTGTTTGCTCTCCTATGCCCTTTGCCCCTTCGGAAAAGGGCTCTATTCGTAATGGAAAGGATTTCCTTTAAGGAAATAAATTGCTTCTGCGGGGCAAATCATTTCCGTTCCTTCAAGAATAGACAGAGCGAGCCTTTCTTCTCCTATTTACAGGGGAGACTAATATTTTAAAATAATTGCCTTCCCTGAAGGTACGAGGTTGAGATTGTAAATTTTCAAGTTTCTTCTGCAACAAGGTCTATCGGAGCCCGACTTTTATGGTGACTTAGTTTATAAATTCAGAAAAAATGTATACTTGATATGACTTGGGTATCCGATTTTGTAAAATCATTCTTCAATATAAAACGATTGGGTACAACGCAAATATTGTACTACAGCTTGCATGCATGGCAGTAAACCCAGTCACGGTTGATAACTTCATCAGATTCTATGACGGTTCTAGCGTAAAGGCTTACTATGAATTAATGTCTTTGATGAGTGGAGTAAGTTAATTCTATCGATTCCCGATCTTTGTTTTACTTCTACTTTACTATGAATTAAAATTTCATTTTATGTAATGTTGGTTCCTGATGCTCTGTCTCTGGTCAGGCCCGTCGGAGTCTGACTGTTGGTTTTCTTTTGCTCCAGCATTTCATTTATTTCTTGCTGTCGAGTCCTCACCGTTGCTTGATTTTTGTGTTCTCGGAGATGTTCCACTGTTGAGTTAGGAAGCCCTAAGGTTTTATTTTCTTTGTTTTTTTTTTTTTTTTTTTTTTTTTTTTTTTGTTGTTGTTGTTGTTTTTTATGGATGGTGGATTGGGTTTGAGATGCCTCTTCATCTAAATGTCGGATGAAAGTCCCGGAAAATCGGAAGCCAAGTCTCCAAATGATATTAATAGTGTTCACAGGGACGTAAAACCAAACAAAGGCCATCATGGTGGATTTGAATACATTACCCATGCTCAATGTTGGCCGTTTTTCATTGGTATCTTCTACATAAAATGCGCATCTAGAATCTCGCTTTCTGTTTGATACGCAGAATATCTGCCACAACAAAGGTGTGACTTATAGATATATTTGCGGCCGGGCCTAAATTCTGTCCTTTAAGAGCATTCCCTATCAGGAGGAGTTTTGGTTCGGTGTTTAACGACCCTGCTAATGTTATGTATTTAAGTCATATCCAGCCGATCAATTTTGATAACCACACTTTCCCCGGCAGGCTAATACATAAGTGTTTAACAAGTAAAGTGCAAATAGTATCGCCAGCAACTGACAACCTCCCTTCGTGAATCAAAGAAGAGAGATAATGACTTATCAGAAGTAAAGACAAAAATATGCATAGTTTGTAAGAGTAATCGCCCTTTGTGAAATACACATTTACCCTAGAAAAAAAAATGAAATTCTTGTTCCAATTTTCAGCACGTTCGTGAAGTTCAGTATGATAAGAGACTTAAAAATGCCATATTTGGTATTAAAAGTATGAAACCTGTCATTCGTCTGGCTATATTTTATTTTTCTCGATGCTCTTACGGGAAATAAAAGAGAAGAGGCCCTTAAAAGTCGGTATTCGGCCACATGCGCAAGAAGATTCAACTAGCCTGCAGCTCCACAGTGTTCCCCACCCACCCGAAGGCGGATTGGCTCAGTTGTTATGCATATTGCACCAAGAAAAAAAATATGATTTTTGCACAGGCTGACCAAAGTTTTTCACAGGCGTTTTCGCTGGGTGCGCATTTTCGTTTTCGCTTGTCATGGCTCCTATGGCATTAGCATAACATAAAGTTATTCTTGTATACCCGCAAATGGAAATTATATGGGCTTTTCATAGCTCAGACGTCTGGCAGTTGTCAGTTGAAACCTTCTTGATAGTTTAGACCCGTCATTTTAGTCTTTATCGGTGACGTTTCCTTATTGTACCCGCGGGATCGTATAATATTATACGCGTGTTTGTGGCATATGTTCATGGACACCACCATTTCACGAAGCGTCATTTCGTTTCCCCCCATGTGATGGTAATGTGCTTTCAAATCAAGGTTCTTCATAGTTGAAGTTAACATTTTCTGTCATTCTTTTACATTCTTCTAAGTTATGAAAGGTTTTGAAAAAAACATTTAGAGGTCTGCTTGGTCTGCGCTGGCCCAGCTAGGCCCGGTAGAAAGCATCATTTATTGGCGTTTCAGACCCTTTCTACAAGAACTGACATTTGTAAAAAAATCTTTCTCACCCCCCCCCCCCCCCCCCGAACCTTTAGAGATTGGATTCGATTATTTCGACAGCTGATGGTGCTGCGGACTGCGTAGCAAAGTTTACCCCTTTGATGAGAGCAAGGGACTAACATCCCATATCACATGTCCTGGTGTATGAATGTCATTTGACGTGTCACCAGTAACAATTCTGATCAGACGATAGCGCCTGCTAGTATAATAATGACTAGCTTGTGACCGGGGTCTCACCGATGAAAATGTGTGTTTCGTCTGAGATTTGCACTTATGAACAAGTAAGTCTCTAATGGGGGATGTTTCCGAATAACTTTCATTTTTATGGCCGTTCTATAATTTACATCCAATTAAGCAGAAATTTGGTAAAATACATACGTGTCAATAATGTTTTAGAGTTACACCCTTTGGTAGAGTCATGAAGTACCATTGACCAGCCCCTCCAGATCATCAGAGACTGTAGACCCTTATAATAGCCATATGCAATATGCAATATATAATCAAATGTCTTGATGCGAAGGTAAAGTTATATTGTTCTGGAAGATTTTCATGCAGTTGTGATCGGTTTTTTTCCGCATCGGAGAACGATGTAATTTTCTATTTAGCCCGCCAAACAGGCTCGTTTGTCAAATGCCACACACATACAATGAAACCATACAGCTTGTGAAACTGACTGACTCCTGTCTATGTCTAATGTCTTCATTAATCTTAGTATCCGCTTTCTCAAATAAGGCGTTTGATCTGGGTCTGCACTGTTTGCCAAGTACCCATTTAGGGGTTTCGGTACTAAATGGGTTAATTTGTAATCATATTTTAATCTTCTTTGCGTGTCAGACACCTGAGTTCGGGCGCGACAAAAGTGTGCAAACGTCGAAGACTGATAAGCATGTGTAGCTGCGCAGACTGATCAGACGGATTTCGCTGTTCGCATGAGTTTGCTGTCGTCCTCCGGTTATCCAAATGACAATAAATGGAGGTGTTGGGTAAATTGTATATCTGTGGACGCCGATCTGTGTCATGGCTTTCTTTTGGCGTGTTCGTGCTCTACAAGACGCCAAGGCCACATTAAAAAAACACGCCTAATCAATATATTGCATGTTTTTTTTTTTTTTTTCAACCATAAAGTGAAAAGTTTCAGAAAACAAAAATCTGATCTTTTTCATATTTCTACTGAGAACATAGATTTTGGGAAGTAGTTAGAACCGCCTCCGCGAGGCGGTTCTAACTACTTCCCACAATCTATGTTTTGGACAGAAATAAGGAGGATATTGTGTACCCTGAAAACCCCAGTTTTACTATATAAAAGTGGGATTTAAGGAGTCAAAATTACATAAGCGTGTTTTCGTGAAAACTTTCATATAAAAAGTTCTGATATATTTTCATATTATTGCTCAAAACATAGACAGTGTGGGCTAGATAGAATCGCCTCAGCGAAGTGGTTCTAACGCGTATCCACAATCTATGTTTTGAGCAGAAAAGAAAATAATGTATACCCCTGTAAACCCCAGCTTTACTACATAAAAGTGGGGTTACAAGGAGTCAAAATTATATAGTCGTGTCTTCGTGATGAATAAACTATTTTTCAGCCACCCCTCCCTCACATTTTCGTCTCAATTATCTGCTAAAAGGTTTAA
Source organism: Lucinisca nassula (assembly GCA_963580285.1). Taxonomy (NCBI): domain Eukaryota; kingdom Metazoa; phylum Mollusca; class Bivalvia; order Lucinida; family Lucinidae; genus Lucinisca; species Lucinisca nassula. The sequence continues at coordinate 105,436,904 of OY757015.1, forward strand.
GCGGGCCATGATTTAATTAATTATGTTGTTCTCTGTTTGGTATAATTTGAATGATAATATTAAAAAAAAAACTTTATGCAATCATTTCAAAAAATCGTCGCTAATGAAGTAAAGCTGACACTAAAACAGAGTCTGTTTCAGAAAGTAAAATCTAGCTTTTATGGCAAAGGAATAGAAGAAAATTTAAACCCTTTTTTGTTCCTTCTATCTGTCTCTCTGTTGCCTCTGTCTCTCTGTCGGCTGGTCATAAAGCTTTCATATTTGACATCTATATCGCTTATGATCACAAGACATTTTTGTGTGTGCATTTGCGTTTCACAAACAATCTTGTTGTGCAATTTAAAAAGAAATCACCAAAATGGAACCTTAGTGTGGGGAGTAAAACCAGGAGAACATGAACCACACATCCCTTCCATAACTTTGCTTTCTAACGTAGTCGGCAACGTGCTTAACTAAGCTTGGCCTAGTGAGCAAGAGCGCTGACTCTTAGCCATTAACTATTCCCGGCTAGCCCGGGTCACATTTAAGACGCCATTTTCTGCAACGGAAAGTCAGATGTTTTTTTTTTCAGGCTTTAGGTACATGTGCTCCTGTTTTCGCCCATCTCTGATTATTGAATCGATATAAGTGAAATAATACGGAAATAAATGACATAAAATAACATATTAAGAATATGAAATTTTAGCGTGGACATAACATTACGAGAACACGCCTATATAAACTTGACCCCTCATACCCCACTTTTATATAGTAAAATTGGGGTTTAAAGGGGTATACATTATTTTTCTTATTTCTGCTCAAAAACATAGATTGTGGGTACTCGATAGAACCGCCTCGTCGAGGCGGTTCTATCGAGTCCCCGAAATCTATGTTTTGAGCAGAAATAAGAAAAATATCACAATTTTTCGTCTTAAAATTTCTAATTTTTGGCCAAACAATTGGCAATGTATTTGTATAGGCGTGTTTTCGTAATGACTTTATGCCAGGAAACCCGTTGGGCAAACGATTCACAGTAATGGCAAGAATTTTTTTTTCAGAAGAATAATGTAACAAACACAATAGCAGTCTGCTGGAGCTTTATGGGTTAAGAGGAAATTTCTGGGTAATTCATATTGGTTAGGACACCAGAGAAAGCAGAATATTTGAAATTATGTCCCGAATAGGCGCGCGTTGGTTTCAAAGCCAATGTTTAGATAACTGAGCCTCGTTAATACACAGATATCTGTACTTAGACAAAACGATACTCAGAAATACATTGAAGTAGACAGGCAGGAGATAATAAAGTCTTTATACTAATAATAATAAAGTTTATTTCAAGAGGGTAACACAATTAGTACTTGTGGCCCTTAAATATTTACAAATTTACAAGGCATACACGAATATATGACACTCATACTGTATAAAAGCATACACAAATGCATACCCACCAAAGTAGATATTAGTGAGCGAGTGAGTGAGTAATGAGTGAGTGACTGAGTGAGTGGTGTGGAGTGGAGTGGAGTGAGTGAGTGAGTGAGACATTAAATATATACAAGAGTAAAAGATTTCAAGAAACTGATGAATGATCAAATAAATGGAATGAAACACAAAATGCACGCATACCTCACTCACCTTGCTCACGGACACACACCAAAATATACAGTGATGACGTTTTAGGAACCATTCCAGCGACAGTTCCAAAGATAGAAACCCTGTGCAGTCGGCATTGAACGTGGTATTATTTCCAGATTACCTTGATATGTTTTCCAGTACGTTCTGAGGTTATTTGTCACCACTACGATAACACACCCGTGCAACATAGTGCATTTTTACACATCTCCAAAATGGCTGCTTTTCTGATGATAATTCGTGATATTCTTCTTAAAAATACTGCAAACATGGGTTGTGGGTGCTCGTTAGAACCGCCCAGTTTTCTCTATATAAAGTGGGGTATAGGCGGGTCTTCATTTCAAGGACTTGTTCACGTGATGCAATTACTAAAATAATTAAAGTATAGGAAAATTAAGATAAATTTGATAACATCTTACCAGGGTGTGTTTAGGTCTGATTGACTCTGTGCACTTAGAATCGTTTTCCTTGGCGTTAAATATAAATTGTAGTTAGTTGAACATAAAACTCTTTGGTTCTATATTAGTTTCAGCAACCATCTTCAATCACATTCCGAACATTTACGTTTAGTAGCGATGAGTGACGAGCAGCATCCTATTCATATATCGCTTTGCTTTATCCGTTTAAAAATAGTTAATGATGGATGAAAATGAATTATTTCTATCTATCTATTTATACTGCAGCAACCCCGTTAAGAGGACTATCGTACAGGTGTGTGCGCAGAGGCGTCGCGCTAGACAAAGTAAAAGAAATAAAAGTGAGACAGTATGAAAGAAAAAGTTAAAAGTTTATGTTACAGAAGAGAATAAAATCAGATAAAAACGAGTGTTGTGGATTAGGGCATATAGTGAGACACTGTCCTTACCCCTGACCTAAATGACTCTGGTCTTGTAGGACAGGATGATGAGGCTGAAGTTGATTCCACTGTACAATAGCCAAGGGGAAAAAAGAGTATAGTAGTAGCTGGCTGTAGTCGGTATCTGTACATAGTGAAGGGAATGCATATGCCTGGTCAGCCTGATGAGACGGCTAATATATGTAGGGAGGGGAAAAGCAACTAGACTACAATGTATTTACTATTTTGTAAAATAGTATCAGGCGGGCATCGGCTCGCCTGTCCTCAAGTGAAGTTTTGCATGCTTGTAATACTAGCATAAGGGGAGTAATTGCTGTTAACCCATCATATGGCCAGTCTTTGGACAATTTCAATTTTATTTATATATGTGTGTGTGTATGGGCTCCACATATTCGACTTGAGGGTGACCTAAAGTCTGATACGCTGCTTCGCGAATGCCTGTGTGTTTTGTTTTGATGTTTCTTTTCGAGAAACCTAGTGTCCTATTTGCTGTTGTTGTAATCCTATTAATGTCCGTACTCCAGCTCAGGTCTTTGCTGATGTCTACGCCTAGCAACTGCTTCAAGTGCCTGTCCATGTAGCATGTAGATGTGCTAAGCTGGATGCCTGGCTTTTGTTATGTGTTACATTTTAAGATGGATTTATACACCTGTCAAATTTTTACACCATTTTGCAAGAGGGAGACAGCCCCTGAAACTTATTTGTTTTTTTAAAGGGGGGGCTAGTCGTACCATCAGTCTTAAAATGAAAACAAACTTGCCCCTCTGAAACAAATTCTTTTAATCCCTTGCAATTTGCATTGTTTTTTCAGAGACCAGCGTTCAATGGCGATGCGAGATTTCTTAACAAAGGCAGACAATCTTCAAACGCCAGCTATCAGGTAAACTGAGACAGATTATACTAACATATTTGGGCTATGCATTCCTTAACAAACAATAGTTTTCTATTTTGATAACACATCCGCGTGATATAAAGGCATCCTTCACATCTCTAAAACTAATTTTCTTTTCTTTTTCAAGATGATAATTTTCGATATTGTCTTTACACAAATGTACCTGTTCCAAACATAGCTTGTGAGTACCCAAACTCCATATATTTAAAAACAAAGAAAATCAAAATATTGTACACCTGTGATCCTTATCCTGCTGTTTACAACAACCCCTACCTTTGCAAATAGTGTAGATTCAGACCAGATCAGGATCTATACTGTTTGACATTCAGTTTGCGAATTTGCAGGAATAAGTTATATCAAGTAATTTGATTGGATGAAATGTTGTTTGGGGTGGCTTGATTAACTTATGCAGCGGGATAATTTATAATATAAAAGAAAGAAACTATCAGGACCTGATACAATCAGATCCCAAATTATTCCCACAACATCACTTGGGAAAGAAGTCGAAACAAAACGGACAACAGGTAAACCGAGTCAGCAGCACTTTTCCAAACAGGTGGCGACTCAGAATATCCAAACCTAACTAAAATGAAGCAATATACACAACGGTGTAAAAGAACTAGAACCACCAGCATGACAAACATTAAACTGGACGGACAAACGTAACTGAAAACGAACAACCAAAAAGGGGGAAGAATCAGAATAACCAACGCAACAACATATACTGAACCGAAAAAGAGACGCAACTCCAAATATAAATGCGAGTATTTGCAGAAATAATCATTTTTGCAGAAAATTGATTTAATGACGCAATAATATAATCATTCCTGAATGTAACTACCATAGAGAGTTCAATTTCCAGTGAGAATGTTTGGAACACAAATCCGTTTTGTCACAGAGGTAGTCATTTCACAAGTTCAAAACATAAGCAGTTAATAGCGAGTATGTCCTCCGTTTGCATTCAGTCCTGCAACATAACGCTGAGCCGTCAAAGATCCATCAGTGAATACCAGGGGCGTTCTATGACCATAAGATATGCCACCCCACACCGTCAACCCACCGCCTCCTAATCGATCACGTTCAACCATAACGCTCTCCGTCACGCCTATACACACGTTGACGGCCGTCAGCTTTGTACAACAAGTATCTGGACTCGTCAGAAAGCATTACGTTACGCCACTGACGAAGGGGAAACATGTTTGGCCTATGTTGTGTGAGCCTAGCCATTCTAACCTGACGTCGTCGTGGTGTTAATGGCATACCAACGTACGGACGACGAGGACGTAAGTCAACCTCTCGAAGGCTATTCCTGACAGTATCTGCACTTATTCGATTGTTGTGCGTTCCTGGTGTCACCTGAGACATCTCGACGGCTGTACGGAACCGATTACGAGGGTTGGTTGGACGGATGTATCGGTCCTGTCGACGTGTCGTGACGCGTGGACGTCCACTTCTGGGCCTGTCATTTGTCGTTCCCGTTTGACGTAGAAGCTGGTACAGGCGCGTTATCGTCGATTTACTCACTTGGAAGTTCCTGGCGATGACAGCCTGAGACGTCCCACGTAGAAGCATTTGGACCGCAACGTTACGTTGATCTTGCGTCAAACGTACCATACTCCAGGTAACACAATATGCCAATATGATGAGGTTACTGTATACATTTAATGTACTGCACGAGGAAATGTTGAAAACAACGACTTGCCAAGTGGAGCGTTAAACTGTACAGATATCGCCCAAATGTTTTCTGCATAAGAAAGTTTAAAAAGTATGAAAGTTAATCGCAAAATGATTTTCCAGTCAGCCTGATGGTTGCATGAAAATCTTTTGGGTTAAACAGTTGCGTTTCTTTTTCGGTTCAGTTTTATATGATTAGGGAAAGAATCAGAACCACCAACACAATACATGAACCACAGCAACAGCACCGACTTGGAACGGTCAGTAAAAATACTTTTTTACACATTTTCAAGTAATCAAGGGCATTACACAAACGGACTTGTTAGCCTGATGTAAAGTGAGAACTAGGTGATTTTATATCTTCCTATGTTTTCACTGGTTCAAAATAATTTTGGTCGTGCGAAAATTTGCCCGTTTTATAATAACCAAGTTATTTCGTATTGGCTTTGCTACAAGTCCGAGGTCTGCTGTATTGGACCGAGGCCAGCAGACCAAGGGCTATAATAGGGTCAACATGAAATTACTTGATAATTAAGAATTTTATTAATTAACTTCCATAAAGAGTCATATTGAGCCGGGGCGGGGGGGGCATTAGTGTTTCACAAACACATTTTTTACGTATTTGCCCTCCGTTTCTCATATTGTTCTCTTTTCCCGTACTGGCCCTCTTGTTCCGTATTGTCCAAGGTTGTCATCTATAAAGTGCTGGCCGTTTTGGCTATATATAGAGGATCTTACATGAGTGTTCATGTATCACTGAATTTATTAAACGAGTTGAGGAAAAGGGATAAAATGCGAGGCTCTGTCGAGCATTTTATCCCTTTTCCTCGACGAGTTTAATAAAAGAGCTTCGCATTTTATCCTTTTTCCCCGACTTGTTTAATAAATTCAATAATACATGAGCACGAATGCAAGATTCTATTTATCATATGACATTTAAAACGCATTTTATTCACGATTGTTTTATAAAAAAAATGTCACTATTCCGCCTTTAGTAAACGCGACGTCGTTAAGGACGCCGTACATGTAACGTTACGTGGCGTATCTAACTAATTTGCATATTTAATCCACTAGTGGATTATCGAAACTATTACATGGCGTTATTACACTCTCCGACGCCACGCCATATGATAAATCTATATAGTGCAGGCCGTTTTGGCTATATAAATGCTATATTATCTTGGTTGGTTAATAATGTAGTTTTGCCTTAATTTATTTAGCCATTAAACAATCCTTGACATAATGCGGTGTTATTGACATGCTGCAATCACCATATGAACATTAGTCTATCCTAAACAGAACAAAATAAGGTACCGTGTGACATGCCATATTCATTAGAAACAAGACGTCTTAAAGTCTCTTTGAAGAACGAAAGACATATATCCAGCCCATGAAGCAATTCAGAATAAACAGGGTAATGATAAATACAGAGGGCGGGACACGAGGCTGCGAATTATGTCTAACTATTTATTGACGAAGAACATAATGCTGCATCTTGGGGCGTATGAGCATCAGTTGTTCTTCTTCATCGTTTTGTCTATTTAAACAAAACTACAGTAGAACTTCGATGGCTCGAACCCCTTTGGGGCCATAAAAATTTGTTCGAGACGGCGGTAGTTCGAGCCACGGATGGCTTCTTTCAGGATGCATTACGTGGATAAATTTGGACATCTTTTCGGTGTTCTATAATAGAAATATATGCTGTGTGTACTAATTAGAATCACCTCATTGAGGCGATTCTAATGAGCACACACAGCATAAAATTGCAAGATAAAAGGCGAAAATATCCTAACTTTCTCCTCACTATTTTTTATGTAGAGAACTTCCCTAGGGACTCAAGAATGGGTTCGACTCTGTCGTAGCAAACGAGCCATCGGTGTTCGAGCCATCGAAGTTCTACTGTATATATAACGAGGCTTAAAACACTGTATTTATCTGATAATTGACCATTAAAAACATTCCATAATGCGAGGCCTTGTGGCATGTTCTTGTCATCGTGTATCTGATAATTAAAAAAAGGGGATAATGTAGTGCATTATGGCACGCTACATTCAACTTGTATCTGTCTATTAAACAATTGTGACTACATTTATCTGGGATTTGGCCATTGAATTTGGCCATTAAACAATTGTGACTACATTTATCTGGGATTTGGCCATTGGATAACGCAATGCATAGTGTGGCGCATTGTGACACGCTCCATTCTTCTTGTATCTGCCCATTAAACAATGCAGAGCATAAAGTTGTGCCTTTAACATGGCTTGCTACATTCGTCTTGGATGTGGCCATTAAACAATGCAGGGTATAATGTGGGGCCTTGTATCTTCCAATGTAACAATTCACAATGAAGGACATAATGTGTCGCATTGTGGCACACTACATTCATCTTGTATCTGCTCAATTTTTGCAGTGCATAATGCGCCAGCTTGTTACACAATAAATAAGTTAAGTACATATCATTTTTCACTGACTAGAAACGCATCACGGGCAAGCCGCTAATCTGTGGTAGATGCACAGCCGGCACTGAACAAGATTACATTTGAATTGGACCCGTCCGAGACCAGACTTGAAGTGCCCGCAGCGGAGGTAACCGGAATTTTTCTTACAGTCAATCACGATTAATTTACTGCTTTTTATTTCTGGTTGTTGCTCCGTTGAGATTAATTTACTGCTTTATATTTCCGATTGTTGCTCCGTTGAGTTGTAGGAAACCAGCCAAACAACAACATGTCCTTCACCTTTCAATTGTCGTATGTTTGTGGTGTATAGTTTTGTAGTAGACGTTAAGTGCATATAAAGCAATAGAAACCTAAGCTTCGGGCACTATCTAGGTTTATGGACTGCCCTCGGGCCAGGGCCTGGACCGCCGGTTTGATATGGCCCTCGTCTGCGGCTTGGGCTGTACGATAAACGAGATGACTTCAATTTTCCATTGTTAACTTTCCCTTCCTGAGCAGTAATATCCCGTCTGCACCAGCATATGGAGTTTACGTTTCACAGTTAATCCGTTATGATTGAGCCTGTTCCAAGTATCAGGACTTTAGGGAACGTGGGAAGGTGCTCACTACCAGCTTGTCATGCCAGGGTTATCAAAAAAAAAAACTGGTATCAACACTAAAGAAGTTCTATGGGAGCCACCATGATCTTGTTGATCCGTACAATGTGGCCATTTCCAGAATTATTTCTGATATGTTTGCCAATGGAAAGCCATAGGAAGACTTCCAAAATCTCGGACATACCCTTTTCGGCATTTACACCTTTTCTTCGTTCGGGTCGATGGGTGAAGCTTGCTTACCAAGTAATGCTTACTATCCGCGGACGCCTGATTACACTCTTCTGGAGTCCATGTCTGTTGATCGGATTATTGATATTTGCCATTTTGTCTATGGACTAATGATTTTGGATTAACGCTTTGGTACTACGACCTAACCTACTTAGGTTACTAATACTTAAACTGTATTTGGCCATTAAATAATGCAAGTCATGATGTGGGTCTTCCCGTCACGCTGCATTCATGTTGTTCCGTCCATAAAACAGTCTTATGGCACACCATATCACTTTGTATCGGACCATTTCCAACGCTTCGCATAATGTGAAGCCCTGTGCTATGCTGCATTCATCATGCCACCGTCCAAAAACCATGAGGGAAATATCTCGTAGCTTCCAAATTATTAATTTCATGTTTACTGCCATCAAAAACATGTGATAAAATATTGCGACACAGTCTTCGAAAGATCAGGTAGAAATCTGTGTTGGTCTATAAAAATTCTAATGAAGTTTTAAATAAATTGAAATTCAGGCTTTTTCGTGCTTCAAGTCTGTCTACTTATGATTTTTCCACCCTTTACACTACACTTCCTCATAATCTTATAAAAGAAAAACTTAATGATTTAATTGAATGGACATTTCAAAGAGAAGACTCCCTCTATCTTGCATGTAATGTAAAATATTCTTTTTTCACTTCTGAAGAGCCTAAAAATTATACTTTATGGTCATGTCAGAAAGTGTGTTAAGCTCTAAAGTTATTTAGACAAATTGTGGGTATTCCGATGGGTACTAATTGCGCACCACTTGTGGCTGATCTGTTTTTGTTTTGTTATGAGAGAGACTTCATTGTGTCCCTTTCTGCTGAAAAACAGTCTGAAATCATTGAAGCTTTCAGCTCCACTTCTAGATATTTGGATGATTTATTAAATATTGAAAATTCCTATTTCGATGGTTTGAGCAGTCAAATTTACCCCCAGAACTTCAGTTAAATAAAGCAAATTCTTCTGATACCGAGGCCCCGTTTTCGGATTTACATCTGTCTGTTGTAGGTTGGTTTGTTTCTTGCAAAATTTATGATAAACGCGATGATTTTGATTTTGAAATTGTAAATTTTCCTTTTTTGGATGGTGATGTTCCTCGTGCGCCATCCTATGGCGTTTATTTTTCGCAATAAATTCGATTTTCCAAAGTGTGTAGTCATGTAACTGGCTTCCATACTCGTAATAAATTGTTAACGGCTAAACTTCTTAACCAGGGTTATCGGTACCATAAACTACGCAAAGCCTTTCAAAATTTTATAGACGTCATTCTGATTTAATTTCAAAATTCAATATTGGGCTTAAATCTCTTCTGCAACAAAGTCTATCGGAACCCGAATTTTATGGTGACTTAGTATATAAATTCAGAAAAATATATAACCGCAATGACTTCAGCACCCAATTTCTTAAAATCATTCTTCGATATAAAAAGATTCGGTACAACATAAATGTTATACGACAGACTGCATGCATGGTAGTAAACCCAATCACGGTTGACAACTTTGCTTCCCTCTTTAATTGCACGACGGTGGGTCAGGCCTGAAAATTAGACCGATCTAATATAATGTAACGTTGGTTGGTGCCTGATACTCTGTCTCTGGTTGGGCCCATCGGAGTCTGACTGTTGTTTTTTTTTTTTTTTTTTTTTTTTTTGCTCCGGCATTTCAGTGGCTTCTTGCTGTCGAGTCCTCATCGTTGTTTCATCTCTGTAGTTGTTTGATTTTTTGTGTTCACGGAGATGTTGCACTGATGAGTTAGAAGGCCTTCATGCGGACTGAACAAATTATATGTCTAAATCGCGACGGAAGTAAAGGCGAGGATTGTGGCCAAGTAAAATTGATTTAAGCCCCCCCCCCACCAGTGGAATTCGTTTTCGTTGACCATTCCAAGGCGGTTCTTCTGTCGTGGTTTATTTTTGTTATGGTTTGTATTTGGGTGCTTGTGTCGCTTATATTATTTTATTTTGGATAGCTTATTGGCAATTTTGTGGAAACGTAACTGTCCTTTTGGCTTTCCGCTGTTGATGTTTCCATTGGGGTCTGTTGTTTCATGTTTGTGTTTCTTTCCCTTTGGTGTCTCTGAGAGAGCTGGGGGTTAATTGTATCGATTCCTGATCATTGCCTCCACTTCTATTTTTATTAAATGCTATAATGGACTTGTACTTAACTCTCAGACAACACAGGGTAAAATGTCGATCCTCTCATCTTATATCTGAATTTTAAACACTGCATGAACATGAAGCTCGCCTTGTAACACGCTAAATGCATTTTGTATCTGACCATAAACAATTAAGGTTATTATGCAGCGCCCTGTGACACTCTGTATAAATATTGTACCAGACAGAGTATAATACATTGCCTCGTGGCACGTTATATGCGTCTGATATCTCAGTACAATAAGCAATGCATGTTATAATGCTGGGCCTCGTCACATGCTACACCAGCCTTGTATCTGACCAGTAAACAGTGCACGACGCTGTTTGGCGCTATGTGATACAATGTATACACCATTAACCACTGTAGGACATGTTGTGACGCATAGTTAAACAATATACAGTCGAACTTCAATGGCTCGAACACCTTTGGGACCACGAAAATCTGTTCGAGACAGGGGTAGTTCGAGACACAGATGGCTACTTCCAGGAGGTAAAACTGGGATAATTTTGGGACTTCGGTTCGGTGATCTACGATATAAATGTATGTTGAGGCGATTCTAATGAGTACACACAGCATACATTTGCAAGATAAAAGATAAAAGATAAAAATATCCCAAATTTTACCCTCCCTATTTCTTACGTAGAGAAATACCCCAGGGACTCAAGAACGTGTTCGACTCAGCCATGGTAAACGAGCCATTGGTGTTCGACCCATCGAAGTTCTACTGTATTCATATTGTATCAGATTATTGTGATTTTTTTTCAATAACGTGATACACGCGGTGTTGTTATATGTGTGTTCTCACATTTATTTTTACAATTACAAAATGCCATGCTTTATATGTGTGTACTCACATTTTTTTTTACAATTACAAAATGCAGGACATAATGCGGCGCCTTGTGACACGCTATATTCATCAGATGAAAAAACAGCGGCGACAAGATGGGGTAAATGAAGACGACCTTCTAGAAATTAAACAAGATATATCAAGTCTCAGGTACTAATTTATCCATTTTTAGATTGCATACAGAGTACCCTGCATACAGAGCACCCTCGATATAACGACAGTATACATGTATGTTTCCTTATATTTTACCGCTGTAAAGACCGCTAAAAGAGTAACACACCCGTGTGACATAGTGCATTTTTCAATCTCCATAATGGCTACTTTTCTGATGAAAATCACTGATATTTTTCTTATTTAAACTGTAAACATAGGTTGTGGGTGCTCGTTAGATCGTTCTAACGAGTTCCCACAACTTATTTTTGGTGTAAAAATAACAAAAAAATGTATACCCCATAAACCCCAGTTTTCTCTATATAAAGTGGGTTTAGGGGGTGTTCATTTCCCTTGACTTGTTCACGTGGTGTCAATGTTTGGGACATTTAACAAATATATACAATATTTGTTCGTTTGTTAACTTTTTTAAATATAGAGGATCTTACATGAGTGCTCATGTATTATTAAATTTATTAAACTCGTTGAGGAAAAGGGATAAAATGCTCGGCAAAGCCTCGCATTTTATCCCTTTTCCTCAACTCATTTAATAAATTCAATAATACATGAACACTCATGTAAGGTCCTCTATGTCAACAATTTATTAAACTCGTTGAAGAAAAGGGATAAAATGCGAGGCTTTGCAGAGCATTTTATCCCTCCTTTTCTTCAACGAGTAAAATAAATTCAATAATACATGAACACTCATGCAAGATCCTCTATAAATATACTATTATTGAATATCTCCATCAGTCCGTCTCATCTTGAGCTAAGGATTCCTTCCATTGATTACGCAAACACGCCTATACAAATACATTGCCACATTTATTGCCAAAAAATGAATATTTTATGATGAAAAATTGTGATATTTTTCTTATTTCTGCTCAAAATATAGATTGTGGGCACTCGTTAGAACCGCCTCATCGAGGCGGTTCTAACGATTACCCACAATCAATATTTTAGAGCAGAAATAAGAAAAATAAGGTATACCCCCGGAAACCCCAGTTTTACTATATAAAATTGGGTTCAAGTGGGTCAGAAATTATAAAGGCGTGTTTTCGTGATGGAAAATGTCATTTTAGCGAGTTCTGTCGTTACATCGAATGTCGGTACGAAGCAGGTTGACCCTTACTCTGCTGAAAACAACAACCCCTTTTCTCCTGGAGAAGTCATCTGATCAGGATCTACACAGGTTGTCATGCAACTTGTTAATTGAACGAATACACGATATCAAGTAATTTGTTCGGTTGATTGTCATACATGGGTGTGTCTGAATTTATTTTTTCAGCAGGATAAGGGTTCAAAGTAATCTCCGATGCATGTAAAAACTGCTCATCACATTGCTTTGAAGATCCAAGTACACTGGAACTTTATTCCATGACAATTCCAATGCCATGATGCTTACCATTTTAAGCATTCAGAAAAACAACGCTACAGATCTCAGTTTACAAAGTAGTTACTTTATTGAATGCCGTTTATATTTCTTTTCTAAGATTTCAATACACTATTACACTTGTACTAGATCACCGTGACATAGAAGAACTTACAGCAATGGTAGGTCGGTTATATCTCTGTATTAGCGTGGATACAAGAATCGTATGGGTTCCGTTGTAGATCGGCGTTCCCGAGGGATGACGATGCTGAGCGAAACCGAGGCTATGCCTTGGTTCCGCTCAGCAACTGAGGTTATCCTTAGGGTTAGAAACCCCCTAGCTACAGCATAACCCTGTTTTATATTCTTTTTCTTGTACATCGCCACCAAACATTTTCATTTTACTTCATTTAACGCTTTTTTTTCTTTTTCTTTTCTTTTCGTTCGGAGCACTATACTTATGTAGTTTGCCTGGGTAAGAACAACAGAGAAAGAAAAGGATTTTTATACAACGCTAAAACCACGGATTTCCTTATCTGGTGTGCAAGAAAGAAATGATCCTGGCCCTGATCGTATACCCTTAAAGTCATGTACTTTAAGAAACCAGTGTAGATACTCACCAGACGCTGCGTAATGCAGCGTCTTACCTGGTCTTCACTTTGACAATGTCCCATTTTGGACCCTATGACGATATGGGTTAAATAATAAAAAAACACTTTCTGGTCCTTGCGGGACCTTCATTTTCATTATGCTCTGTTATTTTTTTCTAATTTGTGTAGTTTTACTTTACTGGTCGGTGGTAGTCACGTGGAGGCTAGCAATATAAGCTCTATTGTATATATATCTCCTTGTGGGTCACATGACAAACGATCGAACCAAAACGTTCAAAAGGTCAATATAGTGATGAATTTTGATTTAAGGCTAGCACATGTACGCTGACACCTTCTTTCAAAAATAGCCTTATTTGTATTTTTATTTCTGCTTGAAAACAAGCCCATCAACTGTCTTTTCGAGCAGTAACATAAAAATTCTTTGATCCTTTAACCCATTTAGTACCAGAAACACGACAACGGGTACCCTGGCAAGCAGTGCAGGCCCAGATCAGACGCCACAGAAAGCGGCGTCTGATTAGGGCCTCTGCTGTTTGCTCAAAGTTCAGTCATTTTCCAAATAAATTTTGAAGAAAACACAACCTGACACCCCAAAATTTTGAAATGAACTCCTGCTGTATATAAGGAGGGAGATTCCATTTGCTACATATAGGGTTAAGACACCACTTTTCTGTATACCAGGGTGTTCATTAAGCGGACTTGTTTACGTTATGGTATGCATATTTGCATCTTTAGGATCGTTAAAAATTAACTTGGGCTCCAGAAGACAAGGTTTTCAGTCTGAGTAATTCTAGCTCGCAATAAAACCCACAAGCGTTGTTTTATAGTAAAAATAGCAAAACATAATATACCCTTGAAAAGTTACAAAGGGTGTATTTTTATGTTATGCCATTTCATGCACTATACAAGAAACAAGATACTAGTTGATGGTTTGAAACTGTTGAATTCGAGATTGAGAAAACAAAACACGATTTCCACAAAATTTGATGATGTAGATATGGACTGTCACCTCATGCCATGTTTATTTTCCCTAATAACACTATTGCTTCTTGCCCTCTCCTTGCCGAGCCTGAAGAACACTGCCTACTAGGACTCCAAAAAACTTTATTCTGAGTATAACAAGCTCACAATGAAATCGAGTTTCCTTTGAAAAGAGGAGCAAATTCCTCTTACAAAGTAAATACTTTTCCTATAAAGTAAATCGTATTCATCAGGCAGACTTTTTTGCACTAAGGTTTCTTAACCCTTGTTCTGCTGAGCCCGGATATGCCTTTTCTTTGAAACAATGTAGATCCAGATCAGATGGCTTCTGAAGAAGCCATCTGATCAGAATCTACATTGTTTGTCATTCAGATTGTGAATTTGTTGTAATAATTTGCTACAGGTAATCTGATTGGTTGATAATCGGTAGTGGGTGTGGCATATATGAATATTCAGCAGGACAAGGGTTAAAATGTCTTTATTTTTTCTCAAAAGGTTTTGGAGGAAAAGTAATTTACACATACACACCTCTCGGGCTCGCACGCACACAGAACACCCTACGTACCTGCCTATCTCTCTGATTCGGTTGGGAGAGAGTTGGCGAATATATTTTAAATAAGACCTAGCCAGTCATTGTTGTCATACATTTTCGACTTGTTTATTTACAGATACGAAATACGAGATGACCGGAAGAAAGATTCCATGAAATTTGAGAACCTTATTGAAACACTTCGAAATGATATTCTAGGGGCAATCTGGGACAAGAGCATACCAATTCCAAGACCCCGTCCAACATATCCTAGTAATTTTATGACAGACAGACAAAAACCACAAGAAGATCCACCAGTATACAGCACCTTACATTCTGCCAGTCGTGGCGATTTCCGGTCAACTGAAAACGAGGCTTCTGCAGCAGACGACGCCAAACACATGAAAACGGAATTTTATTCGGCTCAGAGTAGAAATAATTTTATTTCTTTAAATCATACAGCGAAGAATTACGCTACAACAAAAGTAGAGAGTTACCTTTCACATCTTGGTGACAGTTTCTCGTCACAGACTTCAGATAATTTCCCCACCCACAATGTTTGTGATAGTCTTCAATCACGTGACTACTTCCCACAAACCAACACGAGCTATGGTTACAGTTTATACAACAGAGGGGCGTCAGACTTAAACTCAAAATCAAAACTCCTCTCGCAAAGTGATATAGAACAGATAAAACTGGAAATTATTTCTACTTTGAAATCTGAAATACATGACACAGCAAAGGAAATGACTTCAGAAGTGCTCACACATTCGAACAACGCCACCATGTTGCCATCCATCGACTCAGAGCTGTATCAGACACATCTGTATACTCAACTCTGACCAGCTCTAGATCTATCACTGACTATCCTGTATTGATCAAAGGTCATCCGTATTAACACCAGGTCAACCAATATTAACCTGAGGTCAAAAATCGATTATCATGTTTTTAATTGTGTCAATAAATAAAATTGTCATTAATCAAGTAATTTCATATTGGCCAAGTCAGCTGTATTGGCCTCGGCCTTCGGCCTCTGTCCAGTGCAGCAGACAACGGACCTGTAACTCTGTAACTGGGCAAATACGAAGTTACTTGATTAGGAACATGATATTACGAAAACAAGCCTACAGAAACACATTGCAAACTTTACCACCGAAAAAAGGAAAATTTTAAGCTGCAAAAGGTGTGATATTTTTTTCTCAATTTTGCTCTAAATATAGATTTTGGGTACACGTTAGAACCGCCTCATCGAGGCGGTTCTAGCGAGTAGCCTCAATCTATATTTTAGAGCAGAAGTAAGAAAAGTATGGTTCACCCCTGTAAACCCCAGTTTTCCTATATAAAAGTGGGATTCAAGGTCATATAAGCGTGTTTTCGTGATGCCGATATGAGATTGTAAGACTTTTTCCTGCTCACCTCAGCTTGACGTGCTTTGTATTGCTCAGATTTAAAATAAAAATACGAGGCAATTTTCATGCCCAGATCAGCAGCGATAGTTGTCGACTACATCAGTTAAATCGTTGGCATTTTAAAATAATGAACAAGACAAATGACATGCTCAAGTGAGTCGGCTCGGCATCATTCTTTCGTGGAGATTAATCATGAAAGCGTTTCTGCGTCCGTTTTCTCCTGTTCGCTAATTCAAGACGGACAGCTGTCAGTCTCTGCTGCAAGAACGTGCACTGTACTGCTTAAGGGAGCTTTCCACTGAAAGTTTTCCATAAGCGACAATAGTAACCTTTTACCTGCTCCCACAAAAACTACACATACAAAACTTTTCAAACCTTACTTGTTTATAGAGCCATCCTAGCCCAACAAGTTAATGAGAAAAAATCCACATGTTGATATGCTCCTTTACCATGTTTGTTTACCTACTAGAACGGAGTAAATTCAAACCAACATTCATTTTTAAAGGAGGGAGACCATATAAAATCAGCAAAAATTTCTTTGAGCTTGCAGATATATTTATAAAACATGCATGATTTTAGTCCCTTTTGCCTATCATTTTATATATCCAATGGAAGCAAGTCTGGTATTTAGAACGCAAATAAAAGCTCGGTCCCAAAGTGATAAAACCCGGCACTCTCCAGTATTTAGTGCAATGCTACCTATACCAAACCCTTATTTTCTTTATGATGCATCAAAAGAATTGCCAAATAGAAATTTAGGTCATATCTTATAATTTAGTCGTGCATAATAAAAGTTCAGTCACAAAGAATCGAAAAAGTTACGCTTTCAGATTCAACGATGAAAGCCAAACAAACCATAGTTTTTGAAAAGCGCAAAGTTTATCTCTTTCTGGAATGGAACCCAGACACCGGCTTGCATCAGTGGTTCTTCTCCAATGTCTTTGGAACAATTCAAACCTAAAATGCACAGAATTATGCCTAAATAGCACCAATACTCATTTTTATGGCTATTTTCACACCTACACCTCTATTTAAAGTAAAAAATGGCAGTTTGGGGATATTTTGAGGACAAAACTGCCAAGAAAATGTTTATAAATGCCTTAATGCCATGAGGAATAGCTGAATATACCAGTTCACATCCTTTTACATGAACACAATAAATTAGAACTTATAATGGATGAGAAAACTTATCCGGATATTGCAGTGGGCTGTTTCGGAGAGACAATTTTGAAGTTTTGCTTTGGTTTGAGACATAGTCCTCAAAACGTCAGCTCTGTATTTTGGAAGGTACTAAATGACAAAAACTACAAAACTATACTGAAAACGCTAAATAAATATGGGAAAATGCAAAGACGTCGCTGAGGAGGGTCGAAAATTTAAAATTGTTGGGTCGGTGATTTAATTTTTATTTTGTTCTTTTATTGATAAAAATAGTAGAGTCAGGGTGTCTGAAGCAGCGTCGTCCGGGTTAGCAGAAACACAGCTATTTTTAGGCTTTAAGATATGCTATCTCAGGACAAGTGAGCTTTATCAGGTCAACATGACATTGCAATTTTATGAATGAACCGGACTCCTGGAAAAAATGGCAAAGAATGATATAATCATTGGAAAGATTCGAAAAAGTACATGAAAACATATCATAGGAGAAAATACGATCAGAAGAAACTAAATAAACGGACTAATTATTGCACGCCGGAATCTTGGAACGCACTGTGGACAATCGATAATTGATCATAAATTGTATATTAAAGAGTGATCAAGGGGATTAACTGATATATAAAATACCAGATTCGTGTCATTTGATATCAGGTCTATCAGGTTTGGCTTCGAGAACGCGTAAAGAATCGCTCGGCAACCCTCCCGATTCTGCAAGGGTACTCGAAGCCTTGTCTGATAAACTTGATATCAAAAGACACGAACCTGGTATAGTCCGGGATTTGAGACCAGATTTCGAAACATTTAATGCACCCAAAAGTCTCACGCTTTGTTTTTGCTGATTCATTGAGATAGGTGCCTAATCTATGTGACATGTGATTATTTAGCAAATCTGATGGGGAAAAGGGGTTGAAAATTCTATGTGTTTACACCCACCCCCATGTGAATGGTATAGTTGGATTAAGTTTAGTTATTTGTAGCTTGCGCTTACAACTGAATGTTGATTTATTGCATCAGCCCAAGTAGTTGTCAATACTCGAAGATAGCAAAATTCATGATATGACGTAACTACATCCGGTGTTACCATAAATTTTGACCACTGAAATTTAACCCCCTGAAATTTGTTAAATTTTACACTATTTTTGCGCTATAGGATTTTTAGTATGTTTTGAAAGAATTTCTTTTTCGTCAATATGCAGGACGGTTATTTTTGCACATGCGTGTGAAACTTGATGACTCTGTGTCAATCTGGGCATGAACAAGGGACTCCGATACCTAGGGACCCTTTTGCTGGTTTTTCCTGCAGAGTCAGAGATCGTGATAAAAAGCCATATTAAAACATACATAAAATAAATTATTTTACTGGCTGGTCACAGATGTATCATAACAGGGGCCAACAGATATAGTTTTGAAAAATTCCCGATAACCATTTCCTTCTGGTTCTTATTTAGTGAGGTGAATATACATCACCAAGCATATTTGTCAGCGATGGACTATCAGGTGATTCTCTAAACTGGTGACTTGAATCTATCAACATTTAATAGATACATTGTATATTTTAAGCTTCATTATCCAAAGTTTCCAGTTTGTGCTGAAGGCTCCCAAACCAACATCGATATTATTATATTTTAAACACGTAATTGTTATTGGCCACTACAAGGTCTCTATTGAAATCTCACTGGGTACCTTATTTTCTGGTAAGTCGCACGATTGAAAATAAATAGTAACCGAGCTTTAATGTAATGTAAAGCCACCCCTTAAACATTCTTCCTTCTTCCCTTTCACCAGAGTAGTGGTATAAACTGTAAACGTGCATCTTACTTTCTACCTTTTCATTGCCTTCGATAACCTTGTCCCCTCTATTCGCCATTAGCTCTTAATTATCCTGTGTCTCTTCTCACACAATACGATAACTCACCCGTGCGACATAGTGCATTTTTCACATCTCCAACATGGCTACATTTCTGATTAAAATCCTTGATATGTTTGTTATAAATTTTCATAACATAGGTTGAGGGCGCTCGTTATTACCGCCTCAGGCGGTTTTAACGAGTACCAACAACCCATGTCTTGGAACAGAAATAAGAAAAATAATGTTTACCTCAGTTTTCTCTATATAAAAAGTAGAAGTAAAACAAATATCAGGAATCGATACAATTAACTTACTCCACCCATCAAAGACACCAAAGGGAAAGAAACACAAACATGAAGCGACCAGACCATAATGGAAACCTAAACAAAGGATGGCCATAAGGACAGTTACTTTCCCACAAAATGGCCAAATGGCCATCCAAAATAAAAAGACACAAGTGACACACACAGCAAGTAGCAACAAACAAAAACAAACAAACCGCCACAGAAGAACCGCCCTGGAACGGTCAGCGGAAAGAATTCCACTGGGGGGCTTAAATCGACCTCACATGGCAATAATCCTCGATCTTACCTCTGTAAGTTGGGTTTAGGGGTCTTTATTATACGGACTTGTTCACGTGATGCACTGATTAACCTGTTCTTCATCTACTTTTTACTACTTCCTTTTACTGATATTTGTTCCATATATTGATTGTTTTGGGTTTAAAGGTACGTCCACCCTTGTTGGTCATTTTGTGTCCTCTCCCAGAGAAAAGCGATAGAAGTGATAGTAGAGCAGATGAAAGTGAGGGACAGAAGGGAAAGAAGAAAATAAATATACGTGCAGAAACAGAAGAAATAACAGTATTTCCCCTCTACCATAACCTGCTGCAAGAACGGCAGGTCTTGTCCAGCTGTAAGCCAATATCAGTTGGACGCCCTATTGACGCAATGAAAACGTCACCTTTGCCTCACCCAACCACCCCAATTGTCCCATACAGATTTGCCAAATGGGCCTTCTATGTCAAGCCATCGGGGGTTATCATGATTTGACAAACAGAGTGTAGGCAATGATCAGGAACCTATACAAAATACCTCGCACCTCCCATTCAAAACATCAAAATGAAAACGTCACGAATGGAAAGTCAGAAGGACAGTTATCTCCCCACATGGCCAAACAGCTATCCAAAATACAAAAAAAGGATTAGCAATACATACATCTTAAAGACCAACTATAAAAATAAGAATTCACAACAGAAGGACCGCCTTGGAATGGGGTCAGTAAGAAGTTTTACGGATGTTTGGGTTTGGGGTGGACACTTTAATTGATTTAAGGTGGCCTCAATCCTCACCCTTGGTTGTCTTGGTTAAAACCCATTAGTTGTTCAGTCTGCATGATGGATATCTAGCTCATAAATGCAACATCTCCGCGAACATAAAAAAACGAATAAGGAGACGAGACAACGACGAGGACTCAACAGCATGGAATAGCTAGAATGCTGCAGCAAAGGAAAGGCATAGTTAGGCTCCGGTTAGCTCTACCAGAGACAGAGCATCAGGCACCTACCTTCAGGCGTTCTGGCAGAAATGCATTCGTACTTATGAAAGGAACTGAATGAAAGGTTAACTTACTTGAGGCTGACACCTTATAGGTCAGATATTTTGAACAGGGACGATGTTTGGCTTAATGAATGTAACGATTTCTATGTAAGGGTGGGAACATCGGGTTCAACACAGACTCTCGACTGACCTTTTCTGCATCTTCATGTAACGTGGTCACCACAATTTGCACACGTTTGCCAAAAGATCAACCAAAATCAGAGTAATTCAATCAGCAAATAAGCTGAAGTATATCAAATCCGCAGTTGGAGAATTAGATGCTGATATTTAAATTTAGTAGAGTATCTTTTTCTGCAGCAAATTAATGGTAAAAACCAAAACAAACGTTTAGGTTTCCATTATGGTCTGGTCGCTTCATGTGTGTGTTTCTTTCCCTTTGGTGTCTTTGATAGGTGGAGTAAGTTAATCGATTCCTGATCTTTGTTTTACTTCTACTTTACTATAAAACATTTATGTAAAATCGTCGTTCTACCATGCAAATACTATATAATGTTTCTTTTTTGTTTGCAGACAAATTTCGCAGACCTTCAGTCAAAAGGAGGCTGGATTGTTCAGAGGCGTAAACTGATTAAAAATACGTCTTTCCTTCAATTATGAAATACTGGACCGTTTGGAAAAAAAGACTGAAATAGGGTCGCGTTGTTAAATTCACTGAACATTGTCGTCTTTCAGAGGTATTGCTGTCATGGTAACTTCATACCAAACTACCACTGTTTATCGAATAAATGGTTTATGAAGGCTGGAAAATGCAGCTAAGCGATAAAGATAACCAAACAAGCGCAATCAGTAAAGCAGAAAACTGTGACTGCTGTATCATGACAACGCCAATTAAATATGGTTTACGCTTGCCATCAAGCTTACTCGACTTTTAATAACTTCCATGGGAAACTACGCTCACCAGAGCTCAAGTGGGCATAAATTATCCCACCTTTGGTGACCATTTATTTTAATCGACCATAATGGTTTAGTAGAGGCCAATCGAAGGACCATTGCTGCCAAATTATTTTTAAATCAACCATTGGTTTTTGTTGCCGTCGCATACATTATGGCCAGCTTTGAACAATCTCAGCAGGTCTAAAGTCCAAAATGTTGCATACCAAGGTCTTGTATTTCCTGAAATGCAGAATTCAAAGTCACTTTTGGCCATATATTGCTGTGACAATCACACAGATCCCTCAAACAAACTTTAATTTCTCGACCACACTGATGCAGTATAATGTAATTTGGTATCCGTTAGCACAGTAGTTTTGGAAAAAATAGTAATATGTAATCTTATGGCCCCAGGATCATTTTGCTTGTTGCAAATATCAACTCTAATGTCATTAGCTGCAACAGAACCAGAAAATCCTGTCTTTGCCATACAAAGCCCTAAGTGACCGTACGTGACCTTGACGTAAGAAAGGTCAAGGCCAACTAAATGTCATCATTTGAACAAATGTGAAAGGAACCGGGTTCTCAATATTGTATATCAAGTTTCAAGGTCATCGGTCTATTGGTTCCTGAGAACGGGCGATTTCAAAGGCTTTTACCATATATGGGCATAGTGGACATTTTGGTCATGTGACCCAGACATTTAGAATATATGTTTGTTATTCCACCCCATGGCGGCTTCACATATAATTTGGTTCCAATTGGCCTAGTAGTTTCAGAGTAGAAGTCGTTTGGATTTGTTTGGATGTTCAAATGAGAAAATAGGGTAGGTGCATTTATCTCCCCTTTTTATGTCTTTTTCCCCACTTTTTTGATTTTCTAACACCATTTTCAAGATGCTGAGAGACCTCTCAATAAATTCATATCATAGTTAAGTGTGAGAAAATAAGGTGCATTAAACTCCTTAAATACGGGTGCTACGAATTTCAAATCCCCGACTAGTATTCTCTTTTTTTCTGCAGATATGTAACACAGATGGCTCACTCACCATCAGGTAAACATGTCCATATAATGAACACCCCTGTAATCCCCACAGTGTAAAGAGAAATGTAAGCTATACAGGTTAGACATTATTGTCCTTATTTGTGCTCACAACATAGATTGTAGGTACTCAGCCGAGGCGGTTTTAATGACCACTCTCAATATATGTTTGGACTAGAAATAAAAAATACTAGTTTTAGCGATATGTGCATACGTGTGTATTATGCCTAGTTCGAACAAGTTATTTTGTGTCGCGGGAAATCTAACTATTCTAGCTTAAGATAAAAAGACAAAAAGGCTTCATTTTAATTTTATCTTAAACAGGTATGTTGTGTGTACTCACCAGAATCGCCTCATCTAAATGTATTGTAGAAGTATGTTGTCTGTAAAGGGTACACACAAAGTTTTTTTAAAATATAAAATATGAAAATCATTCTAATTATCACACTTTTTGTCTGGAGCGACATGTATGGAAAGAATTTTCTTGCACACCAGACAAGGACCCAAAATCGAATATAATCGCGTGTTTGATAAATGCACTGGTTGATTACGATCCCGTATGCGTCGGCGTTAAGGTTGACGTCACAGCACGTTACGTCACGTCACTAAACATTCCTGTACTGCCATCACAATATGGCGGACGTCGGTACTCAAAGTGACTGCAGCATTAAAAATCCGCGCTAAGAAATGAAAGGTATGCAAGAAAAAGAATCCTATATGGGTGTGAGGGGCGGATAGAAGAATCCGTCCCTCGGGATCACTGTCCAGCATCACTCGGCAAGCCTCGTGATGCCGAACAGTGTCCTTCGAGACGGATTTTTCCATCCACCCCTCACACCCATATAAGATTCTTATAAATAGTGGCTCAAGTACGTGTTCATGTCAGCAATGGTAAACGAGTCATCCAAGGCGACATTTAAATTGTGGGACTTGTTGAAACCATCTCACATAATAAGGCATGCTTTTCCGGTGAGTACTGACTGGTATCCGGTCATTTTGCACCAGAGACGTTCTGACCCCAAGCTATATCGTACCATTTTTGACTTTTGTTTTCAATTTGGCCATTGTTGTTGTTGTTGTTGTATCTTATAGCTCCCCCGCTTATTTCTTCGAGGCACACGTCTATGACGTTAAAAAATTTGGCTGGCGTTCTAATAAAAAGTTTAGTAAAAGGATTAATAAAAGTTCATAAGCTGGTGATATGTACAGTTATGTGCTGGTAACTTATGTACAATGTTAAAACTTCACTGTGCTGTCTCTGTATCCACTTCATAGAGGTTCTGCAGCCCGCTTTAAGGCAATCACTCTCCTTACATGTATCTTATTGATAAACTCCCTTGTATACAGTTCTAACGACCCCAACTTTTCCTGGTCTATAGTCTCATAATTCACCAATTTAGAGGCGTCTAAAGTCAATTGTGTTAAGAATGCCGGATTTTGGAGTTGTTGGCTAGCTTCTGGTAACAGAATATTACTTGTTGCGAGTTTCTGTATGTATGCGTTCCTCTCTGCTTCCAGGAAGGTACATTCTCCCAGGAAATGTTGTCTCGTTTCTGGAGCAACCATACATAGTTTACAAGTAGAGTTCACAGCATATTGATTAAAAGCTGCTCTGTTAGCTTGAAGTATATAAGTACCAGTTAAAAGTTTACACTTAATCTGTGCTCTTCTGCTGTCATGAATATTAGTTCTAACAGTAGACCAAATGTAATGACAAGAACCAATTTTTAAGGCGTTAGAATTTAAGTATTTTGTTGAAGATTTGTTTTCAATATCAGCCTGCCAGCTAGATACCACCATATCATGTATTTTGTGGTTTACAGTAGTTTTCCATTCATTCTTAGTAGGGGGTTCCTTTATGAGCCCAAAAATGGATGGGAGGTCATAGTGCTCTAGAATACTTTTGATATAAGTGAAAATACTCTCTTGAGGGGAATCTCTCATAACTAATTGCCTTTGTGCTATTTCACGCTCAATTGAATTTTCATTTCTAATCATACTCCCAAACAGAGAGAGAAGATTTTTATGCAATACTGCTTCCACAGGCAAAACACCTAGGAGAGCTAGGCAGGCAGAATTGGAGGTATTGTCAGGTAGACCTTGCTTTTGTTTCAAGGATTTTCTTTGAAATTTTTCAAGATTTTCTATATCTTGTGGTCTCAGAAATTGGGTTTCCAGCCCATAGAGTAGTCTTGGTATTACGAAAGTAGACCAGATATGGCTATTTTGAGATGCATTGAGGCCATTTCCCCCATGAAACCCAGCCCCAATTAATGAGTAAGCAGTCTTTCTCCCTAAAGTAATCTTTCCCTGGGTGTCCACTTTTTGAGATGTATTTCTCAATATTCCTAGGTGCACTGTATCGTCTGTTGCATCCACTTTTTCCCCAGCTAAAAATATGTCAAAATCGAGATCTTTCTTTCTACGACCGGTATAGCAGAGGATGTGGCTTTTTGTTGGGTGAATACAATATCTATCACAGTTGGCACTATTTTCTACGTCCCAAACCATAATCTGCATCTCAGCCTTGCTTCCGCTCATTAATGCCAGATCATCTGCCACTGTAATGTGAGGAATACTGATACATCCAATTTTGGAACCTGTGTATGTCTTTTCCAGATGCAGTAGTAATGGGTTGTTGTATCTCTTATAGTGTCCTGTGGATAGAACTCCGCCCTGTCTCACTCCCTGCTTTCGTGCCAACGTCAGTCATTTCGTACCCGTTTTTTTTTTTTATTCATTTTTTACCAACTGTCTTTTTTTTTACAGACTATTTTTGGTCATTTGAGTTCGTACCTGGGCACGAACGGGCCAACGTGGTTACAATATATCACGTGTACGAAATGATTGTTAGGGGCATGAAAGGTACGAAATACCAAAATGTATCGAAAGCTACATTTAAATTGTGGGACGTGTTGGAACCATCTCACACGGTAAAGTATGCTTTAACCTTAACAAAGGCACATATGAGGTCGTATTCAGTACATTTATCAAGCACGTGAGAATATTCGACTTCGGGTAAGAATACCAGGGTTAGAATTTCTATCCCAATCTAAAAGTATGAATTTCCTTATCTGGTGTGCAAGAAAATTGCACGACCCGCAGAAAAAGCGACCGACTGAAGTCGGTTGATTTTCTAAGAGTGCCCTAAAATCACCGTGTCATTCTGTCATTCTGTCAGTCTGTCTGTCCGTCCGTAACCCGTTTGTGAAAATTGGTGATAGTGACTTAACCGCTTGGAATATTTAAACAATTTTTGGCATACTGATAGATATCAATGAGATCTAACCAATGAACTTGCGAAATATTACATTCCATTTAGTATAGCATCGCCGAGGCGAAAAATGTGAAAATTTCGAACTGCTTCTCCTCGGAAACCGTTGGGCCGATTGAAGTGGAGCCTCCATGGGATGGGGGAAACAAAAAATTGCTAATGGGGTCCAGATCACGACCAAAATGGCCGCCAAGCCATAAATGGTCTGTCTGTCTGTCTGTCAATCCGTAACCTGTTTGTGAAAATTGGTGATAGTGACTTAACCACTTGGAATATTTAAACAATTTTTGGCATACTGATAGATATCAATGAGATCTAACCAATGAACTTGAGAAATATTACAATCCATTTAGTATAGCCTCGCCGAGGCGAAAAATGTGAAAATTTTCGAACTGCTTCTCCTCGGAAACAGTTGTGCCGATTGAAGTCAAATTTCATATGGAGCCTCTATGGGATGGGTGAAACAAAAATTTGCTCATGGGGTCCAGGTCACATGATCAAAATGGCCGCCAAGCCATATATGGTAAAAACCCTTCAAAAATAGTCTTCTCCAGAACCACTGGGCAGATTTCCACGAAACTTGATAAATAGCATCTGGGACGTAGGCCCATCATATATTGCTAAAATGGTGACCCTGGGTTGACCTTGACCTTCTTTGTGCTTAGGTCAAACTTTCACAAATATGCTTTAGTATTGGAAAAGTGAGAATGCATTGTATCCTGCAAACGATTCAGAATACAGTACTAAAGTATAAGATATATTTTTGCTCCTTACGATAAGGCGCATTTATTGGGGAACCGTTTTAGGTCTAGGTCACATGACCAAAATGGCCGCCATACCCATATATGGACAGCCCCCGCCCATAGGGGCTTGAAGAAATATACGAGCTGCATGATGCTTCCACGCAGAGCTGAATCCGGCCCGTGCACTAGTACTGGTAAACTGGTTAGAGGATCTAAGCCTGTCCAGGAACCACATGCGAGGCGGACCGTCCATGCTAGTAAACCCTATTGGTTTCATTGGGCGACAGGGCTCGAGATATCATTTCATCTCAATGTCGGGTAAAAGTCCCACAAAATTGGAAGCAACGTCTCCAATATGACCTTTGCAGTATTGACGGGGACGTTAAACCTCAAATTAAACAAACAAACAAAACCCATATATGGAAACACTCATAAAGCTAAAAGCATCCGGCGGGTCGTGCACTTCAGCTGAAGCACTGGTTCTTTCCATAACTCCAGGAACCTTGTATTTAGGGATAATTTGGGGCATTTTTACTAATTTTATCTTGGACAGGTATGTTGTTTGCATTCATTAGTATCACCTCGATGAGGCAATTCTAATGAGAACTCACAACAAAACTTTTATATTTTAGAACATTAAAAGGGTATACCTAAATTATTCTGACCTGGCAGTATGAATAACTCTCAGGGGCTGAAACTATCCCAATCTCTAAAAAAACTGAGAACTGACTGGTATCCGATCATTTTGCACCAGAGACATTTTGACTGCAAGTCATATTGACCAATTTGGACTTTTTTTTCAATTTGGCCATTTCGTGCCAATGTCAGTCGTTTCGTACCCGTTCTTTATTCATTTTACCGGCTGTTTTGTTTTACATTTTACAAACTGTTTTGGGTCATTTGAGTTCGTACCTGGACACGAACTGGCCAAAGTGGTTACAAAATGACGCGTGTACGAAATGATTATTAGGCGCACGAAATACTAAAATGGTACACAATAACTTGGGTACGAAATTACCGGAAACATACCAGCTCCCCTGATTGATGAATGACATTGGGTGTGTCATCAGTAACAATTCTAATGTGAACCTGTCATATCTGACAGCCTACTACAATCCATGTTTGGGTCAAAAATATCAGTTTTTATCTGAAAAAAAAAATATTTCTGGAGCCATAGAAACTATACAGGCTATTATTGCATAGCTATCAATTCAGTTTGGGTGACTAGAAATGCGCGATAAAATGCGATGAACTGTCATGCTGATATGAGTCAATATCGACACATTTACTTGAAATTGCACGTATACTTAGATGCCTTCTTTCACCATAGGGCTACATTGCATCTGATATGACGTCACGCGACTTTTGTTTATGTTTTGATAAAATACAATATTTTGATAAAATTATTTTGAGGCCAAAATTGCTGGTAATCAGGCAAAATCTTTTCTTTGCACATTATTATTAACGATGAGTTCATCACCTTTAAGAAAACATTTAAAAAAAAAGGAAGAAAAATTGCAGATAAAAAATGATATTTATCAACTTTCTGCTCAAACCATAGATTGTGGGGCTCATTAGAACCTATTGATTTCATTGGGCGGCAGGTCTTGAGATGTCATTTCATCTCAATGTCGGGTAAAAGTCCCACAAAATTGGAAGCAACGTCTCCAAAATTACCTTTACAGTGCTGAGGGGGACGTTAAACTTCAAATCAAACAAAACAATCATTAGAACCGCCTGGTATGTTTTTGAATGAGTATCCACAATCTATGTTTTTGAGCAGAAATAAGAAAAAATAATGTATAACCCCAGTTTTACTGTAGTGGGGTTTCATGAGGTCAGAATTTTATATTCGTGTTTTCGTGATGACCTACAGGCAAAATATGGCCAAACATTACGAACGAAAACTTCCGAATATTTCTGAAAACTACCGATTTCAAAAATTCGACCTTCCGATAATTTGAAGAAAATTTGGCAGTCACTGTTTCTTCGAATTTTCAAGGTTTGACTGTATATAACAAAACGATTATTGCACTGACACTGGCAGATGTTGTCCCTCTTTGGTGTATCAATGTATATCCATGACAGGAATAATCAAGTCACATGTGTCATAATTGGTGGTCACTGTCACTTCGAATTATCGAGGTTTGACTGATATAACAAAACGGTTATTGCACTGACATTGGCAGATGTTGTCCCTCTTTGTGATATCAAAGGATTTCCCAGAGAATAATAATATTCACCAATGTCCGTCGAACTACATTACAATGTATGTTTGGTATCGAAATAGGGCCTTTGAATGTGCCCTAAGGTTTATACCATTTAACCCATTGTATACTAGTGGACTCTTCCATTGCTATTTGTTGGACAAGTCTATTTGTCAAATAAGGGGTGCAAGACCTCCTTTTCGTTTTTATTCTATTTTCGACAGAAAATTCTGTTAGCAACTAGTGCAGGCCCTGATCAGACGACGCGTTCTGCGGCATCTGATCTGAACATGCACTGTTTGCAAAGGTACCTCTTTAGGGATTTCCCGCCTGCAATGGGCTAAAATATATTTATTATAGATCTGCAGTTAGATTTTAAGAATAATATTTTCTAGTTTTTGAACGATATTATGAAGCATTTTTATATACATGTATTGTTTATGTTATTTATTATGCCTAGAAAGCTCATTCCATTACAATGCTCATCAGTTTACATAAGTTTGAGTCGTATCATTGTGGGAAGGTGTTTGTGACAAGAGCTAGCCTAAGACCTCAACCCTTTCATCCCTGAGTATATGAAGTGGACTCTTCTATCTTCAGTCTCATAGCAAGGAGAAAATAAGGTGTATGTAAAAGAGAATTTCAGAAATATCGCCCTGTAGTACTCCCTGCAGGCAAATGACGTAATTGTGACGTCACATCAACGTCTGTCCAACGTCATTACGTTTATGCAACAACACATCAACGTGGGTTCAACGTCGTGGCGTTGCATTGACTTTGATTTGACATTGCCCTAGCGACGTGTGCCTGCTTTGCTTAGAATGAGGACCAAGCTTAAAGGACATATTTTCTCCATAAACAAGAAGATAAAGGGGGCAATTCCTTTCCTTTAAGTGTGATTCTTGTAACAGTGTTATGAAAACTTTAGGGCAGCCACACCTAAAATATTTCATATATGTACATTGTTTGATCCACTCTTTAAGCAGGAGATCTCTAAAAAAGGGGGAAACTCCATTGAGGAGGAACCATATTCGTTCCTTAAACAGTTGCCCAAACATTGAAAGTATTACTAGCGGTTTTAGCTCACCAGAACCGAAGGCTCCGGGGGAGCTTATAGGATAGGCAGTCTTCCGTCGTCTTCCGTCGTCGTCCGTCGTCGTCGTCCGTCAACACATTCAAACGGCATCTCCTCTGAAGCAACTGGGCCGATTCACCTCAAATTTTATCAGTAGGGTCCTTGGGCTGGGGGATTGAAAGTATGTGTTTTATGAAATTCGGCTCTTTAGTTTGGTTGCTATGGCAACTTAGAGTTATCACAAACGTATAATGGATGGCATTAACTGCCAAGCCTTTGCAGATATTTTGACAAAACGTTCATAGAAATGTTCCTTGTGCAATCTACCGATGCCAAATGATTTTAGGCCTACTGATCATTTTACTGGTTGCCATGGAAACCAAAATGAAAACAAAAATAGAAAAAATACTTAAAATCATCTCCTCAGAAACCATATGCTCTATGAGGCTGAGACTTTATAGAAATATTTACCATATTTGCCTCTACACGTTTTGTGTGTTTTTTTATGAAATTCGGATCTCGTTTTGTTGCTATGGCAACTGAGAGTTTCCATTGACTTATAATGGGAAAAATTGAAAAATTGACATTTACTGCCACACCTTGGCAGATCATCTATCTGACATATGATTTAAGGCCAACTGCTCACATTTATTGGTTACCATGGAAACCAAAATGCCCCCAAAATAGAACGAAAATCACTTAAAATCATCTTCTCGAAAACTTAATGGTCTATAATGCTGAGACTTGATGGAAATATTCACCATATTTGCCTGAACGTTTTTTTTTTTTTTGTTTTGTATTGTTTTTTTTTTTTTATTTATTTATTTTTTTTTTTTGGGGGGGGGGTGGGAGGGGGGTGTTTTTTGTTTGTTTTTTTCGTGAAATTCGGCTCTTTAATTTGGTCGCTATGGCAGCTTAGATTTTCCATAGACCTTGTAATGGGGAAAATTGAAAATTTGCATTAACCGCCAAGCCTTAGCAGATATTTAGGCAAAACGTTCATAGTAATATTCTTTAAGCAATCTTCTATCTTCTATATGATTTTAGGCCTACTGCTCATTTTTATTGGTTGCCATTGGAAACCAAAATAAAAAAATAAAAAAAGAAAAAGAAAAATACTTAAAAAATTATCTCCTCATAAACTATATGCTCTATGAGGCAGCGAATTTATAGAAATATTCATCATATTTGCAGTTACAGGTTGCTTTTTATGAAATGTGGCTATTTAGTTTGGTTGCTGTGGGAAGTTATGAGCTTCCATAGACTTAAAATGAGGAAAATTGAAAAATGACATTTACACCTTTCAAGATATTTTATCAAAAATTCATAGAAATGTTCCTTAAACAATGTTCTATCTGGCCTATTTGGTTGCCACATATGGACAGTATTCAATTGTTAGGGCCCCGCACTGAAAGTGTGGGTGCCCTATAGTAATCACTCTGTCCATCCGTCTGTCTGTCTGTCTGTCCGTCTGTCCGTCCACAAATTTTCCTACTCCTCTGATAGCGCTGCCGGGGCCCTAGTCAGTTTCACTGACAGCTCTAGTTGTCTGTTGTCTTGCAACAACACGTTAAAGCGACATCAGACCTCTGAAGCCACTAGGCTTATTGGGTCCAGATTTTATCTGTAGGGTCCTTGGGTGCAGGGCTTCCATGGTTTATCAAAATACATGGCTCCAGTGGGCAGTGCCCCCTGAGCTCTGGTGAGCATAATGGCCCATGGGCTTCTTGTTTATAATTTGCCTTGGTTTGATTTCGATTTGTTTTTCTGTTCACAATAATCTTTGAAAAGGCTTTTTTAAGAACCTGATGAACACAACGACAAAACACCTGAAGTTCACATATTAAAGTTATGTTTTATAAATGAGTGATAGATTTTTTTTCTAATTCCAAAGAATGATCCAGTTCGACTGCAGAGAACCCTCGTTATAACGACAGTATTTGTTCATTTATATTGTGTCGTTATAAGTAATTTGCCGTTATAAAGAATCCCAGTTAGGAGTATAATAGGTAATAAAAGACCTTTTCCCCATTATTACTCCCAAGAAACAAATGTAAAAGACATTTGTAAGAATCGCCTCGCCGTGGCGATTCTCACAAATATCTATAACATTTATTTCTTGGAGTACTAGAGTACAAGATCCTTTCATGACTATGAACTCGATTTGTGCATTTCCGACCTGAAGGAACGTGAATCGACTGGAAAATCTAATGCCATGCCTTTATTTCTAAAAAAAAATCAGACTGTCGTCTACTTCAGAAATGTATGCACAGCATAAGGGTAAAATTCGATCACTGCAATTAGTAAGCTAAAAATTCCGAGTGATAAAAGTTTTCATGGTGAACAGTTCTGGGTTCCCTCGGATGTTATTTTGAAACATTGCACTTATGTTTTTGCACAAGACATTCTACCCTGGTACGGCTTAAATTAGAAACATATGCAAATTTTGTTTCATGTTGGTAATTCAAATATCATGTTGGTATTTACGATTTAAACAATATTATACATTCCACGGAATTTGTACTGTTTCTTTGTTTTAATTAAAATCCTAAGTCCAGGCAATGGGACTACATTTTTGTTATTTGCAACTCAGATTAGCATGAATTCTAACACAGCGCGCCTCAATAGGCAGTGAAAAGGAACTTTGGTTTATTACAGAAATAGAATAGCTCTGGTACCGTGATTTAGTGAGTGATTTATCACTGTTTGGATGTCAGTTGTAAAATTGTTCAAATCACGAGCTGACCGACAAACAATTATTTATCACTCAATGAATCACGGTACCAGAGCTGATCTATTTCGATTCCGACAAAAGTGCTATTGATTCCTTCGGATACTCCCTATAATCCGCAATAGTTTAAAGGATTCCTCCAATATAATTGACTGTATAGCATGCGTTTACCTGGACATAACAAAAAAAAGACGTTACATGTACACAATCTGACTTCACGGTTGGCAACTTTGCTTCCCTCTTTAATTGCACGCCGGTGGGTCAGGCCTCAGATTCTATGACGGTTCCAACGTAAAGGCTTATTGAGAATTAAAGAGATCTAAGTCAAGGTAATGTTGGTTGGTGCCTGATGCTCTGTCTCTGGTCGGGCCCATCGGAGTCTAACTGTTGGTTTTCTTTTGCTCCAGCATTTCAGTGGTTTCTTGCTGTCGAGTCCTCACCGTTGTCTCACCTCTGTGGGTCTTTGATTATTTGTGTTCACGGAGATGTTGCACTGATGAGTTACGAGGCCTTCGTGCGGACTGAGCAAATTATTTGTCTAAATCGCGACGGAAGTAAGGGCGAGGATTGTGGCCACGTAAAATCGATTTAAGCCCCCCCCCCCCCCCCCATGGAAATCTTTCCACTGACCGTTCCAAGGCGGTTTTTTCTGTGGCGATTTATTTATGTTGTTGTTTGTTACTTACTGTGTGTATCACTTGTATCTTATTATTTTGGATGGCGATATGGCCATTTTGTGGGAAAGTAACTGTCCTTATGGCCTTCCTTTGTTTGGGTTTCCATTATGGTCTGGTAGCTTAATGTTTGTGTTTCTTTCCCTTTGGTGTCTTTGATGAGTGGAGTAAGTTAATTGTATCGATTCCTGATCTTTGTTTTACTTCTACTTTTCAAGGTAACAAACGTCATGAAACCTGAAAAAGGTGGTTCTTCGAGTTGGGCTCTTCCGCCCAGTGATTAATCACTCAATATATCACCAGATTTTACTATTGGCTATATAGTCGTGCTGGATTAGAATCTGCAACAAATTACTGTGCAGACGAGCAATACGCGAACAACTGCCGTTTCATGATATCCCTCGAAACTTCTAATGCGTTAGACGGTGAAACGTATTTTCTCGAATCAAAAATATTACACAAGGACATGAATGTGTGTGATACATTCAATAGTTGTGGCGGTATTTCCTCAGATTGGAAGAATTTGAAAAAAAAAAAAAAAAAATTGTAGTTGTTTCTAGTGTTATAATCGAAATTAATCAGTCCTTGTGTGTGGTTTGTTGAGTAAAGCCCCGGTCCCATAGAGCTTGCGACGTGACCGCTTTGCGACTGATTTCGTTTGCGACTGACTCGCGACCTCTGCGACTAGTGCAACTACTTTCGGAGATTGGTTGCAACCCGAACGGAGACTGGCCAGAGATTGGTTGGCGACCGTTCTGCGATCACAGCACAATTTTGATAAAATGTTTCGACATGGATGAAATCATTTCTGTGCAAGGTTGTCAACATGGTAACACAATTACAGATACAGTTGTTTTGCTTGCAACAGATCGACCGGGACGCAGCAGATATGGCAATGATGTTGGACAGGAGATTAAGGCTGTCTTTTTGGCTCCCTCTACGCTAAGGCTGGCACGATTAAACGGATAATCGATTATTAGGTCGGTAAATTCCACAAAAACGATTATCATTACTGATTTGCTTGCAATCGATTATTTGATAAATACAATTTACTACCCAAAGTTGGGCCTAAAATAGCTATATGAGTGGCAAACAGTGCAGGCCCAGATGAGACGCCGCGTTCTGTGGCGTCTCATCTGGGTCTACACTGTTTGCTCAGGCCTTTCTGTTCAAGTACAACAGTTAAAATATTACAAAATGATCAGTGATTACTAATCGATTATCGACCGCAATGACAGGAATGATAATCGATTATCTTTTCAATTCCGATTAGCTAGCCCTACTCTACGTACCATGATGCGAGCACTTTGAACACTGGGGATAAAATGAGCCCCGCAAAGCGAATTTGTGTCTTCGAGCATTCCGTCATGACAAATTTTAACTGCACTTCCCAGCCATTCAGCGAGGCCAGGGATATGGCTTTCTGTCTGAAGGTTCCTCTTGATTCACTGCTTGTATGAGCGAGCAGCGGAGGTTCTGGCGAGACTGCGCGGATGCGCAGGCTCGCCTGAACCTTCGCTGCTCGCATAGGCGATAAGTACCAAAATCGCTTGACGGGGCCCAAATGATGCCAGGAGATGAAGACAGCTTTTCATTGCAGCTAACACTGAAAAATTTTGGTGATCTATTTGGCACACGCTTGAAACCTCTTTGCAGCCTGTCGGCGATCGGTCTCCGATCAGGTGCCGTCTCATCATAGGTCAGTTGCCGATCAATCGTAACTGGTCGGCGACTGATCGGCGACTTCCATAGTGTAGTTTTTATTTTCTTGCTATTTGGGATGTGGAGTTTTGAAATTATTTGAGGTCACGGATCATACTTTTCAGATCTGCGGTGTATGCTTTGTTTCCAACGGATAACCCTTTTATGGAACATATTCCTGAAAACCATTGCAGTCTGCGATTAGAATCAGTCGCGGCTAGTCTTTTGTGCGGCTAATTTTGTTGCGCGACCTATCAGAACCTCTCAGCGATTTCTGCAAACTCTGCGATTGCCATTTTTTTTTAGTCACGGAGAGGTCACGCCGCGGTCGGATGCTCTGTAGAAAATCACAGATTGTCTGTCAGTTGTAACTAGACAAATCGCTCGCATGATATGATCTGCTTTACCTCTGACCTCGAAACTGAATTATCATTCAACAAGTCTCTGCTAGAGCTGATCTACTTCTGAAACATCACGTTAACATGTCCGTCTAATGATCACCCCTAAGAGTCCCATCTTATATGTATAGCAAAACTTGGGGTTTACTAGGATGTACAAAAGTTTATCTGTGCAAAACATAGGTTTTGGGTACTCAATATTCAGATACAAATAAATGGTAAATGTTTCCTTTATTTCTGTCAATATTGTAGATATTACTCGCATGAACAAACAACCAAGATACATGTTTGGTGCGTAAATAATCAAAGCCATTACGAAAACATCCCTACATGTATATAATTTTGACCCCCTTGAATCACTGTTTTTTATTGTAAAACTGTGGTTACAGGGGTAAATCTTATTTTTCTTTTTTCGGCATTAAAAATCTGGTTTGTTGGTACTCGTTAGAACCGCCTCCACGAGTACCCATAATCTATATTTTGAGCAGAAATAAGAAAAATATTACAATATTTCATCTTAAAATTTTCGTTTTATCAGTGGTTAAGCTTACAATGTATTTGTATAGGCGTGTTTTCGTATTGATTGGTTGGCGATTGTTTCTGAGTATAGGCTGGGAAAATGGTCACAAACAGGGAAATGGACTGTTTCGTGTAACCCTTACATTTCTGTACTTCAAGCGAGCATTGTAGACCCGGCGTCAGATCTGGGTACACTGTTTGCCAAACCAAACTCAAGATTCTAGATAACACACTGACCTCACACTAATAAGAATGACGATGCTATTTTCTGTACAATACCATTAACTGGATTTCCAACAGACTTCAACAATGAAATGATACTGTGCTTAGTAACTATGGGTCGATTGACAAACAACCGACTCAAAATATCACATTACTGATTTATTTATTATTCAGCTGAAAGAGAACATTATAGAGGATGCGCCACGGAAAAAAGTAGCTTTAAGCACGTGCGCCAAACGAAAACTCAGATCAACCTGTGTATTCACGCAGTCTGAAAATAGTCTTTACTGTGTGCTACCGAACTGTCTCTTTGGACAGTGTCCTTTCCATGCAGACAGCGAAGGATGTATTTTGATTGCTTCCTTGATCGGTTGATTGATTGATTGGTTGATTGATTGATTGATTGATTGATTGATTGATTGATTGATTGATTGATTGATTGATTGATTGATTGATTGATTGGGTTAACGACACGTCAACACTTGCGGGTTATTTTGTGTCGTCTTCCACCAGAGAAAGGGAGAAAGAGATAGAAGAGATAGTAGAGGAGATGAAAGTGCGGAACAGGGGCGAAAGAGAAAAATGAACTCAAATGTAGAAACAGAAGAAATAGCTATTTCTCCAGTAAGGACATAGAAGTCTCCGTGGTGCAGTGGTTACGCTACTCGCCTTGTAAACCAGGGATCGCAGGATCGATCCCGGGCTTCTCCAGACTTTCGGATGAGTCTTTAAACCGAGGTCCCGTCTCCGTATGACCTTAGCTGTTGGTGGGACGTAAAACTAAAACTCACTCACTCCAGTAAGGACAGCAGGCATTGTCGAACTTCAAGCCAATATCAGTTCCTAGACGCCCCAGTGACGCAAGATACGCGTCACCTTTGCCTCAAACAACCATCCCCGTATTTTGACTGAGTGGGTAAGCAGGCTTATTTTTGTATCACTGAGCACACGTACCCGAAAACCTCTTTTCGCTTGAGTCAACCTGCTCTGTCACTCATAACTGGCAAAGATTACAACGTACAAGCAATAAGAACAAAATACATAAAGTATACCACGTACAGGCAACAAAAACAATATAAATCGAGAATACAAGTACAGACATCAAGAACAATACAAATCAAAAATACAACGTATAGGCATCAAGAACACTACAAATCAATAATACAACGTAAAGGCATCAAGAACAAAAAATAATCAAGAATACAACGTAAGTTTGTTTGTTTGGTTTGACGTTTATCGTCCCCGTCAACACTGTATAGGTCATTTTGGAGACGTTGCTTCCAATTTTGTGGGACTTTTACCCGACAATGACATCGAGAACAATATAAACAAGAATACAACGTACAGGCAATAAGAATAGAATAAATCTCAATTTTCTCATTTAAAGGATGGGGATTTTTATTTTTTATATCTTTTCCAGACCATGAGAAAATAGTCAGTAATGCACATGCGACCAGCAAAGGCTCTGGCAAGACTGTGCATGCGTGCATTCTGGCCAGAGCACTTGCTGCACGCAGATACATGTAGTGGAGACCTTGATGGTATTTCATGCAAGACGCCATGTATCTGATCCTGTCAGTTGCCTGTAAAGGCATGGTTGGACCTGATGCGATAAGTGCCCTTTTCTCATTACCTGGATCATACAGTTCTCTTGATGGCCTGGATTAATTATAACAGTCGGACGTCAATAACTCGAATTTCGACCATTGCGAGTCGCTTATAAACCCTATTGGTTTCATTGGGCGGAAGGGCTTGAGATGTCATTTCATCTCAATGTCGGATAAAACTCCCACAAAATTGAAAGCAACGTCTGACCTATACAGTGTTGACGGGGACGTTAAACTTCAAATCAAACAAACAAACAAAACCATGAAAATCCGATAGCCTCAGACAACAAACTTCAATAACTCCAATATCTTTGTTTGAGATAGCGGTAGTTAGTATTACTGGGGTCAATCATAGCACCAGGTCATAAAGCATTATAGGGATGACATAAGGGTATCTCTGGGTCCATGAAATTTGTTCGAGATAGGGGTACTTCGAACTATTGAGGGTCAGTCATAATAGATCCTAGTCATAAAGCATTATAGGGATGACATAAGGACATCTCTAGGTCCATAAAGATTTGTTCAAGATAGGGGTAATTCGAACTACTGACGGTCAATCACAGTGTCAAATCAATAAGCATAATAGTGATGACTTAAGGATATCGTTTAGGTCTTCCGGCCCCCGCCCATCGGGGCTTGAAGAAAAAGATGGGCTGCATGATGCTTCCACGCAGAGCTGAAACTGACCCGCACACGGGTACTGGTAAACCGCTAAGAGGATCTAAGCCTGCCCAGGCAAAGCGGTGCGAGTCGGCCCGTCCATGCTATTGGTTTCAATGGACGGCAGGACTTGAGATGTCATTTCATCTCAATGTCGGGTAAAAGTCCCACAAAATTGGAAGCAAGGTCTCCAAAATGACCTATACAGTGTGGACGGGGACGTTAAACCTCAAGTCAAACAAACAAACAAACTTTTCGATCTTCTATAGAATAAAGGAATGTTGTGTGTACTCATTAGTATCGCCTCATTGAGGCGATTCTAATGAGTACACGCAACATACCTTGCAAGAGACCTACATCAATTATTATAAATATATGTGTATCTGAATCTATGAGAAGAACCTCCAGAGATTCCAGAACGAGTTCAAATAGTAAACGAGCTACCGTGTTCGACTTATCGACGTTTCCTCGAAACTTCCTTTATTTCATTTTCGCCTTTTGATGGTTTTACACGTCTAAATGATTTTATTTTCATCCCACGAGCATGAAAACGTAGAGTTTTTGTTTTAATTGAGGTTTAACGTCCCCGTCAACATTGAGACGTTGCATCCAATTTTGTGGGACTTTTTCCGACATTGAGATGAAATGACATCTCCAGCCCTACCGCCCAAACGAACCAATATGGTTCATATGACACGCACCACTTTGCCTGTGCGAGCTAAGACCGTCTATGCGGTTTTCCAGTAGTCATATGCGGTCGATTTCAGCTCTTCGCAGTAGCACCATGCAGCCCAGTCAATTTCTCCCAGCCCCTATGGGCGGAAGCTAACGTTTTCGTCAAACATAGATGTTATTTTTCTCATGAGAAAGTTAAATAAAGTGAACTATCGATATTTCGAACACAGATAACTCGTTTACCATGGCTAATTCGAACTCGTTCTGGAGTGCCCTGGGAAACTTTCCAAAGCTCCAAATATCCGTAAATTTAGAATGTTTGTAATATGAGCCCCGCCAAGAGAATTAGTGTCTTCGACCATTCCGTCATGACAAATTTTAACTGCGCTTGCCAAGCCATTCATAGGGGCCAGGGATATGACTTTCTGTCTGAAGATTCCTCTTGATTCACTGCTTGTATGAGCGAGCAGCGAAGGTTCTGGCGAGACTGCGCGGATGCGCAGGCTCGCCTGAACCTTCGCTGCTCGCATAGGCGATAAGTACCAAAATCGCTTGACGGGGTCCATATCATTTTGAAAATGTATGTTTGTTGTATAGAATATCATAAAAATATTATTGAGTGTTCCAAATTACGCCTTAAGGCCTGAAACTAAGATAATGTAGTTCAGATAGATTGAACATACCCGTACTATGATTAAGTAGTTCAAATACCTCGAACTACTCATATCTCGAACACATTTTCCTGGTGTTCGAGTTATTGATGTTTGACTGTATTTTGCTTATTTTTGCTTCAAACTGGGATTTACAAGGGTGTATATTTTTCTTATTTCTGCTCAGAAACATAGATTATGAGAACTCGTTAGAACCGCCTCGCCGGGGTGGTTCTACCGATTTTCCACAATCTGTTTTGAGCAGAAGTATGAAAATATCAGATTTTTTATCTGAACATTTCATTTTAAAATGTTCAATATTCTTGAAAAGGCGTGTTTTTGTAATGGTCTGCATTTTAGAACCGCCTCTGTCCTAACGATTACACACAATCGATGTTCAGGAGCAGAAATAAATAAAATAATGTTGTTGTTTTTTAGGTATATACTCTCCATATGCATTAAAATTGGGTTTACGAGAGTATCTACTTACAGCCTTGTTAACAAGAAAATGTGTTCGGATCATAAAGATCCTTTGTATTAAAGTCAAGTCAAGTCTTATTGGACATAAACACACAGTGTTTCTCGTCCAAATAAACATAACAATGGAAAAAAAAAAACTTAAAAATTGGAAGGACAATGAAATTGCTTCCACGATGCCTATACGTTATTATCGTTGTCTGTTATTAATGCCCTATTATATTTGAAACAACAGAGGCATACTGCTTACAGAGTTCATAGCAATTAAGAAGGGTTTCGGGGAGGGATGGAATTTATTCATCGTCAGAATGAATGCTTAATGAGTACAGTCCCCGAATCAACTGTCTGTCTTCTTCAATTTGTCGCATGCGCTGAATCCGACGAAGCCGTGCCGACGGAAAGTTCTCGTCATCGGGATTATGAAAATCGCCAACAGCACCACCTGAAAATAAAATTAAGATCTGAGCATGCGCATAACAAAACCCACAATAAGACTTGTGTGGCCAGCGAAGACTCAGATCAGCCTGCGCATACATTTTTTTCTCTAAAACATTTCGAATTCCTCTTTGGATAGCGGAACTAGATATTTTTTACAGAAAAAGCTACAGTCGAACTTCAATGGCTCGAACACCTTTGGGACCTCGAAAATCTGTTCGAGACAGGGGTAGTTCGAACCACTGAGGTTACTGTCAGGAGGCACAACGAGACACTTTTAGACATCTTTTCGGTGTTCTATAATAAAAATGTATTCTGTGTGTACTCATTAGAATCGCCCCTTCGAGGCGATTCTAATGAGTACACACAGCATTCATTTGCAAGATAAAAGACTACAATCTCCTTAATTATCCCCCACTATTTCTTATGTAGAGGATTTCGCTAGGGGCTCAAGAATGTGTTCGACACAGCCATGGTAAACGAGCCATCGCTGTTCGGGCCATCGAAGTTCTACTGTGTGTCCCCACCCCATCTACCCATTTGACATTGAAAATGAGGTCTAGGTCACCAAAATCTAATCGAATCTTTGGTAGGCTGAAATCATTGATATTTCACACACATCGAACAGAATCGAGGGATACATTCTGGGGCTAAGAAGCAGCAAAGCCCATAACGAAAACACGCCTAAACGAATAAATTGTCACCTTTATCGCTGAAAAAAATGAAAATTTTAAGATGAAAAATTCTGATTTT
Organism: Lucinisca nassula; assembly: GCA_963580285.1. Taxonomy (NCBI): domain Eukaryota; kingdom Metazoa; phylum Mollusca; class Bivalvia; order Lucinida; family Lucinidae; genus Lucinisca; species Lucinisca nassula. The sequence continues at coordinate 105,478,632 of OY757015.1, forward strand.
TTTCTTATTTCTGCTCAAAATATAGACTGTGGGTACTCGTTAGAGCCGCCTCGATGAGGCGGTTCTAACGAGTACCCACACTCTATATTTTAGAGCAGAAATAAGAAAAATAAGGTTTACCCCTGCAAACCCCAGTTTTGCTATATAAAAGTGAGGTTCGAGGAGGGTCAAAATTATATAGGCGTGTTTTCGTGAAGATTTTTTGCTCAAATGTGACAGTCAAGCTTTTTGGAACTTGTGGTCAAGGTCACTAAAATCTAATCAAATCTTCAATAGGTTGGAATGATATATTGTACCGAGTTTGACCAAACTTCGTTCATGAGATAGAGTGCAGACAATTGGTTGTTTTGTATGTGTGTGTGTGGGGGGGGGGGGGGCTGTACCCTTGAAAATAAGGTCAAGGCCCAAGGCCATCAAAGTGTCGTAAACGGTTCCCAGTCAGATTACGTGACCCATAATACTTCCGGTAGAAATGGCGGAAGATGTCTTGCCTATAATGTGTCAAAGTATGAGCAGAGTAGGTTCAGGTTTAAGGTAATTATGGCTGCCGAAATAAGGGTACACACTCCAAAGGGCAAGTATTGAATAAAATTCAGCATGCTAAGGTTTAAGGAAGAGTTTAAAAAAATAATCAAAAATGCGTTCGAATTTAAAGTGCATGCGAGAACTTTGCGATGCGATGTAATGGACCATTTGCGGGTAGTGCATTCACCATTATTGTAAGTTACTTCTAAGCATAAGGGTATAGGTTTCGAAATACAGGAAGTATCAATTGCAAATGAGGAATAAGGAAATAAATCAACATTTCCTCATTCCTTTTTCCTTATTTATTTTGGCTACTAGAACTTTTTGTAAAGTGTCATGTCAGTTTAGGTCCAATTATGACCCCCATCAAAACAAGAATATCGGTGAAACCGATGGATGCTCCCCGGAGGTGCAATAGTCGGAACAGGAAACATTATCCTAGTTAAAGAGCGGTTGACCTTGCTCGAGATATTATTATACCCAACATTTGTGTGAAGTTATATTAAAATCCATCTGCAAATAACGACGCTAGAGCGATGACAAAGATTTTTCTAAAAGTAGCTACAGTGACCTTGCCCTCGAGCCCAGGACCCTGAAAGTTGAACTTGCTCGAGATATTATCATACTCAACATTTGTGTGAAATTATATTAAAATCCATCAATTAATGTAGCCACTAGAGCGAAAACAAAGTTTTTTCTAAAAATAGCCACAGTGACCTTGACCTTGAGCCCAGGACCCTGAAAGTCGAACGTGTGAAGTTATTTTAAAATCCATCAGCAAATGACGGCGCTAGAGCGGTGACAAAGTTTTTCTAAAAATGGCCGCACTCACCTTGACCTTGAGCCCAGGACCCTGAAAGTCAAACTTGCTCGAGATATTATCATACTGAACATTTGTGTGAAATTATACTAAAATCCACCAATAAATATAGGCACTAGAGCAACGACAAAGATTTTTTCTAAACATAGACACAGTGACCTTTACCTTCAACCCAGGATCCTGAAAGTCGAACTTGCTCGAGATATTATTATACCCAACAGTTGTGTGAAGTTATACAAGTATTAAAATCCATCAGCAATTGACGACGCTAGAGCGATGACAAGTTTTTTTATAAAAAAGCCCCAGTGACCTTGACCTTGAGCCCAGGACCCCGGAAGTCAAACTTGCTCGAGATATCATCATGCCCAACATTTGTATGAAATTATATTGAAATCCATCAACAAATGTAGGCACTACAGCGATGACAAAGTTTTTTTTTTCTAAAAGTAACCACAGTGACATTGACCATGAGCCCAGGATTCCTGAAAGTTGAACTTGCTCGAGATATTATTATACCCAACATTTGTGTGAAGTTATATCAAAACCCATCTGCAAATGACGACGCTAGAGCGATGACAAAGTTTTTTTCTAAAAATAGCCGCAGTCACGGACCTTGACCTTGAGCCCAGGAACCTGAAAGTTAAAGTTGCTCGAGATATTATCATACTCAACATTTGTGTGAAATTATATTAAAATCCATCAATAAATGTAGGCACTAGAGCGAAAACAAAGTTTTTTCTAAAAATAGCCACAGTGACCTTGACCTTGAGCCCAGGACCCTGAAAGTCAAACGTGCTCAAGATATTATCATACCCAACATTTGTGTGAAGTTATATAAAATCAATCAATAAAGGTAGGCACCAGAATGATGACAATTTTTTTCTAAAATTAGCCACAGTGACCTTATACTGCAGCTTTATACAAAGTACCATAACTCTGTGACCAATCATCTAACCAGATAGCACTGATAATATGTGCATGCCCTAATGCTGCTCAAGATTCCACTGAAGTTTTGTTGAATTTCTGCAAGTAATTGCTGAGAATTCGCGTGGACACGAACAGTACCCTATATATTCATGCAGAATTCATCAAAGGGCCATAACTCGTGGAAAAATTATCGAACCAAAACACGCAGGTGATATGCGCATCCACCTTCGATACTTAATATTCCCGTGAAGTTTCATTGAAATCCAACCAGTAGTTTCTGTGAATTCGCGTGGACAAGAGCGGGACGGAGCACGGACTCACGGACGCACGGAAGCACGGACGAAGCGGCGGCTATAAGCTCCCCCGAAATTTTTTGGGGAGCATAATAAATCGACTTTTCATCAATTTGCTTACAAAAAGACTCTGTAACTTAAGGGAAATGGGAACACCATCAGGGGAGGCAACTTCTGCAAAAGTACTTTTGTCTCCCATGTCAAAAAGGGGTCAACTCTTAAAGAAAAGAATTTGCTCCTGGGGAGCACATTCTTTCCTTTAAGAATAGACCCCTTTTTCAATGGGACATGGCTTATAGAAAAGCGAACAGGAAGTCCCGAAAGTTGTCTCCCTTTGATAAGTGGCAGAAAATCTGCCTGGAGTTCCTATTCCCCTTAAGATGATCAATTTCGGAATTAAAAACTGCGAATATGGAAAAAATTGATCGTTTTAAGTTACCGGGTCTTTAAGTGAGCGAATGGACGTGAAGTCGATTTATTTTGATAGGGGCCGAAACTGGACCTTAACTGACATGACCCTTTACAAAAAGTTCAAGCCTCTAAAAATAAATAAGGAAAAAGGACTAAGGAATAAGGAAAAGGAAATAAGGAAAAATAAAAAGGAATGAGGAACTAACTTAACTCTTGTGAATATAAAAACTACACATGTATGTCGAAAGCCTGCATGAAACATTAAGTACCATTTTTTCTCCGAGTGTTTTTTCTCGCATAAAAGCTCGATATATATGTAAGTAAAACGTATCTTGAAAGGGTCGTAAAACAAAAATAAATAAAAAAAGCATCACCAGCTGCCAAACATGAAGGTTAGGGTTCAACTGCTAGAGTTGAAGACAAATGTTGAAGCAACCAAAACAAATCTGATAATATACAGGGTGGGGAACCCACGTGACCATTTGATATAGTAAACGGAATTTTATGAGGAAAATCGCTTGCTTCAGGTACGATTTTCCCCCGATATTTTGGTTATTACAGCACGCATTTTTACGAGTCATATACCAAAGTACTCTGCTCAACCTCCGAATTTGTATGATGTTTGCTTTGAAGGCAGAAACTGCCTGGTTTTGGAGAAATGTTCGCCCAAAATATTTTTCCCGAGCCCGACAGATCGTGATAAAGACCACGGCAAACAGCAGAAATCTTAAATTTATTGCAAATAGAGTGTTTTAGATGATCCTACCGCATCCGAAATTGCAAATATTACCTCTAGCATGTTTCCATGTAACAGTTAACACCGATACACCGTTTGTTTGCCTGTTATGCAAAGTGTTATAAAATGATCCAGTTCACGGTACAAAATCGGGAAGGTAAAGTTCACGGTAATTTCCACAATTGTGATAACGTAAACGCCAAACTGATAATGCTTTACAACATATCGCTACAACAAGATGGCAATTCACGTGATCTTGGTCATGGCAAATACATTTTCATTGATACATAATGTATTCCTTTTTTCCAAATGACTTCCGCATGCCAGACATGTAGTAAAGACTTAAGATTGAAAACATCTTAACGAACATACGCGAAAACACATGGGCACGACCGCCTACGTTTGTTGTGGAAACAGCTTTTTCTCTCAGACTTATTGGAAGATTCATCAATGCAGTACACATGGAGCGGAAAAGGAGTTCTTGTGTTCGAAAGGTCAGAAAGCGTTTCCTATAAAAGCGAACTCAGACCCTGAGGCTGAAGGTTTGAATCCTACAAAGTATACTTAAAATAGAAGTGGAGGCAATGATCAGGAATCGATACAATCAACCCACAGCTCCCATCAGAGACACCAAAGGGAAAGAAACACAAACATGAAACAACGGACCCTAATGGAAACATCAATAGCGGATAGCCAAAAGGACAGTGACCTTCCCATGAAATAGTCAATAGGCTATCTAAAATAAACACCCAAAGACAGAAGAACCGCCTTGGAACGGCCAGCGGAAATGAATTCCACGGTGTGTGTGTGGGGGGGGGGGGGTGGTGGGGGAAGGGGGGGGGGGTCTGGGAGGGGGGTGGGGCTTAAATCGATTTTACGTTGCCACAATCCACGTCCTTACTTCCATCGCGAATTAATCAAATAATTTGTCCAGGCCGCATGAAGGCAACAAAGACCATACCTTTAAAAAAATGTTCACTTGATGTTCTAGCTGAATGTTAAAATTGAATACCCTGCAGAACAGACTTATACCGTTCCAAGGCGGTTCTTCTGTGGCGATTTATTTATGTTGTTGTCTGTTACTTACTGTGTGTATCACTTGTGTCTTTTAATTTTGGATGGCCATATGACCATTTTGTGGGAAAGTAACTGTCCGTATGGCCTTCCTTTGTTTAGGTTTCCATTATGGTCTGGTCGCTTAATGTTTGTATTTCTTTCCCTTTGGTGTCTTTGATGGGTGGAGTAAGTTAATTGTATCGATTCCTGATCTTTGTTCACTTCTACTTTACACAAATATACCGCGATTTGTTTGTTTCAAGCGCATCATCTATATTGCAAAAAGGGCCGCCTAACTCATCAAAGCCCGCCAGTAATGGTTACTGGCCGTTTCGGGTCGGTGCTTTTGCTGTGGTGTTGTTGAGTCTGATAATTTTCTCAGTAATATATATTAATTAATTTTTAATGACAGATTCATTCTGTGATTGTTCGCTGTGCTGCAAGTTTTAAAGCCCCCCCCCCCCCCTCCCCCGGCATAGAAATATGAGTCAGCACAAAATGTAGTCCGGCTTTTATCAGTTTTATGCTCATATTCATTCATTCCGGTGATTGTTTTGAAATTTTCTCGCATATACATTTGTATACATGCACTGTCTTAAGTTGAAAAATTCCAGGAATGATCAGACGGCATATGCCTTTTGAAAACCCAACAATGAATATCTACACAAGCGTACTGGCGTGTTTGTCTCTTAAAAGTGCTATTCAAAAACTTAAGGCAGACGACTTTAAAATTTTATCTTATTTTTAGAGATTGGATCCAGCATTTCGTATGAACCAGCTGCCTGCAGATTAGTCATAAGAAATGTGAAATTGCGGCGAAATATAAGAATAAAAGACGACATATCCTCTGCAACGTTTAAAAATGGCCAGGTTAAGATTTTACCGCTTCCACACGAGTTTCTCAATATCAGTCTCCAATTACTGTATTTGTAAACGTCCGTTCTACACATGTAAACTGGGTGTATAGTCAGTAATAGTCAACAGCAGTGCAAACCATGTAGAACAGAATGAGATGTCTCATTATGAGCCACTTCACCAGGACCTACAATGTTTGCAAAGGTATCTGTACTTAGCTATAAAGGGCTGAAAGGGTACAAAATCATAACGCTTATATGCTAAGTACGTGACGCAAGAAATTTCAACAGTATGGTAGCATGCCAGCAAAATATACTTCGAACAGTTGTCACTGTCCAACAATATGTAAGCACAGTTGTGACAAATAATTAGTAACACGCCCCAAAACTTAAACATCGCACAAAAGCGCTTTCATTGATTGTAGTGCACGACGATAAGATAGGTTGTTGCCTGGGCCGCGCATTTGGCCATATATATTTGAGTCTGCACTTAGAACCTTATTTATTAGTTTTGTCATAAAACTGGCAATTTGTTTGTTTGTTTGTTTGATTAAGCCGTAACTATACCAAATTTAGTGACACAGAGGCCTTTCTGATATTTCATCTTCATCAGTGTGTTTCAACCCAAAAATTTTGAAACCCAAACGGATGAAGGACAAGACTCAGCAAACACAGCACATCCCCCTGCGAGCACACACCGACCGACGTATCTCATGAGACAGGTCAACTGGAGGCATCTGGCAAGAGACGCCTACCCGCGGACTTATAGGCGCCCCCCACCGAGCCAATATCAGCAAACATGGCCCACGCTCCACGGAGGTCCCTGGCATCAGGAAGGAGATGTCCAAAGTAGCGAAGCTTGCAAAATTTAAAATATTACAAAATATTACAAGAAGTGGGAACCAAATCCGCTAAGATACATGTCCCACCTGACAAGTCAGTCTTAGTTGTAGAAAAATTTGAAATTTATACTGCAAAATTAAAGGTTTAAAATAGTTATTTAAATCAGTACTTGAGTACTGACGTCAACATCGCAGTGTCAACCTCAGCACTAAGGAACTGATCTGAGGTTTAACGTCCCCGTCAGCACTGTATAGGCCATTTTGGAGACGTTGCTTCCAATTTTGTGGGACTTTTACCCGACATTGAGATGAAATGACATCTCAAAATCTGTTGCCCATTGAAACCAATAGGGTTTATAAGCATGGACGGTCCGACACGCACGCTTTGCCTGGGCAGGCTTAGCTCCTCTAAGCGGTTTACCAGTACTCGTGTGCGGTCGGATTCAGCTCTGAGTGGGGGCGGGGGCGGACTGATAATTTGTATGTTGTATTAATGCGCAAGTAAAATTCAAGTGTATAACAGCCGAAGATTCGTAATGTTCATTCGAGTATTGTGAAACAAACTGCAAAAAGCACTCCAGCTGTAGTGACGTTAAATTTGTTCTATAAAAGGGTTACCCGTTGGAAGCAAAAAACACACCACAGAACTGGAAAATATGAAATGTACATGTTTTCTGGTCCTGTTAGATCTTTCATTTATAATTTCAATTTGTTTGTTTGTTTGGATTGGAGTTTAACGGCCCAGTCAACACTATTTAGGTCATTTTTGAGCCGGTCAGTTTACCTATCCACACTTTCCTGGGCAGGCTTATACGTAAGCGGTTAACCAGTACAGTGCACATTCTTTCGCCAGAAACTGACAACTGCCCTTCTTGAATCAGCGGAAGGGAGAGAATGACCGTAGAAAAGATTTCATGATCAATCTCCACGAAAGAATGTTGCCGACCCCGGCGGGAGTCGAACCCGCGTCCTCCTGATCACCAGTCAGACGCGCATCCGACTGAGCCAACGAGGCCGGCTTATAGTTTCAATAAACGTGTTACAGATCTTGATATTGATACGAAGACTCCCGATACCTGAGATTGTAAAAAGTCAGTGAATTGCTATCCTGCTGCTGGTCATATAATTATTTGCCAATTAAAAAATAATTCCTGATTTTAGGATAAGAAATATAATTAATGAAGGGCTGAAATATTGGTTTCCTTCTAAATATGTTCTATAAAAGGGTTATCCTTTGGAAGCAAGGAATACACCACAGAACTGAAAAATATGGAGTGTATATGTGTATAAAATTTATATAAAATAATGTAGGGATAAAATCGCTGCTGCCTTAAATGAATTCGGTGATCGATGTTTTAAACGGGAGTAATGTGAGCATAGTCTGTCTACTTTCGATTTTTTCTACTCTTTATACTAGTACACATCCTCAAAATCTTATAAAATGACCTTTATAGTGTTGACGGGGACGTTAAACCTCAATCAAACAAACAAACATAATCTTATAAAACAAAAACTTAATGATTTAACTGAATGGACTTTTTACAAAGAAGATTCTCTCTACCTTGCATGTAATGTTAGAAATGCGATTTTCACTTCTAAAGAGCATAAGTATTATACACTATGGTCATGTCAGAAAGTGTGTGAAGCTCTAACCTTTCTACTTGACAATGTTTTCATTAGATTTGGTACTAAGTTATTTAGACAAATTACGGCTATTCCATGTGTACGAATTGCGCACATCTTGTAGTTGATATGTTCTTGTAGTGTTATGAAAGAGACTTCATGATGTCACTTTCTTCTGATAACCAATCTGAAATAATAGAAACTTTTAGCTCTACTTCTAGATATTTGTAAGATTTATTAAATATTGACGTTTCGTACTTTGGTGGTTTGATCAGTCATATTTAACCCCCAGAACTTCAGTTAAATAAAGCAAATTCCTCTGATACCGAGGCCCCGGTTTTGGATTTACATTTATCTTTTGTAGATGGATTTGTTTCCTGCGATGATTTAGAATTTGTGATTGTATATTTTCCTTATTTTGATGGTGATGTTCCTCATGCGACATCCTACAGTGTTTATATTTCTAAATTCAATTTGCCAGAGTGTTTAGTAATGTGTCTGACTTCAACACTCGTAATAAATTGTTAACTGCTTAAGTTCTAAATCAGGGGTATCAGTATCATAAACTACGTAAAGCCTTTTCAAAATTTAATAGTCGCCGTCAAAATTCAATGTTGGACTTAAAACTCTTCTGCAACAAGGCCTATCGGAACCTGAATTTTATGGTGGCTTGTATATAAAGTTAGAAAAAATATATACTTGCGATGACTACAGTACCCAATTTCATAAAATCGTTTTACGATATAAAAAGATTGGGTACAACATAAATGTTATAAGACAGGCTGCATGCTTCGAAGTTAACCTAATCACGGTTTGTAACTTTTCTACCCTTTTTGATTGCACGCCGGTGGGTCGGGCCTCAGATTCTATGACGGTTCCAGTGTAAATGCGTGCATAAATTTCATTTTATGTAATGTTGGTTGGTACCTGATGTTTCGTCTTTGGGCTGGCCCCTCGGAGTTTAACTGGTGGTTTTCTTTGGCTCCAGCATTCCATTTGTTTCGCGCTGTCGAGTCCTCAACGTTGTTTCATCTATGTGGCTGTTTAATTTGTATGTCCTCACACTGATGAGTTAGGGAGCCTTCGTGCGGACTGAACAAATTAATAGTCTAAACCACGACAGAAGAAGTAAGGGCGAGGATTGCAGCTGCGTGAAATCGATTTAAGCCCCCCTCCCCCCCCCCCCCCCCGAAAGAAGGTGGAATACTTTTCACTGACCGTACGAAGACGGTTTTTATGTTGCGTTTTATTTGTTTAATTGTTTGCTACTATTTTATGTCTCGCTTGTGTCTTTTTTATTCTGGATAGCCAGTTGGCAATTTTGTTGGAAAGCAAGTGTCCTATTGGCTTTCCTCTGCTGTTGATTCCATCACGGTCTATTTACTTCTTGTTTGTGCTTCTTTCCCTTTGGTGTCTCTGGTGGAAGGTGTAAATTAATTGTATCGATTCTTGATTATTGCTTTACTTCTCAGCAAACATTTAAGTATACTTAACAGGATATCAACCCTCACCTTCACTTCTAGTGTGGTACAAACAAGCATTTATGACATTAGTAAAGGAGTAAAACACAGTGTGATGTAAAGAAACTGATTTACATAACTAAAAATGATTAATATACATTACTGGGGAAATTATCAGACTCACCAACACCACAGCAAAAGCACCGACTCGAAACGGCCAGTAGCAATTACTGGCGGGCTTTAGTATATTTCACGGGATCCCAAATTTCACCCTCAGGGCCTGAGTTCGCTTTAATGGGAAACTTGTTCTGACCTTTTGAGCAAAAAAACTCCTTTGCCGTTCCATGTGTACTGCATTTATGTATATTCCAATAAGTCTGAGGGAAAAAGATGTTTCCACAACAAACCTAGGCGGTCGGGCCCATGTGTTTTCGCGTATGTTCGTTTAGATGTTTTCAATCTGAAGTCTTTACTACATGTCTGGCATGCGGAAGTCATTTGGAAAAAGAGCAATACATTATGTATCAACGAAAATGTATTTCCCATGACCAACATCACGTGAATTGCCATCTTGTTGTTGCGATATGTTGTAAAGCATTATCAGTTTGGCGTTTACGTTATCACAGTTGTGGAAATTACCGTGAACTTTACCTTCCCGATTTTGTACCGTGAACTGGATCATTTTATAACACTTTGCATAACAGGCAAACAAACGGTGTATTGGTGTTAACTGTTACATGGAAACATGCTAGAGGTAATATTTGCAATTTCGGATGCGAGAGGAGCATCTAAAACAATCTATTTGCAATAAATTTAAGATTTCAGCTGTTTGCCGTGGTCTTTATCACGATCTGTCGGGCTCGGGGAAAAAAATTGGGCGAGCATTTATCGAAAACCAGGCAGTTTCTGCCTTCAAAGCAAACATCATACAAATTCGGAGGTTGAGCAGAATACTTTGGTATATGACTCGTAAAAATGCGTGCTGTAATAACCAAAATATCGGGGGAAAACCGTACCTGAAGCGAGCGATTTTCCTCATAAAATGACGTTTACTATATCAAATGGTCACGTGGGTTCCCCACCCTGATATACGACTCGTATGTTAATGATGTCGCAATGAACTACTGACACATCGCTTAACAAGTTCGATGTTCTGTTCAGCAGAAGAAAAAAAGATAAATGCACTTTGCACATCATTAGGCCTCAGCCTTTTGCAGTTCCATTAACAGGTAATTTCATAATTTTGCCTGGCTATAATAGATATAAATGACACGATTAACCCATTTATGCCACATGGAATCTTCAACCTTATCATGTGCCCTGAAACTCCCGAGAGGTTAATTTGCAGCGTTAGAGAAATAAGGTTTGCTTTAGTTGTTTCACGTTTAACAAAAGTCCCTGCCTTTTTAGCAAAACTGTGTTGACCCAGATCAGACGCCGCTGCACGGCGTCTGATCTAGGTCTACACCGTTTGCTTAACATGTCCCATTTCTGTACGCTTAACATACATTATGTTTTTAACTGGGGTTTTATGTACCCGTCAACACTGTTAAGGTCATTTCGGAGACGTTGCTTCGGATTTTGTGGGACTTTTACCTTATTCTTAAAGATGAAATGCCATCTCCAGCCCCACCGCACACAGAAATCGCAATACTTTAAGGAGCGGTTCAAGTCGCATCACTTTTCCTGGATAAGCTAAGACCGAAGCGGTTTACTAGTACTCGAGTTCGGCCGGTTTCGGCTCTGCGCGGAAGCGCCATGCAACCAAATCTATATCTTCAAGCCCCGATGGGTGGTGGCGCCACATATTTTGGTTGCTTATCACGGAAAAGGGTAGATGGAATTCAAGTACTTCATCGACCTTAAGGCCGTCGTATTTTATACAATGCTAGTAGTCAAGGCAGACAATTTAGTCACCTTCTTGTTCCCGTCCCTGCGAACAAAACCTACCACTCTAAAATGTGTGCTTGGCAGGCACACACAAACTACTTGCAAGAATTGCTTCTCCTGGAGATGTGGTCATTCCTCTTTAAAATTAGCCCTTTTCACTCATATCGAGCCTAACCTAAACCTGATGTCGGCGAAAAACTCAGTACCGTCTCACATAATAACGGTAAGATGACAAAGACTCTGATCAGACTGCGCTTATGCCTCGGTTCCGCTCAGCATGGTCTTCCCGAGGGGTAGAACCGCCCATCCACAACAGAACCCCATATCAGATTCCTAATAACCCCACCCCTCCACCCCACCCCGCACGCCCCACGAAGAAAGTGGATTTTTGAAGCAGCGCAACAGGGATTACTACCGTTGAAAATATTTTATTTTAATGGGAAAGGATTCACCATATTTGCATTATTTGCTTGCTCCCAGCTTACACTTTATCAATATTGGAAAAACAGGTAACCAGAACCCCATGACCTTGAAAGGTCAGGGGGGTCTGGTTACCTGTTATCCCAACACTGATAATCTTCAGACTAGGAACCAGCAGATAATGCAAATAAGGCGAATACACCTTCAGGAGAGGACACTCCGTCAAAAGTAGTCTTATATCCCATGTCAATAGAGGTCAACTCATCAAGGAAATAACTTTTCTTTAAGAGTGGACCCCTTTTTCCGTCGGAAAGAGCTTATAGAAAAGCAAACAGGAAGTCCCGCGAAAGTTGTCTCCCTTTGAAAAATGGCGGGGGAAAAATCTGCCTGGTGTATCCATTCCCCGAAAATATACACTAAAGATTGTTGCGGACATGGCGGGGACCTTCTGACCAACGGACCGGATCGCAATGATATGACCACAATGAAGTGATTCTATATTTCTTCATTGTACGTAATTGATAGATGCGGGAAAATTTCCGGAAGCTCTAAATGCAAAAAGCGCAAAAAGTCAGGTCGGTCCGTTCGCGCAATGATCGTCATGGCGCGACTGCTCCTATTTCTTTTAGAAACGTGAATATACACTAAGCTATAGTTTATTCGGATCCTCAGTGGGATGGACATATCTTAAGGGGATTCAACTCCTTCAAAATTCAACTCCTTCAAAAATGTTTGTTTTCCTTATCTTAATGGACCTCCTCTTTAAGCAAAGAATTTTTTCGTCAGGAACCAATTCTTTCCTGTAACAGAAGGGTCCATAATAAGGTCGTTTTTCACATCACCGGAAAGAACCCAGTTATGAATTTCGCCGCCCTTGAAAAATTGCAGAAAAATGTCAGGCATATCTGATTCCCTTTTTCCGAAATTTCTCAAAGGGAGATAAATTTTGGTACTCCCTGTACGGTTTTCGATAATCGCGGACCAACATGAAAAGTAGTACGGTTTTCTATAATCGCGGACCAACAGAAAAAGGAGTCAACTTTTAAAAGAAAGAATTTGCTCCTCAGGAGCAAATTCTTTTCTTTAAGAGTTGACCCCTAATGACATGGGAGACAAAATACCTTTGCAGGAGTTGCCTCCCCTGAGGATGTATTCTTCCTTGGATTTTTAAAGAAAAGTCAGGAACCAGCCAAGGAATCAATACTGCAACATGACAGTTAATTAGATAGGTGTCTCCTTTCATAACATAATTTAAGCCAGCTCTTGAGAATATGGTACTTATGTATATGCGATAGGAAAAGACTTAGTCGAGACTGCGCATGCAACAAAGAGAACAAGATGCACGATATCTTGTTTGAAGCTTCTTCGAGGTCAGCGAGCCACAAATGTTAAGGCGAGACTGAGCCTATGTTGCTCGCCTATGCGATAGGTACTCGTTTCTCATTGGCTGACACGTTTGATCTCGGAGTCTGAAAGGCTTACTAAAATTACACTTTTATGAGTTTTATAAGACGGCTATTATATCGCTGAAGATAAACAACATGTATGCGCCCCCCGCCCATCGGGGCTTGAAGAAATAGATTGGTTGCATGATGCACAAACGCTGAGCTGAAACCAACGGCACACGTGTACTGGTAAACCGCTTAGAGGATGTAAGCCTGCTCAGCCAAAGCGGTGCGAGTCGGACCGTCCAGGCTTATAAACCCTATTGGTTTCATGGGCGACAGGAATTGAGATGTCATTTCATCTCAATGTCGGGTAAAAGTCCCACAAAATTGGAAGCAACGTCTCCAAAATGATCTATACAGTGTTGACGGGGACGTTAAACCTCAAATCAAACAAACAAATACAACATGTATATTGTTTTGTATTGCGTTCAGGAAGCAGTAAATCAGAGAAACAAAACGATGTATGTCCAAAATGCACTGAGAAGTACAGATATCTAACTTGCAAAAATATAATTATTGATTGTTTGGGTTTAACAACACGTCAACCCTTTTGGGTCACTTTGTGTCGTCTTCCAGAGAAAGGGGCAAAATAGATAGAAGACACAGTAGAGGAGGTGAAAGTGATGGCCAGACTAGAAAGAGCAAAGTGACTGGAAATCCAGAAACAGAGGAAATAACAACACTCCACCTCTACCACTACCTGACGCAAGGACAGCAGGCGCTGCTCAACCCAATATAAGTTGGACGCTGCAGTGACGCACGATACACGTCACCGTTGCCTCACCTAACCACCTCTGCAAAATATAATATGGTATCCAAACATGTCTATATCTGTTTCTTACACATGAGGTATGGGTTATTTGTAGCCGCGCTATTCTAAGCACTTTACTCTGTAGCTGTGACGTCAGAACTTTTTCTCTGTCGCTGTGACGTCAGAATTTTGAGGCAAGCAGTCGGATGTGATATGTTAATAAAATTAACACGTTAAAGTTGTTCAAATCAAGTTCTATATTGTTTGCTTAAAATATAAGAACTTAAGGGTTTAAATCAACGAGAGTGTGTTGAGCATAAAGCTCTTAAAGAATGGAAACTTAGCATTCTGAAACTAGTGAATTCTGAAACTATTCTCAAAATACGAACTTATTACCTCCTGAACCTAAGACGTCTATACGTCACCTTAGACTAGGTATTCAAGAATTTCATAAGAAGTTTGTTTTGGCTCCAGCAGATAAGGCCGCTAACAATGTGGTCGTTGTTTGACGGCTTCACTATGTTAACACTCTTCAGCAAGAACTTGGTGGTACTAAAGCCTATGAACTACAGCCTTTAGCTGAAGAGAGGGCTTTAGTTGATGGCTACATTTGTCATTCAGCCACCAAGTTTGCTGTCTGTGCTACAGAAGGCCAAAACAAGCTTCCTACGTTATATCTGTTACCTAAACTTCATAAAAGACAATACAAAGCACGGCGTATTGCAAATTCAAGCTCTTATACCGCCATTGAACTCTCCAAATTATTAGCATCATGTTTTACTGCCGTCAAAAACACGTGATAAAATATTGCGACAAAGTCTTCGAAAGATCAGGTAGAAATCTGGTCTGGTCTATAAAAATTCTAATGAAGTTTTAAATAAATTGAAATCCAGACGTTTTTGTGCTACAAGTCTGACTGTTTATGATTTTCACCCTTTACACTATACTTCCTCATAATCTTATGAAAGAAAAACTTAATTTAATTGAATGGACATTTCATAGGGAAGACTCCCTCTATCTTGAATGTAATGTAAGAAATGTTTTTTTCACTTCTGAAGAGCATAAAAATTATGCTTTATGGTCATGTCAGAAAGTGTGTGAAGCTTTCACCTTTCTACTTGATAATATTTACATAAGATTTGGTACTAAGTTATTCAGACAAGTTGTGGGTATTCCGATGGGTACTAATTGCTCACCCCTTGTGGCTGATTTGTTTTTGTTTTGTTATGAGAGAGACTTCATGATGTCCCTTTCTGCTGAAAATCAATCTGAAATCATAAGCTTTCAGCTCGACTTCTAGATATTTGGATGATTTATTAAATATTGACAATACCTATTTCGATGGTTTAATCAGTCACATTTACCCCCCAGGACTTCAGTTAAATAAAGCAAATTCTTCTAATACCGAGGCCCCGTTTTTGGATTTACATTAATCTATTGTAGATGTGTTAGTTTCTTTAAAAATTTATGATACACGCGATTATTTTGATTTTGATATTGTAAATCTTCCTCTTTTGGATTGTGATGTTCCTCGTGCGCCATCCTATGGCGTTTGTATTTCGCAATTAATTCGATTTGCCAGGGTGTGTAGTCATGTAACTGACTTCAACACCCGTAATAAATTGTTAACGGCTAAACTTCTTAATCAGGGTTAGCGGTACCATAAACCACACAAAGCCTTTTCAAAAATTTATATTTACATGTTAACGGCTAAACTTCTTAATCAGGGTTAGCGGTACCATAAACTACGCAAAGCCTTTTCAAAATTTTATATTTACATTTCCAGTGTAAAGTCTAATGTAAACCTATAGAAAACATTAAATTTTGCGTTCATACTTCCATGAACGCATCGAATCACATGATTTTCAGTGACGTTAAGTGACGTCATTCTAAACCATTGTTCTCTACGGACGTTGATGACGTCAACGCTGCTCCGCTCTTTGTAGAAAAGCAGCGTGTAAATGTTTTTCAGCTTTAAAAGTTTGCCCTACAAGCATTTTCTTCGCCCAGTGATGAGGGGCAAATAATGTTAATATAAAAAATATAGTTAATTTTTCTGCTTTTCATGAAAGTATGAACAACAGTGGGTCGCTAGCAAAGTTTACTTGAACCCCTTCGGGGTTCATTAACTTTGCATGCGACCCACTGCGTTCATACTTCCATGAACTGCAAAAAAAATAAATTTCATTTCTTAAATAGACGTCATTCTGATTTAATTTCAAAATTCAACTTAAATCTCTTCTGCAACAAGGTCTGTCGGAACTCGAATTTTATGGTGACTTAGTATATAAATTCAGAAAAATATATAACCGCAATGACTTCAGCACCCAATTTCGTAAAATCATTCTTCGATATAAAAAGATTGGATACAACATAAATGTTACACGACAGACTGCATGCATGGTAGTTAACCTAATCACGGTGGACAACTTTGCTTTCCTCTTGAATTGCACGCCGGTGGGTCAGGCCTCAGATTCTATGACGGTTCCAGCGTAAATACTTACTGAGAATTAGATAGAATCTTATTCTATGTAATGTTGGTTGGTGCCTGATGCTCTGTCTCTGGTCGGGCCCATCGGAATCTAACTGTTGGTTTTCTTTTGCTCCAGCATTTCAGTGGTTTCTTGCTGCCGAGTCCTCACCGTTTTTTCATCTCTGCGGTGGTTTGATTTTTGTGTTCATGGAGATGTTTCACTGATGAGTTAGGAGGCCGTCATGCGGACTGAAGCAAGGGCGAGGATTGTGGCCACGTAAAATTGATTTAAGCCCCCCCCCCCCCCCCCCCCCCAGTGGAATTCGTTTCACTGACCGTTCCAAGGCGGTTCTTCTATCGCGGTTTATTTTTGTTATGGTTTGTCTTTGAGTGTTTGTATCGCTTATAATATTTTGTTTTGGATAGTAAATTGGCCATTTTGTGGGAAAGTAACTGTCCTTTTGGCTTTCCGCTATCGATGTTTCTATTCGGGTATGTCGTTTCATGTTTGTGTTTCTTTCCCTTTGGTGTCTCTGATAGGAGCTGCGGGTTAGCTGTATCGATTCCTGATCATTGCCTTCACTCTTATTTTTCCAAAACCAGATGGTTGGCCGTACCAACAATCAATGTTTTGAGCAATACTAAAGAAAGAGTACCCACAATCAGCTTTGAGATTATTTTAAAATATTTTTATGTTTGCATGTGTGAATTTCATTATATGTACCGGATATCGAGGAGAGGATACGCATAGACAGCCAATCCTTTTATCCATATGTACGTAATATATATGTATATATGTTGTCAACAAATTATAGATAAATGCATAAATAAAAAAATAAACAATCTGTGTTTTGAGCAAGACTAGAGGAACTGATACGGTATTCCGCTTCAGAGATCTGTTAAATCCAACTTCTCTACATTGGCCAATGGATTTACGTAAAGTGTATTCAGTAATCAAATTTGCGCACGCGATGGCAGTTGCGCATTCAATGCGCATCCAGCGCATGCAATCGCCGTACTTTTTCTTATAATGATGTTTTAGTGCTTTCGTATGCAAATCAATTAAAATATGACATTCGCAATTTCATGACATAGTAAATAGAAGCTTCCCAAAACGGCGAAACCTTTGATAGGATTGGTTTTCTCAGAATGTCTGTCGCATTAGTATATTTTTGTAAGTGTATTAACAAAACATATTTTCGTGCTGGCGCGTATTATGTCCGCGTTTTACCCATTCAGTACAGGAAACTTAAAAAATAACAGGAGTTTAACAGAGACAATTACAGACAAGTTACGTAAGCCGCTATAGAAGCCTCCGTGTGTAATGGTTATGCTACTCGCCTAATAAACCAGGGTTCGTGGGTTCGATCCCGGACTTCTCCAGACTTTCAGATAAATCTTTGCAAATACGGCAGAACACAATGACACACTGAACAAGAAGTTGCATCACAAGTGAAATGTTTGTCAAAATACGAAGACATCGCAATCCATATTCCGGTAATTGTCGCTTCACACCAAAAGTGTGGGCTGGAGCGTGTCAATAAGCTACAGAGGTGCTGCATATCCGCCTTCTTTAATTTGGTCTGCATATTCAAACATATTATTAAATAACATTACGTCGTTCGGCCCACGTTGTCAGTCGTTTCTAAAACCTGTTCAGAATTACATGATAAAAAGTTCAACACGGTGCGACAAAGCTCTCGGCGCGTCTTTGATTCCATTGCAAACAACATTGAATGTGCGACAGGAAGAAGTCTCATCGCTAAACTGCTGGTTGTGTGGTTGTATATCCTTTGTTTCCGTTTCTTCTGGTTCGTACAGAATACAATATCTTGGTCTCCTCTTTGAAACGGAAACCAACAATGCAATTCTACTCAGGCGTTTAATCCTGTAGCCCGGTACAGAGATCGATGCAAACAGTATAGATCCAGATGAGAAGGATCAAGACGAGCTGTCTCATCTGACCCAACACTATTTGTCGTAAATAAATATAGTAAAATTCCTATATTAAGACCACCTTTGGGACTGTTCAAAAGTGGTCTTTAAGACCACTTTTGAACAGTCCTAAGGGTGGTCTCCCACCAGAGCACACTGGATGTAGAAAACACAAAGAAACTGTAACTGAAACATTCCCCAGCCCCCGCCCATCGGGGCTTGAAGAAATATATGGGCTGCATGATGCTTCCACGCAGAGCTGAATCCGACCCGCACACGAGTACTGGTAAACCGCTTAGAAGATCTAAGCCTGCCCAGACAAAGCAGTGCGTACGAGTCGGATCGTCCATGCTTATAAACCCTATTGGTTTCATTGGGCGACAGGGCTTGAGATGTCATTTCATCTCAATGTCGGGTAAAAGTCCCATCAAATTGAAAGCAACGTCTCCAAAATGACCTTTACAGTGTTGACGGGGACGTTAAACCTCAAAGCAAACAAACAAAAACTGAAACATTCTAAATATGCTTTTAAAAGCATAATTTGTCCTTATTATAGGTGGTCTAAATAGCGGAATTTCACTGTGTAAATTAATATATAAATAAATACTTACCAAATCTGGTCTGATTCGGTAAAAGATTATTTATCAGAAGATCATAGGGATCTCTTGACATCACCATAATTGGCAGTCGTGTCTTTATTGGCTTTGACTGAAAATGAAACCAGAAACTTAAATAATAGCACTGACAGCACTGGTAGTTCGATTGTCCCTGAGATTAAGAAAAAATAGTCCTCAGCCTGGACTTAACCTTACATTTCTGTATGTTAAGCAAACAGTGTAGACCCTGATCAGACGCCGCATTCTGCGGCGTCTGATAAGGGTCTACACTGTTTATTATCCATTTTTGGATCCTTGACATATAACAGATTGATTGATTGATTTTGGTTTAATGACACGTCAACCATGTGAGACATTTCGTGTCGTCTCCCGGAGAAAGGGAGAAAAGAGATAGAAGAGATAGTAGAGGAGGTGAAAATGGGAGACAAAGGGAAAAGAGAAAAATGAGCGGAAGTGAAGAAACAGAAGAAATAATAACATTCCCCTCTACCCTTACCTGCTGCAAGGAGGGCAGGCCTTGACCATCTGTAAACCATAATCAGTTGGACGCTCCAGTGACGCAAGATACTCATCACCTTTGCCTCAACCGCTTCCCTCCCCCGTCCCCCCCCCCCCCCCCACAAACACAAACACACCTGACATATAAAGACCAACCTTAACAGATAAAGGCCAACCTGTATTTAGCATGTGTCAATGGGATAGTGATCATTTGGCTGGTTAAGACAAGCACTTGTTTGATACAGATGAGTTTTAATGCAGTTCCTCTTTTCTGATATTGAAGGCAGGCTTGCATATAAAATAATGTTTGGTTAACAGAGGTGGCCACTATGAAAAATTTTACTGTACTGTGTAACCAATTCAAAAATGAAAAAAAAAAACTTTCTGGTACAAGCGGGTCATTTATTTTCAGTTTAAATTTGCGCGAAGTATTGCAAAATTTTATTTGTCAGTTGTATTTTTTTCTTTTTTGGTTTTGGTTTTACGGCTCTTTCAAGATTATTTCACTCAAATCGAGACGATCGTTAATCAGAGGTGGGCGAAAACCGGAGTACCCGGAGAAAAAACACCTGACCTTCCGTTGCAGAACTTGGCGTCTCACATGTGACCCGAGCGAGGCTCGAACACAGCGGTGAGAGACCTTATAATAAAGAGTCAGCGCTCTTAACCACTAGTAACCACGGAGGCCCGTTGTCAGTTGTAATCACGTGTACATCAGAGGTATTACTGTTCGTGTATATAGACGGATCCAATGTTTTGACACTTGACTGACTTCGTTTACATTTCACAGCGCATGCGCAAATTACCTCCCCTGTAGAGTACCACTTTTATCTGGCTGGCAAAACATGACTGTTACCGAATAGTGTCAATAAAAAATTCGAATATTTATCGTGTAATTAATCTCCTTTATTTTCCACAAATTTTATTCTCTTAAATGACCCTTGTCTTTTTGTGTTTTAGAAGTATTAAATGATATAGAACCAGTCTCTTCTGCCATTTTATCGCATATTTTGTTGCCTAAAAGGGCGTTATAAAACTAACCACCATCATACCAAAAAGTAGTCGATGTGCTTTATTTACGAACGGGAATAAGATTAAAGTATATGTATTTTCCATCCAAATTTATACGAAAAAGAAGCAGTTTAATGTCCAAAATGGTTTGTGGCAAACAGTTTTGATAGAACGACGATTTAACAATAGTTATTACAGAAAACAATTCGTGCTACATCGAACGGGAAGGTTTTTGCCCACCAGATAAAACGAGGCTAATGCACTTCGATAACACACCCGTGCGACATAGTGCATATTTTGTCTTCTTCAAAATGACCACTTTACTGACGGAAATCCATGATTTTTTTTTCTTATTTATAATGCAAACAGAGCTCGTGGTACATTGAGACGGTTCTAACTGGTACCCACAACCTATGTCTTGGAGCAGAAATAAGAAAAATAATATATACACCATAAACCCCAGTTTTCTCTATATAAAGTTGGGTTTAGTGGGGTATTCATTTCACGGACTTGTGATGCTCTGTCTCTGGTCGGGCTCATCGGAGTCTAACTGTTGGTTTTCTTTTGCTCCAGCATTTCAGTGGTTTCTTGCTGTCGAGTCCTCACCGTTGTCTCACCTCTGTGGTTCTTTGATTTTTGTGTTCACGGAGATGTTGCACTGATGAGTTAGGAGGCTTTCATGCGGACTGAACAAATTATTTGTCTAAATCGCGACGGAAGTAAGGGCGAGGATTGTGGCCACGTAAAATCGATTTAAGCCCCCCAGTGGAAATCTTCCACTGACCGTTCCAAGGCGGCTCTTCTGTGGCGATTTATTTATGTTGTTGTTTGTTACTTACTGTGTGTATCACTTGTGACTTTTGGTTTTGGATGGCCATATGGCCATTTTGTGGGAAAGTAACTGTCCTTATGGCCTTCCTTTGTTTAGGTTTCCATTATGGTCTGGTCGCTTAATGTTTGTATTTCTTTCCCTTTGGTGTCTTTTATGGGTGGAGTAAGTTAATTGTATCAATTTCTGATCTTTGTTTTACTTCTACCTTGTTCACGTGATGGACCTTTGACCTTGTGTGACGTAGACTTTGGATGTGTCTATATATAACGAAGGAAACTTCTAACCCCAAACCAGTTTATTCGTTCAAAAGTTTTCTACCTAAGTTTTTGCCATAGATGATCCACATACATTCCCTGTAATTAGTCACTAAATTTTGATTTTCTTCTCACGCGCCATTGCGCACGTGCGGCTGTTGACCAGAATGACAATTACAACTCGGACGCCCGAGTTTGATCTCCTTACAAGCAACGGGCTTCTCACACGAAAGCAAAATGCAGTAACAACCGCTATTTGTAAGTTTCACTACCAACCATACCAAAATTGAGCACTGAAATCAGAGCGCGAAAATTGAATGCCGCAAACATGAATGACAATCACAGTTGTAGCCTTTTCCTGCATTGCGCATTTTCGATAGTCAGAAGACTTGGGCAAATCAGGTAGGGGGTGATTGACAAGACAGTGGAATATCTTATTCATTGACGAGTGTCGTTTTACCCTTCAAATGACAGATAATCGGCAACGGTTGTCGGTACCGACGTATCGGTGATCGGTCTGGGGAGGTATAAATCACCATGGTAAAACTGGCATTGCAGTCATCAATGCAAAACTAGCAAACTAGCTGCTGAGCGTCATGTAAATGAAATGTTGAGTCCGATCGTAAATTCATAGGATAACAACGCCCATGGGCCCCCGCCCATAGGGGCTTGAAGAAATATATGGGCTGCATGATGCTTCCAAGCAGAGCTGAATCCGGCCCGCACACTAGTACTGGTAAACCGCTTAGAGGATCTAAGCCTGTGCAGGAACCGCGGTGCGAGGCGGACCGTCCATGCTAATAAACCCTATTGGTTTCATTGGGCGACAGGGCTTGAGATGTCATTTCATCTCAATGTCGGGTAAAAGTCCCACAAAATTGGAAGCAACGTCTCCAAAATGACCTTTACAGTGTTGATGGGGACGTTAAACCTCAAAGCAAACAAAATAACAACGCCCACAACGTCTTCCATTAGGACAAAGCACGTCCCCATACTGCGCACGTTACTACCGCATTCATTCGCGAAAACAAAATCAATGTGATGGATTGGTCGTTGATTATCGAACATGAAAGTTGCGTGTCATACAGGCGAGTATACCAGCGTGCACCACAGTCTCAGATGCTACCGCAACTTGAACAGGCGCTCATCTAGACCGTTGTATGTTTCCCGTCATTACGTTTGGTTAATGGGTCTTCGACTCGCAGCGGTTATCAATATGGCTGGTAGCCACATCAGATTCTGAGGTTTTGCTATCTGAGCTTGTGTTATTAGAATCGACCCCTTGTGGTGTATACGATTTGAAACTTTCCAATACTGCTACCCCCACCCCAGTGGAATTCGTTTCACTGACCGTTCCAAGGCGGTTCTTTTGTCGCGGTTTTTTGTTATGGTCTGTCTTTGAGTGTGTGTGTGTCGCTTGTATGTTTTGTTTTGGAAAGCCAACTGGCCATTTTGTGGGAAAGCAACTGTTCTTTTGGCTTTCCGCTATTAATGTTTCCATTAGGGTCCAGTTATTTCACCTTTGTGTTTCTTTCCGTTTGGTGTCTCTGATCGGCGCTGTGGGTTAATTTATCGATTCCTGATCATTGCCTTCCTCCACTTCTATTATACTTATGCCAACATTGGTTGCGTTTTATGCAAAAAAAAAAAAAAAAAAAAATAATTTAATACAAAAATGAATTTTGATTTGCGTTGGAAGGTTCTTTGAGTTGTTGTGAGGGCGAGGGTAGGGGCTGTTCACTATATTAGCACTAGCTCTAGGGCTTGTAAACTTAACCACACGGGACACTCTGATCTTTTTTCTTAACCATATTCCAGTGTGGAAAAGTATCCGCCCTTCGTCAATTTAGCAGGGTACACAATGTTTGCTTTAGCCTTATTATCATGTTCTTTTATAACTTTCAACTTCTTCCACAACGGTTTCCGTGCATCAAGTATCTCCTTTGGTTGACCATAACCCAAAGTCATATACAGCTCTACAAGTATGCAGACCTCTACCAGTATGTTGACCTATAATGATAGCGCATCATGAGGCACAATGCTTTCTTTTATGGTTCAAAACTGAAATCTTTCAAACAAATCGGAAACGCAACGTCGAATACCCACAATCTATACTAATGAAAATAGAAAAATAGATAAATTTATATTTGCTATGCTGCCCCAATTAGGACTGGTTGGTTTGTTGATTTGAGGTTTAACGTCCCCGTCAACACTGTAAAGGTCATTTTGGAGGCGTTGCTTCCAATTCTGTGGGACTTTTACCCGACATTGAGATGAAATGACATCTCAAGCCCTGTCGCCCAATGAAACCAATATGGTTTATTAGCATGGACGGTCCGCCTCGCACCGCGGTTCCTGGACAGGCTTAGATCCTCTCAGCGGTTTACCAGTACTCGTGTGCGGGCCGGATTCAGCTCTGCGTGGAAGCATCATACAGCCCATATATTTCTTCAAGCCCTTATGGGCGGGTGCCAAATTATGACTGGTACTTAAAGGAAATATGTATCAACAAGTTTATTATTATTATTATTATTATTTAGTGCTTCTATTAGACAAAGCTTACAAAATCTTCGAATAGGATCAGCACAAAATAATATCACCCCCCCCCCCCCCCTTCATCGGGGGACATATTTCCATTCAGTAAGGTCTTCCATATGTCTACTAAAAGAAATAATATACCTTATAGATTGAACCATCAGACGCCAATGACACTTTGTCACCAGTAAATCCTATCGTCCTCACCACTTGCTCATCAAATATCTTTGTTTCATCACCTACACTAACTCTGATGCGGATTCGATCAGTGGTTACAGTATGTTTAACTATGTAAAAATAATCATCGTGGAACCCTGTGTGAGCTGAAAATAAACAAAATACAAAACGGTATATCACTAACCCATTTAGTACCAGAAACCCCAAAACGGATACCCTGGCAAACAGTGCAGGCCCAGATCAGACGCCGCAGAACGCGGCGTCTGATCAGGGCCTACACTGTTCACAAAAAAGTTCAGCCATTTTCCTAATCAATTTTGAAGAAAACACAACCTGACATCTCTAAATTTTGAAATGGACTCATGCTATATATGTTTTGTGACGTCCTTCTTAAGAAGATTTCTTGACATTAGACGGTGCTACGTTATTTATCATATGACGTCGCATCTGAGAATGAAAAAACGCCATGCAATTAATTCGATAATCCACTAGTGGAATAAATAGAGTTTATTTGTTGTTTTGTATTTGATCGATTACGGTGAAATAATTCACAAGTGTTCTAAGGTTTCCGAGTAAAAAACGAGTAAGCGATAGAGAACGAGTTTTTTACACGAAAGCCTTAGCACACGAGTGAATTATTTCTCCGTAATCGATCAAAAACAACAATATAAACTGTTTATTACATTTCCATTCATGTTTTACCTTTGAATTTTCAAATTCAACCACTCTGATTTCCAACTAAAAGAGTTCCAGTCAGGGTATGGATTTCAGGAGGTGTGGTTTAGTTTGAAAATCAGTCGCCATCTTGTTTTCATTTCAATGCAAAAATCATCCTGTCCTGGAAATACAGATGCACAAATTTCATGAAATTAGAACTGTATTTTCGAGAAAATAATACTGTATCTTCGTGTTTCGCCTGAAATGGGCTAAACTGCTCGGCAAAACCTCACATTTTATCCCAATTCCGCAACTCGTTTAATAAATTCAGTAGTACATAGAGGATCTTATACGAGTGTTCATGTATTACGTAGAGACGGTCCGTTTCAACTTTGTGTGGAAGCACCTGCAGTCTCTTCTCAAAAACGTCAAATGGACGCGAAAATCGTAAAGTAGAAGTAAAACAAAGATCAGGAATCGATACAATTAACTTACTCCACCCATCAAAGACACCAAAGGGAAAGAAACACAAACATTAAGCGACCAGACCATAATGGAAACCTAAACAAAGGAAGGCCATAGGGACAGTTACTTTCCCACAAAATGGCCACATGGCCATCCAATTAAAAAAGACACAAGTGATACACACAGTAAGTAACAAACAACACCATAAATAAACCGCCACAGAAGAACCGCCTTGGAACGGTCAGTGGAAAGATTTCCACTGGTGTGTGTGTGTGGGGGGGGGGGGGGGGTGCTTAAATCGATTTTACGTGGCCACAATCCTCGCCCTTACTTCAGTCGCGATTTAGACAAATAATTTGTTCAGTTCGCATGAAGACCTTCTAACTCATCAGTGCAACATCTCCGTGAACACAAAAATCAAAGAACCACAGAGGTGAGACAACGGTGAGGACTCGACAGCAAGAAACCACTGAAATGCTGGAGCAAAAGAAAACCAACAGTTAGACTCCGATTGGCCCGACCAGAGACAGAGCATCAGGCACCAACCAACATTACCTTGAATTAGATCTCTCTAATTCTCAATAAGCCTTTACGTTGGAGCCGTCATAGAATCTGAGGCCTGACCCACCGGCGTGCAATTAAAGAGGGAAGCAAAGTTGCCAACCGTGATTTGGTTAACTACCATGCATGCAGTCTGTCGTATAACATCCATGTTGTACCCATCTTTTTATATCGAAGAATGATTTTACGAAATTGGCTGCTGAAGTCATTGCGGTTATATATTTTTCTGAATTTATATACTAAGTCACCATAAAATTCGGGTTCCGATAGACCTTGTTGCAGAAGAGATTTAAGTCCAATATTGAATTTTGAAATTAAATCAGAATGGCGTCTATAAAATTTTGAAAAGGCTTTGCGTAGTTTATGGTACCGATAACCCTGATTAAGGAGTTTAGCCGTTAATAATTTATTACGAGTGTTGAAGTCAGTTACATGACTACACACTCTAGCAAATCGAATTAATTGCGAAATATAAACGCCATAGGATGGCGCACGAGGAACATCACCATCCAAAAAAGGAAAATTTACAATCTCAAAATCAAAGTCATCGCGTTTATCATAAATTTTGCACGAAACAAACCCATCTACAATAGATAGATGTAAATCCAAAAACGGGGCCTCGGTATCAGAAGAATTTGCTTTATTTAACTGAAGTTCTGGGGGGGTAAATCTGACTGAGCAAACCATCGAAATAGGTATTATCAATATTTAATAAATATTCTAAATATCTAGAAGAGGAGCTAAAAGCTTCAATAATTTCAGATTGGTTATCAATGGAAAGCGACAACATGAAGTCTCTTTCATAACAATACAAGAACAGATCAGCCACAAGAGGTAGTCTGATTTCTATGATTTTATCAGATTTTCCGCCAAATGTCAACTATTGATATTGTTGTTACCAACGACGTTTGCAACGTCGCCTAGCAATTTTGACGTCAAAATGTTCGAAACGAAGAAATGAAATAATTCACTGTTGAACGATTATGGGGTTTATTTTATACTTAGCTTGAAATCAATGTATATCTGAAACAAATAAAACTGATATCAATCACAAGTGAAATGATATCGTATCATTTCACTTGTGACTGATACCATTTATATCATTTCACTGTAGCGTGCCGGAACTACTTTTTTGTTTACGTTAAGGTTAATTTTCCTTTTATTTACTATGAATATCCTGTTAGAATATAGCTTGTCTCCCATGCTACCGCGTCCTCCATGCTTCCGCGGTAAACACAAACTCACGTGATTTTCGCTACACGCACCCCCTCCCAGATGTTGACATAATCACTTCGGTAGCCCGGAAGCTACTCTTTCCGATCGCAGAGATTTTTTTCCAAAATATCAAAATTACTGGTAAGTAAATTTATTTCATATTTTAATATTTCGAAACATAATATTTTACCTTTTCTCCCCACCCCCTGTCATGTAAAGCCTCCCGGAATCATCACAAACCACATTTGAATTTGTTGCATCTGCATTGGAAGACGTCGTCTGGTACCTACTCTGACAGCAGCAACGTCGAAGTCACATGATCGCACTCGTAAAAATTATGATGTTTTGAACACACTCGATGAAATATTTTTGGTATCCACCTCAAAAAAGTAAATATCCTCTATTTCTTTCACCGAGAAAAATAGGTAATTCATTGTTAGAAATATAATAAATATGCAAATTAGTTAGATACGCTCCGTCACGTTACATGTACGACGTTAACGACGTCGCGTTTACTAATGGTGGAATATTGACATATTGGAAAAGAAAATCATGAGTAAAGTGCGTTTAAAATGTCATATAAAAAATGGAATCATGTATTATTTAACTTATTGAACTCGTTGAAGAAATGGGCTAAAATGCTCGGCAAAACCTCACATTTTATCCCATTACCTCAACTCGTTTGATAAATTCAGTAGTACATAGAGGATCTTATATGAGTGTTCATGTATTACGAAGAGACGGTCAGTTTCAACTTTGTGTGGATGCACCATGCAGCCTAATCTATTTCTCCGAGCCCCGATGGGCGTGGACGTACTTGAATTCGCCACTTTTTCATAAATGATCATTTGCGGTATACATCCTCCATGGATTTCATATTGTGGCCATTTGCAAAGAAATTAATAGCTTGCCAAATACTCACGAATTCCATATATTGCACGACGTCTCGGCCATGTAAAATCGATTTAAGCCCCCCCCCCCCCCCCCCCCCCAGTGGAATTCTTTCCACTGACCGTTCCAATGGGGTTCTTCTGTGGCGGTTTATTTATGTTGTTGTTTGTTACTACTTACTGTGTGTATCACTTGTGTCTTTTTATTCTGGATGGCCATTTGGTAATTTTGTGGGAAAGTAACTGTCCTTATGGCCATCCTTTGTTATGGTTTCCATTATGGTCTGGTCGCTTCATGTTTGTATTTGTTTCCCTTTGGTGTCTTTGGTGGGTGGAGTAAGTTAATTGTATCGATTCCTGGTCTTTGTTTTACTTCTACTTCGTATTAGATCTGTTATATAACGTCACCACGCAAAATCTTGCAATATTTTGACAGCCCTGTCACGTTCATACGCCTACTCAAAACCTTGCAATGTATTTCAAAGTAGTAAAAATGTTGTTCCGTTATCATGCCTACGCAAAACCTATTAATGACTTTCTAATTTGTATGGGTCTGGATCATAACATCGTTACGCAAAACCTTGCAATGTCTTTCTAGTTAATATGAATAACAATTGGTCACGTTAACATACCTAAGCAAAACCTTGAATGTCTTTCTAGTTAGTAATGAGTAACGACGTGGTTGCGTTAACATACATATGCAAAACCGTACAATGTCTTTAGAGTAACAGATTAAAAACGTTAACACGCCTACGCTAAACCTTGCAATGTTTTTCTGGTCAGAAATGAGTAACTACGTGGTTGTGTTTACATGCCTACGCAAAACCTTGCAACGTCTGTCTATTTATAAATTAGTAACAACATGGATGCGTTTACATGCCCACGCAAAGCCTTGCAACGTCTGTCTATTTATAAATGAGTAAAAACATGGTTGCGTTTACATGCCTACGCAAAACCTTGCAACGTCTGTCTATTTATAAATGAGTAACAACATGGTTGCGTTTACATGCCCACGCAAAACCTTGCAACGTCTGTCTATTTATAAATGAGTAACAACATGGTTGCGTTTGCATGCCTACGCAAAACCTTGCAACGTCTTTCTATTTATAAATGAGTAACAACATGGTTGCGTTTACATAACTACACAAAACCTTGCAACGTCTGTCTATTTATAAATGAGAAACAACATGGTTGTGTTTACATGCCTACGCAAAACCTTGTAACGTCTGTCTATTTATAAATGAGTAACAACATGGTTGCGTTTACATGCCTACGCAAAACCTTGCGACGTCTGTCTATTTATAAATGAGTAACAACATGCAAAACCTTGCAACGTCTGTCTATTTATAAATGAGTAACAACATGGTTGCGTTTACATGCCTACGCAAAACCTTGCAACGTCTGTCTATTTATAAATGAGTAACAACATGGTTGCGTTTGCATGCCTACGCAAAACCTTGCAACGTCTGTCTATTTATAAATGAGTAACAACATGGTTGCGTTTACATGCCTACGCAAAACCTTGCAACGTCTGTCTATTTATAAATGAGTAACAACATGGTTGCGTTTACATGCCTACGCAAAACCTTGCAACGTCTGTCTATTTATAAATGAGTAACAACATGGTTGCGTTTACATGCCTACGCAAAACCTTGCAACGTCTGTCTATTTATAAATATTTACATTTCCAGTGTAAAGTCTAATGTAAACCTATAGAAAACAATTGCGTTCATACGTCAATGAACGCATCGAATCACATGGTTTTCAGTGACGTTAAATGACGTCATTCTAAACCATTGTTCATTACGGGCGTTGATGACGTCAACGCTGCTCCGCTCTTTGTCGAAAAACAGCGTGTAATTATTTTTTAGCTTTAAAAGTTTGCCCTACAAGCATTTTTTCGCCCAGTGATGAGGGGCAAATAATGTAAATATAAAAAATAAACTTAATTTTTCTGCTTTTCATGAAAGTATGAACGACAGTGGGTCGCTAGCAAAGTTTACATGAACCCCTTCGGGGTTCATTTACTTTGCACGCGACCCACTGCGTTCATACTTCCATGAACTGCAGAAAAATAAATTTCATTTCTTAAATGAGTAACAGCATGGTTACGTTTGCATGCCTACGCAAAACCTTGCAACGTCTGTCTATTTATAAATGAGTAACAACATGGTTGCGTTTACATGCCCACGCAAAGCCTTGCAACGTCTGTCTATTTATAAATGAGTAACAACATGATTACGTTTACATGCTTACGCAAAACCTTGCAACGTCTTTCTGGGTTTTAAAAGAGTAATAGAACAACGTGGCTGCGTTTACATGTCCACGCAAATCCGTGAACTGTCTTTCTAGTTAGTACGAGTAACAACGTTGTTGCGTTTACATGGCTTCGCAAAACCGTGGAATGTCTTTCTAGTGTTTTTACGGCCCTTTCAAGATTATTGCATACATGTCTAGTCGACCGTTTATCAGAGGTACGCGAAAACCGGAGTACCCACAGAAAACCCCACTGACCTTCCGTTGCAGAACTCGGTGTCTCATATGTGACCCGAGCCACGCTCAAACCACAGCAGTGAGAGACCTAATGATTAAGAGTCTGCGCTCTTATCCATTAGGCCACGGAGGCCCGTCTTTCTAGTTAGAATGAGGTAACAACGTGGCTACGTTTACATGCCAACGCAAAGCCTTGCAATGTCTTTCTAATTAGTATGTTAGCAACGTTGTTACGTTAACATACCTAAGCAGAACCTTGCAGTGTCTTTCTAGATAGTATGACCGTTAACATGCCTACGCAAAACATTGCACTGTTTTTTTTTTCTCATATGTATTAGTAACAACGTTGTAACGTTAGCATGCCTATGCAAAGCATTGCAATGATGCAGAAATAAGTCAGAAAGAAACTGCTCTGCACTCTCGTAAAAAGCCGATTTTGCTTGTTCTACAAACAAGCCATGTCTCACTCTCACAATTTGTCAATCTTGCTCTGCCAAAACGGATAACTTATTAGGCACAACATTATACAAGCAAATTGGGAAGGGAATTGTATTAATTAAATTTTATAGCAGCCCGTGACATCATAGGAAAACTTGTTCATTTTGGTTTTACGGCCGTTTTAAGATCACTTACATCGAGCCGAACTTGGCGTCTCGAATGGTTTTATATTGGGGTGACCGTAAGCCTCCTTGGGGTAGTGGCTAAGCTATTTGTCCCATAAACTAGCTAGGAGAGATGAGATTTAAACCCGAAGTCCCGTATCATATCAATGTAGCGAGACGTAAATCTCAAACAAACTCTTGGTTGCAAATGATTTAGATTGGGCCCATGCACAGTATACGTAAAGCACTGTTTTAGGATGGCGAATCTGCCTTTGGAAAAAGGGTAAACTAAGTCACCAGGTTTTGTGAAATCAAAAGTAACATAAAGCTGTGGCGTATATGCCCCGTTGGTCCGCTTGCAAAAAAAGGCATGCGAAAAGCATCATGGACTCAGCTTTTTTGACATAATATATCTCTGTCGACGACCACAACAAAACTCGCCAGTATCAATCATTTCGCCGAAATGCATTTTATCATTGTGGTACTTACTGAAATTATCAAGATCTATTCTAACAGCCTTCGAGTCTATACTTTCTACTGAATTCAGCTCTAAGTTTGTAAATTCTATCCTCACTTTCTTCTTCGAATCTGATGTTTTGAAATATATTTTGAAACGCCCCTTATAAAATGACTCCGCTTTCCGCTGACGCAAGCACGCGACATCACGGACATCTTTGAGCGTCCGTTCATAGTAAAAGTCAGGAAGCTGAGCGGCAAAAACAGCCGGTTTTTCGCGTCTCAATAGCCAGTCCTTAAAGTTCCTCTCCTTTACCAACAAAACGGCCCCTGGACAGCACGGAGCATGGTTCTCATTGAGAAGTTTGATTGCTGTAAACTTCCGGCTGAGCTTTGCTGTAAAGAAAATAAGATGAAAATTATAATCTATTTTTCAGAACCCGGGAAAGGACATGCATTTTTTTTTTAAATGTTGTGCGATCAAGATATTACGTTGTGCGAACATGATATTATCTTGTGCGCACAAGCTAATATGTTGTGCTATCTTGTGTGGACAACATAATATATCTAGTGCGGACAACATTATATCTTGTGCGCAAATGATGATATCTCGTTCGTACAACTTAATATCTTGAGCGCACAAGATATCAAGTTATTTTGTTCACACAACATATTACCTTGTTTGCACAACGCAGATCATGTGCGGACAGCATAATATATTATGCGTCTGATTAAATTGTGCTTACAAGTTAATATGTTCTGCGAACAAGTTATTTAGTTGTGCGAACAATATATTATTTTGTGCGCTCAAGATATTAAGTTGTGCGAACAAGATGATATCTTGTGCGCACAAGATATTATGCTGTTTGCACAAGATCTGTGTCGTGCAAACAAGATAATATGTTGTGCGCACAAGATAATAGCTTGTGCGCACAGGATGTTATGTTGTGCGAACAATATAATAATTCGTGAGTTACAAGATATTATGTTGTTGGCACAAGATATTAAAACAAATTGCATGTCCCTTCCAGGGTTCCGTAGTAATTGACGAAAATGGGAGACACTGAATTCTTTCAAATATATTTAACCAACCAGCACCAAATGTCGGGCCAACGTCGGGCTTAATATTTTATCCATATTTATAGATATCCATAATACCATTTACGGATATCTATAATTCGAATAAGTGATATCCTTAAGTCAGCCGAATGATGGATATCCTTAATTCGAATTATAGATATCCATAAATCGAGTATGGATAGCCCCAGAGGCAAATTCTTTCCTTTAAAAGTAGATCCCTTCTTCCGCGGGACAGACTTTATAGAAAAATAACAGGAAGTCCCGAAAGTTGTCTCCCTTTGAAACATTGCGGATAAATCTGGCCGGTGTATCAATTCCCCTTAAGTACAATGACGTTGGTGTTTGGAACGGCCCTGATTGCTGGCCCTTGCTTTCCCTTTTATTATCAAAACACATTATCAGAACGACTGTATTATCATCATCATCATCATCATCATCATCATCATCATCATCACCGTAATCTGCTGCTTTATCATCATCATTATCATCATCATCACCGTCATCATCATCAGCTGCAGCAGCATTTTATCTTCATCATCAACATTATCATCATCATAAAAAGCAAACGAGCATACGGTCAGTTCAAGCTGACAAACTAGTCAAATCTTTATTGTTTGTCCCATAATCCATAATATTTCCAAATGTACAGTGACATTAAATAGCACGAATACGCATTTTTTTCATTATTATTATTATTTGTTGTTGTTCGTTTGTTTGTATGTTTATTTTGTTTTCAGATATATTTTAGTCTTTCTTCACCTGATATATTTTCAGCCATTTACGCTAGGGAGAAAACTTTTGGGGCTTCCTTTATATCTATCTAAGTCAGTCACATTTGGATTTGGCCATTACCTCAGTTATATAGAATTTAGCACAAACTATAAATTGTTTTTGTAAAACACTATGCCCCCAATCATATGCTTGCCCCTTTATGCCCAACTTCAAAGGATTGTTTCAAATGTTAATCAGGTCAGTATTTCAATGAAGAATAACGGTAATGATTACCACTTTGAAAACTGTTTGACCAAAAAGTAAACTTTGGACAACACCCGACGCCAGCTCGCCAGGACATCTTTTTAAAGACGCCGTAACAACGTCTAAAATACGGGTCAACTACTTTTTTCATGAGGAACCAATAGATTTGTTTGTTTGTTTGATTTGAGATTTAACGTCCCCGTCAACACTGTAAAGGTCATTTTGGAGACGTTGCTTCCAATTTTGTGGGATTTTACCCGACATTGAGATGAAATGACATCTCAAGCCCTGCCGCCCAATGTACCAATAGGAACTATAAGCATGGACGGGCCGACTCGCACCGCTTTGCCTGGGCAGGCTTAGATCCTCTAAGCTGTTTACCAGTACTCGTGTGCGGGTCGGTTAGAGCTCTGCGTGGAAGCATCATGCAGCCCATATATTTCTTCAAGCCCCGATGGGCGGGGGCCTGAGGAATCAATAGAAGAAAACTTCAAAACACTGGCATACATGGTTCTAAAGTTATGCTATGCAGAAGTAAGCAACACAATTAAATGGCCAGAAATTGCAAATGGCAATAACTCCAACATAATTTCATTAAATTGGTTGAAAAAATCAGGTGATCTCCTCAGTCCCGAACAGTATACAAATATCAAGGCCCTAACCCAAATACACTTCAGGTATTTTACTAACGAGATTTCAATGTTATTAAATAAAAAGGGAAATAACTCGAACATGGGAAATAATTCGGATAAGAATAAAAATACGGGTCACCTTTCCTTTCATGAGGAATCCATCTATATATAAAATTTCAAAACACTAGCATACATGGTTCCAAAGTTGTGCAATACACAAGAAAGAAACATAATTATATGGCTAGAAATTGCAAAGGGCCATAAGTTCAACAAAATTTCATTAAATTGGTTGAAAATTCGATCAGGTGATCTCCTCCTCAGCCCTGATCAGTATACTAAATATCAAGACTTTTTCGGATATCTTACTAACGCGTTAATTAACCCTTGTCCTGCTGAGCCCGGATATGCCTTACCTTTGAAACAATGTAGATCCAGATCAGATGGCTTCTAAAGAAGCCAGTAGAAGCCTCCGTGGTGCAGTGGTTACGCTACTCGCCTTGTAAACCAGGGATCGCAGGATCGATCCCGGGCTTCTCCAGACTTTCGGATGAGTCTTTAAACCGAGGTCCCGTCTCCGTATGACCTTAGCTGTTGGTGGGACGTAAAACTAAAACTCACTCACTCTAAAGAAGCCATCTGATCAGGATCTTCATTGTTTACCATCCAGTTTATGAATTTGTTACAGTAATTTGCATGAATTAATCTGATTGGCTGATAATCAGTAGTGGGTGTGACATATTTAAATATTCAGCAGGACAAGGGTTAAAGGGGAAGTAAATCATAAAGGAGTGATGATTAGGATAAGAACAAAATATGTATCAATTATGTTTTCAGGAGGAATCCATACATGAAAATTCAAAACACTAGCATTTACGGCTCTTATTCTTAAGTTATGCTATGCACAAGAAAACGTGACGAGCGAACGAATGAACGAACGGACAAGCCAGAAGCAATATACCTTTTTCAGAGTTGGGAGCATAACAAATCGCTGGGTGTGCCCAACCAATTTAGAGGTATGCTAAAACGCATACCTCCCAATCTATACCGATCGGGCTTTGAACTCTCCTGCAGGTTTTGCGGCTATCAGGTAAGAGGGGAAGAATATTTGAAATCTTCAGGGCATCGCTTTGGGTTTGGTTCCTTCGGTAGTGTTTGGTGTTCAAGAAAGAAAGAATGAAAGAAATAAAGAATTTTGAATCAGAGTTTAGAATCAGAATTGTTACTGGTGACACGTCAGATGACATTAATACACACCAGGAAAAAAAAGGTTTAAGATGTCTGGTACCGACCGGCCAGGGAATGCCATTTTAGTCGTTAAGCATACCGCCGTCGCTACCGCCTTTGTGTCTTTCTTTGTGTCTTTCTTTCTTTCTACATATACTCCGATCGATCACATTTGACCATTAATCGCAGGTGTACATTACATACACTCCAGGTTGCAGGGTTGAAAGCCTACACAGTAATCATGTAATTACGGTAGGGGTCTTTAACCTGCAAAAGTAATGATTCTTCCTGCACAGGGGGGGGGGGGGGGGGGGCGCTTCCTGTTCACTTTCCTACACACTCAGTCCTTTTGTAAAAGGGGTCTGCTTGTAAAGGAAAGAATTTACTCAAAAGGAGAAAATTATTTCCGGTAAAAGTAAACCCATAATGTGAAGCGTGGTAGCTCAGTGGTTAGTGCACTTGCCTCTGATGCTAGATGCCCCCGGTTCGATTCCCGGCAACGGTAATAAAATTCGGTGTCCCAACATGCTCCATTGGCACCATTTGCAGGGATAAATGCCAAAAAGTGCATCGTCCTTCGAATATGGACGTTAACTGGAGCTCCCTGTGCAGGTTAAAGTACATGGAGTGTATGTAATGTACCCTTGCTGCGAGTAATGGTCAAATGTGACCGATCGCATTATCATGAGAAAGAAAGGAAGATAAGGGAAACATAATAGTTTTGAAAGGAGTTGATCCCACACATACACCATTGAAGGTGTATTAGCTCCCCTTAAAATGTTTTTTTGTGCTAAAGTTATACTCACAGAACAAGTCGTCTATGATATATTGGTTGGTCAACGCCCAGGCCTGGTCCGCGGATGGCGTCAGCAGCGTTTTCAGAAGACGATCTGACTTTTTTCGGTCACAAACGTGTGTCATCTAAACAGTGGTATTCATGAAATATTTTCCAAATTTTATTTTTCCTTGGTCGAAGACCATTTTATCCAGGAAATGATTACATAGTTGCCGCTAACGTCAGTTTACGTTAGCGACGAACGTCATATGACGTTAGTTTCCGATTTACCAACGCAAGTGTCTAGAAATTACCGTATTTGTTCATTTAATTTATTTTGACCTGATCATTATTTATTTTAATTTCATAGTGGTGAAGAAGGCGATCATTAAATGTCGTTTTTTTTTTGTTTTTTTTTTTTTACTTCTCACGTAAAATACGAAACGTCAATTCATACGTACGTGATTATCACGCTACTTGCGACGTCGCTTAGTAACACAGACGTTACTTTCCTTTCGCTTTCAACAGCCGTCAACAGCAATGGACATGTAGCGTCTTATAAATAAATTGTATTTTATAAGATGGACCCCAATCTCTTCATGCATCTGGTTGATTGTAACGCCGAACACTGTTGGGAGCTCGTCCGAGATGTTGTTGGAATACAGTTAATGGGTAAGATACAGAATTTGAACATTCTTCTTCTCCTTCCATTGAAGTTCATCCCATTTTCGAACTTGTAATTGTACATTTTGTTTTACCCGTATACTAGTGGACACTTCCACTGCTCAGAATCAGAATCAGAATTGTTACTGGTGACACGTCAAAAGACATTAATACACCAGGACCTGTGATGTGGGAAGTTAGTCCCTAGCTCTAACCAAAGAGGTAAATTTAGCTACACAATCATCAGCACCTTCAGCTGTCGAAATAATCGAATCGGAAAGGGCATTCCAATCTCTAATGGTTCTGGGGAAGAACGACTCTTTATAAATGCCAATTCTTGCAGTAAGGGTCTGAAAAGCCAACGAATGGTGATTTCTACAATGTCTAGCTGGGGGAACAAGGTCATCTGTTGGAATGCTGGCAGCACCCTTTAGACCTTTGTATAATAGGATAAGCCTACTGTCTTTTCTCCTTTTCTTGAGAGACTCCCATTTTAATTTTTCAAGTATTCCAGTCATGCTCCCAGTTTCAAAGCAGTAATTGCCTGTTACAAATCTAGCAGCTCTATTCTGAACGTTCTCAATTTCATCGTTAAGGACCACTCCACTGGGGTCCCAGATACAACTACCATATTCCAAGATTGGGCGAACAAGACCTTTATATGCTGCCTCTTTAACATCCTGGGGGCACTGATGAAGATTTCGCCTCAGGAAACCAAGCGTTCTATTTGCCTTAGTACACATGTTGCTAATATGAGTATTCCATCTCAAGTTGTGTGAGATTGTCACTCCAAGGTATTTAATGGAGTCCACATTCTCGAGGACCGATCCCTCTAAGGTGTAAGAAGCCTCAACTTTACTAGATCTCTTCCTAGTTGGCTGCATAATATTGCATTTAACTGGCTGAAATCTCATGCCCCTATCTATCTTCATATACTGAGTCGGTCAAACTTGGCCATTACCTCAGTTGGGTGGTGCGCTAAATGTAGAATTTAGCAAAAAAAAAAAAAAAAACACATCCACTGGATGAGTTCTTAAAACTATTTACAATCTGCTTTCAGAGGTGTACTAAAACGCACACCTCTGGATCCCAATCTACACCATGCGGGCTTTGAACTCCTCTGCAGTTTTGGCAATTACCACAGAGGAGGGAAGACTATTCCACTGAGGAATAGTTCTAGGGAAGAAAGAATTCTTCAGGGCATCACTATAGGCCT
Organism: Lucinisca nassula; assembly: GCA_963580285.1. Taxonomy (NCBI): domain Eukaryota; kingdom Metazoa; phylum Mollusca; class Bivalvia; order Lucinida; family Lucinidae; genus Lucinisca; species Lucinisca nassula. The sequence goes on from OY757015.1 coordinate 105,516,924, forward strand.
GGTACCTACGATATTGACTGTTGTTTAGTTTTGATGCCCTTGTTTGAGTTGAAGTAGTCACAGGGGTCAAGTATTTATCTTTATTAAGAGACACTGTGTCAGAGTGTATCTTATAAAAGAAGGTTAAAGAGGACTGCTCGCGACGGGCCTCCAAGGATGGCCACTCCAGCTCATCGAGCATTTCACCAACACTGCTTATGTTCCGCCATCGCCTGCAGGTCCATCGGGCAGCCGTCCTCTGAACCTTCTCAACCTGTTGAACCTGAGTTTTAACATGGGAATGCCAAACAGGTGATGCATACTCTAATTGAGGTCTAACCAAGGTTTTGTATGCAACATCCTTTGTCTGCCTAGGTGCAAAAGCCAAATTACGTCTAAGAAACCCTAATGTCCTAGTTGCTTTAGAGGTAATCTCAGAAATATGTTGACCCCAATCAAGATTATCAGTAATGGTGATACCAAGATATTTTGCGGATTGGACATGTTCCAAAGTATGCTGATGTAATGAGTAGTTGAATTTAATCTGCTTGTCTGGAGGGTGCCGTGACACCCTCATTGAATGACATTTGGCCACATTGAACTTCATTTGACAATCGGCCTACCAACGTGCTAGGCTATCCAGGTCATCTTGTAAGATAAGACAGTCAGAAGTAGTATATATGTTCCTATGCAAAACACAATCATCAGCAAACAAGCGAACAGATGACCTGATATTATCAGGAAGATCGTTAATAAATATCAAGAAAAGGACCGGTGCAAGTACCGAACCTTGTGGGACACCAGACAAAACAGGGACTGGATCCGACGCTTGGCCGTCAAGTACAACTTGTTGAGTGCGTCCAGAGAGCCATGAGCTAACCCACTTAAGTGTGGATCCTCTAATCCCATAATGATCTAGTTTGTACAATAGCCTCCTGTGAGGTACCTTGTCGAAGGCCTTGGCAAAATCCATGATAATCAGGTCAGTCTGTTTGTGGCCACGATTAATGGCCCCATCCAGATTGCTCACTATGTCATGGTAGAACTGAACTAATTGAGTTTCACAAGACCTTCGACTTCGGGCCCAACATCCCAATCTATCTATGTCAGCCTGAAGTTTCACTGAGTCATCTGTATCTCTAATTTCCCGGTAACAAACACAGTCATCTGCGAACAGTCTTATTTCTGAGTCAATGTCAGTGGAAATATCATTGATGTACAGGGAGAACAAAAGTGGACCAAGAACGGTCCCCTGCGGGACCCCAGACAAAACTGGAGCCCACTCCGAAAATTCACCATTAACAACAACCCGCTGTTTTCTGTAGCAAAGAAAGGAATCTATCCATTTGTGGGTCTTCCCCTCAATTCCATAACCAAATAACTTAGATTTAAGTAGTTCATGAGGAGGGGTGTCAAAAGCCTTCTCGAAGTCCAGAATAAATGTGTCCACCTGTCCCCCTTTGTCCAAGATTTTTGCCATAACTGCTATATGTTAGACAAGACCATTTGTCATATAAGGGGTGTCAGGCCTATATTTTCATTTTAATTCTATTTTTGACAGAAAATTATGTCAGCAAATAGTGCAGGCCTGATCTGGGCCTGCACTGTTTGCCAAGGTACCCCTTTAGGGGTTTCCCGCATCCAATTGGTTAAACACCTACCATGTTCGTGTTTCAACGCGCGCGCATTGATTGGAATATAATTATGTACCCTTTTTCTCAACGATTAAAACATGATTGCTCTGCAACCCCATCTAAGATGAACTATGTACGCAGCGAGATCGGATTTCAATCAGATTGACTTGAATGACTTTAAAATTAAACTAGACAATTACCGGAGCAGAAACGGTCACGAGTGTGGTATGATACAACGCATAATGATGTAATGTAGTGATTTCTTCATTTTGAAATTTTTTACTTCATTATGCGTTGGCATAGTCGATGCGAAATGAAATAAAATGTAGTTTTTACTTCATTATGCGTCGATACTAAGAGGTTTGCGCAAAATGAAAGAATTATTTCATTTTGCGGTGATAGGTGGCATACTTAATTTTACTTCATTATGCGTCGACAGTTTGTTTGTTTTGAGGTTTAACGTCACCGTCAACACTATTTAGGTCATTTTGGAGACGTTGCTTCCAATTTTGTTGGACTTTTACCCGACATTGAGATTAAATGACCTCTCAATCCCTGCCGTCCAATTAAACCCAAAAGGGTTTATATGCATGGATGGGCCGACTCGCAGCACTTTTCCTGGGTAGACTTAGACCTTCTAAGCAGATAACCAGTACTCATGTGCGGTTTGTATAGCAAATATCCTTAATATATAGGTATCTAGTTCCATATAAGACACAGAAGCCTATGTGGTGTAGTAGTTATGCTATAGCTACTCGCCTGATACACCGGGGTAGCAGGATCGATCCCAGTCTTGAAACCGAGATCCCGTTTCCGTATGAATGAGTCTTGAAACCATGTTCGCTACTTTGTATGACCTTAGCTGTTGGTGGGACGGAAACTGAAACACACTCGCACTCCTTTTAAGATGCATAGATGGACAAACAACTGGGCTATGGACTGGTCCAAGCCAATATGCCCCCCCCCCCACCCCAACTATTGTGTGCACTACATGATCATGTGTTGAGCCTTAAACACAAATGAGGGAAAAACATCAGACATGAGACCAAAATACCGTAAGGCATTCAGTTTTAACTCTACTAACATAATCAAATACAGTGAAATTCCGCTATTAAGACCACCTAAAATTAAGACAAATTTTGTTTTTAAAGCATATTTTGAAGGTTAAAGTTACATTTTCTTTGTGATTGCGACACTCAGTGTGCTCTTGTGGAAGACCATCTTTGGGACTGTTCAAATGTGGTCTTAAGGACCACTTTTGAACTGTCTCAAATGTGGTCTTTATATTGGAATTTACCTGTATTGCTTCCTAAGTCTTTGGCCTCCTTTCGTAGACAGCTATATTTTTCCATCATTACTTCATTTTGCGTCGATATTGTGCATATCAACGCGAAATGAAATAATTTTTTAACTTCATTTTGCGTCGACTACGCCAACGCATAATGAAATAAAAAAAATCAAAATGAAGAAATAACTACATTACTTCATAATGCGTTGTATCAGTGGTATTCATTTGATGAATTCGTTAAGGTGCTAAATCTCTGTATGGGGTTGGGTGCTCTTTCAAAATAGCTGATAACTAAAGAAGAGACAGTAATCATATCATTACTGAAAGAAAGTGGGCAAAAACGGACTTACTCCTTTCCCCTATGGTTAGAGCTCAACGATGATCGTCAGATATCATTAGGTAACATAGATGTAGCAGCGCGATACAGTATCACTACACCTTTCATACATTGACTACCTAAGGCTGCACTTTAAACCTCCAGCCCCCGCCCATCGGGGTTTGAAGAAATAGATGAGCTGCCTGATGCTTCCACGCAGCCCGCACACGTGTACTGGTAAACCGCTTAGAGGATCTGCCTGCCCAGGCAAAGCGGTGCGAGTCGGCCCGTCCATGCTTATAACCCCTATTGGTTTCACTGGGCAGCAGGGCTTGAGATGTCATTTCATCTCAATGTCGGGTAAAAGTCTCACAAAATTGGAAACAACGTCTCCAAAATGACCTTTACAGTGTTGACGGAGACGTTAAACCTCAACTCAAACAAACAAACTTTAAACCTCAGCTCGCCCTGATTCTGATTCCCACAAGCCTCAGTTCTCGGACTAATCCTCTTCTTATCATGTATTAACCCATGTATGCCTAGCATCCCATCTATGGGACATTGGCAAACAGTGTAGACCAAGATCATACGCCGCATAACGCGGCGTCTGATCTGGGTCTACACTGTTTGCTTAAAGAACATACATTTTTGTTTAACTTACTGCAAACAAAACAAACCTAACACCACAATAGCTAGAAACATATCACCCATGAGGTGGAAGATTCCGTTGTCATATATGGGTTAATGTCCTGTCCTGCATGAGCAGGTCAAATCACGAGTAAGACTGTTAGCAGATGTATAACGCCATCAGCTCGCAGTCAGATAGTCAAATGCTCCAGGATTTTGATTGATTGATTTGAGGTTTAACGTCCCCGTCAACACTGTCAAGGTCATTTTGGAGACGCTGCTTCCAATTTTGTGGGACTTTTACCCGACATTGAGATGAAATGACATCTCAAGCCCTGTCGCCCAATGAAACCAATAGAGTTTATTAGCATGGACGGTCCGCCTCACACCGCGGTTCCTGGACAGGCTTAGATCCTCCAAGCGGTTTACCAGTACTAGTGTGCGGGCCGGATTCAGCTCTGCGTGGAAGCATCATGCAGCCCATATATTTCTTCAAGCCCCTATGGGCGGGGGCGTAAATGCTCCAGGAAGACATACAAAATCTAGAACAGTGGAAAAAGATGTGGGACACAAGTTTGAATCCTTCCAAATATTTGGTCGTACAAATTACTCATCGCAAAAGACCCCATTCAAACTAAGTAGCATATGCATGAATCCATTTGGAAAGTGTCGTGGCAGTAAAATATCTCGGGGTCACCATTTCTGATGACCAAAATTGGAGTACCCAACTAAAACGACAAATCAGATCCTTGGCTTCCTGAAAAGAAACATTTTGGTCCATAATAAGACCCTGAAACCAGTAGCATACAAGACTTTAATCAGGTCGATACGAGTCCACTGTTTACCCCCCACCCCCACCCCCACCCACCCCCCACCCCCAACACACACACACTGGCACTGATACTTACAAAACACGTTACTATTGACCGTTAAATTTCCAGTGAAAGACCTAAAACGGCGCATCTAGAGTCGCCTCGTTATGTTGCCATTCCGCACTTGAGTACATAATCCTCAATGCCAGGTTATCAGCTCATAACCATACTCTTGCATAGATACTTGAAAATCATCACTCGAATATACATTTTTCCACGACGAAGCTCTAGATACTCGCCCATTATGTTATCCCTCCCAAATTGACACATTTCAGCAATGCTGATAGGCTGGTGGTTCATGTTTATCTCTAAAACTCATCTCATCAACTTTCCTTTACTTTTACTCCAACTAGCCTCCCCCTCCCCCCCCCCCACACACACCCTTCAACACTTGATGGAACCCGTCTGACGTCCCCACCCCTTGGAAGGTACGAAATCCAGGTAAAGCGCTTTTATTATTGTGGGGACGAATTGATGTAAAATGAGGCTCTGGTCGCGACACAAATGTTGGGCTTCACAAATAGTGTAGACACAGATCGGAAGTTAATACGGCGTCTTATCAGGGTATACACTGAATGTTTAATTTACAGGAATTAAAGGGTTAAATTCCCGAGACCATTTCCTTGCCTACATTCAGAGACAATCAGCACACCAGCGCTGTCAGAGCTTTGATTTTCCATTACGAAATCACGCCTAAACAAATATATTGTTAACTTAACCGCCGAAAAAAAAACTTAAGTTTTAGGTTGAAAAACAAATGTGATATTTTTCTTATTTCTGCTCAAAATATAGATTGTGGGTACTCGTCGAGGCGGTTCTAACGAGCACCTATAATCTATATTTTAGAGCAGAAATAAGAAAAATAAGGTATACCCCTGTAAACTCCATTTTTACTATATGAAATTGGGGTTCTAGGCGGGGCTGGGGGGCAAAATTATATAGGCTTGTTTTCGTAATGCTAAGTAATTGAGCGGGTTCCATTTTTGCAGGGGATAATGTTTTCCCTACACCATCTCTGGATGATGCACAGAACTACGATATAGGTCACGTGATCCTTAAAGGGAGGCGGAGTCGAATGCAAAAACTGACGGGAGCGACGACTGGTGCACTGCCTGTCGGGCAGCTGTCGAAATTTGTCGACAACGAAGACAATTTAATGCAAAGGTATGATGCATCTGAATGTCATTTTGGGATATGGTACATGTATGCAATACGAGTACTGCTCAGTTCAAGCGTGTTGTACCATTTTGTTTTTATTTATTCATTTACTTATTTGACTGTCTGTCTGTCTGTCTGTCTGTCTTGACGGTCTGTCTGTATATTTGTATTTTGCTGTTTTCAAAAGTAAGTAGGCCTGACATAGCGTGATTGAGGTTGAGAATTTTCTGCGAAAATACAACCATTTTCACTGTTAAAGTAAATTTATATTTTTAACAAAATTGCTTGCATAAAATATACCGTGTTGTATTAAAGAATTTCAGCTTACTCGATATCCACCCCGCCCATCGGGGCTTGTGGAAAAAAAGGTTTCGTTGCATGGTGCCTCCGTGCAGAGCTGAAACCGACCAAGCTTCTCGTACAAGGCAGTTCATGAGAAAAAATAAAGGTATTTATCAGATGGCGTCGCATCTAAGAATATAAAACCGTCCATGTAATAAATTCTGTAATCCACATTGCAAATTAGTTAGAAAACCCCGTAACGATACACGTACGACATTGTGTTAGAAAATCGTAAATTAAAGTTTTAGATGTCATACGATAAATAGAATATTGCATTCGTGCTCATGTATTATTGAATTTATCAAACTCGGTGAGGAAAAGGCCTCGCATTTTATCCCCATTTTCTCTACTCTAATAAATTCAATAATACACGAACACTCGTGTAAGATCCTCGATTCAATATCGTACAGATGATCAGCTAAGGTTCAGGTGAGTCTTCGCATTATCACTGTTTCTTATGAGTTTTCATTGCTCACGTGGTAACGGTCCTTGATATAGTTTCTTGCGAGGAACCATGTCTCGCACTGAAAGGATTGAGGTCTATTAACGTCCCCGCCAACACTTTTAATGTCATTTTGGAGACGTTGCCTCCAATCTTGTGGGACTTTTATCTGACATTAACATAAAATTACATCTCAATCCCTGTCGTCCAATGAGCTAATAGGATTTATGTGCATGGCCGGTCCGACTTGCACCACTTCAGGCTTAATCATTTCGGCGGTTTACCACTGCTCATGCGCGGCCAGTTTCAGCTCTGTGTGGAAGAACCATGTAGCCCAATCTCTTTTTGCAAGCCCCGATTGTCTGGGCTCTGAAAGATGCTGAGCAAATGTGCATTTAAAGAAGGTGAATTGGACAATATTTATGACCCTTTTCTTGTGTGTCGGCTTATGCGTAGTACATAAAACCGTTTGGACCCGATGGTACTCGGTGTCAGAATAGTTCTTAGCATTGTAAACAAACTAGAATTATCGCATCGGTATTAGTGTGGGTCACATTTACAGAAAATAATTTGTTCCTAAGGGGAGCAAAGTCTTTCCTTTAAGGGTTATCCCGAATATCTTAGGTGATCGGCCTTTCAGTTGTAATGTGGACTGTCTATATTCCAGACACATGCATGGTTTGCAGCAGCTATGGTTTGGAATCTGTCCGCAAATTTTTACGTTCTTGCGTACATGCCGCTGCCGTTATGCTACGCCTCTGGGGCTATCCGTACAACTCTTCGTTAGCCAAGTGCTTTAACCCATTCTGTACCGGAAACCCCAAAACGAGTACACTGCCAAACAGTGAAGGCCCAGATCAGACGCCGCAGAACGCGGCGTCTGATCAGGGCCTTGACTGTTTGCAAAAAGATCAGACATTTTTATCCAAATAAATTTTGAAGAAAACACAAAAGCACCCCTAAATTTTGAAATGGACTCCTGCTATATGTAAGGAGGAAGATTCCATTTGGTACAAAAAGGGTTAATTGCCCTTAAAGTTTGAACAAATGGCTGGCTGCAAAAAATAAAAATATTTGTACCGATAATTCAGCTGAAAGGCCATAAAAAGTCAGCATTATTGTTCATACTGGAGCAGATCTTCTTGCACACCAGACAAGGAAATCCGTGATTTTACCCTGGGATAGAAATTTATGTTCTGACCCTAGTGTTCCGACCCAGGCAACTAACATAAATGGCTTCAATTCTATTCAACTGCCGGAAATACTTCCGCACTACTGTTATTCTGTAAACGGTATAGGCATCAGGGGACAGTTAATCGCAGCACTTTTTTGTCCGCGTCACACCAAGTTTTTGAATCGTTATCGACAACTCCAGGAGAAAGCGATAACTTTTGTTTTGGTTTCAAATTGCTCCACACATGCATGAAATCAAAACAGAATACCAAAGAAACACTTCTCTGTTTGCATAGGCTGACAGCAGCAGCATTTCACTTACCCCACCCACTAATTTTTACATACAAAAAATCATGACTCCACCTCACTTTGACAGATCCTGTGAATTTACTCCCAAAACACCAGTGCTTGGCACCTGTTCAAATGTCATGTACACTCAGTCACATGCAAAGAGTATACCATAACCAGTAAACTTTTTCAGGAATCCTCTTTGAAAAACAGCCACTTTTTAGTGCCAAATTTACCTTCGTGAATTCAGATATGCCGCTGCACCTTGAACTTGCACAGCATCCAGACAGCCGGGGTTTTAGTTTCGTATTCCATTTCATAAAAGTACAGATACTCAGCAAATAAGCCCACATTGGCAAAAAATATCCACATATCACAATTTCTATGAGCAACAATGCCATTATTGACCCTCCTACTATAATATTTTGAAAAACGTCCACCCTCAAATGCGAAACTGTCCCCTGATGCCTATACATGTGCGAGCTGTAAAACTAACCGGATGTATTGTGCAAGAAAAAGAATCCAATATGGGGTTTTGTTGCAGATGGGCGTTTCCAACCCTCGGGAAGACCGTGCTGAGCGGAACCTCGGCGTAGCCTCGGTTCCGCTCAGCACGGTCATCCCTCGGGTGGGAAACGCTCATCTATAACAGAACCCCATATCAGATTCTTATATTATCAGCCATAGATAACTAAGTTGGTGTGATCCTGACCTCAAAGTTATGACAGGGGTTCGTGCTAGACCAATACCTACCAGCGCACCTGAACTATTTGGAAAATGAACTCTTGAATACTTAAACGCAGAAAGTAATAATTCATGCAACGAACAAACCTTATGAAATAAATTGATAATTTATGATGGGCATGAACCTTAATAATGAAACAAAATTTGATTTTCGATTTGATTTGATGTTTAACGTCCTCGTCAACACTATGTAAGTCATTTTGGAGACGTTGCTTCCAATTTTGCGGGACTTTTACCCGACATTGAGATGAAATGACATCTCAATCCCTGTCGCCCAATGAAACCAATAGGGTTTATAAGCATGGACAGTCCGACTCGTACCGCTTTGCCTGGACAGGCTTAATGCTCTTGGCGGATTACCAGTACTCGTGTGCGGTCGGATTCAGCTCTGCGTGAAAGCATCATGCAGCCCATTTATTTCTTCACGCCCCGATGGGCGGGGGCCAAAAAGAAGCAAAAATCAGTGTGATGTGATAAACACTCGCACACTTGTATTTTAAAATAAAAATTGTGGGGATTTGATCCCCATCTGAACATATTATTCCTCAACACCAAATAAGGAAATCCGTGGTTTTGGTCTGGGATAGAAAACCGGTTCTTAACTTGGTGGTCTTACACAGGCAAACTACATAAGAATAGTGCGCGAAAGATAAAACGTTGAACAAATTAAAATGATAATTTTTGGTGGTATTTTGCAAGAGAAGAAATCCAATATGGGGTTTTGTTGTAGATAGACGTCTCCAACCCTCGAGATGACTATGCTAAGCGAAACCCCGGCATAGCCTCGGTTCCGCTCAGCAGGGTTGGAAACGCCCATCTACATCAGAACCCAATAGCAGATTCATATGGGCCCCGTCAAGCGATTTTGGTACTTATTGCTTATGCGAGCAGCGAAGGTTCAGGCGAGCCTGCGCATCCGCGCAGTCTCGCCAGAACCTTCGCTGCTCGCTCATACAAGCAGTGAATCAAGAGGAGCCGTCAGACAGAAAGCCATATCTCTGGCCCCTCTGAATGGCTGGGCATGCGCAGTTAAAATTTGTCATGACGGAATGCTCGAAGACACAAATTCGCTTGGCGGGGCTCATATAATCTAACCTTGCTGTGTTACAGAATGGGCAATGTTAACAAAGACAAGACCCTGGATCTGAACCAGGCCTACGAGTTCCTGCAGGAGAAAACAAAACACGGAGTGAAGAAATCTATCATAGTACAGCTGTGGGGATGTGAAAAATGTGCGATGGAATACATACCCAAGGCTGGTGATTTGATGGTGAACCTGCTTAAAAGAGGTAAAATTTCAAAAGATGAGCCTTTGCATAGCTCAAACTGCTGTAAAGGGAATGTGTGGAGGCCTTAAAAAGTACCCCTGTTCTTTATCAAATTGTAGATTATATTTTCTAGTTCATTGTGACCATCGATTCCATTGTGGAATTCTGAAAATATTAAAGGGAAACTGATGAGGCCTAGTTGGCTGAAACGGGCTGGCCTGACTTGTACATTCTGCAATCTTCAGTTCTGTGTAGTAGAAGTAGTAGTAGTAGTAGTGGTGGTGGTGGTGGTGGTGGTTGCGGCAGTAGGGTAGAAGTAGTAGGAGAAGGAGTTTTTTTCGTTTTGGTTTTATGGCCCTTTCAAGATCATATCACTTATTTCGAGCCGATTGTTAGTCAGAGGTGGGCAAAAACCGGAGTACCCATTGCTTAACTTGGCGTTTCATGTGACCCGAGCGAGGCTCGAACCATAGCGGTGAGGCCTAATGAAGCAGTAGGTGTTGTAGTCGGTTTGTTATTGTTGAGTTTAAACCTATTTTGGTAATTTTGGAGACGTTGCTTTCCATTTTGTGGGACTTTTACCCGACACGGAAATGAAATGAAATCTCATGTCCTACCACCTATAGAAACCGCTAGGGTTTAATGAGCGGTCCGACTTGCACCACTTTTCCTGGACAGGCTTAGACCTTCTAAGCAGTATACCTGTTCTCAAGTTCGGTCGGTTTAGGTTCTGCGTGGAAGCACCATGCAGCCCAAGCTATTTCTCCAAATCCAGATGGGTGGGTGCGTAGTATTAGTAGCAACAGAAACAGAAGTATTTCTAGTAGTAGTAGTAGTAGTAGTAGTAGTAGCAGTAGAAGTTTATTCTGTGGGTGCATCAGGATCCGCAGACGATTCTTACGAATTGCAAAGTTTCAGACCAGACTAAGTTTTTGTTGCACGCACATGCCAACTTGCACCACTTTTTGAGCCCAGACTCAACTATACATGTTGGCTTTCTGACGTTTTTATCACAGTTCTGATGTGACGTCAAACTTCTGTGGTTGCACTCAGACAATTACTATGTCCGTGAACATGTCCGTGAAACGAACACCCCACCCCTCCCACCAACCCCAGTTTATAGAGGGAAAACTGGGGTTTACGGGGGTATATATGATTTTTCTTATTTCTGCTCCAAGACATAGGTTGTGGGTACTCGTTAGAACCGCCTCAATGAGGCGGTTCTAACGAGCACCCACAACCTATGTTTGACGTAAAAATAACAAAAATATCGTATATTTTCATCAGAAAAGTATCCATTTTGGAGATGTGAAGAATGCACTATGTCGCACGGGTGTATTATCGTAATGCTCTAGATCTATAGTCTAGATCATGATCAGATGGCTTCTTACAAGTCTGTAAATGAACACCCGTGTAAACGCCAATACAGTCGAACTTCAATAGCTCAAACACCTTTGGGTCAAGTGGAAATTCGTTCGAGACAATGTGTGTGTGAATTCGGGTTTAACGTCGCTTTCAACAATTTTTCGGTCATATCACGACGGTGTCTGGTTGCGACAGGGAGCTCAATGCTCACTTTTATAGTGATGCCTCACTGAAGTATCATGTCCCAGACACATTACATGATACAACACCCAGTCACATTATCCTGATACTAGGTCGACCAGTCCTAGCTGTACCCCGTAAATCTGAGTGCCAAGCTAGGAGCAGCTATAGTACCATTTTAACGACTTTGGTATGTCGCGGCCCGGGATCGAACCCGTGACCTCCCGTTCCCCGGAGCGGACACTCTACCAACTGAGCTATCGGGGCCGGTCGTTCGAGACAAGGGGCAGTGTGGATCATAGTGCTAGGTCAGCAGATAAAATGAGGATGACTTATTTTTGGATATCTTTTCAAAAGGTATATGATGTGTGCACTAACTGAGGGCTTGACATGCCAATGTCGGGTAAAAGTCCAACAAAATTGGAAGCAACGTCCCCAAAATAACCTAAATTATGTTGATGGGGATGTTAAACCTCAATCAATCAATCTATGATCACTAAGGCATTGTCCAGTTAGATGCACAGTCAATGACAAAACTTCTTGTAACCGCATTTTCAGTGGAATGGACCCTTAGCTCAGTGTGAGGCCAATCAATGGTGTTACGGAAGAATATTATTCTGTATAAGAGTCCAAGAAGGAAATGTGAATACATGTATTTGTTAAAATCGCCACACACTGAGGTCATTCTAACAAATATTCACATTTCTTTTTTCTTTCTGATTGATAATGGTACAAGGCCTTTTATTACTTACCAAGCTACTCCGTTTGGGGGGGGGGGGGGGGGGTCTAAACAGCGGCACATTGTTCTTTATAACAGTAAATTCTGTTTGAGGAAAAATGTCAAGGAACAAATAAAGTCGTTAAAACAAGGTTCCTCTGTACCACCTAAGCAGGGACCACTCAGGGGCAAGACTGCATGGATGCAGAGGCTAATCTGAACCTTAACCCATTAAGTACCGGAAACCCCAAAACGAGTACCAGGGCAAACAGTGCAGGCCCAGATCAGACGCCGCAGAATGCGGCGTCTGATCAGGGCCTCCACTGTTTGCAGAAAGTTCAGCCATTTGCCTTAGCAATATTGAAGAAAACACAACCTGACACCCCTAAATTTTTAAATGGACTCCTGCTACATATAAGGAGGAAGAGTCCATTTGGTACAAAAAGGGTTAAAGTTGTTTTTCTCATGACACTGCTCTTTTTTGTTTCAGGATATGTCAATATCGACCGCATCTTCTTGATAACCGAGGTATTCTATGTGTCCGAGATTAAGATACATGTGGTTATTGGTGACAAAGAAGACGATTTCCAGCTCAGAGGTCGTATTCCTATTGGCTTCTCATTGGTCAGATACAACCTGCAGAACAGTGGCCTTCTGGGAGATAAAAAGAATGTCAAGGTCAAAAGATGGCATGCTAAATGGCTTTGTCACCAGTTCAGAAAACCAGATGACAAACTGCCCTTTGACCCCTTCAATAAAAGTAAGTGACTCCTGATTTTTTTTTTGTTTTGTTTTGTTTACTTTCTGAGTATTTTCTTTGGTTTTATGGCCTTTTTAATATGATTTCAATTATTCCAAGAAGATCGTTAATCAGAGGTGGGTGTTAACTGGAGAAGCCAGAAAAAAACATAACGATCTTGATAGTATGTGTGTGCGTGTTTCAGTTTTACGTCCCACCAACAGCTAAGGTCAAACGGAGATGGGACCTCGGTTTTAGAGACTCATCCGAAAGTCTGGAGAAGCCCGGGATTGATCCAGCAATCCCTGGTTTATCAGGCGAGTAGCATAACCACTACACCACACAGCCTTCTACCATCTTGTTAGTAGTCCGTAAACCGTTCTGGCGATTACAAAATCTAACACAGTTATATTTTTGCTGAGAAAAATATGAGAAGCTTTTGCATTTGCAAAAGCTACTCACATTTTTTTCAGCGAAAATAGCAGCAAATTTTTCATAAACAACAATCGAAGATAAAACGATTTGTTACCCAACGACATCGTTGGTTTTGAACAACTGGGCCCTGACCCTGGCCACTAACTGGATTTATCTTCACTGATCTACTTACCCAGAACATTGCTCTATTTCTTTGTCTCAAGAAAGAATACAACACAACCTCTTTATAACACTATTGTAGGAATCCAAAGCAGAAACTGTTTAAGTTAAACACCATACTATATTCAAACAAGAATTACCGGCCCCGATAGCTCAGTTGGTAGTGTCCGCTCCGGGGAACGGGAGGTCACGGGTTCGATTCCGGGCCGAGACATACCAAAGTCGTTACAAATAGTACTAGCTGCTCCTCGCTTGGCACTCAGATTTACGGGGTAGAGCTAGGACTTGTCGACCCAGTGTCAGGATAATGTGACTGGGTGTGGTATCATGTAATGTGTCTGGGACATGATACTTCAGTGAGGCAGCACTATAAAAGTGAGCATTGAGCTCCCTGTCGCAACCAGACACCGTCGTGATATGACTGAAAAATTGTTGAAAGCGACGTCCGAATTCATAAAACCCGAATTCACACACACACAAACAAGAATTCTGCCAAAGGCTATATCTCGCCTTTATGTGGACTTGAACTTTGGGCTGAAAGTTAGGTTGTTGCAAATACAGTCAACCCTCTTTATACTGACATTCGTCATTACGGCAAAACTCGTTATAACGACAATTTCAATGGAATGAATTATTAGCTCAAGGCTAAGCCTCTGTTCCAGGAGGCACAGGCTTCCCTCGGGTTGGAAATGCCCAAATAGAATCCAAAGTTATGAAAGATTCTTGTAATCTAATACTTCAAGAAACAAATGTTATAGATATTTGTTAGAATCGCCTCGGTGAGGCGATTCTAACAAATGTCTAGAACATTTGTTTCTTGAAGTAAAGATGGGGAAAAGGCCTTTTATAACATATCATACTCCTAACTGGGATTCTTTATAACTGCAATTTCTCTATAACGACACAATAACAGGGAAAAATACCGTCGTTATAACGAGGGTCCTCTGTATTAAAAGCCTGAAAAACAAACGGACAAATAAACAGACTGAAAACCTGACACATTTATTGTGCCATGCTGAATGTGGGGATGGCAAAAATATTTAATTATACCCTAATTGTGCTAAAATGAATAATGTCATAAAGACATTTTTGTAGAACTGGGCCATGCCATGTTGTTTATCACCTGGATGGCCAGAATAGGCTCTGAGTTGTCGCAGCATATCAAGGCAAGCCACTTGTGTGTGATCTTTTAAAGCTTTAAGGTGTAAGCTTGTCCTGCTTAATGAATTATTTTTTGTGACCATCTGATCTGGATCTTCACAGTTTGCAAGGCACCCCGTCTATCGGGGCTTGGAGAAACAGATTTTCCCTGCAGAGCTGAAACCGACCGAACTTGAGTACTGGTAAACTGCATAGAAGGTCTAAGACTGCCTGCGAGTTGGACCGCTCGTTTAAGCCCTGAAGTGGATTCCATAGGTATTAAGGCTGAGATGTCATTCCATCTCAATGTCGGGTAAAAGTCCCACAAAATTGGAAGCAATGTCTCAAAAATGACCTAAATAGTATTGACAGGGACAAATACAGTTTGTCTGGTTGGGGTGGGGAAGGGATGTAGCATGATTAAGGTTAAGGGACAAAAACACTAACTTATACGCTTCTGTTTTTATATTTTCAGTGTCTGGAACTCATGTCTGAAGACAATACCTTCAACAACTTTTAAACCTAAAGTTAAACCAAGATTTCACAGAATGTTTTCAACAAAGAAATGGAAGTTGTTGTACAGATTCTCATATTTACATTCTCCCCAATTCTGTTGACATTTTAAGGGGAACAGATACACTTTCAGGGGAGGCAACTCCTGCAAAAGTATTTTTATCTCCAATGTCAGTAGGGTCAACTCTTAAAGTAAGGAATTTTCTCCCGAGTAGACCCCTTTACCTGTGGGAGACAGTCTGTAGAAAAGCAAACAGGAAGTCCTGAAAGTTGTCTCCCTTTGAAAAATGGCGGAAAAATCTGTCGGGTGTATCCATTCCCCTTAAAGCAGCTTTTGCACTTATAGTAATTTCATAAGAAATTTAGGCAATGATCAACCCGGTTAGATTTTTATGCAATGGAAAGCATGAGAAACCTGGGTGTACATTATCATGACTTAAGCTGTTTTTATATCTTGACAAAACTTGATAAACATTTCCTTTAATTTTGTTTTTCAAAATTATTTATGATGGCAAAAAAAAATACTAAACTGCAGGTGTATTTCACTTTTTCCTTCTATCCTAAACCAACCCACCTTAACAAGTTCATGCGATGTATGTCCCAATAAACCCCTTTTTAAAAGAGGGGTATTTATTATTTTTCATATTTCTTTTCCATAGTTTTTCAAGACACTTGACAGAAGCAAAATTTGAGGTAGTTCTGACAAGTGCCTACAATCTGTTTGAAGCAGAATTAAGATAAAAGCCCTGCGAGCACTGCATCGTACCCAACAATGCCCTTACAATATGCAAGTACCATAAATGCATATGTGAGTTGGACCACTCCATAAACCCTAGTGATTTCTATTGTAGCGAGGGTTCATCTAAATGTTGGGTATAAGTCCCACAAAATCAGAAGCAACATCTCCAAAATGACCTCAATAATGTTGACTGGGATGTAAAACCTCAACACAGAACCTCAAAAGGCATGCATCACTGCACAGGCTATCATAAAGTTTTATGTATAAGAATCATATGCAAGTACATGTATGTCATGGCTGTCTTAGAAAACCCTTAAAAGATTAAGTGGCAAGATAGGATTCCAGACACGGAAGTCCTGAACTGGGCAGGGATGCAAAGTATACATACTCTTCTGAAATTAGCACTGTTAAGATGGACAGGCAATGTTACCAGAATGCCTGAGAAAGGTTTGCCAAAGAAAATTCTCTATGGAGAACTAGAAATGGGCAAACGCTCCCAAGACGGTCAGAAGAAGCATTACAAGGACACCCTCAAAGTAGAAGTGAAACAAAGATCAGGAATCCATACAATTAACTTACTCCACCCATCAAAGACACCAGAGGGAAAGAAACACAAACATTAAGCGACCAGACCATAATGGAAACCTAAACAAAGGAAGGCCATAAGGACAGTTACTTTCCCACAAAATGGCCATCCAAAATAAAAAGACACAAGTGATACACACAGTAAGTAACAAACAACAACATAAATAAACCGCCACAGAAGAACCGCCTTGGAAAGGTCAGTGGAAAGATTTCCACTGGGGGGCTTAAATCGATTTTACGTGGCCACAATCCTCGCCCTTACTTCCGTCGCGTTTTAGACAAATAATCTGTTCAGTCCGCATGAAGGCCTCCTATTACTCATTAGTGCAACATCTCACTGAACACAAAAAATCAAAGAACCACAGAGGTGAGACAACGGTGAGGACTCGACAGCAAGAAACTACTGAAATGCTGGAGCAAAAGAAAACCAACAGTTAGACTCCAATGGGCCCGACCAGAGACAGAGCATCAGGCACCAACATTACCAAGAATTGGATCTCTCTAATTCTCAATAAGCCTTTACGTTGGAGCCGTCATAGAATCTGAGGCCTGACCCACCGGCATGCAATTAAAGAGGGAAGCAAAGTTGCCAACCGTGATTGGATTAACTACCATGCATGCTGTCTGTCGTATAACATCCATGTTGTACCCAATCTTTTTATATCGAAGAATGATTTTACGAAATTGGGTGCTGAAGTCATTGCGGTTATATATTTTTCTGAATTTATATACTAAGTCACCATAAAATTCGGGTTCCGATAGACCTTGTTGCAGAAGAGATTAAAGTCCAATATTGAATTTTGAAATTAAATCAGAATGGCGTCTATAAAATTTTGAAAAGGCTTTGAGTAGTTTATGGTACCGATAACCCTGATTAAGGAGTTTAGCCGTTAATAATTTATTACAGTGTTGAAGTCAGTTACATGACTACATACTCTAGCAAATCGAATTAATTCCGAAATATAAACGCCATAGGATGGGGCACGAGGAACATCACCATCCAAAAGGAAAATTTACAATCTCAAAGTCAAAGTCATCGTGTTTATCATAAATTTTGCACGAAACAAACCCATCTACAATAGATAGATGTAAATCCAAAAACGGGGCCTCGGTATCAGAAGAATTTGCTTTATTTAACTGAAGTTCTGGGGGGTAAATCTGACTGATCAAACCATCGAAATAGTTATTATCAATATTTAATAATCATCTAAATATCTAGAAGTGGAGCTAAAAGCTTCAAAAATACAAGAACAGATCAGCCACAAGAGGTGCGCAATTCGTACCCATCGGAATACCCACAATTTGTCTAAATAACTTAGTACCGAATCTAATATAAATATTGTCAAGTAGAAAGGTGACGGCATCACACACTTTCTCAGGGACTTCAACATTCCAACAGAGTCGTGGGTCCAAATTGTACAGGACAGAGCAAAGTGGCAATGTCTCGTCAAAAGGGTGCTAATGAATATGAGGCAAAACGAATCAGTGAAGCTGAGCAGAAATGCGCACAGCGCAAAGCCAGAGCTAAGGCATCACCAACAGAGCTGTCTTCCTCTAGCCTCTGTTGCTCCATTTGCAACAAGACAGGTCAGAGCTAGAATCTGTCTCATCAGCCATCTTAGAACAAACAAATTGTAGTATTTCTCAAATATGATTAAGATTGGTGATTGTCAGTAGTGACAGACGAACTGTTTTACATGTGTGTCAGTATGATTTGGGCATCTTGTGTTTAATTTTGGTTTTGTTACCCTTCAACTTATTTTTAATTGGATAATCTTTCATTTGGTACTTACGCAATTACCCTGCTTATCTGTTCCTTTGAATTCTACAGCATTTTCTCTGGCAATCATTACCCAAACACGCCTATACAAATACATTGCCACCTTTATCGCCGAAAAAATGAAATACTCATGAAGAAAAATTGTGATATTTTTCTTATTTCTGCTCAAAATATAGATTGTGGGCACTCATTAGAACTGCCTCATCGAGGCGGTTCTAACGAGTACCCACAATCTATATTTTAGAGCAGAATTAAAAAAAATAAGGTATACCCCCGGAAACCCCAGTTTTACTATATAAACGTGGGATTCGAGGGGGTCAAAATTATATAGGCGTGTTTTCGTGATGTCTATCCTTACATAAGGAAGATGGAATAAATTACAGCATACAAGCATTTAAAAGGGGAGTACAGGGTTTTTGTTTGTTTGCAGTTTAATGGCCCAATAAACACTATTTAGGTCATATCAAGCTAGTCAGTTTACCTAACCACAATTTTCTAGGGCAGGCTTGTACAGTAGTGGTTAACTAGTACAGTCTACATTCTTTTGCCAGAAACTGACAACTGCAGTTCTTAATTAGCTTAACCCTGATCTTGGTGTTCACGACAACCCCTATCTTTGCAAACAGTGTAGTTCCAGATCAGATGGCTTCTGAAGAAGTCTTATCTTGCTGTTCAAGACAACCCCTATCTTTGCAAACAGTGTAGATCCAGATCAGATGGCTTCTGAAGAAGCCATCTGATCAGGATCTACACTGTTTGACATTCAGTTTATGCATTTGTAGGAATAAATTACATCAAGTAATCTGATTAGTTCAAAGTCAGAGATGGGTGTGGCTAAAATGAATATTCAGCAAGAGAAGGGTTAAGGGAGAAAATTACTTTAGAAAAGATTTGTTATCAAACAACAGGGCCCAGTCGTTCAAAACTAACAACGTCGTTAGTTAACATTTCGTTAAAACTTTGATCATGTATTATGGCAAACATGCTAATATTTTTGCTGAAAAAAATGTGAGCAGCTTTTGCATTTGCAAAAGCTGCTCACATTTTTTCAGCAAAAATACCAAAACTTTAAATATTAACCTTGCTAGAACGGTTAACAATATGACCACTAACGAGCTTGTTAAGCTAACAATGCTTTGAACAACTGGACCCAGATTGTTACCAATCCTCAATCTGGCTACTCCATGATCACCAGTCAGACACAAATCCACATCAGCCACTTTGTGGGGTGAGAAGAATCTACCATTAACCCATTTTGTATTGGAAACCCCAAAATGGGTGCCCTGGCAAACAGTGCAGGCCCAGATCAGGGCCTACAATATTTGCAAAAAGGAGCCATTTTCTAAATCAATTTTGAAGAAAACACAACCTGACACCCCTCAATTTTGAAATGGACTCCTGCTATATAAGGAGGAAGATTCCGTTTCGTATTAAAAGGGTTAATGTTTTTGGTTCTTTTACAATACTTTCAATGGTCATCATTCAATGGTCATATTTAACAAACAAGAGGGCCATGATGGCCCTGGATCGCTCACCTGATCCATAGTGTAACAAGTGGGCCCCAGAGAGGGCCATTATTGGCCCCAGGGCTTTAATGTACATAATGTTGAGGGAGGTCTTAAAGGTGAAGTTTCATACCAAACATCAACAAAGGCTATAATTTGAACAATCTTGGCAAAGGTCCACTAGATGAAGCTACACATCAAATATCAAAGACCTGGGCCTAGCGGTTTCAGAGAAGAAGATTTTTAAAGATTTTGCCTATATAAGCCTATGTCAAACCAAAGGGCCCCGGGACGGGGGCATTTTTTGCCCCAGCACTATAATTTGAACAATCTTGGTAGGGGTCCACTAGATGAAGCTTCATACCAAATATCAAAGTCCTGGGCCTTGTGGTTTCAGAGAAGAAGATTTTTAAAGATTTTCCCTATATAAGCCTATGTAAAACCAAAAGGCCCCGGGGCAAGGGCATTTTTGGCCCAAACACTATAATTTGAACAATCTTGGTAGGGGTCCACTAGATGAAGCTTCATACCAAATATCAAAGACCTGGGCCTTGTGGTTTCTAAGAAGAAGATTTTTAAAGATTTTCCCTATATAAGCCAATGTAAAACCAAAGGGCCCGTGGCGGGGGCATTTTTTGTCCCAGCACTATAATTTGCACAATCTTGGTAGGGGTCCACTAGATGAAGCTTCATACCAAATATCAAAGTCATGGGCCTTGTGGTTTCAGAGAAGAAGATTTTTAAAGATTTTCCCTATATAAGCCTATGTAAAACCAAAGGGCAGGGGGGTGGGGGCATTTTTGGCCCCAACACTATGATTTGAACAATCTTGGTAGGGGCCCACTAGATGAAGCTTCATACCAAATATCAATGACCTGGGCCTTGTGGTTTCAGAGAAGAAGATTTTTAAAGATTTTCCCGATATAAGCCAATGTAAAACCAAAGGGCCCCGTGGCGGGGGCATTTTTTGTCCCAGCACTATAATTTGAACAACCTTGGTAGGGGTCCACTAGATGAAGCTTCATACCAAATATCAAAGGCCTGGGCCTTGAGGTTTCAGAGAAGAAGATTTTTAAAGATTTTCCCTATATAAACCTATGTAAAACCAAAGGGCCCCGGGGCGGGGGCATTTTTGGCCCCAGCACTATAATTTGAACAATCTTGGTAGGGTTCCACTAGATGAAGCTTCATACAAAATACTAAAGACCTGGGCCTTGTGGTTTCAGAGAAGAAGATTTTTAAAGATTTTCCCTATATAAGCCAATGTAAAACCAAAGGGCCCCGTGGCGGGGCATTTTTTGTCCCAGCACTATAATTTGAACAATCTTGGTAGGGGTCCACTAGATGAAGCTTCATACCAAATATCAAAGTCCTGGGCCTTGTGGTTTCAGAGAAGAAGATTTTTAAAGATTTTCCCTATATTAGCCTATGTAAAACCAAAGGGCCCCGTGGCGGGGGCATTTTTTGTCCCAGCACTATAATTTGAACAATCTTGGTAGGGGTCCACTAGATGAAGCTTCATACAAAATATCAAAGTCCTGGGCCTTGTGGTTTCAGAGAAGAAGATTTTTTAAGATTTTCCCTATATAAGCCTATGTAAAACCAAAGGGCCCCGGGGCGGGGGCATTTTTGGCCCCAGCACTATAATTTGAACAATCTTGGTAGGGGTCCACTAGATGAAGTTTCATACCAAATATCAAAGACCTGGGCCTTGTGGTTTCAGAGAAGAAGATTTTTAAAGATTTTCCCTATATAAGCCAATGTAAAATCAAAGGGCCCCGTGGCGGGGACATTTTTTGTCCCAGCACTAAAATTTGAACAATCTTGGTAGGGGTCCACTAGATGAAGCTTCATACCAAATATCAAAGTCCTGGGCCTTGTGGTTTCAGAGAAGAAGATTTTTAAAGATTTTCCCTATATAAGCCCATGTAAAACCAAAGGGCCCCGTGGCGGGGGCATTTTTTGTCCCAGCACTATAATTTGAACAACCTTGGTAGGGGTCCACTAGATGAAGCTTCATACCAAATATCAAAGGCCTGGGCCTTGAGGTTTCAGAGAAGAAGATTTTTAAAGATTTTCCCTATATAAACCTATGTAAAACCAAAGGGCCCCGGGGCGGGGGCATTTTTGGCCCCAGCACTATAATTTGAACAATCTTGGTAGGGTTCCACTAGATGAAGCTTCATACAAAATACTAAAGACCTGGGCCTTGTGGTTTCAGAGAAGAAGATTTTTAAAGATTTTCCCTATATAAGCCAATGTAAAACCAAAGGGCCCCGTGGCGGGGCATTTTTTGTCCCAGCACTATAATTTGAACAATCTTGGTAGGGGTCCACTAGATGAAGCTTCATACCAAATATCAAAGTCCTGGGCCTTGTGGTTTCAGAGAAGAAGATTTTTAAAGATTTTCCCTATATTAGCCTATGTAAAACCAAAGGGCCCCGTGGCGGGGGCATTTTTTGTCCCAGCACTATAATTTGAACAATCTTGGTAGGGGTCCACTAGATGAAGCTTCATACAAAATATCAAAGTCCTGGGCCTTGTGGTTTCAGAGAAGAAGATTTTTAAAGATTTTCCCTATATAAGCCAATGTAAAATCAAAGGGCCCCGTGGCGGGGACATTTTTTGTCCCAGCACTTGAACAATCTTGGTAGGGGTCCACTAGATGAAGCTTCATACCAAATATCAAAGTCCTGGGCCTTGTGGTTTCAGAGAAGAAGATTTTTAAAGATTTTCCCTATATAAGCCCATGTAAAACCAAAGGGCCCCGGGGCGGGGGCATTTTTGGCCCCAGCACTATAATTTGAACAATCTTGGTAGGGATCCACTAGATGAAGCTTCATACCAAATATCAAAGACCTGGGCCTTGTGGTTTCAGAGAAGAAGATTTTTAAAGATTTTCCCTATATTAGCCTATGTAAAACCAAAGGGCCCCAGGGCGGGGGCATTTTTGGCCCCAGCACTATAATTTGAACAATCTTGGTAGGGGTCCACTAGATGAAGCTTCATACCAAATATCAAAGACCTGGGCCTTGTGGTTTCAGAGAAGAAGATTTTTTAAGTTTTTGGTGAAAAAAATCTATTTTTGGCTCCTGTGACCTAGATGTGCAACGGACCGGAACCATTTGAACAACTTTGAAAGGGGGCCACCTAAGGATCATTCCTGTGAAGTTTGGTCAAAATCCAATCGGTGGTTTAGGAGGAGATGTCATTTAAAGAAATTGTTTACGCACGCACGCACGGACGCACGCACGCACGCACGACGGACGACGGACAAAAAGTGATCCCAAAAGCTCACCTCGTCACTACGTGACGGTGAGCTAAAAACACAAGTCAGTAAGTCAGTTTTCTTTTTATATTTATTTTGCTTTAATATATATTTTTGTTCTTTTTTTTTTTTTTCTCAGACAACAAGCAGCTCAACAAATAGCTATATAACATTTTAGGCTGAAAACAACTTCTGAAATAATTTTTGACTGCATTGTCAGAGTGACAGTAATTTTTTGGTTCAATAGCCTTTTCAAGCTTATTTCCTTCCTATCAAGATGACTGTTAATCAGGTGGGCAAAAACTAATATACAGTGAAACTTCGATGGCTCGAACACTGATGGCTCGTTTACCATATCTGGGTCGAACTCGTTCTTGTGCCCCTAGGGCAATCCTCAAGATAAGAAATGGTGGGGGATGATTAAGGATATTTTAGTCTTTTATCTTGCAAATGTATGCTGTGTGTACTCATTAGAATCGCCTCAGTGAGGCGATTCTAATGAGTACACACTGCAAACATTTTCAGTATATAACATCGGAAGATGTTCAAATGTATCTCGTTATGCCTCTTGGCAGTAACCATCAGTGGCTCGAACTACCCTTGTCTCGAATAAATTTCCATGGTCCCAAAGGGGTTCGAGCCATCGAAGTTCGACTGTACCCTGAGAAAAAACACATGATCTCAATTGCAGAACTTGACATCTTGCATGAGGATCCTAGGGTGAAAAACAAAAGTTTAAGACATTCTTTCACCAGAAGCTGACAACAGCCCTTCTTGAATCAGCAAAACAAAGGGAAGATGACTGTAGAAAAGATCTTATGATCAATCGAAGAATACTACCAACCCAGGCAGGTGTTTATAGTTACGAAAAGAATCTGCATACATAGATTTCTACCACTTTAAGGCCTGAACAATCCATTGTCTAATGGCCCTAGACAAGTCCCAAGGTTGGCTGGGCAAGAATTTTGTTAATTCCACTTGCCCAATAAAATGTATAGGATATATAGGGAATATTGAAATTCCAAACCATTTTAAGACACTATGGACCACTGGGCAAGTGGTTGAACTTGGAATTGTCAGGCCTTGTGCTCTACAACAAACAACAACCCCTATCCTGCTGAATAAATTAATTTTAGCACACCCATTTATGACTATCAACCAATGAAAATACTTGATAAAATGTATTCACCTTATTTGCATTATCTGCTGGTTCCTACTCTGAGTTTAAGCAGTGTTGGAAAAACAGGTAACCAGACCCCCCTGACCTTTCAAGGTCAGGGGGGTCTGGTTACCTGTTTTTCCAATATTGACAACGTGCAAGCTGGGAGCCAGCAAATAATGCAAATATGGTGAATACATTCAAATTTGCAAACAAAGTGATAAACCATGTAGATTCTGATCTTAGGAGCCATCTGATCTGGATCTACACTGTTTGCAAAGGTGGGGGTTTTCCTGTTCAGCAGAATAAGGGTTAACACACTGACTGTATTCTTTAACCCTTGTCCTGCTGAATATTCAAATATGCCACACCCACTACTGATTATCAGCCAATCAGATTACTTGATGCAAATTACTGCAGCAAAT
Organism: Lucinisca nassula; assembly: GCA_963580285.1. Classification (NCBI taxonomy): domain Eukaryota; kingdom Metazoa; phylum Mollusca; class Bivalvia; order Lucinida; family Lucinidae; genus Lucinisca; species Lucinisca nassula. The sequence goes on from OY757015.1 coordinate 105,541,765, forward strand.
TCATAAATTGGATGGCAAACAATGTAGATCCTGATCAGATGGCTTCGTCAGAAGCCATCTGATCTGGATCTACATTGTTTGAAAGGTAAGGCATATCCAGGCTCAGCAGGACAAGGGTTAAAAATTCAACAAAAGTGAACTTCCGATTTAATCCTTTCATCCCTTGAGTTACGGGCCTCCGTGGCCTAGTGGATAAGAGCGCTGACTCTTAGTCATTTGGTCTCTCACCGCCGTAGGTTCGAGCCTCGCTCGAGCCACGTGTGAGACGCCAAGTTCTGCAACGGAAGGTCAGGTGGTTTTTCTCCGGGTACTCCAGTTTTCGCCCACCTCTGATTAATGATCGGCTCGATATGAGTGAAATAATCTTGAAAGGGCCGTAAAACCAAAAACCAAAAAATCCCTTGAGTTTCTGTAGTGGACTCTTCTGCTTATGCATCTGGCCCCGAGGTTATACATCTTTATTCCTGCAAAAACTGACTTGAGCATGAAATTTGTCTAGCTCATAAATTTTAAAATGTCAACAGCTGTTGGCATTTTAAAATATATGAGCAGGGCAAATAACATTTTCTGCTGATCTAGAAAATTGCTTCATTGTTTGCCTCCATAGTGTAGTGGTTAAGCTTTGTTTGGCTTTTGGTTTAACGGCTTGGTCAAGATTATTTCACTTATAATCAAGCCGATTGTTAATCAGAAGTGATAGTGGTTAAGCTACTTGTCTCATAAACCAGTGATCCTGAGTCCAATTCCGGGCTTCTCAAGACTTTCGGATGAGTTTTTAAACCCAGGTCCCATCTCCACATGACCTTAGTTGTCGGTGTAACTTAAAACTCAAACACACACACATGTGGTGTATCAGTCAACAGCACTGAAAGAGATAAATTAAAATTTTACGACACATGCATTATATAAATACCGCCTGTTTCACAGTCTGCAACAAAAAAGCCTATTTACAGAGTATTGCATAAAAAGCTCCCTATAACTGTAATGCCACTTTGTTTATACGAATATAGATACAATAACAGCCCTGCCATAGTCACACCTTAGGCTCCAAGGAATAAATACAGTGGGTATTTTTTATGGAAATCGATATTAAAAAAAAAAACAGCAACAAAAGACTTTAGTCACAGACTCAAAGGTATTCAGTAACATTTCCTCACTAAGGCAATATTATAGGCTGTCCCCTTCATCCTTTCATATCACTGATTCCATTTTGGAATCTTGAAAACACCTGTGGGTCTCTGATGGGGCCAAACTAGCCCAATCAAGCTAACTTAGACCAGCAAAACTTGCACACTCAACAAATTTTCAGTTCTGTGGTGTATTATTCGCTCCCGAAGGATAACCTTTTTATTGAGAATTTGTATTTATTCAAAACACTGACGGCTGTTGGTACTCATAAAATACCTCTATTTGATTGTTTATATTGGAGTTTAACCCTTTTTGTACCAAATGGAATCTTCCACCTTAGATATGACAGGAGTCCATTTCGGAATTTAGGGGTGTCGGGTTGTGTTTTCTTCAAAATTTATTTGGGAAATGGCTTAACTTTTTGCAAACAGTGTAGGCCCTGATCAGACACCACATTTTGCGGCGTCTGATCTGGGCCTGTACTGTTTGCCAAGGTACCCGTTTTGGGGTTGGGTACAAAATGGGTTAATCAATCATTAGTACATACAAATAAGGTAACACATTTATGCCACATTGTGATCTCCACAACTGACATTTTTCCAATGAAAATTTGACATCTTTTTACATTTCTGCAGCAAAAATAGACGGTGGGTGCTCGCAAGAACCACTTCAGTGACAAGGCTCTAACAAGGACCTTCAATCCATGTTCTGAGCAAGAATTAAGGAATTGCTGTTTATACACATAAACCCCACTTTTCTCTATATAAATTTGGGCTTCCAGGAGTGTTCAATACAAGACTAGTTAACTTGATAAATATCAGAGTTGGAGCAAAACAGAATTTGAGAAGCCTCCGTAGTACTTATGCTACTTGCCTCATCAACCAGGGGTAGTGGGTTTGACCCCTTAATGGGTTCGACCCGGGTTTCTCTAGACTATCAAATGAGTCTTTAAACCAATGTCCCGTCTCAGTATGACCTTAGCTGTTGGTGGGATGTAAAACTCAAACACACACAACAAACTTTAGAAGGCCTGGGTGGCAAGGAAAGACTCAGATCAGCCTGTGCATCTGAGCTGTCTGATCACAGTCTTTGCTGTTGACAATGTACCTTCAGCAGCCTCTGGCCTTCCAACAAGACCAGACTAATGCAAGTATTTGCTGGTCACTAGGGCCTTGACATAATCCTGCTGATTTTAATTATAATAACACAGAAACAGATGGCGTGGGCATTTGATGAGAATTGAAGGATAATTTTAGTCAACTCTACATAAAAACCATTGTTGTTGGTAGTCATTAGAATGGCCTCGATGAGATGGTTCTAATGAATACTCACAACATATATCAATATAGAGAAATAAGAAAAATTATCCTTCAATTAACACAAAATACCCACCTTATCCGCTGCTATGATCAGTAAGATCAAAATTAATAGTCTTGTAATATCTATAGTCTTCCAAGTTTTTTCTGGAGCTATTTTCCCAAAAACTTAACCAATTTAGTGAAAGCATTGCTAGCTTAAAGACACATTTTTTTCCTTATATAAAAGGGGTGGCCTGTCTAATGATCTCCAATAAACATTTCCTTCGGACCATAGTGCACATCAAAGGCTTATCTAAGTGATTATGAGGTGATTATGAGCAGATTTCTTGTTTAATAGGGGGGTCAATAAGGGTACCTGAGTGATAGTATAATTTACTGTTTCCAACAAAATATTGTTTTAAATAACTTCTTTTTTTATTTTAAAATAAAGTAAAGAAAAGCACTGATATCCATTGTTTCCTTTACTCAAAAGTGCGAAGGAGTAAACAAACAAGGTAAATGAATTGATTAACCTCATAATTTAATCAATCAATTTACCTTTATTTATTTATTTATTTTGGTTGAAAGTATGTGACACACAAATCATATAATGTCTAAACCATTAGCATTTTATAGTTTCAGTCAAGATGGAACTTTAAAATGTTCTTTGTTTTAGACACAATCATATCAGAAAAGAGAAAAAAAAAATAGATTTTATTTTTTCACCTTTTCAAGTTTAAAACAAAAATAACAAACACAATTAATTTTTTTTTAAATATTTATAATGCAAACATAGGTTGTGGGTGCTCGTTAGAACCGCCTCATAGACACGATTCTAACGAGCACCCACAACCTATGACTTGGAGCAGAAATAAGGAAAGCTAGAACTGTCAGAGGATCTGACTATAGCCCCGCTATAGCCCTGTCAGAGGAGAAAGACTCATGAATTAAAGGTAGACTTGTGAGAGGGTTAAATCCCTAACAAGGTACCTACATATAGACTTTTCGCGTTATTAGATCTGAAATGAAAAACAGTCTAAGCTAAAAAATAAGTTTTGGATAATGAAAAAAGCACATGCACATCTTCAGACCTATATGAAAACACCTGTTAAGTTTCAAAAGGATTGACCTAGAACTGTAAGAGGAGTTGCGATCACAAGGTAGCTACTCCCTATACATTTTAACACTAGTAGATCTCAAAAATTGTCTAAGTTAAAAAAGGTGAAATAAGTGAAAAAAATTATTTACGGATAATGAAAAAAGAATATGCACATCTTCAGACCTATATGAAAAATCCTGTAAAGTTTCAAAAGGATTGACCTAGAACTGTAAGAGGAGTTGTGGTCAGAAGGTAGCTACTCCCTATACATTTTAACATTAGTAGATCTCAAAAATTGTCCAATTTAAAAAAGGTGAAATAAGTGAAAAAAAATATTTAAGGATAATGAAAAAAGAATATGCATAACTTCAGACCTATATGAAAACACCTGTAAAGTTTCAAAAGGATTGACCTAGAACTGTAAGAGGAGTTGCGGTAACAAGGTAGCTACTCCCTATACATTTTAACATTAGTAGATCTCAAAAATTGTCTAAGTTAAAAAAGGTGAAATAAGTGAAAAAAATTATTTAAAGATAATGAAAAAAGAATATGCACATCTTCAGACCTATATGAAAACACCTGTAAAGTTTCAAAAGGATTGACCAAGAACTGTAAGAGGAGTTGCGGTCACAAGGTAGCTACTCCCTATACATTTTAACATTAGTAGATCTCAAAAATTGTCTAAGTTAAAAAAGGTGAAATAAGTGAAAAAAATTATTTAAGGATAATGAAAAAAGAATATGCACATCTTCAGACCTATATGAAAACACCTGTAAAGTTTCAAAAGGATTGACCTAGAACTGTAAGAGGAGTTGCGGTAACAAGGTAGCTACTCCCTATACATTTTAACATTAGTAGATTTCAAAAATTGTCTAAGTTAAAAAAGGTGAAATAAGTGAAAAAAATTATTTAAGGATAATGAAAAAAGAATATGCACATCTTCAGACCTATATGAAAACACCTGTAAAGTTTCAAAAGGATTGACCTAGAACTGTAAGAGGAGTTGCGGTAACAAGGTACCCACTATCAAATATTACAGACAGACAGACAGACAGACAGAAAGACAGAATTCGGGACAAGCCAAATCCAATATAGCCCCCACTTTTTCAAAGGGGGGCTATAATAATGTATACCCCCTTAAACCCCCATTTTCTCTATAGAAAGTGGGGTTTATGGTATGTTCCTTTTTCCTCAAAAACATATATTGTGTGTCCTCGTTAGATCAGCCTCATTGAAGCAGTGCTAACGAGCAGTCACACTGTAAAACCAAATTGTACTTGTCAGAGCGCTTCACCAGGGTGGTTCTAATGAGTACCCACAATATATGTTTAGAGCAGAAATAATAAAGTTATCAGGATTTTATCTGAAAAAAAAAATCATTTTTGGTGGAAAAAAATTACCAATGTATTTGAATTGGCATTATCTGTAATGATTATAAATAATGGCTACCAAATATAAAATCGGAAAAAAGTGCTGTTCTTTCTTCCATGCAAATCAAATTAAGGACTTAGGTGTAAATGAATTGATGTCATTTGTCAAAGTCCGATCCCTAGGTAATTTATTACCCTCTCTTGGTCCCCTACCTGTATGACAGCCTGAATACCCCAAGTGTATTTTATCTCAATGCTGGTTTCTTTAATAAACGGTCATTAGGATGTTATGTAATCGAAAAATGTGTCTTTAAAGAACTTGTTAGTGATCAAAATATTAAATGGTCTAGCAGGTACAATATCAAATACAAGGATAATTTTGCTAAAAAAAATGTGAGTAGCTTTTGCAAATGCAAATGCTACTCACATACTTTTTTTTCAGCAAAATTTCATTTGTGTATTTGTTATAATCATATATTAACTCACACCATCATTAGCTACAAACAACTGGACCTTACATGTTGTAGTTCTGTTTTATAAGTGCGTGTGGTTTTGTTTGTTTGTTTGTATTGGAGTTTAACGGCCCCATCAACACTATTTTAGGTCATTTTTGAGCCGGTCAGTTTACCTATCCACACTTTTTCTTGGCAGGCTAATACCTAAGTGGTTAACCAGTAAAGGCACATTCATTCACCAGAAACTGACAAATGACCTTCTTGAATCGGTGGAAGGGAGAGAATGACGGTAGAAAAGATTTCATGATCAATCTCCTCGAAACTGCGTCCTCCTGATCACCAGTCAGACGCGCATCCAACTGAGCTACCAAGGCCGGCGTGGTTTTGTTTGAAACTAAACTCAACATTTCATTAAAAAAAAATGTGAATCAAATGTTCGTTGGTTTTGGTTTTACGGCCCTTTCAAGATTATTTCACTTATATCAAGTCCATCAATAATAAGAGGTGAGCCAAAACCAGAGTACCTGGAGAAAATGAATCAAATGTAAAGCCAAGTTCGGGAAGCCATCTGTAGAAAGAAAAATCGCCTACAGTATCAACAAATCGTCAACAATCCCTAATAAAAACACGATCATCAACTGTTCAAATTTAAATCCTTTGTTTTATCTGTCACTTTCTTTGCATCACCATCACTATTATCACTGTTTTCATCATCATCGTCGTCATCATCATCATCAGATTCTTCATCATCGTTATTGTAGTCTCCTCCTGAAATTGACATAGTAGTTAAAAACAAAGCACTGAAAGCACTGATAGATTGATTGTCACTCAGTGTAGGCACAGAAAATAGTCCTAAACCGAGACTTAAACTGTTTTGTTAAACCCTTGAATTCCAGAGCTCAGATGTTCAAACTCTTCTAGCAAGTACATGTACAATATCTAAATTTCTGGTGTTTTTGCTGAAAAACATTTTTCTGCAAATATATTAACCCTTCTCTTGCTGAATATTCATTTAAGCCACACCCATTTCTGTCTATTAACCAATCAAATTACTTGATGTAATTTATTGCTACAAATTCATAAACTGAATGCCAAACAGTGTAGATCCTGATCAGATGGCTTCTTCAGAAGCCATCTGCATCTGATCTGGATCTACACTGTTTGCAAAGATAGGGGTTGTCGTGAACAGCAAGATAAGGGTTAATTTATTTGCCATATTAAATGATCCAAGTTTTAACCATATGTTAACTAACGACATCATTAGTTTTGAGGAACTGGCCCCAGTACTTTATAAAGCAAAAAGTGTTCAGATGCCATGGTATGTGGTGTCTGATCCGAGTCTACAGTGTTTGCAGCTGTCCCAGCAAGCACCTGACCACTTTTACAAATAACCCTGCCCTCTTTACACAGAACCGTGACCTCATACTGACAAGAATAATTATTGGGAAAATACTTAACACTTATCTTGCTGAATATTTCAATAAGTCACACCCATATCTGACTATCAGCCAATAAAATTAAATGATTTAATGTTTTTTTTCGAATTCACAAAACTGAATGACAAACAGGCAGATCCTGATCAGATGGCTGTTTGCAAAAGTAGGGGTTCTTGTGAACAGCAGGATGAGATAATATACATATATATATTACATATTACAGTAGAACTGCGATGGCTCGAACACCGATGGCTCGTTTACCATGGATGCGTCGAACCCATTCTTGAGCCCCTAGCGAAATCCTCTACATAAGAAATAGTGGGGAATAATTAAGGATATTTTAGTCTTTTATCTTGCAAATGTATGCTGTGTGTACTCATTAGAATCGCCTCGATGAGGCGATTCTAATGAGTACACACAGCATACATTTTCATTATAGAACACCGAAAAGATGTCTAAAATTATCTTGTTATGCCTCCTGGCAGTCACCCTGAGTGACTCTAACTACCCCTGTCTCGAACAGATTTTCGAGGTCCCAAAGGAGTTCGAGACATTGAAGGTCGACTGTATACTTTTCCTGAACAGGATTTTTTATAGCAGTAAATTGTTTATAACAGCAAAAGATTAGAGGACAAATACTGATGTTATAACAAAGTCCTCCGTATCCTATTTTTGTTTGAGGTTTTATGTCCCCTTCAACACTATTTAGGTCATTTTTGACATTCCTTCCCGTTTTGTTGGACATTTACCCGACACTGAGATGAAATGACATCTAAATGCCATCTCAAGCCCTACCGCCTGAAGAAACCACTAAGGTTTAAGGAATGGTCTGACTCGCTCCAGTTTCCCTAAGCAGGCTCAAACCTTCAAAGCAGTTCACCAGTAACCAAGGCCCTACACAGAAGCATCATGCAGCCCAATCTATTTCTCTAAGCCCCGATGGGCAGGGATGCGCTTTGTATCCTATAAAATCATATCTGTTCACCTCATTTGCATAGCAACACCCATAACATAAAGATCTTACACAAGTAGTCATTTTATATGAAATTTATGAAACGAGCCAAGAGTTTCATAAATTTCATATGAAATGACCACAAGTGTAAGATTCTGTTTATCACTTAAAATTGGAATTTTATCCCCTTTAAATCTGACATTTTTTCCACAAAAAAATGCATGGTTGACATGGACGTCGTCATGACCTTACTTAATCCCGCCAAAGTGTTATTACATGTGTGGTAATACGATTTTTATTACACAACGTTATCCACTGCTTATCAATGACGTCATATGATAAAAGAATTTATCATATGACGTCACGTCTGAGAGTGTAATAACGCCATGTAATATTTTCGACAATCCGCTAGTGGATTAAATATGCAAATTGGATATATACATCCCGTAACGTTACATGTACGATGTCCTTAACGACGTCGCATTTACTAAGGGCGGAATATTGACATTTTTGTAAACAATCGTGAATAAAATGCGCTTTGAATGTCATATGATAAATAGAATCTTGCATTTGTGCTCATGTATTATTGAATTTATTAAACTCGTTGAGGAAATTGGATAAAATACTCGGCAAAGCCTCGCATTTTATCCCTTTTCCTCAACTTGTTTAATAAATTCAATAATACATGAACACTCATGTAAGATCCTCTATATCTAAAATTTCCTGTAACACCAACTATCAAGCCTTACCATAATATTTTTCTCCTGAATAGCCAGTGAAATTATACTCCTCGTCCTCATCTGCATAGCCACTCCCACCATAACCTCCATATCCAGAGGCCCCGCCCCCACTGCACCAACTCTCATAATCACCACCATACTCATAATCATCATCATCATCATCATCCCTTCTTTTCCTACCAAAGCCATATCTTCTTGCTGAAATTGTAATAAATTCTCTGTTTACCCATACAACCCTGTAGACCAATACAGATACCCTTGCAACCAGTGTAGATCCAGATGAGACGGCTCTAATGAGCCGTCTCATCTGTATCTACACTGCTTGCCATCCTGTAAATGATTCAGATTATTGACTAAAACCTCTACTAAATAGAATGGCTGTGGAAAACTGCACTTCAAAACCTCTGGGGTGAAAGTGTTGTGCTATTACTTTAGAAGAGACTTTTCTCAAATTCATAAACAAAAGCATTTCTACATAATCACAGTGTGATCTGCAAAGTAATTGTTAGCAATACATGTACTAACAAGAATTTGAAAAACTTTGTGTCAGTTCCAAAATTATCTTATATACTATAATTACTACAATTACCTTCTTTGAGTGAGTGAGTGTTTGAGTTTTACGTCTCACCAACAGCTAAGGTTATATGGAGATGGGACCTCAGTTTAAAGACTCATCCGAAAGTCTAGGAGAAGCCCGGGATCGATCCTAGAATCTCTGGTTTACAAGGCGAGTAGCATAACCACCACATGACAGAGGCTTCTAATTGCCTTCTTTACATGCAAATTTGCTTGGAGTTTAATGGGCCAGTCAACATTATTTATGGCATTCTGGGCTGGTCAGTTTACCAACAGACACTAGGCGTAGATGTAAGCTTTTAACGAGTGCAACATACATTCTTTTGCGTTTGATCTGCACTGCTCGATTACAGAATTTTCCCTCAGACATAGAATGAAAATGGAAATACATGTATAAGATGTCACACCCTTTAATGACAAATGGACTTGTCCAACATGTAACAATGGAAGATTCCATCGGTATACAATGGGTGAAGCATGTACTCACCTGTCATACTCAAATCTTTTGTTTCCCTGGTATCGTAGCCACATTTCGGACATGGATAGGCAGCACCTTTGACATATTTGAAGCCTTTTCTTTTCACATGATCATCACAGAAACACACTTTGCACCGTAGACATGAATACTGGCCTAATTTATTACAGGAAACACCTGAAATTAAATACAGAAACTTAACCCAGAAAATACCAATCACGACAACTGTCATCTGCTTTGTGGTCTGCCATTTACTTAAAACATAATTTTTGCACACAGCGTGGACTCAGATCAGACTGCTCCTCCGATCTGGTCCACACTGTTTGCCTATATGCAAAAATAATTTTAAAAAGTTTGCAAGAAGATTCAGCAGACGACATAAGCAGACGACATTTTCAGATGCAGTTTATCATGGCATCTTGAGGGTTAACTCTATGATCATTTCATAAAAATATCATGGGCCAGTTGTTCAAAGCATATTTAGCTTAACGAGCTCGTAAGTGGTCATATTGTTAACTCTTCTAGCAAGTACAATATCGTAAATTTTGGTATTTTTGCTGAAAAAATGTAAGCAGCTTTTGTGTCCGCAAAAGCTGCTCACATTTTTTCAGCAAAAATTTCAGCATATTTGCCATATTTAATGATTAAAGTTTTTGAACAACTGGCCCCAGGTCATTTTATATGCTGTGAGCTTTTCGTGAACATACCATAATTACACCCTATATATTCACACACTCCAACTCCTTAATATAATTATTCTAAATTTTGAAAAAGTTTAATAACTTACCCAAAATTGTGTCTTAAAATAGCTGAATGACTGGCACACATGGTCCTCACCCATTGGGGCTTGAAGAAGTAGACTGGGATGCATTATGCTTCCAAGCAAAGCTGAAACCAACCGCACATGAGTAATGGTAAACCGCTCAGAGGTTCTAAGCCTGCCCAGGAAAAGTGGTGTGAGTCGGACCATCCATGCATAAAAACTATATTGGTTTCATTAGGCAGCAGGGCTTGAGATGTCATTTCATATTGCTGGATGAAAGTTCCCACAAAACTGGAAGTAGTATCTGTATCTCCAAAATGACCTATACAGTGTTGATGGGGATGTTAAGTAGGGCTGGCCAATCAGAGCTGAAAAGATAATTGCTTATCAGTCCTGTCACTGCGGTCGATAATCGATTAGTAATCGCTAAGGTTTTTGTCATAATTTTATCTGTCTGGCTTTCTGTTTGAGCATGGCTCTTACCATATGTTGCATTTTACCATATGTTTATTTGAACAGACAGGCCTGAGCAAACAGTGAAGACCCAGATGCGACGCCGCATTACGACGCCGCATAATGCGGCGTCTCATCAGGGTCTGCACTGTTTGCCACTCATTCAGCTATTTTAGGCATAACTTTTGGTAGGAAATTGTACTTATCAAAAATTGATTACAAACAAATCAATAATGATAATCGTTTGTGAGAAACATATCGATCAATTAATCGATTTTTCGATTAATCGCTTCAGCTTTAATGTTAAGCCTAAAATCAAACAAACAAAGACTGGCAAACAGTGCATACCCAGAGGAGATGCAGCATCCTGGTGCATCTAAAAGTCTACCCTGTTTGCTCAGATCTGTCTGCCTAAATACTTGCAGTAAATACAGTACTGACATATCTGAGAAGCAAACTTTCATGTCATTTTTGTTTTACATCCCTTTAAACAGGCCTCATACTGACCACGCTTTTCCATGCCTGAAAGGCCTGATTTTGCAGCTTCAACCCTTATCCTGCTGAACAAGACACAACTATATTACCTTTGCAAACAGTGTAGATCCTGATCAGATGGCTTCTGAAGAAGCCATCTGATCAGGATCTACACTGTTTGTAATGGAGCTTGTAAAAAAATATAAAGTAATTTGGTTGACTTATACTCAGAAATAAGGGTTAAATACTTTTTTAAACAGACTATATACACAAAAATCAGAATCTAAAAGCCTGAAATCAAGTAAAAAATCAAGCTCTAAAAGCCTGAACTCCTGCAAATGCCTGAAGAATATGAGGCCTGTTTAAAAGGTTTTTCACGTACTGGGCTGATCACAAATCAGAGATGGGTGAGAACTGGATTACATGGGAAACCACCAGGCCCTGTGGTTATAAAACTTTTTTCATGTTCTACTCAGCTGAGTATGAAATTTATGATACTCATAAATAATAAAATACAAATGAAAGTGAAAATTTTCCTGCTCAGATCAGCATAGAATGCCATTTGTCCTGCTCATAAATTTATATATGAGCAAGACAAATTTCATGCTAAGGTAAGCTGAGAATAAATTTTTTAATATCCTTGGACCCTGACCTTCCTTTGTTTGTTTGTTTGAGTTGAGGTTTAATGTCTTCCCCATCAAGACTTTATAGGTCATTTTATAGACGTTGCTTCCAATTTTGTGGGACTTTTACCCGACATTGAGATGAAATTACATCTAAAGCCCTGTCGCCCAATGAAACCAATAGGGTTTATAAGGCCAGATTCGCACCGCTTTGCCTGGGCAGGCTTAGATCCTCTAAGCGGCTTACCAGTACTCATGTGCAGTCGTCAGTTTCAGCTCTGCGTGGAAGCATCTTGCAGCCCATCTATTTCTTCAAGCCCCGATGGGCGGGGGCCTCCTGACCTTCCTTGGTAGAAGCTGGCATCTCACTGGAGTCAAGTGTGACCTTCTGATGACCAGTCAGACATGGATCTGATGAGCCATCAGCTCTTGGCAACCCAATTAACCCTCATCCAATTTCTGACTATGAACAAATCAGATTTCTTGATATAAATTATTTCTACAAATTCACAAAATGAATGTCAAACATTGTAGATCCTGATCAGATGGCTTCTTCAGAAGCCATCTGATCTGGATCTACACTGTTTGTAAAGGTAGGGGTTGTCATGAACAGTAGTATAAGGGTTAAGAATGAGTAATGATGATAAATTAGGGGATAACTGTATTCAAAATTGTCATTTGGAGAGGTAAATTGGCAGTCTTACAGTCAGAAATCTCATTTCACATCACTGTCACCGTAAAATGGAATTTGCAACCGTAAAAAAAGTCTGTTTACCTCCTGTAAAAACTATTTTCAATACAGTTATCCCAACTGTAAAGCACATATTCAGTTTGTACTATTTTCCACAAAGCGGCTGGCCCTGTGAGCTGCGTAAAAACACAGACTAACCAATGAAAAGTGATGTTACGTAATGACGTCTTGTTTCCTACAGTATATCACAGAATACAGCATCGCAAATTTTTGACGTTATCAAATCAGACGTCGCATTACATATGCAAGTGCTTTTGACTCATGGATAATTCTCTTTATTCCCTAATGAAATCCTGTACACACAAATTGTGCGTATAAAAATTGTTCCCAGAGAAAATATCGACTTCACCAACCTGTGCATTCTCTACCTTATTATAGCTGACTTATTCCTTTGGCTAACAAATTTGATTCTTTTGTGCGGGGATGTCCATTTGAACCCTGGGCCAGGCTCTGTTGACCGTACAACTGATACATCATCAACACTTAGCTCTATGTCCTCATTAGGAACTCTACACAACCACTTAAGTATCATTCACTTGAACATACAAAGTTTATTTCCTAAAATCGACACAGTCAGATGTGTAGCCGAATGTTACGACGTCTTAGTCTTTTCTGAGAGCTGGCTGAAACCAGACACTGATAATGAAAGCATCGCTATTGAAAATTTTAGACCGGCTTTCAGAAAAGACAGAACGAATCGAGCTGGCGGCGGGGTTGTTATTTTTGTTCGTGACACCTTTGTTTGCAAACGTCGCCAAGACTTAGAAATCAATGGCTTAGAGGCGGTCTGGGTAGAGCTAATGGTCAAATCAAAAAAAGTTCTAGTGGGAGGCTTTTATAGACCTCCAAACAGTAACAATGACTACTACAATCTTATCACAGAAAGCATCGATAGGGCTTACAACACCCAAATCATCAACATTTTCACAACTGGAGATTTTAACTGTAATATGAAATATGACATTAATAGTAATTTTTTGCAGATAATTCAACAATTTAATCTTCATTCATTGATTACTCAAGAAACACATTTCACAGAAAATTCATCTTCTGTGATAGACTTAATATTAGTCAGAAACAAAAATAATATATTAACGAGCGCTGTTATTGACCCATTTATTCCAGATCAGATAAGATATCACTGTCCCGTCATAGTCCTACTTAAGATGTTAAAACCGTCAACTAAAACATTCAAAAGACGTATCTGGAAATACGACATGGCCGATTATGGAAAATTTCGAAACTGCTTAGTTGAAAGTGATTTAGAACGTATACTGCACACCGAAAACGACATTGATTTAAATGCTCAACTAATAACTACGACAATACTGGATGCTGCTAAAAACTCAATACCTAACAAGATAGTTACCATAAGGCCGTCGGAAAATCCATGGATAACTAGTAATATTAGAAGACTGATAAGGAAGAGGAAACGTTACTACAAAAAAATTTAGCAAACTTCAAATTTATTCTTTTGGCAACATTACAAAGACATAAGAAATAAGGTAGTGCGTGAAATTAGAAAATCAAAGAAGGCATACTTCGATAAACTTGAGGCCCAATTAACAGAAGAGAATGTGAACTCAAAACTGTTTTGGAAAACCTCCAAACAGCTTTTAAAACTAGATAAAAAATCACAGAGCATACCAACCCTTGTTTATAATAATGAATACACTGAGGACGACTTACATAAAGCCAATATGTTAAACAATTACTTCGCGTTGCAGTCGTCAGTCAACGATAATAACAGTCTACTACCGCAAAGTATACCTGTCCAACATGTGGAGTTAGACAATATACATATATCAGTCCAGGATGTTAGAGACGTGCTGGTTCATCTCGATCCTTCCAAAGCATCTGGTCAAGATATGATAAGCCCACGTCTCCTCAGAGGGATCCCCGGTACTTGCAAGACCGTTATCTATACTATTTAATCAATCACTACTTCAGGAGCGTTTTCCCTCTACCTGGAAACGTCAAACCGATCCACAAAAAGAAAGATAAGTCTGTACCTTCTAACTTTCGACCAGTCTCATTACTTAGCCAAATAGGGAAAAGCATGGAACGATGCGTACATAAACACCTCTATAACTATTTAGTGCAGTACCAAAAGTTAAGTCCTTTACAGTCGAGTTTCATCAGAGGTGACTCTACCACTTACCAACTTTTGCACACATACCATACTATATGCGAAGCAGTAGATCGAGGCAAAGAAGTAAGGGTTGTTTTTTGTGATATCAGCAAGGCGTTCGACAGAGTCTGGCACAGGGGACTTTTACATAAACTAAAAGAAATAGGCTGCTCGGAACACCTGCTTAACTGGTTCAAAAGTTATCTCTCTGATAGAAGGCAAAGGGTCGTATTAAATGGCCAATCATCCGACTGGGCCTCTATATCTGCAGGTGTTCCTCAAGGCTCTATACTTGGCCCAGTGCTCTTTCTCATTTATATTAATGACATAGTCAAGGAAATTAACTCATCCATCCGGCTATTTGCTGACGACACCAGTCTCTATGTTATAGTAAATAATCCCCAATCTGCAGCAAACACCTTAAACAATGATCTTGAAAAGATAACACAGTGGTCCAGATTATGGTTGGTTGATTTTAATCCTGCTAAAACAATTTCCATGATAGTTACACGAAAATTAGTACGAGTAGACCACCCAGATCTCATTATGAACAATACCGTAATCACAGAATCGTCTTCCCATACTCATTTAGGACTTACATTTTCACAAACGGGGACATGGGACGAACATATCAAGACAATAACAGATAAAGCATGGACTAGACTAAATCTTTTGAGAGCACTCAAATTTAGAATTAATAGGAAGTCACTCGAAAAAGTTTATATTAGCTTCATTCGCCCTCTGATCAAATATAGCGACTCCGTTTGGGACAATGCGTCCAGCGAGTCCAAAAAGGCACTCGAATCCATTCACAACGAGACAGCAAGAATTATCACTGGCGCAACGAAATTATGTAGCATCGAAAAACTGTTAGCCGACTTAAGATGGGAATCTCTCCAAACACAAACTTGCGACGCCGCAAACACAAACCTGCAACACTCTATAAAATTATTAATGGACTTGCTCCAACCTACCTCCGAGATACCGTGCCTCCCCTTGTACAAGATACTGCCCCTTATAGGTTGAGAAATGAGAATCACATCCAGAATTTTCACGCAAAAACTAATCTTTTCTACAATTCTTTCTTTCCATCTACCATCCGTGAGTGGAACAGTTTACCAGAAGAAGTAAAACAGGCACCTTCTCTAGCATCTTTTAAGTTTCGACTCAATAGGGATATCCAAAAACCACCAACATATTACAACGCTGGGTCTCGACTAGGACAAATACTTCAGGCACGAATAAGAATGGAATGTGGCTCCTTTAATTCGCACTTATATCGCAAGAATATAGTCCCAAGCCCCTCATGTACTTGTGGAGGGTTTGAAAGCCCGTATCATTTCTTCTTTGTGTGCCCCATATATATGAATAGTAGAAACAGATACTTACCGCAAGATCTACAGAACTATAATACACGTGACTTTCTCTTTGGAAAAGAAAACTTTAACACAGACGAAAATTATCCCCTTTTCACACAAGTCCAAGATTTTATTCTAAATTCACGCAGATTTGCATAGGAACTGTACTAGATGCCTAATCATTTCCGCTTCGAGGATAGTTGTCGACACCATGCATCATTTTAGCAGTTAGTTAACGGTGGCGAAAGCGGTTGAAAAATACATATCATTCATTGGGAAGGACGCAACTTAATCCCTCTCTCTCTCTCTCTCTCTCTCTCTCTCTCTCTCTCTCCCTCTCTCTCTCTCTTGTACTTTTTTCTATAGTACTTTCGGCCACATCCACTCACGTAATGAAGATATTATACATATTGAGTTTACAGGAGATGATAATTATAAGCTTCTAGCTTACTCTCAAATCCTGTAGTATACTGTTGTAATTGTTGTTAAATGTTAGTTTGTACAGAGAAAGTAATAAATATTGTTTAAACCAAATAGATTTCTGGAGGCAAATAAGGGTAACTATCCTTTAATCATCCATACCCCTCCATATCTGGGGCTAAAGGCCATCCGTATTCATGACAAACAATTAGGGTACTTTGGTAAACAATCACGTCATCTCCAAAGTAATACGAAAGTATGCTTACATTTATAATTCTCTGACTCTAGCTGTTGACACATGGCTTGATGTTCAAACTGATCATCCTCACACAGAAAATTGTAACAAAATGAACATTTGAAAAATCTTCCTCCTGAAAAAAAAGTAGTCAAAATTTATCAAATTACTTAACAATTAATCAAAAGAGTATTAATATACAGTGAAATTCAACTCTAATACTGTTCAAAAGTGGTCTCTAAGACCCCTTCTAAACAGACCAAAAGGTTGTCTCTTACTATTAAAAGGTGCCGGATGTAAAAAACACAAAGAAAGTGAAGAGTTTTAAATATGCTAAAGAAAGAAAGATTAAGTTTCAATTTAACCCTTATCCTGTTGTTCACAACAACCCCTACCTTTGCAAACAGTGTAGATCCAGATCAGATGGCTTCAGGATCTACCCTGTTTGTCATTCAGTTTGTGAATTTAAAAGAAAATAGTATATTGTGTACCTTCCGGGATTGACAACATTCTTTCATAGAGATTGATCATGTAATCTTTTCTACGGTTGTTCTCTGTTAATGCAAGAAGGGCAATTGTCAATTATGACAAAAGAATGTGCACCTTACTTGTTAGCAGTGTAAGCATAAGCCTGCCCAGGAAAAGTGTGCTCATAAACTGACAATTCAATGTGATCTTTTTGTTTGTTTGTTTGTATTGGAGTTTAACGGCCCAGTCAACACTGTTTAAGGTCATTTCTGAGCCGGTCAGTTTACCTATCCCCATTTTATCTGGGCAGGCTTACATATAAGCGGTTAACCAGAGCAGTGCACATTCTTTCGTCAGAAACTTACAAATGCCCTACTTGAATCAGCAGGAGGGAGAGAATGACCATAGAAAAGATTTCAATATCAGTCTCCACGAAAGAATGTTGCGGACCCCGGCAGGTATCAAACCCACATTCTCTTGATCACTAGTCAGAGGCCCATCCCAATGAGCTACCGAGGCCAACATCAATATGATCTAAATAGGTTTGACTGGGCCATTAAACTATAAACAAACAATACGAAATTGATCTATTTTATAGGGGAAATCCCAAACAGTGGTACTAGCAAACAGTGAGTGCCAAGATCAGACACTGTTGTTTTGTTGTATGAAGTATATGCTGTAGATACATATCCTATTCTTCTCTCAAAGAAGATATCAACATATACACATTTAGAAAATTATGCAAAAGCAGGTATTCATTTACCTATTTTATATGGGAAACCCCAAAAGGGGTCACTGGCAAACAGTGCAGACCCTGATCAGAGGCAGCTGATCAGGACCTGCACTGTTTGTAAAAGGTTCTGACAGCCATTCTCCAAATGAATTTCACAGATAACACAACCTGACACCCTAAATTTTGAAATGGACTCCTGTAACACATGATAAGGTGCAAGATTCCATTTAGTACAAAAAGGGTTAAATACTCCCAAAGGGAATGGGTACATGTTCAGGGTAGGCAACTCTTCCACCTTATTTCTGTCTCCTTTTCCAACAGTAGTGTTTCCCCTAATGAGTTAAAGCAAGGTGCTGCACCCTGCTACCCTTCTGGTCCACCCTGCTGCCCTTCTCACCCATTATGCTGATCTTTGTTGATGTGAAAGCATTTGCTGGAGAAAATCGGCCAAAACAAGGTCCAGTATATAAAAAGAAGCCTTTTGATCATCAAAGTAGACTACAGTATCATAGCAACAGATAAGGTGTGTATTTAGTGATATTTCGGGGATTGGTTTTTATGGAGAAACCATCTTGTGGGTATTCATTAGAACCGCCTCGGCGAGGCGGTTCTAATGAATACCCACAACATAGGTTTATATGGAGAAATAAGGAAAACTATCCTTCAAGTTCAGGTATCACAAAATACCCACCGTATCTGTTGGTATGAGAATATAAGAATCTGACATGGGGTTATGTTTTAGATGAGCATTTCCAACCCGAGGGATGACCGTGCTGAGCGGAACCGAGGCTATGCCGAGGTTCCGCTCAGCACAATCATCCCGAGGGTTGGAAACGCCCATCTACAACAGAACCCCATATTGGATTCTTTTTCTTGCAAAACACCTCCGGTTAGTTTTGACAGCTCGCACAAGTCTATTGTTTACAAAATAAAAATAGTGCGGAAGTAGTTCCGGCAGTTGAATAGAATTGAAGCGCAGTTATGTTAGTTGCCTGGGTTGGAAAACCAGGGTCAGAACATAAATTTCTATCCCAGGGTAAAACAAGAGGCCCAAGAGGGCCTGTCGCTCCACCGGCCAACTTCAGACAATTGTCATATTTATTACATTAACCAATTGTATACTAGTGAACTCTTCTATTGCTATATGTTGGACCAGTCCATTTGTCATATAAGGGGTGTCAGGCCTATTTTTTCTATTTTTGATGGAAAATTCTGTTAGCAAATAGTGCAGGCCCTGATCAGACACGGTGTTCTGTGGGGTCTGATCTGGGCCAGTACTGTTTGTCAATGTACCCATTTAGGGTTTTCCCGCATGCAATGGGTAAAAAAACAAGAGGGCCATGATGGCCCTGGATCGCTCACCTGATCATTAGTGTAACAAGTGGGCCCCAGAGAGGGCCATTATTGGCCCCAGGGCTTTAATGTGCATAATGTTGAGGGAGGTCTTAAAGGTGAAGCTTCATACCAAACATCAACAAAGGCTATAATTTAAACAATCTTGGCAAAGGTCCACTAGATGAAGCTACACATAAAATATCAAAGACCTGGGCCTTGCGGTTTCAGAGAAGAAGATTTTTTTTAAAGATATTACCTACATAAGCCTATGCAAAACCAAATGGCCCCTGGGCTATATAAATCTATGTAAAACCAAAGGGCTCCGGGGTGGGGGCATTTGTGGCCCCAGGGCTATACCTTGAACAATATTGGTAGAGGTCCACTAGATAAAGCTCCATACCAAATATTAAAGGCCTGGGCCTTGCAGTTTCAGAGAAGAAGATTTTTAAAGATTTCCCTATATAAGTCTATGTAAAACCAAAGAGCCCCAGAGTGGGGACATTTTTGGTCTCAGTGCTATAATTTGAATAATATTGATAGAGGTCCACTAGATGCAGCTTCATACCAACTATCGAAGACCCAGGCCTTGTGGTTTCAGAGAAGAAGACTTTTAAAGATTTTCCCTATATTAGTCTATGTAAAACCATAGGGCCCCGGGGCGGGGAATTTTTGGCCCCAGGGCTATAATTTGAACAATCTTGGTAGAGGTCCATTAGATGAAGCTTCAGACCACATATCAAAGTCCTGGGCCTTGCGGTTTCAGAAAAGAAGATTTTTAAAGATTATCCCTATATAAGCCTATGTAAAACCAAAGGGCCCCGGGGCGGGGGCATTTTTGGCTCCAGCACTATAATTTGAATAATCTTGGTAGGGGGCCTTTAGAAGAAGCTTCATACCAAATATAAAACACCTAGGCCTTGTGGTTTCAGAGAAGAAGGGCCATAATTTAAACAATCTTGATAGAGGTGCACTAGATGAAGCTTCACACCAAATATCAAAGACCTGGGCCTTACGGTTTCAGGGAAGAAGATTTTTAAAGATCTTCCCTATATAAGCCCATGTAAAACCAAAGGGCCTGGGAGCGGGGGCATTTTTGGCCCCAGCACTATAATTTGAACAATCTTGGTAGGGGTCCACTAGATGAAGCTTCATACCAAATATCAAAGACCTGGGCCTTGAGGTTTCAGAGAAGAAGATTTTTAAAGATTTTCCCTATATAAGCCCATGTAAAACCAAGGGGCCCCAGGGCGGGGGCATTTTTGGCCCCAGCACTATAATTTGAACAATCTTGGTAGGGGTCCACTAGATGAAGCTTCATACCAAATATCAAAGACCTGGGCCTTAAGGTTTCAGAGAAGAAGATTTTTAAAGATTTTCCCTATATAAGCCCATGAAAAACCAAAGGGCCCCAGAGCGGGCACATTTTTGGCCCCAGCACTATAATTTGAACAATCTTGGTAGGGGTCCACTAGATGAAGCTTCATACCAAATATCAAAGACCTGGGCCTTGCGGTTTCAGAGAAGAAGATTTTTAAAGATTTTCCCTATATAAGCCCATGTAAAACCATGGGGCCCCGGAGCGGGGGCATTTTTGGCCCCAGCACTATAATTTGAACAATCTTGGTAGGGGTCCACTAGATGAAGCTTCATACCAAATATCAAAGACCTGGGCCTTACGGTTTCAGAGAAGAAGATTTTTAAAGATTTTCCCTATATAAGCCCATGTAAAACCAAAGGGCCCCGGAGCCGGGGTATTTTTGGCCCCAGCACTATAATTTGAACAATCTTGGTAGGGGTCCACTAGATGAAGCTTCATACCAAATATCAAAGACCTGGGCCTTGTGGTTTCAGAGAAGAAGATTTTTTAAGTTTTTGATGAAAAAAAATCTATTTTTGGCTCCTGTGACCTAGATGTGCAACAGACCGGAACCATTTGAACAACTCTGAAAGGGGACCACCTAAGGATCATTCCTGTGAAGTTTGGTCAAAATCCGATCAGTGGTTCAGGAGGAGATGTCGTTTAAAGAAATTGTTTACGGACGCACGGATGCACAGATGCACAGACGACGGACGAAAAGTGATCCCATAAGCTCACCTCGTCACTACGAAGGAATTTGGAAGAGGACTAAGTAAGGAACATTCCTGTGAAGTTTGGTTACAATTGGCCCAGTAGTTTAGGAGGAGAAGATGTTTTAGCATTACACTATATGTTAAATAGGGAAAATAAGCCCCGCCCATGGCGGCCATGTTTTTTGTCGGATCAAAATTTCTTCAAGTAATCTGAAAGAGGTCCGCCCAAGGAACATTCATGCAAAATAAAAATGAAATCCAACAAGTGGTTTTGGAGCAGAAGATTTTTAAAGATTTTTAATTTTTTGTGTGGTTTTGTTGCCATGGCAACCAGAGTTCTGGGTATAACAAAATTCTTTGAAGGAATTTAGAAGAGGACTAAGTAAGGAACATTCCTGTGAAGTTTGGTTACAATTGGCCCAGTAGTTTAGGAGGAGAAGATGTTTTAGCATTACACTATATGTTAAATAGGGAAAATAAGCCCCGCCCATGGCGGCCATGTTTTTTTGTCGGATCAAAATTTCTTCAAGGAATCTGAAAGAGGTCCACCCAAGGAACATTCATGCAAAATAAAAATGAAATCCAACAGGTGGTTTTGGAGGAGAAGATTTTTAAAGATTTTTAATTTTTTGTGTTGTTTTGTTGCCATGGCAACCAGAGTTCTGGGTGTAACAAAATTCTTTGAAGGAATTTGGAAGAGGACTAAGTAAGGAACATTCCTGTGAAGTTTGGTTACAATTGGCCCAGTAGTTTAGGAGGAGAAGATGTTTTAGCATTACACTATATGTTAAAGTTCAACGGAAACGGTAATTTTACCACCATATCTTTATTAATTATCCATGTAGCACAGATAAAAATAAGCAATTACAAAAAGTCGCGAGAATTCAAAAGGTTATATAGGGGAAGTTATAAGCCAATAAAGTTACGTGATTTACCGTTCTTTCGCACCTGTCCAAATTTAGATTTTCACGCATGCGCACTTGCGCGTGACGTCATTTGTAGACACATTTCGAAGTGACAGCTATGGCGGACAGTGCAAATCTTAGAGAGTTAGAGGAGAATGACGGTGATTCTGTTTTAGCTGGGTCAATCAGGCCGGTACAGCCGTATCAGTTTGAACCAAGAAGAGAATCTGCGCCCGATTACTCGGAAGATTCCGAATCGGACACATCTAGCGAGTCAGATTTGGAGGGCCAGCTGAGCGATAGGCTCGGCAACACAGACTGGTAAGTTAGCGAGAATAATAAACAAAAAAAATGCATGACGAGGAAAAAATAAGTTCGTCCACTTTACTACTGATTAGCCCAATATTAGTAAGGTTCCGTTTCGTATTTTGATAGCCGAAAATAACGTAAGGAAAGGAGGAAGTAAATAAAAAAATCGGGGGGGGGGGGGGGGGGCACTGGTTGAGACAGTGGGGGCTGACAACTGTTTTGTCATCTTTACAACCCGCAATAGGGCCAAATACTTTCAATAGAATGAGCCAGAAAGCCAAGATAATTCCTGCTCATTCATTGTTTATGAAAAGTGGAAAAATTTGCACCCCCACCCCTTGTTGAAGTGTGAAATTATTGGCTTGCTTTTGTTATTATAGTCTCTATATAGATATTTACACACCAAAAATGCCACAGATAACCTACAATGTAACAGCAAAACATTGGACTTATCTTCTTCTGTCATCCCTGGCGACAAGTGTGTGTTGAACCCAAAGTGGGGTGATACCCGGGTGTATTTTAATCATTACTGCAACAAGTAACCGGCCGGCCTCTGCAGTTCAGTCAGGCGCGCATTCGACTTGTGTACAGAGGACCAAGATTCGAGACCTGTGAGTGTCAGCATAACTTTTCGTGGAGATTGATCATGAAATTACTTTAAAAACATTCTCTCCCTTCTGCTGATTCAACCAGGGTAGTTGTCAATTTTTGGCCAAAAAGTGCAATAAATTAGCCTGTCCAGGAAAAGCATGGATAGTTCATTGACATGCTCCACATAACCTAAATAGTGTTGGTTGAGTCATTAAACTAAAAATAAAAAAACAAAAGGTAAATATTTATGTGCTAGATTCAGCAAAAAAACTCCGGGATTAACCCATGTCCTGCTGAATATTCAGTGTAGCCACACCCATTTTACACTCATTTTTTACTTTGAGCCAATCAGGCTACTTGGATAAATTTATACCTACAAATTCATAAACTGAATGTCAGTGTAGATCCTGATCAGATATCTTCTTCAGAAGCCATCTGATCTGGATCTACACTGTTTGCAAAGATGACTTGTGTAATAAATTAAATTGTAATTTCTGGCAACACATGCTAATGGTCCTTGCCCACAGGGCTTGAAGACATAGATTGGGTTGCATGTTGCTTCTACACAGAACTGATCCACACAAGGACAGGGTAAACCCTTTCGGGTTCGAAGCAAGACTTGCACCACTTTTCCGTGGCAGGCTAAGAACCTCCCAGTAGTACTCATGTGCGATTGGTTCAGATCTGCGTGGAAGTAATATGCACCTAATCTATTTCTCCAAGCCCCAATACATGAGGGTAGTAGGCCAAAAGCAGAGTGCACAGAGAAAAAAAAAAACTCAAGTTAGCATGTAACATTGGCGTCTGACCTTAAATTTGTATGCCATTTTATTTTTCAGGTGTGAATGTGGATTTTGTATTCCCATGTCATCTGTAGATGAGAGCACATGCTGCAGGGAGATTGGTCTCATTGACAACTTAGTAGAAGATCAAGACCTTCAGTGCATCACACAGCATCCTGGCTATGAAGGAAATTGTCTGAACCAGTATGTTATAGAGACATCCTTCTATGAATTCTTGGACAACTATGGTCATGTTGGTGATGATGAGCCAATTCATGAGTAAGTATGAGCCATTGAATGTGTTTACCAGCTAGGTGACGGTGTTTTACTCATCAACTCTCCTAGAAACTGTAAGCCGGTCTCAGTAGCTCAGTCGGATTTGTTTATGACTGAAGATCAGGAGGACATCGGTTTGATACCTGTGTGGTCAGCAACATTCTTTTGTGGAGGTTGATCATGAAATGATTTCAATAATCATTCTCTCTCCCTTATGCTGATTCAAGGACAGTTGTTAGTTTCCGTCAAAAAAGGTGCATAGTTCTGGTTAACCGCTGATGTGTAAGCCTGTCCATGAAAGGGTGGCTAGGTAAACTGACGGGTTAAAAAATGACCTAAATAGTGTTGACTGGGTATTAAAACCCGGAAACAAGCAAAATCCAACCAATTGGTTTTGGTAAGCAGCTGGTGAAACTGAGCACAAACAGAATGTATTCTATAGACCTGCATTGCTGTCATACTGTAGCTGAGTCTGAGAAAGATGGCATTCTGGTACTCCAACTATATAAGATCAAGGACAGGGGCAAGAAAAATAACAGCATTATATGTACAAATATTTTTTTTATTTTTATTCTTGGTATTTACAGACATGCCCTTTCCCCATTGGGTAGGCCTGGGTAGTTCATTGGTATCCTTCGTTATACTAAGAGCCAGCGCATGACAAAATTTACAAGAAGGCTTGAGTGACCAGCAAAGACTCCAGCCTGTACATTTTTGCAGGCTGATCAGTCTTCACTGATCGCATGTACCTACTATATTCTATGATCTATGCCCGGATATGAGCAAAAGGTCTTGTCACTGTGGATGGATGATAAGGTTGATTTACCAAATGTATACAGTCCAACCTGTATTAGCAAGCGCCTCAAAACATATTCGAAATTTGCTTTCTAATGACAAGTTCTAGCTTTATACAGGTAAAATTTATGCATTCTACTTTTCAGGTAACCAATGCTTGCTTGCTTATGACAGGCTGCTTGCTTAATAGAGGTGGCTGCTAAGACCTGTTTTACTGTACATGTTTGCTATCAAAAATAGCATATCTACATATAATATATACATACATCTATAGGAACAATCCAGCCTGTCTACAAAGATGGCACAAAGGAATGGCCAAGAGTGGTCTTTGTTCACAGGTTATGTCTGTTTGGAGGTTTACATTTTAGACAGAACAAGGCCATTAAGGTTTAACCCTTATCTTGCTGTTCTCGACAACCTCATTCGTTGGAAAAGTGTAGATCCAGATCAGAAGTCATCTGATCAGGATCCACACTGTTTGACATTCAGCTTATAAATTATTAATTTCATCGAGTAATCTGATTTATTCAAAGTCAGAAATGGGTGTGGTTAAAATATTCAGCAAGATCAGGGTTACTAGCAGACTGTGGTTGTTAACCACTTTTAATTTATAAAATTATTTACTTCCAGAATGTACCGCCATGTTGCATACAGACGTTTTACGAGATGGGTGTGGCACAGACTTGGAAGAGGAATGCGGAAGGTGATACCAGCTTGTGCTGTGAACAAGATACGTCAGAGCTGGCCATCAGAGCAATACTGTGGTTTCAAATATCAAAGAGACTATTAGTGCAAAGAGGATAACAGTTTTTCTACATATAGTCATTCTTCCCCTTCCCCCAATTCAAGACAAAGCCTACAATGTGACCATGCAGCCAGCAGACTAAAATCAACCCACTCACCCATCCACTAAGACAAGACCTTTTGCTCATTTTGGTTTACATAGACTGTAGTATATAGTAGAACTTTACATGTGACCAGCAAAGACTCTGATCAGACTGCTAAGGCGCAGGCTGATCTCAGTCTTTGCTGGCCACCCAAGCTTCTTGTAGGTTTTTTCATGAACTGTTCACAGTCTAAGTGACTGTTCTGCTTCAGGATCAAGGTTACATCTAGTTATCATACACTCAAAGGCAAACAACCCAACAGTGTTGTCAGTGCTCTGATTTCAGTCAGTTGTATTAAACAGATCTTTAACAAATGACAGTGTTCCTTCTGTTTTGTTTTATTATGTTTCGTTTTTACAGCCCTTTCAAGATTTTTTCACTAATATTAGGCAGATTGCAGAACTTGGCATCTCAGGTGACAGGAGCCAAGTTCGTTAACCTCTACCCTGCTGTTGGCGACAAGCCCTATCTTTGCAAACAGTGTAGATCCAGATCAGATGGCTTCTGAATAAGCCATCTGATCAGTATCTACACTGTTTGACATTCAGTTTATGAATATGTAGAAATAAACTGTAGGGTTACTAGCAGACTGTGGTTGTTAACCACTTTCAATTTATAAAAGTATCTACTTCCAGAATGTATCGCCATGTTGCATACGTAGAAATAAACTGCATCAAGTAATCTAATTGGTTCAAAGTCATAAGTGGGTGTGGCTTAATTGACTATTCAGCAGGTTAAAGGTTAAAAACACAGGTGACCTAATAAAAGAAGTCTTGAGCTCTTACCTATTACGGCATCAAGGCCAGAGATTTATTCAGCTGTATCTAGTCTACAATTTGTTTGATTTGAGGCTCAATGCCCCTGTTAACACTGTAAAAGTCATTGTGGAGACATAGTTCCCAATTTGTGGGACTTATAACCATCAGTGAGATGAAATGACATCTCCAGCCCTGCTGCCTAATGAAAAGAAACCACCAGTTTGTACACATGGGCAGTCACATACTTGAACCACTTCTCTTGGGCAGGCTTAGATCTGCTTTTATAGTGGTTTTCCAGAACTCCTGAGGTTGTCTACAGCTCTGCACAGAGGCATTATGCAGCCCAACCTATTTATTCAAGCCCTGATGGGTTCGGGTCGGCAACATTCTTTGTAGAGTTTGATCCTGAAATCCTTTCTATGGTCATTCTCTCCCGCTGATTCAAGAAGGGCAGTTCTCAGTTTTGGAGAAAGAATGTGCACTGTACTGGTTAACTGCATATGGATATGCTCGCCCAAACAAAAGTGTGGATCTATAGGTGAATGGAACTGCAAAATGACCTAAATAGTGTTGACTGGATCGTTAAACCTGAATGCAAACAAAAATGCCTGATGGGCGACCAGTCCATAATAACTGAGACACTTAGGTCTATTTCACGGTGCCTTCCTCCATGACTCATGTCATTCAGCATTTTAAGTTTATTGTTGAATACTCTTGAAATGGCTGTGATCACACAAATCATGAAAACAAGTTTTAAATCATACAGAGAGGATAAGATGCAATGAAAAAGCCTCTTACTGCTAGTAAAGTCTGTTATCTTCTACTGGACAGAATATGTACCTACAGGACTGAAGGCATATTTTATTGTAAGATATTTTTGTTTCTAGGATTTACTGGACATAAGTCACACTGTGTGTTTGTGGTGCTGTACAAAAAATTTTGGTCCGGTAGTATAAATTAAAGATACTCTCATCATGCTCAACTGATTTGAGCATGAAATCTGTAATGCTCATAAACAAAGAAATCCAGAAAAACATTAGCCAAACAGGCCTCATACTGACCAAGCTTTTTAACCATTATTCTGCTGGACATGGCAATCCCTAACTTTGCAAACAGTGTAGATCCAGATCAGATGGCTTCTGAAGAAGCCATCTGATCAGGATCTACACTTTTTTCATGCAGTTGTGAACTGAATGTATATATAATATGAACTAAACCGATTCGTTCACAGATACAAATGTTTTTAGGCAGCAGGATATGGGGGTAAAAATAGAAATCTGAAATCTGCAGATGCCCGAAAAATATGACACCTGGGGCCCAAAACACACAGAGTTCTGCAGGATCCAGTGATTATTGTGTGGCATTTTCAACATTTATGAGCAAGACAAAGTTTCATGCTCAAATTAGCTGAGCATTTAAGACCAACAGTGGCTTCCAAGCAATGCAGTTTCTCTTGTAGCCTGCTTGCCTACAAGTACACATAGAACTGGGTTTCTGCATGGGCTTGGATATAGTGTCTGAAGAAAAGATTCTCACTGGTTAGGTTTGCAGATGATTTTTGCAAAAATATGTTCTGCTTCTTTGTCTTTCAACTACTCACTGACGTTCTCGAATTTAAATGTATAATCCATTCAGGTTAACACGCATATTCACAGTATCCAAATACCAATCACAATTTGAATGTAACTGACACATATCTCTAGTTTCCACTAAAGACACTTCCGAATCGTGATCTGTGGGCAGTCACAACAGCCATTTTGTTCACATTCTCATATTTGGATGACACTGGCTTTGGAGTGGCAGCAATAACAGGCTGTAAGTCCTCGAGACAGGCTTTATAGCTCTTGAGTGTTTGCCTCCTTGCAACGACTTCATTAATCAGCTGATTGACATAGTCTGAAATATAATGGATAAGATGGTATCAGTTTTTGTGAAGTCAGGTGTAAAATGTCCTCCTCCTATGGTCTAAACATACACAAGGCCTAGTGGGTCAGTGTTCTGACTCTTAGTCATTAGGTCTCTCGGTTTGAGCCTGGCTCGGGCCACGTGGAGGACGCCAAGTTCTGCAACAGAAGGTCAGGTGGTTTTTCTCCAGGTATTCTGGTTTTCGCCCACCTCTGATTAACCATTGGCTCGATATGAGTGATATAACCTATAAAGGAAAACCTGAAACAAAAAAATTAAACTTTCACTTAGATGCTAAAAATTAAGAAAATCTCACTCACCCTGCCTAAATTAAATCACAAATGTGAGGGGGCAAGTGAAATTTTACACCCCTGCAGTGGAGTAAACACGCTTGAAGACCCCTGACCAAAGATTGTACCACTAATAATAAAATTTTAAATTTTTTTTTTTGGTTTGGGTTTTACGGCCCTTTCAAGATTATTTCACTC
Source organism: Lucinisca nassula (assembly GCA_963580285.1). Taxonomy (NCBI): domain Eukaryota; kingdom Metazoa; phylum Mollusca; class Bivalvia; order Lucinida; family Lucinidae; genus Lucinisca; species Lucinisca nassula. Next base: position 105,570,804 of record OY757015.1, read on the forward strand.
ATATCGAGCCGATCGTTAACCAGAGGTGGGCGAAAACCGGACTACCCGGAGAAAAATCACCTGACCTTCTGTTGCAGAACTTGGCGTCTCACACGTGGCCCAAGCGAGGCTCGAACCTACGGCGGTGAGAGACCTAATGACTAAGAGTCAGCGCTCTTATCCATTAAGCCACGGAGGCCTGTTAAAAAATTTTCAATTTATGATGTTCATAAATTCATAATGTTTTCGAGAGAAACAAAATGCAATGTATAAATTGATGATCTATAGCCCCTAAAAAGATATTTACACAAATAATGGGATCATCTTGAAGAATCCGGGACGTTTCGGCCCTGAGTCGTTTCGGCCGGGTCGTTTCGGCCTAAATTTGGACCTGGGTCGTTTCGGCCTATTTCGGTGGGTCGTTTCGGCCCTGGGTCGTTTCGGCCTGAGTCGTTTCGGCCCGATTTTATTAGATAGCATTTTCCTGTATAAAGCATTACTATTTAAATTTGATATATTATTTAAACGCCCTGTCACTTTATGTTATGGTTATGATAGCCCAAATAAAGTGTTTTAATTAATTTAATTTATTCAGCAGGATAAACATTATATACTTTTCTTTCTACAATGATTGAATTTGGTAACACAATCAGCAGGCAAAATCACATCCATCCATGCATGCATGCATGCATGCATGTAATACATACATACATACATACATACATACATACATTTATCGCCCCCCCCCCCCCGCACCCCCCTGCCCATCGGGGCTTGAAGAAACAGGTGGGCTGCATGATGCTTCCATGCAGAGCTGAAACAGACCGCACACAAATACTGGTAAACCGCTTAGAGGATCTAAGCCTGCCCAGGTAGAGCGGTGTGAGTTTGCCAGCTCATGTTTATAAACCCTATTGGTTTCATTGGGCGACAGGACTTGAGATGTCATTTCATCTCAAAGTCGGGTAAAAGTCCCGCAAAATTGGAAGCAGCGTCTCCAAAATGATTGTCTGAGTATTTCTCCTTGGTGGATAATGACAAAATTATATAGGCGTATTTTCGTCATGTTGTATGTCGCTGTGTCTGAAGAATTTTCCCAAAGATTTTGAAGGTTTGTGAAGTTCGTCTCAATGGTATGATTAGACTGCAAGCAAGCGCTCAGTGGTCTATTTCACGTGCCACATACAGACATGCATGGTGTGCATCCATTCTAAGGTTGTTTTTTTTTTCTAAATAGCCCTGGGCGGCAAAAAGGCTTCTGCAGTTAGCAGATACTGATCACACGGCACTGACTTGCAGGATTTACTAGTATCAATGGCACGCACATTTTGTGAACAGCATGCGAAATATTTGCGAAATGTAGCCTAGTTATTTTATATGATCAGCCTCCATCTGTCGTTGTGATACCTTCAAATACTAAATAACCTATAAATCTGTTCATTGTGATCAGAGTCTGCTCAGTTTGAAAAAAAATCCTCTTTTTTGAGCTATTAATATCTGAACGCTGTAATTATTTTATATGATCAGCCTGCATCTGATACCTTCAAAGGCATTGTAACCTATAAATCTGTTCATTGTGATCAGAGCCTACACAGTTTGAAAAAGCCCTCTGTTTTCTGACCTAATGAAGTGTTAACGAGAGAAGATAGCAAAAGCACAGGCTGATCTTCGACAAACAAAATATATATACATATAAATAAAGTGATAAAAAAAATCAGGCCGAAACGACCCACCAATATGGCCGAAACGACCCACCCCCGAAATTAGGCCGAAACGACCCAGGCCGAAACGACTCAGGGCCGAAACGACCCAGGGACCGAAACGACTCAGGACCGAAATGACCCGCGACCATCTTGAAAAGCAAGATAACCAATTTCAGGTAGCTATCATCCTGCAATCAAAATACTCCATAAAAATTACAGGAAGCTGACAACCTGCCAGGAAGATAACCAGGTTTGCTCTAAACAATTTCAGGCAGCTGTCACCCTGCATCTTGAAGTAGTTTTGGAGTAACAGTCTCTTCAATCCGAAAAAAAAAATGGGTGTACTTACTGTACTTAATTGGCACTTTTGTTTGTTTCGCCACAGCTCCACCTTTCTTGTACTTAGGCCTAGAAACCTGCCACTTGAGCTGACCATCTTTTGTTACATCTTGGGCTAGATTTGAGTTTTCATTGAAGTGAAGGCAAGCCAGTTTCAGCCTGTGTGAAGTAAGAAATAAGACTGTTATTAAAATTCAAGAGGTTCTATAACAATGATAACCATATAGTGGCTTATACTGTCAACTATCTTTCGGCAGCAAAATGCTTTTACAACAAAACTTTTTATAAAAAGATTTCAATGGACTGATTCCTCAGGCTGACATAAGCTCAAGGCTGGTCTTGGTTACATGTACAATCGTCGTCTCTGGTTAGAAATGCCAATGACGAACCCAGTCTCATAAAAATCAATGTTTATCTTACAGTCCAGCAAATTAATGTTGAAGACATCTGATAGTCATCTCACTGTGGCATTACAAATGTTTAAATCTTTGATACTTGGAGTTCTTTAGGATAACATTCAGTAGACTAGATCAGGTGTGTTTTTGGTGAAAATTCAGGGATAATTTTCCTTATTGCTCAACAAAAACATATGTTGTGGGTGCTCATTTGAACCGCCTCAGTAGGGAGGTTCAAACGAGTACCCACAACATGTTTTTGTTGAGAGATAAAGAAAATTATCCCTGAATTATCACCAAATACCCTCCTTATCTAGTCTACTGATAACATGATTGGCACACAAATACATCTACTGCAACACTGTGGCAAAATCAAAAAAGTTTGCTGTTTAAATAATTAACTATTCATGTAAATACATGAACCCTGCTTACAAGTGCATGAATAAGAAATATAAAAATAAGGGCGAAACGACCCACCAAATCAGGGCGAACTGACCCAGGGCGAACTGACCCACGGGCGAAACGACTCTCGGGCGAACTGACCCGTGACCTAGACTAACATGAGACACAGCAAAATGTGGCATCTTATTATGGTCTGCGCTGTTTGCCACTCCTCCAACTATTTTAGAAACGATTATGAGCATGGACGGACAGAGTCGCAGCAGTTTTCCTAGGGTTTAGCCCCAAGCAGATAACCAGTACTAATGTGCAGTCGGTATCATCTCTGCATGGAAGCATCATGCAGCCCAATCTATTTCTCCAAGCCCCAATGGGCGGGGGCGGATTTGGATAGGCATGTTTTGGCAATGAGAAATTGGCTAATTGAGACTGTCCATTGAGACAGACATGGATGAACTGTCTATGCTCAGGGACACAACACTTTGGTCAGCATGAGGACGGAACCCACCTCTCGATCACAAATCTGATAAAATGAAATGCTGCCATTCAGGACCATTGCACCAAAAAGCTCTGAAAACAAATGTTATTTATAATCAGCATTCTGATAATCTACATTACCTCTTGTCTCTGCCGTTTCCTGTATGCCCCGCCAACTTTGGTCTGTTTTGGAGTGTTCCAGGGGTGGTTTGGTCTGGCAAAGATCGTTGGAACAGCACCTGTCTTGAGCTGAAACTTGCCTGGTTTGAATCCCAGATCCGCCGCTAGTCTTGGGCTCACAATAAAACACTCCTCCGTAAAATGAGAATCACACAATCTCGAAGTTTTTGAGTTTTCCCATAGTTTGAAAGGCTCATTTGCACTTTTCGCGCGACCCATATTCACTCTCCACTCTTTATTTAATACCGGGTCCTCCGGGAACGTAAACAAACCGCGACCAGGTGCAGGGGTATTGCCACAACCCGGTGCAACACATCGCGTCGGCATTTTTGGAATTTATTTCAGATAACAAGATGTTTTTTATCACAATTTTCTCGAACAGTCAATGTAAAATACACGCTATTTCCACTTCCGTTCTACAATTGACGTCACAGGGTTCAGGGTTACGTGACTCGGATTATCACTTCCGGTTCGCAATTGCCCACAGGTGAACCGAATGTAAATTGTTAATAAATACATAATTCCGTAACAAGAAGTACGGCGAATAGCTTATTCGAGATGTATTTTATATGTATTCAATGAAAAGTCATAGAAAAAATAGCGTTGCAGTTGAACTTTAAATAGGGAAAATAAGCCCCGCCCATGGCGGCCATGTTTTTTGTCGGATCAAAATTTCTTCAAGGAATCTGAAAGAGGTCCACCCAAGGAACATTCATGCAAAATAAAAATGAAATCCAACAGGTGGTTTTGGAGGAGAAGATTTTTAAAGATTTTTATTTTTTTGTGGTTTTGTTGCCATGGTAACCAGAGTTCTGGGTGTAACAAAATTCTTTGAAGGAATTTAGAAGAGGACTATGTAAGGAACATTCCTGTGAAGTTTGGTTACAATTGGCCCAGTAGTTTAGGAGGAGAAGATGTTTAAAGAAAAAAGTTAACGCACGGACGCACTGACGCACGGACGCACGACGGACACAGGGCCATGACAATAGCCCCGCTGGCCTTCGGCCAGTGGAGCTAATCACGGACTTCCTTGTCTGGTGTGCAAGAATGCTCTAAGTATAGGTTACAAAGAATGTAAAGCTCTCTGAAAAACATGATGGTAACAAAGTTCCCTTTTCGACAGCTTTCATGGGGTTAAAACTGACCTTTTTCTGAATCAGCACACTGCCCTTTTCTAAGTCTGGGGCAAACACTAATCAGTGATCTACTCTTCTTGGTGGGGCTCAGTTAACCCTTTTTTTACTAAATGGAATCTTCCTCCTTCTATATGGTAGGAGTCATTTCAAAATTTAGGGGTGACAGGTTGTGTTTTCTTTAAAATTTATTCAGAAAATAACTGAACTTTTTGCAAATAGTGTAGGCCCAGATCTGATGCCGCATTTTGCGGCGTCTGATCTGGGCCTGCACTGTTTGCCACCTGTTTTGGGGTTTCCGGTACAAAATGGGTTAACCTTCCAGGGTGGTTGGGTGAGGCGAAGGTGTCATGTGTCTTGCATCACTGGAACTTCCAAATGATATTGGCTTACAGTTGGGAAAGCCCTGCTGTCTTTGCAGCAAGTAAGGGTAGAGGTAGAATATTTTTATTCGAATTGTGTGTGTGTGAATTCGGGTTTAACGTCGCTTTCAACAATTTTTCAGTCATATCATGGTGGTGTCTGGTTGCGACAGGGAGCTCAATGCTCACTTTTATAGTGCTGACTCACTGAAGTATCATGTCCCAGACACATTAAATGATACCACACCCATTCACATTATCCTGACAATGGGTCGACCAGTCCTAGCTCTACCCCGTAAATCTGAGTGCCAAGCCAGGAGCAGCTAGTACCATTTTTAACGACTTTGGTATGTCGCGGCCCGGGATGAAACCCGTGACCTCCCGTTCCCCAGAGCGGACACTCTACCAACTAAGCTATCAGGGCCGGTTTTATTCGAATTGTACACTACTGTTCATTTTCCTCTTCTTCCACTGTGCTTCACTTTCATCTCCTCTACCGTCTCTTCGACCTCTTTTCTCCCTCAAAATGACCCACAAGTGTTGACGTGTCGTTATACCCAACACAATCAATCAATCAGTTAACCTTACACTTGGTTCATTCAGCAGATGACAAATGGTCATTTTTTTCTGACAAAGAGGGAAAAATGGCTGACTTGAGTTTGTCAATTAACTCATTTAGTTCTAAAATACATGCTCCCTTTGGCAACACTGGACACTGGAAAGTCCCTTTGAAAAAATGGCCGAAAAATTTGTGAGGTGTTCCTATTCCCCTTAAGATTTGCATGAAATTTCTAAGTGTACAGTGTCCTTATTATGGTGAATACATAAGTTCCTCCGCCACACTACTACCCACCTTGATCAGCTACTCCTCGTTTACACTCATGACATGTAGCATCCATCAGTGGACAAGTACAGGCATGTGTTGTTAGACATTTCCGGCCATGGCACACCCACGCCTCACAGAAATCACAGATGGCACCCTGTAAAAATGTTTTGCATCTCTATACATCTGAACCTCTTCAAAATAGTTAATTTATTGATTTTAACATAGTTTTGGATAAACCACAAAAATCCTAAAAATTCCGACACCTTGAGGACTTGCTGTAATTCTCCTAAGATTTTAACAAATTTGTTTTACGATCTTAGAAGGAGTCCAAAAGATGCAAATGGAATGGCAATTTGGCAAACAATGTAGACCCTGATCACCTTCAGGAGCGGTCTTACCTTTGTCTGCAATGTTTGCTTAGGCCTCTCTGCCCCAATACTTAAGATCATGGTTTTCAGATGGGACTCAAAAATGTATAAATTATACAGAAAAATAGACCATAATTGTTTAATACTTAATAAAGGACCTTTTCCCCTTATGACTCCAAGAAACAAATGTCATGGATATCTGATACAATACCCTTGCGGAGGAATCCTAACAAATATCAACATTTATTTGTTGGAGTATTTAGTAAAATATTCCTGAATATCTCCATTAATCTGTTGTGTATCAAGCTACATGTAAGATTCATTCCAATCAACCCTTGTTCTGCTGAATATTTAATAAATATGCCACACCCACCACTAATTATCAACCAATCAGATTAATTCATGCAAATTACAGTCAAACCTGTCTAAGTGGCCACCTCTATAAAGCAAGCAACCTGTCTTAAGCAAGCAGGCATTCGGTTCTGGAAAAAGGAAAATGCATTAAAATTCACCTTTGTTAAGCAAGCACCTGCCTTAAGCAAGCACTTTTTGAATTTCCCAGAGGTGCTTGCTTAATACAGGTTGGGTTGTATTGCAACAAATTCAAAACCTGGATGTCAAACAATGCAGATCCTGATCAGAAGCCATCTGATCTGGATCTTCATTGTTTGATAGGTAAGGCATATCCTGGCTCACCAGGACAAGGGTTAACTGTCATTATAACAGAATCAATGATCAGGAATCGATACAATTAACCCACATCTCTCATCTCCCACCAAAGGGAAAGAAACACAAACATGAAATAACTAGACCCTTATGGAAACATCAATAGCGGAAAGCCAAAAGGACAGTTACTTTCCCATAAAATGGCCAATTGGCTATCCACACCTAAAAGATGTAAGTGATACACACATTCAAAGACAAACTATAACAAAAATAAACCATGACAGAAGGACCGTCTTGGAACGGTCAGTGAAAAGTTCACAGAGGGCTTAAATTTATTTTACACGGCCGCAATCCTCACCATTAATTCCATCACGATTCAGACAAATAATTTGGTCGTCTGCATGACGGCTTCCTGACTCTCCTAGAACACTAAAATCAAACAACTACAGAGATGAAACAATGGTGAGGATTCAACAGCAAAAAAAAACACTGAAATGCTGGAGCAAAAGAAAACCAACAGTTAGACTCTGATGGAGTTTGTCGTTATGTTGTCGACAAGTTTGTCAGAGTTTGTTGATAAGTTTGTCGTAATGTTCAATCATTATGATACCATTCTACTAAAATTGCATGTCATATCCCCAGAACTAGCACATATCAGATGAATATTTATCATATTTTTCTTATTTCTAGTCCAAATATAGATAGAGGGTACTAATCAGAACCAGCTCATTTGAGGAAAAATGATGAATACCCCTGTAATTTTTTTTATAAAGTGGTGTTTATGGGGGTGTTCATTACACGGAAATGTTAACATTGGTATAAACAGTTGATTGTTTATGTCAGACAATTCTATGATAAAGGACAAATCAGTTAAAAATCTGGGGCCAGTTGTTCAAAACTAATGAAACCGTTAGTTAACATATTGATTGTTAAAACTTTGATCGTTAAATATGCTAAAATGTTTGCTGAAAAAATGTGAGCAGCTTTTGCAGATGCAAAAGCTGCTCACATTTTTTCAGCAAAAATGCCAAAATTTTAGATAGTGTACCGGTACTTGCTAGAACAGTTAACAATATGACCACTAACGAGCTCGTTAAGCTAATGATGCTTTGAACAACTGGCCCCAGATGTTCAAAACTAAGGACACTGTTAGTTAAGATATTGTTAAAACTTTGATCATTAAATATGGCAAATATGCTAAAATGTTTGCTGAAAAAATGTGAGCAGCTTTTGCAGATGCAAAAGTAGCTCACATTTTTTCAGCAAAAATACCACAATTTTCGATATTGCACTTGCTAGAACAGTTAACAATATGACCACTAACGAGCTCGTTAAGCTAACAATCCTTTGAACAGTTGGGTCCAGTTGTTCAAATTTACGACATGGTAAGTTAACGTATCGTTAAAACTTTGATCATTAAATATGGCAAATATGCTAAAAAATTTGCTGAAAAAATGTGTGCAGCTTTTGCGGATGCTGTTCACATTTTTCAGCAAAAATACCATCCGCAAAAGCTGCTCTCATTTTTCAGCAAAAATACCAATATTTTCCATATTGTACTTGGTAGAACAGTTAACAATTTGACCACTAACGAGCTCGTTAAGCTAACAATGCTTTGAACAACTGGCCCCTGGTCCCTGTTGTATAAACCAAAAACATATATCATAAACTTAACCTGAAAATTGTAAAGTTTAAACCAACACAACATAGAACTTCACTGCACAGGCATGTTGTGTTTACTGTACAAGCTGGATATATACCTACCACCATATTTAACCCAGTAGTATACTGCCCAGGATGTTTAACCACACAGTCACCAGTCTTCATCATACATTTCTGTTTACCTAATAATTTACAGTCACAATAATTAGCAAAAACTTCCTCATTATAACAGCAGTGTTTGTTCTCAAAATGCTTACTGCACAAAAGAATGTGATGCTGTAAAGAATTCCAATACAGAAATAACCAACAACGCCTGTTTTGCTAAATCCCGAGATAAATCCAAGAAAATAAACTCTAACAGACTTTGCAAAAGACTGATAGGTAGTGAAAGGCTTGATTTTATTTATTTATTTATTTTTTATTATTTTCTACACGAAGCATGTGTTGTGTGTATTTGTTAGAATTGCTTCAGTGAGGCGATTCTAACAAAAAAACTACAACATAAGTTTATTGAAGTATTTTAAATAATATTCTTGGAGTTTCTGTTAGTATCCTTCTCATATGGACTTAAGGATTTTTAAAAGTTGATTTTGAAAATCAAGTTTCTATGTCATTACATTTCTACTTCCGGTACTCGACCGCGTTACTCCACTTCCACTGTTCGTCCGCTGCATAAAATAGTCTAAAGGAACGCTTGAAAATTAACTTTGCAGGCACGGAGCGTCTTTCAAAATATTTCATTTTTCGAGACTTTATACGGATTGAATATAAATCGGCACAGAAAGACGAATTCTGAAATGAAAGCAATACACTGAGACTATTTTCCTACGCGCTTTCCGATGATATTTATGTAACTGGTTTGAGTTTTTACTCTTTAATCCCTGAGTTTCTGAACAGGACTCGTGTAGCTTTAAATATATTCTTATAGAAAAGGATTTCTGATTAGTTCACTGACATGATGGCAAACAGGGTACATGTAGATTCTGGCGAGATGTGCTAGCTACGTGCCGTCTTATCAGGATCTGCAAGTTTGCATAGATACAGTGTATTTCTACCTCGGCGTCTGCACCGATCTACAGGGTTAAAAGGGTTAAATCGCTTCTCCGTAACTAAACAACCCTTAACTGACAGACATCAAACACATATATTCACCTGCTTTCGAGAGCTATAATTATAAAACATGTGTTGTAAGCTGTGAGTTTTAAATCAAGTGCCGTACTTTAAGTAAATAGTGAAGACACCGGTCAGACGCTAAATTCTGTGGCCTCTAAAATCTGTCTTAATTGTTTCCGAATGTCCGAATGCCCCAGTATTGAAACAATTGGCATTTATGGTATAATGTACACGTTGGAATAAGCGTACTTTAAGTTCGCAAAACGCGGCGTCTGATAAGGGTTATAATGTCTAAATCAAATGGTTTAAAAATAATCTTTTTTCCTCAAGTTATTCCCCCTTTTTATCTCCTGACGCTCGAAGGAACATAGTACCAAGCGGCTGCACAACGTATATGCATCGTCGTATCAACGCGATATTGATGCGACGTTGCTAAGACGACATGTGCCCGCTAGGAGAATTTCTCTGTAAGATTATTAGCAGATGGGACAATCACAGAATGTACTGAGCTAATTTAGAAATTTATGGTTTTACCATGAAGAAATTAGCAAAAACATTTTCTTTCATTCTTTCTTCCTTTTTTTTTTTCTTCGTGGGGGTAGTTGGGTGAGGCAAAGGTGATGTGTATCTTGTGTCACTGGAGAGTCCAGCTGATATTGACTCACAGTTGGGCAATGCATCCTGTCCTTGCAGCAGGTAACGGTAGAGTGGGGGTTGTTGTTATTTCTTCTGTTTCTACACTTCCGTTCATTTTCCCCTTTCTCCTCTGTCCCTCACTTTTATCTCCTCTACTATCTCTTCTATCTCTTTTCTCCCTTTCTCTTGGAGAAGACAAAATGTATGGGGTGCCGTTTTATTATTTAATCCGTATTTATAGATATCCATAATTCGATTTATGGATATCCATAATTAGATGCATGCATATCCATAAATCAGCTGAATAATGGATATCCATAAATCGAATTATGGATATCCTTAATTCGATTAATGGATATCATTAATTCAGATCGATTTATGGATATCCATAATTCCATTTATGGATATCCATAATTTGATTTATGGATATCCATTATTCCTCTGATTTGTGGATATCCATAATTTGAATTATGGATATCCATAATTTGATTTATGGATATCCATAATTCAGATCGATTTATTATTGGATATCCATAATTCAAATTATGGATATCCATAAATCACCGCCAATGGTTTAATGTTTTGTCCCTAAAACACGTGATTGTTTATTGCAAAAATCTTCAAACTCTTCAAGATCATCATCGCCGGAAGATGATGGCCGGTCAAAGGGACCTATAGGCCCCTATGCTGTGCAGCCTTTTCAGTCCGTAAGGCTTCCAAAGCAATGGACGGCATACGCTGAACGCCCGCCATGTGTGCAGTTAAATATCGGAACCAGTCGTAAGATCTGAAAATTCCGGCCAACGCATCCAGTCCCTCTGGAATCACCTCTATGAGGACTGCGCACCTAAGGACACTGAGTCGGATGTAAGATTATAATGATCCAAACAGGCAATCCGTGCATGCTTTCTGAAAAAAATCCACATGGTCGTTATATATAGTATTAACAAATATCCATATGATATAATACTCTACTTGAGATGTATGGAGTACCAGGCAGATTCAGATATATCTCCTGGCCCCGCCCATTGGGGCTTGGAGAAATAGATTTGGAGTACTGGTAAACCGTTTAGAAATTCTAAGCCTGTCCAAACAAAGTCGTACAAGTCAATGGGCGACAGGGATTGAGGTGTTTGTTTGTTTGTAATTGAGTTTAACGGCCCAGTCAACACTAATTTATGTCATTTTTGAGCCGGTGAGTTTACCTATCCAAACTTTTCCTGGGCAGGCTTATACGTAAGCAGTTAACCAGTACAGTGCACATTCTTTCGCCAGAAACTGTTAACTGCCCTTCTTGAATCAGCGGACGGGAGAGATTGACCGCAGAAAAGATTTCATGATACATGATCAATCTCCACGAAAGAATGTTGCTGACCCTGGCAAGTATCGAACCCGCGTCCGCCTGATCATCAGTCAGACGAGCATCCGACTGAGCTACCGAGGCTGGCGGGATTGAGATGTCATTTATTCTCAATGAAGGTTTAATGTCCAACATAATTGGAAGCAACTTCTCCAAAATGACCTTTATAGTATTGAAGGGGGCGTTAAACCTCAAATCAAACAAAACATCTCTCCCACACCATAGGCCACCACTAAGCCTATCCTACATTACCTCCACCTCCATCCCGGCTTTTATTACACACCTAAATCGGAAATCTGACGGGAGTAGTCGAGTTATTTTTTGTTTTTGTTTTTGCAAAGGGAGCAGTCATTATTCATTAGGATTATTAGCAGAGGAGAATTATGGATATCCATAATTTGATTTATAGATATCCATAAATCAGCCGAATAATGGATATCCATAATTCAAATTAAGAATATCCATAATTCAATTTATGAATATCCATATTTCTATCTAAATTAATGAAATCCATAAATTGATTTATGGATATCCATGATTCGATTTATGGATATCCATAATTTGATTTATGGATATCCATAAATAGTCTAATGGATATCCATAATTCGATTTATGAATGGATATCCATTATTCGATTTATGGATATCCATAGTTCGAATTCTGGATATCCATAATTCGAATTCTGGATATCCACAATTTGAATTATTCGAATTATGGATGACCATAAATTATTATGGAAATCCAAAAATAATAATGGATATCCATAATTGGAATTATTCGAATTCTGGATATCCATTATTTGAATTATGGATATCCATTTTTATTTATGGATATCCATAATTATTTATGGATATCCATAATTCGAATCATGTATATCCATAATTCAAATTATGGATATCCAGAATTCGATAATTCGAATCATGTATATCCATAATTCGAATTATGGATATCCATAAATAATTATGGATATCTATAAATAAGGATTAAATAGTAAAATGGCACCCCATAAAAATGATCCACAAGGGTTGACCTGTCGTTAAACTCAAAATAATCGATGAATCAATATTTTTCTTCGTCGAATTTTTAACCCTCTGGGACCTTGGTTTAACAAAATATCTAGATAACTGCTTGATCTACGACTGACATTGTTATCATAATAATTATTCCTCATAAATCAACTTTCCTCAGTACTTTCAGTACTTTGATTTTCAATGAAATTAACTGTTGTAAAATGCTAACATAAACAGTAAAACCTCTATATGGTCACTTGTGTTCAACAGCAAATTGCACCTATAAATCTGAGCATTCATCATTGTATGTTATCTGACATGACCCTCTGCTAAACAGCAACCTCCTTTAAGTAGCCAGTTTTTTATATTCATTTTATTTTGACCAATATTTAGCTGCCAAGGGACCTTTGCTGTTAAAAATGGTTGTTTAAGTTACAAAAATTTAGCATTCTATTACAGCAATAATGAATTATAAAACTATCAAAAACAACATACAATACGGCTCAGGTATTTGAACCATTTTCCTTTTTCATTCCGCGGACAACTTTTTTAAATCCGTGTTTTTCCGCCGAATGGTTTGAAGTAAACCACTCTCAGTGAAAATATTTTACTCCAAGTTATGCGCTCTATATTCAGAGGAAATTCTGCAGACCTCAGAGCTTACCTGTGATATTCGGAGTGTTTACGAGTATTTGCTAGTGGTGATTCATTTGATTAAACTGTACAGGTAAGTATAGTAATGCTTACCGTGAATTCTTACAATTACCTAATTAAAATTTCTAAGGTAATTACATCGTATTTAACCATAATTTTATAATGTTCAACATGCTTTCAATTATGGACTGGAAAGAGTTGTATGTACTCGCCATGCCCAACTGATTCCCTTGTTTGAAATCACTGTGCAGTTTCACACCCTTGGTAATTAGTGACTACCTCTTTGTTGACTTTTGACATCGTTTACATTATAATAACTATCAGTGATATATATTCTTATAATTACCGGTATATATAAATATATATGATGGTAAAAGAACATTAATTAAACAAAAAAAAAAATGCCCAGGTATTTTGTCTAATTCCTCCGAGTATTTCCCCATAACTTCGCGAGAAAATATTGCCTCCATATTGATATTAGGACTCGAATAATTTCGCGAAACTTCGCGTACCACATACTTAGCGCGGACCTTGTGTTTTCGAGGAGTGTCCGCCCAATATATACATCTACTCGGAACAATTCTGAGTGTTTTGGAAAGTGCTCGAAACGCCGAGATTGGGAATAAAGAGTTTTTTTGGTTCTTATACCTGAGCCGTACTGTAGCGCCCAATAAGGAGAACTAATGCAATTTATTGTTGTTTTTTTTTTTTCATTTATCTATAAAAACGTATGCTAAGAGTACTTATTATTAGAAAAGCCTCCAAGAGCCAATTCTAACAAGTACCCATGATATGCGTTTGAGTGAGTGTGTTTGTGTTTAAACTTTTACATCCCTCCAACAGCTGAGGTCATAGGGAGATGGAACCTTGGTTTAAAGACCATGACATATGTGCCAAAGGCTATGTCATGCCTGTGATTGTTATTGATAAGAAATGGACAAGGCTCACTGTCCATAACTTACCACAAGCACCACAGACTGGCAGTCTCTGCAAGGAACTGCAGAAATAACAGAATGCTCGGTTCTTCTGGGACCTGAAAAACATAAGAAAAAGACTGGTGTATGTGTGTGTTTTAGTTTTTCAACCAACAACTATGATCATATGGAGACGAGACCTCAAATTACAGACACATCCAAAAGTCCGGGAAAGCCGGAAATCAAACTGATATCCCCTGGTTCACGAGGGGAGTTGCTCACCCACTGTACCTCAGAGGCTTTTATGCTAAGACCAATGAGAAACAGAAAAGAAAATTTGTACCACAACCAGCAAAAATATACCTCAGGAGATGATAAGTGGAAAGAAAAACCATCCTGCTCAGATCAGCCTTTATATTCAGTCAGAATGCAGTTTTCCTTATCAGCATGAAGAAGGTATGCAGAAACTGCAAAGCAAAGACTCAGATCAGACTATGCAGATGCACAGTCTGTTTTCAATCTTTGCTGGGTGGACAAGAACTCCTGTGAAGCAGTGATTAAGTATGCTACCCGGCCTTATAAATCCATATGACTCTGTCATCTCGATATGAACTTAGTTGTTGGTAAGACATAAAACTGAAGAAAACAAACATGGCACACATCATCCTACAAGGTCATGTCATTTAAACCCTTTTTTTATGAAAAGAAAAGTGCAGGGACATACATTACTGTTTCTATTTTTAGCTTTACTGTTTACAATATAACCCCATCCCATTGAATGAATTAAATTAGCCACATCCGTTTCTGGGGCCAGTTGTTCAAAACTAACGACGTCATTATTTAACGTATCATTAAAACTTTGATCATTTATTATGACAAATATGCTACTATTTTTGCTGAAAAAATGTGAGCAGCTTTTGCATTTGCAAAAGCTGCTCACATTTTTAAGCAAAAATAACAGAATTTCAGATATTGTACTTGCTAGAATAGTTAACAATATGACTACTAACGAGCTTGTTAAGCTAACAATGCTTTGAACAACTGGCCCCTGACTTTCAGAAACTCAGAAATGGATGTAGCTAAATAAATTCATTCAGAAGGACAACGGTTACATTGTAAGCTAAAAATAGCTCAATCAGTCAGATCACTTGATGAAATTTATTCCTTTTTATTTCACCAAATGAATGGCAAACAGTGATGATCCAGATCAGTTTGTCTGATTTGAGGTTTAACGTCCCGGTCAACACTAAATAGGTCATTTTGGAGATGTTGCTTCCAATTTTGTGGGACTTCTACCCGACACTGAGATAAATGACATCTCAAGCCATGTCGTCCAGTGAAACCAATAGGGTTTACAACCACGGATGGTCCAACTTGCACCACTTTACCTGGGCAGGTTTAGATCCTCTGAGCAGTTTACCAGTACTCATTTGCGGTCAGTTTCAGCTCCATTTATTTCTACAAGCCCCAATTGGCGGGGGTCGGATCCAGATCAGATGGCTTCTACAGATAGATCTTGTGTTCTTGTGCTTCAGCAGGAAAAGTCACCGTAAAAATCCTAAAAACTAGAGCTGTCAGTGAAACTGACTAGGGCCCCGGCAGCGCTATCAGAGGAGTAGGAAAATTTGTGGACGAACAGACGGACAGACAGACAGACAGACAGATGGACGGACAGAGTGATTACTATAGGGCACCCAAACTTTCAGTGCGGGGCCCTAACAAGACTTGCTGTATTTCTCCTAAATTTAAACAAATATGTTTCAAGATAATGCAAGGAGTCCAAAAGGTGCAAACGAAATGGCAAACTGTGGGGACCCTGTCAGGATCAGACTGATCTGGGTGCTGTACTGTTTGCTTAGGCCTGTCCATCCCAATACTTAGGATCATTACGATAAAACATGGATTGCTGGAACTTTTAAATCCACATCAATGAACTCAAGTCAACTAAGAGAACTCCCCACTACCTTTGTCAAACTGCCCCCACCCATCGGGGCTTACAGAGATAGACTGGGGTGCATGACGCTTCCACACAGAGCTGAATCCAACCGCTCATGAGTACTGGTAACCCGCTTAGAAGGTCCAAGCCTCCCCAGACAAAGTGGTGCGTGTCCGATGTCCCTGCATATAAACCCTACTGATTTGTTTGGACGACAGGGCTTGAGATGCCATTTCATCTCAATGTTTGGTAAAAGTTCCACAAAACCGGAATCAATGTCTCCAAAATGACCTAAAAAAACCTTTGTCCAAGAGATAGGTCACCTGATCAATTTGTGTTGAATTCAAAACTTTCAAAATGACATTATTAATGCAACCATTCTGTTTGTTTGTATTGGAAATTAATGGCCCACTCAACACTCCATGAAGTTTAGGTCATTTTTGAGCCGGTAAGTTTACTTATCCACACTTTTCCTGGGCAGGCTTATATGTGAGCAGTTTACCAGTACAGTGCACATTCTTTCGCCAGAAACTGACAACTGCCCTTCTTGAATCAGCTGAAGGGAGAGAATGACCGTAGACATGAAACCATTTCTAATCCTCTTAACATAATCATTGAAGCCTGTCAAATGTAACAGTGTCGAACTCGATAAGACTGATCCTGTAGACATTGCAAAATGAAGTGATTTGTTGTATTGGAGTTTAACCCTTGTCCTGCTGAGCCCGGATTTGCCATATTTTTGAAACAATGTAGATCCAGATCAGATGGCTTCTGAAGAAGCCATCTGATCAGGATCTACATTGTTTGCCATCCAGTTATTGAATTTGTTGCAATAATTTGCATCAAGTAATCTGATTGGTTGATAATTGGCAGTGGGTGTAGTATTTTAAAATATTCAGCAGGACAAGGGTTAATGGCCCAGTTTAAGGTACCGTAATGATCCCAAGTATTGGGACAGACAAGCCTAAGCAAACAGTGCAGATCCAGATCATACTGCTCCTACAGATCAGGGTCTACACCATTTGCATTCTGTCTCCATTTTTTGGACTCCCTTGTTGGATTGCAAAACAAAAATCAAATTACTTGATATTCCTTCAACTTACAAACTGCATGACAACAGTGTATATCCCTGATCAGTTATCTGATCTGATCTGCAAAGGTAGGGGTAGCAATTTTGAAAGATTTAAACAAACTGTTTGTGTGAGGGTGGTAAACTACCAAACATGGTAGTACAAAAACATAACAGCTTACCTGGTACACTGCTCACATTCCTGAAAAAAAAAAGAAGAAAATTTAGTTACATGATGAAAGTGGGGGACAGGGTAGAAAGAGGGAAATAAATGGAAGTGTACAGCTAGAAGAAGTAACAACATACCCTCTCTACCCACACCTGCTGCAAGAACAGCATGGCTAAAACCTCCAATATCAGATGAATGCCCAAGTGATGCAAACTGAATGATACATGTACATGTACCTTCCCCTAATCCAAACACCACATGTCAGATTTAACAGATATAATAACCGTAATGAACCTAAGCATTTGGACAGAACGGCCTTAGCCCCCTGAGCAAACAGTGCAGACACAGATCAAACTGTTCCTGTTTTGTATGACTGGGAAGCCCTTGTCACAAGGAACCTACATGCCAAATTTGAATGTTCTATCTCAAAACGGTTCAAAAGTTATGACCAATATTCATTTTACCTTAAATGTAGATCAAAGGTCAAGGTCACAGGTCAAAATTGTTTGTATGCCAAACATGAAGGCTCTATCTTAAATGGTTCAAAAGACAAAAGTCATGACCAATGTTAATTTCTTTTCTTAAAAGTAGGTCACAGATCGCGGGACATGGAAAGGTTACTGTTCTATTCATAAAATACATGACCTGACCAAGATATATTGTCAAGACGATCTTAAAAAGCAAGTTTGATGATGATCAGAACAAAACTGGCACGTTTGTTTGTTTGATTTGAGGTATAACGTCCCCCTCAACACTGTATAGGTCATTTTGGAGACGTTGCTTCCGATTTTGTGGGACTTTTACCCGACACTGAGATGAAATGACATCTCAAGCCCTGCCGCCCAATGAAACCAATAGGGTTTATATCCATGGACAGTCTGACTCGCACCACGGTTCCTGGGCAGGCTAAGAACCTCTAAGCCGTTTACCAGTCCTCATGTGCGGTCGGTTTCAGCTCTACGTGGAAGCATCATGCAGCCCAATCTATTTCTTCAAGCCCCGATGGGCGGGGGCCGGAAAACTGTGGCCTGTAGAGTGTTAGCAAGGTTTTTATATGATTTGACCTACTGACCTACTTTTTGACCCTACATCACTCATTTTCGAACATAGCTGAGATATTGTCAAGATGATCATTCTGAGCAAGTTTGATGATGATTGGACCAAAACTGTGGCCTCGAGTATATTCACAAGGTTTTTCTATGATTTGACCAACTGACCTACTTTTTGACCCCGCATAACCCATATTCGGAATTGACCGAGATATTACCAAGATGATTATTCTGAGCAAGTTAAATGATTAGAACAAAACTGTGGCTTCTAAAGTGTTCACAAAGTTTTTCTATGATTTGACCAACTGACCTACTTTTGATCTGACATGACCCATATTCCAACTTGACCGAGATATTGTCATGATGATCATTCTGAGCAAGTTTGATGATGATTGGAACAAAACTTTGGCCTCGAGTGCTCGCAAGGTTTTCTATGATTTGACTGACCTACTGACCTATATTTTGATCTGACATGACCCATATTTGAACTTGACCAAGATATTGACAAGGTGATCATTCTGAGAGAGACTGAGTTTGATGATGGTTAGACCAAAACTGTGGCCTCTTTGAGTGTTCACAAGGTTTTCTATGATTTGACCTACTGACCTCCTTTCTGACCCGACATGAGATATATTCCAACTTGACCAAGATATTGTCAATATGATCATTCTGAGTGAGTTTGATGATTGTCAGACCAAAACTGTGGCCTCTAGAATGTTCACAAGGTTTGTCTATGATTTGACCTGCTGGCCTATTTTTTAACCTGATATGACACATATTCAAACCTGACTGAGATATATTAACAGGGATTTTCCTACCCTTCAGAATAAGGGTCCAGGAGCCACTGGGTTTGGGAAAAACAGCTCGCTAATATTTACAATTGGGAATTTAAATCAGCTGTAACTTTGTCAATTTTGGTTCAATTTTCGTGAAAAATTTATCAAAATGTAGCACAACATCAGAAACTGGGAAATTTGTTATAAAATTTCGGAATATTTATATCTAAATTGGGAAAAAATAGGGGCCGATTACCGGCCCCAAATTTGAACTAGGAAAATCCCTGATTAAAGACGATCATTCTGAGCAAGTTTGGTGATGATTGGACCAAAATTATGGCCTCTAGTGTATGATTTGACCAACTGACCTACATTTTGACCCAACATGACCCATAGTTGAAAGTGACTGAGATACATCAAGATGATCCTTCTGAGCAAGTTAAATAATGATTAGACCAAAACTTTGGCTTCTAAGTTCTAAAGTATTCACAAGTTTTCTTTTTCTATTATTTGACCTACTTTAGATCCGACATGACCCCAGGGTTCTCACTAGGATTTTGAAAATTGGAGTAAAATGCTGTCCTCCAGCAAAAGTTGGGAGTTTTACCATACTTTTCTATTGAGACTTTCCAAAAAGTTGGTGTCAGAAATGAAAAAGTTGGAGTAAAATGAACCAAAATTGATAAAGTTACAAATGATTTAAATTTCAAACTATAAATATTAGCGAGCTGTTTTTCCCAAACCCAGCGACCCCTGGACCCTGATTCTGGAGGGTAGGAAAATCCCTGGGTTTAACATCCCTGTCAACAATATTTAGGTCATTTTGGAGATGTTGCTTCCAATTTTGTGGGACTTTTACCCAACAATGAGATGACATCTCAAGCCCTATCGCCCAAAGAAATCAAAGGCACACATGAATTGGACAGTCAAACTCACACCACTTTGCCTTAATCCTTTTAAGCGATTTACAAGTACTCATATGCTGTCAGTTTCAGCTCTGTGTGGAAGCACAATGTGCAGCACCATCTATTTCTCCAAATCCTGATGTATGGGGGCCTGCAAAGAAGGCTGGATAAATGATCTTGAACATGGACTTTGATGTTTTGTTCAACCCTACAATACCTGTTTTTAAAACAAACAGTATAGACCCTGATCAAACACTAGGTCTAGTAGACTACCCTGTTTGCCAATATCCCAGTACACGAGCCCAGTCAAGATTTTTCACATAAGAAACTCTTTATACACAGACTATCTATCTTATTAGAGATAGTCAGGCTATCTATTTACTTATACTGCAATCGGTCCATCACATCCGATCAATACTCGCAGGTGTAAGTTACATACACACTAGGTATGCAGCATGAAAGGCTACAGAGTCTGACAGTAATCATGTAATTATGTTAGGAGTCTTTAACCTGCACAGGGGATGACTCTCCCGGCACAGGGGGCCTCCAGTTAATGTCCCGAACCAAAGGATGATGTTAATGATGGAGCGTGATAGCTCAGTGGTTAGTGCACTTGCCTCTGATGCTAGACGTCCCGGGTTCGATCCCCGGCAGCGGCGATAAAATTTCGGTGTACGAACATGCTCCATTGGCATCATTTGCAGGGATGAATGTCATAAAGTGCACCATCCTTCGGATCGGGACATTAACTGGGAGCCCCCTGTGCAAGGAGAACCATCCCCTGTGCAGGTTAAAGATCCCTACTGTAATTACATGATTACTGTGTGGGCTTTCATCCTGCTAAACCTGGAGTGTATGTAATATACACCTGCGGTAATGGTCAAATGTGACCGACACAGTATCAGAAGATAGATAATACAAGCGTGTTTGGACACCGAAATAATCAAAGGCGCCGGGTATGGTACTGGGGGCCTTTAGCAGTTTGGAAGTGGCTAGACGACCGGACCCGGTCTTTTAGTCTCTGAGTCTAGAACGCCGGACCCGGCATTCTAGACTCTGAGACTAAAATAGCGGGTCCGGCATTCTAGACAAGTCCATTACGGAAGGCTAGAATGCCGGGAATATAATATTTGGGTCCGGTATTCTAGACAAGTCCATTACGGAAGGCTAGAATGCCGGGAATATAATATTTGGCAGTTATAATCGACCGAAAACAGAAAACAAATACATATGAAGAACTGATCTCATAATATTTCAGCCTAGGGTTCAGCGTCTTTTTCGATAGCTTTTTCTGAGCTGCAGAAATTGTTCTACCGTTACGCTTCCAGAACTGAACATATTCTGCATTCTGTTTGCGCTGAATGGCGCTTTCAAAGACAGAATAGTCTTCGAACGTTTGACCTATGTGCAGTCTATGAGCCATCATGAGGCAATGACGAACTTTCCAGGGACAGCATTAAGTAAGATGAGATAATTGCTTTGTTTGTTTGGAGTAGAAAATTACTACTATATTTAAAGTGTGTGATTTGTTGGCGGTGATGGTTTAAGACAATAGGATCTTTAAACTTTTAGATGTGTTTGCGGTCGTTTGACCGGGCAATCAAATTACTAATTGTTTGTAGCACTCTGTACAAACAATAGGATCTTTCTTTGAGGTCGTTTGACCGCTCAATCAGGTTAATGGTTGTTTGCAACACACCGTAATTACATTTTACAACTGCGACAAACACGACAAACGCTGATTTATCACGTCCAATTTCCATCATATATATATAATAATAATAATTATAATAATATTTATTATTATAATAATAAAAACCAATACTTAAGTCATAAGTGTCCGTCCTGCATTAATAGTCGTTACATCTGGCCGTTACATCTAGAAAATTGCAGCTGCCGATATACGGGTTTGTAGAAATACCGGAACACACCAAAACACCGGAACACACTGGTAATTACCGGAACACACTTGATTTTTTTATATTTCTTTTATTAGAAATGTTATTTTTGACTTATTTGCATTGTTTTATTGTGTATGGTGTTGTTGAAAACATTTCTGATATATAAAAAGCATAAATAAATTTATCTTAGTTCAGTGTTTTATCAAATGTGTTCCGGTCCTGTGGGTCTAAATATATACAAGTAATTATACTGAGCAGTTTATATTTAGATTTACTCTCTCTGATATAACTCATTTGATGACCAAAAGAATACAATTTGACAATTCTTCTAGCCACAAAAAAAACTTGACATTTCCAGCATAGTGTCGTCATTGGGAAGAAAAACATGAACTGTCAAAAACGTTAGCTCGTAAAAATTTAATTTTTTATATCAGATTTTTACCAAGTTTGCTAAGTGGCAACTCTGTCAGTGTCATTTTATTTATTTATTTTTTTTTAAATATTATTATTATAATATCTGGCCCAGTCAATAGCTACATGTAAGATCATTCCGGTCCATAGTGCATTATTTAAAAATTCATCAATTCATTGTACTTATGTTATATAACTCTCTCTCTTTCTTTCTCTCTCTCTCTCTCTCTCTCTAAAAACAACATACGTATATAAAAACACAATGTATATTCAAAGCACCCCGCCCTCTGGGCTTGGGGAGACCGATCGTGCTGCATGGTGCTCCCGCGCTGAGCTGAAACTGTTTGCATTCGAGTAGTGATAAACGACTTAGAATTACTAAGCCTTTCCAGTCAGTGTTGCGAATGGGACTGCCAAATTTGGTTTCAATGGGTGACGAGAAACATCTCCAATATAACCTGAGTGGTGTTGACGGGATAATTCCTTTTTCCGCCGTCGTCCGTTCTGGTTCTGCACAATTTGATTAGACTTGCCTGCCCGGACCGGCAACATTCTTTCGTGGATATTGACCATGAAATATATTCTACTATCATTCTCTCCCTTCCGCTGATTCAAGAAGGGAAGCTTTTTTCTTACTGTCGGGTAACCAAAATAATATGGACTGGGCCGTTAAACTCCAACACAAAGAACCAAACAGATTACAACAAAATATTGATGAAATTATTATCATTATAACAGACCTTTATATTATTAATCCCCTTCAACCCCACTTTTTTGTAGTAAAAACGGAGTTGACGGGGGTATGTTTTTCTGCTCAAAAACATAGATTGTGGGTACTCGTTAGAAACTCCTCAAGGGAGGCGGTTCTAACGAATACTCACAATCTATGTTTGTATCAGAAATATGAAAATTGTCAGATGTTTTAATCTGAAATTTTTCGTTCTTTTTTTTTCACTTTTAACAAGAGTTGTCGCATGACAGCATAGCTCGCCTGTTTCGCGACTTCAAGATATAAGGTAAAATTTATGAACCATGAAATATAGGTCACACTCACCTAGATATATTTGAGATCAATAATCAGGTCACATGGAACATATAATCCAGATATTACATTTCAGAATCAAATTGTGTCTGAATTTTAAGGCAAAATCATTGAACCATGAAATAGGTCGCAAAGACCTAGATGTATTTCTATGTCAATCACCGGGTCACATGGAACTAATAATCCAGGTGAAACATTTCTCCATCAAATAATATTCAAGATAATAGGCAAAATCACTGAACCATAAAATAAAGGTCACACTGACCTAGATATAATTCAAGCTCAATCATAGGGTCACATGGAATAAATAATCCAGGTATGGCAGTTCTCCGTCAAATAGTGTTCAAGATAATAGGCAAAATCACTGAACCATGAAATATAGGTCACATTGACCTGGATATATTTTGCAGTCAATTATTCGGTCACATGGAACTAATAATCTAGGTATGACATTTCTCTATCAAAAAGTATTCAAGATACTAGGCAAAATCACTGAACCATGAAATATAGGTCATACTGACCTAGATATATTTTGAGGTCAATAATGGGGTCACGTGCAACTAATGACCCAGGTATAACATTTCTCCATCAAATAGTATTCAAGATAATAGACAAAATCACTGGACCGTGAAATGTAGGTCAGCATGCCCTAGATATATTTTGCGGTCAATTATCGGGTCACACGGAACTAATAATCCAGGTATGACATTTCTGCATCAAATAGTATTCGAGATAATAGGCAAAATCGCTGAACCATAAATATAGGTCACAGTGACCTAGATATATTTTAAGGTCAATCGTGGAGTCACATGGAACTAATATCCCAGGTGTAACATTTCTCCAACAAATAGACTTCAAGATATAAGGCAAAATCACTGGACCATGAAATGTTGGTCACCATGACCTTCACCCTTTTACACTTGAACCAATGTCACTTGATTGGCTGATGTATAACCAACTGTGTCTATAACGTGTTAGTATAAAGGATAGGTATACAACAAATTACAAAGGTGTCCTGGATTTTGACCCCTAGCCCCACCCCATCCCCACTCCCAGGCATGAATCCAGGGGTGTGTTGTCTTGGAATCTCAGAAGACTCCAAGTTGTAAATATGAATGCTTTGTGATGAGTGACTGTTGAGATATAAGCATTTCAAAAACATAGAATTACAAAGGTGTTCTAGATTTTGACCCCTAGCCTCAACCCGGGGCATGAACCCAGGGGTCTGTTCTCTTTGAACATCAGAGGACCCTCCCAGATACTTAAGTTACAAATATGAGGGGTCTGACTGTGATGAGTGACTGTTGAGATATAAGCATTTGAAAAACTTCAATGCAGTGTGACAGGAACGCAAACGCACACGCGCATGCCAACCGAGGTGACAACAATAGCTCTCCGTGTACTTCGTACAGGCGAGCTAAAAAGGCATGTTTTATTTTTTCTCAAAGATCTTGTTAGATTTTTTTTTTCTATTGTCTGATCTGATTATTGGTTTATCGATTAGTTTATACATCACAGAATTCAATTTTAATTTTAAGACCTAAAATCACACAAACGAATTAAGAAATTAGGACCAACTAAAATCACAAGCAAAGGAATAAAACAGGATTTGGACAGGCACCGACATATAACGAAAAAGAGCGGACATCATGCAGTCTGATCATTATCTTGCTTCACGACTAACGGAAGCGTGTTTATTAGCGCATGCAGTTACTATTGCATTATACACTAATCCCCAGGTAGCAAACGGGTAACTGGCGGAGCTTCAGGGGATTATATGGTTTGTTCAGAATTGTTACTGGTGACACGTCAAATGACATTCATACACCAGGACCTGTAATGTGGGAAGTTAATCCTTACTATGTTGATTAGATCACTGATGTCATTTCTTGACTGCATCGACTCAATCAATGTCAGAAAGGCGCTTAAAAAAACAACACAAAAGTTTTCTTCCACAGAATAAGATGGCATAACTGTTTTTTTTTATTTCTGCGCAAAACATAAATTACGGGGACTCTATAGAAACACCTCGATGTACTCTATCGATACCCACAGTCTTTATTTTTGAGCAGAAATAAGTAAAATAATGTTTACCCTTAAACACCCAGTTTTACATGTACTATATAAAAGTGGGGTTTCTGGGAGGGGGTGGGGATTATATAGGCGGGTTCTCGTGATGACATTGTTCAATCTGATCATTGATATTCCGCCTGGTTTCATTGGCCGGTAGTGCTTGAGAATACATCTCATGTGAATCTAGGTAAAAATCACCCAGAATTGAAAGAAACGTCTCCAAAATTACACATCAAGTGTTCTGAATCAGTGTCGATGGGACTTAAATCCTACACAAAAAAAAAATGAAATACTATAACTTATTTCCACCGTAACAGTAAATGCATTTCTTACAACTTTCTTATGCCTAACGCATCATGACAAAAATATACCAGATCACATTGCCATAACGATTATTTGATGCTTAATATGGCTAGGGTTTATAAAGTATGTTTTTGTTTCACATTTGGTCAATATAAGGCATATAAAATGTATATTACAGTATATTCCCCCAAAATACATTTATTAAGCCAAATAAAAAGCTTTTTTTTAGTGTGTTCCGGTAATTACCAGTGTGTTCCGGTATTTCTACGAACCGCCGATATACATAAAACAAAAGTATTCTCCCCCTTCCAAAATAGTGGAAAAGGTTTCCAGGTTTGTCTGGTTCTTCATATGTATTTTTCTGTCGATTATAACTGCCAAATATTATAGTCCCGGCATTCTAGCCTTCCGTCATGGACTTGTCTAGAATACCGGACCCAAATATTATGTTCCCGGCATTCTAGCCTTCCGTAATGGACTTGTCTAGAATACCGGACCCCGTCTTTTAGTCTCAGAGTCTAGAATGCCGGGTCCGGTCGTCTAGCCACTTCCTAGCAGTTTAGCATCAGAATAAAGTGTATTAACCACTGAGCTATCGTGTCACGGCAAGAACAACAGGCAGGAAGCTTCTGTAGTGAGTAACTCTGGGCAGATTGACAGACAAGCACCCAACAACTACAAGTGACTAAGTGACCACAAAGGTTTCTGGTCAACTCGTACCTAAGTCAACTCGTACCCTAGTCAACTCGTACCGGAATTTGGTCAACTCGTACCTTAGTCAACTCGTACCTAAGTCAACTCGTACCTTAGTAAAAATAAAATTTGTTTTGGGGTAAGTTTGGCTTAAGTACACATATATACAGGTCAACTTTATGGTCTATGCAGACTCCTGATCCTTTTCCCGACGATGAAGACGATACATAGCGTGTGCATGACGCCATTACGCACGTGCGCCAAAATGGCGCCCTTCATGTGTATGACCCCCATATCCCTTTAGCCAGACATAATTTATGGGTGCTCGTTAGAACTATCCCTGTGGGGCAGCTCCAACGAGTGCCAACAATCTATGCATCCAGAGGGATGTGATTGGTACAAAACACAATGCTCAACATAAGACGAACTTCATATCTAAATATGTAAATGAAAATAACGAGAAAAATATAATTGTAGAACTTACATTTCATGCTCATTTGCAAATAAAATGTAGTTATACAATTATAATTTGTTCTCATATATGCTCAAAACATAAATGTTGGCTAACATAAATGTTGCATATTCCTTATTACTGTTACTTTACGATAACACGCCCGTGCAATATATAGTGCGTTTTTCACATCTCCAAAATGGCAATTTTTCTTACGAAAATCCGTGTTTTTTTTTCTTCTTCTTATTTATACTTCAAACATAGACTGTGATCTTTAGTTGGAACGACTCTAACGAGTTCCCTCAACCTATGTATTGGAGCATAAATAAAGAAAGATAATGTATACCCCCGTTAACCCGAGTTTCTCTATATAAAGTGAGGTTTAGGGGTGTGCCCATTGCACGGACAAAACCAGTTACATGTCGGCGAGTAATAACACAGCGGGATTTACAGGTAGCACAATAAAAATAAATTCAGTTATTTATATAATTTTATTGCTTAAATTATAAACATTTGTTATACCGTTTAACTAACAAACTCTTAAATAAAAACAATCATCACGAATGCAAGCCTATATGAATTTGTCCCTCTTAAAACCCACTTTTATATATAAATAGTAAAACTGGGATTTAGTTTTAAGTTTTGTCAGAACAAAAAAGCCGCTCGCCGGCAAAATTAAAGCAATTAAAAACAGTCTTTAATGAAGGACGATTAGATTAAACTAGTACCGATAATCGTTTTTTACACCCACATTAATCGGTACACGATTAACTAAAGTATTAATTAAATTAGCCCAAATGGAATCTTCCATCTTATATATTTCGTAATTTAGGGGTGTCAGGTTGTGTTTTCTTCAAAATTTATTCACGAAGTGGCTAAACTTTTTCAAACAGCGTCCGCCCTGATCAGACGACGCCGACGCCGCGTTCTGCGGCGTCTGATCTGGGTATGCAGTGTTTGACAACCCAAATGGAATCTTCCATCTTATATATTTCGAAATTTAGGGGTGTCAGGTTGTGTTTTGTTCAAAATTTATTCGGGAAGTGGCAAAACTTTTTCAAACAGCGTAGGCCCTGATCATACGACGCCGCGTTCTGCAGCGTCTGATCTGGGCCTGCAGTGTTTGACAAGGCATCCCTTTGTGGGTTTCTGGTACTGAATGGGTTAAAAGTGAATAATAATAAAATAATAATGATAATAATAATAACAATAATAATAACTAGAGCAGGTTGATGGCGCGCCATCGCATATCCTCCGCGCTGTGAAAACCATGTTACAATAAAAGGACCCAAAGTACTTCTTTCTGGCCTCCGGTGAACTCAAGACATGTCTCGGGGCAAGCTATAACCCATTTCAACTATCGTTCGGCAAAAAAATAGATTACCCCACCTACCCCTGGGGTACGAGTTGACCAAAATAGGTACGAGTTGACTAGGGGGTACGAGTTGACCAAAGAACGGGTACGAGTTGACCAAAAACAGGTACGAGTTGACTCAGGTACGAGTTGACTTAGGTACGAGTTGACCAGTTACCACCACAAACATCTAGCTGAGCATACCATACCATCAAGAAGTTGCAAGGCCGTTCAGCCAAAGGTCTTTCATGATATGCATTTCTTATATCTTTCTGTCGTTCTTTTTGCTTCTCTGCTTTCTTCCGCTGACCCGATTTCTTCTTTGGCATATTTTAAAGCCGTAATTTTTCTAAAAATCACACGTGTGAGAACCGGAAGTAAAACAAATTGACAACGAAACTGTTCGTTCAAATGCCGTGTTTTTTTTTTTCCGTAATAAGATGTTTCGCCCCAAAACGTTTCCCCCTGGTCGTCCCCATTCCCACCCCCCCCCCTCCCTACCCCCCCACCCCCACCTCTAATCGTTTCGCCTCCCTTTTTGGTCCCGTTTCGCCCCCAAACCTAGTCGTTTCGCCCCCAAACCATTTCCCCCTAGTCGTTCTTTATAAAATATTTGTGAACTTGGAGAGAGAATTGTGTCCCCTCCTGGGGTTAAGGCGAACCGGAAGAGGGAGGGAGAGAGAGAGAGAGACAGACAGACAAACAGACAGAATGGGAGGCAGTAAACAGAGATAGAACGATTAATGGTGAGGATGAAAACGCATGCTCTATTAAAAATTTATTGTCTTTATCTCTTTATAAATTTATTTATTTATATTTTGATTTGTTCATTGTATAGCGTTTTAGACATTCACTGTTTTCTGATCAGACAAACTACCCATGACGCTCGACTTTCTTGATTATTTATTTATTTATTTATTACCAATACTGATTTAATGTTTAGTGTGGTGTGCTTTGTAGGGCGAAATAAATATCAGTCAAGCAACGTTCGTATTTATTTATTTGTGTTGGTGTATCCCTTCCTTCTATTTTTTTTTCTTTTTTGTTAATTGTAAAATAGAAGTGAAGGCAATGATCAGGAATCGATAAATTAACCCACAGCTCCCATCAGATACACCAAAGAGAAAGAACACAAACATAAAACAACAAACCCTAATGGAAACATCAATAGCAGAAAGCCAAAAGGACAGTTACTTTCCCACAAAATGGTCAATTGGCTATCCAAAACAAAACAATATAATGATACAAATAGTCAAAGATAACCATAACAAAAACTAGAATCGCGCAGTCGATGGCAAGCCATCCCCAGATCAAAGTTTTATCAGTTCCCAAAGTTTTAAATTTCTATCTTTAAAGGTCTAGGAGGAGTTATCCGGTAACAGTAATGTATGGGGGTAAAGGGGTCAAAATCAGATTTTGACCTTTGATGACCTCAAAATTGACACCAGGGTTCAAATTTACGTTGTAATGTTTTCTACTCATCATGCCGCTCGCTTTGAGATATTATACGACCATGTTCTGGAAATTTTGATTTTTGACCCCCGCGGGCCCCACCCCCTGGGCCCACCCATAGAGGTGTGATCAAAATTCAGAAAGTGTCATGCACTCCCAAGACCAAAGATTTATCAGTTCCCAAAGTTTCAAGTGTCTATCTATAACCGTCTAGGAGGAATTATCCGGTAAAGGGGTCAAAATCAGTTTTTGACCTCTGGTGACCTCAAAATTGACCCCAGGGGTCAAATTTTGGTTGCAATGTTATCTACTCATCATGCCGTTCGCTTTGATATATTATTCGACAATGTTCTGGAAATTTTGATTTTTGACCCCGCGGGCCCCAACCCCTGGGCCCACCCGTAGTGTGTGTGTGTGTGTGTGTGTGTGTGTGTGTGTGTGTGTGTGTGTGTGTGTGTGTGTGTGTGTGAATTCGGGTTTAACGTCGCTTTCAACAATTTTTCAGTCATATCACGACGGTGTCTGATTGCGACAGGGAGCTCAATGCTCTCTTTTATAGTGCTGCCTCACTGAAGTATCATGTCCCACACACATTAAATGATACCACACCCAGTCACATGTTCCTGACACTGGGTCGACCAGTCCTAGCTCTACCCCGTAAATCTGAGTGCCAAGCGAGGAGCAGCTAGTACCATTTTTAACGACTTTGGTATGTCGCGGCCCGGGATCGAACTCGTGACCTCCCGTTCCCCGGAGCGGACACTCTACCAACTGAGCTATCGGGGCCGGTGGGCCCACCCGTAGGGGTGTGATAAAAATTCCGAAAGTGTCATGCACTCCCCAGACCAAAGATCTATCAGTTCCCAAAGTTTCAAGTTTCTATCTATAACCGTCTAGGAGGAGTTATCCTGTAAGACGGACGGACGTACGGACGGACGTACGGACGACGAAGACCATTATAATATCCCCACTTTTTCTTCGAATAGCGTGGGGATAACAAAAACAGATCAGCCACAAAACAAATGGTGCGCAATTAGTGCTCATCGGAATACCCACAATTTGTCTAAATAACTTAATACCAAATCTTATGTAAATATTGTCAAGTAGAAAGGTGAGAGCTTCACACACTTAAGTCTTTCTGAAATGACCATAAAGTCAAATTTTTATGCTCTTCAGAAGTGATAAAAAACATTTCTTACATTACATGCAAGATAAAGAGAATCTTCCCTATGAAATGTCCATTCAGTTAAATCATTAAGTTTTTCTTTTATAAGATTATGAGGAAGTGTAGTGTAAAGGGTGGAAAAATCATAAGTAGACAGACTTGAAGCACGAAAACGCCTGGGTTACAATTTATTTTAAACTTCATTAGAATTTTTTATAGACCAAAACAGATTTCTACCTGATCTTTCGAAGCCTTTTTTCGAAGCCGTTCCAAGGCGGCTCTTCTGTGGCGATTTATTTATGTTGTTGTTTGTTAATTACTGTGTGTTTTACTTCTACTTTCTACCTGATATTTCGAATATATTCAATAAAAGGCTTTGTCGCAATAGTTCACCACATGTTTTCTTGATGGCAGTAAAACACGAGGTTAATAATGTGGAGAGTTCAGTGGTGGTACAAAAGCTTGAATTTGCAATAAACCGTGCTTTGGATGGTCTTTTATGAAGTTTATGTAACCAATATAACGTAGGAAGCTTGTCTTGGCCTTCTGTAACACATACAACAAACTTGGTGGCTGAATGACCATTATGGTCATCAACCAAAGTAGAAGTAAAACAAAGATCAGGAATCGATACAATTAACTTACTCCACCCATCAAAGACACCAAAGGGAAAGAAACACAAATATGAAGCGACCAGACCATAATGGTAACCTAAACAAAGGAAGGCCATATGGACAGTTACGTTCCCACAAAATGGTCATATGGCCATCCAAAATAAAAAGACACTAGTGATACACACAGTAAGTAACAAACAACAACATAAATAAACCGCCACAGAAGAACCGCCTTGGAACGGTCAGTGGAAAGATTTCCACTGGGGGGGGGGGGCTTAAATCGATTTTACGTGGCCACAATCCTCGCCCTTACTTCCATCGCGATTTAGACAAATAATTTGTTCAGGCCTCCTTACTCATCAGCGCAACATCTCCGTGAACACAAATAATCAAAGAACCACAGAGGTGAGAGGTGAGAGAACGGCGAGGACTCGACAGGAAAAAAACCACTGAAATGCTCGACAGCAAAAAACCACCAAAGTAGAAGTAAAACAAAGATCAGGAATTGATACAATTAACTTACTCCACCCATAAAAGACACCAAAGGGAAAGAAATACAAACATTAAGCGACCAGACCATAATGGAAACCTAAACAAAGGAAGGCCATAAGGACAGTTACTTTCCCACAAAATGGCCATATGGCCATCCAAAACCAAAAGACACAAGTGATACACACAGTAAGTAACAAACAACAACATAAATAAATCGCCACAGAAGAGCCGCCTTGGAACGGTCAGTGGAAGATTTCCACTGGGGGGGCTTAAATCGATTTTACGTGGCCACAATCCTCGCCCTTACTTCCGTCGCGATTTAGACAAATAATTTGTTCAGTCCGCATGAAGGCCTCCTAACTCATCAGTGCAACATCTCCGTGAACACAAAAATGCAAAGAACCACAGAGGTGAGACAACGGTGAGGACTCGACAGCAAGAAAACACTGAAATGCTGGAGCAAAAGAAAACCAACAGTTAGACTCCGATGAGCCCTTTCTACAGCTAAAGGCTGAAGCTCAAAGGTCTAAGTACCACCAAGTTCTTGCTGAAGAGTGTTAACAACGACCATAAAGTTTTAATATGGAAATTATTTACTGTTTAGTGTTGGGAACTGAATAAAGAAGATTAATGAAATTTATGATATTAAAACTGATTAAAGAAAATGAAACATAATTATGTAATAAAAGAAACAATAAGTGATATTTGTTCTACCTTGAGTTAATCCCCCCCCCCTCCCCCCCAAAAAAAGAAAAAAAAAGAAGGAAGGACGTTGAAGAGACATTGACGTAAAGGTTACAGAAAAGCATATTAAACTATCATAACACTTTAATCGGAAACGAACGCTAGTTTCAGAGGTATAAAAAGTAGAAGTAAAACAAAGATCAGGAATCGATACAATTAACTTACTCCACCCACCAAAGACACCAAAGGGAAAGAAACACAAAGATTAAGCGACCAGACCATAATGGAAACCTAAACAAAGGAAGGCGCGATTTAAGGATACGGGTGTGTTATCTTAACGCATGCTTCTATTTCCGCTTCTATTAGAACGAACAGCAGTGTTGGTCTTACACCTTCTTATTTCTTTCCCGGAATACCTGAAAATATTAAAAAAATATCAGCACGGAATGCAAAAATATATTAAAAAATCATGTTAAAAAGTTCGTGAAAGGCTGCATAAAAATAAAACATTAAAAACATTAATTTCGAGTTCTCATTAGAACCGTCTTCGCGAGGCAGCTCCAACAAATGCCCATAATCTATGTTAATGAACAGAAGTACGAAAAATAATATGCACCCCAGGCCCGGTGTTTCACAATATTAAATGGGTTAACAACTTGGTGGTACTAAGGCCTTGGTGGTACTAAGGCCTTTGAACTTCAGCCTTTAGCTGTAGAGAGGGCTTTGATGCTCTGTCTCTGGTCGGGCCCATCGGAGTCTAACTGTTGGTTTTCTTTTGCTCCAGCATTTCAAAGGTTTCTTGCTGTCGAGTCCTCACCGTTGTCTCACCTCTGTGGTTCTTTGATTTTTTGTGTTCACGGATATGTTGCACTGATGATTTAGGAGGCCTTCATGCGGACTGAACAAATTATTTGTCTAAATCGCGATGGAAGTAAGGGCGAGGATTGTGGCCACGTAAAATCGATTTAAGCCCCCCAGTGGAAATCATTCCACTGACCGTTCCAAGGCGGCTCTTCTGTGGCGATTTATTTATGGTGTTGTTTGTTACTGTGTGTATCACTTGTGTCTTTTTATTTTGGATGGCCATTTGGCCATTTTGTGGGAAAGTAACTGTCCTTATGGCCTTCCTTTGTTTAGGTTTCCATTATGGTCTGGTCGCTTAATGTTTGTGTTTCTTTCCCTTTGGTGTCTTTGATGGGTGGAGTAAGTTAATTGTATCGATTCCTGATCTTTGTTTTACTTCTACTTTGGTTGATGACCATAATGGTCATTCAGCGCAGAGTACGCACTCTGGCAAATCGAATTAATTGCGAAATATAAATGCCATAGGATGGCACACGAGGAACATCACCACCCAAAAAGGAAAATGTACAATCTCAAAATCAAAATCATCGCGTATAAAATAAATTGTGCAAGAAACAAGAAACAAACCCATCTACAATAAATAGATGTGAATCAAAAAACGGGGCCTCTGTAGCAGAAGAATTTGTTTTATTTAACTGAAGTTCGGGGGAGGAGGGGGGATATTTGACTGATCAAACCATCGAAATAGGTATTATCATTATTTATAGATCGTCCAAATATCTAGAAGTGGAGCTTCTGTGGCGATTTATTTATGTTGTTGTTTGTTACTTACTGTGTGTATCACTTGTGTCTTTTGGTTTTGGATGGCCATATGGCCATTTTGTGGGAAAGTAACTGTCCTTATGGCCTTTCTTTGTTTAGGTTTCCATTATGGTCTGGTCGCTTAATGTTTGTATTTCTTTCCCTTTGGTGTCTTTTATGGGTGGAGTAAGTTAATTGTATCAATTCCTGATCTTTGTTTTACTTCTACTTTACTAAAAGCTTCAGTGATTTTAGACTGGTTTTCAGCAGAAAGGGAAATCATGAAGTCTCTCTCATAACAAACAAAAACAGATCAGCCACAAGTGGTGCGCAATTATTACCCATCGAAATACCCACAACTTGGTTAAATAAATTAGCACGAAATCTTATATAAATATTATCAAGTAGAGAGGTGAGAGCTTCACACACTTTCTGGCATGATCATAAAGTATAATTTTTATGCTCTTCAGAAGTGAAAAAAGCATTTCTTACATTCCATGCAAGGTAGAGGGAAATAAAAATCAAAAATGAGTTCCTTTAAGAGCAATGAAAACATTCATAAGAAAGAAGATGGGTCATACTACGTAGTTTCGGCTAATAAAGCCTCATCAGTAACCCTGAAATGATCCGGCATAGAAAGCCAGAGGAAACATACTGCAATTTTGCGAATTTCGAATAGGAAGTCGATACAAAGACTGATATAAATCAAAATGGAGTCCAAATAATTAAAAACCTGTCTAGAATATGAGTCTAAACCAATAATTTCTTTCTGATTTCTCAGAATATTCACGCTGATCTCAAAGGAGTCTTCCTTATGAAATGTTCACTTAATCAAATCATTAAGTTTTTCTTTTATAAGATTAAGAGGACGTGTAGTGTAGGGGGTGAAAAAATCATAAGTAGGCAGACATGAAGCACGAAAACGCCTGGATTTCAATTCATTTAAAACATCATTAGAATTTTTTTATAGACCCAAACAGATTTCAGGCCCCTCGGAGTCTAACTGTTGGTTTTCTTTTGCTCCAGCAATTCTGTTGTTGTATACTGTCGAGTCCTCAAACTGGTTTCATCTCTGTAGTTTTTTTTATTTGTATGTTCTCGGAGATGTTACACTAAAGAGTAAGGAAGCCTTCATGCGGACTAAACAAAATTAGTGTATACCGCGACATAGGTAAGGGCGAGGATTATGGCCATGTAAAATTGATTTAACTCCCCCAGTGGAATTCTTTCCACTGACCGTTCCAAGGCGGTTCTTCTGTGGCGGTTTATTTATGTTGTTGTTTGTTACTTACTGTATGTTTCACTTGTGTCTTTTTATTTTGGATGGCCATTTGGCCATTTTGTGTGAAAGTAACTGTCCTTATGGCCTTCCTTTATTTAGGTTTCCATTATGGTCTGGTCGCTTCATATTTGTGTTTCTTTCCCTTTGGCGTGTTTGATGGGTGGAGAAAGTTGATTGTATCGATTCCTGATCTTTGTTTTACTTCTACTTTCTACCTGATATTTCGAATATATTCAATAAAAGGCTTTGTCGCAATAGTTCACCACATGTTTTCTTGATGGCAGTAAAACACGAGGTTAATAATGTGGAGAGTTCAGTGGTGGTACAAGAGCTTGAATTTGCAATAAACCGTGCTTTGGATGGTCTTTTATGAAGTTTATGTAACCAATATAACGTAGGAAGCTTGTCTTGGCCTTCTGTAACACATACAACAAACTTGGTGGCTGAATGACCATTATGGTCATCAACCAAAGTAGAAGTAAAACAAAGATCAGGAATCGATACAATTAACTTACTCCACCCATCAAAGACACCAAAGGAAAAGAAACCGTAAACCTCATTCGAATTTTTGATAGACCAAGTAGAAGTAAAACAAAGATCAGGAATCGATACAATTAACTTACTCCAGCCAACAAAGACACCAAAGGGAAAGAAACACAAACATTAAGCGACCAGACCATAATGGAAACCTAAACAAAGGAAGGCCATAAGGACAGTTACTTTCCCACAAAATGGCCACATGGCCATCCAAAATAAAAAGACACAAGTGATACACACAGCAAGTAACAAACAACAACATAAATAAACCGTCACAAAAGAACCGCCTTGGAACGGTCAGTGGAAAGATTTCCACGGGGGGGGGGGGGGGGCTTAAATCGATTTTACGTGGCCACAATCCTCGCCCTTACTTCCGTCGCGATTTAGACAAATAATTTGTTCAGTGCGCATGAAGGCCTCCTAACTCATCAGTGCAACATCTCCGTGAACACAAAAAATCAAAGAAACACAGAGTTGAAACAATGGTGAGGACTCGACAGCAAGAAACCACTGAAATGCTGGAGCGAAAGAAAACCAACAGTTAGACTCCGATTTCTTCCTGATCTTTTAAAGTAGAAGTAAAACAAAGACACCAAAGGGAAAGAAGCATTAAAACCTCATTCGAATTTTTGATAGACCAAAACAGATTTCTTCCTGATCTTTCAAAGTAGAAGTAAAACAAAGATCAGGAATCGATATAATTAACTTACTCCACAGATCAAAGACACCAAAGGGAAAGAAACACAAACATGAAGCGACCAGACCATAATGGAAACCTAAACAAAGGAGGGCCATAAGGACAGTTACTTTCCCACAAAATGGCCATATGGCCATCCAAAATAAAAAGACACAAGTGATACACACAGTAAGTAACAAACAACAACATAAATAAACCGCCACAGAAGAACCGCCTTGGAACGGTCAGTGGAAAGAATTCCACTGGGGTGGGGGGGGGGGGCTTAAATCGATTTTACGTGGCCAAATCCTCGCCCCTTACTTCCGTCGCGATTAAGACAAATAATTTGTTCATTCGGAAAACTGCATTGGACAAATGCAAAATTGAAAATATGGTAGTTTAAAATTATTTTTACAAACTATGATATCACAGAATATTGCATTGTGGGTTAAAATCAAAGAAAATTCAAGGGAGGCTACTCCTTGAGGAAAATAGGTATGTATCAATAATAAATGAGAGTAATTTTAGAACGAATGGGAATTTTTTCATGCGGTTTTCAAACAAATGACCCTCTTTGTGTCTGCTTTCACCCTGCTTCATACTAAGATTTTTTTTTTTAAAGTAGAAGTAAAACAAAGATCAGGAATTGATACAATTAACTTACTCCACCCATAAAAGACACCAAAGGGAAAGAAATACAAACATTAAGCGACCAGACCATAATGGAAACCTAAACAAAGGAAGGCCATAAGGACAGTTACTTTCCCACAAAATGGCCATATGGTCATCCAAAATTAAAAGACACAAGTGATACACACACTAAGCAACAAACAACAACATAAACAAATCGCCACAGAAGAGCCGCCTTGGAACGGTCAGTGGAAGATTTCCACTGGGGGGCTTAAATCGATTTTACGTGGCCACAATCTTAATTTCTTCGTAATTGCTCTTTAAAGAAAGAAAAATGGTTTATTACACAAAAAAAATAAATAAATTTAATGTTTTATTAATCATTTGAGGAAAAGACACGCATGTTATTTCGCCCCCCCCCCCAACTCCCAACCTCGCACGCACACACACACACACACACACACACACACAGAGAGAGAGAGAAAACCACCTCTAACACCAGTGATACTGAGGTGTACAAGAGGTGTATTCATTTCTTTTGTTATCTGCGATCTTAAACATAAATTGTGGATATTCGTTATGAGTACTCATGATCACAATCAATATGTTTTGTGCAGAAGAAAAATCGGATTTTTTCATATATAAAAATTAATCTCTTCTTTTCTTGTGCTCACATAGGGGATGTTCAACACACACATACACACACACCTATAAATATAATTTTGACCCCTTTCAAAACAGAAGTGGAGGCAATGATCAGGGACCGATACAATTAACCCACAGCTCCCATAAGTGACATTAAAGGGAAAGAAACACAAACCCGAAACAACAGACCCCAATGGAAACACCAATAGCGGAAAGCCAAAAGGACAGTTACTTTCCCACATAATGGCTAATAGGCTTTCCAAAATAAAATAATATAAGCGACGGAAATACCCAAAGGCAAACCATAACAAAAATAAACTGCGATAGAAGAACCGCCTTGGAACGGTCGGCGAAAACGAATTCCACTGGGGGGCTTAAAACGATTTTACGTGGCCACAATCCGCGCCCTTACTTCCGTCGCGATTAAGACGAATAATTTGTTCAGTCCGCATTAAGGCCCCCTAACTCATCAGTGCAACATCTCCGTGAACACAAAAATCAAACAACCACAGAGATGAAACAACGGTGAGGACTCGACAACAAGAAATCACTGAAATGCTGGAGCAAAAGAAAGCCAACTATTAGACTCCGATGGGCCAGACCAGTGACAGAGCATCAGGTACCAACCAACATAAGCCTTTACGCTGGAACCTTCATAGAATCTGAGGCCTGACCCGCCGGCGTGTAATTAAAGAGGGAAGCAAATTTGTCATCCCTGATTGGGTTAACTACCATGCATGCAGTCTGTCGTATAACATTTATGTTGTACCCAATCTTTTTATATCGAAGAATGATTTTACGAAATTGGGTGCTGAAGTCATTGCGGTTATATATTTTTCTGAATTTATATACTAAGTCACCATAAAAGTCGTGTTCCGATAGACCTTGTGGATGAAGAGATTTAAGTGTAATATTGAATTTTGAAAATAAATCAGAATGAAGTCTATAAAATTACGAAAATCGGTCTTTACGTCATCTTAAACTAGGTATTCAAGAATTTCATAAGAAGTTTGTTTTGGCCCCTACAGACAAGGCCGCTAACAACGTCGTCGTTGTGTGACGGCTCCACTATGTTAACACGCTTAAGCAGGAGCATGGTGGTACTAAGGCCTATGAACTTCAGCCTTTAGCTGAAGAGAGAGCTATAGTAGATGAACATATTTGTTATTCAGCCACCAAGTTTGCTTTGTGTGTTACAGAAGGCCAAGACAAGCTTCCTACGCTATACTGGTTATTTAAACTTCATAAAAGACCTTACAAAGCACGGTTTATTGCAAATTACAGCTCTTGTACTACCACTGAAATTTCTAAATTATTAACTTCCCGTCTTACTGCTATTAAAAAGCATGCGATTAAATATTGTGATAAAGCCAGGCCTCAGATTCTCTGACGGTTCCAACGTAAAGGCTTATTGAAATACCAAGACAGAGGTAAGAGCGAGGATTTTGGCCATGTAAAATCAATTTAAGCCCCCCCCCCCCAGTGGAATTCTTTCCACTGACCGTTCCAAGGCGGTTCTTCTGTGGCGGTTTATTTATGTTGTTGTTTGTTACTTACTGTGTGTATCACTTTTGTCTTTTTATTTTGGGTGGCCATTTGGCCATTTTGTGGGAAAGTAACTGTCCTTATGGCCTTCCTTTTTTTAGGTTTCCATTATGGTCTGGTCGCTTCCAATTTGTGTTTCTTTCCCTTTGGTGTCATTGATGGGTGGAGTAAGTTAATTGTATCGATTCCTGAAAAAATTATTTAAAAATAATTTTAAACTACCATATTTTCCATTTTGCAGTTGTCCAATGCAGTTTTCTGATTCCCTTTGATTACTGTGTATGTTGCTCATAATTTGGGATAGAAATGAGAAATTTGATTTCGAAATTCAAACTTTAATTTACATTTAAAGTTTAGAAAATGTTTAAAACTAACATTTAATTCAAAATTTCATTCAGACTTGTTAATGTAAGTGTTTTTACATGTCTTTTAAACAAAACAGTAAGCTATGTACGTTATTTCATCCACTTGCAAATGCAGAAACGGGAATTTAGATTATTTTAAAAAATATTTTTAATTTGAATTTAAGCTTTGCAATTGAAAATAAGAGAAAAGTGGTTTAGCATATCAGTAGAGACTAGTTTCAGTAATTCAAATATGTGATTATACTGTTCCTGAGGACTATGAAAAACAAGGTATTCGATATTTAAAAAGGTTTTAAAATTTTAATGTGCATCTATGACATCACAGAAGACCTCATGAATTTACATTTTTTCCGGGACTACCCATACACCCATTCAAGAGCTAGAAAGGATGAGCATTTTTTTTTTTTTTTTTTTTTGGTTTGCTTTTATGTTTAACGTTCCCGTCAACACTGTATAGAGACGTTGCTTCCAATTTTGTGGGACTTTTACCCGGCATTTAGACAAAATGACATCTCAAGCTGAAATTACATCTCAAGCCCTGTCGCCCAATGAAACCAATAGGGTTTATAAGCACCGCTTTGCCTGGGCAGGCTTAGATCCTCTAAGCAGTTTACCAGTACTCGTGTGCGGTCGGTTTCAGCTCTGCTTGGAAGCATCATGTAGCCCATCTATTTCATCCAACCCCGATGGGCGGGGGCCAAGAAAGGACGAGCAAAGCCATCAAAACATATCAAACCTCAATCCATATTGGTTGGAAATATAAGGGCGAAACGACCCACCAAATCAGGTCGAAATGACCCACGGGCGAAACGATCCAGTGCGAAACGACTCACGGGCGAATCGACCCCAGTCTCTGTCCACGATAGTCAAACCGATAGTCGGTTAATCGTCCTTAATTATGCGCATGCGCACAATATACCTGTAAACAGGAAATCCAGATTTCTGTGAATTTATGTTGATTGTGGAATAACAGAGAATTTTTCTGAGAATTTTGCAAAAAACATTGATGTAGCAAATACAACAGATGGGTCTCGATCCCCTAGAGTTTTCAGACTGTTTGACTGACAGTCCGATTTTCCGCTCGAAGCTGCATGACCATGAAAAAGAGCTAGAAAGGACGAGCAAAGCCATCAAAACATTGATCAATGATGGCAAAGAACTGTTGAATGCTTCAAAAAGTAAGTCAAATCTGTTTATCTTTTGGGCGCCATCTGCTGTAGAATGAAAAGAAATGCAGCTTGTTCAATTTTACCATGACATCCAGTGGGTGTGTTTTTTTTTTTTTTTTTTTTTGCTAAATTCTAAATTTAGCGCACCACCCAGAGGTAATGGCCAAGTTTGACCGACTCAGTATATGAAGATAGATAGATAGACATTGTGAGCAATCTGGATGGGGCCATAAATCGTGGCCACAAACAGACTGACTTGATCATCATGGACTTTGCTAAGGCCTTTGACAAGGTACCTCACAGAAGGCTATTACATACACTGGAGTACTATGGGATAAGAGGATCCACGCATAGGTGGATTAGCTCATGGCTCTCTGGGCGCTCACAACAAGTTGTACTTGATGGCCAAGCGTCTGATCCAGTCCCTGTTTTATCTGGAGTCCCCCAAGGTTCGGTCCTTGGACCAGTCCTTTTCTTGGTTTTCATTAATGATCTCCCCGATAATATCAGGTCATCGGTCCGTTTGTTTGCAGATGATTGTGTCCTGTATAGGAACATATATTCTCCTTCTGACTGTCTTATTTTACAAGATGACCTGGATCAACTTGCACAGTGGGAGGCCGATTGGCAAATGAAGTTCAATGTGGCCAAATGTCACTCAATGAGAGTGTCACGACACCCTCCGGACAAGCAAATTAAGTTTGACTATACTCTTCACCAGCAAGTTTTGGAGCATGTTCAATCCGCCAAATATCTTGGTATCACCATCACTGACGATCTTGATTGGGGTCAACATATTTCAGAGATTACATCTAAAGCAACTAGGACTTTGGGATTCCTTAGACGGAACTTGGCTTTTGCACCTAGGCAGACAAAGGATGTTGCATATAAAACATTGGTTCGCCCTCAACGTGAATATGCATCACCCATTTGGCACCCCTATGTTAAAACTCAGACTCAGCAGGTGGAGAAGGTGCAGAGGACAGCTGCTCGATGGACCTGTAGTCGATGGCGAAATAGAAGTAGTGTCGGTGACATGCTTAATGAGCTAGAGTGGCCGTCCCTGGAGGCCCGTCGTGGGCAGTCCTCTTTAACCTTCTTCTACAAGATACACTCTGATTCAGTGTCTATTGATAAAGATAGGTACTTGACCCCTGTAACACTGTCGACCCAAACAAGGGCATCAAAAGTAAACGACTCACAATATCGTAGATACCAGTCCTATAGTGATGCCCTGAAGAACTCGTTTTTTCCTAGAACTATTCCCCAATGGAATAGTCTTCCCTCCTCTGGTGGTCATCTTGTTCATCAGCAGAGTGATTTTAGCTTATTTGATAGTGAGTAACCCAGGCAACATTCCTGTGAAGTTTGAATCAAATTGGCCTTAGGGTTTGGGAGGAGTTCACATTTGATTCAAATTTACAATATTTTTCTATTTTAAGCTCCGGTGGCCATTTTTGTCATGGGCATCTTTGGCAAGTGACTTTAAAGATAGTTTTTGAACCTTTTTTGGTGAGTCTGTTATACAGGAAAATATATATAATATTCTCCTGGTGTTTCAAAACTTGGTTTTCTAAATAGGTTTTTTTTAGCTCACCTGTCACATAGTGACAAGGTGAGGTTTTGTGATCAAATTTCGTCCGTCGTCCGTGCGTGTGTAAACAACTTCTTTTCCACATGATAGCACCTTCATTTTCGATTTGATTTTAACCAGACTTGCATAAAACTTGTACCACCATGAGATCTGGGTTCCTTTCTTGAACCAGCCATATCCCATCATGTGTTACGGAGTTACAGCCCCTGAAAGGACAAAGATTGCCTATTTTGGTCTTGTCTGCATGGTAGCTGTTTCATTTATGGTTTGATTTTAACTAAACTTGCACACAATTTGGACCACCACAAAATCTTGGTTCCTTTCTTGAACCAGCCATATCCCATCATGGGAACCAGAGTTATGGCTCCTGAAAAGGCAAAAATTCCTATTTTGGTATGGTCTGCACAATAGCTGTTTCATTTATCATTTGACTTCAACCAAGCTTACACACAATTTGTACCACCACAGTATCTTGGTTCCTTTCTTGAACCAGGCATATCCCATCAAGCAGAGTTCTCGGAAACGCCGAATCCGGCGTATTTATACGCCTGTTTTTGCTTTCGTACGCGTAAAATTTCCTGCCGTAGATTCTTAATTACGCCAATTTTTTTTCGCCTGACGCGTCCGTAATAGTGTGTAAAAACGACCTCAATCACATCAAAATATGACAGCGGGTGTCCAATTGATCTCTAAATTTAGCTACCGCTTATAGATCAAAAGTTTACCGTTAATCGTCGCTGTTCAAGCATTACTTAGCTTGGACAGTCGTCTGTATTGCTCTCTCGGCCAATCAGAGCGTCACGGCTAGAAGATTGACAGGTCTGATTTGCGGTTTGCGAGATGTAGGTGCATGCGATAAATCAAGCATGTGGCTGATTAACATTAAATTAATTGATTGATTTGTTTCCGGATACTTGTATACACAGTTGGATTATCGGTAATTTGATTGTTGAAAAAAATTTCGAAGGCATAATTAAAGGATGCGATAATCTAGTGTATAAATCTTTTTCTTTTTTCTCCTACATTACTGCCGCATTACCAGCAGGATTTTCTTGGCGGTAACCAGTACTTTTTTACGTCTTTATTACGATTAAAGAAAATTATGACTCGAGTTTATCGCACATTTGTATATTGTTTATGAAGTTACGACTAGGCCTAATTGAATAAAGAAATTAATTATCAGAAACCAGGGAATATTAGCATTAAGTAAAGTGTTAAACTGCCTGCTAATAGTGGTCCTGAACAGACACCTGTGGCATCTGATCTAGGCCTGCACTGTTGGTGTTTTTTTTGGGGGGGGGGGGGGGAGAAGGGGGATATCAGTGACAAACTGGATATCAAATTAAAACAACAGAAGTTGTTTTTTTTAATGAAAGTCAAAATTTTCGAGTCATGTTCTTTTTTCAATCTTTAATATTTCTTCAAATCCCTGTTATTTTGAAGAAACAAAATGGACTTGCTTGGAAATTTTGGCTAGTGTTACGTCTTTAATCATTATGCAAAATATTGTAAGAATCCAAAAGTTTCAGATGCCATTTTATGTACTAGGATATGGTGAATGACCTGAACAGACTTGTCCTGTTGGAGCAGTCTGGTGACAGCCTGTACTACTGTTAACTGCTCACACTCAACTTAAACCATTATCCTGATGAATAAATTAATTTAGCTGCAGTCCAGTCTTAACTTTCAAAAGCTAATGTAATTTATCCATTCAAATTCACAATCTTAGTGACAGTGTAAATCCTGATTAGATGGAAGCCATCTGATCTGGATCTCCACTGCAAGAAAATAGTTTGTCATGTTAAGCAGGATAAGCGTTCAAGCCCCAAAGTCTTTTGGAGTCTTACAGAATCACTACAGCCGTACGCAGTTAGCCATAATTGACACATGTTTTTTAGGTAAAACTCCAACTTTTCAAAATTTGACTCCAACTTTTCAGATTTGAATCCATCTTTTTCTATGGATGGATTCTTAAAC
This sequence comes from Lucinisca nassula, assembly GCA_963580285.1. Lineage (NCBI taxonomy): Eukaryota > Metazoa > Mollusca > Bivalvia > Lucinida > Lucinidae > Lucinisca > Lucinisca nassula. The sequence goes on from OY757015.1 coordinate 105,615,544, forward strand.
TCCTGTTTTCAAAATCCTAGTGAGAACTCTGCATCAAGGGTACCAGAGTTATGGCCCCTGAGAAGGCAAAAGTTGGCTGTTTTGGTCTTGTCTGCATGATAGCTGTTTTGTTTATGATATAATTTTAACCTATAACCATTTGTGAGACAAACACCTAAATCTTGTTGGAGCATTGATTCATTCAGCATTTTTATCAAAGTAACGGATGGTGCCTCGCCAGTTCCTGCCAAGGTAGGTCTTTCTTTAATACAAGTACAAGAGATGCAAAAAGGAGTATTATCTCTCTCAGGATTATACGTAAGCGGATAACCAGTGCAGTGCTTTTTTCGCCCCAAACTGACAACTGCTGTTCTTGAATCAGCGGAATAAATGACCGTAGAAAAGATTACATGATCAATCTCCACGACACCGGCAGGTATCGAACCTGCGTCGTCCTGATCGGCAGTCAGACGCGCATCCGACTGAGCTACCGAAGCCGGCCGTTAAGTGTTGGCTACTCGATCATGAGTGTAACTTTACCGAATTCAGTGCGACAGATGTGCATTCGTATGTGTTGCTAGACCAAAAAATTATGAAAAACAAAACAGATGGAAGGCTAAATGAGAACGTGTGAGCTAAAATATCTATATGGACCAATTCCCGCTTAAATGCATGTCACATTTTTAACCATTTCCTCTTGGATATTTTTGTTCTGCTTTAACGGACCTTTTAAAATCATTTCACATATTGGGGTGGTCCTTAATCAGAGTCGGGCGAAAACGGGAGTACACGGAGAAAAAACACCTGACCTTCCGTTGCAGAACTTGGCATTTCACATGTGATCCGAGTGGGGTTCGAATCACAGCAGTTAGAGAAACAAAGATTAAGAGTCGGCGCCCTTACCCAGGATTAATATTTTTGCAAAACTGTCAAAACTAACATTCACCATGAACAGTGCATGAATGCATTTTATTTTTTCTCTTTCAAATGTTTTGATTGAACTGGTATACTTTGCTAATGTATGTTCTCATTTACTTTTGAAAAGTCAAACTAAAACGCCTGACTGTAAAGTGTGTTTGGGTGGGAGGGGGGGGGGGGGTACCGGGTGGTGTGGGGAGGGGAGAGAGAGTTTTTATTACATAAATGCCTATGCTAAGCTTTGTATAATAATGTGGCACCAAATGGTCATTAAAAACACAATAAAAATACACTTTAAGGAAATCTTGTCCCCTTATATTGCAACTGATTTTAGCAAAAAAATAGACCTTAACCCGTGTCTAGCAATCAAAAACAATGTTACCGGTTTCTGACTTTTCTGAAATTCGTTTGCTATATAGAGGATATATGTGGCCTATTTTATATGCAATATCTTCGGGTGACAAGATCAGTAACACATCTAACACTTATGATGAAAATCTCATTGTTTATAAATTTTCATGAAAAGTAGAAGAAATTTTGAAAATAAATTTATCAGAAAAATTAAAAGACATAGACACATTTACATTTTTTGTATTAGCTTAATCCTTATAGAGTTCTGTTGCCAATCAAAGCAACAAAATTTGAAAATAATCATACTTATTGATTTAAGACTGAAAAGTTCACAGGGGTGTATGACCTCTACAGGGGACTACCCCAAGGAGCTCTCCTGAGACCTATAGTAATTTATCAAATAAAACAAAGTTATATATATAGTTGATAGTCCTCAAGTAAACAACAATTGAAGTTTCAACAAAATCTGTGCGTGGGCAGATTTGGAACTCCCCCTTTACACACAACCTGAAGCACCATAGGATCTCGGTTCCTTTGTTGAACCACCCATATTCCATCATCTGTTCCAGAGTTATGGCCTCTGAAAGGGCACAAATTGCCTACTTTGCAGAGTTCTCGGAAACGCCGAATCTGGCGTATTTTTACGCCTGGTTTTGCTTTCGTACGCGTAAAAATTCCTGCCGTGGATTCTTTATTACGCCAATTTTTTTTTTGCCCGACGCGTCCGTAATAGTGTGTAAAAATGACCTCAATTACATCAAAAGATGACAGCAGGTGTCCAATTGATCTCCAAATTTAGCTACTGCTGACAGATCAAAATTTTACCGCTAATCGTCGCCGCCAGGCTTGTTCAAGCATTACCTAGCTCGGACAGTCGTCAGTATTGCTTTCTCGGCCAATCAGGGCGTCACGGCTAGAAGATTGACAGATCAGATTTGCGGGATGCAGGTGTGTGTGGTTAAATCAAGCACGTGGCTGATTAACATTAAATTAATTGATTGATTTGTTTCCGGATGGAGTCTTACAGACACACTATACACAGTTGGATTATCGGTAATTTGATTGTTGAAAAAAAATGTCGAAGGCATATTTAAAGGATGCGATAATCTAGTGTATAAATCTTTTTCTTTTTTTTTTCTCCTACATTACTGCCGCATTACGAGCAGGATTTCCTTGGTGGTAATTATTACGATTAAAGAAAATTATGACTCGAGTTTGTCGCACGTTCGTATATTGTTTATGAAGTTACGACTAGGCCTAACTGAATAAAGAAATTAATTATCAGAAACCATGGAATATTAGCATTAAGTAAAGTGTTGATCTGCCTGCTAATAGTGGTCCTGAACAGACTGCCTGTGGCATCTGATCTGGGCCTGTACTGTTGGTGTTTTTTTGGGGGGTGGGGGAGAGGGGAATATTGTGACATACTGGATATCAAATTAAAAAAACAGAAGTTGTTTTTTTTTTTTTTTTAATGAAAGTCAAAATTTTCGATTCATGTTCTTTTTCCATCTTATTTCTTCAAATCCTGGTTATTTTGAAGAAACAAAATGGACCTGACTGGAAATTTTGGCTAGTGTTACGTCTTTAATCATTATGCAAAATATTGTAAGAATCCAAAAGTTTCAGATGCCATTTTATGTACTAGGATGTAGTGAATGACCTGAACAGACTTGTCCTGTTGGAGCAGCCTGATCACAGCCTGTACTACTGTTAACTGCTCACACTCAACTTAAACCATTATCCTGATGAATAAATTAATTTAGCTGCAGTCCAGTCTTAACTTTCAAAACCTAATGTAATTTATCCATTCAAATTCACAATCTCAGTGACATTGTAAATCCTGATTAGATAGAAGCCATCTGATCTGGATCTCCACTGCAAGAAAATAGTTTGTCATGTTAAGCAGGATAAGCATTCAAGCCCCAAAGTCTTTTGGAGTCTTACAGACACACTCTACAGCCGTACGCATTTAGCCATATTTGACACATTTTTTTTTTTTGGTAAAACTCCAACTTTTCAAAATTTGACTCCCAACTTTTCAGATTTGAATCCAACTTTTTCTATGGATGGATTCTTAAACTCCAGTTTTCAAAATCCTAGTGAGAATTCTGCTTTGGTCTTATCTGCACAATAGCCGTTTCATTTATGATTTGATTTTAACCAAACTTGCACACAACTTAAACCACCATAAGATCTTGGTTCCTTTGTTCAAGTCTGGTCAAAAATGAGGTCAGTAGGTCAAATCATAAAAAAATCCTTGTGAACACTCTAGAGGCAACATTTTAAGTCCAATCGTCATGAAACTTACTCAGAATGATTGCCTTGATGAGATCTTGGCCAAGTTTGAATATGGGTCATGTCAGGTCAAAAATTAATACCAAAAAGGCTAAAATGATCCCGTTCCGATGAACAAAATGGCCACTGGAGCTTAAAATAGAAAAATATTGTAAATTTGATTCAAATGTGAACTCCTCCTAAACCCTAAGGCCAATTTGATTCAAACTTCACAGGAATGTTGCCTGGGTTACTCACTATCAAATAAGCTAAAATCACTCTGCTGATGAACAAGATGACCACCAGAGCTAAAAATAGAATGTACTCGAGAGAGTAACACACAGGTGAGCAAACCAGGGCCCCATGGGCCCTCTTGTTGCTTTAGCAATTTGTGAAATGTCTTCTGTTTTGTGTTGCAGGTCTGGCCAAGGCTCAAAAGGCCTTCTCACAGAACCTAATTGATTTCAAGTTTGAGTGTATAGGGCAGCAACAGACTGATGATGAAATTATCATTTGTAAGTACTAAGTGTTCCAAGCAGACTTTGAAAATGGATTGGGAGGTGGTGGTGGATTTCAGGTATTTTGCAGAGAGGGGGTGCAAATCATAAGAAAATCTCGATTTGGGGCCCAAAGGAAGTGGTATAAATTTGATTTCTGGTGAAAAATTGCCTGAATTTGTGATAATGTTCCAAAAAAAGGGATGCATTTGCACCCCTAACAACCCCTGTGTACGAGCCTGTGTTCTGTCAATTACATACTCATTGTACAAGTACAGTGATCGATTGATTGTTTTGGGTTTAACAGCATGTCAACCCTGTGTAAGGTTGGCAAAAAAGAGGGAAATACTCATATTTCCCTGGACGGCGGGAAATACAGGGAATTCCCGGGAAATACTGGGGAATATATATTTACATAGGTGGAACCAACTGAGACTGCTTAATATACCCCAACACCTAGCTATTTGAAAGCAAAATTATTTCAAGTTCATGCAGGGCTCTTTTATGACCACTTTTGAACAGTCCCAAAGGTGGTCTTAATGCAGGAATTTTACTGTTGTTGGTTATTGTTTGTCTCAATTACAGTTATGATTGGGCCGCCCATCCCAATCACTATTGATATGGTTAAGAAGGCTTTCTCTCAGATCAAGACTGGCAAAGCACCAGACCCATCTGGCATAGTGGTGGAGATGATCAGAGTTGCAGGTTATGCGGGTGCCTCAATGATCTGCGACCTTGCAGGTGCAATCATCTGTGATGGAAAGGTACCCTCTGACTGGGAACAGAGTTTCATTGTCTGTCTCTACAAGGGCAAGGGTGATGCATTGGAACGGGGCAACTACCGTGGTCTCAAGCTGACAGAACAGGTCATGAAAGGCCTGGAGAGGATTGTGGGTGGCCTCATTAGGCAGTTGGTGTCCATCAACGATTCCCAGTTTGGATTCGTCCCAGGAAGAGGCACAACAGATGCAATTTTTGTTGTACGGCAGCTGCACGAGAAGTATCTGGCGGCCAACAGGAGACTCTACATGACTTTTGTAGACCTGGAGAATGCATTTGATCGAGTGCCTCGGAAAGTCATCTGGTGGGCACTAAGAAAACTTGGAGTGGACGAGTGGATTGTGCGACTGGTCCAAGGTATGTATGCCAATGCTCGGAGCCGTGTCCGTGTTGGTGATGGTTACAGTGAAGAATTCGAAGTGAAGGTGGGTGTTCATCAAGGCTCTGTTCTCAGCCCACTGCTTTGCATCATTTTGCTTGAAGCCTTGTCATGTGAGTTCTGCTCTGGAGTCCCCTGGGAGGACCTGTATGCTGATGACCTTGTCATCATAGCTGAATCCCTTGAGGAATGTGTCAGGAGGCTCTTAAAGGCATTTATTCTTGTTTATTGAGGACAATTATTGCATTACATAATATTATATAGCCCTCAGTGCTGGCTGAAGGGAAGGTCTCTGACTTCAACAGGTAAGGGGCCTCCTGGGGAGAAAAATCAAAAGTTCACTAACTGTTGACTATAGGTTACCTTAGTGATTTTCCCCTAAAGTGCCTCAGTCAGGGATTCAACAAGAGCTACTAATCACCATATTAGAGGAAAGACGCAATGCAGGCAAAAGAGCTGAGAGTGAATGCAGGAAAGACAAAGATCATGATCTTTCAGGTCTGGACCTCCTGCAGAGTACAGGCCAGTTCCCATGCGCTGTATGTCGCACTGGAGTGGGCAGCAACAGTATCTTTTGTAATGGCTGCCAGTTCTGGGTGCATAAGAAATGCAGTGGGCTCAAGCGCTTGATAGAGGACCCTGATTACAGGGGTACATGGTGCCAAGGAACTGCACGACTCTTAGATGGCAGACCACAGAGGGAAGTCCAAGTTGGATCTGACAAGCTGGAGGTTGTAGCTTCCTTTTGCTACCTAGGTGATATGCTCTCAGCAGCGGGTGGTTGCGACCTTTCAACCACATCATGTGTGAAAACAGCCTGGAAGAAATTCAAGTAGTTGCTACCAGTTCTCTCTTCCCGCCGCCTCTCGTTCAAGACATGTGGCCGTGTGTACAGCTCTTGTGTGTGGAGTGCAATGCTCCATGCCAGTGAGACATGGCCATTGACAAAGCCAAACCTCCAACGTCTTCAGCGGAATGACAGGGCAATGATCAGAGCAAAGTCAAATAACAGGACACTGTCACCATCAGGTCCAGTGAGTTACTTGAGCGTCCTGGTATTGTGGACCTGGACCTCATCCTGAAAGAGAGAAGGCTGTGCTGGTATAGACATGTGGAACGCTCCAACTGTGCAGTAAAAACTGCCTGTGACATACAGGTAGGTGGAAAACGGGGGCCTGGAAGGCCCAAGATGACCTGGAAGCAACTGACAGAAAGAGATTGCAGAGAATGGAAGCTCTCTGCTATCGATCCTCATGATAGACAGGCCTGGAGATCTGGTGTAAGATCTGCCATGCATGCAGCAAGCCAGGTACATGGAAGGGGGCAACTTATGTGGACATTGCCCCTGTACCTGCACGTTAATAAAAAATCCGTGGATGATGTTGATGATGATATACTTCTCAAATGCTCATAGAATAGATCAAAGTACTCAAAGTACTGACAAAGGTTGTTTTACATGTATCAGGCATATTTATACAAAAGTGTTGGTGTTTGCTCAAGCAATTCAACTGATAGTTTGTTGACAATGTCCCTGGGGGTTTGAATGGCAATGTTTGAAAAGGTGCATAACTCTGCCATATTTACATGTAGACATACAAATATGAAATCCACAAAAATTCATGTACATGTATGTATCTTCTCATTTTTGTCGCGCCTGCTATTAGCATGGCGTGATATAGGCGCCCGGTTTTCCGTCCGTTCGTTCGTCCGTCCGTTCGTCAAGGGGTCAACATTTGCGACCACCCTAGCATTCACCCTAATGGTCAAGTTTATTTCTCAAGAACTATAAGAGCTTCATTAATGATACTTGGTACAGACTTGTATCTGGGGATGACAACTTACATGCAAGCACCCATATTTGACCTTGACCTACATTTCATGGTTCACTGACTTTGTAAAATATTGCGACCACCCTAGCGTTAACCCTAATGGTCAAGTTTATTTCTTAAGAACTATAAGAGCTTCATTAATGATATGTGGTACAAACTTGTATCTGTGGATGGCAACTTTAATGCAAGCATCCATATTTGACCTTGACCTACATTTCATGGTTCACTGACTTTGTAAAATATTGCGACCACCCTAGCGTTCACCCTAATGGTCAAGTTTATTTCTCAAGAACTATAAGAGCTGTATTAATGATACTTGGTACAAACTTGTATCTGGGGATGACAACTTACATGTAAGGATCCATATTTGACCTTGACCTATATTTCATGGTTCACTGACTTTGTAAAATATTGCAACCATCCTAGCATTCACCCTAATGGTCAAGTTTATTTCTCAAGAACTATAAGAGCTTCATTAATGATATTTGGTGCAAACTTGAATCTTGGGATGGCAACTTAAGTGCAAGCATCCATTTGACCTTGACCTAAAATTCATGGTTCACTGACTTTGTAAAATATTGCGACCACCCTAGCGTTCACCCTAATGGTTAAGTTCATTTCTCAAGAATTATTAAAGCTTCATTAATGATACTTAGTACAAGCTTGCATTTGAGAATGGAATCTTTTGTGCAAGCATCTATGCTTGACCTTGACCTACATATCATGGCTCGATGACTTTGCACCCCCACAGGCGCGACATAGCCTTCGGCGGAATTCTTGTTTTAATGTTGGTTCCATATACATGTGTATCAAAGTTTTTAAGATCAGGGCCCCCATGCTAAATGTGTAATAGTCAACCACACAAGACAGTAACAATTATGACAACATCTGTCAAAGTTGGGCTATGATGTGGAATCTTTGTTTGTGTTGTGGTTTTACATTCCTGTCAACACTCTTTAGTTCCCTTTCGAAATGTTCCTTTAGATTTTGTGGGGCTTTTACCCAACATTGAGATAAAATGACATCTCAAGCCCTACCACCCAAACAAACTGCTAGGGTTTAAGGAGCTCAACCCACTTTTCATAGTCAGGCTTAGACATGAGTGGTATCGTTCCAAAGTTTGATCAGTTTCAGCTCTGTGCAGAAGCACCATGCAGAGGGCTTAATACCAATCTATTTCTCCAAGCCCTAATGGGTAGGGGTACATGATATGGAAGAGAGTTGTTTTATGTAAAAGGTAATTTCTCTTTATCCAAATATTTTCCATGAGCTATAAGTGTGGTGAGTGCTAGGCATAGGACAGCATCAGCTACATAAGAAATGAAATAATTTCCCTTCCAGTTAACCCACTGCATAAATTAATTTAGCCACAACCATTTACAGTTCACCCACCGCAAATCTTATTGAACCCGCGCAACCCCACATTGAATTTTAGCGGGAGTACTGTAGACATCAACATCTAAAAGCTAATGTGCTTAGTAACTTTGGTTTGGTTGACAAATAATCAACAAATCAACCCAAAGAGGGCTAATTACATGTACAGTCGAACACCTTTGGGACCATGAAAATCTGTTCGAGACAGGGGTAGTTCGAGCCACTGAGGGCTAATGCCAGGAGGCATAACGACATACTTTCGGACATCTTTTCGGTGTTATATAATGAAAAATGTATGCTGTATGTACTCATTAGAATCGCCTCATCGAGGCGATTCTAATGCATACACACAGCATACATTTGTAAGATAAAAGACGAAAATATCCTAATTTTTAGCTCCACTGGCCGAAGGCCAGCGGGGCTATTGTCATGGCCCTGTGTCCGTCGTGCGTCCGTGCGTCCGTGCGTTAACTTTTTTCTTTAAACATCTTCTCCTCCTAAACTACTGGGCCAATTGTAACCAAACTTCACAGGAATGTTCCTTACATAGTCCTCTTCTAAATTCCTTCAAAGAATTTTGTTACACCCAGAACTCTGGTTACCATGGCAACAAAACCACAAAAAAATAAAAATCTTTAAAAATCTTCTCCTCCAAAACCACCTGTTGGATTTCATTTTTATTTTGCATGAATGTTCCTTGGGTGGACCTCTTTCAGATTCCTTGAAGAAATTTTGATCCGACAAAAAACATGGCCGCGATGGGCGGGGCTTATTTTCCCTATTTAACATATAGTGTAATGCTAAAACATCTTCTCCTCCTAAACTACTGGGCCAATTGTAACCAAACTTCACAGGAATGTTCCTTACTTAGTCCTCTTCCAAATTCCTTCAAAGAATTTTGTTACACCCAGAACTCTGGTTGCCATGGCAACAAAACAACACAAAAAATTAAAAATCTTTAAAAATCTTCTCCTCCAAAACCACCTGTTGGATTTCATTTTTATTTTGCATGAATGTTCCTTGGGTGGACCTCTTTCAGATTCCTTGAAGAAATTTTGATCCGACAAAAAAAACATGGCCGCCATGGGCGGGGCTTATTTTCCCTATTTAACATATAGTGTAATGCTAAAACATCTTCTCCTCCTAAACTACTGGGCCAATTGTAACCAAACTTCACAGGAATGTTCCTTACTTAGTCCTCTTCTAAATTCCTTCAAAGAATTTTGTTATACCCAGAACTCTGGTTGCCATGGCAACAAAACCACACAAAAAATTAAAAATCTTTAAAAATCTTCTGCTCCAAAACCACTTGTTGGATTTCATTTTTATTTTGCATGAATGTTCCTTGGGCGGACCTCTTTCAGATTACTTGAAGAAATTTTGATCCGACAAAAAACATGGCCGCCATGGGCGGGGCTTATTTTCCCTATTTAACATATAGTGTAATGCTAAAACATCTTCTCCTCCTAAACTACTGGGCCAATTGTAACCAAACTTCACAGGAATGTTCCTTACTTAGTCCTCTTCCAAATTCCTTCGTAGTGACGAGGTGAGCTTATGGGATCACTTTTCGTCCGTCGTCTGTGCATCTGTGCATCCGTGCGTCCGTAAACAATTTCTTTAAACGACATCTCCTCCTGAACCACTGATCGGATTTTGACCAAACTTCACAGGAATGATCCTTAGGTGGTCCCCTTTCAGAGTTGTTCAAATGGTTCCGGTCTGTTGCACATCTAGGTCACAGGAGCCAAAAATAGATTTTTTTTCATCAAAAACTTAAAAAATCTTCTTCTCTGAAACCACAAGGCCCAGGTCTTTGATATTTGGTATGAAGCTTCATCTAGTGGACCCCTACCAAGATTGTTCAAATTATAGTGCTGGGGCCAAAAATACCCCGGCTCCGGGGCCCTTTGGTTTTACATGGGCTTATATAGGGAAAATCTTTAAAAATCTTCTTCTCTGAAACCGTAAGGCCCAGGTCTTTGATATTTGGTATGAAGCTTCATCTAGTGGACCCCTACCAAGATTGTTCAAATTATAGTGCTGGGGCCAAAAATGCCCCCGCTCCGGGGCCCCATGGTTTTACATGGGCTTATATAGGGAAAATCTTTAAAAATCTTCTTCTCTGAAACCGCAAGGCCCAGGTCTTTGATATTTGGTATGAAGCTTCATCTAGTGGACCCCTACCAAGATTGTTCAAATTATAGTGCTGGGGCCAAAAATGTGCCCGCTCTGGGGCCCTTTGGTTTTTCATGGGCTTATATAGGGAAAATCTTTAAAAATCTTCTTCTCTGAAACCTTAAGGCCCAGGTCTTTGATATTTGGTATGAAGCTTCATCTAGTGGACCCCTACCAAGATTGTTCAAATTATAGTGCTGGGGCCAAAAATGCCCCCGCCCTGGGGCCCCTTGGTTTTACATGGGCTTATATAGGGAAAATCTTTAAAAATCTTCTTCTCTGAAACCTCAAGGCCCAGGTCTTTGATATTTGGTATGAAGCTTCATCTAGTGGACCCCTACCAAGATTGTTCAAATTATAGTGCTGGGGCCAAAAATGCCCCCGCTCCCAGGCCCTTTGGTTTTACATGGGCTTATATAGGGAAGATCTTTAAAAATCTTCTTCCCTGAAACCGTAAGGCCCAGGTCTTTGATATTTGGTGTGAAGCTTCATCTAGTGCACCTCTATCAAGATTGTTTAAATTATGGCCCTTCTTCTCTGAAACCACAAGGCCTAGGTGTTTTATATTTGGTATGAAGCTTCTTCTAAAGGCCCCCTACCAAGATTATTCAAATTATAGTGCTGGAGCCAAAAATGCCCCCGCCCCGGGGCCCTTTGGTTTTACATAGGCTTATATAGGGATAATCTTTAAAAATCTTCTTTTCTGAAACCGCAAGGCCCAGGACTTTGATATGTGGTCTGAAGCTTCATCTAATGGACCTCTACCAAGATTGTTCAAATTATAGCCCTGGGGCCAAAAATTCCCCGCCCCGGGGCCCTATGGTTTTACATAGACTAATATAGGGAAAATCTTTAAAAGTCTTCTTCTCTGAAACCACAAGGCCTGGGTCTTCGATAGTTGGTATGAAGCTGCATCTAGTGGACCTCTATCAATATTATTCAAATTATAGCACTGAGACCAAAAATGTCCCCACTCACGGGCTCTTTGGTTTTACATAGACTTATATAGGGAAATCTTTAAAAATCTTCTTCTCTGAAACTGCAAGGCCCAGGCCTTTAATATTTGGTATGGAGCTTTATCTAGTGGACCTCTACCAATATTGTTCAAGGTATAGCCCTGGGGCCACAAATGCCCCCACCCCGGAGCCCTTTGGTTTTACATAGATTTATATAGCCCAGGGGCCATTTGGTTTTGCATAGGCTTATGTAGGTAATATCTTTAAAAAAAATCTTCTTCTCTGAAACCGCAAGGCCCAGGTCTTTGATATTTTATGTGTAGCTTCATCTAGTGGACCTTTGCCAAGATTGTTTAAATTATAGCCTTTGTTGATGTTTGGTATGAAGCTTCACCTTTAAGACCTCCCTCAACATTATGCACATTAAAGCCCTGGGGCCAATAATGGCCCTCTCTGGGGCCCACTTGTTACACTAATGATCAGGTGAGCGATCCAGGGCCATCATTGCCCTCTTGTTTTTTTACCCATTGCATGCGGGAAAACCCTAAATGGGTACATTGACAAACAGTACTGGCCCAGATCAGACCCCACAGAACACCGTGTCTGATCAGGGCCTGCACTATTTGCTAACAGAATTTTCCATCAAAAATAGAAAAAATAGGCCTGACACCCCTTATATGACAAATGGACTGGTCCAACATATAGCAATAGAAGAGTTCACTAGTATACAATTGGTTAATGTAATAAATATGACAATTGTCTGAAGTTGGCCGGTGGAGCGACAGGCCCTCTTGGGCCTCTTGTTACTCTCCCTATTTCTTACGTACAGAAATTCCCTAGGGACTCAAGAACGAGTTCGACTCAGCCATGGTATTCAAGCCATCGGTGTTCGAGCCATCAAAGTTCTACTGCAGATATTTCGAGATACTTTGAGAGTTTGCTATTATTCTCCTAAAAATTTAACAATTTTCTTTCATGATCCAGCAAGGAGTCCAAAAAGTGCAGACAGAATGGCAAACAGTGTAGACCCTGTTCAGACTGATTAAATCTGCCACCTAATTGAGCCCCAGATAAGGAGGATTTTTTAGGATAAGTTCCGGATATTTTTTTTCTTACTTCTCTGTGAAAACAAAGGTTGTGGGTACTTAATCCATTTTGTACCAGAAACCCCAGAACTGGTACCCTGGCAGACAGTGCAGGCCCAGATGAGACGCCACAGAATGCGGAGTCTGATCAGGGCCTGCACTGTTTGCAAAAAGTTCAGCCATTTTCCAAATAAATTTTGAAGAAAAACACAACCTGTCACCCCTTAATTTTGAAATGGACTCCTGCTATATATAAGGTGGAAGATTCCATTTGGTACAAACAGGGTTGAATTAGAATCATCTTGATGAGGCATTTAAAACACATTTTTCAAGCAAGGCTTGAGATGTCATTTCATGTCAATGTCGGGTAAAAGTCCTACAAAATTGGAAGCAATGTCTCCAACATGTTGATGGGGACGTTCAACCTCAAATCAAACAAACAAACAATAATTTCAGTGAAATGGTATAAAATGTACAAGTATTGAAAACATATAAAAGCATTGATTTTTCATAGGTTTTTCCATGTTTCGTATCCTTAGATAATTGTGACTGCTGCATCACAGGGATTGATTCCAGATCAATAGCTACTGTATGTCCCAGATCTTCCCATCCCAGCATACCGGTAATGGCTTTTTTGAGGAATTATCTGTATTTATTGTCAGTATTGATGCTCTGCATATTAACGTTTATGTACCAGATTTTTTTTTCGGTCAAGATCTTTCAGCTTAAGGAGAATAGATGCATTTTGTCTATACCCGGTAGTCCATTTTGGGAGCTGGTCTTCTATATATTTTGTCCAGGGAGATAACTTCAACGACTTTCTGTTTACATTCCAGTTTGTTTCTTTGTTTGTTTGTAAGGGGGTTTAATGGCCAAGTCAACACTATTGTAGGTCATTTTGAGCCGGTCAGTTTATCTATTCACACTTTTCCTTGGCAAGCTTATACGTTAGCGGTTAACCAGAAGAGTGCACATTCTTTCACCTTTCTTGAATCAGCAGAAGGAAGAGAATGACCGTAGAAAAGATTTCATGATCAATCTCCAAGAAAGAATGTTGTCGACCCTGGCAGGTATTGAAACCGTGTCCTCCTGATCACAAGTCAGACGTACATCTGACTGAGCTACCGAGGCCGGCGTTTACATTCCTGTACACAAAGCTCCAGATAAGGTGGTATGTGTGCCCACATCGGTAGCTCAGTCGGATGTGAGTCTGACTGTTGATCAGGAAGACGCGGGTTCAATACCTGCCGGTGTCGGCAACATTCTTTTTAGGAGATTGATCATGAAATCTTTTCTACAGTCATTCTCTCCATTCCGCTGATTCAAGAAGGGCAGTTGTCAGTTTCTGGCAAAAGAATGTGCACTGTACTGGTTAATGGCTTATTTACATTGTATAAGCCTGCCCAGGAAAACTGTGGATAGGTCTCCGACCGGCTAAAAATGACATAAAATAGTGTTGACTGGGCCCTTAACTCCACTCCAATACAAACAAACAATTAAAGGTGGTACATGTATGTGTGTGTTTTACTTATACAACTCACAAACAACTAAGGTCATAATTATGGAGACGGGTCCATGGTTTACAGTTTCATCAGAAAGTCTGGAGAAACCCAGAATCAAACACACGTTCACTGATTTATGAGGCAAGTAGCTTGACCACTACAGTATGGAGGCTTCTCCAGATATTAAGTTGGGTATTAGGATAATTTTCCTTATTTCTCCATAAAAAAATTATACAGTACATCTGCCGCAAATTTTTTTTGAACTTGCGGTCAAGTTGTTTTGGTCTGCTGTGTTTCCATACATGAGCCTGTGCTACGTCTAGCTGCTAGCCCTTGCAGTGACGCGTCGTACACACAGATCCACATGAAATAATCTTATTTACCTGTGAGATAAGGGCACAATCAATTTTACACCTGTTGTAATGCCGCAGAAACACCGTGAATACCCTGCGATCCCACAGATCGGTGCATGTCCTTTGTGCTCATTTCAGATTTAATGCTTTTCAACAAGCAGGTGTATTGTATTGTTTGAATTCATTTGAACGTGACGTTAAAATTATAGCCCTGGGGGCAAAAAATGCCCCGTCCTGGGGCCCACTGGCATAGACTTAATAGGGAAAACCTTTGAAGATCTATTTGCTGAAACCAGAAGGCCCATGTCTTTGATACTTGGTAAGAAGCTTCATCTAGTGGACCTCTACCATGATTGTTCAGATTATAGCATGTGGGGGTGGGGGGGGGGGGTATGCAAAAATGGCCCTGCCCCAAGGCCCACTGGTTTTACATAGACTTAATAACTTATATAGGCAAAACTTTTAAAAATCTTATTGTCTGAAATCAGGAGGCCCAGACCTTTGATATTTGGTATTAAGCTTCATTAAAAATATGGACAGAATTATAGGCCAAAAATTGCCCCGCCCTGGGACACACTAGTAAATCTCTTGAGTTCAGGTTAGCGATATAGACCAACATGGTCCTCGTTTGAAAAAGCCTACCCAGGAAAACCCTGGCTGTAAAATACATGGTTGATCAAAAAATTATCCAAAGCACTGTCTTGTCCAAGCTGCATTGTCCTTGAAAATCACTTGTCCTTAATGGGTTTTTGTATGTACATTTCCAAAAAATATATACTTGTCCCACAGCAAAATTTACTTATCCTGTGCTAGGGACTAATTGGGATGTTATGTAGGTAAACTGACCACCACAGTATGAATTTAATATTGTTGACTGGGCTATTAAACTAAAGTCTAATTTGCCTCAATGGCTCAAGTTCTTTTAAATAGCGCAGACTCTGAAATATTAGTTCTCTCACTGCTGCATGACATTGATTGAGGCTCACTCAAGTCACATGGATGATGCTAAATTAAGTCAACAGTATAACTGCAACAGAAGGTCTGTATGTTGATTGTCAACTGTCATGAGATAGCCACTTGCTAAGGGTAATCTTTTGTCTGCTGAATAAACAAAATTTACCACATCCAGTTGTGACTCCCAAACAATCAAATAACTTAATGTAATTTAACCTATTTTGTACCGCAAACCCCAAAATGGGTAGTTGGCAGACAGTGCAGGCCCAGATCAATGCCGCAGAACGCGGCGTCTGATCAGAGCCTACACTGTTTGCAGAAAGTTCAGCCATTTTCCAAATAAATTTGATGAAAACACAACCTGACACCCCTAAATTTTGAAATGGACTCCTGCTATATGTAAGGTGGAAGATTCCATTTGGTACGAAAAGGGTTAAGGTTCTCCTATAAATGAACCAACTGAATGACAAACATTGTAGTTCCTGATCAGATGGGTTCTTCATCTGATCTGGATCTTCACTGTTTGTAAAATTAGAGCATATCCTGGTTCAGCGGGACCGATTAAACTCGTGCTTCTTAGTAATTACATGTACTCAGTAATTTAAGATCTTGAGTTAAAAGTTAAAATTTGTATCCTGTTCATAATAATACATACATGTAATACACAATTGTATGATATGACTTACTGTAAGTTACATGTACAATGGCAGTTGTCAGTCTCTGGCGAAAGAATGTGCACTGTACTGGTTAACCGCTTACGTATAAGCGTGCCCAGGAAAAGTGTGGATAGGTAAACTTAATGGCTCAAAAATGACCTAAAATAGTGTTGACTGGGCTGTTGAACTCCAATACAAACAAACAAACAAACATGTACAGTACGGCTCACCGGCCCCGATAGCTCAGTTGGTAGAGTGTCCGCTCCGGGGAGCGGGAGGTCTCGGGTTCGATCCCGGGCCGCGACATACCAAAGTCGTTAAAAATGGTACTAGCTGCTCCTCGCTTGGCACTCAGATTTACGGGGTAGAGCTAGGACTGGTCGATCCAGTGTCAGGATAATGTGACTGGGTGTGGTATCATGTAATGTGCCTGGGACATGATACTTCAGTGAGGCAGCACTATAAACGTGAGCATTGAGCTCCCTGTCGCAACCAGACACCGTCGTGATATGACTGAAAAATTGTTGAAAGCGACGTTAAACCCGAATTCACACACACACACACACACATGTACAATGGGCAGTTACAAGTTTGAAAATGTGTGGCACACAGAAAACAGAGATCTTGTAACATGTTCTTTAATCCTTATCCTGCGGAATAAATTTATTTAGCCATGCACATTTGTGACTAATAACCAGTCTGATATAATGTAATTATTGAATTCACAAACTGCATCGGCCCCCGCCCATAGGGGCTTGAAGAAATATATGGGCTGCACGATGCTTCAACGCAGAGCTGAATCCGGCCCGCACCCTAGTACTAGTAAACCGCTTAGAGGATCTAAGCCTGTCCAGGAACCGCGGTGCGAGGCGGACCGTCCATGCTAATAAACCCTAATGGTTTCATTGGGCGAAAGGGCTTGAGATGTCATTTCATCTCAATGTCGGGGAAAAGTCCCACAAAATTGGAAGCAACGTCTCCAAAATGACTTTTACAATGTTGACGGGGACGATAAACTTCAAATCAAACAAAACAAACACAAACTGCATGACAAACAGTGTAAAAAATCCTATAGGGCAGATTTAAATGTTTAAAGCAGGATAATGGGATAGTATCATGATACTCTACAGTAACTCAGGGCCCCTGCCCATCAGGGCTTTGAGAAATAGATTGGGCTGCAGAGCAGAAACTGACCACACATAAGTACTGGTAAACCACTTAGAAGGTCTAAGCCTGCTCAGGCAAAGTGGGGCATCTCCAAAATGACCTGAATAGTGTTGATGGGGACATAAAACCACAAGTCAAACGAACAACAGTTTTCATCTGTTATTGTTGTCTGTTTGTTAATTGAAAACTTATTGTTGCAAACAGTGTAGACCCTGTTCAGACTGCTCCTACAGGAGCAGTCTGATCAGGGTCCACACTGTTTGCCTGCATGCAAAAAAAAAATATTAAAAAAAAAAAAGGCAAGAAGATGAAGAAGACGACAAAAATAGACAACATTTTCATATTATGTATTTTTCCTTGGTGCTGTAAGAGTTAAAGCTGTTTCTTATAAGCCTAATGCTGGACTATTTTCATAATTCTGGTTGGAGATGTATGATGTATCTGACATACCAGATAAGATAACCAAGTTACATAAAAAATGGAGGATTATCAAGGCCAATCACCTACATGTTACTTAAAAATGTGATGAAAAACAAAAATATCAAGTAAAATGATAAGGAGTACTGAATTGTATTTGAAATGTATAATAAGCATTAAGCTTTACCCAATAAATACTTGCTGAACATCTAAAATGAATTAAGCCTCTATAGTGTAGTGGTTATGCTACTCGCCTTGTAAACGAGGGCTCGCAGGATCGATTCTGGACTTCTACAGAGTCTTTATACCGAGGTCCCATCTCCATATGACTTACTGAGCTGTTGTTGAGACGTAAAACTCAAACACTCACTGAACATCTAAAAAAAATCTACTTTCTGAAATCCATTTTTAAACTGTACAACAAAACCATGTCATGATGAGCAGACACTGTAAAAGTGATTTAAATACTGGAATTACATGTCCAGGAACAGTTAGGGTAACTGATTGGCCCAATATGATCGAAGCTGTTGGCTGGGCTATTTAACCACATTACCTTTTACCTCAAACTGGCAAGTTTCATTAACTTCATGTGAAAAGACACAAGACTAAGGTTCTGTTAATGTCATATCTGATAAATACACATATGGCGATTAAAAGTAAAGGATGAGGGGTGGGGGTGGGGATGGGGTACGCCTTAAACCAGACATTATCATTATCCAACTTTTTTTTATCCAAATCGATGCTGTGACCTAGTGAGAATATTTGGGGAGTTTGTATGTTTGATAAGTGTTGAGTTTCCATTCAATTTCCTGATTGTTATCCATAATCGACATTAACTTCAACATGAGCCATATCATGAGGAAAACCTGTCTTTTGCCCTTTGCAAAAAAAAAAAAGAAAGAAAAATGCAGTAATGCACAGGCTGATCAGCAGTGACATCCTTAGCCTTTGCAGTATCTAAAATATTTCAAAATACTTTCTAGTTGGTGTAGCTGAAAATGACCTAAATGGTATTGACAGGAACATTAATCCTCAGTTCAAACAAACATCAAAGATGAACAGGCTGGTTTAACTGTGTCTTACCTGTGGCCAGTTGCTCAAAATTTAACGCCATTAGTTTATAAATTGTTTAAACGTTGATCATTTAATGTTGCAAATTTCCTAATATTTTTGTTGAAAAATGTGAGAAGCTTTTGCAAAAGCAAAAGCTGCTCACATTTTTTTCTGCAAAAATACCAGAGTGTTAGATTTTGTACTTAATTTGCTAGAACAATCAACATTTTGACCACTAACAAGCTCGTTTGGCTATCGATGCTTTGAACAACTGGGCCATGATTAAGGCTGGCACGATTAATCAGATAATCGATTAATCGATCGATAAATTCCACAAAAATGATTATCATTTCTGATTTGCTTTTAATCGATTACTTGATAGGTACAATTTACTACCCAAAGTTATGCCTAAAATAGCTGTATGAGTGGCAAACAGTGCAGACCCTGATGAGACGCCGCATTATGCGGCGTCTCATCTGGGTCTACACTGTTTGCTCAGGCCTGTCTGTTCAAATATACATATGGTAAAGTGAGACATATGGTAAGAGTCATGCTCAGACAGAAAGTCAGACAGGTAAAATAGTGACAAAAACCTTAGCGATTACTAATCGATTATCGATCGCAATGACAGGACTGATAATCGATTATCTTTTCACCTCCGATTAGCCAGCCCTAGCCATGATTGCTAACCCTGAAGACTTGCTTTCTCATGATAAGACTCACATATATGTATATCTAGGATATTACCACTTATTGATCATAAAACTTAACTAGTCTCTAAGGACTCATATTTTAGCCAGTTCAGGAGAAAAATGATATCACAGTGTTTACATTTATATTGTCATCAGCTTTATCGGTTAAAAGTCCAACAAAATTGGAAGCAACGTCTCCAAAATGACCTTTACAGTGTTGACGGGGACGTTAAACCTCAAATCAAACAAACAAAAGTCATCAGCTTAATATCGACATTTGTTATAACAAAGTTGTTATAACGACAATTATTGCTGTGTTGTGGTTTTAAGGCCCTTCACTATTCCTCTTAAGTGGTTTACCAGTACTTAATGAGATCCTCTCCTGACAGTAACTGACAACATCCGGTGGGTCAACCGCAGAGTCCTGAAACAGCTGTCCATCTCAAGCCGTCTTCCGGGAGATAGGGCATCGGAAAAAGGGGAGATATGTAGGATAGAGAACAAGTTTTGTTTGATTTTAGGTTTAATATCCCTGTCAACACTATATAGGTCATTTTGGAGACGTTGCTTTCAGTTTTGTGGGACTTTTGCCCGACATTGAGATGAAATGACATCTCAATCACTGTCGCCCAATGAAACCAAAAGGGTTTATTATAAGCATGGATGACCCAACGATCCTCTAAGCGGTTTACCAGTGCTAGTGTGCGGCCAGATTCAGCTCTGCATGGAAGCATCATGCAGCCCATTTAAGCCCGCATCATCCGGGATGGGTGGGGGCTGCGTGTTCCTCTAAGTAGTTTACCAGTACTTAATGAGATCATCTTTGGACACTAACTGACAACAGCCGGTGGGTCAATGGCTGAGTCCTGAAACAGCAGTCCATCTCAAGCCATCTCCCAAGAGATGGGGCATTTGAAAGAGGGGGGATAGGATAGAGAACATTTGAAGAAAAACAAAATCAAAACAACAGAGCCCCATCCTGCACCTGCTACAAGCACAACAGGCCATCACCCCGCTAATGGAGCAAAATCAGTACTTAAAACACTATTGAACTCAGGGGTGTAAAATTCCACTCGCCCGCTCGCATTTGCGAGTAAGTTTTAAGGCAGGGCGAGTAAGGTTTTCAAAATTGACTTTACTTTTTCTTCAGTTTTTGCACCTAAATGAAAAGTTTAGACTATAAGGGCGAGTAAGTTTGAGGGAAAGTTTACACCTCTGCTGGAACACTACACAGCACTTGCAGACCTATCCAACCTAATCCAGATTGTGTTTGCATATCAGTTCATACATATGTACATAAAAGAAATTGTCATTTAACCCATAAAATGCCAATCACAACAATTTTCATCTGCTTTGTCGTCTACCGGTTTCTTTAAAACTAATTTTTTTGCAAACAGTGAATACAGATCAGACTGCTCCTAGAGGAGCTGATATGGTTCATACGGTTTGGCTGTATGCAAAATTTTTTTTAAAAAGTTTACAAGAAGATTCAGCAGACGACATAAGCAGATGTAGATTTTCACGGTGTTTTTTTTTTTTTTCAAACAGTATGAACCAGATCAGACTGCTCCTCTAGGAGCAGTCTGATCTGGGTTCACACTGTTTGCCTGTATGCGAAAATATTTTTTAAAAGTTTGCAAGAAGATTCATCAGATGACATAAGCAGACAACATTTTCAGATTGTATTAAGAGTTAACAAGCTTTTCTTTATATCAAATGTCTTGTATTAACCCTTCTCTAGCTGAATATTCATATAAGCCACACCCATTTCTGTCTATCAACCAATCAGAAGCCTCCGTGGTGCAGTGGTTACGCTGCTCGCCTTGTAAACCAGGGATCGCAGGATCGATCCCGGGCTTCTCCAGACTTTCGGATGAGTCTTTAAACCGAGGTCCCGTCTCTGTATGACCTTAGCTGTTGGTGGGACGTAAACTAAAACTCACTCACTCACTCACTATCAGCCAATCAAATTACTTGATGTAATTCATTGCTACAAATTCATAAACTCAATGCCAAACAGTGTAGATCCTGATCAGATGGCTTCTTCAGAAGCCATCTGATCTGGATCTACACTGTTTCCAAAGATAGGGGTTGTCGTGAACAGCAAGATAAGGGTTACGGGTTAACATGCTTTTCTTTATATCAAATGTCTGAATAAGACAGGTACAACCTAACTGTATTAAATCGGCCCCCTCCCATCGGGGCTTGAAGAAATAGATGGGCTGCATGATTCTTCCACGCAGAGCTGAAACCGACCCGCATTGGAGTAGCTGGTAAACCGCTTAGAGGATCTAAGCTTGCCCAGGCAAAGCGGTGCGAGTCGGCCCATCCATGTTTATAAACCCTATTGGTTTCATTGTGCGACAGGGCTTGAGATGTCATCTTAATGTCGGGTAAAAATCCCACAAAATTGAAAGCAGTGTCTCCAAAATGACCTATACAGTGTTGATGGGGACCTTAAACCTCGAATCAAACAAAACAAACAAAACCTAACTGTATTCAACTCCCTTTATCAAGAACATTATCAGATTTGCTCCCACTTGTAGCTTTCTGAGGAATTCTTGTTCTTTTCTTTTCAGATAGCCTGAAAATGTTCTGAAATTATTTTCTAAATTGCTCAATTATGATCTATAGAACCGTTTCAGTTAGTTTCAACGAGTGTTATGTAGCATAACAGGTGCCAAACATATCCCAGAAAATATAGCTCTATAAAGATTTCATATCACTGGAAGATAAATTCACTCTTTCATAAAATCGATAATCAAAGATACAACATGATATTGTTGATTTGGCTGTTTCTCATGTCGTTCAGGATAATTTCAGTATATTAACCAATTGCTGTGGATGAGAGTAAAGCAGAAAAAAAACCTGAGATTTTCCTTTTTCTTGTTCTCTATTAAAACTACCTAGTGGGTAATTCTTAGAATCACCTTGATAAGGTGTGAAGATCTTGCATCACTGGGGCATCCAACTGATATTGGCTTTTAGTCAGGCATTTAACCCTTTTTGTACAAAATGGAATCTTCCTTCTTATGTACATGTATAGCAGTTGGCCATATAAAAATTTAGAGGTGTCACCGTGGTTGTGTTTTCTTCAAAATTTATTCGGAAATTTATTCGTGTTCTATGGCATCTGATCTGGGCCTGCACTGTTTGCCAGGGTACTCCTTTAGGGGTTTCTGGCCTGAAATGGGTTAATTAGGTCTGCTGAAGTTGCAGGTCAGTGTAGAGAGGGAATGTTGTTATTTCTTCATTTTCTACACTTCCAATTCATTTTCTGTTTTTCTCCCAGTCTTCACTTTTACCTCCTCTACTATGTCTCTTTTCTCCCTTTCTCTGGGCGATGACACAAAATGACCCACACGGGTTGACACATAGTTAAACCCTCAACACAATCAAGGGCATCATTCGGATCTTCTTTAAAATAAAGGAATGTGTGTGTGTGAATATACATGTATACTCATTAGAATAACTGGCCCGGCGATAGCTCAGTTAACAATGGTAGAGTGTCCGCTCCGGGGTACGGGAGGTCACGGGTTCGTTAAAAATGGTACTAGCTGCTCCTCGCTTGGCACTCAGATTTACGGGGTAGAGCTAGGACTGGTCGACCGCAGTGTCAGAATAATGTGACTGGGTGTGGTATCATGTAATGTGTCTGGGACATGATACTTCAGTGAGGCAGCATTATAAAAGTGAGCATTGAGCTCCCTGTCGCAACCAGACACTGTCGTGATATGACTGAAAAATTGTTGAGAGCGACGTTAAACCCGCATTCACACACACATACTCATTAGAATTGACTCATTGAGATGTGCCCCCGCCCATCGGGGCTTGGAGAAATAGATTGGGCTGCGCTAGCGCATGGTGCTTCTGTGCAGATCTGAAATGGACCAAACTTGAGTACATTTAGGTCTTAGCCTGCCCAGGAAAAGTGATCATAGTCAGACCACTCCTTAAATCTTAGCAGTTTCTATGGACAATAGGGCTTGAGATGTTATTTCATCTTAAGAGTCGGGTATTTAAAGTCCCACAAAATCAAAGCAAAGTCTCCAAAATGACCTAAATGGTGTTGGCGGGACTTAAAACCTCACTCTCCCTTCTGTTGATTCAAGAAGGGCAGTTGTCAGTTTCTGGCAAAAGAAAATGTGCACTGATTAACCGCTTACATATAAGCCTGCCCAGGAACAGTATGGATAGGTAAACTGACTGGCTAAAAAATGACCGTTTATTAATAATGTAGCCTGGGCCGTTAAACTCCAATACAAACAAACAAACAAACAAAATTTAAGCCCTCAACTCAAACAAAAAGAAGACTCATTGATGTGATCTTAATGAGAATGTACAACATGTAGCTTTTTAAGATCCTGTATAATTCTGCTATTAAGGCCACCTAAAACTACGACTAATTCTGCTTTTTAAAAAGCATATTTAGTAGATTTCAGTTATTCTTCATTTGGGTTTTCTACATACAATGTCCTCTGGCTAGAGACCACCTTTTGGATTGTTCAAAAGTGGTCTTTAAGACCACTTTTGAACAATCCCAAAGGTGGTCTTAATATAGGAATTTTACTCTGTATTGGTATCTGGAGCAATGGGAAGAATAATTCTCTAGGGAGTTGGAATGAGCCGTGCACGTGCACATGTCAATTGAGTCATTGGTGTTCCAAGTTCCTCATTTCCAGGAATAACTGGAAAAATGGGTGAAGCACTTTCTGCTTGAGGTGATATGGCAGCTGTCGGATGCATTATGAAGAAACAGACAACAATGCAAAAATGCTTGTAATGTTTCACTAAGTGGTGTTTGTTTTACCTGCTGTGCATTTAGCAATAATCTGCCTATCATATTAGTACTGTATAAATGAATACATGTCATTCTGAAGCTTGCCTTTCACCATTGTCAAACACCCAAAGACACTGATCAGCCTAGTTCATGAACTAGACTATGAATAATTAATGATTTATTTTTTTGCATTGGAGTTTAACGGCCCAGTCAACACTATTTTAGGTCTTTTTGTGCCAGTTCGTTCACCTATCCACACTTTTCCTGGGCATGCTTATAAGTAAGCAGTTATATAACCAGTACAATGCACATTCTTTCGCCAGAAACTGACAACTCCCCTTCTTGAACCAGCTGAAGGGAGAGTGGAGGTTTGAAGTCCCATCAACACCATTTAGGTCATTTTGGAGACTTTGCTTCGATTTTGTGGGACTTCTTGAATCTATGGAAGGGAGAGAATGGCCGTAGAAATGATTTCATGATCAATCTCCACGAAAGAATGTTGCCGACCCCGGTGGGTAATGGAACCCGCATCCTCCTTATCACCAGTCAGACGAACATCCGACTGAGCTACCGAGGCCGGAAAATGATTAATGAACCATGAGGTTTATGAACTATCCTTCATGGATTATTCATGAAATCAATTCATTAGTAAGTAAAGTCTTTATTTTACGTGGGTTACAGATTTAGCATAGAAGCTAATCATCGATGAGAGCCTCAAAACATGTACAATATTTACACAAGTATTGAAACATACAAATACAAATACAGCTAAAATAAATTCAGGTATGGTCATGAACTAGTTATGTCTTTTCACCAACATTCATGAATCCTCTCATTCATTAACTGTCATTAAATTTTGGCGTTCATGGATCATTCATAAAACAGTTTATGAACTAGAGCATGAACAGTTCATGATTTTTGTTGCAGGGGCAGCCTCCCATGCCACACAATCTTGTTCACTACTTTGACAGTACAATGCATCTAGTTTCTGGTAGCTAAAATTGTAACCCTTAACCCATTTCAGGCCGGAAACCCCTAAAGGGGTACCTTGGCAAACAATGCAGGCCCAGATCAATTTGACAAACACCGCAGAATGTGGCGTCTGATCAGGGCCTACACTGTTTGCAAAAAAAGTTCAGCTATTTTCCAAATAAATTTTGGAGGAAGATTCCATTTGGTACAAAAGGGTTAAGACGCCAAGAAAAACTTCATCTGAAAATGTCGTCTGCTTATGTCATCTGTTGAATCTTCTTGCAAACTTTTTTAAAAATATTTTGGCATACAGGCAAACAGTGTGGACCCAGATTAGACTGCTCCTAGAGGAGACTTTTAACATAACCGGCAGACGACAAAGCAGACAAAAATTATCGTGATTGACATGTTCTGGGTTAATTCTATACCTGAGCAGGCTGGTTTCTGTCCAACTGATCGAAAATCCCCAGAGACAAGTTTTCTGGTTACAGGGCTCAAAAATACAATATGCAGGCTAAATAAGTAGGGAAAATATGGCATTTTTACCAAACAGCATAAATCAAAACACCTGTCCTGCTAATTATTAGAAAGTAATGTCTTAATATATCTCTCATCAAGCCTACCTGTTAACTGCACTGTATGTAACAGGTATTACTGGGAGGCAAATATACTTGAAAATATGTTACATTTGTCTTTATGACATAAAGACAACATTCCTTCATCATGTATCAGTTTTATATGAGGGACTGTGTGTAGGTGGATTTGGATCAATTTTGCTAAAAATGACAGTAATGGAGGATGTTTCTGACTTAACCCTTTTTGTACCAAATAGAATCTTCCCTCTTATATATAACAGGAGTCCATTTCAAAACTTAGGGGTGTCAGGTTGTGTTTTTTTTTCAAAATTGGCTGAATGTTTTTGCAAACAGAGTACCTATAGGCCCTGACCATGATCAGACAGCACATTCTGTTTGCCAGGGACCCCGTTTTGGGGTCTCCGGTACCGAAAGGGTTAATTTCAGCAATTTCGCCTGTGAAACTGGGACATGGGCCAGCTTGATAGGTTAATGTATTCAATCAAATTTGCCAACTGAATGAGAAACAGTGTAGTTCCTGATCAGATGTTTCTACAAAAGCCATCTGATCTTGATCTACACTGTTTGCAAAAGTAAGGGAGAGCAGGATACATGTGCCTTGGTTGAACCACATCTTAACCCTTACCCTGCTGAATATTTAATTAAGCCACACCCATTTCTAGCTTTGAACCAATCAGATAACTTCATGTTATTTACACCTGCAAATTTACAAACTGAATGTCAAACAGTATAGATCCCGATCTGCCATCTGATCTGGAGCTACACTGTTTGCAAAGGTATGGGTTGTGAAAAGCAGGATATTGGGTTAACCCTTATCCCTTTTCAAACATCTGATCAGGATCCACACTGTTTGTTATGCAGCTTGAGAATTGAACAAATGCATTACATCAAGTACTTCGGTTGGTGGACATTTAGAGATGGGTATGGCTAAATTAATTGTTTCAGCAGGATAAGGGTTATAAATTGAAAGTCATTCCTTGTAGGTTTTTAGCTCACCGTCACGTAGTGACAAGGTGAGCTTTTGGGATCACTTTTTGTCCGTCGTGCGTGCGTGCGTCCGTGCGTAAACAATTTCTTTAAACGACATCTCCTCCTAAACCACTGATCGGATTTTGACCAAACTTCACAGGAATGATCCTTAGGTGGTCCCCTTTCAAAGTTGTTCAAATGGTTCCGGTCCGTTGCACATCTAGGTCACAGGAGCCAAAAATAGATTTTTTCACCAAAAACTTAAAAAATCTTCTTCTCTGAAACCCCAAGGCCCAGGTCTTTGATATTTGGTATGAAGCATCATCTAGTGGACCCCTACCAAGATTGTTCAAATTATAGTGCTGGGGCCAAAAATGCCCCTGCCCTGGGGCCCTTTGGTTTTACATAGGCTT
Source organism: Lucinisca nassula (assembly GCA_963580285.1). Lineage (NCBI taxonomy): Eukaryota > Metazoa > Mollusca > Bivalvia > Lucinida > Lucinidae > Lucinisca > Lucinisca nassula. The sequence goes on from OY757015.1 coordinate 105,642,671, forward strand.
ATATAGGGAAAATCTTTAAAAATCTTCTCTGAAACCACAAGGCTCAGGACTTTGATATTTGGTATGAAGCTTCATCTAGTGGACCTCTGCCAAGATTGTTCAAATTATAGTGCTGGGACAAAAAATGCCCCCGCCCAGGGGCCCTTTGGTTTTACATTGGTTTATATAGGGAAAATCTTTAAAAATCTTCTTCTCTGAAACCACAAGGCCCGGGTCTTTGATATTTGGTATGAAGCTTCATCTAGTGGACCCCTACCAAGATTGTTCAAATTATAGTGCTGGGGCCAAAAATGCCCCCGCCCCGGGGCCCTTTTGTTTTACATAGGCTTATATACGGAAATTCTTTAAAAATCTTCTTCTCTGAAACCACAAGGCCCAGGACTTTGATATTTGGTATGAAGCTTCATCTAGTGGACCCCTTCAAATTATAGTGCTGGGACAAAAAATGCCCCCGCCACGGGGCCCTTTGGTTTTACATTGGCTTATATAGGGAAAATCTTTAAAAATCTTCTACTCTGAAACCACAAGGCCCAGGTCTTTGATATTTGGTATGAAGCTTCATCTAGTGGACCCCTACCAAGATTGTTCAAATTATAGTGCTGGGGCCAAAAATGCCCCGGCCCCGGGGCCCTTTGGTTTTACATAGGCTTATATAGGGAAAATCTTTAAAAATCTTCTTCTCTGAAACCACAAGGCTCAGGACTTTGATTTTTGGTATGAAGCTTCATCTAGTGGACCCCTACCAAGATTGTTCAAATTATAGTGCTGGGGCAAAAAATGCCCCCGTCCAGGGGCCCTTTGGTTTTACATAGGCTTATATAGGCAAAATCTTTAAAAATCTTCTTCTCTGAAACCGCTAGGCCCAGGTCTTTGATATTTGATGTGTAGCTTCATCTAGTGGACCTTTGCCAAGATTTTTCAAATTATAGCCTTTGTTGATGTTTGGTATGAAGCTTATCCTTTAAGACCTCCCTCAACATTATGCACATTAAAGCCCTGGGGCCAATAATGGCCCTCTCTGGGGCACACTTGTTACACTATGGATCAGGTGAGCGATCCAGGGCCATCATGGCCCTCTTGTGTTTTATATTAGGATCACTTTTTGTCTGTCATCCCTGCGTAAACAATTTCTTCAAAAGACATCTCCTCCTAAACCACTGATCAGATTTTGACCAAACTTCACAGGAATGATCCTTAGGTGGTCCCCTTTCAAAGTTGTTCAAATGGTTCCGGTCCGTTGCACATATAGGTCGCAGGAGCCAAAAATAGATTTTTTCACTGAAAACTTAAAAAATCTTCATCTCTGAATCCGCAAGGCCCAGGTCTTTGATATTTGGTATGAAGCTTCATCTAGTGGACCCCTACCAAGATTGTTCAAATTATAGTGCTGGGGCCAAAAATGCCCCCGCCCCAGGGCCCTTTGGTTTTACATGGGCTTATATAGGGAAAATCTTCAAAAATCTTCTTCTCTGAAACCACAAGGCCCAGGTCTTTGATTTTTGGTATGAAGCTTCATTTAGTGGACCCCTACCAAGATTGTTCAAATTATAGTGCTGGGCCCAAAAATGCCCCCGCCCCTGGGCCCTTTGGTTTTACATGGGCTTATATAGGGAAAATCTGTAAAAGCCTTCTTCTCTGAAACCGCAAGGCCCAGGTCTTTGATGTTTGATATGAAGCTTCATCTAGTGGACCTCTACCAAGATTGTTCAAATTATATTGTTGGGACCAAAAATCCTGCCTTGGGGCCCTTTGGTTTTACATAGACTTATTTAGGGAAAATCTTGAAAAATCTTCTTCTCTGAAACCACAAGGCCTAGGTCTTTGATATTTGGTATGAAGCTTCAGCTAGTGGACCGCTACCAAGATTGTTCAAATTATAGCCCTAAGGCCAAAAATGCCCCTGCCTCTGGGCCCTTTGGTTTTACATAGACTTATATAGGGAAAATCTTTAAAAATTTTCTTCTGTGAAACCGCAAGGCCTAGGTCTTTGATATTTGGTGTGAAATTTCATCTAGTGGACCTCTATCAAGATTGTTCAAATTATAGCCCTGGTGCCAAAAATGCCCCCGCCCCGAGACCCTTTGGTTTTACATAGACTTATATAGGGAAATCTTTAAAAATCTTCTTCTCTGAAACTGCAAGGCTCATGTCTTTGATATTGGATATTGATATTGGTATGGAGCTTCATCTAGTGGACAATTATAGCCTTTGTTGATATTTGGTATGACAACCTCTCTCAACATTATGCACATTATAACCTTAGGGTCAATAATGGCCCTCCCCAGGGTCCACTTTTTTAATTATACCCCCGGCATACGAAGTATGCAATGGTTCTATGGATCAGGTGAGCGATCCAGGGCCATTATGGCCCTCTTGTTAGCTTACCGTCACGTAGTGACGAGGTGAGCTTTTGGGATCACTTTTTGTCCGTCGTCCGTCGTCCGTGCGTCCGTCCGTCCGTGCGTCCGTGCGTAAACAATTTCTTCAAACGACATCTCCTCCTAAACCACTGATCGGATTTTGACCAAACTTCACAGGAATGATCCTTAGGTGGTCCCCTTTCAAAGTTGTTCAAATGGTTCCGGTCCGTTGCACATCTAGGTCACAGGAGCCAAAAATAGATTTTTTTCACTGAAAACTTAAAAAATCTTCTTCTCTGAAACCACAAGGCCCAGGTCTTTGATATTTGGTATGAAGCTTCATCTAGTGGACCCCTACCAAGATTGTTCAAATTGTAGTGCTGGGGCACAAAATGCCCCCGCCCCGGGGCCCTTTGGTTTTACATGGGCTTATATATGGAAAACCTTTAAAAATCTTCTTCTCTGAAACCACAAGGCCCAGGACTTTGATATTTAGTATGAAGCTTCATCTAATGGACCTCTACAAAGATTGTTCAAATAATAGTGGTGGGGCCAAAAATACCCCCCGCTCCATGGCCCTTTGGTTTTACATAGACTTATATAGGGAAAATCTTTAAAAATCTTCTTCTCTGAAACCACAAGGCCCAGGTCTTTGATATTTGGTATGAAGCTTCATCTAGTGAACCCCTACCAAGATTGTTCAAATCATAGTGCCTGGGCACAAAATGCCCCCGCCCCGGGACCCTTTGGTTTTACATAGGCTTATATATGGAAAATCTTTAAAAATCTTCTTCTCTGAAACCACAAGGCCAAGGACTTTGATATTTAGTATGAAGCTTCACTTAATGGACCTCTACCAAGATTGTTCAAATTATAGTGCTGGGGCCAAAAATGCCCCCGCTCCGGGGCCCTTTGGTTTTACATAGACTTATATAGGGAAAATCTTTAAAAATCTTCTTCTCTGAAACCACATGGCCTAGGTCTTCGATATTTGGTATGAAGCTTCATCTAATGGACCTCTACCAAGGTTGTTCAAATGATAGCCCTTGTGCCAAAAATGCCCCCCGCTCCGGGACCCTTTGGTTTTACATAGACTTATATAGGGAAAATCTTTATAAATCTTCTTCTCTGAAACCACAAGACCTAGGTCTTTGATATTTGGTATGAAGCTTCATCTATAGGACCCCTACCAAGATTGTTCAAATTAACGTGCTGGGGCAAAAAATGCTTCCCCCCCGCCCCCCCCCCCCCCCCCCCCCCCCCGCCCCGGGGCCCTTTGGTTTTACATAGGCTTATACAGGGATAATCTTTAAAAATCTTCTTCTCTGAAACCGCAAAGCCCAGGACTTTGATATTTGGTATGAAGCTTCATCTAATGGACCCCTACCAAGAATGTTCAAATTATAGCCCTGGGGCCAAAACTGCCCCCGCTCTGGGGCCCTTTGGTTTTACATAGACTTATATAGGGAAAATCTTTAAAAATCTTCTTCTCTGAAACCACAAGGCCTAGTCCTTTGATATTTTGTGTGAAGCTTCATCTAGTGGACCTATATCAAGATTGTTCAAATTATAGCCCTGGGACCAAAAATGTCCCCGCTCTCGGGCCCTTTGGTTTTACATAGACTTATATAGGGAAAATCTTAAAAAATCTTCTTCTCTGAAACTGCATGGCCAAGGACTTTGATATTTGGTATGAAGCTTCATCTAAAGGACCCCTACTAAGATTGTTCAAATTATAGCCCTTTGTCAAAAAGTGCCCCCACTGCGGGGCCCTTTGGTTTTACATGGACTTATATAGCGAAAATCTTCTTCTCTGAAACCACACGTCCTAGGTCTTTGATATTTGGTGTGAAATTTCATCTAGTGGACCTCTATCAAGATTGTTCAAATTATAGCCCTGGGGCCAAAAATGTCACCGCCCTGAGACCCTTTGGTTTTACATAGCCTTATAAAGGGAAATATTTAAAAATCTTCTTCTCTGAAACTGCAAGGCCCATGTCTTTGATATTTGGTATGAAGCTTCATCTAGTGGACCTCTACCAAGATTGTTCCAATTTATAGCCCTGGGGCCACAAATGTCCCCAGCCCCGGACCCTTTGGTTTTACATAGACTTATATAGCCCCGATGCAAATTTGGTTTTACATAGGCTTATGTATGGAATATCTTTAAAAAAATCTTCTTCTCTGAAACCGCAAGGCCCAGTTCCTTGATATTTGGTGTGTAGCTTCATCTCGACGACCTTTGCCAAGATTGTTCATATTATAGCCTTTGTTGATGTTTGGTATGAAGCTTCACCTTTAAGACCTCCCTCAGCATTATGCACATTAAAGCCCTGGGGCCAATAATGACCCTCCCTGGGACCCACTTGTTACACTATGGATCAGGTGAGCGATCCAGGGCCATCATGGCCCTCTTGTGTTTTATATTAGGATCACTTTTTGTCTGTCATCCGTGCGTAAACAATTTCTTCAAACGACATCTCCTCCTAAACCACTGATCGGATTTTGACCAAACTTCACAGGAATGATCCTTAGGTGGACCCCTTTCAAAGTTGTTCAAATGGTTCCTGTCCGTTGCACATATAGGTTTCAGATGCCAAAAAAAGATTTTTTTCACCGAAAACTTAAAAAATCTTCTTCTCTGAAACCACAAGGCTCAGGTCTTTGATATTTGGTATGAAGCTTCATCTAGTGGACCCCTACCAAGATTGTTCAAATTATAGTGCTGGGGCCAAAAATGCCCCCACCCCGGGGCCCTTTGGTTTTACATGGGCTTAATCTTTAAAAATCTTCTTCTCTGAAACCGCAAAGCCCAGGTCTTTGATATTTGGTATGAAGCTTCATCTGGTGGACCCCTACCAAGATTGTTAAAATTATAGTGCTGGGGCAAAAAATGCCCCCGCCCTGGGGCCCTTTGATTTTACATGGGCTTATATAGGGAAAATCTTTAAAAATCTTCTCTGAAACCACAAGGCCCAGGTCTTTGATATTTGGTATGTAGCTTCATCTAGTGGACCCTACCAAGATTGTTAAAATTATAGTGCTGGGGCAAAAAATGCCCCCGCCCTGGGGCCCTTTGATTTTACATGGGCTTATATAGGGAAAATCTTTAAAAATCTTCTCTGAAACCACAAGGCCCAGGTCTTTGATATTTGGTATGTAGCTTCATCTAGTGGACCCCTACCAAGATTGTTCAAATTATAGTGCTGGGGCCAAAAATGCCCCCGCCCTGGGGCCCTTTGGTTTTACATAGGCTTATATCGGGAAAATCTTTAAAAAATCTTCTTCTCCGAAACTGCAAGGCCAAGGTCTGATATTTGGTATGAAGCTTCAACTTGTGGACCTCTACCAAGATTGTTCAAATTATAGCCCTGGGGCCAAAAATGCACCCGCTCCGGGGCCCTTTGGTTTTACATAGACTTATATATAAGGGCAAATCTTGAAAAATCTTCTTCTCTGAAACCACAAGGCCTAGGTCTTTGAAATTTGGTATGAAGCTTCATCTAGTAGACCTCTACCAACATTGTGCAAATTATAGGCCTGAGACCAAAAATGGTCCCACCTGGCCCTTTGGTTTTACATAGACTTATATAGGGAAAATCTTTAAAAATCTTCTTCTATGAAACCACATGGCCTAGGTCTTTGATATTTGGTGTGAAATTTCATCTATTGGACCTCTATCAAGATTGTTCAAATTATAGCCCTGGGGCCAAAAATGCCCCCGCCCCGAGACCCTTTGGTTTTACCTAGACTTATATTGGGAAATCTTAAGAATCTTCTTCTCTGAAACTGCAAGGCCCATGTTTTTGATATTTGTTATGGAGCTTCATCTAGTGGAAATCTACCAAGATTGTTCAAATTATAGCCCTCGGGCCACAATTGCCCCCGCCCCAGGGCCCTTTTGTTTTACATAGACTTATATATAGAGATAATCTTTGAAAATCTTCTTCTCTGAAACAGCAAGGCCCAGGTGTTTGATATTTGGTGTGAAGCTTCATCTAGTGGACCTCTATCAAGATTGTTTAAATTATATGCCCTGAGGCCAAAAATGCCCCCGCCCCGGGGGGACCCCTACTAAGATTGTCACATAGGCATTTGTAGTGCTGGGGCCAAAAATGCCCCCACCCCGGGCCCTTTGGTTTTACATAGGCTTATATAAGGAAAATCTTTAAAAAAATCTTCTTCTCTGAAACTGCAAGGCCAAGGTCTTTGATATTTGGTGTGTAGCTTCATCTAGTGGACCTTTGCCAAGATTGTTCAAATTTTAGCCTTTGTTGATATTTGGTATGAAGCTTCACCTTTTTAGACCTCCCTCAACATTATGCACATTATAACCCTGGGGTCAATAAGGGCCCTCCCCGGAGACCACTTGTTACTCTATGGATCAGGTGAGCGATTCAGGGCCATCATGGCCCTCTTGTTAGCTCACCGTCACGTAGTGACGAGGTGAGCTTTTGGGACCACTTTTTGTCCGTCGTCCGTCCGTGCGTGCGTGCGTGCGTCCGTCCGTGCGTAAACAATTTCTTTAAACGACATCTCCTCCTAAACCACTGATCGGATTTTGACCAAACTTCACAGGAATGGTCCTTAGGTGGTCCCCTTTCAAAGTTGTTCAAATGGTTCCGGTCCGTTGCACATCTAGGTCACAGGAGCCAAAAACAGATTTTTTTCACCAAAAACTTAAAAAATCTTCTTCTCTGAAACCACAAGGCCCAGGTCTTTGATATTTGGTATGAAGCTTCATCTAGTGGACCCCTACCAAGATTGTTCAAATTATAGTGCTGGGGCCAAAAATGCCCCCGCCCTGGGGCCCTTTGGTTTTACATGGGCTTATATAGGGAAAATCTTTAAAAATCTTATTCTCTGAAACCACAAGGCCCAGGTCTTTGATATTTGGTATGAAGCTTCATCTAGTGGACCCCTACCAAGATTGTTCAAATAATAGTGCTGGAGCCAAAAATGCCCCCGCCCCGGGGCCCTTTGGTTTTACATAGGATTATATAGGGAAAATCTTTAAAAATCTTCTTCTCTGAAACCACAAGGCCCAGAACTTTGATATTTGGTATGAAGCTTCATCTAGTGGACCCCTACCAAGGTTGTTCAAATTTTAGTGCTGGGGCAAAAAATGCCCCCGCCACGGGGCCCTTTGGTTTTACATTGGCTTATATAGGGAAAATCTTTAAAAATCTTCTTCTCTGAAACCACAAGGCCCAGGTCTTTGATATTTGGTATGAAGCTTCATCTAGTGGACCCCTACCAAGATTGCTCAAATTATAGTGCTGGGGCCAAAAATGTCCCCGCCCCTGGGCCCTTTGGTTTTACATAGACTTATATAGGGAAAATCTTTAAAAATCTTCTTCTCTGAAACCACAAGGCCCAGGACTTTGATATTTGGTATGAAGCTTCATCTAGTGGACCCCTACCAAGATTGTTCAAATTTTAGTGCTGGGAAAAAAATGCCCCCGCCACGGGGCCCTTTGGTTTTACATTGGCTTATATAGGGAAAATCTTTCAAAATCTTCTTCTCTGAAACCACAAGGCCCATGTCTTTATTATTTGGTATGAAGCTTCATCTAGTGGACCCCTACCAAGATTGTTTAAATTATAGTGCTGGGGCCAAAAATGCCCCTTCCCCGGGGCCCTTTGGTTTGACATAGGCTTATATAGGGAAAATCTTTAAAAATCTTCTTCTCTGAAACCACAAGGCTCAGGTCTTTGATATTTGGTATGAAGCTTCATCTAGTGGACCCTTACCAAGATTGTTCAAATGATAGTGCTGGGGCCAAAAATGCCCCCGCCCCGGGGCCATTTGGTTTTACATAGGCTTATATAGGGAAAATCTTTAAAAATCTTCTTCTCTGAAACCACAAGGCCCAGGTCTTTGATATTTGGTATGAAGATTCATCTAGTGGACCCCTACCAAGATTGTTTAAACTATAGTGCTGGGGCCAAAAATGCCCCCGCCCCGGGGCCCTTTGGTTTTACATAGGCTTATATAGGGAAAATCTTTAAAAATCTTCTTCTCTGAAACCACAAGGCCCAGGACTTTGATATTTGGTATGAAGCTTCATCTAGTGGACCCCTACCAAGATTGTTCAAATTATAGTGCTGGGGCAAAAAATGCCCCCGTCCCGGGGCCCTTTGGTTTTACATAGGCTTATATAGGCAAAATCTTTCAAAAATCTTCTTCTATGAAACCGCTAGGCCCAGGTCTTTGATATTTGATGTGTAGCTTCATCTTGTGGACCTTTGCCAAGATTGTTCAAATTATAGCCTTTGTTGATGTTTGGTATGAAGCTTCACCTTTAAGACCTCCCTCAAACATTATGCACATTAAAGACCTGGGGCCAATAATGGCCCTCTCTGGGGCCCACTTGTTACACTATGGATCAGGTGAGCGATCCAGGGCCATCATGGCCCTCTTGTGTTTTATATTAAGATCACTTTTTGTCTGTCATCCGTGCGTAAACAATTTCTTCAAACGACATCTCCTCCTAAACCACTGATCGGATTTTGACCAAACTTCACAGGAATGATCCTTAGGTTGACCCCTTTCAAAGTTGTTCAAATGGTTCTGGTCTGCTGCCCATCTAGGTCACAGGAGCCAAAAATAGCTTTTTGTCACCGAAAACTTAAAAAATCTTCTTCTCCGAAACCACAAGGCCCAGGTCTTTGATATTTGGTATGAAGCTTCATCTAGTGGACCCCTACCAAGATTGTTCAAATTATAGTGCTTGGTCCCAAAATGCCCCCGCCCCAGGGCCCTTTGGTTTTACATAGGATTATATAGGGAAAATCTTTAAAAATCTTCTTCTCTGAAACCCCAAGGCCCAGGTCTTTGCTATTTGGTATGAAGCTTCATCTAGTGGACCCCTACCAAGGTTGTTCAAATTATAGTGCTGGGGCCAAAAATGCCCCCGCCCCTGGGCCCTTTGGTTTTACATAGGCTTATATAGGGAAAATCTTTAAAAATCTTCTCCTCTGAAACCGCATGGCCCATATCTTTGATATTTGGTATGAAGCTTCATCTAGTGGACCCCTACTAAGATTGTTCAAATTATAGTGCTGGGGCCAAAAATGCCCCCACTTTGGGGCCCTTTGGTTTTACATGGGCTTATATAGGGAAAATCTTTAAAAATCTTCTTCTCTGAAACCGCAAGGCCAAGGTCTTTGTTATTTGGTATGAAGTTTCATCTAGTGGACCGCTACCAAGATTGTTCCAATTATAGTGCTGGGGCCAAAAATGCCCACGCCCTGGGGCCCTTTGGTTTTACATAGGCTTGTTAGAGGAAAATCTTTAAAAATCTTCTTCTCTGAAACCACTAGGCCTAGGTCTTTGATATTTGGTGTGAAATTTCATCAAGTCGACCTCTATCAAGATTGTTCAAATTATAGCCCTTGGGCCAAAAATGCCCCTGCCCTGAGACCCTTTGGTTTAACAAGACTTATATAGGGAAATCTTTAATCTTCTTCTCTGAAACTGCAATGCCCATGTCTTTGATATTTGGTATGAAGCTTTACCTTTTTAGACTTCGCTCAACATTATGCACATTATAACCCTGGGGTCAATAATGGCCCTCCCCGGGGCCCACTTGTTACTTGATGGATCAGGTAAGCGATCCAGGGCCATCATGGCCCTCTTGAGTTTTATATAAGGATCACTTTTTGTCTGTCATCTGTGCGTAAACAATTTCTTTAAACGACATCTCCTCCTAAACCACTGATCAGATTTTGACCAAACTTCACAGGAATGATCCTTAGGTGGTCCCCTTTCAAAGTTGTTCAAATGGTTCCGGTCCATTGCACATATAGGTCACAGGAGCCAAAAATAGATTTTTTCACCGAAAACTTAAAAAATCTGCTTCTCTGTAACCGCAAGGTCCAGGTCTTTGATATTTGGTATGAAGCTTCATCTAGTGGACCCCTACCAAGATTGTTCAAATTATATAGTGCTGGGGCCAAAAATGCCCCCGCCCCGGGGCCCTTTGGTTTGACATTGGCTTATATAGGGAAAATCTTCAAAAATCTTCTTCTCTGAAACCACAAGGCCCAGGTCTTTGATATTTGGTATGACGCTTCGTCTAGTGGACCCCTATCAAAATTGTTCAAATTATAGTGCTGGGGCCAAAAATGCCCCTGCCCCGGGGCTCTTTGGTTTTCCATGGGCTTATATGGGGAAAATCTGTAAAAATCTTCTCTGAAACCGCAAGGCCCAGGTCTTTGATATTTGATATGAAGCTTCATCTAGTGGACCCCTACCAAGATTGTTCTTATTAAAGTGCTGGGGCCAAAAATGCCCCCGCCCCGGGGCCCTTTGGTTTTGCATGGGCTTATATAGGAAAATCTTCAAAAATTTTGTTCTCTAAAACCACAAGGTCTTTGATTTTTGGTATGAAGCTTCACCTAGTGGTCCCCTACCAAGATTGTTCAAATTATAGTGCTAGGGCCAAAAATGCCCCCGCCCCTGGGCCCTTTAGTTTTACATGGGCTTATGTAGGGAAAACCTGTAAAAATATTCTTCTCTGAAACCACAAGGCCGAGGTCTTTGATATTTGATATGAAGCTTCATCTAGTGGACCCCTACTATGATTGTTCAAATTATAGTGCTTGGGCCAAAAATACCCCCGCCGCGGGGCCCTTTGGTTTTACATGGGCTTATATAGGGAAAATCTTTAAAAATCTTCTTCTCTGAAACTGCAAGGCCCAGGTCTTTGCTATTTGGTTTGAAGCTTCATCTAGTGGACCCCTACCAAGATTGTTCAAATTATAGTGTTCGGGCCAAAAATGCCCCCGCCTCGGGGTCCTTTGGTGTTTGGTATGACCCAAGGCCCAGGTCTTTGATATTTGGTGTGTAGCTCAATGTAGTGGACCTTAGATTGCCAAGATTGTTCAAATTATAGTTTTTGTTGATATTTGGTTTGAAGCTTCACCTTTTTATACCCCCACAAATGAAATTTGGGGGGGGTATAAAGGAGTGAGCTTGTCGGTCTGTCTGTCGGTCGGTCTGTTGACTTGGTTTCCAGACGATAACTCAAAAACCGCTTCACCGATTTTTAGCTCACCGTCACGTAGTGACAAGGTGAGCTTTTGGGATCACTTTTTGTCCGTCGTCCGTCGTGCGTGCTTGCGTCCGTCCGTGCGTGCGTCCGTAAACAATTTCTTTAAACGACATCTCCTCCTAAACCACTGATCAGATTTTGACCAAACTTCACAGGAATGATCCTTAGGTGGTCCCCTTTCAAAGTTGTTCAAATGGTTCCGGTCCATTGCACATCTAGGTCACAGGAGCCAAAAATAGATTTTTTTTCACCAAAAACTTAAAAAATCTTCTTCTCTGCAACCACAAGGCCCAGGTCTTTGATATTTGGTATGAAGCTTCATCTAGTGGACCCCTACCAAGATTGTTCAAATTGTAGTGCTGGGACAAAAAATGCCCCCGCCACGGGGCCCTTTGGTTTTACATAGGCTTATATAGGGAAAATCTTTAAAAATCTTCTTCTCTGAAACCACAAGGCGCAGGTCTTTGATATTTGGTATGAAGCTTCATCTAGTGGACCCCTACCAAGACTGTTCAAATCATAGTGCTGGGGCCAAAAATGCGCCGCCCCGGGGCCCTTTGGTTTTACATAGGCTTATATAGGGAAAATCTTTAAAAATTTTCTTCTCAGAAACCACAAGGCCCAGGACTTTGATATTTGGTATGAAGCTTCATCTAGTGGACCCCTACCAAGATTGTTCAAATTGTAGTGCTGGGACAAAAAATGCCCCCGCCACGGGGCCCTTTGGTTTTACATTGGCTTATATAGGGAAAATCTTTAAAAATCTTCTTCTTTGAAACCACAAGGCCCAGGTCTTTGATATTTGGTATGAAGCTTCATCTAGTGGACCCCTACCAAGATTGTTCAAATTATAGTGCATGGGTCAAAAATGCCCCCGCCCCGGGGCCCTTTGGTTTTACATAGGCTTATATAGGGAAAATCTTTAAAAATCTTCTTCTCTGAAACCACAAGGCCCAGGACTTTGATATTTGGTATGAAGCTTCATCTAGTGGATCCCTACCAAGATTGTTCAAATTATAGTTCTGGGACAAAAAATGCCCCCGCCACGGGGCCCTTTGGTTTTACATTGGCTTATATGGGGAAAATCTTGAAAAATCTTCTTCTCTGAAACCACAAGGCCCAGGTCTTTGATATTTGGTATGAAGCTTCATCTAGTGGACCCCTACCAAGATTGTTCAAATTTAAGTGCTGGGGCCAAAAATGCCCCTGCCCCGGGGCCCTTTGGTTTTACATGGGCTTATATAGGGAAAATCTTTAAGAATCTTCTTGTCTAAAACCACAAGGCCCACCCCAGAGAAAATTTAATCGAAATTTCAGTAAATTTCATTAAAATTTCACTGAAATCCTCATATTTTGGTGGATTTCACCCATTTGACCAAAATTTGATGAAATTTCAATGAAATTCTAGTGAAGTTTCGACAAATTTCACTGACATATTCAAAATTTCAGTGAAACTTAATTTCAATGAAATTTCAATGAAAATTCACTAAAATTTCAGCAGTATTCTTGCATAAATTTTGATCGTCTACAAAGTTTAAGTGATAGTGAAATTTCAATGAAATTTCAGTGAAATTTCAGTATTTTTTCAATCAAATGACCAATGCATTTTCTTCAGTTACAAAAGTTTTCATGTATATTAAAATAAAGAAAGCCTCTAAGGAAAATATTAGGTTAGACTAATGCGAAGAAACAATGTAAGAATGAAGCAAGAAAACATGCAACAACATCCACCACAATTTTTCCTCCTTATACAGTTTTGGATAAAATACTTTTCACAGATGGATCCTAAAAATGTACAGATCATACAGAAAAATGACCATTTCTTTTCTGTATAATCTATACATTGTAATTGGACACAACACTGCCAGCCATTTACTAACATATTTCATGCTTTGGACCCCTAAAACCGTGCTATAAAGTCCTCAGGTAGTGGAGTACATAAAAGTATCAGCATATCATCTTAAAAGCCTCAGAAGTTTGGACATACATATAGACTGCTGTCACAGACTTAAATTTAAACAAGATGTGTTTGTGAAACACGAACATGTCCCCAGGCCAAGGTCAATTGTTTTCTTATCCTAAGCCCTTGTACCAAGGAACCTACATGCCAAATATGAAGGTTCTATCTGAAGGGGTCACAAGGAACCTACATGCCAAATATGAAGGCTCGATCTATCCGTTTTGGGCAAGACTAGCTTGTTTCGGCCTTAAAGTTATCCAGCAAACAGACAAGCCAACAAACAGACAGGGCAAAAACAATATGTCCCCGCTCTTGCTCTTGCGTGCATGCATGAGTACATAAAAATGTGGACATAATAAAATTGCAGTTGGAACAGCAAAAAGTGAAGACCCTGATCAGAAACAGGCTGTTCTGAGTCTGCAATGTCGGCTAAGATTACTGTATACAGGTTTATATCAGAGTATCCTCTGTTTTGGGGCCGGACTGGGTAGCTCAGTCGGACGCGCGTCTGACTGTTGATCACGAGGACGCAGGTTCGATACTTGCCGGGGTTGGCAACATTCTTTCGTGGAGATTGATCATGAAATCTTTTCTATGGTCATTCTCTCCTTTCCGCTGATTCAAGAAGGGCAGTTGTCAGTTTCTGGCTAAAGAATGTGCACTGTACTGGTTAACCACTGATGTATAAGTCTGCCCAGGAAAAGTGTGGACAGGTAAACTAACCGGCTCATAAATGACCTAAATAATGTTGACTGGACAGTTAAACTCGAATACAAACAAACAAAACCCTCTGTTTTGGTAGTGACTTCCTAAAATTGTGATAAATTTACAAAGGAATTACATTTAAAAGTGAATGCATCATAATTCAAGGCAATTGTTATGCATAATATCATCAAATTCCAAGAGAGGACAGAAACCAATGTAAATTTCCTGTACCCTGAAAAAACGCCTTTCAATAGAATTCAATGGAAATTCACAAAAATTTAAATGAAATTTCAGTGAAATTTCAACAATTTTCTAGCATCAGTAAAATTTCAAGAATTTTAATCAAATTTAGTATTTCATTTAAATTTTAGTACAGTTTTAGAAAATTTCAGTCTTTGCATGTAATTTGTTGTTTCTTGAGTGAAATCTAGTTTTCATAGAATGTCTTTTCAACTAGAAAGTAATTTCATTCTATAACAAAGTATAAGAATGAATAGTTCAGGAAGTGCCACAATCAAAATTTGATGCCAACCCAATTATAAGAAAGTACCATAAGCTAAGGGACAAACAGGCAAGTTAATCAGCCCCTTTCTTTCCTACGAGGATTTATACAACAACAATAACTCGATGTTTAACATGCAATGTTGTTTTGATAATAAGTGACACTGAAAATTATGAGTTTTAAAATTAAAATGAAATCTCACCAAATTTCACTGAAATTTCACTGAAATTTTGGTGATGACGTCATTGATGATGACATCATTTCAATTGTATGATGGGAAAACAATGGCTGCCTTAGTATTGGAGGGATTTTCAAAGCAGTGCCAGAAAACTAATTGTCCGGTAATATCAGGATGACAAACATCACAGAACATTAGCTGATATAGTAAGTACACTTCAGGACACAGTTTGAAAAAGTGCTGTTTGAATTGGGCAGAAATGATGGCAGACACAGGTTAGCAGGTCAGCATGCGGATTTTGAAGGTCAAAAGTTTCTGGTCATTCAATGTCTGTGTTAGATTAACAAACATGCTGAAAGGCCTTAGAAAACACAAGTTTGACAGAAAAAAGATAAATCAGACATAATTATATTTAATAAATTACTTTTTAGCTCACCAGAGCCGAAGGCTCCGGGGGAGCTTATAGGATAGACAGTTGTCCGTCGTTGTCGTCGTCGTCTGGTGTCGTCGTCGTCTGGTGTCGTCGTCGTCGTCTGGCGTTAACATTTTCAAACGACATCTCCTCTGAAGCCACTGGGCCGATTGAGTCCAAATTTCATCTGTAGCATCCTTGGGCTGGGGGATTGAAAGTTTGTGTTTTTTATGAAATTCGGCTCATTGGTTTGGTTGCTATGGCAACTTAGAGTTTCCATAGACTTATAATGAGGAAAATTGAAAAATGGCATTTACTGCCAAGCCACTGCAGATATTTTGACAAAACTTTCATAGAAATATTCTTTAGGCAATCTACTATCTGCCATATGATTTTAGGCCTACTGCTCATTTGTATTGGTTGCCATGGAAACCAAAATGAAAAAAATAGAAAAAAAAAATACTTAAAAAATCATCTCCTCAGAAACCGTATGCTCTATGAGGCTGAAAGTTTATGGAAATATTCACCATATTTGCCTTAACAGGTTTTGTGTTTTTTATGAAATTCGGCTCTTTAGTTTGGTTGCTATGGCAACTTAGATTTTCCATAGACTTATAATGCGGAAAATTGAAAAATGGCATTAACTACAAAGCCTTTGCAGATATTTTGACAACACTTTCATAGAAATGTTCCTTTAGTAAACTTCTCTCAGCCATATGCTTTTATGTCAACCTGGGGGTCCAGTAGGTTGTGCCGGGGCCATGCCACGCCCCCAGTACTTCATAAAATGACCTATATCTCAGAAACCTTACAGATCTCCACCCCTAAACCATATATATTCTTGTTCCTATTGATAAGACGCATTCAGTGACACCAACCTGGAGGTCCTCCGGGATGTGCCGAGGCCATGCCCCACCCCCTCCACTTCATAAAAGGCCCAATATTTCGGAAACCATTCAGATCCCCACCCCTGAACCCTATATACTCTTGTTCCTTATGATAAGACGCATTCAGTGACATCAAACTGGGGGTCCCCCGGGATGCGCCGGGGCCATGTCCCGCCCCTCCATTTCATAAAAGGCCCAATATCTCGGAAACCTTACAGATCCCCACCCCTAAACCATATATATTCTTGCTCCTTATGATAAGACGCATTCATTGACCCCAAATTGGGGGTCTTCCAGGGTGCGCCGGAGCCATGCCCCACCCCTTCACTTCACAAAAGGCCATATATCTCAGAAACTGTTCAGATCCCCACCCCTAAACCATATATGTTCTTGTTCATTATGATGAGACACATTCAGTGACACCAACCTGGGGGTCCCCAGGGATGTGCTGGGGCCATGCCCCACCCCCTCCATTTCATAATATCACAATATCTCGGAAACCTTACAGATCCCCACCCCTAAACCATATATATTCTTGTTCCTTATGATAAGACACTTTCATTGACACCAACCTGGGGGTCTCCCTGGGCCTTGCCCCACCCCTGCACTTCACAAAAGGCCTTATATCTCAGAAACTGTTCAGAGCCCCACCCCTAAACCATATATATTCATCTTCCTTATGATAAGGCACATTCATTGACACCAGCTTGTGAGTCCCCGGGGCATGCCCGGGCCTTGCTCCACCGCTTGACTTCATTAAAAGCCACATATCTCAGAAATAGTTCAGATCCCCACCCCTAAACCATATATATTCTTGTTCTTTATGATAAGACTCATTCAGTCACACCAACTTGGGGGTCTCTTTGTGCTGAGGCAATGTGCCCCGCCCTTCCAGTTCATAAAAGGCCATATATTTCAGAAACCATTCAAATCCCCACCCCATATTCATATATGTTCTTGTTCCTTATTATTAGCACACCTACTGTAGGGGTGTCCGCAGGGGCCAGTCCTCTCCTTTTTCACTTCATGAAAGGATATCTTGGAAACCGTTCAGATTCCCACCCCTAAACCATATATATACTTGGTCCTTATGATGAGACACATTTAGGGACAACAATCTTGGGCTTTCCTGGGAACGACAGGGCATGCTCCAACCCCTCCACTTTTATCTCCAGCCATGCAGATCCCCACTGCTAAACCATATATATTCTTGTTCTTTGTGATAAGACACATTTAGTGATACCAACCAGGGCTCCATTGGGTCCATGCCCCACCCCCTCTACTTCATAAAAGGCCTAATGTTTCATATACTGAGTCCACATTGATGTTCATTTGGATATGGGGGTTCATTTGGCAGATTAAAATGATATCATGTTAAAATACATGGCTGCAATTTGGCAGTGCCCACCTGAGCTCTGGTGAGCATAGTGGCCCATGGGCCTCTTGTTTTTTCTTCTTGTCCGAAAATTAATATGGTCATTCCAAATGGGTGGGGTACAGTGTGGCATGTAAACAGAGACGCTTGACTGTTGTAATTGATATCATTATGTAACCATTTAGAGAAAAAAGTATTTGGGGGATGAATGAAGTTGTTCATTATATATATTTCTCATGCGAACTAATAGTAATTAAATCTATGTATATCAAAACATAAATCAAGTACCATCAAAGGGGAAACAATTTTGAAATCTCATTGATATATCTGTGAAATGCTATTGAATATTTCCTAAAATTTCATTAAAATTTCTGTGAAATACTAAGACACTTTCAGGAAAATTTCTCTGAGATTGCAACAAAATTTAGAGGTATTATGCCCATTTCTTTCAATCAGATCTCTGCATTATTTTATTGAAATACTAACAAATTTTCACTGAAATTTGGTAATATTTTGCCCGATTCTTTCACTGAGATTTCAGTGTTATTTGACTGAAATAACAGTGAAATTTCACCGAAAATCAGTAATATTTTATTGAAATACTAACAAATTTTCACTGAAATTTCCATGAGATTTTACTGAAATTCGGTAATATTTTGCCCGATTCTTTCACTGAGATTTCAGTGTTATTTGACTGAAATAACAGTGAAACTTCACTGAAAATCAGTATTATTTTATTGAAATACTAACAAATTTTCACTGAAATTTCCATGAGATTTTACTGAAATTTGGTAATATTTTGCCTGATTCTTTCAGTGAGATTTCAGTGTTAATTGACTGAAATAACAGTGAAATTTCACTGAAAATCTCAGTGTTATTTCAGTGTTATTTTGCCCGATTCTTTCACTGAAATTCCACAGTTATTTCCATGAAATAATGCTAAAATCTCAGTGAAATTCCATTGTCATTTTCACCAGGGCAGGACTTTGATATTTGGTATGATGCTTCATCTAGTGGACTCCAACCAAGATTGTACAAATTATAGTGCTGGGACAAAAAATGCCCCCGCCACGGGGCCCTTTGGTTTTACATTTGCTTATATAGGGAAAATCTTTAACAATCTTCTCTGAAACCACAAGGCCCAGGTCTTTGATATTTGGTATGAAGCTTCATCTAGTGGACCCCTACCAAGATTGTTCAAATTATAGTGCTGGGGCCAAGAATGCCCCTGCCCAGAGGCCCTTTGGTTTTACATAGGCCTATATAGAGAAAATCTTTAAAAATCTTCTTCTCTGAAACCACAAGGCCCAGGACTTTGATATTTCGTATGAAGCTTCATCTTGTGGACTCCTACCAAGATTGTTCAAATTATAGTGCTGGGACAAAAAATGCCCCCGCCACGGGGCCCTTTGGTTTTACATTGGCTTATATAGGGAAAATCTTTAAAAATCTTCTTCTCTGAAACCACAAGGCGCAGGTCTTTGATATTTGGTATGAAGCTTCATCTAGTGGACCCCTACCAAGATTGTTCAAATTATAGTGCTGGGGCCAAAAATGCCCCTACCCCGGGGCCCTTTGGTTTTACATAAGCTTATATAGGGAAAATCTTTAAAAATCTTCTTCTCTGAAACCACAAGGCCCAGGACTTTGATATTTGGTATGAAGCTTCATCTAGTGGACCCCTACCAAGATTGTTCAAATTATAGTGCTGGGGCAAAAATTGCCCCCGTCCCGGGGCCCTTTGGTTTTACATAGGCTTATATAGGGAAAATCTTTAAAAATCTTCTTCTCTGAAACCGCTAGGCCCAGGTTTTTGATATTTGATGTGTAGCTTCATCTAGTGGACCTTTGCCAAGATTGTTCAAATTATAGCCTTTGTTGATGTTTGGCATGAAGCTTCACCTTTAAGACCTCCCTCAACATTATGCACATTAAAGCCCTGGGGCCAGTAATGGCCCTCTCTGGGGCCCACTTGTTACACTATGGATCAGGTGAGCGATCCAGGGCCATCATGGCCCTCTTGTGTTTTATATTAGGATCACTTTTTGTCTGTCATCCGTGCGTAAACAATTTCTTCAAACGACATCTCCTCCTAAACCACTGATCAGATTTTGACCAAACTTCACAGGAATGATCCTTAGTTGGTCCCCTTTCAAAGTTGTTCAAATGGTTCCGGTCCGTTGCACATATAGGTCACAGGAGCCAAAAATAGATTTTTTTTCACCGAAAAGTAAAAAAATCTTCTTCTCTGAAACCGCAAGGCCCAGGTCTTTGATATTTGGTATGAAGCTTCATCTATTGGACCCCTACCGAGATTGTTTAAATTATAGTGCTGGGGCCAAAAATGCCCCCGCCCTGTGGCCCTTTGGTTTTACATGGGCGTAAAAATGGAAAATCTTTAAAAAATCTTCTTCTCTGAAACCGCAAGGCATATATCTTTGATATTTGGTATGAAGCTTCATCTAGTCGACCCCTACCAAGATTGTTCAAATTATAGTGCTGGGGCCAAAAATGCCCCCACTTCGGGGCCCTTTGGTTTTACATGGGCTTATATAGGGAAAATATTTAAAAATCTTCTTCTCTGAAACTGCAAGGCCCAGGTCTTTGATATTTGGTATGAAGCTTCATCTTGTGGCACTCTACCAAGATCATTCAAATTATAGTGCTGGGGCCAAAAATGCCCCCGCCGGGCCCGCCCCGGGCCCTTTGGTTTTACATGGGCTTATATAGGGAAAATCTTTAAAAATCTTCTTCTCTGAAACTGCAAGGCCCAGGTCTTTGCTATTTGGTATGAAGCTTCATCTAGTGGACCCCTACCAAGATTGTTCAAATTATAGCCCTGGGGCCAAAAATGTCCCTGCTCCAGGGCCCTTTGGTTTTACATATAGACTTATTTTGGGAAAATCTTTAAAAATCTTCTTCTGTGAAACCACTAGGCCTAGGTCTTTGATATTTGTTGTGAAATTTCATCTAGTGGACCGCTATCAAGATTGTTCAAATTATAGCCCTGGGGCCAAAAATGCCCCCGCCCTGAGACCCTTTGGTTTAACAAGACTTATATAGGGAAGTCTTTAAAAATCTTCTTCTCTGAAACTGCAATGCCCATGTCTTTAATATTTGGTATGTAGCTTCACCTTTTTAGATCTCCCTCAACATACATTATGCACATTATAACCCTGGGGTCCATAATGGCCCTCCTTGGGGCCCACTTGTTACTCTATGGATCAGGTGAGCGATCCAGGGCCATCATGGCCCTCTTGTTTTTTGTTGTTGATTGTTTCTCATTATCAACTCATTAAGTTACTTTATCCCATTGTATGCGGGAAACCCCTAAAAGGGTACCTTGGCAAACAGTGCAGGTCCAGATCAGACGCCACAGAATGCGGCGCCAGATCAGACACCACAGAACGCAGCGTCTGATCAGGGCCTGCACTATTTGCTAACAGAATTTTCCATCAAAAATAGATTAAAAAAGGAAAAAATAGGCCATCAACCGATATATGACAAATGGACTTGTCCAACATATAAAGCAATGGAAGAGTCTACTAGCATACAATAGGTTACTGGATGTTATTTATGTTTTGTGGCTATCTCTGATCATGTGAATAGTGTTTGTGCAAAATTCAGGTAACGGTTATTTATAGCTGACTGATATTCTGGTCTCTGTGATGCCATTAATGTCTCACAAAGAATTAAGGTTTTCTGGCAAAGCAGGACTGGTCTGACTGGCAAACCAACATTGTCAACCAACGCCATGTAGAAGACGTTTCTACAGATTTATTACTAGCAGTTTACTCCATTTGCTTGTTTCCTTAAGAAGGAAACAGTGTAAGCTACCAAGGCTGGCTGTTAAACTGTTAAAATCAACCTTGTTTGATTTGAGTAATGACTACAGGCATGATATTATATGATGACAGATCTCTTTTTAATGTGGTCTAGGTCAAATCTGTTGTCCTCATTTTCAGCAAAATTAAATCTCTGTCAGCACCGATCGGTCTTAAACATTTGGGCCCAATCTACATTAACAATTTAAGCTCTTGGAATTAAACTAACGAAACCACTAGTTATGAACAACTGGCCCCAGATTGTTAACTGTTCTAGTAAGTACAATATCTATTACAGTCACTGTCACCAGGCATTTTTGCTGAAAAAATGTGAGCAGCTTTTGCAGATCAAAAGCTGCTTACAATTTTCATCAGCAAAAATATTAGCATATTTGCCATTTTAAATGATTTTGACAAAATGGCCGCAGCTGTGCATTGGAGACTCGCTCAGGTTACGTTTAAGATTCCCAAGTTCTGTAATGGAAGTTTACATGTGTTAATTGTTTTCTGTGGACTGAACTGCTTCCCATACTTGCTCAAAATTGTGCACCAATGCAATTGACAATCCGATGTTTGCTGTATAAAATAGCTGGATGGGTGGCAAACAGTATAGAACCTGATGAGACACAACATTCTGCAGTGTCTGATCTGGATCTACACTGGTTGCTCAGGACTGTTAGTTTACAGTGCTTGCTGTTTTTCTCATCTCTGAATTAAACCACGTCATAAGCAACATGACCTTTAACCCTTATCCTGCTGCATAATTAATTTAGCCACACCCATTTCTGACTTTGAACCAATCAGATTACTTGACAAATTAATTCTTGCAAATTCACAAACTGAATGCCAAACAGTGTAGATCCTGATCAGAGGGCTTCTTCAGAAGCCATCTGATCTGGATCTACACTGTTTGCAAAGGTAGGGGTTGTGGTAAAGAGCAGGATAAGAGTTAAAGGGCTGTAAATTACCCTTATGAACTTTACTACTTTTTTTTCTTTCATACATTATTAATTCTTGCAAATTCACAAACTGAATGCCAAACAGTGTAGATCCTGATCAGATGGCTTCTTCAGAAGCCATCTGATCTGGATCTACACTGTTTGCAAAAGTAGGGGTTGCCGTGAACAGCGGAATAAGGGTTAAAGGGCTGTAAATTACCCTTATGAACTCTACTACTTTTCTCCTTTCATACATAATTATTCTTGCAAATTCACAAACTGAATGCCAAAGCAGCCAAACAGTGTAGATCCTGATCACATGGAAGCCATCTGATCTGGATCTACACTGTTTGCAAAGGTAGGGGCTATCGTGAACAGCAGGATAAGGGTTAAAGGGCTGTAATACCTGTATGAACTATAATACTTTTTTCGTTTCAGCTGGAGCCTTGAAGGAGTTTGGTAAACTGCTGAGTAGAATAGAAGATGAGAGAGAAAGAATGGTGAGTATTGAACTCTGGGCATAAATCTGAGAGTTTTTTTTGTTGTTGTTTGGTTTTGGTTTTACGACCCTTTCAAGTTTATTTCACTCATATCGAGCCGATTGTTAATCAGAGGTGGGCGAAAACCGGAGTACCCAGAGAAAAACCACCTGACCTTCCGTTGCAGAACTTGGCGTTTCTCATGTGACCCGAGCGAGGCTCGAACCACAGCGGTGAGAGACCTAATGATCAAGAGTCAGCGCTCTTAACCACTAGGCCACGGAGGCCCGTTAATCCCCACTGAGAGTTGTAAAAGTAAGTATTGAAGACAATTCTACCATACCTGTAATTCAGTAAATTTGCTCATTAAACCAGAGTACATCCTATTCAAAAGCCTCGGTAGTTCCGTCGGATGTGTGTCTGACTGGTGATTAGGAGGGCACAAGTTCGATACCTGCGAGGGTCGGCAACATTTTTTCATGGAGATTGATCATGAAATCTTTTCTGTAGTCATTCTCTCCCTTCCACTGATTCAAGAAGGGCAGCTGTCAGTTTCTGGCGAAAGAATGTGCACTGTACTGGATAACCACTTACGTATAAGCCTGCCCAGGAAAACTGTGGGTAGGTAAACTGGCCGGCTCAAAAATGACCTAAAATAGTGTTGACTGGGCCGTTAAACTCCGATACAAATAAATAAAACATCCTATTCCAAAATTCAGTTTCCAGGCTCTCCAGACTTTAGAATGTGTCTTTAAACTTGCTACAGTTGGCCCCATATAATGAGTACTAGAAGGACCAAGCCTACCCAGGCAAAGTGGCGTGAGTCAGACCATTGAATGCAAATAAGCCCTATGGTTTCATTGGGCAGTCTGGATTGAGATGTCATTTCATCTCATTGTCAGGTAAAAGTGCAACAAAATTAGAAGCAACGTCTCCAAAATGACCTGAATAGTTTTGACGTGGAGGTTAAACCTCACTTCAAACAAAATTCTTGCCTCAGAATGACAGTGTCTAAAAACTGTCCTACTGATGGTGATCAGGGCCCAGTTGTTCAAAGGCTTGTTAGCTTAATGAGCTCATTACAAATTGTTACATTACAATAACACACCCGTGCGACAAAGTGCAGTTTTTCGCATCTCCAAAATGGAGAAAATCCGTGATATTTTTATTATTTATACTGCAAACATAGGTTGTGGGTGCTTGTTAGAACCGCCTCATTGAGGAAATAAGAAAAATAATGTATACCCCGTAAACCCCAGTTTTCTCTATATAATGTGGGGTTTTAAGGGGGTGTTCATTTCATGGACTTGTTCATGTGATGAGTGTTTTTGCAAGTACAATAATCTTATATCATATTTTTTTGGCTGACAAAATGAGAGCAGCTTTTGCATTTCACATATTTTTAGCAAAAATATTAGCATGTTTGCCATATTAAACGATCAAAGTTTTAACAATATGTTAACTAACGACAGCGTTAGTTTTGAACAACCAAGACGCTAGGAGGGTGCATGGTTTGATTTCACCAAGTCTGGCAACATTCTATTGTGAGGATTGTTTATGAAATCTTTGCAACTGTCATTATCTCCCTTTCACTGAAACAGTCCAAAAGGTGGTCCCTGACCAGAGTATACTGTATGCCAAAAGCACAAAGATAGAATAAATGAAACCTATTAAACACGGGGGTAATACCATTTTCTATACCTGTGTTGTCGACCGAGCCGGTACTGTGTAAAGCTGCTGTCGACCGAGAAATACGGTTGTCGACCGAGCAGTACGGATGTCGACAGAGGAGGGTAGTCGATAAATTCGCTGTAAATGTGTTATTTTTGTGTATGTCTGTCCATTTTTGTGGTGTCAAATCGTTTGTGAAATAGTTTGCTGTTGTTTCAAGTGTTTTGGAAGTCTGACTGATAGCCTGTTTTGACGCTTAGCGGAATTAAACGGAAAAATATATAAAATAAGTACTTCCGGGGAAATGCGTGGCTCTTATTCAGTGTCATGGAATATCGAGGACGAAATGATGCAGATACATCATTAACATACGCGATAACCTTTTATTTGTGTGTCAACATGTCTTTATATGCATCTGTGGAACTGTTTATAGTTTCATCGATACGGCTGTCGATGAAGTGAAAATTTGCGGGGTACAGTTGTCGACGTTACTGGGTTCGGTTGTCGATGATTCAACGAGAGTGTAAGGGACAGATTTACTGGAAATTAACCCCAGTTTAACAATGAAATACTTTTGTATTCTTCGTCAGGCTTTGTTTGTTTGTTTGAAATGGCTGATTGATAATGAACCATCGTTGCTTTGTTTTGTTTGTTTGATTTGAGGTTTAACGTCCCCTTCAATGTTATTTAGGGCATTTTGGAGACGTTGCTTCAAGTTATGTTGGCCATTAAGCCTTCATTGAGATTAAATGACATCTCAATCCCGCCGGCTTCGGTAGCTCCTGGTGATCAGGAGGAAGCGGGTTCGATACCTGCCGGGGTCGGCAACATTCTTTCGTGGAGATTGATCATGAAATATTTTCTATAGTCATTCTCTCCCTTCCGCTGATTCAAGCAGGGCAGTTGTCAGTTTCTGACGAAAGGATGTGCACTGTACTGGTTAACTGCTTACGTATAAGCCTGCACAGGAAAAGTGTAGATAGGTAAACTGACCGGCTCAAAAATGACCTAAATTAGTGTTGACTGTGCTGTTAAATTCAAATACAAACAAACAAACAAACATCTCAATCCCTGTCGCCCATTGGACAGACTTAGACCTTCTAAACGATTTACCAGTACTCTCAGCTCATGCAGCCAAATCTATTTCTCCAAGCAGCAATGGGCGGTGGCCAGGAGATATATCTGAATCTGCTTGGTACTCCATACATCTCAAGAAGAGGATTTGTTTGTTTGATTTGAAGTTTAACGTCCCCATAAACTCTGTAAATGTCATTTTGGAGACGTTGCTTCCAATTTTGTGGGACTTTTACCCGACCTTGAGATGAAATGACATCTCAAGCCCTGTCGCCCAAATGAACCAATAGGGTTTATTAACATGGACGGACCGACTCGTACCGCTTTGCCTGGGCAGGCTTAGATCCTCTAAGCGGTTTACCAGTACTCGTGTGCGGGTCAGTTTCAGCTCTGCGTGGAAGCATCATGCAGCCCATCTATTTCTTCAAGCCCCGATGGGCAGGGGCTGTCAAAAAGAGTGTTATATGGATATATGTTAATACTATATATAACGACCCTGTGCATTTTTCTCCAGAAAGCATGCGCGGATTGCCTGTTTGGATCATTATAATCTTAATCTTTCGTCCGATTAGGTGCGCAGTCCTCATAGAGGTGATTCCAGAGGGACCGGATGCGTTGACCGGAATTTCCAGATCTTACGGCTGGTTCCGATATTTAACTGCACACATGGCGGGTGTTCAGCGTATGCCGTCCGTTGCTTTGGAAGCCTTACGGGCTGAAAAGGCTGCACGGCAGACAGGTCCCTTTGACCGGCCATCATCTTCCAGCGATGATGAAGGCCTTGAGGATTTTGAAGACTTTTACAATAAACAATCACGTGTTTTAGGGAGAAATCATTACACCAAAAGCTTTGGCGGTGATTTGTGGATATCCATAATTCGAATTATGGATATCCATAAATCGATCTGAATTATGGATATCCATAAATCGAATTATGGATATCCATTATTCCGCTGATTTATGGATATCCATAAATCGAATTATGGATATCCATAATTCGATTTATGGATATCTATAAATACGGATTAAATAGTAAAACGGTGCCCCATACGTGTTTTTGTAATGTCTGAAAACCGATTGGCCAATCAAAGCCAACATGTTTTGAACCTCTTTGGGTAGGGGGAACGCTAGTTTGTTCGCGACATCTGGGTCACATGACCAAGATGGCTATCACACCCATATATGGTTAAACCATTGAAACGCTTCTCTAGGACCAGTCAAGAAACTTTGTATGTAACAGATAGGACTCCAGCACATCATAATTTGTTAAAATGATGATCTTAGGATTACCCCGAACTTATCTCCAGACACGGTCAAATTTTACAACCTGTCCTTTTCTATAGGAAAAATTAAAATAATTAATTTTTCAGAAACTATTACAGCCAGTGAAAGTTGGTAGGCAACTAATTGAGATTCTTCACATGTGTGTGGATTTGGTGAGTGAGTGTTTGAGTTTTTCGTCCCACCAACAACTAAGGTCATAATGGAGACGGCACCTCGGTTTAAAGACTCATCCGAATGTCCGGAGAAGCCAGAGATCGATCCTGCGACCCCTAGTTTACAAGGCGAGTAGCGTAACCACTACACCACGGAGGCGTTTGTGTGGATTTGGTACCGATTCCTCACATGTGTGAAGTATTGGTATCAAATACACTCTTGTGTGAGAAATTGGTACCAATTCTTCTCATGTGTGAGGAATCGGTACCAGTTCGATACATGTAAGACAGGTGTAATAGTAATTGGTACAAATTCTCCACACCCCATAAACACAGGTCACAGGTGTGACGATTACTTACCATTTCTTTACACGTCAGACATTGTCAACGAAATCTTCACGTGTGAGGAATTGATACCAATTCTTCACACCCTATAAAAAGTCGCACTAGTTTTTCACAGGGTGTGACGAATACTTACCAATTCTTTATAAGTCAGAAAATTCAGACATCAAAATTTTTCGAAATTGACCATATGTAAATTTGGGTGGAAATTTAGGAAATGAGAAATTTACGGTTCAACAAAGCCATTCCTAGACATATTGGAAGTGTTGGTGGTGACAGTGACTTCTTCTTCTTCTTCTTCTTCTTCTTCTTCGTCGTCTTCTTCTCTATTAAATCATATTATACCGATTACTAAATTTCGTTTAAATATACACGTGTAGCTTTTTAAAAAATCTTAGAAAGCCTTCCGTAGACAAGTTATAGGATACAGCGGTCTTGAACAGTTCTGCGTTGTGTTATCCAGGGCCCGACACTGGCTGCAAAACTGCATCTGGTGAGGAAATCACGACGACCATACTGACATTGACCAACCGTGAGCATTTGTATACCCACAATTCCAAACAACTTATTAGAAACCATATTACCGCTGATAGGTGACTTTTGTTTCAAATACAGCTAAGCACGGAACATGTCAAGACACTGCCGAGTGAATCCCCGTTAGGAATGACAAAAAGTCTGTTCTAATATCAACATAGACAACTGATAAACTATCTTAACATGTCGGTACAGTTATGTGGTTATGTTTGTTTGTTTGAGGGAGGTTTAACGTTCCCGTCAACACTATTTGGGTCATTTTGGAGACGCTGCTTTCAATATTGTGGGACTTTTACCCGACATTGAGATAAAATGTCATTATATGCACGGACGGTCCAACTCGCACCACTTTGCCTGGGCAGGCTAAGACCCACTAAGCGGTTTACCACTACTAATGTACGGTCGATTTCTGCTCAGCGTTAACCATTTATACTGTACGACAAGGAATAGTTGACAGTGACGTCACGACTTGTTTTTGTTCTGAACAATGCAAAGCTTATGGGGCTAACGGTAAAATAGCTCAAATAGTCAGCTACGTCACTGCCATCTATTTGTTGGCGAACTATACCTCCTTTACTTAAATATGCACTTGCGCACACATAACAAACGCAAAATCAAAGCACTAAGAGTACTGGTGGGTCTATTGTCGCTGACTATAGGTCGGAAAAAGTCCTGGACTGTGATTTAAACTGCTTAATTTACCCTTGAAATCCGATTTTTAAGTATATAGTGCAAATCTTGATCAGACGCCGCATTCTGTGGCGTCTGGTCTGGGTCTTCACTGTTTGCCAAGCCCAACCTATGATTCCAAGATAACCCTCTTACACAACACTCTGACCTCAGTCACTGCAGCTGTTTTCTATCAAAAAAGTAATTCGGACAAGTCTGTGACAGTCACGTGGACTGAAGAGCTTTTCTGCTTAGGAATTTTGGGTAGTTGGAAAAGGAGCTCTTCACGCCTATATAATTTTGACCCCCTTGAACCCCACTTTTATATAGTGAAACCGGGGTTTACAGGGGTAAACCTTATTTTTCATATTTCTGCCCATATACACTGATTCTGGGTATACTTGTTAGAACCGCGCGTTCACACAATCTATTTTTGAGCAGAAATATAAAAAGTATCAGATATTTTTTTTTCTGATTTTTTTCATTTTTTGGTCGATTGTTTATCAATCGACCTAAAGATATAAAGGACAAAACCTCTATTAGTGCTGGAGTCCACGTGACTATCACTGATTTGTAGGAATCCACGCAGATTATTTATAGAATTTTATCGCAGTGAGCTCAGCGTGTTTACGTGAAAAGGTTAACTGTAAAATCTGGGCTGGAATCATGGGTCGGGCTATGCAAACAGTGTAAACCCAAATCAGACGCCACAGAACGCGGCGTCTGATCAGGGTCTTCGCTGTTTGCTTAGAGTATAGGAATTTAAGGGTCAGGCGCAGAAAAACGCAGCGTCTGATCATGGTCTAAACGGTTTGCTTTCAGTAGAGGAGTTTAAGGGTTAAACGAAACAGTCCACGCTCAGGCCCATTTTTCCTAACTACAACCAGAGACAATCGACCCACCAGTACTCTCAGTGCTTTGATTGTTTTTAGGGTAAAATTTTCATTTTATTTTAATAGGCACGTTTTCGTAAAGTCTGCTGATCAACCCTACTGTTTGTCATGGCATTTGTTGAGCTCAAAACCTAAACAACGGGCCTTCGTGGCCTAGTGGTTAAGAGCGCTGACTCTTGATCATTAGGTCTCTCACCGCTGTGGTTCAAGCCTCGCTCGGGTCACATGTGAGATGCCAAGTTCTGCAACGGAAGGTCAGGTGGTTTTTCTCCGGGTACTCCGGTTTTCGCACACCTCTGATTAACGATCGGCTGAAATAATGAGTGAAATAATCTTGAAAGGGCCGTAACCCCCCCACCCCCCCCCCCCCCAAAAAAAAAAAAAAAAAAAAAAAAAAAACTTAAACATGAATGTTAATATTGACGTAGTCAATATTCAATTTCGTTATGGCCTTTCAAACAAATTTGAAATGTTTAAGCATTTAAACTTGAAGCGCCTGTGATCTTTCCGACATTATTCTTCAAGAGCATCTGAACAGGTTTACAACATTTTTTATGCTCCCCGAAGAATTTCGGGGGAGCATATAATCGCCGCTTCGTCCGTGCGTCCGTGAGTCCGTGCGTCTGTGCGTCCGTGCGTCCGTCCCGCTCTTGTCAGCGCGAATTCTCAGAAACTACTGGGCGGATTTCAATGAAACTTCATGGGACTATTAAGTATCGAAGGTGGATGCGCATATCACCTGCGTGTTTTGGTTCGATGATTTTTCCAACAGTTATGGCCCTTTGATGAATTCTGCATGAATATATAGGGTACTGTTCATGTCCACGCGAATTCTCAGCAACTACTTGCAGAAATTCAACGAAACTTCAATGGAACCTTAAGCAGCAATAGAGGATGCGCATATTATCCGTGCTATCTGGTTAGATGATTCGTCACAGAGTTATGGTACTTTGTTTAAAGCTGCAGTGGTAGGTCACTGTGGCTATTTTTAGAAAAAACTTTGTCATCACTCTGGTGCCTACATTTATGGATGGATTTTAATATAACTTCACAAAAATGTTGGGTATGATAATATCTTGAGCATGTTCGACTTTCAGGGTCCTTGGCTCAAGGTCAAGGTCACTGCAGCTATTTTTAGAAAAAAGTTTGTCATAGCTCTAGCGGTGTCATTTGCTGATGGATTTTAATATAACTTCACACAAATGTTGGGTGTGATAATATCTCAAGCAAGTTTGACTTTCAGGGTCATGGGGTCAAGGTCAAGGTCACTGCGGCTATTTTTAGAAAAACTTTGTTTTTGCTCTAGTGCCTACATTTATTGATGGATTTTAATATAATTTCACACAAATGTTAAGTATGATAATATCTCGAGCAAATTCAACTTTCAGGGTCCTGGGCTCAAGGTCAAGGTCACTGTAGCTATTTTTAGAAAAAAACTTTGTCATCGCTCTAGCGTCGTCATTTGCTGATGGATTTTAATAGAACTTCACACAAATGTTGGGTATAATAATATCTCGAGCAAGTTCAACTTTCAGGATTCTGGGGTCAAGGTAAAGGTCACTGTGGTTATTTTTAGAAAAAAACTTTGTCATCGCTCTAGTGCCTACATTTATTGATGGATTTTAATATAATTTCACACAAATGTTGAGTATCATAATATCTCGAGCAAGTTCAACTTTCAGTGTCCTGGGCTCAAGGTCAAGGTCACTGTGGCTATTTTCAGAAAAAAAATTTGTCATTGCTCTAGCGTCGTCATTTGCTGATGGATTTTAATATAACTTTACACAAATGTTGGGTATAATTATATCTCGAGCAAGTTCAACTTTCAGGATCCTAGGGTCAAGGTCAAGGTCACTGTGGTTATTTTTAGAAAAAAACTTTGTCATCGCTCTAATGCCTACATTTATTGATTGATTTTAATATAATTTCACACAAATGTTGGGTATGATAATATCTCGAGCAAGTTTGACTTTCAGGGTCCTGGGCTCAAGGATAAGGTCACTGCGGCTATTTTTAGAAAAAAACTTTGTCATAGCTCTAGCGTCGTCATTTGCTGATGGATTTTAATATAACTTCACACAAATGTTGGGTATGAAAATATCACAAGCAAGTTTGACTTTCAGGGTCCTGGGGTCAAGGTCAAGGTCACTGCGGCTATTTTTAGAAAAACTTTGTCATCGCTCTTTGTCATCGCTACATTTGCTGATGGATTTTAATTTAATTTTCGAACCCGTCTGATATTTTATATGCATGTAAAGGCACCCAATACCGAACCATACCTGGGGACAGTCCTATGAGGATTGCCTCTGTGTACGAGAGTAAGTTTTCAATAAGTTGTATTAAACAGTTCTTCCTTTCATTTTTTCGGACTTTTGTGTTGCTGATGTTTGTATGACAGTGCCATCAGGCAAGCTAATCTGTCCACTGACAGGTTTTGTTATACTCCATTTTGAAGTACAGTGAGTATACACAGTATACTGCTCTTTAACTCGGATAATGTTTCCTGTTCCGACTATTGCACTTTCGGGGAGCATCCATCGGTTTCACCGATATTCTTGTTTGCAGTTTAATTTCAATCTGATTTGGCATTTACATGTTCAAGTGTTTACATCAGTGACCAGCCTTGTAGCCTGTTGTGTAAACTAAATATGGGAGAGTTAAGGATGGGGTTATTCTTGGTGATTGTTGCGACTTTAAGACACCAGTTCGCACAAAACATACATTTTTCTTCATGGCTCCCAGTGAAATCTGCCTTATAGTGCAGATTTTACTAATAATCATAGAATAAATCAAGTATTTTAACAGCAGTACATGAAATGAAGTTTGTATATTTCGTCGACAGTCGTATCAATCAGACTAGGATACCATCGACGGTCGTATTTCTAATTATCGACATTCGTATCCCGACATTTTTCAAAGGTCTATAAAAACTCCCAGAGTGCATGAATTTTGTCAAACCCACGTTGTTGTCGAAGCGTAAATGGTAGATAAAATATATATGGTGTTTTATTGCTTTCCTACTTTTCATAAAGCATTAGATTAATGAAATTCTGTGAAAACTGATTTTTTTTCGAAAGAACCGGTATATTATAGTGTTTTTCAGACTCACGACTCTCTATAAGTGAACAGACAATTAACAGCTTGTCTCTTTAAAACACCGACATCGTTTGTAAATGTTTAAACAAACGTTTTCGCCTCTCCAATTTCATCAAAATCGAAGACCCCCCTCTGTCGACATCCGTACTGCTCGGTCGAAAGCCGTATTTCTCGGTCGACAGCAGCTTTACACAGTACCGGCTCGGTCGACAACACAGGTATAGAAAATGGTATTACCCCCGTGTTAAATAAGGTTTTCAAATCAGAATTGAACATAATTTTAGGTGGTCTTAATAGCTGAATTTCACTGTATATCTTTAAGTAGAGATATGACTCCTCCTTATCTGCAGCTATATGTATGTTTCTGCTTCTATTTTTCAGCTGGAAAAAGCTAATGACCAGTTCATTAAACCCCTGGAGAACTTCCGCAAGAACCATATTGGTTCAGCAAAGGTAGGCAACTCTGTTATTCTGCTGTGAGCCTGGGACAGCAATACACAAATTTAGTGTGCGACTTTTGATTCAAGAAGATAATTAACCTTTATCTGCTGCATAAATTAATTAAGCCACTTCCATTGCTGATTATCAACCAATCAAATTACTTTATATAATATATTTGTTCAATTCACAAACTGCATGACAAACAGTGTAGATCCTGATCAGATGGCTTTGAAGCCATGGCCCCCACCCATCAGGGCTTGAAGAAATAGATGGGCTGCATGATGCTTCCACGCAGAGCTGAAACCGACCACACACAAGTACTGGTAAACTGCTTAAAGGATCTAAGCCTGCCCAGGCAAAAGTGGTGCGAGTTGGTCCATCCATGTTTACAAACCCTATTGGTTTCAATGGGCGACAGGGCTTGAGATGTCATTTCATCTCAGTGTCGGGTAAAAGTCCCACAAAATTGGAAGCAACGTCTCAAAAATGACCTATACAGTGTTGACGGACAAATTCTTCAGAAGCCATCTGATATGGATCTACACTATTTGCACAAGTAGGGGTTGTCATGTACAGCAGGATAAGGGTAAACTGGTGAACAAGTTTTAGTTTGTACGGAACTCATTAGTCCTTACTCATTTACTGCTTTTATAGTCTATATGAGAGGTAAAATGACATGCTTAACAATTTTATGATCTTAAAGGTGTTGAGTGGGCTGTTAAACTGCAAAAGGAAAATAAAAAAAAAAAAAATGAATCACCATAGCCAGGACAAAACATTAGATATAAGGGCCGGCCGCCGCCCATCGGGGCTTGAGGAGACAGATGGGCTGCTTGATGCTTCCACGCAGAGCAGAAATCAACCACACATGAGTAATGGTAAACTGTTTAGAGGATCTTAGCCTGCCCAGGCAAAGCGGTACGAGTCAGACTGTCAATGCTTATACATGTATATTCTTTTGGTTTCATTGGGCGACAGGGCTTGAGAAGTCATTTCATCTCAATGTCATGATAAAGTCCCACAAAATTGGAAGCAACATCTCTAGTGTTGACTGGGATGTTAAACCTCACATCAAACAAACAAAACAATAATATGATCTTAATGATGTTGAGTGGGCTGTTAAACTGAAAAAATAAAATAAAAAAAAAATGAATTGCCTTAGAGCAAAACATTGGATACAGGAGTAGATGATATTCTGTTATCTTTTGACATTGAGATGAAATGACATCTCAAGCCCTGTCGCCCAATGAAACCAATAGGGTTTACTAGCATGGGCGGTCCGCCTCGCACCGCGATTCCTGGACAGGCTTAGATCCTCTAAGCAGTTTACCAGTACTAGGGTGTAGGCCGGATTCAGCTCTGTGTGGAAGCATCATGCAGCCCATATATTTCTTCAAGCCCCTATGGGCGGGGGCTGTATTCTGTTATCTATTTTAACCATATACAAATTTATCAAAAGTAGCAGGGCATACCCGGTAATGCCTAAATAGAAGGGAAAAATCTCCCCCACTCCTAATGAAGCCCCTAAAGATACACCACAACCTTTTTATAACACTGTTTGTTATAACACTATTTTGGATATACCATGATTTCAAGATGGATCTCAAAAAAGTATAGATTATAGAAAAATGACCATAAATCATCTTTACATTTCTGTTTGGTTTTAACAGAGTTGTTTAATTGACGGTTCCTGCTTCGAACCCCATGAATGGTGTGGTTTTTTGTTGATTAGTGAAGTTGAAGCCACATATTTACCCACTCTGGTCAGATACTTCAAACGTGACTTTTTGGTAGCCCAGAGGCTATGGAAGGGTCATACGAACAGCAGAAGATACTGATTAGAGCCGAGTCTTCACTGGTCACACTGGTCTCCTAACATTCATCATGTCGAGGCTCATATTTTCTAATGATTTGGTTTGGCTCACCCAGTTTCTTGTCACAAAAAATAGAGAAATAGATGCCCAATAGCGTTCAGTGTGTGCTATGTAGGATAAAATTGACAGCTTGTGTAGCTACTTGTAATGAAGAACGATCCCACCTGTATAGGAGAACCTGAGTCATCCGATGGAGTGTACTTGCTTTCTTATGAGCATGATAAGTTGCTCAAGTTGGACCACCCACTTGGGCTACTGAAGTCGCCTACAGCATGCTGAAGGTTAAACTCTTCCTGCATATGTTAAAGTGTGAAAGAGGGAAAACATAGATAAGCACTAAAACAGGTGAGTTGTGATACCGTTTGACAACTCTTGTTATCGTTTTCTCTCGTGCAAAGAAACTGGCTGCACCATGTCACATTAATGTATTCCAGGAAGGCAAGAAACAGTTTGATAAGTCAACAACAAAATTCTGTGCTTCATTAGATAGATATCTAGGTTTAAAGACAAAGGTTCCAGATAATACTTTTAAAGAGGTAGGTTGAAAATAAAATAATAACCATTGGATAGAATAGTGTGTCACTGCAAACCCCTTCTGAAACATTACCATTATGATCCTAAGTATAGGGTCAGACAGGCCTAAGCAAACAGTGCAGACCCAGATCAGACTGCTCCTGAAGGAGCAGTCTGATCAGGATCTACACTGTTTGACATTCCATCTGCACTTTTTGGACTCCTTGCTGGATCATGGAACAAAGTTGTTAAAATTTTAGGAAAATTACGACATCCAGATTTATAGGATTTTTACGTTAGCTTGTTTTGATAAAAGTCCAGACTCAGCAGCTCACTCAGATGCACATCTGATGGTGATCACTTGGTCACAGGTTTGATCCTACTTGGTAGGCAACATTCTTTTGTCAGAAGTTTGGTGATGAAATATTTTCTATGGTTATTACCTTACATTGATTCAAGAAGGGTAGTTAGGTCTCTCACCGCCGTGGGTTCGAGCCTCGCTCGGGTCACGCGTGAGACGCCAAGTTCTGCAACGGAAGGTCAGGTGGTTTTTCTCCGGGTACTCCGGTTTTCGCCCACCTATGATTAACGATCGGCTCGATATGAGTGAAATAATCTTGAAAGGGCCGTAAAACCCAAAACCAAAAAAAAAAAATCAAGAAGGGTAGTTGTCAGCTTCTGGCGAAAGACTGTGCACTATACTGTATAAACACGTATGTATAAGCCTGCCCAGGAAAGTGTGGTAGGTAAACTGACCTGCTTGAAATTACCTAAATTGTGTTGGCCAATAATCTGTAAACCAATTCTATCTAAGTTCACAAAAGTATAGAAAGTGCTGGTACATTTATCAGGACAGAAGTCTGTTATCATCAATATTAACCCACTTTTGTTCCAGAAACCCCAAAACGGATACCCTGGCAAACAGTGCAGGCCCAGATCAGACGCCACAGGACGCAGTGTCTGATCAGTGTCTCCACTGTTTGCTAAAAGTTCAGTCATTTTCCAAATAAATTTTGATGAAAACACAACCTGATACCCCTGAATTTTGAAATGGGCTCCTGCTATATATAAGGAGGGATATTCCATTTGGTGCGAAAAGGGTTAAAATGCTAACAACTGTTGGCATATTAATAGGTCACAATATCATTACACAATTTCATGGCAAGTTAGGTAACTCTAGCTACAATACTCTCAGAGTTATGGCCCTTTGAAAAACTTAAAAAATGTCCACATTTTTCATGTTTTTTCTTAATAACTTACAAACCGTCAAACCTATCAACTTCAAACTTTAAATATATGGTCTCATCATCATTACACAACTTTATGGCAAGTTACCTAACTGCAGCTTCAATACTCTCAGAGTTATGGCCCTTTGAAAAACTTAAAAAATTCAGCCTTTTCATGTTTTTTCTTAATAACTTACAAACCGTAAAACCTATCATCTTCAAACTTTAAATATATGGTCTCATCATCATTACACAATTTTATGGCAAGTTACTTAACTGTAGCTTCAATACTCTGAGTTATGGCCCTTTGAAAAACTAAAAAATCAGCTTTTTCATGTTTTTTTCTTAATAACTTACAAATGGTCAAATCTGTCAACTTCAAACTTTAAATATTTGGTCGCATTATCATTACACAATTTTATGACAAGTAACGTAACTGTAGTTTCAATACTTTCAGAGTTATGGCCTTTGAATAACTTCAAAAATCAGCTTTTTTCGTCTTTTTTCATCTTTATTTTAAAACCGCTATAGATATTCAAATGAAACTTCCTATAGTTACTGATAGTTGCCCTATAATAATGCCCTGTCTGTCCGTCCGATCATCCATCTGTCTGTCCATCTGCCCGTCTATCCATCAACATTTTTCATGTTTACAAACTGAAGCTGAAGTTATTGACAGTTGCCATATAGTAATACCCTTTTGTTTTTCATTCACAACTTACAAACAGTCAGATGCATAAACTTCAAACTTAAGATATATGGTCACAATATCATTACACAATTACATGGCAGCCGACGTAACTCTAGCTACAATACTCTAAGAGTAATAGCCCTTTGAAAACAATCCAACTCCTCTGATGGCACTGCCGGGGCCCTAGTCAGTTTCACTGACAGCTGATTAATAAATAAAACTAGAGCGCGCAGTCGATGGCAAGCCATCGCAAATCCCCACGTTTTCTCCATAGTAGTCAAAATTTGACCTTTTGACCCCTCCCCAGGGCCCCTGGGGGCGGGGACAAAAAAAAAAGTGCTCTTGCGCAAGCCATTCATGTAAGCAACTCGCATACCAAATTTGGTTGAATTCCGGCTAACGGTTTAGGAGGAGATAGCCGGACAGACAGACGGACAGATGGACAGACAGACGGATGGACGGACGGAGGCGATAACAATATCCCCACTTTTCGTTGAAAAACGTGGGGATAAAAATAATTGTTTTTAATTCATTCTGTACCTTATTTCATTGGTTTCCATTATAAAACCCTCATTCTTACATGATTTTAACATTTTCCCCACTTAGCACCTTGATCACTGTAGTGTGTGCAGAAGATAATTTTGCATGTATAGGCCCTTACATCTCAAGATGTTACATGCAATAGAATTCTTTGGAAACCATTGCAACAATGTACAGAATTTCATGATACATCTTTGCAGACTTTGATTTTAGACAGGGAATTAGGCCATTAGGCTCATGCAAATATTGCTCAAAGGTGGGGAATGTGATCCCATGTTCCCTGTCAAGAATCAAAATACACGTAACTTTCTTACATGCTTACCAATGAATGATATCAGTGAAATCTAATTCAATATCTTCACTGTTTCAAACAGTGAAAATACGATTTTTATTTTTCACTGTTTGTGAATTTGATGTATCCTAAAAAATAACATATTCTCTGTTTGAGAAAAGTCAATTAGCTGAACGTTATTAATGTGTGACACAAATTATGTCACACATGTTTTCACGTCATTCCGACGTTGATGAGGTCACTTTTTGCGCCTATGCAACATAAATAATGAACGGGATGCCAGACAGTTTTTAAATGCAAACTTCAAGTGAACCATTCGATAAATTTATATTTCTAGCTGTTTTCCAGGTGCCAACTTTCAGTTTACACCCAATATTATACCCATTTAACATGCTGAACACCTAAATCGATGCCAAATCACCCTGGAAAAAGTTTGTTCTCTGTGATGATGGCTGATGCTTTGAAATTGCATTAAAAATTACAATTTTAAGCATGAAAGAAACAGAAAATTTGATTTCACCGTGTACTGCGTGTGAAAATACTTGTTAGAGTGTTCATGAGTGAAATAAAAATCGATCTTACACTGAAAAAATCAAATATCCTCTGTGTCTCTTGTTATAGATACACCATTTGTTTCCTAACATAGTAACGTTACAAAGAATTTGCCAATATGAAGAATCCCAAGCCTTTTCCACTTAATTACTCCGAGAAACAAATGTTGTGGACATTCCAAGGCATTCCTAACAAATACCCACAACACATTTTTTTGAGAAGCAAATATGTAATTCTTGAATATCTCCATTAAGCCTTCCCAACTTGAGCTAAGGATTTGTTCCATTGAAATTGTTTCTATAACGTGTTGTATAAAATGTTGCTACATTTATAATGATGTTTCTGTCCACAGGCTGATGCTACTCTAGACTTAGAGAGAAGAGATTTCTATCAGTCCTCTATGAGATATGTGCTAAAACTACAGGAAGTTCAGGAAAGGAAGAAATTTGAATTTGTTGAAATTGTAAGTACATGCTCTTGTGTATATATTTACAGCATAAAACAGGAGTGGATTCTTCTTTATACATGACAAAACAGTATAACCTGTATCAATGTTAAAAAGACATTCAAACTTTAATATTACCATGTGATGCTTCCACGCAGAGCTGAAATAGACTGCACATGAGTACTGGTAAACCGCTTAGAGGATCTAAGCCTGCCCAGGCAAAGCGGTGTCAGTTGGACCGTCCACGCCTATTGGTTTCATTGAGCGACAGGGTTTGAAATATCATTTCATCTCAGTGTCGGGTAAAAGTCCCACAAAATTGGAAGCAACCTCTCCAAAATGACCTATACCGTGTTGATGGGGACGTTAAACCTCAAATCAAACAAACAAACTGTAAAAATCCTAAAAATTTGGACACCTTGAAGACTTGGTGTAATTCTCATAAAATTTTAATAAATTTGTTTCTAGTTCAAGCAAGGAGTTCAAAAGGTGCAGACAGAATGGCAAACAGTGTAGACCCTGATCAGACTGCTCCTTCAGGAGCAGTCTGATCTGGGGTTTGCAGTGTTTGCTTAGGGATATCTGACCCTATACTTAGGATCATTAAGGTAACAAATTCTCAGAGCATTTCCTGCAACACCTTTGATTGGCTAATGGGACGGAATGTACCGCGTATTTACCCTAAGTATTCAGCCCCTTATCATGCTTATTCTAATATTCTAAAATTTGAACAAATATAATATACTAGCTGGATGAGTGGGTGGCAAACAGTGTAGACCCTGTTAAGAATCTGCATCTGGATCTAAATTGTTTTCTGAGGCCTGTCTGTCTGAATACATACGCTAAATATGGTAGTTCATACTTAATAAATATATTGGGTCACAGAAACTATTGTACATAGGTTTGAGCCTTACTCGGATCACAAATGAGATGCCAAGTTCTCCAAAGGAAAGTTGGGTGTTTTTTCTCACAATATTCCAGTTTTCATCTACCCGATTACCATTCAGCATGATATAAGTGAAATAATCTTGAAAGGTCCTTCAAACCAGATTAAAAAGGCAAAGTTGAGTGCAAGAGGGCAAGTCACACACAATATGGTATATAATTGCGCTTGCAATGTCCAATCAAACGCCTATAAATTTCTTTGCAGGTTGACCCATTTAGTACCAGAAACCCCAAAACGGGTAGTTGGCAAACAGCGCAGGCCCAGATCAGACGCCGCAGAACGCGGCGTCTGATCAGGGCCTACACTGTTTGCAAAAAGTTCAGCTATTTTCTGAATAGTTTTTGAAGAAAACACGACCTGACACCCCTAAATTTTGAAATGGACTCCTGCTATATACAAGGAGGAAGATTCCATTTGGTACAAAAAAGGGTTAAGAATTGTTCTCTTCCACTGATGGATGTTTTTCTTTCTCAACAGTTGCTGGTGTTCATGTATGGTATGCTCACATTTCACCATGAAGGTAAGTACATTATCCAATGTCATGCAGGAATATGAAATGTAAACTGAAAGAAGATTTCATTGAATTTCAGACTCGTTTGCTGAATAAATGTAATCTTTAACCCATTGTATGTGGGGAAACCCCTAAAAGGGTACCCTGGCAAACAGTGTAGGCCCAGATCAGATGCCACAGAACGCGGCATCTGATCAGGGCCTGCACTATTTTCTAAGAGAATTTTCCATCAAAAATAGAATACAAATGAAAAAAAATAGGCCTGACACCCCATATATGAAAATGGACTTGTAAAACATAAAGCAATGGAAGAGTCCACTAGTATACAAGGGGCTAAAGTCCTTCTGTAAGATGAAAAGTTAAAGTTTCTTTGAGTTAAGTTAACAGGCTGGACAATCCAGGAGGTAGTAAACAGTTATTTTATTGTGGCTTGGAGTATAGTCAAAACTAATAGCCTGAGGCGCTGAGGACAATCCTATGCACAACGCCTGAGGCCAAAGGCTGAGGACAATTGTGCATTTGGCATCAGGTAATAGTATAAAGGTTGTCCACAGCACCGAGAAGTGGCCAATAGTCAAAAATATATCATAACACGAGCACAAGCACGAGTGTTTTATCTACTTACAACTCACCGACAAACTGTGATATATTACTCAACAAATCACGCAATAACGTGATCTATTTCGATTCTAACACACTGAAAGACGACTAAATGCTGTTGTTTCCTTCATAGAATTGATACTAAACAGTTATCTGAGTCTCATAGCACCATATGAGTGGGCATAATGCTTCTTTAAAATAAATGTTCGCTGTGTATACTCATTAGGATCACCTCATTGAGGAGATTCTAATAAGAACACGCAACATACCTTTTCATACCCATTAGAATTACCTAGTTGAGGCGATCCTAATGAATACGCACAACATATCTTTTCATAATAAAATATCTTCTGCAATTATTCTTAAATATTTCTTGTGGATTTCCCCAAAGGACTCAAATTTCAATTGGCCATGGTTAATGAGTCATCACTGTTTGAGCCATCAACATATCACTGTATTATAGCTCCAGATTAAGAGCTTTTTTTCATCCAAAAATTTCCCAACATTTTTCTTATTTCTTTACGAAAACATATGTTGTGGGCATTCATTAAAAGCACTGAGGCGCTTCAAGTGAATACCCACAACATATGTTTTCATTCAGAAATGTGGATACCCCCTCTTATCTTGGGCTGTGATTATATTCCATGCATATTGTCTGCTGGCAGATGATTCACATGAAATGTCAAGCCTTATTTTCTCTGAATAAATAAGGAAAATGAAATGAAAACACCATCTGTAACAGTTGTGAATAGCAGTGTGAAGGTTAATTTTATGTCTGGTAAAGAAATTCTGGATGTTGTTTTTATCTAGGCCATGAAACAGCAGCAGATGCAAAGGACTACCTCCGAGATCTCCAGCATAGGTTACAGAAGGTAAGAATTAACCCATTTTGTACCGGAAAACCCAAAACAGGTACCCTGGCAAACAGTGCAGGCCCAGATCAGGGCCTCCTCTGTTTGCTATTCTGCGGCGTCTGATCAGGGCCTCCACTGTTTGCTAAAAGCTCAGCCATTTTCCAGAT
Organism: Lucinisca nassula; assembly: GCA_963580285.1. NCBI lineage: Eukaryota > Metazoa > Mollusca > Bivalvia > Lucinida > Lucinidae > Lucinisca > Lucinisca nassula. The sequence goes on from OY757015.1 coordinate 105,684,717, forward strand.
CAAACACAACCTGACACCCTAAATTTTGAAATGAAGATTCCATTTGGTACAAAAAGGGTTAACAAATCAAATAACCTGTCAACGTGGTCATTCTCTTCTTCACGCTGATTCAAGAAGGGCAGTTTTATGTTTCCGGCAGTAGAGTGTGCACTGTACTGGTTAACTGCTTAGATATTGGCAAGCCCAGCAAAAGTGCGGTTATGACCTTTTAACCTTAGCTCTCACCAGCTGTGGGTTTTAACCTTTACTGGGGTCACATATGAGCAGCCAAGTACTGCAAAAGAAGGCCATGACCGGCCTCGGTAGCTCAGTGGGATGTTTTCTGACAGGTGATTTGAAGGTCACCAGTTCAATACTGTCAGGATAGCCACATTCTTTCAAGAGTTTGACCATCAAATATTTTCTGCAGTCATTCACTCCCTTCCACTGATTCAAGAAGGGCATTTGAAAGCTTCTTGCAAAAAAAGAAAAGTGTGCACTGTACGGGTTAACTACTTAGATATTAGCCTGCGCAGTAAAAGTGTGGTTGACCAGGCTTGTCATGACTGTGAGTGTTGACAGGGCTGTTAAAACTCTAAAGCAAGTGTGAACCAATGTTTTTTGTTGCATTTTCAGCAGTTGATAGTGCTAGCTGCTCCTGTCTCTGTTTCTGAAAAAAAACTTTGTCTTAACCCTTCTCTTGCTGAATATTCAGTTTAGCCACACCCATTTCTGACTTTAAACCAATCAGATTACTTCATGTAATTTATTCCTACAAATTCATAAATTGAATGTCAAACAGTGTAGATCCTGATCAGATGGCTTCTTCAGAAGCCATCTGTGGCTTCTTCAGAAGCCATCTGATCTGGATCTACACTGTTTCCAAAGATAGAGGTTGTCATGAACAGCATGATAAGAGTTAAAACTTATCCTGCTGAATAAATTGATTTTGCCTCTCGCATTTATGACTATCAGCCAATCAAATTACTTGATATATTATCTTTATTCAATTTACAAACTGTATGACAAACAATATAGAGCCACCTGATCTGGATCTACATGGTTTGCAAAGGCAGGGATTGTTGTTTTCATCAGGACAAGGGCTGATGAACTTAGGCTCATCACTGATACATAAGGCTCTGAATAGTGGCCAAAATATTAATTGGTCTAGCATGTACAGTATCTAATAAATAGATATATGTATTTGCTGAAAAAATGTGAATGGCTTCAGCATTTGCAACATCATTAGCTTTAACCCTTGTCCTGCTGAGCCCGGATATGCCTTATTTTCCAAACAATGCAGATCCAGATCAGATGGCTTCTGACGAAGCCATCTGATCAGGATCTACATTGTTTGCCATTCGGATTGTGAATTTATTGCAATAATTTGCATCAAGTAATCTGATTGGTTGATAATCGGTAGTGGGTGTAGCAGATTAAAATATTCAGCAGGACAAGGGTTAAACAATCAGGCCCTGATCAGAAATCCTTTAATTTCATAGTCAAAAACCTATATAAACATTTAGGATCATAATATATAACAACCTAGCAAAGATATATTGTCCTAATGCAGATAAAGAGATATACCGTAATAATCATAAGTGATGGGACAGAAAGGCCCAAGCAAACAGTGCAGACCCAGATCAGACTGCTCTGATCAGGTTCTACAGTTTTCATCTTCACTTTTTGGACACTCCTTGCGTGATTGTGAAACAAATTTGTTAAAATTTTAGGAGAATTACAGCAGGTCCTCAAGGTGTCTGAATTTTGAGGAATTTTAATACATCTTGACTTTATGGGCAAATTCATGAGGAAATTGCAAACAACAAAGGTGCAGATCATGCTACACATCCATGCTTTCTGATCAGCATCTAAGTACATTCGAACTTCGATGGCTCTAACCCCTTTGGGACCATGGAAATTTGTTCGAGACAGCGGTAGTTCGAGCCACTGTTGCATACATCCAGAAAACATAACTGGGGTATTTTTGGACTTCTTTTCGGTGTTCTGTAACATAAATGTATGCTGTGTGTACTCATTAGAATCGCCTCATTGAGGCGATTCTAATGAGTACACACAGCATACATTTGCAAGATAAAAGTCGAAAATCTCCTTAATTATCCCACACTTTTCTTATGCAGAGGAGTTCCCTAGAGGCTCTTGAGCGAGTTCGACCTAGCCATGGTAAACGAGCCATTGGTGTTCGAGCCATCGAAGTTCGACTGTATGTATTTGTTGCTTTCGTAGTACAATACCTCTGGTATCTCTATATCTAATGGCTTTAGACCCTAGCTAGTTTGTCGCTTGGGTAATTCAATACCTTTAGTTTCCATATCAAATTTTTTTTAGACCCTAACTACTCAGTGTTATTATATCCCCAGCAAACGAAGTTGGGGGAGGGTGGGGGAGGGGTTGGGGTATACTGTTCTCACGTCCGTCTGTCTGACGTTCTTGGAATACTTTGGTTTTTCCTGCATATCGTCATTAATAATTAATATTAGGAATCTTACCATAGTTTGCATAAATGTTAATATTCATAAGATGCTGCTGTCACAGAAAAAAGGGATGTGGGATCAATGCTGTAATAGTTATTCCTCTTTGTACTTCTTTAAAAGTTGTCCGTTACACTTTTGTCCATAACACTTTGGTTTTTCAAGCATATCTTGAGTAATAATAGTAGGAATCTTATCATATTTTGCATAAATGCTGAGATACATGAGATGATGCTGCTACAGAAAAATAATGGTCCATGGATCAATACTGATATAGTTATTCCCCTTTGAATTTCTTGAAAAGTTGTCCGTTACAATTTTGTCCGTAACACTTTGGTGTTTCCATATTTAATGATTTCAGGAATCTTATCATATTTTGCATAAATTTTTGTGTACGATCCATGCATTTAGAGGACAGCGGTATGACTTTATCAGTCTTGAAGGAATTTCTAAATTATTTACATGTTTTCTTGCAGACTCGGGAGAGCTTTGAAACTACAAGAGAGCAAGCTGAAAATTTGCTTCTCAAGATGCTGGAAGTACGAGGCTCGGTGAGTATAGTTCGTGAATTACACAAACATTTACAATGTACTTTCAACCTTCAATAGCTTGAACACGGATGGCTCGTTTACCATGACTAATTCCATGCATACAGCGTAATTTGCTCAGAGACCACCTTTGGGACTGTTCAAAAGTGGTCTTAAAGACCACTATTGAACTGTCCCGAAGGTGGTTTTAATAAAGGAATTTTACTGTACATAGAGAATTCTTCCTATAGATCCAGCTATCCATATACAGCAAAATTACTATTTTAAGACCACCTTTGGGACTGTTCAAAAGTGGTCTTAAAACCACTTTTGAACAGTCCCAACTGTTATCTCTTAATAATAGACACTGGGTGTAGAAAAAAAAAACAAAGAGAGAATAGCCTGAACCTTCTCAATAAGCTTTTAAAAGCAGATTTAGTCTTAATTTTAGGTGGTCTTAATTGCGGAATTTCACTATATTGATATAATTTTGGGAATTTTTTCAGATTCTAAACTTGGAAAGGACTGCTGTGTTTACTCATTAGAATCACCTCAATAGAATCGCCTCGTTGAGGCCATTCTAATGAGTACATTCAACAGTAAGAAACTGACTGAACTTGAGTACTGGTAAACCGCTTTGGTCGAAGCCTGTCCAGGAAAAGTGATGCGAGTCGGACCACTCGAGTCGAAACCCTAGCAGTTCCTATAGGCAGTAGGGCTTGAGATGTCATTTCATCTCAGTATCAGGTAAAAGTCCCACAAAATTGGAAGCAACAGCTCTAAAATGACCTTAATAGTGTTAAAGGCATTTATTCTTGAGTATTCATTACATAACATTATGTAGCCCTCAGTGCTGACTGAAGAAAAGTCCTCAGTCTTCAACATGTAAGGGGTTTGCCCCCGCCCATAGGGGCTTGAAAAAATATATGGGCTGCATGATGCTTCCACGCAGAGCTGAATCCCGCCCGCACACTAGTACTGGTAAACCACTTAGAGGATCTAAGCCTGTCCAGGAACCGCGGTGCGAGGCAGACCGTCCATGCTAATATACCCTATTGGTTTCATTGGGCGACAGGGCTTGAGATGTCATTTCATCTCAGTGTTTGGTAAAAGTCCCTCAAAATTGGAAGCAACGTCTCCAAAATGACCTTTACAGTGTTGACGAGGACGTTAAACCTTAAATCAAACAAACAAACAAAATCAACATGTAAGCAGTCTCCTTTGGGGAAAACCTCCTTTGGGGAAAACCAATTGTGTACTAACTGTTGACTAGAGTGTACATTGTTGATTTCCCCTTAAGTGTCTCTGTCAGAGGATTCAAAAAGAGCTACTAATCACCATATTAAGGACTGGGTTTGGTCTGCTTTAGACAATATATCACAAGGGGCAATAAAACAATATGAACACATGGTATGTGCTACTGTTACAAGAATAAATGCCAAAAATGTGGACGTAAAACCTCAACTTAGACAAACACACAACAGAGCTTTATTTTATAGAAAATCTTAAAGATATTCTTAAGTCATATCCATTATGCCTCATGGTGCTAAGTTGAGCCCTCAGTAGTGGGAACTGTCCTTATCTCAAACAAATTTTCATGGTGCCAGAAATATTCAAGCTATCCAGGTTCAAGTGTATAATATATAACCTTGAGACTCTAGATTTTCTGATTCTTGCATACTCATCTTGCTTTTTGTCTTTTTATGTATATGTCATATACTTGTGCACATTGGTAATGGCATGTAATACAGAAACAGACTGCATGAGGAAATGGCAACTTAACACACTGTATGACTGTAATGTATCTTTATGAACACTTCGAAATCAGTTTTTCTAACTAAACTTCGAGCTTTTATACTGGGACTTGGAAATTTGGTCAGTTTCTTTTTCATCTGAGATATTATGAAAATTAAGATTCGTGCCTTTGGCGAGTTTTGTAAATTTCATACAAAATGACCATAAATGAGAGGTGACCATTAATTTGTTGCATTTTCTTTGTAGAAGGTAACACATTTTGTTATCACTGATGGCAAGATTACATTTCATAATTTAGCTATGTTATATTAAACATGTTATACATTTTGTAACTTTGGGATGTCATATTTCACATGTTACTATAAAAATCCTAAAAAATTCGAGCACCTTGGGGTCTTGCTGTAATGACTTAATGTTGTAAGCTGTGTAATAATGTCATTTCATATTTTCTGTATATACCAAGTATTGGGGCAGACAGGCCTTAGCAATCAGTGCAGATCCAGATCAGAAGGAGCAGTCTGATCAGGATCTACATTGTTTGCCATTTTGTTTGCCCCTTTTGATCGGGAGAGAATTATAGTAAGTCCTAAAGGCGTCCAAATTTTTAGAATTTTTACAGTATGTATCCCAAACTGTTATGATATGAAGAGCGTTAGAAAGAGGTTGTAGTGTAATTCATTAAAAATAAAAGAGCAAACACAAGACTACAATAACTCCTGTGCAACTAGAGAAGACGTGGATCTGAGTTTTACTTGGTAGTACAGGTATTCTTTCATATTTTGTCTTGCTCTGACTCAAATGTAAGAATTGACATCACAATGACATCACAATGACATCACAGTCACAATGCACAAAATGTACATTTATTTTAAACTGGTTCCCTTCATTGTTTTAAAGGAAGCAATCCAGGGAATGGAAATATACCTGGTAAAGTGTGTCTTTCATTAAACTTGGTTTTCAGCTTTAACTATAGCTGGGCTCCAGCAGAACCTATCAAATGACATGTGCAATCATAGAGGCAATTCTAACAAGTACCCATAACATAAGTTTTAATACAAAAATTAGAACATATCCTCATATTATCCTCAGTACTGTCCTTATCTGGAGCACAATAAGGTTTTGCTATATCCCAGCTCTGTTGTTTTCAGCTTTTAAGCAAAATTTAGCTTTTGATATTTTAATCAGACTAGTTCATCTCTTTGAAATGTTTTATCAGTATAAGAGAAGAAAATATTGTGTACAAATATTTAAGCAATCTTTTTAGGTGGATGGGGAGCAGGGTTGTTCTGAAAAATAAAAATGTACAATAAAGTAGTTAACCATTGTACAAATTCTTCTTCATTCTTACTACAACTGCTTTATAGTAAACAGGTAAAATTGAATGATCCGATTTTCCATCCTATAATGGATCTTCAATGCTAACTTGAACCTTTTTATGGCCTTGATGGTGTAGGCTTATTTTGGTACATACTGGTAGTGCTTGCAGAGTTTGACACAGCCATTAAGCATATTTCTTATGTTGCATTTGATGTCAGATTGCAATACCAAAATATTGTAGAATTTAAGCTACCGGTAGATTATAAAAAAAAAGAAGGTAAAAATAAAAAATAAAGAGAGATGTGGGGATTGGAGTGAGGGAAACTGAACTACAAGAAAAGGGAAAGACATGAAATGTTCAGATATTTTGTTGAATGCAATCTAGTTATTACAAAATGCATTTAGTTTAGCCGTTAACCTTATCCTGCTGTTCACGACAACCTCTACCTTTGCAAACAGTGTAGATCCAGATCAGATGGCTCCTGGAGAAGCCATCTGATCCGGATCTGCACTGTTGGTCATACAGTTTGTGAATTTGAATGAATGAATTACATGGAGTAATTTGATTGGTTGAAATATAAATGGGTGTGGCTAAATTAATTTATGCAGCGGGATAAGGGTTAATCAGCATTCACTTTATTTTTTATTGACCCATAAGACGCCGAGAAAAACTACATCGGAAAATGTCTTCTGCTTATGTCATCTGCTGAATCTTTTTGCATAACTTTTCTAAAATATTTTTGTATACAGGCAAACAGTGTGAACCCAGATCAGGAGTAGTCTGATCTGGGTTCCACACTGTTTGCGCAAAAAATGACTTTTAAGGTAACCAGCAGATGGCAAAGCATACGACAATTGTCGTGATTGGGATTTTATGGGTTGAATTGTACTAAGCTGCTCTTGATTTGCATTAATACAATTAATAGATGCCAAGTCAGTTTTGATTTGATTTGTTTTGATTTGTTCTAACATGTTGTAATGTTGAAGAAAATACCTACTTTTAGCATGAGTTATTTTGCGAGAAAACCAGCTTCTGTCATTTGTGAACTTCAAAGGTGCAGATCAGCATCTTTGTGTTTACAACTTAGATAGTTCAATATAGCTCTAGTTCCCATAACTGTGGCTAGCATGTGAAGCAAACAGACCAGTTTGTGTCAAACCTGGTCCCAACAACACTGAAGATATGTTTTCTCATGAAAGGGGCTTAAATGTTACACCTTGTTAAGACGTATTTGAATATAATTCTGAGATAAGTTTTTTCTGTCACCACAAAAAGCTACCATATTTATCCTGTGTATTGTAACAATCTTAGAGATTGGGACACCTTGAGGACTTGCTGTAATTCTCCTAAAATGTTTACAAATTTGTTTTATATAATTCAGTAAGTGTCTAAAAGGTGCAGACGGAATGGCAAACAGTGAAGACCCTGATCAGACTGCTCCTTCAGGAGCAGTCTGATTGGGGTCTGCACTGTTTGCTTAGGCCTATCTGTCCCAATACTTAGGATCATTACGGTATTTGGTCAGACAGGCCTGAGCAAACAGTGTAGACCCAGATGAGACTCTGCATAATGTGCTATCTCATCAGGGTCTACACTGTTTGCCACTCATCCAGCTATTTTTAGACACAGCATTTGGTAGTAAATTGAACTTGTTCAAATTTTAGAACAAGTATTGTAAGGATCTGAGGTGTCCCAATACTTGAGGTAAAAATGTTACACTACAGATGTGCAGGCAGGCTGATCAGTCTTTGTTGTTCACACTTGCCTTCATGTAATTCTTGACATGCACTGGTTTCTACATGATATAAGAAAACCTTCCCAGAATTGTCTTTAAATACTTCTATTAACCCATAAAATGCCAATTACAACTATTGCTGTCTGCTTTGCCGTCTGCAGGCTACCTTAAAAGTAATTTTTTTGCAAACTGTGGACCAAAATCAGACTGCTTGTCTAGGAACAGTCTGATTTGGGTCCACACTGTTGGCGTGTATGCAAAAACATTTTTAAAAAGTTTGAAAAAAAAAATTAGCAGACGACATTTTCCAGATCAGATGTATTTTTTCTCAGTCTTAAGGGTTAATATGTTGGTTAATACATCATAAACCTCAAAATGCAAGCATGGTACAACTATTGTGTAGTGAAAACGAAATATTTGCATATTACAAATTAATTACATTGACTTTCGCTTATCAGCAGCTACTCGGCTGCTCCTTGCAGCCCCGCCCTTGGCCTGATCTTCTGTCGCAAACTATTCATAAGGTATAAATTTCCTAATTTTTCTTTGCCTTGCATCCTGTTTGTCTTAGCTCTTAAAGTGCCAATCAGCATGAAGCAGATGACATCCTATTTATGTTTTGAAGAAAACCATTGACGTTTCAGGTGAATTGTCTGCTTAACCTTTTTTTTGTACCAAATGGAATCTTCCTCCTTTTTTTTGGCAGGAGTCCATTTCAAAATTTAGGGGTGACAGGTTGTGTTATCTTTAAAATTATTCAGAGAATAGCTGACTTTTTACAAATAGTGTAGGCCCTGATCAGACGCAGCATTATGCGCGTCTGGTCTGGGCCTGCACTGTTTGCCAGGGTACCCGCTTTTGGGTTTCTGGTACAAAATGGGTTAAGGTAAACAGATCACTTGGAATCTCAAATCTAGTTTTCTCTGAAAATTATAGAATAGAATGCATTTCCAATTATGGTCCCATGCAGGGCCTATAACAACCTGAATAAACACATTTTGTATCGGAACCACAAAACAGGTAATTGGCAAACAGTGGAGGCCTAGATCAGATGCGACAGAATGCAGTGTCTGATCAGGGCCTACACTTTTTGCAAAAGATTCAGCCATTTTCCAAATAAATTTTGAAGAAAACACACCCTGACACCCCTATATTTTGAAATGGCATCCTGCTATGTATAAGGAGGAAGATTCCATTTGGTACAAAATGTGTTAATATATCAAAAAAAAAAAAAATGCTTCTTTTGTGTTTGGTACTATAAGAGTTGTTAGGAATAGATACACCCTAAATGCTAGCCTTTCTTTTTCTTTAGCTGTTGATTTCTTCCAGGGAGTTGTGTGATCATAACATAATACGTTCTTAATATGTTTTAGTTATCTTAATACATTTCTAAGCACATTGTTATCTTAACACATTTCTGAGCAAGTTTGTTATTTTAACACCTCCTGAACACATTTTTATCTTAACACTTCCCGAGCACACTGTTGTCATAACATGTTTCTGAGCACATTTTTTTCTTAACATGTTTCTGACCATATTGTTATGTTAAGATTTAACATATTTAAGAGCAAATTGTTCTGTTGTGTGTTTCTGAGTATAGTCAGTCCTCTTTATACAGACATTCAATGAAGCGACAAACCTCATTATAATGACATTTTCAGAGAAACAAATTCTTAGGTGAGACCGATAAATGGAGATATTCAAGAATTTTGTATTTAATACTCCCAAGTAAATAAATGTTGTAGACATTCGTTAGAATCACTCTAACAAATGTCCATAACATTTGTATTTTGTTTTGGACACCCATTAGAACAAATGTCCATAGCATTTGGTTCTTGTTGTGGACATCCATTAGAATCGCCTCTGGGAGAGGTGATTTCAACAAATGTCCATAACATTTGTTTATTGTTGTGGACATTTGTAAGAACTGCCTCTGCAAGAGGCGATTCTAACAAATGTCCATAACATTAGCTTCTTGTTGTGGACATTCAATAGAATCTCCTCTGTGAGTGGCGATTCTAGTAAATGTCCATAACATTTTTTTCTTTGTGTACTTTAAAGGCCCTTTATTGCTCATTACACTACCCCTTATAGGGATTATTTATGGTGGCAAATTATTTACAGTGGCATATTGTTGGGGAACAAATACTGTCGTTATAACAAGGTTCCTCTGTACCTTGTTTTCTTAATATGTTTCTTGATGTATTGTTTTTACATTGAAACAAAACACAATATGTACCATGAAAGAAAATACATGAACCATGAACATGGGTATTTTAGTCTTTTATTCATGTTTGAACTTTCTTAGAAGTACTTGTGTATTTGTACATACTTCAGGGATCTTACACTCTTGATTATTTCATATGAAGTTTATGAAACAAGCTTCTGGCGAGTTTCATAAATTTCATATGAAATGACTACAAGTGTAAGAGTTTGTTTATCATATGATAAGACCATATGTGTTAAAACACATAATGTCATGATGCTGTCCATGATCATACTCGTTTTCTTTTGAAATTCTTTTAAATTTATTCGGCAATAAAGTCTCGTCTTACCCTTATCCTGCTGTTCATGACGACCCCTACCTTTGCAAACAGTGTAGATCCAGATCAGATGGCTTCTGAAGAAGCCATCTGATCAGGATCTACACTGTTTGTCATGCAGTTTGTGAATTTAACAAGTATATTACATCAAATAATTTGGTTGGTTGATAGTCAATGATGGGTGTGGTTAAATTAATTTATTCAGCAGGATAAGGGTTAAAATTGTTATATAATAAAAAGAATCTTACAAGAGTGGTCATTTCTTAGGAAATTTATGAAATCCGTCAGAAACTTGTTTCATAAATTTAATATCTCATATGAATTTGAAATGACTACCAGTGCTCATGTAAGATCTTCTTTCTACTAAATTCTGTCTCCTTCCATTCCTGCAGCCTCAATCACAGAGTTTTACGGCAGTGGTAAGATGTAGTTGTGTTGTATATTAACTTGTTTTAGTTCTAGTTTATTACAATGTTATGAAAAGTACAAGAATATATGTAGCTGCTGCCTGCATGTTTCAACCTGCTGTAAAGGTAAGGACATGTTTTTCTTGCAAACCAGATAAGGATATCCGTGATTTTACCCTGGGATAGAAATTTATGTTCTGACCCTGGTGTTCCGACCCAAAATTGATTATAATCGCGTGTTTGTTAAATGCACTGTTTGATTACGACCTCGTATGCACCATCATTGAGGTTGAAGTCACAGCACGTTACGTGACGTCACTAAACATTCCTGCAGTTTCAACACAATATGACGGACGTTGGTAACCGAACTGACTGCAGCATTAAAAAGCCACGCTAAAAAATGGAAGGTATGCAAGAAAACAAATCCAATATGGGCATGAGGGGGTGGATAGAAAAATCTGTCCCTTGGGATCACTGTCCGGCATCACTCGGCAAGCCTCGTGATGCCGGACAGTGTCCCTTGGGATGGATTTTTCCATCCACCCCTCATACCCATATAAGATTCATATATTCTTGCTTACTGGTTCAAAGCATTTTAGATGGAAACATATTCACTTACACTTCTCCCTATTTTAATCAAATATCCTTAAAACACACCAACAAAAATATAAAGCATGATAGTAAGAGAAAGCCATGTTGACTTTCAAAATGTACAAAATAAGATGATGCATCAGGGAAGCCGTAAAACATAATTTTGCTACAATTTACCTCCTCAACTATCAGTTTTAATACAGTTCTCCCCATTCTAATGCATTTATCCATTTGTTTTGTTAAAAATTGTTCTGTTTACACAAAACGGCAAGTGCTCTGTCACCGTACAGCAGTCTAACAAATTGTCTTGTACTTTTCACGTGTCACAAATGATGCTTAAAGGGAGTTTAACAATGGTATCAAAGTCTACCCCAGTGATCACACAGTGTGGCAGCAGCATCATATCACTGTTGATGCAATGTCAGGATATTGCATCAGTGTTGATATGATGTTGCTCAAACGTCATTTGCTTAGTCGGATCATACTTTATATGAGCCCCGCCAAGCGAATTTGGGTCTTCGAGCATTCCGTCATGACAAATTATAACTGCGCATGCCCAACCATTCAGAGGGGCCAGGGATATGGCTTTCTGTCTGAAGGTTCCTCTTGATTCACTGCTTGTATGAGCGAGCAGCGAAGGTTCTGGCGAGACTGCGCGGATGCGCAGGCTCGCCTGAACCTTCGCTGCTCACATAGGCGATAAGTACCAAAATCGCTTGGCGGGGCCCATATGTAGTTATACTCAAGCAATCACACAATGTGTTGGCAACATCATATCATTGTTGATGCAGTTTCGTGACATTGCATCAGTGTTAATGTGATATTGCTTAAACGTTATGTTCCCAGTGGGATCATATTTTATCTGTAGTTATGCACAGAAAGTATTAATAAAACTGTACAAGGTGCAGTTATTCAGCTGGCCTCCATGGCTTAGGCCTAGTGGTAAATAAGAGCACAATCTCTTAAACATTAGGCCTCTCATCATTTAGGGCTCACATGTGAGATGCTAAGTTCTGCAATGGAAGGTCTGCCATTTTTTTTCCCTGGATAAGCCATTTTCAACCTTAATGTTTAGATAGAAGCCTCTGTGGTCTAGTGGTGATGCTACTCGCCTTGTAAACCAGGGATCGCAGGATCGATCCCAGGCTTCTCCAGACTTTCGGATGAGTCTTTAATCCGAGGTCCCGTCTCCATACTTTAGCTGTTGGTGGGACGTAAAACTCAAACACTCACTCACTCTAATGATCAGCTCAATATTAGTGGAACAATAAAGAAGGTGCTGAAAGAAAAATGGCAATGTTATAAATTATATGGATAAAATATTTGTCTTCACTACCGTAGTTACCCTAAATATTCAGTCATATTTTGATGAGCTATAAAGTGTCATGTATTATTCACTATATGTTTTGTTCACAAAGACTTTTGATCAGCGGCAACCGTGTAGACCCTGATCAGACTGCTTCTTTAGGAGCAGTATGATTTGACTCTACACTGTTTTACTGAGGCTTATTATTAAGACTTTTTTGGTATAGGAATATTTAGGGTCAGTATGGTATGTTTGCAAACGTACTACCAAACACTAAAACAAAACTCTCTTTTTGCCAAAATGATATATTTGTTTTCTTCACGAAAACATGTCTATATGATTTTGATCCCTTAAAACCCCACTAAATAGTAAAACTCGGGTTTACAGGGGTATACATTATTATGCCCCCAACTTTGAAAAAGTTGGAGGGGCATATTGCTTCTGCCTCGTTCGTCCGTTCGTCCGTTCGTCCGTCCGTTACGCTTTTGATGCATAGCATAACTAAAGAACCGTGTATGCTAGGGTTTTGAAATTTCATATATGGATTCCTCATGGAAAATTAGTTGACGCGTATTTTTTTTCTAGTCCGGATTATGCCCCCTTCAAGAGTTATTGCCCTTTGAAATTTTTTTAATAAAATCTTGTCAGCAAGATATCTCAAAAACTATTGGAGCTAGAGCCTTGAAAGTTGGTGATTATATTGGTGGTGATGAGTAGATGAACTGATTAACTTTTGACAAAATTCTGAAAAATGCTTTGTGAGTTATGGCCCTTTGTCATTTTGGTAATTTGTGCCCATTGTAATGTATGCTAAAAGTGATGCATAGCATAACTTTAGAACCGTGTATGCTGGGGTTTTGAAATTTCATATATGGATTCCTCATGGAAAATTAGCTGACGCGTATTTTTTTTCTTGTCCGGATTATGCCCCTTTTAAGAGTTATTGCCCTTTGAAATTTTTTTAATAAAATTTTGTCAGCAAGATATCTCAAAAATTGTTGGAGCTAGAGCCTTGAAAGTTGGTGAATATATTGGTGGTGATGAGTAGATGAACTGATTAACTTTTGACGAAATTCCGAAAAATACTTTGTGAGTTATGGCCCTTTGTCATGTTGGTAATTTGTTCCCATTGTAATGTATGCTAAAAGTGATGCATAGCATAACTTTAGAACCGTGTATTCTAGGGTTTTGAAATTTCATATATGGATTCCGCATGGAAAATTAGCTGACGCGTATTTTTTTTCTTGTCCGGATTATGCCCCTTTTAAGAGTTATTGCCCTTTGAAATTTTTTTAATAAAATTTTGTCAGCAAGATTTCTCAAAAACTATTGGAGCTATTGCCTTGAAAGTTGGTGAATATATTGGTGGTGATGAGTAGATGAACTGATTAACTTTTGACGAAATTCCGAAAAATACTTTGTGAGTTATGGCCCTTTGTCATTTTGGTAATTTGTGCCCATTGTAATGTATGCTAAAAGTGATGCATAGCATATCTTTAGAACCGTGTATGCTAGGGTTTTGAAATTTCATATATGGATTCCTCATGGAAAATTAGCTGACGCGTATTTTTTTTCTCGTCCGGATTATGCCCCTTTTAAGAGTTATTGCCCTTTGAATTTTTTTTAATAAAATCTTGTCAGCAAGATATCTCAAAAATTATTGGAGCTAGAGCCTTGAAAGTTGGTGAATAGATTGGTGGTGATGAGTAGATGAACTGATTAACTTATGACAAAATTCCGAAAAATACTTTGTGAGTTATGGCCCTTTGTCATTTTGGTAATTTGTGAAAAACTTTGTCAGCGTTCTAGCGCCTACATTTCTTCACCAATTTCAATATAACTTCACACAAATGTTCCTTATAAAAAAAACTCGAGCGAGTTCGACTTTCAAGGTCATGACCTCAAGGTCAAGGTCACTGTGGCTATTTTTAGAAAACTTTGTCATCGCTCTTGCGCCTACATTTCTTCACAAATTTCAATATAACTTCACACAAATGTTCCTTATAAAAAAATCTCGAGCGAGTTCGACTTCAAAGTCATTACCTCAAGGTCAAGGTCACTGTGGCTATTTTTAGAAAAACTTTGTCATCGCTCTAGCGCCTTCATTTCTTCACCAATTTCAATGTAACTTCACACAAATGTTTCTTATGACAATATCTCAGCGAGTTCGACTTTCAAGGTCATGACCTCAAGGTCAAGGTCACTGTGGCTATTTTTAGAAAAACTTTGTCATCGCTCTAGTGCCTACATTTCTTCACCAATTTCAATATAACTTCACACAAATGTTCCTCATAAAAAAATCTCGAGCGAGTTCGACTTCAAAGTCATGACCTCAAGGTCAAGGTCACTGTGGCTATTTTTAGAAAATTTTTGTCATCGCTCTAGGGCCTACATTTCTTCACCAATTTCAACATAACTTCACACAAATGTTCCTTATGACAATATCTTGAGCGAGGTCGACTTTCAAGGTCATGACCTCAAGGTCAAGGTCACTGTGGCTATTTTTAGAAAAACTTTGTCATTGCTCTAGCGCCTACATTTCTTCACTGATTTCAATATAACTTCACACAAATGTTCCTTATGACAATATCTCAAGTGTGTTCGACTTTCAGGGTCATGACCTCAAGGTCAAGGTCACTGTAGCTATTTTTAGAAAAAATTGTCATCGCTCTAGCGCCTACATTTCTTCACCGATTTTAATATAACTTCACACAAATGTTCCTTATGACAATATCTCTAGCAAGTTCCACTTTCAAGGTCAAGGTCACTCTGGCTATTTTTAGAAAATCTTTGTCAATGCTCTAGCGCTTACATTTCTTCACCGATTTCAATATAACTTCACACAAATGTTCCTTATGACAATATCTCAAGCCATTTCAACTTTCAAGGTCAAGGTCACAATGGCTATTTTTAGAAAAACTTTGCTATCGCTCCAGCGCCTACATTTCTTCACCGATTTTGATATAACTTCACACAAATGATCCTGATGACAATACCTCGAAAGAGTTCGACTTTCAAGATCAAGGTCACTGTGGCTATTTTTAGAAAACCTTTTTCATTGCTCTAGCGCTTACATTTTTTCACCAATTTCAAAATCGACTCACACAAATGTTCCTTATGACAATATCTGTAGCGAGTTCCATTTTCAAGGTCAAGGTCACTGTGACTATTTTTAGAAAAACTTTGTCAATACTCTAGCGCTTACATTTCTTCACCATTTTCAATATAATTTCACACAAATATTCCTTAAGACAATATCTCGAGCGATTTCGACTTTCAAGGTCAAGGTCACTGTGGCTATTTTTTGAAAAAAAAAACTGTCATCGCCCTAGCGACTACATTTCTTCACTGATTTCAATATAACTTCACACAAATGTTCCTTATGATAATACCTCGAGTGAGTTTGACTTTCAAGGTCAAGGTCACTGTGGCTATTTTTAGAAAAACTTTGACATGGCTCTAGCGCTTACATTTCTTCACCGATTTCAGTATAACTTCACACAAATGTTCCTTATGACAATATCTCGAACTATTTCAACTTTCAAGGTCAAGGTCACTGGGGCTATTTTTAGAAAATCTTTGTCATCGCTCTAGTGCCTACATTTATTGATGGATGTTAATAGAACTTCACACAAATGTTTCTTATGGTAATATCTCGAGTTGCTTGGTCATGACCTCAAGGTCAACGTCACTATGGCTATTTTTAGAAAAACTTTGTCATTGCTCTACCGCCTACATTTATGATTTTAATCTAACTTCACACAAAAGATGCTTATGATAATATCTTGAGCAAGATCTACTTCGCGGCCATGGCCTCAAGTCAAGGTCCCTATGACTATTTTTAGAGAAATATTGTCATCACTCTAGAACCTACATTTATGGATGGATTTTTAAACAAACTTTACACAAATGTTGCATATGATAATATCTCAAGCAAGTTGGACTTTTGCCATTTCAGTGTTTTCCACACACGAAGTTGTCTTGTGCGAGGGGATTTGTATCGCATGCGATGCCTTGTTTTTTTTAATAAAATCTTGTCAGCAAGTCCATATCTTGAGAACTATTAGAGCTTCATTAATCATTCTTGGTACAAACTTGCATCCAGGCATTGCAACTTCAACGCAAGCATCCATATCTGACATTGACCTATATTTCATGGTTCACTGACTTCGTGAATTATTGCGACCACCCTGACTTTCACCATTTCTCGAAAACTATTAAAGCTTTTTAAATTATAATTGGTACAAACTTGCATCTAGGAATTCCAACTGCAACGCAAGCATCCATATTTGACTTTTACCCATATTTCATGGTTCACTGACTTTGTGAATTATTGCGACCACCCTGACTTTCTATCTAATGTAAGAGTCCATTTCTCAAGATCTATTAGAGCTTCATTAATTGTATTTGGTACAAGCTTGCATTTAGGAATTGAAACTTCAATGCAAGTATCCATTTCTGACCTTGACCTACATTTTATGGTTCACTGACTTTGTAAAATAGTGTGACAACCCTAACTTTGACCCTGATGTAAGAGTCTGTTTTTAAGAGTTACTTGGTACATGCTTGCAACTAGGAGTGAAATTTTTATGCAGGCATCCATGTTTGACCTTGACCTAGATTTCATGGTTTGGTGACTTTGCGCCCCCACAGGCGCGACATAGCCTTCGGGGGAATTCTTGTTGTATGTTTTTGAGTCTTTAACAATATTTGTTGAATATTTTGCCAGCTAAGGTCAAGCAAAGGTTGGGGGCATTGTGTTTTACAAACACCATTTCTAGTTTTACATATTTCTGCTCAAAAACATAGTTTGTTGGTACTCGTGAGAACCGCCGCGCCGACGGAGTTCTAACAAGTACCCATAATCTATCTTTTGAGCAGATATATGAAAACTGTCAGAATTGTTGATCTGAAAATTTTCAACTTTTTTGGTGGTAAATTTTTCAATATATTTGAATAGGCGTGTTTTCGTAATGTATATCATATGATTGCTAGGTATTTATCATATGGCATGAGACAGCCCTTACAAATATATCCCAACCTTTTTATAACACTGTTTTGGGGTCCAAAACCGAGCAGGTGTTAGTTAATAATTGTGTAATTCCAAACAAAAATTTGAAGATTATATAGGAAAATGATCATTTTTGGTCATATTTCTAACATTTTTGAGGTCCAATTTTTGAACCATGTTTTGTCCAAAAACATGTTATAAAGAAGAGTGTTATAAAGAGGCTGTGGCGCACCTAACTTATTAATGCACAATGACATATTCCTATCCATTTATAAGTTGTGTTTATTAAGTTCATGTTCTTCATTTCAGCTGTTGCTATATTCCAGTTCCTGTTTCTTTCTTTTTTTTCAGTTTTGTTTGTTTACTTTGGTAAACTGAGTTCCGTAATAAAAATATTGATGTTTTTCATGTTCCTGTAATTTCTTCGATAAGCTGTTACTGTCTCTTTGTGAATGAATACACCTTTCCTTTCATTTTTGTTGCATCTGCTTAAAGCATGGAATGTTATGGGAGTATGGTTTTTTGTCCTTTCATTTGTCGGTCCATTTGTCAGTCCATCAAAATTAATGTCAAGAATACTGTCCACGGAAATGTTCAAGTTGATTTCTCAAGAAGTACAATCACATGCCTGACATAGCCTTGTCAAAATTCTGGGTCCAGTTGTTCAAAGCATTGTTAGCTTAACAAGCTTGTTAGTGGTCAAATCGTTAACTGTTGTAGTAATTTGTTTGATTTGAGGTTTAACGTCCCCGTCAACACTGTAAAGGTCATTTTGGAGACGTTGCTTCCAATTTTGTGGGACTTTTACCCGAAATTGAGATTAAATGACATCTCAAGCCCTGTCGCCCAATGAAACCAATAGGGTTTATAAGCATGGACGGTCCGCCTCGCACCGCGGTTCCTGGACAGGCTAAGATCCTCTAAGCGGTTTACCAGTACTAGTGTGTGGGCCGGATTCAGCTCTGCGTGGAAGCATCATGCAGCCCATATATTTCTTCAAGCCCCTATGGGCGGGGCTCAACTGTTGTAGTAAAGCACAGTATCTAACACTGGTATTTTTGCTGAAAAAAAATCTGGGGCCAGTTGTTCAAAATTAACGATGTCATTAGTTAACGTATCGTTAAAACTTTGATCATTAAATATGGCAAAAATGCTAATATTTTTGCTGAAAAAAATGAGCAGCTTTTGCAGATGCAAAAGCTGCTCACATTTTTTCAGCAAAAATACCAAAAATTTCAATTTAACCTTGCTAGAATGGTTAACAATATGACCACGTACGAGCTCGTTAAGCTAACAATGCTTTGATCAACTGGCCCCAGAACAGCTTTTGCAGCTGGTCACATTTTTTTCTGCAAAACACATTAGTATATTTGCCATATTAAATGATCTAAGTTTTAACAATATGTTAACTAATGGCATTGTTAGTTTTGAACAACTGTTCCCTGATTGGTTTGCTTGTTTGTTAATTGACCCAAAGTTAATGATACTGCGAGGCCTACAATGCTGTTATCATGTGAAAGTTAAACCACAATTTATAATTAGCATATCTATGACACATTGCATCTTCTCTAATAGCTTTGAACAATTCTATTTCCATTTTTTTTAAGCGTGCCAGATTTGCAGCAAGTCCCTTTCATTGACAGATAGTATTTGAAATAATCATTTTAATAATGTACTTTAATGGGAACGTACAGGCCCACTAAACTAAATGTATTTAGGATTTAAACTTTCATTTATTAAAGGATCCATGTTGTTTATAATAGCATAAATGATGGCTGTCAGATTGGAGAGACTATATAGCCAAAAGACAGGATAACCTTCCAGTGGGCCAAAACATGAGATAAGGGCACTTAGCATTCTCAGATTAACCTTTATTCCGCTGCATAAATTGATTTAGCCACACCCATTTACATTTCAACCAATCAAATTACTTGATGTAATTTATTCATTCAAATTTTCAAAATAAATGTTAAACAGTGTAGATCCTGATCAGATGGCTTCTTGAGAAGCCATCTGATCTGGATCTACACTGTTTGCAAAGGTAGGGATTGTTGTGAACAGCAGGATAAAGCTTAATGTTCTTCAGCTCATAGATTTTGCCTATAAGAAAAGAATTTTTTCCTGTGAAGTATCAGTAGATGCTCTTGGGAGCAGATATAAATTAGTAGACTCCACCATTGTCCTGCTGAGCCAGGATAATCCCTAGTGTTGCAAATAGTGTAGATTTCCTTAATAACTTGCAAAACATTAAACAAATTAACAAGACTTTTTCATAAGGTCACAACAATAATACACAATTTTATCACAAGTTATGTTACTCTAGCCACAAAATTGTTAGAGTTATGGCCCTTTGTAAACTTCAGATGTTCAGCATTTTTCATCTTTTTTTTTCTTCATAATTTAAAAAACCGTTATAGATATTCCAATGAAACTTGCTGTACTTATTGTCAGTGACAGTAGGCTCTTGTATAGCAAAAGGCAACAGCTCTAGATTTAACAAATTCTGACTTATGCCCCTATATTGACTTTAAAATTTTTATATTGGCCATAGTTAAAAAGAAACATGCAAGCAAGATATTCAAATGAAACTTGCTATAATTATTTACAAAGACAAAACGCACATGTAGCCAAGTGATTTAGCCATCACTGTTTAAAATAACTAGTCAAGAAACTGTCAGAGTACTGACTGAGACTGCCGACAGTGCAACCCCATTGTACATCTGAACTTTTCTACCGATTTGTCTTCCCCACCCCCTGCACACTCACACATACATACACACACTCCCTCCCTCCTCCTTCAAACATGCTATCAGGGGGCTTGATCATGACTGTGATAGTTCCAGTTGGTAGTCAGATAGGGGTGTGGCAAAATTAATTTATTCACCAGGACAAGGGTTAACAAGACCCAGAAATTCAATATTAGGAAGAGTTTTTCCCATGCAAGGTGTATATGCTTCCCTATTGTTGTATGAAATAAGTGCCATGTGTCAGTCTGTATATTTTCAGAAACCTTTAGACAAGTCAGGAACCATGAGGGGAGGATGTGCAAGACAAGGCTACCTCTATCTTCTAGAGAAAAGTATGTACACTAAAAATTACTGCATTGCCTAAGAAGTGGCCATGGTGTAGTGGTTTTTGCTACTCAACTGAAATGAGCTATGAGTCCTGTTTCTTTCTTGATACTACCTTACATGGATTTGTTTTTAGCTCACCAGAGCCGAAGGCAGTTGTCCGTCGTCTGCGTCGTCTTCGTCAACATTTTCAAACGACATCTCCTCTGAAGCCACTGGGCCGATTGGGTCCAAATTTCATCAGTAGCATCCTTGGGCAGGGGGATTGAAAGTTTGTGTTTTTAATGAAACTCGGCTCATTAGTTTGGTTGCTATGGCAACTTAGAGTTTCCATAGACTTATAATGGGGAAAATAGAAAAATGACATTTACTGCCAAGCCTCTGCAGATATTTTGACAAAACTTTCATAGAAATGTTCCATAGGTAATCTACTATCTGCCGTATGATATTAGGCCTTCTCCTCATTTTTATTGGTTACCATGGAAACCAAAATGCAAAAAATAGACAAAAAATACTTAAAAAATCATCTCCCCAGAAACCATATGCTCTAGGAGGCTGGGACTTTATGAAAATATTCACCATATTTGCCTTTACAGGTTTTGTGTTTTTTATGAAATTTGGCCTTTTAGTTTTGTTGCTATGGCAACTTAGAGTTTCCATTGACTTATAATGGGGAAAACTGAAAAATGGCATTTACTGCCAAGTCATTGCAGATATTTTGACAAAACTTACATAAACATGTTCCTTGTGTAAACTTCTCTCAGCCATATGCTTTTATGTCAACCTGGGGATCCCCTAGGTTGTGCCGGGGCCATGCCCCGCCCCCTCCACTTCATAAAATGCCTTATATCTCAGAAACCTTACAGATCCCAACCCCTAAACCATATATATTCTTGTTCCTTATGATAAGATGCATTAAGTGACACCAACCTGGGGGTCCCCCGGGATATGCCGGGGACATGCCCTGCCCCCTCTATTTCATAAAATGCCATTTATCTCAGAAACCATTTAGATTCCCACCCCTAAACTATATATATTCTTGTTCCTTATGCAAAGATGCATTAAGTGCCCCACCCCCTCCACTTCATAAAATGCCATATATCTAAGAAACCATACAGATCCCCACCCCTAAACTATATATATTCTTGTTCCTTATGCTAAGATGCATTAAGTGACACCAACCTGGGGGTCCCCCAGGATGTGCCAGGACCATGCCCAACCCCCTCCACTTCATAAAAGGCCAAATATTCCAGAAACCTTACAGATCCCCTGCCCTAAACCATATATATTCTTGTTCCTTATGATAAGACACATTTAGTAACACCAACCTGTGGGTCCCCCGGGATGTGCCGGGGAGATGCCCCACCCCTTCCACTTCAAAAAATGCCATTTATCTCAGAAACCATTGAGATCCCAACCCCTAAACCATATATATTCTCATTCCTTATGATAAGTTGCATTCAGTGACACCAAATTTGGGGTCTCCTGGGATGTGCTGGGACCATGCCCAACCCCCTCCTCTTAGTAAAAAGCCAAATATTCCAGAAACCTTACAGATTCCCACCCCTAAACCATATACATTCTAGTTCCTTATGATAAGACACATTCAGTGACACCAACTTAGAGGTCACCCGGTGTGCGCCAGGGCCATGCTCCACCCCTTGACTTCACAAAAGACCATATATCTGAGAAACTGTTCAGAGCCCCACCCCTAAACCATATATATTCTTGTTCCTTATGATAACACGCAATCAGTGACACCAGCATGCAGGTCCCCCGGGGTGCCACAGGCCATGTCCCACCCCTTTACTTCATTAAAATCCATATATCTCAGAAACCTTTCAGATCCTCACCCCTAAACCATATTATATTCTTGTTCCTTATGATAAGACGCAATCAATGACACCAGCATGCAGGTCCCCCCGGGGTGCCACAGGCCATGCCCCACCCCTTTACTTCATTAAAATCCATATATCTCAGAAACCGTTCAGATCCCCACCCATTAACCATATTTATTCTTGTTCCTTATGATCAGACTCACCTTCATAATAGGCCATATATCTCAGAAACCATTCAAATCCCCATCCTATAATCACATATATTCTTGTTCATTGTTATTAGACACATTCAGTCACCCCCGTCTTTGGGGGTCAGCAGGGGCCATTTCTCTCCCTGCCACTTCATAAAAGTGCCTCATATCTCAGAAACATCCCCACCGTTTAAACGCATATACTCTTGGTCCTTATAATAAGACTTATTCATTGACAACAGTCTTGGGCTTCTCTTGGATCTGCCATGCCCGATTCCCTTCATTGCTTAAAAGGCTTTACATTTCAGGAACCATACATATTCCCACTGATAAACCATATATGTCTTTGTTCCTTTTGATAAGATGCACTTAGTGACACCAACCAGGACTCCATTGGGTCCATGCCCCGATCTCTCTACTTTATAAAACACCTAATATTTCAGATACAGTCCACATGGGTGCTCATTTGGGTATGGGGTTTGTTTGGGAGACTTTATAATTGGTATAATAAAATCGTATCATGTTATAATACATGGCTGCCATTGGGCAGTGTCCACCTGAGCTCTGGTTTATGAACTTTGGCTCTTTGGTTTGTTTGCTATGCCAAGTAATGAGTTTCCATTGTACTATAATTGGGAAAATTGAAAAATGAAATTAATGCCTTTCAAGATATTTTGTCACACTTTCATAGAAATGTTCCTTTAATAATGTTATTTTTGGCCTATTTGTTGCCACAGATGGGAAATTGTCAATTGTCATCTGTTTTCCTGCAACAACACATTCAAGCGACATCCAATTTAAAGCCACGAGGCTTATTGGGTCCAAATTTTATCTGTAGCATCCTAGGGCACAGGGCTTCCATGGTTGATTAAAATACATTGCTGCCAGTGGGCAGTGGCCCTCTGAGCTCTGGTGAGCATTGTGGCCTCTTGTTCATTTTATGATGTAAACATTTAGTGTGGACATATGTTCATGCTTCCAAAGGATAGCCTTTTTAAAGAAGATACTAATTCACTACAGATGATATTAAGGAAATGCGTGGCCCTAAAAGTCTCATTGCTTTTCATCATAGTGTAGATAATATTTTCTAGTCCTTTAGGATACTTTCTTCCATTGTGGAATTTTGAAAAGATTGCAGGTCACTGATGAGGCCTAAGTGGTCAAAACTAGCTTGTCCGGCCCTGAGAAACATGTACACTCTGCCATTTTCAGTTCTGTGGTGTAGTCCATGCTTCCAAAGGATAACCCAAAGAGCATATCATTTAAAATCTTATCCTGGTGTTCATGACAACCCTACCTTTGCAAACAGTGTAGACCCAGATCAGATGGCTTCTAAAGAAGCCATCTGATCAGGGTCTACACTGTTTATCATGCAGTTTGTGAATTGAATGAATATATTATATCAAGTTATTTGATTGGTGGATAGTCAGAAATTGATAGTGCTTAATTTATTCAGCAGGATAAGGTTGAATTCATCTTGCTCGCCTTTTTACCTTGGATCCCAATTGCAGAGTTACTAAGAGGTTTGTTGCTGATTAAAAGAAGGGCAGTTGTCAGTTTCTGGCGAAAAAATGTGCACTGTACTGGTTCACCACTTGTGTATAAGCCTGCCCAGGAAAAGTGTGGATAGGTAAACTGACCAGCTAAAAAAGACCTAAAACAGTGTTGACTGGGCCTTTAAACTCCTATACAAACAAACAAAGAGGTTTGTTAATTCTTACATTTCAGAACCTTTACAGACAGTATGGAATAAACATTGGTGCTGGTATAATAAAGAAGATAAACAATTCTATATGGTGCCATTTAACCAAGCTGTAGGAAAAGTGGTACGTTCTCTTATTATTGATCAGTTTGTGCTGTAAAATATCATAAAAATCCTAAAACTTCTGACAGCTTGAGGAAATCTTCACAAGTTTGTTCTGCGATCCAGCAAGGAGTACAAAAAGTGGAGACAGAATGGCAAACCATGTAGACGCTGATCAGACTGCTCCTTCAGGAGCAGTCTGAACTGGGTCTGCACTGTTTGCTTAGGCCTGCCTCAGTACTTAGGATTATTGCGTTAATGAAGAACAGGTCTCAAGAAAACAGTTGCTCACAGTTTTGCTTTTAACCCTGATCCTGCTGAATAAATCAGTTGTGCCACACCCCATTTCTGACTATCAGCCAATCAAATTTGTTGATACAGATTTGCAAACTGAACTTCAAGTGGTGTAGATACTGATGAGATGCTTCTGATCTGTAGCGACACTGTTTGCAGAGGTGGGGGTTGTCATGTTCAGCAGGATAAGGGTTAACCGTGGAACAGCATCATTGAAATCATAACTTTACCATTATCCAATCATATTGGAGAGAATATTTTCATGGTTTATTTTAATGTCACTTAATGGTCATTTGACATTGTGTGAGTCAATGCACTCATTTAACCCATTGTATGCAGGGAAACCCCTAAAGGGGTACCTTGGCAAACAGTGCAGGCCCAGATCAGATGCCGCACAATGCAGCGTCTGCTGCACAACACGTCTGATCAGGGCCTGCACTATTTGCTAACAGAATTTTCCATCAAAAATAGAATAACAATGAAAAAAATAAACCTGACACCCCTTATATGACAAATAGACTTGTCCAGCATATAGCAATGGAAGAGTCCAATAGCATACAATGGGTTAAGTATAGCCAACATTAAGTCCCAATAGTTAAAGGTAAGATATTTCTCTGTAAATGCATTGAGAATGCAAATATTTGAAATTCATAACATCACATTTTGTATCTGGACATTTGAGATAGATATCACCATGTCTATATAGATAGAGTCATAAGCCGGCCCCCGCCCATCGGGCCTTGAAGAAATAGATGGGCTGCATGATGCTTCCTACCCACACACGAGTACTGGTAAACCGCTTAGAGGATCTAAGCCTGCCTAGGCAAAGTGGTGCGAGTCGGCCCGTCCATGCTTATAAACCCTATTTGTTCCATTGGGTGGCAGGGCTTGAGATGTCATTTTATCTCAGTGTCGGGTCAAAGTCCCACAAAATTGAAAGCAAGGTCTCCAAAATGACTTTTACAGTGTTGACGGGGACGTTAAACCTCAAATCAAACAAACAAAACAGTCATAAGCATATGTTGGTGGTGATGTTAAAATTCAGGCTTTCATGTTTTCCATCTCTGGATGGAGTGCACTGGTGCAGTGGTAAAACACTTGACTCATCATCAAGGGGTTGTGGGTTTGAGTCCCACACCAAGTGTTGTGTGTTGTGTCCTTGACCAGGACACTTAATCCAGTCTCTGCATAGAACTGGTTTCTATCCAGGACGTATTGTGTGTAATAATCAGTAATGGGGGTGAGCAGTATCAGAAAATTTGCCCCCCCCCCCCCCCCCCCTGCCAATCTGGGCTAGGAGAAATCGATTGGGCTGCATGATGCTTCCACGCAGAGCTAAAGAGCTGAAACCAACCCTACATGAGTACTGATAAACCGCTTAGAGGGTCTAAGGCTGCCCAGGCAAACTGGTGTAAGTTGGCCCGTTCATGCATATACAGCTGCAATTGTCTGTGATGGAAAGGTACCCTCAGACTGAAAACAGAGTTTCATTGTCTGTCTCTACAAGGGCAAAGGGGATGCATTGGAAAGGGGCAACTACCATGGTCTCAAGCTGACAGAACAGGTCATTAAAGTCCTGGAGAGAAATCTGGATGGTCGAATTAGGTAGTTGGTGTCCATCGACGATTCCCAGTTTGGCTTCCCAGGAAGAGGCACAACAGACGCAATCTTTGTTGTACGGCAGCTGCAAGAAAAGTTTCTAGGGGCCCACAGAAGACTCTACATGGCCTCTTGTAGACTTGGAGACGGCCTTTGATCGAGTGCCTCGGAAAATCATCTGGTGGGCACTAAGAAAACTTGGAGTGGATGAGTGGATTGTGCTACTGGTCCAGGGAATGTATGCTAATGCTCAGAGCCATGTCTTACACTGAAGAATTCGAAGTGAAGGTGGGTGTTCAGCAAGGCTCTGTTCTCAGCCCACTGCTTTTCATCATGGTGCTTGAAACCTTGTCGTGCGAGGTCTGCTCTGGAGTCCCCCGGGTGGACCTGTATTCTGATGACCTTGTCATCGTAGTTGAATCCCTTGAGGAATGCGTCAAGAGGCTCTTAACTTGGAAAGATGCAATGGAGGCGAAAGGGCTGAGAGTGAATGCAGGAAAGACAAAGATCATGATCTGTGATACAGGTCTGGACCTCCTGCAGAGTACAGGCCAGTTCCCATGCGCTGTTTGTCACGCTGGAGTGGGCAGCAACAGTATCTTATGTAATGGCTGCAAGTTCTGGGTCCACAAGAAATGCAGTGGGCTCAAGTGCTCTGATTCCAGGTGTACACGGTGCCAAGGAACTGCAGGCCCCTTGGATAGCAGACCACAGAGGGAAGTCAAAGTCAGACCCGACAAGCTGGAGGTTGTAGCTTCCTTTTGCTACCTAGGTGATATGTTCTCAGCAGCGGGTGGTTGCAACCTTTCAACCACATCGTGTGAAAACACCCTGAGAAAAATTCAAGGAGTTGCTACCAGTCATCTCTTCCCGCCACCTCTCATTCAAGACAAGTGGCCGTGTATACAGCTCTTGTTTGCAGAGTGCAATGCTTCATGCCGGTGAGTCATGGCCATTGTCAAACCAACCTCCAGCATTTTCAGCGGAAAGACAGGGCAATGTCAAGCCACAGAACACTGTCACCATCAGGTCCAATGAGCTACTTGAGCGTCTTGGCATTGAGGACCTCGACCTCATTCTTAAAGAGAGAAGGCTCCGCTGGTATGAACATGTGGGAGCCTCCAAGGGTGCAGTCAAAACTGCCTGTGAAATACAGGTAGGTGGAAAGCTGGGGCCTTAAAGGCCCAAGATAACCTGGAAGCAGCTGACAGAGATTGCAGAGAATGGAAGCTCTCTGCTATCGATCCTCATGATAGACAAGCCTGGAGATCTGCCATGTGTGCAGCAAGCCAGCTAACTGGAAGGGGGCCCACTTATGTGGATGTTGCCCCTGCACCTGCAGGTTAATAAAAAATCTGATGATGATGATGATGATGATGATTTTGATGATGATGAACCCATTTGGTTTCATTGGGCGGCAGGGATTGAGAAGTCATTTCATCTCCATGTCGGGTAAAGGTCCCACAAAATTGGAAGCAACGTCTCCAAAATGACCTAGAAGGGGATGTTAAACCTCAAATCAAACAAAAAAGCAGTATCAGGAAAAAAAATAAATAAATAATCTCACTAGAGGGTGTAAGCAAATTTCATTACTGCTTATTAAGGGGAATGGGAACACCTTCAGGGGAGGCAACTCCTGCAAAAGTATTTTTGTCTCCCATGTCAATAGGGGTCAGCTCCTAAATGAAAGAATTTGCTCCTGATAAGCAAATTCATTCCTTTAACAGTAGGCCCCTTTTTCAGTGGGACAGGGCTTTACATTCAAAATGAAGGTTTTTTTTTTTTTGGTTTGGGTTTTACGGCCCTTTCAAGATTATTTCACTCATATCGAGCCGATCGTTAATCAGAGGTGGGCGAAAACCGGAGTACCCGGAGAAAAACCACCTGACCTTCCGTTGCAGAACTTGGCGTCTCACACGTGGCCCGAGCGAGGCTCGAACCTATGGCGGTGAGAGACCTAATGACTAAGAGTCAGCGCTCTTATCCACTAGGCCACGGAGGCCCATTAAATGAAGGTTTTAAACAGTCTATAGATATTCAGGTAATTCAATATGAACTTAAAATGATTTTGCTTTCAAATGGGTGTATTAAGCAGTCTCAATTGGATCCATCTATTTTAATATTTATTTCCCAGTATTTTCAGGGAATTCCCTGTATTTCCCAGGAATTCCCTGTATTTCCCGCCGTCCTGGGAAATATGAGTATTTCCCGCTTTTTTGCCAACCTTGCTGCCAGATGTTCCCATTCCCCTTAAATGTCTTTGCCATTGATATAGTAACCAAGACTCTCATATTTTCTGACTGCAATATATTCTTTGTTTCGGGCAACTGTTATTACTTTATTTATCTACAACTTTTTATTGGCCTCCACCCATCAGGGCTTGAAGAAATAGATGGGCTACATGATGCTTCCCTGCAGAGCTGCAACTGACCGCACACGAGTACTGGTAAACAGCTTAGAGGATCTAAGCCTGCCCAGGCAAAGCGGTGCGAGTCGGCCTGTCCATGCTTATAAACCTTTTAGGTTTCATTGGGCGGCAGGGGTTGAGATGTCATTTCATCTCAATGTAGGGTAAAAGTCCCACGAAATTGGAAGCAACGTTTCCAAAATGACTTATACAGGGTTGACGGAGACGTTAAACCTCAAATCAAACAAACAAACAAACAACCTTTTATAAAATACTATTTCACCTGTATTTACAGACAAATGTGGGAGAAACCCTGAAACTAAAGTCCTGTGTGAGGCGGGCTTCAGATTCTATAGACAGAAGATTCTGTATAGATATAACAGTAGAAGATAAGTAAGTATACTTGGCCCCTAACCCATTTTGTACCGGAAACATCAAATTGGGTAGTTGGCAAACAGTGCAGGCCTTGATCAGATGCCGCAGAACGCGGTGTCTGATCAGGGCTAACACTGTTTGCAAAAGTTCACCATTTTCTAAATAAATTTTGAAGAAAATACATGCTATCACCCCTAAATTTTGCAATGGAGTCCTGCTATATGTAACTATAAGGAGGAAGAGTCCATTTAATATAAAAAGTGTTAATCTTTCCAATTCTGGTTCAGTTATATAGGTACCTATGCAAACTGTAGATCTAGATGATACAGCTCATAATGAGCCATCTAATCAAGATCTACACTGTTTGTCATCCTTAAATGGTATTGACCAAATTTCCTGTTTGGGTGTGCCCAGGTTCGGAGCAGGAAGAGTCCACTTTCAGAAACTGAGGGTTGAATAGACTATTGCCATTCAGAAATGGAGCAGACATTTAAATTTGCTACCTAGCTTGAAGAGGTCATTACTGCACATGCTGTTATGAAAGGTTTGGGACATACTTAAACTAATGTCACCACACTTTCCACTGGTCTTAATAGGAGAATTATGCTATCCTGTATTGGTGCTGTGACCAGGATAGATCACTGAGATTATAAAGACCAGATAAAATTAAGACATATCCTCCTTTCAAAAGCATATTTTGAAGGTTTCAGTTATTTGGCCTTTGTGTTTTCTGCACCCAGTGGCCTCTAGTAAGGAAAGAGACCACCTTTCTAACTATTACGAAGGGGTCTTAAAGACCACTTTTAAACAGCCCTAAACGTGTTCTGAACATAGGAATTTTACTATTATCGCCAAAAAAAGCCTTGCATATTAGATGGCATGTACATGAGAAAATGACTGATCAAGAGTTTTCCGGGGCACACATGGTGAAATTCAGGACTCTGTTATTCTAAGTTTAAAAAGGCATTATTTGACATGATGCTTAGATATTTATCATGTAGTAGTGAAATATCCTTATAACATGCAAGTCAGATGGTCCCTTTAATGTTTGCGGTTTCTTTGTGCAGTAGGGTATGAGATGTCATTATATCTCAGTGGTGTATAAAAGTTCCACAAAATTTTGGAAGCTATGTCTCCAAAATGACATAGTGAGGGATGTAAAACCTTAACACAAATAAAATCCTGATATTTCTATGTTAATTTGTTACAACATTTGGCATATCACCAAGGCCTTGAGTGAATGCACAACTGGGCATTGTTGTTTTTTTATGACATAATCATTTGGGATAATTTGCTTTGCATAGGTGAATACTTTTATGAGAAACTAATACTTGTTGATCTTTCCAGATCCCAGGTCCTTACTTTCCAAGCATTATCAGAGGAAGATAGAAAACAATGGATGGATGTAATGGATGGTAAAGAACCTGTATACAACGCACCAAAGACTACAACAGAAGATTGTAAGTACAATTTCACTGTCAGTCGGTGCTGCAAATACACCAGTAGCTTAATAATCCTTACTATTTTGACAGATAATCCTAAGCAAACAGTGAAGACCCAGATCAGACTGCTCCTGAAGGAGCAGTCTGATCAGGGTCTACGCTGTTCGCCATTCTGTCTGCACTTTTTGGACTCCTTGCTGGATCCTGAAACAAATTTTTTTTGAGAACTACATGAAGTTCTAAAGGTGGCTGAATTTTTAGGATTTTTACGGTATTTCATAGTCGGCCTTGGTAGCTCAGTGGGATGTGCCTTTAACTGGTGACCCAGAGGTCACCAGTTCAGTGCCTGCCTTGATTGTGGTGATTGATTATGTAGTCTTTTCTACAGTCATTCTCTCCCTTCTACTGATTCAAGAAGGTTAGTTTTCATTTTCTGGCAACAGAATGTGCACTGTATTAGTTAACTGGAAAAGGCATATAAATTTACACCTGTCCATCTAGGTTTGCATCCAAGATAGCATTAGCAATTTGGTTTTAGTTTTTCCAAGATGGTGTTAGTAATTGGCATTTAAGTTTTCCATCAGTGCCACAACTATCAGGCGGGGGCATCTGTGTCCCTTGGAAATATTTCTAGTTTGTTTCAACTTCAAAATCAGTGTTGTGTGTACTCATTAGAATCACTCCATTGAAGCAATTTTAATGAGTAACACAAAATACCTTCATTTTTATAGAAGATCAAAAAGATATCCATTAAGTAACCCCATTACAGTATTTACCACATGCATTCAGATAGGAGTGAACAAAGTTTGTAAACCCAGATGCGGGGCCTGACTAATTCAAGTTTTGACCACTTGCATGGCAGTCCATAGCATCTAGAAAAATGGCTTTGAATTACAATATTCCATATATATTGTATATATTTTTCTGGGCAAGTGGTATAAAAAATCACTTTCCAAGCCAGGGTTTGGACTTGTCCTGGGCCGCTGGGAAATGGATTTGTCAGGCCCTGCAGATGAGACACTGCAAAACACATTCCAGCATCTCATCAGGACCTACGGTGTTTTCCACTCATCCAGCCATTTAGGCAGTTAATTGTATTTGTTCAAATTTTGGAGTTGAGGTGCCCGAATACTTAGGGCAAATAAGGTAACGTCTCTTGACTTGGTGCTATGATTAACCCTTTTTGTACCAAATGGAATTTTCCACCTTACATATAGCAGAAGTCCATTTCAAAATTTAGGGGTGTCAGGTTGTGTTTTCTTCAAACTCTATTTGCAAAATGGCTGAACTTTTTGCAAAAAAGGCTGAACTTTTTGCAAACAGTGTTGGCCCTGATCAGACTGATCTGGGCCTGCACTGTTTGCCAATTACCTGTTTTAGGGTGCAAAATGGATTAACCCCCAGTGGCTCAAACTATCTCTATCCATGTACCAAAGGTGTTTTGGCAATTTTACTTAGGGGATAACTCTATCAAAAATCGTCATTTAGGGTGTAAAGCGGCGGATTGACGGTCAGAAATTCTGTTTTATGGTGACGCGTCAGCGGAGCCATAAAACGGAATTTGTGACTTACCTCCCCAAATGACAATTTTCAATACAGTTATCCCCATTCTAATTCACTTATTCGGTTGTTTTGTGGCAGGCGCTGTGAGCCGCGTAAAACCAAATGTCAGCCTGTGAAAAGCAATGCTACGTGATGAAGTCTGATTTCTGACAGTATATCGTAGAATATACTGTCTGAAATTTTTGACGTTATCCAGCAGACATCGCGTTACATACATAAGTGCATTAGAATATGTTTTTACCCTTTATCCCATTGAACCAGGATAATGGCCACCTTTGCAAACAGTGTAGATCCAGATCAAATGGCTTCTGCAAAAGCCATCTGATCAGGATCTACAATGCTTGTTGCAGAAGCCATCTGATCTGGATCTACACTGTTTGTCATTCAGTTTGCAAATTTGAATGAATACGTTAAATATCTCAAGCAGTTTGATTGGTTGATCAAAAATGAGTGTGGTACATTAATTTATTCAGCAGGATAAAATGTTAATTTTTTTTTGTGTTTACAGCGTCTCTGGATGATGTGGGGTTCAACTTTATCAAAAGATGTTTATGTGCAATAGAAGATAGAGGTAAGCTTGATTTTAGTTGGACAGACAAAGATAGCATACTGGTCTTGGATTCTCAGTCATTCGTGCATCCAACTGGTGATCATGAGTTTGCGGGTACTCATCCATGAAGATTGATCATGAAATATTTTCTACTGTCATTCTTTCCCTCTGGTGATTCAAGAAGGACAGTTATCGTTTTTAGCTCACCTGTCATGTAGTGACGAGGTGAGCTTTTGGGATCACTTTTTGTCCGTCGTCCGTTGTGCATCCGTGTGTGTGTCTGTAAACAATTTCCTCAAACAACATCTCCTCCCCTAAACCACTGATTGTATTTTGACCAAACTTCACAGGAATGATCCTTAGGGGGTCCTCTTTCAATGTTGTTCAAATGGTTCCGGTCCGTTGCACATCTAGGTCAGAGGAGCTAAAAATAGATTTTTTTACTGAAAACTTAAAAAATCTTCTTCTCTGAAACCCCATGGTCCAGGTCTTTGATATTTAGTATGACGCTTCATCTAGTGGACCTCTACCAAGATTGTTGCAAATGTAGTCCTGGGGCCAAAAATGCCCCCACACCGGGGCCCACCAATTTTACATATATGTGACTTATATAGGGAAAACCATTAAAAATATTCTTGTCTGAAACTAGAAGGCCCAGGTCTTTGATATTTGGTATGAAGCTTTTGCTAGTGGACCTCTACCAAGAGTGTTCAAATTATAGCCCTGGGGCCATAAATGCCCCCGCACCTGGGCCCACCAGTTTTACATAGACTTATATAGGGGAAACCTTTAAAAATCTTCTTGTCTGAAACCAGAAGGCCCGAGTCTTCGATATTTGGTGTGAAGCTTCATCTAGTGGACCTCTACCAAGATTGTTCAAAATATAGTCATGGAGCCAAAAAGCCTCTGTGCCAGGGCCCACTGGTTTTACATATGCTTATATAGGGAAAACCTTTAAAAATCTTCTTGTCTGAAACCAGAAGGCCCGGGTCTTTGATATTTGGTATGAAGCTTCATCTTGTAGACATCTACCAAAATTGTTCAAAATATAGTCCTACGGGCAAAAATGCCCCCGCACCTGCGCCCACCAGTTTTACATAGACTTATATAGGGGAAACCTTTAAAAATCTTCTTGTCTGAAACCAGAAGGCCCGAGTCTTCGATATTTGGTGTGAAGCTTCATCTAGTGGACCTCTACCAAGATTGTTCAAAATATAGTCATGGAGCCAAAAAGCCTCTGTGCCAGTGCCCACTGGTTTTTACATAGGCTTATATAGGGAAAACCTTTAAAAATCTTCTTGTCTGAAACCAGAAGGCCCAGGTCTTTGATATTTGGTTTGAAGCTTCATCTAGTTGACCGCTACCAAGTTTGTTCAAATTATAACCCTTGGGCCAAGAATGTACTAGAGACACTGATATTCAGGTGAGCGATTCAGGGCCCTGTGGGCCCTCTTGTCTGTGTTTTGAATGTAGTCAAACTGAAATATTACTTGTGTACGTATATTGTGGGAACCTTGTCTGCAATATTGAAACAATCTTTTATATTTGTTGTCTATTTTTTCTGGTGACTGTGAAGATTAATTGATAAAGGGGCATCTTGGGCCTTAGGTTTTTGCAGTGTGAGGGTGGGATAGGGTGGTGATTAACAATTGAACAAAAATGTAGGGGATATAAATTCTCTGTGGAATTTGCATGTTTTCATTATCAGAATGAAATGTTATTAACCATATTCCTGCTAAACACAACAACCCCTACCTTTGCAAACAGTGTAGATCCTGATCAGATGGCTTCTGGAGAAGCCATCTGATCAGGAGCTACACCGTTTGACATTCTCTTTGTGAATTTGCAGGAGTAAATTACATCAAGTATTCTGATTGGTTCAAAGTCAGAAATGGGTATGGCTAAATTAATTATTCAGCAGGATAAGGGTTAACATAATGCGCCCTTTTTAGCTCACCTGACCGAAGGTCATGGTGAGCTTTTGTGACTGTGAGATGTTCGGCGTCGTCGTGCGTCATTCGTCGTGCGTGCGTAAACTTTTCTTGTTAACACTCTAGAGGCCACAGTTTTGATCCAGTCATCATCAAACTTGGTCAGAATGATCATCATGACAATATGTCGGTCAAGTTTGAATATGGGTCATGTTGGGTCAAAAAGTAGGTCACCAGGTCAAATCAAAGGAAAACCTTGTTAACACTCTAGAGGCCACAATTTTGGTCCAATCATCCTCAAACTTGCTCAGGATGATCATCTTGATAATATCTTGGTCAAGTTCTAATATGGGTCAAAAAGTAGGTCAGTAGGTCAAACCACAGAAAACCCTTGTTAGCACTCTAGAGGCCTCAGTTTTGGTCCAATCATCCTCAAACTTGCTCTGAATGATCATCTTGACAATATCTTGGTCAAGTTCGAATATGGGGGATGTCGGGTCAAAAAGTAGGTCAGTAGGTCAAATCATAGAAAAACCTTGTTTACACTCTAGAGGCCACAGTTTTGGTCCAATCTTCCTCAAACTTGGTCAGAATGTTCCCATATCTCAGCCAAGTTCGAATATGTGTCATGTCGAGTCAAAAAGTAGGCCAGTAGGCCAAATCATAGAAAAACCTTGTTAACACTCTAAAGGCCACAGTTTTGGTCCAGTCTTCCTCAAACTTGCTCAGAATGATCATCCTGACAATATCTCGGTCTAGGTGGAATATGGGTCATTTCGCGTCAAAAAGTAGGTCAATAGGTCAAACCACAGAAAAACCTTGTTAG
Source organism: Lucinisca nassula (assembly GCA_963580285.1). Classification (NCBI taxonomy): domain Eukaryota; kingdom Metazoa; phylum Mollusca; class Bivalvia; order Lucinida; family Lucinidae; genus Lucinisca; species Lucinisca nassula. The sequence continues at coordinate 105,720,272 of OY757015.1, forward strand.
CCACAGTTTTGGTCCAATCATCCCCAAACTTGCTCAGAATGATCATCCTGACAATATCTTGGTCAAGTTCGAATATGGGTCATGTCGAGTCAAAAAGTAGGCCAGTAGGCCAAATCATAGAAAAACCTTGTTAACACTCTAGAGGCCACAGTTTTGGTCCAGTCATCCTCAAACTTGCTCAGAATGATCATCCTGACAATATCTCGGTCAAGGTGGAATATGGGTCATTTTGGGTCAAAAAGTAGGTCAAACCACAGAAAAACCTTGTTAGCACTCTAGAGGCCACAGTTTTGGTCCAATCATCCCCAAACTTGCTCAGAATGATCATCCTGACAATATTTTGGTCAAGTTCGATTATGGGTCATGTCGGCCAAAAAAATAGGTCAGTAGGTCAAATCATAGAAAAACCTTGTTAACACTCTAGAGGCCACAATTTTGGTCCAATCATCCTCAAACTTGCTCAAAATGATCGTCCTGACAATATCTCGGTCAAGTTTGAATGTGTCATGTCGAGTCCAAAAGTAGGCCAGTAGGTCAAATCATAGAAAAACCTTGTTAACACTCTAGAGGCTACAGTTTTGGTCAAATCATCATCAAACTTGCTCAGAATGATCATATCTACAATATATAGGTCAGTTTCGAATATGGGTCATGTGGGGTCAAAAGTAGGTCAAATCATAGAAAAACCTTGTTTACACTCTAGAGACTGCAATTTTGGTCTAATTATCATCAAACTTGCTCAGAATGATCATCTTGACAATATCTAGGTCAAATTCGAATATGGGTCATGTTGGGTCAAAAAGTAGGTCAGTAGGTTAAATCATAGAAAAACCTTGTTAACACTCTATAGGCCCCAGTTTTAGTCCAATCATCATCAATCTTGCTCAGAATTGTCCTCTTTTTGTAATTCCTTGGTCAGGAGGGGTATTTTATTTGACCGAAAATGGTGTTAGCAAACAGTGCAGACCCTGATCAGATGCCACATTCTGTGACGTCTGATCTGGGCCTATGCTGTTTGCCAGGCTACCTCTTCAGGGTTTTCCCGCCTTATAGGGGTTATTATAACTTTAAACAAATATTCTGTATGATAATACAGTATCTCAAGCAATTCAGACTTTTAGGGTGTTTGGATCATGGTCAAAGTTCTTTTGGCTATTTTTAGAAAAAAAAAACATTGTCATCACTCGACCTACTTTTATTTCATAATTTCCCCACCATAAGCATGCTACAGATTAGAAATGATTGAAATCAACCTTCAGGCTGCAGAAATATAAATTCTGTCAGACATGAAGGGGCGGACCTTTCATCTCAGTGTCGTGTAAAAGTCCCAAAAAATTGGAAGCAATGTCTCCAAAATGACCTAAATAGTATAAACCTCAAATCAAACAAACAGAATTGGTCAAATCATACTTGAGACTGCATTTTTGGTTCAAGCTTCATGAAACTTGCCAAAAATGTTTGCCTTTATAAAATCTTGAATATATTTGAATATGGGTCATGTGGGATCAAAAACAAGGTGATGAATAGATTCAGGTGAGCGATACAGGACCATCATGGTCCTCTTGTTATACCCCCGCAAACGAAGTTTGAAGGGGGTATATAGGAGTCAGCTTGTCGTCTGTCGTCGTCGGTCCGTTACAAAAAACTTTAACATTGCTCATAACTTCCTTATTCTTTGACCGATTTCTTTAATATTCACACACCACACACCTTGCCACTAGTACTTAAGATTGATATACACAAACCTGACCTTGACCGAAGTTTGAAGGGGGTATATAGGAGTCAGCTTGTCGTCTGTCGTCTATCGTCGTCGGTCCGTTACAAAAAACTTTAACATAACTTCCTTATTCTTTGACCGATTTCTTTAATATTCACACACCACACACCTTGCCACTAGTACTTAAGATTGATATACACAAACCTGACCTTGACCTTTACGTTGACCTTCCTCAAGGTCAAATACTTGTAAAAATTTGTCGGTACAAAAAAACTTTAACATTGCACATAACTTCCTCATTCTTTGACCGATTTCTTTAATATTCACACACCACACACCTTGCTACTAGTACTTAAGATTGATATACACAAACCTGACCTTGACCTTCACGTTGACTTTCCTCAAGGTCAAATACTTGTAAAAATTTGTGGGTACAAAAAAACTTTAACATTGCACATAACTTCCTCATTCTTTAACCGATTTCTTTAATATTCACACACCACACACCTTGCCACAAGTACTTAAGATTGATATACACAAACCTGACCTTGACCTTCACGTTGACCTTCCTCAAGGTCAAATACTTGTAAAAATTTGTTGTCGGTCCGTTCCAAAAAACTTTAACATTGCACATAACTTCCTCATTCTTTAACCGATTTCTTTAATATTCACACACCACACACCTTGCCACTAGAACTTAGGATTGATATACACAAACCTGACTTTGACTGAGTGACACCTTGCATGTAATTGGATTTCTATGATTATCATAATATTTCCGACGTTGACCTTCCTCAAGGTCAAATACTTGAAAAATTTGTATATAAATACTTGTAAAAATTTGTTGTCGGTCCGTTCCAAAAAACTTTAACATTGCACATAACTTCCTCATTCTTTAACCGATTTCTTTAATATTCACACACCAAACACCTTGCCACTAGAACTTAGGATTGATAACCACAAACCTGACTTTGACTGAGTGACACATTGCATGTAATTGGATTTCTATGTTTATCATAATATTTCCGACGTTGACCTTCCTCAAGGTCAAATACTTGTAAAAATTTGTCGTAGGTCCGTTCCAAAAAACTTTAACATTGCACATAACTTCCTCATTCTTTAACCGATTTCTTTAATATTCACACACCACACACCTTGCCACTAGAACTTAGGATTGATATACACAAACCTGACCTTGACAGAGTGACACCTTGCATGTAATTGGATTTCTATGATTATCATAATATTTCCTTATATATTTTCAGAACCATGCAGCCATCACAGATATCTTACATGTTGGGCAATAAGGGTGCCCATATCATTTGTGTTATCAGAAACTATTATTATGTCATTGTGTGGCTCAGACTATCAAAAAACTTATACCTCTGTGACTCTTACTTGGAGTTACTATCTGACAACGCATGTGGGGGTATAATTGGCGCCCGTTAGGCAGCAGCTCTAGTTATGATGAATAAATATGCCATTTAGTCATTCTTTATTTTGATTCTAGGTATGGATGACCAGGGATTATACCGAGTAGTTGGTGTGAATTCCAAGGTCAACAAACTTATACAAGTTGGTTTAGGTGAGTTGAACACACTACAGTGCTTTCCTCATTTTTTTCCTATGAAAATCAAATTTTTAAAACATTTGACCCAATACAGAGAAATCATTGAACCAAGTTTAAAAAAAGAAATGGAGGCAACATTATTATTTCAGGCGCTATGGAAATCCTGGACTCATTATGCTCAGAAAATGAAGCCAGCAGGCATAACAGTGCTTTCCTTTGATTTCTTGTCATTCTGTTAATTCAGTTGTAGCTATATATACCATTGAACTTTCCTTGGCCCAAACACCTATGGGACCATGCGACTTTGTTAGAGATTGGGATAGTCCCAGCCACTGAGAGTTATTCATACTGCCAGGTCAGAATAATTTAGGTATACCCTTTTAATGTTCTAAAATATAAAAAGTTTTGTTGTGAGTTCTCATTAGAATTGACTCATCGAGGTGATTCTAATGAATGCAAACAACATACCTTTTCAAGATAAAATAAGTAAAAAAGCCCCAAATTATCCCTAAATACAAGGTTCCTGGAGTTATGGAAAGAAATTTATTGCACACCAGATAAGGAAATCCATAGTTTTAGCTTGGGATAGAAATTCTAACCCTGGTGTTCTTACCCGGAGTCGAATATTCTCACGTGCTTGATAAATGCACTGAATACGACGTCATATGTGCCGTTGTTAAGGTTCACATCACGGCGCGTTACAAGACGTCACTAAACATTCATGTAGTGTCATCACAATATGGCGGACGTTTGTCCTGAAGTGACTGCAGCATTAATTTCTGGTGAAAGAATGTGCACTGTACTGGTTAACTGCTTAGGTATAAGCCTGCCCAGGAAAAATGTGGATAGGTTAACTGACTAGCTAAAAAATTGCAGCATTAAAAATCTGCCCTAAGAAATGGAAGATATGCAAGAAAATGAATTCTATATGGGTCTGAGGGTTGGATAGAAAAATCCATCCCTCGGGATCATTGTCCAGTGACCCTTTGGACGGATTTGTTCATCCACCCCTCACACCTATGTAAGATTCTTATATTGTCCAGCTGTGTCAGTAGTAGCTGCATTAAGGATATATTTTCACTTCGTCTCTGTCAATTGCTATTCTCTCATATTCACATCTGCCTTTGACATTCCTCTCCACTACGAGTCTTTTATCCTTTGTCTCCCTTTTGTTGGGAGACAATGCGGAACACCCCACAGTGGTGGTAATATCTTGGTAGAATATTCAAAACACCCCATAAGGGTTTGAACACTAAACACAAAGCATGAAATAACAAGAAAAATACACATACACTTAAATTGCTTTTTGCAATGTTCGTTATAGCATGGGTTTGGTATTGTATGATTTAAAGATGGATCCCAGAAAAAGATTTATAGATGACATGTATATAGAAAAATGACCATTAAGTTGTGGGGGATCTTGTAAATTCAACACAAATGATTAACCTGCAGAAATGGAGACATTTTTAAGAAACTGAACTCAGTTGATTACTTTTCAGATCGGAAGAAAGCCGACAAAGTGGCATTGGAAGATGGGAACCAGTTTGAAATAAAAACTATAACTAGTGCTGTTAAAACTTACCTCAGGTCGTTACCAGAGCCTCTGATGACTTTCAAGCTCCATCCAGAATTTATTGCTGCTGCTAGTAAGTATTATAGGGGTAGTTTGGTTAGCTCGGCTGTTTTCGAAGAAAACGACAAGGTATTATCATACCTCTGGCGTTGTTTGCGTCGTCGTGCACAAACTTGGACATTTTGTAATATCTCTGTCATTACTAAACATATTTACTTGAAACTTGGACTAGTTGTTCATTATGAAAAGGGGAACTCATGCCAAAAGGTGAGGTAACCGTCAAAATATTTTTGGCACAGTTATGCCCCTTTTTCGACTTAGAATTTTTGCAGCTGAGTGTTGGCACCCGCATGCGGTTCTCTTGTTTGTTTAGAAGTGTGTTTGTTTGGAAGCTTGTTTAGAGTTTAATGGCCCAGTCAACACTATAGATCATATCTAGCTGGTCATTATGTTATGTTGTATTTCTGCAATATAAAGTATATGTATATTTCTGCATTAAAACATATGTTATGGGTACTTGTTATACCCCCGGCATACGAAGTATGCCATGGGGGTATATAGTTTTTGTCTTTTCCGTCTGTCCGTAAACAATTATTTTGTGTCAAAGATATCTCAGGAACTGCTTCACATAGAAACTTGAAATTTTGCACACATGATCAGTATGACTAGTTGTATTGTGGGAAAGAAAATAAGGGCCAAGGGGTCAGGCCTTTTAGAGTTATTTCCCTTTGTAGTTTTTGTAAATTTTGTGTCAAAGATATCTCAGGAACTGCTTCACATAGAAACTTGAAATTATGCACACATGATCAGTATGACTACTTGTATTGTGGGAAAGAAAATAAGGGCCAAGGGGTCAGACCTTTTAGAGTTATTTCCCTTTGTAGTTCTTGCTGTTTAATAGTGTATATTTTTATTTTGTGTCAAAGATTTCTCAATAACTACTGTACATAGAAACTTGAAATTTTGCAAACATGATCAGTATGACTACTTGTATTGTGGGAAAGAAAATAAGGGCCAAGGGGTCAGGCCTTTTAGAGTTATTTCCCTTTGTAGTTCTTGCTGTTTAATAGTGTATATTTTTATTTTGTGTCAAAGATTTCTCAATAACTACTGTACATAGAAACTTGAAATTTTGCAAACATGATCAGTATGACTAGTTGTATTGTGGGAAAGAAAATAAGGGCCAAGGGGTCAGGCCTTTTGGAGTTATTTCCCTTTGTAGTTCTCTGTCTTTGTGTCCGTAAACAATTATTTTGTGTCAAAGATATCTCAGGAACTGCTTCATATAGAAACTTGAAATTTTGCTCACATGATCAGTATGACTACTTGTATTGTGGGAAAGAAAATAAGGGCCAAGGGGTCAGGCCTTTTAGAGTTATTTCCCTTTGTAGTTCTTGCTGTTTAATAGTGTATATTTTTATTTTGTGCCAAAGATTTCTCAATAACTACTGTACATAGAAACTTGAAATTTTGCAAACATGATCAGTATGACTAGTTGTATTATGGGAAAGAAAATAAGGGCCAAGGGGTCAGGCCTTTTAGAGTTATTTCCCTTTGTAGTTCTGTATATGCAAAGAAGCTTTTGACATTGCTATTTTCAGCTGAGGTGATGGCACTGGCCGGGGGTATACGTGCCCCACTGGGCACTTTTGTCTAGTTTGAATGGCCTCCATGAGGTGATTCTAACAAGAACTCGCAACATATGCTTCTAAGAAATAATATGTAAACTTATCCCTTTGATGTTTAATGGCACATTAAAAACTATTTAGGTCATATTGAGCTGTTCAGTTTACTTAAACACATTTTTTCTGTGCAGGCTTATACAAAAGAAGTTGACCAGTGCAATGCACATTCTTTCGTTAGAAACTGATAACTACCCTTCTTGAATCAGTAGAAGGGGCAGAATGACAGTAGAAAAGATTTTATGATCAGTCTCCATGACACAACGTGGAAGCGATAGGTATTGAACTTGCAACCTGATCATCAGTCAGATGCACAACCGACTGAGTTACCAAGTCTGGGGTCGGATAACAGTGAATGACTGCTAGGTCAAAAATAATAAAGTGGAGGTCAGGATAATGTGGAAGGATGTTTGGAAATTGAGGTTGTTAGTAAATATATCATAAATCAAAGCTGTGATCATTCCAAAGGAATTCTTGAAGGACAAAACTATGTTTCTACAGGGAGTGAATTGTTTTCTTTGAGGAGTGGACTGTCAGGTCATTTAGTTTATGTATGAAAAACATGTCTGTTTCTTTGTTTGGAGGTTTTACATCCCCATAAACACAATTTAGGTCATTTTGGAGACGTTGCTTCAAATTTTATGGGACTTTTACCCGGCATTGAGATGACATGACATCTCAAGCCCTACTGTCCAAACAAACCAATAGGGTTTATATGCAGGGATGGCCCAACTCGCACCACTTTGCCTGGGCAGGCTCAGCCCTTCTAAGTGGTTTACTGGTCTCATGTGCGGTCGGTTTCAAGTATCGGTGGAAGCATCATGCAGCCCAATCTATTTCTCCAAGCCCCGATGGTGTCTTTTTGTATTCATTTTCTTTGTAGAGTGGACCTTGAATTTATTACTTCTATATAGTTGCTTAACAAATGCTACACTGTGTATGTATATCTCTTATTTTTGTTTTCAGAACAAGAAGCAAAGACGTTACGTCTACATGATATCCACACCCTTGTACATAAACTTCCCCCAGCAAATTTTAATATGCTAGATCTCATTGTTGCTCATTTAAGAAGGTATGTAACAACATACACATAAACCACTTTATCATATAACTAACATTTTAAGCAGTGTCATAAGGTGACATATGTTATATGTTTTTCATATTTAATGTGTTATCTCACATTGCAGCATCACAAAACTTTATATCACATCATAGATGGCAATGTTATGATTCTGTAGAAGCTGTTGTCACACTTGCAGTCATTTCATACATGAAATTTATGAAACTCGCCAAAGGCTTTCTCCATAAATTTCATATGAAATGACCGCTTTTGTGAGGTCCTCTATTTGTAACTGTGCATTATAGCACAGTTTTGAATATAACAAATTTTCATGATGGATCAAAATAAAAATAGAGATTATATATTTGGTCATTTTTCTATAATATATATATATATATTCTTATTTGGATACGACAGGCTTGTGTAAGTAACATGTTTTCTGCTTTGGACCCCAACAGCAGCCTTAAAAAGTAGTTGTGGTGTACATTATGAAACTTTTCACTTTTATCTAACTTATAAAAAAAAATGCTGTGCTACGGATTACTTATTGTACATTGCCGCTAATTTTTGTGTAACGTAGCTGCCGTGGTGCACCCAATCATGTTACGTTTTCGTGTGTGACGTCATCTATGTCTATTGTTTATAACATCCTTATTAAGAAGCCATGATGGCGAAACGTTGATGTTAATACATGATAAAGATTATTTCGTGTTGGTGTTGATTTACTATACAAAATCCAACTTATATCTCAGTTAAGAAAGAGTTATTACAGATGTAGGGCTAAAGTTTCAATCAAAACCACTCTTTACTTCTATAAGGCCAGGGGCCAGTTGATCAAAACTACGGATATTGTAAGTTAACATATTGTTAAAACTTCGATCATTTAATATGGCAAAATTGCTAATAGTTTTGATATGCTAATATTTTTGCTGAAAAAAAATGTGAGCAGCTTTTGCAGATGCAAAAGCTGCTCACATTTTTTTTCAGCAAAAATGCCACTGTATTCTAGATAAAATTACCAATTCAACCACTAATGCACTCTTTAAGCTAACGATGCTTTGAACAACTGGGCCCAGATAAAATTAAGACTTATTCTTCCTTTACAGACAGATCATACTAAACTCAGTGTCCTCTAGTAAGAGCTTGCTCTTGGATACTAAACCCAGTGTCCTCTAGTAAGACCTTGCTCTTGGATACTAAACTCAGTGTCCTCTAGTAAGACCTTGCTCTTGGATACTAAACCCCGTGTCCTCTAATAAGACCTTGCTCTTGGATACTAAACCCAGTTTCCTCTAGTAAGACCTTGCTCTTGGATACTAAACTCAGTGTCCTCTATTAAGAGCTTGCTCTTGGATACTAAACCCAGTGTCCTCTAGTAAGACCTTGCTCTTGGCTACTAAACCCAATGTCCTCTAGTAAGACCTTGCTCTTGGATACTAAACTCAGTGTCCTCTAGTAAGACCTTGCTCTTGGATACTAAACTCAGTGTCCTCTAGTAAGACCTTGCTTTTGGATACTAAACCCAGTGTCCTCTAGTAAGAGCTTGCTCTTGGATACTAAACTCAGTGTCCTCAAGTATGACCTTGCTCTTGGATACTAAACTCAGTGTCCTCTAGTAAGACCTTGCTCTTGGATACTAAACCCAGTGTCCTCTAGTAAGAGCTTGCTCTTGGATACTAAACTCAGTGTCCTCTAGTAAGACCTTGCTCTTGGATACTAAACTCAGTGTCCTCTAGTAAGAACTTGCTTTTGGATACTAAACCCAGTGTCCTCTAGTAAGAGCTTGCTCTTGGATACTAAACTCAGTGTCATCAAGTATGACCTTGCTCTTGGATACTAAACTCAGTGTCCTCTAGTAAGAACTTGCTCTTGGATACTAAACTCAGTGTCCTCTGGTTAGAGCTTGCACTTGGATACTGAACCCATTGTCCTCTAGTAAGACCTTGCTCTTGGATACTAAACTCAGTGTCCTCTAGTAAGACCTTGCTCTTGGATACTAAACCCCGTGTCCTCTAATAAGACCTTGCTCTTGGATACTAAACCCAGTTTCCTCTAGTAAGACCTTGCTCTTGGATACTAAACTCAGTGTCCTCTATTAAGAGCTTGCTCTTGGATACTAAACCCAGTGTCCTCTAGTAAGACCTTGCTCTTGGCTACTAAACCCAATGTCCTCTAGTAAGACCTTGCTCTTGGATACTAAACTCAGTGTCCTCTAGTAAGACCTTGCTCTTGGATACTAAACTCAGTGTCCTCTAGAAAGACCTTGCTTTTGGATACTAAACCCAGTGTCCTCTAGTAAGAGCTTGCTCTTGGATACTAAACTCAGTGTCCTCAAGTATGACCTTGCTCTTGGATACTAAACTCAGTGTCCTCTAGTAAGACCTTGCTCTTGGATACTAAACCCAGTGTCCTCTAGTAAGAGCTTGCTCTTGGATACTAAACTCAGTGTCCTCTAGTAAGACCTTGCTCTTGGATACTAAACTCAGTGTCCTCTAGTAAGAACTTGCGTTTGGATACTAAACCCAGTGTCCTCTAGTAAGAGCTTGCTCTTGGATACTAAACTCAGTGTCCTCAAGTATGACCTTGCTCTTGGATACTAAACTCAGTGTCCTCTAGTAAGAACTTGCTCTTGGATACTAAACTCAGTGTCCTCTGGTTAGAGCTTGCTCTTGGATACTGAACCCATTGTCCTCTAGTAAGACCTTGCTCTTGGATACTTAACCCAGTGTCTTCTAGTAAGACCTTGCTCTTGGATACTAAACTCAGTGTCCTCTAGTAAGAGCTTGCTCTTGGATACTAAACTCAGTGTCCTCTAGTAAGACCTTGCTCTTGGATACTAAACTCAGTGTCCTCTAGCAAGAGCTTGCTTTTGGATACTAAACTCAGTGTCCTCTGGTAAAAGCTTGCTCTTGGATACTAAACTCAGTGTCCTCTCGTAAGAGCTTGCTTTTGGATACTAAACCCAGTGTCCTCTAGTAAGACCTTGCTCTTGGATACTTAACTCAGTGTCCCCTATTAAGACCTTGCTCTTGGATACTAAACTCAGTGTCCTCTAGTAAGAGCTTGCTCTTGGATACTAAACTCAGTGTCCTCTAGTAAGACCTTGCTCTTGGATACTAAACTCAGTGTCCTCTAGTAAGACCTTGCTCTGTGATACTAAACTCAGTGTCCTCTGGTAAGAGCTTGCTCTTGGATACTAAACTCAGTGTCCTCTAGTAAGACCTTGCTCTTGGATACTTAACTCAGTGTCCTCTAGTAAGACCTTGCTCTTGGATACTAAACTCTGTGTCCTCTTGTAAGAGCTTGCTCTTGGATACTAAACTCAGTGTCCTCTGGTAAGAGCTTGCTCTTGGATACTTAACTCAGTGTCCTCTGGTAAGCGCTTGCTCTTGGATACTAAACTCAGTGTGTCCTCTAGTAAGAGCTTGCTCTTGGATACTAAAGTCAGTGTCCTCTAATAAGAGCTTGCTCTTGGATACTAAACTCAGTGTCCTCTAGTAAGAGCTTGCTCTTGGATACTAAACTCAGTGTCCTCTAGTAAGAGCTTGCTCTTGGATACTAAACTCAGTGTCCTCTAGTAAGAGCTTGCTCTTGGATACTAAGCTCAGTGTCCACTAATAAGAGCTTGCTCTTGGATACTAAACTCAGTGTCCTCTAGTAAGAGCTTGCTCTTGGATACTAAACTCAGTGTTCTTTAGTAAGAGCTTGCTCTTGGATACTAAACTCAGTGTCCTCTGGTAAGAGCTTGCTCTTGGATACTAAACTCAGTGTTCTCTGGTAAGAGCTTGCTCTTGGATACTAAACTCATTGTCCTCTAGTAAGAGTTTGCTCTTGGATACTAAACTCAGTGTCCTCTAGTAAGAGCTTGCTGTTGGATACTAAACTCAGTGTTCTGTAGTAAAGCTTGCTGCTGGATACTAAACTCAGTGTCCTCTAGTAAGAGCTTGCTGTTGGATACTAAACCCAGTGTCCTCTAGTAAGAGCTTGCTTTTGGATACTAAACCCAGTGTCCTCTAGTAAGAGCTTGCTCTTGGACACTAAACTCAGTGTCCTCTCTTGGATACTAAACTCAGTGTCCTCTAATTAGAGCTTGCTCTTGGAGCCATTCAAAATTAGTCTTAATGAACACTTGCAATATCTACTTAAAAACCAAATTTGAATAGTCTCACTCAAAGGTGGTCTTAACAAGAATTTCACTGTATAAGAACATCACATTATTAAGCCTGTGGGTCACATGTGACACGCCAGGTTCTGCAAAGGAAAGTTGGGTGGTTTTTCTCCTGGTACTCTGGTTTTTGCCCAACTCTGATTAATGGTCAGTTGGAAATATGTAAAATAATCTTGAAAGGGCTGTTAAAACCAAAACTAAAATTTAAGTAAAAAAGAAGAAAATAAATAGATAAGACCATGTTATCTGTTCTTTTCAGGGTCTCCCGAAATGCTGATAAAAATCTTATGACAGTTGCCAACTTAGGTGTATGTTTTGGTCCAACGCTCATGCGGCCAGAAGAGGAAACCGTAGCAGCCATTATGGACATAAAATTCTGCAATATTGTGATAGAAATACTTGTCAATCATTATGATATGGTAGGTCATTGTATCGGCCCCTTTAAGGGGAATGGGAACACCTTCAGGGGAGGCAACTCCTGCAAAAGTATTTTTATCTCCCATGTCAATAGGGGTCAACTCTTAAAGGAAAGAATTTGCTCCTGAGGAGCAAATTCTTTTCAGAGTAGACCCCTTTTTCAGTGGGACAGGGCTTATAGAAAAGCGAAAAGGAAGTCCCAAAAGTTATCTTCCTTCGAAAAATGGCTGAAAAAAATCTGCCAGTTGTTCCCATTCCCTGGATACACTGGGCAAATTTTCCACCATATGGTACAAAGCAGACAGCATTTGTAACTTTGTGTATGCTTTCGGATCATTGAGACCTCTGGAAACGGGGTCTGCTCTTAAAGGAAAGAATTTGCTCCTCAGGAGCAAATTCTTTCCTTTAAGAGCAGTCCCCTATTGATAAATGGGGCTGAAATACTTTGTAAGAGTTGCCTCCCCTGGAGGTGTATCCATCATTCCGCTTTATGTAAAGAATGGATAAATAGAATCCATCATTGTTGTCTAATGGGGACAGAGAAATACCAACCTGAGTTTTTAGTGGTCACTTAGAAAACTCGGCAAAGCCTTGTTTCAAATGTGACCACTGGACCCGAGGGTAAGGATTTCTTGTCCCCACTAAACAGCAGTGATTGATTCTTTTTGTCACATGCAACCTGAACATGATGGTTTGATGGCAGCTTTTTTTGGGGGGGGAAGCTGGAAAAAAAAGCAGCAAAAACCAAACATTTGAACGGTGTCAAAAAATTTGCACCAAACTGTTCCTTCTGATTTAAGTAAAAGAACACATACCAATACTTGACGTTTTTGTTCAGAAATAACAGTTAAAGACTTTAGAATTTCTGAATAGCTGTTTCACCAGCTTACTGTAAAAATCCGAAAAAATTCTGACCTTTGAGGACTTGCTGTAATTCTCCTAAAATTTTAACAGATTTGTTTCGCTGTCCAGCAAGGAGTCCAAAAAGTGCAGACAAAAGCAAACAGTGAAGTCCCTGATCAGATTGCTTCTTCAGGAACAGTCTGATGTGGGTCTTCACTTTTGGCTTATCAAAATACTTAGGATCTTCAATGTTCATCACTTATGTAGAAAGCAGAGGTTATCCAATAATTCAGGATGTCATGATGTCAAAAGTGAGCTATCCCGTATGGGTGACCATGTGACAGATTTCTCCCCAGTATGACTGCCCATGTGGGACAGATTTTACCATTAGCGAGCAGACACTGGGATGTCTCAAGTCTTGTATGCATGTATGTAGGGCTGGCTAATCGGAGCTGAAAAGATAATCGATTATCAGTCCTGTCATTGCGATCGATAATCAATTAGTAATCGCTAAGATTTTTGTCATTATTTTACCTGTCTGGCTTTCTGTCTGAGCATGACTCTTACCATATGTTGCACTTTACCATATGTATATTTGAAAAGACAGGCCTGAGCAAACAGTGTAGACCCAGATGAGACGCCGCATAATGCGGCGTCTCATCAGGGTCTGCACTGTTTGCCACTCATCCAGCTATTTTAGGCATAACTTTGGGTAGTAAATTGTACCTATCAAGTAATCGATTAAAAGCAAATCAGAAATGATAATCATTTTTGTGGAATTTATCGATTGATTAATTGATTATAGGATTAATCGTGGCAGCCTTACATGTATGTGAGAAATTTGTTTCTTCATCACATAACAAATCTGTGTAATAATGAACAAACTTGTAAAATCAATATACAGTCGAACTTCAATGGCTCGAACACCTTTGGGACCACGAAAATCTTTTGGAGACAGGGGTAGTTCGAGCCACCGAGGGTTACTGCCAGGAGGCATAAGAGATACTTTTAAACATCTTTTCGGTGTTCTATAATGAAAATGTATGCTGTGTGTACTCATTAGAATCGCCTCATCGAGGCGATTCTAATGAGTACACAGAGCATACATTTGCAATGTATGCTGTGTGTACTCATTAGAATCTCCTCATCGCAATGTATGCTGTGTGTACTCATTAGAATCGCCTCATCGCAATGTATGCTGTGTGTACTCATTTGCAAGATAATAGACTAAAATCTTCTTAATTACACTATTTCTTCTGTAGAGGATTTCGCTAGGGGCTCAAGAATGGGTTTGCCACATCCATGGTAAACGAGCCATCAGTGTTCGAGCCATCGCAGTTCTACTGTAGAGAAAATAGGGATATACAAGAGAATGCATCATTCTTATTTCTACTTCAAATTATATACTGTGGGTACTCCTTAAAAACTGCCTCATAAAGGCTTTTCTAACTAGGCTTTTCTAACAAGAAGGTTCATTGAAGAATGAGTTCCACTTAATTTTTGCTTGTGACTGGATGTTGTTCATACTTAAATTAATGTTCAGTAAATTACATTCATTTTTTTAAAGGAACACATTCTTTTCTCAGATTTTCAAAGAAGCACCTGAAGATGCCGATTTACGATCGAATGTTATCCGAAATTACGAAGAGCAGCACATGAAGATGAAGCATGCTCCAGGACCACCGGTGAACCACCTTCCAAAGCCAACGGTCACCGCCACAGCTATGAGTACTAATAATAACCTAGGTAACCAGTCTCCCCGGCAATATGCAAATATAGCTCCTGGTTTACAGTATCAGCAGAACAGGAATAAAGTACGGGCGGTAGATGTTTATAATCCCTCTACAGGAGGTAAGAATTATTTTCTTGCACCCCAGATAAGGAAATCCTGGATTTTACCCTTGGGTAGAAGTTTTTATTCTACCTAGGGATATACTGGCCCCGATAGCTCAGTTGGTAGTGTCCCCTCCGGGGAATGGGAGGTCACGGGTTCGATCCCAGGCTGCGACATACCAAAGTCGTTAAGAATGGTACTAGCTGCTCCTCGCTTGGCACTAAGATTTACGGGGTAGAGCTAGGACTGGCTGACCCAGTGTCAGGATAATGTGACTGGGTGTGGTATCATGTAATGTGTCTGGGACATGATACTTCAGTGAGGCAGCACTATTAAAGTGAGCATTGAGCTCCCTGTCGCAACCAGACACCGTCATGATATGACTAAAAAATTGTTGAAAGCGACATTAAACCCGAATTCACACACACACTACCCTGGGATAGAAAGAAAAAACAAAAATTCTCATGTGTTTGATGTGCACCAGTTGCGTAGGACCTCCCATCGGGCATCGTTATGGTTGCCAGCACTGAAAATTACATGCCTAAGCTTAAAGTAGCAATTTGGTCTGGGGTTTGTGGTATGAGCCTCCATGATGAAGTGGTTAAGAATGCTGACTCTTACAGTATTTACCCTAAGTATTACGACACCTCACCTCCTCACCATGCTAGTTCTAAAATTTGAACAAGTGCAAACTTCCCCTTGGGTCTAAAAATAGCTGGATGAGTGGAAAATAGTGTAGAACCTGATGAGATGCAGCATTCTGTAGTATCTCATCTGGGTCTTCACTGTTCTGCTCAGGCCTGTCTGTCCAAATACATACAGTAAATACGGTAAACATTGTTTCTCACTGCTTTTGATTTGAGCCTTGCTTGGGTCACCGATGAGGAGACAAGTTCTGCAATTGAACATCACACGTTTTTTTTCTCTGGGTACTCCTGACCTTTGCTGTTGACTGGGCAGTAAAACCACAACACAATTCTCTAGGTACTCCAGTTTTTGCCTTCCTCTGATTAACAATCGGCATGATATAAGTGCAATAAGTGAAACCTGACTTTTATGTCACCGAAAATGGCTTCGCATCATCATAAACGACTTGAAGCGGGGGAGTGCTATGGACTGCAACTCCTACCTTTAATTATTAATGCATAGCACATATGTTTAACCCTTATCTTGCTGTTGACGACAACCCCTATCTTTGGAAACAGTGTAGATCCAGATCAGATGGCTTCTTCAGAAGATCAGGATCTACACTGTTTGGCATTCAGTTTATGAATTTGTAGCAATAAATTACATCAAGTAATTTGATTGGTTGATAGACAGAAATGGGTGTGGCTTAGATGAATATTCAGCAAGATAAGGGTTAATATAACCATCTCTGACAGCTGCATCATGGAGTCAACACTTTGGCTGAGTGCGAAGAGCATTGGACTTTCAGTGAGTGGCCCTGGTTCAAATCCCCCCCACCCTCCCCCGAGAGTCTTTGATTCGGGGGCATATAGTATTTGCCCTGTCTGTCTGTTTGTTTGTTTGTCTGTCTGTCTGTCTGTCTGTTTGTTTGTTTGTTTTTCTGTCTGTCCGTCACAAAAACTTTAACCTTGACCAAAACTTCAAAAGTATTTGACCTAACCATATAAAACTACACACACTTGTTCACCATCACAAGGGCTACATTCTGACCAAGGGGCATAACTTTGTTGTATTTTTTGGCTGAACCTTCTCCCCTTTAAATTTTCAAAAACTCAGAAATTGGCTCCAACACTGGGCATTGGTCACCTATAGTCGCAGCTATTGTCAGCTATACTTCTTTCTATTGTTCTGACTTCCTTGTTGTAAGAATGTCTGCTGTCAGTTAGGTTTTGGTGGATCTTGAAGACTGGGAAAAAGTGGACCCAGCAGTAACCCAGACAGTATTTATTCGCA
Organism: Lucinisca nassula; assembly: GCA_963580285.1. Classification (NCBI taxonomy): domain Eukaryota; kingdom Metazoa; phylum Mollusca; class Bivalvia; order Lucinida; family Lucinidae; genus Lucinisca; species Lucinisca nassula. The sequence goes on from OY757015.1 coordinate 105,737,056, forward strand.
TTGAAACATGCAGCATAGTACAGAAACAGCAAAGAGTGTCAGGCGAATGTCTGGCCATCGTCGATACATGCTAATGTGGTATCACTGTCAGGCTGATGTGGGTCTGCTGTTTTATGCTGGCTGGGCATTAATTGAATTGTATTATTAATAACTGCTCATTTGACAAGAATCATTTATTCTATCAAAATACCATGGGTGTGGGGTTCTGTTGATTTGCAATTTTTTAACATTTCAACATCTTGTTTTAATGGAAGTGCTTGAGCATTTGATGCATTTGGTGTAAGTTGAAATCTGCCCAACAATGTCTTCCCTGTTTATAGCATAATTGTGTGCGTTTGCCTTTGAAGTCTGTTTGTTAAAGATTGCTTGTATATTATGGTATTTACGAAAGTATTTAATTCTTCTCTTGATGTTACTTGAGAGTTTATTTATGAAGGATCTTACACTAGTGGTCATTTCATATGAAATTTATGAAACGAGCCTTTGGCGAGTTTCATAAATTTCATTTGAAATGACCACGAGTGTAAGATTCTGTTTATCATATGACCACTTTAAATTCGATTTTTTTCGCTTTTAAATTTGAAAAATTTTCCACAAAAATGCATGGTTGACATGGACGTCGTCATGACGTTACTTAAACCCGCCAAAGTGTTATTACATGTGTGGTCATACGATTTTTATTACACGACGTTATCCACTGCTTATCAACAACGTCATATGATAAACATATTTATGCATTTTTGCTTTCTTTGAAGTTTTGAAAATTTGTTAATTCCTGTCCTGCTGAATAAGTTAATTTTGCCACACCCATTTCTGACCGTCAATCAGTCAAATTACCTGATATGATTTGTTCCTACAAACCCACAAACTGAGTGACAAACGGTGTGAATCCTGATCAGATGGTTTCTTCAGAATCCATCTGATCAGGATCAACACTGTTTACAAAAGAAAGTCATATCATGGTTCAGCTGTACATGGGTTAAATTGATTTTCAGGTTTTGAGACCCAGACGGGTAGTAACAGTGCCAGTGACAGTACAGAGTCATTAAATTCAAATCAGTCTAATCATGTGTCCAGTAACTCCACCCCTTCTATGCAAGAGCCAACCAGAAGAGGGTATGGGGGTGGAGTCCCTAGGGGCCCTGGACCTGCACCAATCTACAGCAATATTAATGTCAGCGAATTAGGTTGGTATATTCTGATCTTTAAGTCTATTTTACTTTTAAAAATATATATGTTGCAGTCTATTCAATATCAATATAGTACGGTGAAATTCAATGGCTCCAAATTTTCCATGGTCATTTTAACCCATTGCAGGTGGGAAACACCTAAAGGGGTACCTTGACAAACAGTGCAGGTCCAGATCAGGGCCTGCACCATTTGTTAATAGAAATTTCCGTCAAAAATAGATTAAAAACGAAAAAATAGGCCTCCCACCCCTTATATGACAAACGGACTTGTCCAACATATAGCAGCAATGGAAGAGTCCACTAGTATACAATGGGTTAAACTCATTCTTTTGACAATAGCATGTTGGGGAAGCCATGTTTTTATTTACAGAACCGGAGTAAATAAACCATGACATAATAGGCATTAGGTTATTTTTTCATTGGCCGATTCAAATTATTGAGATTTTTAACCCATGAAATCGCTCCTTTCTAATGGCTCCAAAAAATGGCTGCCCAAAGCATGCTGCTGTCAAAATTGTTATTGTTTTCAAGTTTTGTAGTAGTATTCACAAGTTTTTATTGAAATTATGGACACAGGTGATTGGTATTGGTGAAAATACTGGACATGGATATAAACTTCTTTGTGTTGTGCCCTAGAAAACTTTAGAATCTCTTGGGAAGCGAACAGACAGGCTTAGCTACACAAATCATATTTTGATCAATTTTGGACATTCTGTGTGGCGTTGCTTCATACCTTGAAGACTAGATTAGAAATAGCAGGTACTTTTGTATACATAAATGTGTTATTCTACATGTGTGACAAGAGTTTTGACTTGTGTGTAGCAAACTGCCAGAGATACACAACTTCATTCACGATCGGTCATATTTTCCCAATGGTGCCCTTGTCTATATTATTATAGGACAGTACATCTTTCCTCTCAAAAAGCTTGAAACTGGCACCTGTGATTAGAACCACCTAATTGAGGCAAGCTGAAGTGAATACTCACAGAAACTCTGTTTATAAAGAAAAAAAGTGAGGTTTACATGGTAATACAGTATTCTCCTTATTCTTGCCCCAAGACAGTTGTTTGTTTGATTTATTTGGATTGAGGTTTAACATCCTCATCAACATTATTTAGGTCATTTTGGAGACATTGCTTCCAATTTTGTGAGACTTTTACCCGACACTGAGATGAAATGAAAAGCCCTGCCACCCAATGAAACCAATATGGTTTATTTGCATGGACAGTCCGACTCGCACAACTTTGCCTTCACAGGCTTGGATCTTTTAAGCAGTTCACCAGTACTCTGTGTGGTCGGTTTCAGCTTTGTGTAGAAGCACCTTGCAGCCCTATCTATTTCTCCAAGCCGCTATGGGCTGAGGCTAAACAGAAGTTGTGGGTACTCATAAGAACTGGCAAGCAGCAATGAATACTCTCATAAACTCCTCTTTATATAGAGAAAAGTGAATTTTACTTATTCTTCCTCAGAAAAAAAAATGGATTGCTGGTGCTTTTTAGAACCGCCTCAACTGGGCGGTTCTAACGAGTACCAACAATTTATGTTTGATGCAGAAGAAAGAAAAACGTCGCAAAATTTTATGATCTGACAGAGAAATGACGAAATGACATTTGTACAGCAGTTAAGAAAAGCATTGTCAAACTGTAATGTTATTTAAATGAGTCATAGAAAGAAATATGAGCCATGTCTTGAGAAAACGTGTTTTGTCCCTGGGGAACAACAGAGATCTGGATCAGCCTGCTTGGATAGTACAGGTCCTCTGGTTTCTGTATCTAAAATTTCACTACTATTGCTTGCCAGTCTAGCCGAACAGGCCAGTTTGGACCAATTTATGTCCTACCAGTGGCCCTTTGTTCAAAACTTAACAATGTCGTTGGTTAACGAACCATTAAATTTGTCCTATAAAAGGGACATCCTTTTGAAACAAAGAATACGCCACAGAACTGAAAAGTATAGGGTGTACAAGTATTGATCATTTGATATGGCAAATGTACTTTAATATACTTTTTGCTGAAAAAAAATGTGAGTAGCTTTTACTCACTTTTTTTCAGCAAAAATAACATCTTTTCAGTAAAAATACCGGCGTTATAGATACTGTACCTGCTAGAACAGTTAACAGTTTGATCCTTAACGAGCTCGTTGAGCTAACAATTCTTTAAAACGAACTGGAGCCCAGGGGCCAGTTGTTCAAAGCATTGTTAGCTTAACGAGCTCGTTAGTGGTCATACTGTTAACTCTTCTAGCAAGTACAATATTGTAAATTTTGGTATTTTTGCTGAAAAAATGTGAGCAGGTTTTGCGTCTGCAAAAGCTGCTCACATTTTTTCAGCAAAAACTCAGCATATTTACCATATTTAATGATCAAAGTTTTAACGATACGTTAACTAACGACGTTGTTAGTTTTGAACAACTGGGCCCTGGTCGCTAACTTTTAAAGACAGGTTTTCTCAAGATTGGGCCCATGCTGTAGTTTGTAGCTCAAAGAGTCTTCATTTCTTGTTGTGGTTGTAGGCTTTATATGTCCAGTTGAAAAAATAGACTTTGAAAACACACATTTGATGAACCCAGAACGTGAGTTGCTTTAATGCATAAATCCCACCCCTAGATGTGTGATGCTAAAATTAGTGACCAGAAACAGAGATTGCTAACATGGTGCATGATTTTCCTGCTCAGAAATTTCGTTTATAGCTTGCCTATATTCAGAGTGGCCCCAGCATAAAATGGAGAAACTGAACAGCTCTCTAAACCCCAGTATATATAGAGAAAGTGGGGTTAGGGGTAATTATTTATTTCACTTGTTTCTGTCTAAAAACATACATTGTTGGTACTCGTTGTTAGATCATTGTAAGTAGACATCACTAATGCTACATGCTCGTGATTTGAACAACTTTACAACTGACCTACACACTGTGATTAATTACTCAACAGATTAATGCTAAACCTGATCCTTTTCTTAAATATTGAATAATCGGAAGTATGTGATAAAATATGAGGAACAATGAATATTGGTGAATATTGCCCCTCAATAAGACTTCAAGAGATACAACTTAGCTTGTGTTCTTTTGTATCCCTCATTGGAACAGTATTCAAGAATATCATTACAATAATCTTACAGTATAACATACCCATAGATATTGAATGAGTAGAAATGAACGACCATATAAGTCAATATCGGCATGCTACTTGATACATGTATTGCACACTTACCTTTATACTTTGCATACATATTCTGATTAAATGCATATTTTGAGGCTGAAAAGACTAGCAGTAAATGAAATATTTATACCGTAATGATCCTAAGTATTGGGACAGACAGGCATAAGCAAACAGTGCAGACCCAGATCAGGCTGCTCCTGAAGGAGCAGTCTGATCAGGATCTACACTGTTTGCCGTTCTGTCTCCAGTTTTTGGACTCCTTGCTGGATTGTGATACAATTTTGTTAAAATTTTAGGAAAATTACAGCAAGTCCTCAAGGTGTATGAATTTTTAGGATTTTTATACCCCCGCAAACGAAGTTTGAAGGGGGTATATAGGAGTCAGCTTGTCGTCTGTCGTCTGTCGTCGGTCCGTTACAAAAATGTCCGTTACAAAAAACTTTAACATTGCTCATAACTTCCTTATTCTTTGACCGATTTCTTTAATATTCACACACCACACACCTTGCCACTAGTACTTAAGATTGATATACACAAACCTGACCTTGACCTTTACGTTGACCTTCCTCAAGGTCAAAAACTTGTAAAAATTTGTCGGTAGCGGGGGTATAATTGGCGCCCGTTAGGCGGCAGCTCTAGTTACGGTAGCTATATAATATCAAAGCACTGACAGCACTGACGGAATGATTGTCTCTGGAGTGCAGGTTGGAAAAATAGTTCTGAATGGGGATATAGACTGTCTTGTTTAATCCTTATACAGTAAAATTCCTATATTAAGACCACCTTTGGGACTGTTCAAAAGTGATCTTTAAGACCACTTTTGAACAGTTCCAAAGGTGGTCTCTGACCAGAGGACACTGTGTACAGAAAACACAAAGAAAGAATAAGTACAACCTACTAAATAAGCTTTTTAAAGTAGAATTATGTTTAATTTTAGGTAGTCTTCATAGCAGAATTCCACTGTATTCCTGTACTGAGCAAACACCATTTGCCAAACACAACACATAATCCCAATCCAGATTTTATGGTTTGTTTTGTGTCCCCATAAACACTAGTTAGGTCATTTTAGTGACATTGCTTCCATTTTTGTGGGCGTTTTTTCTGATATTGAAATGAAATGACATCTCAAGCTCTGCTACCCAAAGAAACAAGTAGGGTTTAAGAAGAGGTCCGACTCTCACCACATTCCCTGAGCAGGCTTAGACCTACTCAAGTTTGGTCGGTTTCAACTCTGCATGGAAGCAGCGTGCAGCCTCATCTACCGTATTCGACCTTTTTACCGCACATGCTCCTGTAAGCGCACACCCAAGCTTTTTCTGGAAAAAAATACACAAGCGCACACTTTACAGTAACCTTCCAACCAATTCATATTGAGTTTTGCTGCATCTTTGACCCAGACATTCATATGTATATGTGGTGAACCCCTATGCTGAAATTCAACTCTATAAAATAATCATATCGGAAGCTTTTTTTTTTCGTATTTTTTTTTGTTGTATTGAGTGTGCGCCTATTCGGTAGATTTTTCACCACAATATTTTCATACAATTTTGAAAAAACTAAGCGTACGGTGTGGTAAATAGGTCGAATACGGTATTTCACCAAGCCAGGATTGGTGGGAGCATTGAGATTTTATTCATTATCTTCTATCGCAACATTCTATCCTCACAATAAGAAAAGTACAGGTATTTTCTATAAATTATAAATAACCATTACCTAGATTTTCCTCTAAATTGTACAGTGATAATCACATGGACAGAGCAAAGAAAAGCTTCTGTGCTTAGTAACTTTAGGTTGCTTGACAAACAGTCAACCAAAAATGGGTTATAGCATTGATATTGGTCAATACATGTACTTGTCCCTCTTAAATATCATTGCAATCACCTTATATTATCAATCACCCAATTCTGTGTTTACCCCTCCTTCATATACATGTATTTTATTTTTAAGCATTTTGTCCTCATAAACATCTCCCCATGAAAAAAATACATGTACTAGGAAAAAAAAAGGCTTACCGTATTTACCCTAAATATTTGGAACCTCCACTCCTTACCATACTTTCGCCAAAATTTGAATATGCACAAATTACTACCCAATATTGTGTCTAAAAATAGCTGGATGAATTGCAAACAGTGTAGACCCTGGAGAGATGCCGTGTCCTGTGGCATTTCCTCTGGGTCTGCACTGTTTGCTCAGTCCTGTCTGTCTGAATACATAGGGTAAATGCGGTAGTAACAAGCACTTTTAACACTTACCCTGCTGATATTGACAAACCCTAGCTTTGCAAACAGTGTAGATCCTTTGGAAGCCATCTGATCAGGATGTACACTGTTTGTCAAGCAGTTTTTGAATTGAATGAATATTCATTATGTAATGATATTTGATTGATTGCTTATTAGAAATGGGTGTGGCTAGATTAATTTGTTCAGCAGGAAAGGGGCTAACTTTGCCATATCCATAGCTCCACACATTGTCAGCAAACTTACGGGTGCATGTGGAAAATTTGCATGCCTCAATAAATAAATAAACTCACAAGAGAGATTTTGCATCACCCAAACTTTTGTATTTATTCAGATAATTACACATAATAATCATTTCACAAGCAGCAGCCTAGATAGAATCTATATGCATGTAGTTTAGCTCTGAGCTTGAGACTTGAGCTTCTTAAGGGGAATGGAACCACATTCAGGGGAAGGAACAGTTTCAAAAACAGATTTATCTCCCTTATCTAGAGGCGTTCAGGTTTCATGAAAGCAGACAGGAAGTCACAAATATTGTTACGTGCACAAAAGAAAGGTACAGTAAGGTGGGTGCAAGTGAGGGGAGGGCAAAAAAATGTTAGTTGTATCCATTTAGTTTACTGGTATTCAGGTATTAATTAGGGCCCCGCACTGAAAGTGTGGGTGCCCTATAGTAATCACTCTGTCCGTCCGTCTGTCTGTCCGCAGGAACGAATGTATACTTGTGTGTTTAAAAGTATGGACACTTCCATTAAACTCAATGCGATTTATTCCGTCAGTGTTTTGTGTGTCTAAAATAGTTACTTGTGTGTCTTTTTTTCCAAGAAATTTCCTGGAAATTTGACACACAAAGGTACTTTGTAGGGATGAAGACACACAAGTATACATCCGTAAAGACTTGCGTCTGTCCATCCACAAATTTTTTTATCCTCCATAACTTTCTTATTCCTGGATGGATTTAAATATTACTTGTCAGAAATGTTAACCATAATGTGATGGAGTGTTGCGCGCAAGACTCAGGTCCGTACCTCAAAGGTCAAGGTCATACTTAGAGGTTAAAGGTCTGTCTGTCCGTCTGTCCGTCCACAAATTTTTTTATCCTCCATAACTTTCTTATTCCTGGATGGATTTAAATATTACTTGTCAGAAATGTTAACCATAATGTGATGGAGTGTTGCGCGCAAGACTCAGGTCCGTACCTCAATGGTCAAGGTCATACTTAGAGGTTAAAGGTCAAAAAAGGGTCTTTCCTGTGTCCAATTAATAACTTTGTTATTATTATTCCTGGATGGCAGAATTGTTAACCATAATGTGATGGAGTGTTGCGCGCAAGACTCAGGTCCGTACCTCAAAGGTCAAGGTCATACTTAGAGGTTAAAGGTCAAAAAAGGGTCTTTCCTGTGTCCAATTAATAACTTTGTTATTATTATTCCTGGATGGCAGAAGTGTTAACCATAATGTGATGGAGTGTTGCGTGCAAGACTCAGGTCCACAAATTTTTTTATCCTCCATAACTTTCTTATTCCTGGATGGATTTAAATATTACTTGTCAGAAATGTTAACCATAATGTGATGGAGTGTTGCGCGCAAGACTCAGGTCCGTACCTCAAAGGTCAAGGTCATACTTAGAGGTTAAAGGTCAAAAAAGGGTCTTTCCTGTGTCCAATTAATAACTTTGTTATTATTATTCCTGGATGGCAGAAGTGTTAACCATAATGTGATGTAGTGTTGCGCGCAAGACTCAGGTCCGTACCTCAAAGGTCAAGGTCATACTTAGAGGTTAAAGGTCAAAAAAGGGTCTTTCCTGTGTCCAATTAATAACTTTGTTATTATTCCTGGATGGATTTAAATATTACTTGGCAGAAATGTTAACCATAATGTGGCCCCGCACTGAAAGTGTGGGTGCCCTATAGTAATCACTCTGTCCGTCCGTCTGTCTGTCTGTCCGTCTGTCCGTCCACAAATTTTTTTATCCTCCATAACTTTCTTATTCCTGGATGGATTTAAATATTACTTGGCAGAAATGTTAACCATAATGTGATGGAGTGTTGCGCGCAAGACTCAGGTCCGTACCTCAAAGGTCAAGGTCATACTTAGAGGTTAAAGGTCAAAAAAGGGTCTTTCCTGTGTCCAATTAATAACTTTGTTATTATTAGGGCCCCGCACTGAAAGTGTGGGTGCCCTATAGTAATCACTCTGTCCGTCCGTCTGTCTGTCTGTCTGTCTGTCCATCCACAAATTTTCCTACTCCTCTGATAGCGCTGCCAGGGCCCTAGTCAGTTTCACTGACAGCTCTAGTTTTGGTATAATTTTGCATTGATACCGATTAGCTTTTTTGGTATGGTTCATTCTGAATTGCCTATATTTATACACAAAAACCTCTTTATGACACTTTTCATTATAACAAGGTTTTGGTGCCTCTGATGGTAGATGTTGGTTAATTGTATTGATTCCTGATCATCGCCTTCATTTCTATTTTGAATACCATTACAATAACGCACTTGTTTGACACAGTGCATTTTTTCATAACTAAATGATGACTTTTCCAATGAAATTTTGTGCTATTTTTTCTTATTTATACTCGAAACATAGGTTGTGGGGCTCGTTAGAACCACCACAAGTAATGTCTTGAAGCAGAAATAAAAATATAAAGTATACCCTTGTAAACCCCAGTTTTCTCTGTAGATGGGTATTCATTTCATGGACTTTTTAACACAATGGACACAGTTTAAAGGTTGATCTACAAAATGTGTTTATTATACAGAAATCCATAAATGGTCATTACTCTATTAAATCTATGTAATCTTTTTTGGGGCTATAACCTAAAGTCCAAAAGTGCAGATAGAATGGCAAACAGTGAAGACCCTGATCAGACTGCTCCTTTCTGATCTGGGTATCCACTGTTTGCTTATGCTTATTTGTCCCAATAATTAGGATCATTAAGGTAAGTGGACAGTCAGTAAAAAAGTACCTTCTGCCTGTCTGAAAATGTTTTCAGCCCAAACAAGATAATGTGACATTCAGTTACCATTTTATAGGGAATATGTGACAGTGGACTATATTTATATTGCAAACATCAGTCAAAATCTACTTAGCTTAAAAAGATGTGGGCCAAAATTTAAAATATTTTTGCCCTTGTGTGAAAGAGACCAATCTTAACATTCAAAACTACAATCATCCTACTGGCCTCTGTCTCTTAAGCATTATGTCTGTCAACAGTTTGGGGTTGAACCTCATTTGGGTCATATGTGAGTTTTGTTTTGTTTGTTTGTTTGATTTGAGGTTTAACTTGCCTGTCAACACTGTAAAGGTCATTTTGGAGACATTGCTTCCAATTTTGTGGGACTTTTACCAGACATTGAGATGAAATGACATCTCAAGCCCTGTCGCTCAATGAAACCAATCGGGTTTATCAGCATGGACTGTCCAACTCGCACTGCATTGCCTGGGCAGGCTTAGATCCTTTGGACAGTTTACCAGTACTCGTGTGCGATCCGGTTTTAGCTCCGCGTGGAAGCATCATGCAGCCCATCTATTTCTTCAAGCCCCGATGGGTAGGGGCTGCATATGTGAGACCCCAAGTTCTGCAGCAGAAGGTTGGGTATATGAATTTTTTCTAAATATGTATTTTTTTTTCAACATTTCTTAAGATGTTAGAAGAGTGACTTTTTCATGTTACAAAATTTTTGGGAGTTTTACCGGTAACATATCTTTTATCTACAAGTGTAATTCATTCCTATAATGAAAAATTTGTTTCTTTTGTCTTCTTCAGCAAACAGACTCATTTTGTCAACATCAGATGTGCCCACTTTGTAAGTACTGTTTTTCTATTAATTAACACATGAATTCTCTGCATAAACCTTGTGAACTAATCAGGCCTCCCCTCTCACCCCATTCTCTGTCTAACACCAGCTACAGTAGAACTTCGATGGCTCGAACACCGATGGCTCGTTTACCATGGATGTGTCGAACCCATTCTTGAGCCCCTAAGGAAATCCTCTACATAAGAAATAGTGGGGGATAATTAAGGAGATTTTAGTCTTTTATCTTGCAAATGTATGCTGTGTGTACTCATTAGAATCGCCTCGATGAGGCGATTCTAACGAGTACACACAGCGAGGCGATTCTAACGAGTACACACAGCATACATTTTTCATTATAGAACACAGAAAAAGATGTCCTTAAGTATGTCGTTATGCCTCCTGGCATTAGCCCTCAGTGGCTCGAACTACCCCTGTCTCGAACAGATTTTCATGGTCCCAAAGGTGTTCGAGCCATTGAAGTTCGACTGTAATTGCTTAGATTCTGATGAGCAGTTGCATTTTGATTATCTTTCTGGTGCTTGCTTGGTACAGGTTGAGCTGTACACAATTTTTGTTGCTTGTGTTCTGAAAACATCAAGTGAACAAGTCCGTGAAATTAACACCCCCCTAAACCCCTATTTATGTAGAGAAAACTGGGGTTTACGGGGGTGTATATTATCTTTCTAATTCCTGCTCCAATACATAGGTTGTGGGTACTCGTTAGAACCGCCTCAATGAGGCGGTTCTAACGAGCACCTACAACCTATGTTTGCAGTATAAATAAGAACAGTATCGTGGATTTTTACCAGAAAAGTAGCCATTTTGGAGAAGTGAAAAAATGCATCATTTCGCACGGGTATGTTATTGTAATGAGAGAGCCAAAGTTTTATTCGAGACATGTTGGATGAAGTTGTCTTTTCTGAAATGACAAATTGCCTGAAACACCCACTTTGACTGTTGAATTATGATAAGGGAAATGGTTCCACTTTCAGGGAAGTTACTCTAAGACTTTTAAAAATAAATTTTGTCTCCCCTTTCAAAAGTGGCCAGCTCTTCAAGGAAAGAATTTGTTCCTTAATGGCTCCTAAGGAGCAAATTCTTTCCTTTAAGAGTTGGCCTCATTTTCCAAAGGGCTCTGTTCACAGGAAAGCCGAACGTAAGTCACAAAATTTGTCTCCCTTGGAATAAAATGGCCAAAAATACTTCAATTGTGTCCATTTCTCTTAAGTGCTACAGACTTAAGCTTGTTTGTTAGATATAGTTCAAACAATTTGACCTGAGACTAACCTTCTGCATGGAATAAAGGAGCAGTCTCTATAAGGCTGTTTTCATGGCCACAACCGATTTCCTTTAAACTTTGTAGCTTCAAATTGATACATATTGACTGTCTAATGGTGAATTTTTAGAATCTTTGGTTCACTGGTTTTTGCCGTATACACTTTTAAAGTGGGTGGGGTAATGTCACCCCATCAAGGGTATACCAACAAAAATGCTATTATTTTTGTTCAAAGTGCATGACTGGAGGCGATGTTTGCCGTATGCTTACTACCGTTTTAGGCATAACAGCCGGTGATGACAGTCTTATAAATATCAAACAAGAGAAGAGTTTATACGCGCTTGTAAGTTGTACCCAAATATCAGTAATTTTTATTCCCCAACTTTACAAAAAACCACAACACCTTGACAGTTTTCAACTTATTTCAAAGATCTTTCATAAATATAATGTTGATGTAATAGTCATTCTAGGTATATGTCAGAATTATTGTTAGTTCATAAAACTTAAGAGTTACCTGCCCCTGAAATTGGATTTTACCCATTTTTTTAAATCGGAGTGCATTTATCCGTTTGTAGTACTCACAACTTCATTTGGGAGTCAATAAACCGATTCGATGCAAATATTATTAAATAGATGTGGACAAGGAAGTCATTTGATTTAATAGTGCATGCTAGTATTTCCTTTTTTTTTTTGGTTATATATGAACTCTTAATTTCCAGGTGCAAATGGAACATTTGTCAACTGTCAAACATTTTTGACCACCAAAGAAGGCTTTGCTCATGTTGTGGAACCTCATTTTAGACTGATGCTGTGCTTAAATATAAACCTGTATGGTCTCACGACATGTTTAAGAATTTGTTAATTTACTGATCTTCCTCTGAATCGCTAGATGTACTCCATGTGTCAACAGCAGCATCATAAACAAAATCAATATGTTCCCGGCTGGGTTTTGCTTCACTATTTCTGTTATGTTCCGGTAAAATCCCAAATACCAGAGAACAGAAGCCACATGTGCACAACATCCCACGGTACGAGCTCCACTTCTGCACCCACAATACCACCCAGTGATTGGGTTCAGTCCTTGTGTATATTCAACCCACATGTTATATGTTTTATTAGACGTGTGGCAAGAACGTATCTGTGCTTTGAGAACACCATCTTCTTCTTTGTGTGCCATTATTTCATATGATCCATTGTCGTCAAAATGTTCATCTGTGTAGGGTTTGGCTTGTTTCAGCTGGTAAATACCCAGTTTCAAATCCCTGAGTTCATCCGCAGTCATCTCTGGGAAATTCTCAAGTTTCTCATCATCGATCTTTATCCAAATAACCCGTTTTTTATCCCAGTCATTTTTTGTCGCGCCTGCTATTAGCATGGCGCGATATAGGCGCCCGGTTTTCCGTCCGTTCGTTCGTTCGTCAAGGCTTCAACATTTGCGACGACCCTAGCGTTCACCATAATGGTCAAGTTTATTTCTCAAGAACTATAAGAGCTTCATTAATGATACTTGGTACAAACTTGTATCTGGGGATGACAACTTACATGCAAGCATCCATATTTGACCTTGACCTACATTTCATGGTTCACTGACTTTGTAAAATATTGCGACCACCCTAGCGTTCACCCTAATGGTCAAGTTTATTTCTCAAGAACTATAAGAGCTTTATTAATGATATCTGGTACAAACTTGTATCTGTGGCTGGCTACTTGAATGCAAGCATCCATATTTGGCCTTGACCTAAATTTCATGGTTCACTGACTTTGTAACATATTGCGACCACCCTAGCGTTCACCCTAATGGTCAAGTTTATTTCTCAAGAACTATAAGAGCTTTACTTATGATACTTGGTACAAACTTGTATCTGGGGATGGTAACTTAAATGCAAGCATCCATATTTAACCTTGACCTATATCTCATGGTTCACTGACTTTGTAAAATATTGCGACCACCCTAGCGTTCACCCTAATGGTCAAGTTTATTTCTGAAGATTTATAAGAGCTCCATTAATGATGTTTGGTGCAAACTTGAATCTGGGGATGACAACTTAAATGCAAGCATCCATATTTGACCTTGACCTAAATTTCATGGTTCACTGACTTTGTAAATTATTGTGACCACCCTAGCGTTAACCCTAATGGTTAAGTTAATTTCTCAAGAATTATTAGAGCTTCATTAATGATACTTAGTACAAGCTTGCATTTGAGAATGGGATCTTTTGAACAAGCATCTATGTTTGACCTTGACCTACATATCATGGTTCGATGACTTTGCGCGCCACATGCGCGACATAGCCTTCGGCGGAATTCTTGTTACGACCTTATCCGTCAGCTTATTTGGAGCTATTGCTCCAAATAAGGGCCATCATTCTTCTAGCAATTACTTTGCCTGAATCTTTGCTTGTTACCAAAGACAGTCTAAATGCATTGCACAATGAGCAAAAAATCCTTACATAGTCGCCAACATATGGTACTTGACTATTGGGCATTGTGTTGCTAAGGGCTTTCCACTTTTTAATTCTCCCATTAGCTGATTCGACAACCCATCTCACCTTTGTAACTAGCCTTGACTCATTCGTCTCTTTAGTCGTATGTTGCTTTTGAGATTTGTTTAGGAAGTAAGGCATATGAGAATTGATTCCAAAATCCTTTAGTATATCTATAGCATCCCTGAAGCCGCGGTCTACAACGAGAACATCATCTTTTTCAAACCAGTCAGTAATATTTTCTGCATTAGTCTTTAACATGTGTTCGGTAATCTTAGCATCTGTGTTTTTCCCATCTGCAAGATACGGTCCCATCACAGTCAAAATGTAACCATCAGTGGCCACAAGCATCATAGGTTTCAGCAAAGGCTGTCCTTTACGTACGGAATAAGATCTTATCTGAAATGAGTAGTTTCCACTCTTCTCAATATATATGTATGTTCCATCAGCCACTGCGATTGCAACATCAGAATTTGAATCCCCAAATAGGACATTTGCAAAAGTTGATGTATGATTCAGGGATGTTAGAGAAATACTAAAGGGTTATGAAATCAATTCTCATATGCTTCACTTCCTAATCAAATCTCAGAAGCAATATAAGACTGAAGAGGCGAATGATTCAAGGTTAGGTACAAAGTGAGATAGGTTGTCAAATCAGCTAACGGGAGAATTACAAAGTGGAAGGCTTAGCAACAAAATATCCAATAGTAAAATACCATATGTTGGCGGCTATGTAAGAATTGTTTGCTCGTTTTGCAATGTGTTTAGACCACAAGGACTGAACTCAATCACTGGATGGTACTGTTGGTGAAGAAGTGGCGCTCGTACCGTGGGATGTTGTGCTCATGTGCTTGCTAGCATACACTATTAAATCAAATGACTTCTTTGTCCACATCTATTTAATTATATTTGCATGGAATCGGTTTATTGACTCCCAAATGAAGTTGTGAGTACTACAAACGGATAAATGCACTCTGATTTAAAAAATTGGTAAAATTCAGTTTCAGGGGCAGGTAACTCTTAAGTTTTATGAACTAACAATAATTCTGACATATACCTAGAATGACTATTACATCAACATTATATTTATGAAAGATCTTTGAAATAAGTTGAAAACTGTAAAGGTGTTGTGGTTTTTCGTAAAGTTGGGGAATAAAAATTACTAATATTTAGGTACAACTTACAAGCGCGTATAAACTCTTCTCTTGTTTGATATTTATAAGACTGTTATCACCGGCTGTTATGCCTAAAAGGGTAGTAAGCATACGGCAAACATCGCCTCCAGTCATGCACTTTGAACAAAAATAATAGCATTTTTGTTGGTATACCCTTGATGGGGCGACATTACCCCACCCACTTTAATAGTGTATACAGCAAAAACCAGTGGACAAAAGAGTCTAAAAATTCACCATTAGACAGCCAACATGTACCAATTTGAAGCTACAAAGTTTAAAGGAAATCGGTTGTGGCCATGAAAATAGCCTTATAGAGACTGCTCCTTTGTCAATGTTATCGCCTAATATGTCGGCTTTCAAAAACTTCTCGTGAATTTTAGGCATCACGTGAATTGCAACCCATTTACCTACCTCTATGTATTGAATAATAATATTGCCATTTTCGGGAGATGACGAAGATAAATACATGCATTCAGTCGGGTGTGAAATTATGTTAATAGAGTTCACCAGTCTCAGGTCAATTTGTTTGTACTATATGACATTAATAACTGTTTTCCAGTGGAATATTGGGAGAATGGTTTACAGAGGATTCGCCACCAGACAAGTTAACCATCAGAGGTTTCGCCGCCAAGAGGTTTTGCGACAAGGAGGTTTCGCCCCTCGGAGATTTCGCCACCGAAAATGGATATAGACATGTCAGAATCAGAATTGTTACCGGTGACACATCAAATCTATCTATATAAAATAGAAGTGAAGGCAATTATCAGGAATCGATACAATTAACCCACAGCTCCCATCAGAGACACCAAAGGGAAAGAAACACTAACATGAAACAACAGACCCTAATGGAAACATCAGTAGCGGAAAGCAAAAAAAGTATATATAAAAAATGTGGCGAATCCTCCAAAAGCAAAAATCAAAAAAGTGGCGAACCCTCTCACGGTGGTGGCGAAACCTCTTGTGGTGAACATGCAAAGTGGCGAATCCTCTGACATCCAAGAGAATATGTTGATTAATTATTATGGGACAGTTTTTTTTTTTCTAAATAAGAAATTTTCTTTTCAGTACTGTTTCAAGACAGCTAATGACTTTGTTTCAGGAACAGTTTCTCCTTTGCCTTTGGGACTGTATAGGATATAGCTCTTATCAGAAAAGATGGCTGTGACGTCATTGACTAGAAAACAGCCTCTAATAAACTCAAGGGTACAGATTCTGTTTTGGTACATAGGAAATAAATAGAAATTTGGGCTTTATTGGAAATTTCGCAGTTTTTAAGAAGGGCAGTTTTCGATTGCTGGCGAAAGAATGTGCACTGTACTGGTTAACTGCTTATGTATAAGCCTACCCACGAAAAATATGGTTAGGTTAAATGACTGGCTTGATAATACCTAAATTGTGTTGACTGGACTGTTTAACTCTGAACCAACAAACAAACATGGTAAAGGAACAATCTGTGGTTGACTCATTTAGGGGATAACTGTATTAAAAATTGTCATTTGAGAAGATACATCGACAGTTTTACGGTCGGAAATTTTGTTTTATGGTGACGCACCAGCGGAGCCATTGAAGGGAATTTGTGACTGCAAATCTGATGATTTATCTCCCCAAATGACAATTTTCAATACAGTTATTCCCATTCTCATGCTCTCATTCACTTGTTTTGTTTTAAAAATGTTCTTTTGCCCAACACCGCAAGTGCAGAGAGCTGCGTAAAACCAAATACCAACCAATGGAAAGTGACGTTACACGATGACATCAGATTTCCGACAATATACTGTCGCAAATTATTAATGTTATCCAATCATTCGTCATTTTACATACATAAGTGCATTTGAATGAACTTTTATTGTAAATATGTATGAGTATATATACCAGAGTTATTATCATTGAAATTCAATGTGTACTAAACAAATACCACATACACAGAAAAAAAGAGCTAAGTTTTGCTAACTGAACCTTCACTTTTGCAGTGATTCCCCCCAGCCTTTAGATAATCACCCTGCTTTACAATGATTGTTTGCTAAAGCTGAATGATGGATCATAGATGTCATACGGTATAATTCCTTAATTAAGACCACCTTCGGAGCTGTTCAAAAGTAGTCTTCAAGACTAACAAGATCACTTGAAAATTCCCAAAGGTGGTCTCTTACTTGAGGAAACTGGGTATTACAGAAAGTATTAAGAAAGAATATCTGAAACCATTTTAATAAGGTTTAAAATGAGAAGAAATACCGTATTTATCCTAAAATTCAGACACCTTGAGGACTTGCTGTAATTCTCCTAAAATTTTAACAAATTGGGATCACAATCCTGCAAGGAGTCCAAAAGGTGTAAACAGAATGGCAAACAGTGTAGACCCTGATCAGACTGCTCCTTCAGGAGCAGTCTGATCTGGGTCTGCACTGTTTGCTTAGGCCTAGATGTCCCAATACTTAGGATCGTTACAGTAGTATTAATTTTACCTGGTCTTTACAGCAAAATTTTACTATATTTACAGGTATTGTTATAGCTTTCTAAAGTCTTGTTTCAAAAGTTTAAAAGGATGTTTTTGTATAGTAAAAATGTAAACATTAAAAATAAAAATAAAATGTACGTTGACTTACTTGATAGTGACTGTCAGCTGGTCCCCAGACTCATATTGGCACTATCATATGAGTCACAGTTGTCTTTTTGCATGCACAGATAGTGAACTCTCAAATAAACATCTACACAAACCTATTTCCTCTCTGCATGAAGAAGCTTTGGGTCAGTGGTCATCCATATACATGTACTGTAAAACACATACATTTGGCAGCAGCAAATTTTTGCTTTTTTATGAGCCGACCTTTTGGCGGATTTATATTTTAGCGGATTTTCGATTTCCAAAATATAAAAAAAATTCTGTGATTTCTGACAGCCCTGTCTCTCTTATTCATGCAAATTTAACAGGGTGATTTGCAAGTTATACTTATAGGTTATTGACTTTATATTGTGAAATATTCGGCATGAGTTCAAATGGTGAAGGATGCACGAGCTTGCGAGTGCGTCTTCGCCATATGAATGAGTGCAGAATATTTCACAATATAAAGTCAATAACCTTTTTATTATATACCCAAAAATTCAACTGTCTACTAATTCAGGTTTGCCTAGTAAAGAAATTTGAACGTAAATTCAAGTTATATATCTTAAAGTGGTTTGAAATGGAAAATAATGAAGGTCGTTTAGTGTCTCACTACACGTTGAAAAACCACGGCGCGAAAGTGAAGACAACCTTAACGTTGATGGATGTGATGTCAATAAAAACATTGACGTTTCCCATCATGGGACGCCATTTTTCCGAAGCGTCAGTTATATTTCTTTCAAAATACTCCTGATTTATTAGAAGAAAGTATTGAAAATCTAAACAGATTGCAGGTAGATAATATTTGACAGCATAAAATGCGCTTTATGCAGTTTGTCAGAACCTATATTCGTTTTGTTTTACGTTCTTTCAGTCGATACGCATGCCAAGATGGCTTCCAATCTTTAGTATCAACATGGACATTAGTTTGAAAGTAGTTCTATTGTGAACGTGACTGCTTATCTACGGGCAATATGAACTTGACTACAGGCAATATCGAAAAATGTTGACCGGTAACTTCTGTACAGAGTAATCGGGACATTTTCTGGGTATATAATAAATGGTGATTTTCAACCGTTTTCCACATTGCATTGTTCTTGGTGTGTCTGAAAACAAATCAGTTCTATTGTTATTTAATTGCTTGGTTTATACACAGGCAAAGGCATCAATCAATATCAATTATTCGATTTTCAAGAGTTTACTTTAATTCAGCTTAATATCATACTTGGGATGTTTATTGGAAATAAATTTCTGCCAGTTTGTTATTCTTTTCTATCTCTATAGGCAGTTTTTAATTTTGGCTATTTTTTTTTTCTTGACAGCCAAGAGTGTCAAAATAAAATGACCACCAAATATAGATGTTTTACAGTATTGCACAGCAGAGACTCAGATCAGACTGTACAAATGTGCAATAGTTCAGACTGCACAAATGTGCAGTCGTCAGATCTGAGTCTTTGCTGTGCACGCATGTTCAAAGATCCCATTTGGCTTGGCCCTTATGATCTGAGCAGACAAAACCCCTCCAGATATCTTCCATCAGGCATTACCAAAACATGTCCAATGTGTTAAAGTGGCTTCTATCTCTAGAAATAGGATTTTGTTAGATGGAATTTTTTTCATATTTTTCCTATATCTGGTCCAAATAATGATTGTGGATGCTCGTTAGAACAGCCTTAATGAGGAGGCTCTTACAAGTATCCATAATTATATTTTTGAGCAAAAATAAGTAAAATAATGGCATATCCAAGTAAACCCCATTTTTCTCTAAATAAAGTGGGGTAAAGGTGGGTGTTAAATAAATGGACTTGTTTACCTGATGGAAAGCACACAATTGGTAGACATTGAATAAAAGCAACATATTATACATGCAGTCATGTAACTTTGTTTTCATTTGCTTTGTTTAACAACAAAAGAGAAAAGAAATTTTACACCACCTAATGTATCTGTGATCCACCATGGTTTAGATCTTTTAACAGCTTGCTACAGTTTTTTCGTTTCCACCTTTTATTAGCGGCAGCATCAAGAAACGGACCACATCTGACCACTCAAATACAACCATGTAAGCTGCATGAACTTTAACCTCTGACCTTTTACCTATGGTGTTGTAACTTGTTTATAAATAACCCTGATTTCAGAGAGTTAAGGGGAGAGGAAACACCCACGTTTTCTGCCAAGGGAGGCAACTTTTGAGACTTACTGTTCACTTTCCTTTAAACCAATCCCTTCCAAAAAAGGGGTCTACCCTTAAGGAAAAGAATTTCTTTCCTTAAGAGTAAATCCATTGGGACAAGGCAGACCTTGTTCACTTTACAGTTTCCTACAAGTAGACTTTTTCAAAAAGGGTCTAGTCTGCCCTTAAAGGAAAGAATTTGCACTTTAAGAGTAGACCCCTAATGACAAGGGAGTCAAAAGAAGAAAGAGTTGCTTCCCCTCAACGTATGTCTGTTCATCTTAACACTTCTTTTTTAACAGGTTAACTCAATAGACACCAGTCACAACAATTGTTGTCTGCTTTGTTGTCTGCAGGTTACTTTAAAAGTCATTGTTGCAAACAAAGTGGACCCAGATCAGACTGCTCCTCTAGGAGCAGTCTGATCAGGGTCCACACTGTTTGCTTGTATGCAAAGCTTGCAATGATAAGCAGCAGATGACATAAGCAGACAACATTTTCAGATGCAGATTTTCTTGGCATCTTAACCCTTGTCCTGCTGAATATTTAAATATGCCACACCCACTACTAAAAATCAACCAATCAGATTACTTGATGCAATTTATTGCAACAAACTCATAAACTGAATGACAAACAATGAAGATCCTGATCAGATGGCTTCTTCAGAAGCCATCTGATCTGGATCTACTTTGTTTGAAAGATAAGACATATCCAGGCTCAGCAGGACAAGGGTTAAGGGTTAAAATCACATACTCGGGACTCACTGCAGCAGAAAGAGAAAAGAGGAGTATGTTCTGATTATTTGGCATAGATTTCTTCAGAGCTGCTGGAGTGCTTAGGTGAGGTGAAGGTGTGGTGTATCTTACGCCACCCAGGACTGTCCAACTGAAATTGGCCTACAGTTGGGCAAGGTCTGCTGCTGGTGCGGCCCCCACCCATCGGCACTTGAAGAAATAGGTGGGCTGCACGCAGAGCTGAAACCGACAGCACACGAGTACTGGTAAAATGCTTAGCGGATTTAAGCCTGCTCTGGAAAAGTGGTGCGAGTTGGACCGTCCATGCATATAAACCCTATTGGTTTCATTGGGCGGCAGGGGATCAGATGTCATTTCATCTCATTGTCGCGTAATAGTTCCACAAAATTGGAAGCAATGTCTCCAAAATGACCTTTACAGTGTTGATGGGGACGTTAAACCTCAAATCAACCAACCAACCAAGGTCTGCTGTCGTTGCAGCAGGTATGGGGTGGAAGGGGAATGTTGATATTTCTTTCATTTTCTGCTCTTTTATTTCATTTTCTCTCTCTTTCTTCCCGGTCCCTTTCTTTCATCTCTTGTACTATCTTTTTTCTCCCTTTCTTCAGGAGACGACCGAAAGTAACCCACAAGGGTTGACATTATAAAACCCCAATGCAATCAATGATTTCTTCAGAGCATCATATGTATTGTTTGTTGTTGAATTTTATTACATAATGATAACTCGCCCAATATGATAGCTTGCCCATGTGGCACAGTGAATTCTTTAATATTTTGAAAATTGATATTTTTTTGTTGAAAATTGGTAATATTTGTCTTTTTCATGCCCCGCCATTCAAAATAAATTAAGGGATGATTAGATTTTGAAGACCTTGACTTTATTTTAAAGGGCACATGCCCCCAAAATTGCAATTCTGGTTTATTATCTCGGCTGTTTTCAAAGAAAACGACGAGGTATTGTCATAGCTCTGGCGTCGTCTGCGTCGTCTTCGTGCGAAAACTTGGACATTTTGTAATATCTCTGTCATTACTGAACATATTTTACTTGAAACTACTTGTTCATTATGAAAAGAGGAACTCATACCAATAGGTGAGATAACCCTCAAAATATTTATGGCATAGTTATGCCCCTTTTTCGACTTAGAATTTTGCAATATTTGTAATAATTTTACATTTTGTAATATCTCTGTCATTTCTGAACATATTTACTTGAAACTCGGACTAGTTGTTCATTATGAAATGGGGAACTCATACCAATAGGTGAGGTAAACCTCAAAATATTTTTAGCACAGTTATGCCCCTTTTTCGACTTAGAATTTTTGTTTTACTAAAAGAAACTGCAGCCGAGCTTTGGCACCCGCATGCGGTGCTCTTATTTTACTTTCTTTTGGAGCCATGGCTCTTTGAACATTGAAAATAGTCATCTCAGTCATGTATTCCTGACAACTTTATTAAGGGTTACTTTGAATTCCTTTTGACTGTGATATGGCACTTGCCCGATGTACTTGTAGTGGTGGGGCATCATGCAGTGCTTGCAGCTTTTATTTTCAACTCCAAACATAGATTTTTGATGCTCGTTAAAACTGACTGATTTGGTTCTAAACTGTTTGCAAAGGAAGGGGTTATCATGTTCGAGAGGATAAGGGTTGTGCTTCATCAAATGTGAAATGGAGAGGATTTTTCTGTGTGATTAAATTGATTTTTATGGTAAAGGGCAATGCTGATTAATTTTCAAACAGTCACTATGACTCACTAATCTGTTATGATATCTCCATATATGAAACCCTTGCCATGCTGAACCCAGATATAACCATTTCTTTGAAAACAGTATAGATCCAGATCAGCTGGCTTCTCAATTTTCCATCCTGCTTCTGATCCAATGTAAAAGTTGAAATCATGCAACACAACTGGCTGAAAACTGGGGAGGAGTGTAGTTAATCAAAATATTGAGCATGACAAGGGTTAACACAAATTTTGTAAATTTCATTTTACTACATAAATATGGAGGTATAAATATGTGATTATTTGCAGTGGAAAAGGTAATAATGATCTGCAGATTCTTATGGAGATAATAAAGTAAAGTCTCTATCTCTCTCTCTCTGTCTCTCTCTCCTTCATTCTCTCTGTCTCTCTGTCTCTCTCTCTCTCTCTCCTTCACTCCCTCTTTCTCTCTCTCTCTTTTCAAATTCTAGAACATCACAGCTCTCTCTCTTCAAATTTTAGAGTGTCACAATTCAGCTACTTTGAAAACAGGGTTCTGCGGTGTCTGATCTGGGCCTGCACTGTTTGCCAGTGACCCGTTTTGGAGTTTCCTATGTAAAATGGATTAACATCTCCCTCTCTCTCTCTCTCTCTACTTCCCTCCCTCTCTCTCCTTCACCACCCTCCCTCTCTCTCCATATCTCTCTCTCTCTCTCTCTCTGTCTCTCTTTGTCTCTCTCTCTCAACCCATAAAATGCCAGTCACAACTAATGTCGTCTGCTTTGCCATCTGGTGGTTTACTTAAAAAGTAATTTTTGGCAAAAAGTGTGGACCCAGATCAGACTGCAGTCTGATCTAAGCCCACACTGTTTGCCTGTATGCAAAAATAGTTTTAAAAAGTTTGCCAAAAAAATTCAGCAGAGGACATTTTCAGATGTAGTTTTTCTCAGCATCTTAAAAGAGTTAAAAGTTTAGAATGCCACAGTTCAGCTATTCTGAAAACAGGGTTGTTTTTGCCATAGTATTTACTGCATGCTTTCAACACCCTTGTTTCTTTTCATATTGTAGAACTGTTGCATATGAACTGTTGCATTTTGATATTTTATGAAATATTTCATTTTGTTGTAGGAGAATAAGAGTACCCTAAATTCTGTTGCACAAGTGGCATGGTAAATAATGAAGACCTTGATCAGACTGTTCCTGAAAGGACACATACATGTAAATTGCTGTAATTTTCCTAAAATTTGAATCCACAAAATATAGAGAGAATGGCACACATAACAGTCTGATTAGGGGTCTGCACTGTTTACTGAGGGCTATCTGTCCAAACAATGAGAATTATTTCAGTACAGATGTTTATATTTTTATCTTAAAGGAAAAGTACTTGAGTGCCATTTGTTTTGGTTATTGTCCTGTGAAACCATTGTTAATTATTATATTCTGCACTTCCTCAAAAAGACCATGTGACAGGGAAAACAATTAAAAGATTTATGGACATCTCGGCCCCTAACAAACTCGGCCCCTGGCAAACTCGGCCCCTGACAAACTCGGCCCCTAGCAAACTCGGCCCCCATTCAACTCCGTCCCTAAAAAACTCAGTCCCTAGCAGCATTTATGCCCTTAAATACTATGTTTTAGTTTCCGATAATCAATTTGGAAGGTGGATAGATAGTTTCACAGAAAGTTTGAGAAAATTTATCGTTTTTAATACGAAACCTTATCCACGATAACAGATCGCGGAAACCGATGCCGTAATTGGGAGACGGTATTACAATTAAGTGACATCACAAAAACATGCCTATATAATGTTGACCACCTGCAACCACAATTTTATACAAAAAAAACTTGGCTTTACAAGGGTTTATATTATTTTTTTATTTTTTCTTCTCAAAAACATAGAGTGTTGGTTTTTGTAAGAACAGCGTCGTCGATGCAATCTGCTCAAAAACATAGATTGTTGGTACTTGTTAGAATCGCCTTGTCAATGGGTTCTAGCGAACCCCCACAATCTATGTTTATAGCAGAAATAAGAAAAATATGTTTATTTTTCATCTGAAAATTTTCATATTTTTTTTTTTTGGGTTGGGGGGGGGGATCATCACGAAAACACGCCTATATAATGTTGACCCCCTTGAACTGGGGTTTACAAGGGTAAACCTTATTTTCCCAAATTCTGCTACAAAATATAGATTGTGGGTACTTAGAGGCGGTTCTAACGAGTCCCACCAATCTATACGTACCCAAAATCTATATTTTGCGCAGAAATAAGAAAAAAATATCACAATTACACAATATCACAAAATTTATATGGACGTGTTCACAATAAATTTGCTGGCACAGAAAAGAAATAACAATTTACAAAAAAAGTTATGAAAATAAATTCATCAGTTTTTGTCGCTTCATTCAGTAGTTTTACTATATATTCTATACATTAATTTCGCCCCCGCCCATCGGGCTTGAAGAAAAAGATGGGCTGCATGATGCTTCCACGCAGAAATGAAACCGACCCGCACACGAGTACTTGTAAACCGCTTAGAGGATCTAAGCCTGCCCAGGCAAAGCGGTGCGAGTCGGCCCGTACATGTTTATAAACCATATTGGTGTCATTGGGCGGCAGGGCTGGAGATGTCATTTCATCTCAATGTTGGGTAAAAGTCCCACAAATTGGTAGCAACGTCTCCAAAATGACCTTTACATAGTTGACGGGGACGTTAAACCTC
Organism: Lucinisca nassula; assembly: GCA_963580285.1. NCBI lineage: Eukaryota > Metazoa > Mollusca > Bivalvia > Lucinida > Lucinidae > Lucinisca > Lucinisca nassula. The sequence continues at coordinate 105,762,321 of OY757015.1, forward strand.
AAATCAAACAAAACAAACAAACAAACTATACATTTAGAGTGTGCTTCCAAATATATGTAAAAAGGACCAAAAAGTTGTTCATAAAATTTCATTGTGAATGTTTAAAAAAAAAAGAATGAAAAATCACGAGCCGCTGGCACAGAAAAGATAATTTTATTAGTTTTAATTTTATGGGGAAATAATTATCAAGTTCCTATATAAATCCATGTATTAACTTTAACCAACTGCAGTAAGTTCGACATGGCTAGCAAAGTTTACATGAACCCCCTTAAGGTCAAGTTACTTTGCAGGCGAACCGCTGCTTTCATACTTCATGAACAGCAGAAAAATAAAATTTGTCTCTTAAATGCAGCACATGTAAGACAAAACAAACAATGCACATGTTTCATGTAAACATATCAGCATAGCGCGTACACACTAATGGAATAGTTTCAACATATAATAAAACTGACACAACATTTTGCGTGCTTGTAGGTTGATATGGTCGGTAGAAAACTTTTTAGCACATTGATTTCCATTCAGTATACTTTCAAAGCGTTGCTAGCACAGTATATCATCATGAAATCATGCCTATATAACCATGCCCTGTAAAACTGCGGTTAACTTCGGTTTAGATTGTGTATCTTGTATCAACATAAAAACAGTTTGTGGGTTTTGTTAGAACTACCTCCTTCGCTAAGACTATCAAACAATGGCGAACAGTTTAGATCCTGATCAGATGGCTCATTAAGAAAACTCGCCTATTCAAATATATTGGAAAAATCGCCAAAAAAGAAAATAATTAGGCATATGTACATTAAAATAGTGTAATAGTTTGATAATAAGTCAATTCCAACATTAATATATACATATTCTAATTTTGGGGGCCGAGTTTGTCAGGGGCCGAGTTTGTAGGGGCCGAGTTTGCTAGGGGCCGAGTTTGTCAGGGGCCGAGTTTGTTAGGGGCCGAGATGTCCTGTCACCAATTAAAATATTATGTTTTTGCCCATGTTTCATATCAGATTTTTTTATGACTTCATGGCCAACTAGCTTTACTTTATTTTGAATGATTGGGATTTCTCAATTGATCCTGGAATCTGTTATCCGTTGAACACTTTATAAAGTCTATGTAATGAACATTCTAGTATAATTTCACATTGTCAAGTGCAAAAATAGGGTATAAAGGAATACATAATTTATATTCATAATGTCTGCTCAGAAAAAAATAGATAATGGATATTTGCCAGTATTGTGTCAGAGTTGAATAGTGATGACAAAATATGTATTTTTGGATCATAAGAAGGAAATTTGTCCTTATTTTTCCCCGATGACTGTCACAAAGTCCTGCTCACAAATTCTAAAATGCCAACATTTGTATTGGTATTTTAGAATTTATGAGCAGGACAATCTCCAACTTTTTAGCTCACCTGAGCTCGAAGTGCTCAAGGTGAGCTTTTGTGATCGGTTTTTGTCTGTCGTCTGTCCGTCCATGCGTGCGTCCATCATCAACTTTTGCTTTAAACGACTTCTTCTCCAAAACTGCTGGACAGATTTTTAAACAATTTCACAGGAATGTTCCTTGGGTGACCCACTACCAAAATTGCTCAAATCCTTCCGCTCGGGTGAACAAGATGGCCGCCAGAGCTAAAAATAGGAAAACCTTTAAATGACTTCTTCTCCTTAAACAGTTCATGGATTTTGAAAAAAAATAACAGGAAGGTTCCTTGGGTGACTCTCTACCAAAATTGCTCAAACTGTTCTGCTCGGAATGAACAAGATGGCCGCCAGAGCTAAAAATAGAAAAACCTTTAAATGACTTCTTCTCCTTTACCAGTGAATGGATTTCAAAATAATTTCAAAGGAATGTTCCTTGGGTGACCCTCTACCAAAATTGCTCAAATCATTCTGCTCGGGTGAACAAGATGGCCACCAGAGCTAAAAATAGAAAAACCTTTTAAAGACTTTTTCTTCTTAACAAGTGGATGGATTTCAAAATAATTTCATAAGAATGTTCCTTGGGTAACCCTCTACCAAAATTGCTCAAATCATTCTGCTCGGGTGAACAAGATGGCCACCAGAGCTAAAAATAGAAAAACCTTTAAACAACTTCTTCTTTCTTAGCCAGTGCATTGAGTTCGAAATAATTTCACTGGAAGGTTCCTTGGGTGACCCTCTACCAAACTTGCTCAAACCATTACGCTTGGATGAACAAGATGGCCACCAGAGCTAAAAATAGAAAAACCTTTAAACGACTTCTTCTCCTTAACCAGTGAATGTATTTCAAAATAATTTCACAAGAATGTACCTTGGGTGACCCTCAATCAAAATTGCTCAAACTGTCCTGCTTGGATGAACAAGATGGCCGCCAGAGCTGAAAATACATGTATAAAAATCTTTAAAAGTCTACTATTCCTTAACTATTGGATGGATTTTGAAATAACTGCACAAGAATGATCCTTGTTGGACCCTCTACCAAAATTGCTCAAATTGCTCTGCTCAGTTGAAATACAGCCCCCGCCCATTGGGGCTTGAAGAAATATATGGGCTGCATGATACTTTCACGCAGAGCTGAATCCTACCCACACACGAGTACTGGTAAACCGCTTAGAGGATGTAAGCCTGCCCAGGCAAAGCAGTGTGTGTGTCGGACTGTCCATGCTTATAAACCCTATTGGTTTCATTGGGCGACAGGGCTTGAGATGTCATTTCATCTGAATGTCGGGTAAAAGTCCCACAAAATTGGAAGCAACGTCTCCAAAATGACCTTTACAGTGTTGACGGGGACGTTAAACCTCAAGTCAAACAAACAAAATCAGATGAACAAGATGGCCATCAGGGCTAAAAATAGAAAAAAGACTTCTGGCCCTTAACCAGTGGATGGATTTCGATATAATTTCACAGGAATGAATCATGGATGACCCTCTATTAAAATTGTTCAAACAATTCTGCTGGGATGAAAAAGGTGGCCGCTAGAGCTAATAATAGAAAAACTTTTAAATAACTTCTACTGCTTAACCAGTGGATGGATTTCAAATTAATTTCATTATGATAACACACCGGTGTGACATAGTGCATTTTTCATATCTCCAAAATGGCAACTTTTCTGATGAAAATCCATGATATTTTTCTTATCAATGCTCAAAACATAGGTTTGGTGCTCGTAAGAACTGCCTCATTGAGGCTGTTCTAATGAGTACCCACAACCTATGTCTTGGAGTAGAAATAAGAAAAATAATGTATACCCCCTTAAACCCCAGTTTTATTTATATGGAGTGGGGTTTAGGGGGTCTTCATTTCACGGACTTGTTCACGTGATGTCACAGGAATATTCCTTGGGTGATCCTCTTCCAAAATTGCTGAACCCATTGTGCTTGGATGAAAAAGATGGCTAAAATTATAAAAACCTTCTCTGGGTCAACCAAAATTGCTCAAACCCTCTACTCTACCATATGTTGCCTGCAATTTCATTTGTACAATATGGATCAGGTGAGCGATCCAGGGCCATCATGGCCCTCTTGTTCTTCTTATTGACTGTCTCTTATGGGAAATTGGAACACCTTCAGGGGAGGCAACTCCTGCAAAAGTATTTTCGTCTCCCATGTCAATAGGAGTCAACTCATAAAGGAAAGAATTTGCTCCTGAGGATTAAATTCTTTCCTTTAAGAGTAGACCACTTTTTCAGTGGGAGAGGGCTTATAGAAAAGCAAACAGGAAGTCCCAAAAATTGTCTTTCTTTGAAAAATCATGGCAGAAAAATCTGTCAGGGGTTCCCATTCCCCTTTAGATAGCCTCAATGGCTCAGTGAGATGTGGGTCTGACTGGTGAGCAACAGGCTGCGGGTTCAAGCATCCAGCACCATTTTTGATCATGAAATATTTACAATCATATTCTCTCTCCTTTCTGCTGATTTAAGAAGTGTCATTAGTTATCAGTTTCTAGTGACAAGAATATGATCCACTCAGCTAACTGCTTAACCCATTGTATACTGGTGGACTCTTCCATTGCTATATGTTGGACAAGTCCATTTGTCACATAAGGGGTGTCAGGCCTGTTTTGTTTGTTTTATTCTATTTTTGACGGAAAATTCTGTTAGCAAATAGTGAAGGCCCTGATCAGACACCGCATTCTGCGGCATCTGATCTGGGCCTACACTGTTAGCCAAGGTACCCCTTTAGGGGTTTCCCACATACAATGGGTAACCCGGTTAATGGCTTAAGTATAAGCATGCTCCGGAAAAGGGTTGTTAAGTAAACTGACCGGCTCGATATGACCCTAAAAATGCCCAGGGGCCAGTTGTTCAAAATTAATGACGTCGTTAGTTAATATATCTTTAAAACTTTGATCATTTAATAAGGCAAATATGCTAAAAAAAAATTCTGAATAAATGTGAACGGCTTTTGCAAATGTTCAAGTTACTTAGGATCATTATGGTATAACTTTTCTTTTTAGGTAATTTTAAATTGTACATATCATTTTTCATTTGGATCATAGCACTGTATACCTGTAGATTGCTTCACCAGATTTATTATAATGGTTTATATCAAATTGTATATATTATATACTATTTTATCATATAAACATTTTACTTTGCTTACATATACAGTTGACCCACTTGACGCATTTTGTACCAAATTGAATCTTCATCCTTATATATAGCACAAGTCCATTTCAAAATTTAGGGGTGTCAGGTTGTGTTTTCTTCAATATTTATTTGGAAAATGGTTGAAATTTTTGCAAATAGTGTAGGAGCTGATCAGATGCCACAGAAGTCTGATTTGGGCCTGCACTGTTTGCAAATGACCCATTTTCGGTTTTCTGGAACAAAATTGGTTAATTTTAACTTTTGCTATGATGATAAAACATTAGGAGTAATCCTGAGCACTTGTCTGTTGAGACAGATTAATGGAGATATGTAAGAATATTGCATTTAATACTACAATAAACAAATGTTGTGGATATACGTAGAATTGCTTCGGCGAGGCAATTCTAGAAAATGTCTGCTACATTAGTTTCTTGAAGAAGAATTAAATGTTGGTGGCATTTGTTTGAATCACGTCAGCGAGGCATCCGAACAAATGTCTATAACATTAGTTTCTCGGAGCAATTAACGGAATATAGTCTTTTATTACCAATTTTACAACTCCTTCTTGAGGCTGCATGGTGCTTCCACGCAGAACTGAAACCGACCACTCGAGAGTATTGATAAACTGCTTAGACAGTCTGAGCCAGCCCAGGCAAAGTGGTGTGAGTCAGCCCTTCCCGGCATATAAACCCTTTAGGTTTGTTTGGGCAGTAGGGATTGAGAAGTCATTTGATCTCAATGTCTGGTAATGGTTAATCCCACATAGTTGGAATCAATGTCTCCAGAATGACCTAAATACAGATAGTGTTGCCGGGAACGTAAAATCTCAATTCAAACTAAAAAACTACTTCTTATTGTAATTATTTTTAACAGCAACTTCTTGCTAGGGAACAACAAGGGTCCTCTGTATTGTATTTATTCAGTATATACATGTATATAAACTTAACACTTTACCTACTGAAGATGAAAGACTCTTTTTTTTTGCAAACTGTGGCTTCTACACTGTCATTCCGTTTATGAATATAACTGATACATTATATCAAGTAATCTGATTGGTTGATAGTCAGAAACACCCATTTATGACTTTCCAAAAAGGTTAATTGGTATAATTTATTCATTCATTTCACAAACTGCATGAGAAACAATGCAGATCCTGATCAGATGGCTTCTTCAGAAGCCATCTGATCTGGATCTACACTGTTTGCAAAGGTAGCTAGGGGTTGTCATGTTCAGCAGGATAAGTGTTTAGTATATAATCATATAACTATACATGTACTTATTTGAATTATCCATATGATACCATGTATTTCAATACCGGTATATTATCATATAATGTCATTTTTGCATTCTTTCAGTAAGCTGTTACAAAGAGAACTCTGAAAATCTAAAAATATTTTCTTTTTCACTTTATTTTGCTTCTTAAGGACTTGACATTTCAATCAATTTGTAAAAAACAGGCCTTGATACATTGATATTTATTCAACTTGTCTTTGGGAAAGTGGATTTGACAGGACTTGTCATTTCAATTTAATTGCCTGCAGAAACAAAGACTGTGCATTACATTCATATCTCAAAACAAGACTTGACATTGTAATTTAAATTGATTGCAGGAAAGTGAGGTTGTGACTTTTGTCACTTTCCATTCAAGTTTTCTTCAGAAAAAAAGCCTTGACATTTCTTTCTCCTGAAATTATCTGGGTTTGAACTGCCCGAAGTAAACAGTACTTGACATTTCCCTTATATTCCTAAAAACATCTTGAATGAAATGCCAAGCCAAATATCCGTGGTAAAAATAATAGAAACATTTTTTTCCTCCCTTTGATGGAACTTTAACCCATAAAATGTCATTCATGACAATTGTGGTCTGCTTTGTTATCTGCAATTTACTTTAAAAGTTATTTTTGCAAACAGTGTGAATCCAGATTAGACTGCTCTAGAAGCAGTCTGATCTGGGTCCACACTGTTTGCCTGTATGCCAAAATTTTTTTTAAACATTTGCCAAAAAAATGCAGCAGACGACATAAGCAGACTACATTTTCAGATGTAGTTTTTCTCGGCATCTTAAGGGTTAAATTTCCTATATTCTGACCCTTTGGTTCTGTGACAGACAGACTTAAAGGTTTAAGTTAGTAACTTAAACCTTTTACCATAAAAATCCTAAAAATTTGGACCCTTAAGGACTTGCTGTAATTCTCCTAAATTTTTTACAAATTTGTTCCATGATCCATCAATGAGTCCAAAAGGTGCAGACAGAATGGCAAACAGTGTAGCCCTAACCAGACTGCAGTCTGATTGCAGTATGATCTGGGTTGGTAAACAGGGTTGACCCTGAGCAGTCTGATCTGGGTCTGCACTGTCTGTCCCAATCAGTAAATTAGTTTTTATGGACAATTCAGTCATTATGTAGCTGGTTTTAATAATTGAATTCCACTGTATTCAAATTCAGCTAGTATTTGGCTAAAATATTGTGACCTTCTTTTTTTTCAGGTCTACCTCTATGCAAGGCACACCATCTAGCAGGATATCATCAGTGAGCATGACAGGAAGTGTATCGGGAAGTCTGGGTAATTTGAGCAGCAACCATACTGCTAATAAGAAAAGGTAGGTCAGCCTTAGACAAAGTTATATACAAGTTCCATCTTATAATGGCGGCGAAGAACATTCGAGCGGATTGACAAGACATTTGAGCTAAAATAAATGGACAGTCAAGCGGCAAAAAAGTGGACATTCGAGCGAAATGAAAAATAGGACATTAGAGCGGATAACCTGTTTACCTAAGCCCCTTCCGTTAGCCAGATCAAAGATTGCTCAGTTCAAGAATGTGTCAACCATAGCCTTTTGCCCCCTACTCACCACGGGGAGGTGGAAGTAGGACTTGAGCAGGATTTTGTTGTTTTAGCACTAAAATCATAAAACATTGGAGTCTGTTAAAAACACTATTTTAAGTCTGTTCAAAGCACTGAAGTCTGTTAAAACAATATGTATATACCAGCGTGGTAGACGTCTGCTCGGTACCCAAAGTCATTTACACATTGATACAGGCTCTGTATCTGTAGCACAGGGTTCTGACATATTCCTTTCTTGTGATTTTCCCATCTGCATTTGTATATGTGAACATTATTTACCTGTCCAATCTACCTGTAATCTGTTGAATTATTTTCCGCTCGTTAGTCCATTTATAGTAGGCGCAGATAAGATTGACTAGGCGGAGCTATTCGGGTGTTGTCAATATATGTCAAATTCGCTGAGTCCACAAGAAGATTCGGTAGAGTGCTTTTCGCAAGCTTTCTACAAGCGGACGAAATGGTCATATACGCCACAGCTATGCTTGTGTTACAGTTGAATTCACACAATCGGGTGACTTGGTCTACCTTTTTGTTAATGGAATATTCCTAAGGCAGGTACAAACGATAGCTCCGCCTAGTCAATCTTATCTGCGACTGCTATAAAAAACGTTCGATTGTCCACTATGACCTTTTGATTTTTCTGCTCGATTATCCATCGCCCCATAATGGTACACAGACCAAACAAGGATTTTAACTTCAAGCAAGTAATATATTTTCCAGTTACTTTTTCAGCCTTCATCATGCTGAATATTCCTATATGCTATTAGTGCATATTACAAGTGAAACGTTTTTTCATTGGCTAGAAACGCATAACTTGCAAGTCACTAATCTGAGGTGGAGGCTGCACAGCAGGCACTTTCCCAATTGAATCAGACAGGTCTAAGGAGATAACCTGAATTTTTTTTTATGGTTAATCACGATTACTGCATTATGCCATATAGTTTTAGAGACAAACAGCAGATTTTACTATAAATATTCTGATATTGCGACGGAAATGTCTGGACAATTCAGATTGCCCAAATTTTACGTTATTTTTTATAACGGTCAGTTGTCATAAGCGTTTTAAGTTCAATGCACTAAAAGCAATAGAAACCTAAGCTGAGGACACTATCAAGGTTTATGGACTGCCCTCAAGCCAGGGCCTGGACCGCCGGGTTGATATGGCACTTGCCTGCGGCTCGGACCATATCAACCTGGTGGTCCAGACCCTGGCCCTCGGACAGTCCATAAACCTTGATAGTTCCCTCAGCTTAGGTTTCTATTGCTTAATTAATACTTCACACTTCTAACTTGCTTCATGTAATTGTAGTCTTGATAGTCATTTTTGTCGTTTGATGATCAGTATTTAGTTCATAGATTCATATCTGGTTGGTCTATCCTTTTGTTAGCTACATATGAATGTCTTGATTTGTCTTTCAGAACTGTGCGAACCTTATTTAGATGTGAGGCTGAAAATGAAACAGAGCTATCCTTTGAACCAAATCAGATTATAAAAAATGGTAAGTGGATGGTAGCTTTCTAAATGAGATTCATAATATTTGAGTACACGAAGGAAGACCTCACGGTGTGGAAATTAGTTGCCTCCCTTTTGGACATTTGGTGACCACACAGTCAAGAGTTTGGTTATGAGTTGTCCCGAGTTAACACTTAGTAGCATGTCGTAGTGATGTCACCATATGTTGGCAGTTGTCATACACATCCCGCCTCAACTCGCCACAACTCGTAGCTTGTCGGGAAGAGTCTATGAGATTTTTAAATGGTTAATAATTCTCAGGACAACTAAAGTGGTCAAAGCTTAACCCATTCAGTACCAGAAACCCCTAAAGGGGTACCTTGGCAAACAGTGCAGGCCCAGATCAGATGCCACAGAACGCGGCATCTGATCAGGGCCTCCACTGTTTGCTAAAAGTTAAGTCATTTTCCAAATAAATTTTGATAAAAACACAACCTGACACCCCTAAATTTTGAAATGAACTCCTGCTATATATAAGGAGGAAGATTCCATTTGGTACAAAAAGGGTTACCGGTAACTCATACTGATATCGTTACTGTGCTGCTTTTGCTTTGTGCATATCCGTTTGTCCTTCCATCCATCATGCTTTTTATGCCCCGCCACTCAAAAAGTGGCAGGGTATTATTCCATCCATAATTTGGAGTGTCCATTCGGATGCTTGTACATCCATCTGTCCATCCATCAGTGCCTCATAATTTCATGTCCGCTCTATAACTCGGATGCAATTTGAGATACAGTGAAATTCCGATATTAAGACACCTAAAATTAAGACTAATTCTGTTTTAAAAAAGCTTATTTTGAAGGCTGCACTTAATCTTTCTTTGTGTTTTCTGCCTTCAGTGTCTTCTGGTGTGGGACCACCCTTGGGCCTGTTCAAAAGTGGTCTTTAAGACCACTTTTGAACAGTCCCAAAGGTGGTCTTAATATTGGAATTTTGCTGTATTTTCACAAAACTTCACAGACATGTAGAGCACCATGAGACAACATGCAGAACATATGAACTGTAACCCTGATTTTCCTACTTTTGGAATTATTGCCCTTTGGACATTGAGCATAGCCATTTCTGTAATTGTTTCATGTCCGCTCCATAACTCTGATACCATTTGAGATATTTTCACGAAACTTCATTTATTTGTAGATCACCATCAGACAACAGAACATATGAACCGTATCTCTGATTTGCCTACTTTTGTAGTTACTGCCCTTTGAATATTGAACATCCATTTTTAGCTAGCCTGTACGAAGTACATGGAGAGCTATTGTTGTCACCTCGGATGGCATGCGCATGCGCGTCACACTGCATTAAAGTTTTGCAAATGCTTATATCTTAACAGTCACTCATCACAGAGCACTCATATTTTGAACTTTAGTACCTGGGAGGGTCTTCTGATGTTCAAAGAGAACAGACCCCTGGGGTCATGCCCCAGGGTGGGGTTTGGGGTCAAAATCTAGAACTCCTATGTAATACTGTGTTAAAGTTTTTGAAATGCTTATATCTCAGCAGTCACTCATCACAAAGCATTCATATTTACAACTTGGATACCTGGGAGTGTCTTCTGAGATTCCAAGACAACACACCCCTGGGTTCATGCCTGGGAGTGGGGATGGGGTGGGGCTAGGGGTCAAAATCTAGGACAACTTTGTAATTTGTTGTATACCTTTCCATTATACTAACAAGTTATAGACACAATTGGTTATACATCAGCCAACAAAGTGACATTGGTTCAAGTGTAAACGGGTGAAGTCATGGTGACCTATATTTCACGGTCCTGTGATTTTGCCTTTTATCTTGAAGACTATTTGTTGGAGAAATGTCATACCTGGGATATTAGTTCCATGTGACCCCATGATTGGCCTCAAAATATATCTAGGTCACTGTGACCTATATTTCATGGTTCAGTGATTTTGACTATAATCTCAAATACTATTTGATGGAGAAATGTCATACCTGGATTATTAGTCCCATGTGACCTGATAATTGACCGCAAAATATATCTAGGTCAGTGTGACCTATATTTCATGGCTCAGTGATTTTGCCTATTATCTCGAATACTTTTTGATGCAGAAATGTCATACCTGGATTATAAGTTCCATGTGACCAGATAATTGATCCCAAAATATAACTAGGTCAGTGTGACCTATATTTCATGGTTCAGTGATTTTGTCTTTTATCTCGAATACGTTTTGATGGAGAAATGTCATACCTGGGTTATCAGTTCCATGTGACCCCATGATTGACCTAAAAATATAGCTAGGTCAGTGTGACCTATATTTCATGGTTCAGTGATTTTACCTATTGTCTTGAATACTATTTGATGGAGAAATGTCATACCTGGGTTATTAGTCCGATGTGACCCCATGCTTGACCTCAAAAGATGTCTAGGTCACTGTGACCTATATTTCATGGTTCAGTTGTTTTGTCTATTATCTTAAATAATATTTGATGAAGAAATGTTACACATGGATTATTTATTCCATGTGACCTGATTATTGACCACAAAATAAATCCAGGTCATTGTGACCTATATTTCATGGTTCAGTGATTTTCCCTATTATCTTTATAACTATTTGATGGAGAAATGTCATACCTGGGTTATTAGTGACCCCATGATTTACCTCAAAATATATCTAGGTCACTGTGACCTATATTTCGTGTTTCAATGATTTGCCTATTATCTTGAATACTTTTCCATGAAGAAACATCATGCCTGGATTATTTATTCCATGTGACCCCATGATTGACCTCGAAATTATATCTTGGTCAGTGTGACCTAAATTTCATGATTCATTGACTCTGCCAAATTGAATACTATTTTTTTTTTAGAAACTTCAGTCCTGAATTATAAGTTCCATGTGACCAGATGATTGACATAGAAATATATATAGGTCAGTATGACCTATTTTCATGGTTCATTGATTTTGCCTTATAATTCATACACATTGTGATTCTGAAATGTAATTTCTGAAATGTAATATCTGGCATATATGTTCCATGTGACCTGGTCACTGACCTCAAAATGTATCTAGGTGTGTGTGACCTATATTTCATGGTTCGGTAATTTTACCTTATATCTTGAGGCATGAAACAGATGAGCTATGCTGTCTGGCGACAGCTCTTGTTATCATAGTTTGTCTGCGCCATATCTCTGATACCATTTGAGATATTTTCACAAAACTTCACAGATATGTAGAGCACTATGAGACATCATGCAGAACTTACGAACCATAACTTTGCTTTTCCTACTTTTGGAGTTAATTTTCCTTAGCTATTTCTATTATGTAGTCTGTTTGAAGCACTTATCTCCTGAACTGATTGATGGATTCAGACTAAACTTGCAGGGTTACATCACTAGGATAGGGGAAAACATCCATTAGGTTTTGATGACCTTGACCTTATTTTCAAGCACACAGGCCCCCCAAAATTGTCAAATTTGAGCCAAAAATGTCATGTCTGCACCAATCTCATGAATCAATGAAATTTGGTAAAACTAAGTACAATGTATCAATGTAGCCGACAAAAGATATGATTAGATTTTGGTGACCTTGACCTTATTTGCAAAGGCCCCCGCCCATAGGGGCTTGAAGAAATATATGGGCTGCATGATGCTTCCACGCAGAGCTGAATCCGGCCCGCACACTAGTACTGGTAAACCGCTAAGAGGATCTAAACCTGTCCAGGAACCGCAGTGCGAGGCGGACCGTCCATGCTAATAAACCCTACTGGTTTCATTGGGCGACAGGGCTTGAGATGTCATTTCATCTCAGTGTTGGGTAAAAGTCCCACAAAATTGGAAGCAATGTCTCCAAAATGACCTTTACAGTGTTGACAGGGACGTTAAACCTCAAATCAACCAACCAACCTTATTTCCAAGGACACAGGCCCCCAAAACTGTCAATTTTGGCTTGTCTGCACCCTCTCTCTTGAATGAATCGATGACATTTGATCAAACTTTGTACAGTATATCATTGCAACCTATCAAAGATTTTATTTGCTTTTGGAGACCTTGACCTTATTTTCAAGGTCACAGATCCCCAAAACTTGTGAATTTTCGGCCAGAAATGGCTTGTCTGCACCATTTGGCATGAACAAATCATTGAAATTTTTATGCCCCCGCATCATATGATGCCGGGGGCATATAGTTTTTCGGTTTTCCGTACGTGCGTACATGTGTACGTCCGTCTGTACGTGTGTGTGTACGTACGTACGTATGTACGTACGTGATCCTGTAACCTCAGGTTAAAGTTTTTGTAAGAGGTAGAGCCTGAACTTTTAGAACTCATATTTTCCTAACCATTTGATGGAACTGGTTCATCTTTGGTATGATGATAGATATAGGTCCAAAGTTTTATTAAGCAATACCCCCACCCATGCCTGTGACCTCAAGGTCAAGGTCACAGACTTAGAAATTTTCAATGTTAAAGACTCAGGTTAAGGTTTTTGTAACAGGTAGACTTGAATATTTTAGAACTCATATTTTCCAAACCATTTGATGGAATTGGTTCATATTTGGTATGATTATAGATATAGGACCAAAGTTTTATTCAGCGATACCCCCACCCATGCCCATGGCGTCAAGGTCAAGGTCATGGACTTAGAAATTTCCCATGGTAAAGACTCCAGTTAAGGTATTTGTACCTGGTAGAACCTGAACTTTTATGATGGCTTTGGTTCATATGATGATAGATATAGGTACAATGTTTTATTCAGCAATACCCCCACCCATGCCTATAACCTCAAGGTCAAGGTCACAGACTTAGACAATTTTAATGTGAAAGATTTTAAATACATTTTCCAAACCATATTATGGATTTCGCTTATGTATGCTATGATGATAGATACAGGTCCAAATGTTTATTTGGCAATACCCCCACTCATGCCTATGGCTTCAAGGTCAAGGTCACAGACTTAGAAATTTTTAATTAGATATTTTAAGAGTTGATATTTTCCAAATCGTGCGATGGATTGAGTTGATATTTGATATGATGTTAGATACCTGTTCATTTTATTCAGCGATACCCCCACCCATGCCCATGAGCTCAAGGTCAAGGTCACAGACTTAACAATTTTTAATTATCCCCGCGCACAACATAGCTCTAGCGTCTATATTTCTTCACTGATTTCAATATAACTTCACACAAATGTTCCTTATGACAAAACCTCGAAGGAGTTTGACTTTCAAGGTCAAGGTCACTGTGGCTATTTTTAGAAAAACTTTGTCATCGCTCTAGCGCCTGCATTTCTTCGTTGGTTTCAAAATAACTTCACACAAATGTTCCTTATGACAATTCCTCGAACAAGTTTGACTTTCAAGGTCAAGGTCACTGTGGCTATTTTTAGAAAAACTTTGTCATTGCTCTAGCGCTAACATTTTTTCACCAATTTCAATATTACTTCACACAAATGTTCCTTATGACAATATCTCTAGCAAGTTCCACTTTCAAGGTCAAGGTCACTGTGGCTATTTTTAGAAAAACTTTGTCATCGCTCAAGCGACTACATTTCTTCACTGATATCAATATAACTTCACACAAATGTTCCTTATGACAATACCTCGAGCGAGTTCGACTTTCAAGGTCAAGGTCACTGTGGCTATTTGTAGAAAAACTTTGTCATTACTCTAGCGCTTACATTTTTTCACCAATTTCAATATAACTTCTCACAAATGTTCCTGATGACAAGGTCACACACTTAGAAACTTTTGTTGCAACATGGATTTTCGGGGTGAGGCGTGGCCCTTGGCGGGGGCATCTGTGTCGTCTGGACACATTTCTAGTTTCATCTTCATATATACATGTTTGATATTATAATGGCAGTTTTCTAGCATTTTCCAAGTTTTGAGAATTACAAGTTTTGATAATAATATCTTTTTTTGTTATTTTTACTGAATTAACTTAGGTTAGCCATTGAAATACATCTAATAATTTTGCACAATTGTATTTATTTCTGCTTTGCTTTAAATGTACATATGTGTTTTATACTAAATCTAAATTCAGTTTATGTTATGTTCTACTATATATATATATATTTATTTTCAGTGAGGGTTTCCAAAGAGCCTGGCTGGTTAGAAGGAACTATAGATGGCAAGACAGGACTTATACCTGAAAATTATGTGGAATATATTGACTGACAACCACTGAAAACTTATGTCTGAAAGTTGAAATGTATTGTCTTGCATCACTTTACTTCTGACACCATGTCATGGAAAGCTGTAATGTCTTAAATCACAATACTTCTGACACCATGTCATGGAAAGCTGTTATGTCTTGAATCACAATACTTCTGACACCATGTCATGGAAAGCTGTAATGTCTTAAATCACAATACTTCTGACACCACGTCATGGAAAGCTGTAATATCTTGAATCACTTTACTTCTGACACCATGTCATGAAAATTTGCAATGTCTTAAATCAATTTACTTCTGACACCATGTCATGGAAAGCTGTAATGTCTGAAATCAAAATACTTCTGACACCAGGTCATGGAAATTGTAATGTCTTGAACCACATTACTTCTGACACCATGTCATGGAAAGCTGTAATGTCTTGAACCTCTTTACATCTGGCAGCATGTCCAAAAGATGTTTCAGCAATTGAAATCTGTATACAAATTGCATGTTAAATGGTGTTACATATGAACAGCTGGGCCAAAACAAAAACTTAGGTGTGGGAACAGACATGTTGACTGTTGGCAATGTATCTTTTACAATCAACAATATTTCTGCGTAATAAGTTAAGCTTTGCTACTGTCTACAATTTTGATGCAGTGCAGTTTATTACAAAATTAATGGAAATGGATATAACAGAACTCTTTCAAAAAGATTAGTGTCCCCTGTTTCAAAATCAAAGAAAAGAATATTCCCAAGGGATGAAGTCTCCTCGGTCTCCTTCCTTTAAGAAAACCATAGCAGCTGATAAGATAAGTATTTTCTGTTGATTGAAGGATAGTTTTCCTTATTTCTCCATATCAGCCTATGTTGTGAGTACTCATTAGAACCGCCTCACTGAGGCGGTTCTAATGAATACCTACAACATAGGTTTCTATAGAGAACTGACAAAAACTATCCTGCAGTTATCACAAAATACTTACCTAATCTGTTGCTATGGAAAACCTATAGTCACACTTTGTTTGGGGCAGATAAGTTTATTGAAAAGTAAAGAAGTCCTGGAAGTTATCTCCCTTGTAAAAATGTGTTTATGCAAGGTGTAAGGATTTACCTAAAAATGCTTTAGCATAGACATAATGTTGTGTGCTGGATAGCCTCATGCTGTTCATTATGATAATGTATCGGTGTGCATTGTTTCATATCCATAAATCTATACTTGTGATGTTTTTCTCATTTGAATGCCAAACATAGGTTCTGGTTGCTCCTTAGAACTGCCTTATTGAGGTGGTTTGAACGAGAACCCAGAACCTAGGTCTTAGAGCCAAACAAAAAAAAAAACGAAAATTAATGTTTACCTCTGTATACCTCAGTATGGACACATATACTCGTAAAAACACCCAAAATGTATTTATACCCCCGCAAACGAAGTTTGAAGGGGGTATATAGGAGTCAGCTTGTTGTCTGTCGTCGTCGTCGGTCCGTTACAAAAAACTTTAACATTGCTCATAATTAACTTCCTTATTCTTTGACCGATTTCTTTAATATTCACACACCACACACCTTGCCACTAGTACTTAAGATTGATATACACAAACCTGACCTTGACCTTTACGTTGACCTTCCTCAAGGTCAAATACTTGTAAAAATTTGGAGTTACTATCTGACAACGCATGCGGGGGTATAATTGGCGCCCGTTAGGCGGCAGCTTTAGTTCAATCTGTCAATGTCAGTATTAGGTAAAATTTTTGTGGGGATATGACCTGATTAGCAGAACACCATCATTATATTATTCATGCTAAAAGCTTTTCCAGTCCAATAATGGTAGTGATTGGTCAACTTTATGCAGGGGAGGGATCTGAATAACAGAACAAGTATGGTTTCTGTTCTGTTACTCGGGTGTCTCCCAATAAATGCTTCCAGACATAATTGAATCAAGACACCAGAAACCTAATCCAGTCTAAGAATGGGTTTATGTGTGGGAGATATATGAATAACAGAACAGCAAGTATTGTCGCTGATCTGATATTTATACACCTTCCCATAACTACCACTGCATTAAACTTTTTGTAAAGGGTAATTGGCAAACAGTGCAGGCCCAGATCAGACGCCGCATTCTGCGGCGTCTGATCAGGACCTACACTGTTTGCCAAAAAGTACAGCCATTTTTCAAAATTAATTTTGAAGAAAACACAACCTTATAACCCTAAATTTTGAAATGGACTCCTGCAAAATATAAGGTGGAAAATTCCATTTGGTACGAAATGGGTTAACTATTCAGATCATAATCATTGCTATAACTGCTTTTTCACAAACCTCATCCATAGAAATGCTAAAAAATTGTCACATGTTATTGGCTTCACTGTGGAATGCAATTTCAGTTTTAATGCACAAGTACATAAATGCATTATAGCTTTCAGACATAAGTTTTCAGTTATTTGCCTTAAGCTTTATAAGCTGATCATGTTTTAACTGGACCGAGTTATGTAAAAATCTGTCAAAATGTTTTGACAATCAGTCAAACATAAAACAGTGTGTGATGCACTGTTTTTCCATTGCCATCATGTGAACAAGTCCGTGAACACCCCTCTAAACCCCACTTTAGAGAAAATTGGGGTTTACAGGGTTAATGGTTATTTCCGTTGTTTCTGCTCCAAGACATAGGTTGTGGGTACTCATTAGAACCGCCTCATTGAACCCACAACCTATGTTTTGCAGTATAAATAAGAAAGATTTCATGAATTTTCATCAGAAAAGTAGCCATTTTGGAGATGTGAAAAAATCTGCTGTCGCACAGGTGTATAAGCCACACCAGGCAAGAATGTGTCTATGGACATTTATGCATTATTGCCATTACGATAACACAACCTGTGTGACATAGTACTTTCTTGTATTTCTCCAAAATGGGTACTTTTCTACTGTAAATTTGTCATATTTTTGGCTAATATATACTCCAAACATAGGTTGTGGCTGTTTTAACAAGTACCCACAATGTATGTCTTGGAGCAGAAATACTCCAAAGATAGTTTGTGGTTATTCATAAACACACCTGTGATACCTCTCTCATCAGGAGGGGAACTCCCTCATTTTGATGCTAATTTTTGCCCAATTTGTGCTAAATTTTTGTAAAATTTTGGAGCCTCCTTCATTTGAACTCAGAATTTCCCTATATATTCTTTACATCTCCCTCATCACAATGGCAGATCTCCCTCATACAGTTAAAAAAATTATCACAGGTATGCATAAGCTACTCATTTGTTTTCAGCAAAAACAGCCACTGTATTAGCTATTATTTTTGGCAGGACGTTTAATCTTGACTGGTAACATGTTTGAAAAGCTTACAGTGCTTTGAATAAATGTACCCTGGAAGTAAATATGTCAGTGACAGTAGATGACAGGTTTTTACATGGCCAGATCCTAGAATGTACATAAACACAATAAATTCATCAAGAGTCTACCTGCAATCAATCTAAATAGAAGCTTGATTGAAAATTTATTGTTATTGATCTTTGTTGCTGTCTTCTTAAATGGTGCTTACATATTATATTGTATTTAAAGGGGAATGGGAACACCTGGCACATTTTCCCGCCATTTTTCAAAGGGAGACAACTTTCGTGACTTCCTGTTTGCTTTTCTATAAGCCCTGTCCCAATGAAAAAGGGGTCTACTCTTAAAGGAAAGAATTTGCTCCTCAGGAGCAAATTCTTTCCTTTAAGAGTAGACCCCTATTGACATTGGAGATAAAAATACTTTTGCAGGAGTTGCCTCCCCTGAAGTTGTGCCCATTCCCCTAAATCCAGTGCTCTGCAAAACCTACAATAAGACTTGTGTGACCAGCAAAGACTTCGATCAGCCTGTGCTCCCGTATAGTCTGATCACATGAGAACTCTACAGCCTGTTGGATATCCAAGGGGAGTTACATTACAATATTACATCCCTGTGACATAGTGCATACTCCCATATCTCCAAAACAGTGATTTTCCTGATGAAAACTTGTGATCTTTTTCTTATGTGTCCCCCAAATATATCGCCCCCCGCCCTCGGGGCTTGAAGAAATAGTTGGGCTGCATGATGCTTCCACGCAGAGCTGAAACCGACCCACACACGAGTACTGGTAAACCGCTAGGAGGATCTAAGCCTGCCCAGGCAAAGTGGTGCGCGTCGGCCCGTCCATGCTTATATACCCTATTGGTTTCATTGGGCAGTAGGGCTTGAGATTCATTTCATCTCAATGTCCGGTAAAAGTCCCACAAAATTGGAAGCAATGTCTCCAAAATGACCTTTACAGTGTTGATGGGGACGTTAAACCTCAAATCAAACAAACCAACTCCAAACATATGTTGTGGTTGCTCGTTACAATCGCCTCTTTGAGGAGGTACTAACGAGTACACAGAACCTATGTCTGAGAGCAAAAATAAGAAAAACAATGTATAGAGGGGTGTTCATTACACAGACTTGTTAACATGATGGCCTACGGCCCCTGCCCATGGGGCTTTATGGCCTTAATAAAACTGCTTTTTAAAACTGAGGGAGATATATGAAAACTCCTGTGATATTGGACAGCTCTGCAGGCTGATCTGAGTCTTGGCAGGCTGGGCAGGTCCTATTGCAGGTTTTGTCATGCTTTGGCCTATATTGTATTTAGTATTCATTGTTTTTGCTATTTAATTCACTCTTTAAGGTAAAGTTCTGTCTTTTGATTACACTGAAAGTCTCTTTATAAAGCTGCTCATTTTTACGGTTTTGGATAAAACATTATCATGCAGTGTCTGCCAATTATTCATTTTGCTACATCATGTTAACGAGTCTATGTAATGTACACGTCTAGATCTGTAACCCCATTTTATATAAACAAAACTGGGGTTCATTGGGTATACATTATTTTTCATATTTCTGTTCCAAGATATAGGTTTTGTGTACTTGCTAGAACTGCCTCTGTCAAACACGCACAATCTCTCCTTGAGGCATTAATAAGACAGTTGTCACTAATTTTCATCAAAAAAAAAACAACTGTTTTTGAGATATGAGTTATGTGTTGTCATAATGTATTCCATTATGGATATATTTTAGAGCTTGCTGCATGATGCTGCCACAAGTACTGGTAAACCGCTTAGAGGATCTAAGCTTGCCCAAGCAAAGCAGTGCGAGTCTGACCATCCATGCTTATAAACCCTATTGGTTTCATTGGGTGACAGGACTTGAGATGTCATTTCATCTCAATGTCGAGTAAAAAAGACCGACAACATTGGAAGCAGTGTCTCCAAAATTACCTATACAGTGTTGACGGGAGTGTTAAACCCCAAATCAAACAAAAACAAACATGGATATATAAACAAACATGCCAAGCCCATTACGATAAAGCATCCATCCAACACAGTGTATTCTTTCATATCACCAAAATGGTGGCTTTTCAGATGAAAATTTGTTATATTTTTCTTTATTTTTATTCCAAACATAGGTTGTGTGTTCTCGTTAGAACCGCCTCATTGAGGCGGTTCTAACAAGTACCCACAGCCTATGTCTTAGAGCAGAAATAAGAAAAATAATGTATACCCCTGTAAACCCCAGTTTTCTCTATATAATATAAAGTGGGGTTTAGATGGGTGTTCTTTTCACGGACTTGTTAACATGATGATCATAGAGGATCTTACATGAGTGTTCATGTATTATTGAATTTATTAAACGAGTTGAGGAAAAAGGATAAAATGCGAGGCTTTGCTGAGCATTTTATCCCTTTTCTTCAATGAGTTTAATAAATTCAATAATACATGAGCACGAATGCAAGATTCTATTTATCATATGACATTTAAAACGCATTTATTTACAAAAATGTCACTATTCTGCCATTAGTAAACGCGACATCGTACATGTAATGTTATGGAGCGTATCTAACTAATTTGCATATTTAATCCACTAGTGGATTATCAAATTTATTACATGGCGTTATTACACTCATAGACGCGACGTCATATGATAAATTTTTTTTATACTCTAGACATACGTTGTGGGTGCTCATTAGAACCACCTCATTGAGGCGGTTCTTACCAATACCCACAGCCTATGTCTTAGAGCAGAAATAAGAAAAATAAGGTATACCGTTGTAAACCCCAGTTTTCCCTATATAAAGTGGGGTTTAGATGGGTGTTCATTACATGGACTTGTTGACATAATGATCATAGAGGATCTTACATGAGTGTTCCTGTATTACTGAATTTAATAAACGAGTTGAGCAAAAGGGATTAAATGCGAGGCTTTGCCAAGCATTTTATCCCTTTTCCTCAACGAGTTTAATAAATTCAAAAATACATTAGGACGAATGCAAGATTCTATTTATCATATGACATTTAAAACGCATTTTATTCATGTTAATTATAGGAAATTATCGAAAATATTACATGGGGTTATTACACTCTCAGACGCGACGTCATATGATAAAGCCAGTTATGGAATAAATGTCTTCATAGTTATCAATTCAGGAGGTAAATTGTTGGTTTTACAGTCGGAATTTTTTTTTTTAGGGTGATGTATTAGAGGAGCCATATAATGTAATTTGCGGCTGAAAACAGTTATCACTATACAGTTTCCTTGAAATTATTATCAAATACATTGTACTCCAGGCCCATATATACTGCTTTGTTACAGAAAGCTTCCAGTTTTGATTTTATGGTGTATGTCTCCTAGATTTTGATGTTTTTATATATGTATATTCTGTTGTTGATTAATCAATTTATAATTCAGATTAATAGCTGAAGTCATCACAAAATCACATATAATTCTGACCTCCTTGAACCCCACTTTTATGTAGTAAAACTGGAGTAAACAGGGATAAACCTTATTTTTCTTAATTCTGCTCTAAAATATCGATTGTAGGTACCCGTTAGAACTGCCTTGATGAGGCGGTTCTAACGGGTACCCTCAATCTATATTTTGAGCGGAAATAAGATAAATATCAGAATTTTTCGTGTGAAAATGGTCATTTTTTGGGCAGTGAACTTTGCAATGTATTTGAATAGGCGTGTTTTCATAATGGGATATTTTATTGTGAGACTCAAACAATTGGGTCAATATTCTTCAAAATTGAAAACCTTCAGTGTGAATGTCTGCCCTCAATGATAATTTTAGAATTTGAAAATAGAAAAAGAAAAAAGTCAAAAGGGGTATTTTATTGCAAAACCAGGGTAATCTTTATGCCAATTTTCAATGTTTTTTTGTTTTTATTTTCTTATTTTTCAGAGATGTGATGGATACATGAAATGTCATGCCTTCATTTTCTGTGAAAAATAAAAATTGTCATTTTCTCTAAAATTTTCCATTGCACATGAAGGCTGAAAACATCCAGTCCATTTTTGGAAGAGTACCATACCCTTTACTAACTTAAAACTTTTGGTGAGTGAGTGAGTGTTTGTGTTTAACGTCTCACCAACAGCTAAGGTCATATGGAGAAGGGACCTCGGTTTAAAGATGCAGCCGATAGTCTGGAGAAACCCGGGATCGATCCTGCAACCCCTGGTTTACAAGGTAAGTAGCATAACCCCTACACCACGGAGGCTTCCTAAAAATTTTGGTAACAAGGTTTTCATTGTCTTTAAGGATTACCCCTATCCTGCTGAATAAATTAAGCCACTCCCATTGGTGACAATCAAATTACAGTCCAACCCGTATTAAGAAAGTGCCTAAGGGATAAACAAAATGTGCTTGGTAAAGACAGGTCCTTGCTTAATACAGGTGAAATTTAACACATTTGCCTTTTTGGGGAACTGAATGCCTGGTTGCCTAAGACAGATTGCTTGCTTAATAGAGGTGGCCACTAAGACAGGTTTTACTGTACTTGATGCAATGTATTCATTTACATCACAAACTGCATGGCAAACAGTGTAGAACCTGATCAGATGGCTTCATCAGAAGCCATCTAATCTGGATCTGCACTGTTTGCAAAGGTTGGGTTTTTGTGTTCAGCAAGATAAGGGTTAATGACAAAAGCGGAATAAAACAGCAGCAAATTAAATCTGGAGCTCTGAAACCATTTTTCATTACTGCCATGACATTAAGAGAACTGATTCCTGTTATAGGAGAATCCAGCCCTTGTTTTTTATTGGTGCAAATATTTGTTTTGTTTGTTTGAATTGAAGTTAAATGTCCTCATCCACACTATTTAGGTAATTTTGTCGACATTGCTCCCAAGTTTGTGGGACTTTATCCGACATTGAGATGAAATGACATCTCAAGTCCTGCCCCCCCTCACCCCCAATGGACAGTCTGATTCACTCCACTTTGCCTGGGCAGGCTTGGTCCTTCTAAGCTGTTTACCAGTACTCATGTGTGGTCAGTTTCAGCTCTGCGTGGAAGCATCATGCAGCCCAATCTATTTCTCCAAACCCAGATAGGTATGGTGCAAATACTTATGCAAACAGTGTAGATCCAGATGAGATGGTTCAGAATCTTTAGATATGATACCAGTGAAGATCCCGACAAGGCAGCTGATAAAGAGCCATCTCATCAAGATCAACAATGTTATCATTCCTTTTAATGATTTGGACCAAACTCCCTATTCATAAGAATTGATGTTCCCAGATTCAGTGATGAAAAAGTCCACTTCAGAAATATTCAGATTCAGAACAATGTCATGTTCCCCCTGAGAGTTCTTGTATTTTGAATTTTATGTCTTCGTTTTGATAAGTGCATTTTCATAGACATAAATATGATGATATTCATCGGAGCTTTGCTTTGGATATAACACATAGTACACTATACTACAGTCGAACTTCGATGGCTCGAACCCCTTCGGGACCATAGAAATTTGTTCGAAACAGCGGTTGTTCGAGCCACTGTTGCATACTTCCAGAAAACATAACGGGGTATTTTTGGACTTCTTTTCGGTGTTCTGTAACATAAATGTATGCTGTGTGTACTCATTAGAATCGCCTCATTGAGGCGATTCTAAAGAGTACACACAGCATACATTTGCAAGATAAAAGTCGAAAATCTCCTTAATTATCCCACACTTTTTCTTATGCAGACGAATTCCCTAGGGACTCAAAAACGGGTTCGACTGAGCCATGGTAAACGAACCATCGGTGTTTGAGCCATCGAAGTTCGACTGTATACAGGAAAAAAAAAGTTTTTGAGATATGAAAGATTGCACTCTATGTCACACGGATGTGTTATCTTAAAAATTCTCCTAGAACAGGGCTCAGTATGCTTTTCTTATCTGTGATATATCCATGTATGTTTTATAATTTTCATTTTGTTTTGTTCACAAGCTCATTTCTTCATTTTTACCAGAAAGTTTTGTTGAAGCATTTTATTTTTCTTTAATTGCATGCTGTACATTTGTGTAATCTGTTGTTTTGTGTATTTGATTTGAGGTTTAACATCCCCGTCAACACTGTAAAGGTCATCTTGGAGACGTTGCTTCCAATTTTGTGAGACTTTTACCCGACATTCAGATGAAATGACATCTCCAGCCCTGCCGCCCAATGAAACCAATAGGGTTTATAAGCATGGACGGTCCAATTCGTACAGCTTTGCCTAGGCAGAGCTTAGATCCTCTAAGTGGTTTACCAGTACTCGTGTGCGGGTCAGTTTCAGCTCTGCGTGGAAGCATCATGCAGCCCATCTATTTCTTCAAGTCCCTTTGGGTGGGGGCCGGTGTAATCTGTTGTTTTAAGTACTCTAGAATTTGTGACACCTTAAGTCACACATGTCGTAACACTGTCAACTCTATACAGATAAAGTAGTTGTACATGTATCTAAGAATGGCAAGTGGGGCAGTCAAGGTGTTGTCAGTATATATCAAATTTGCTGAGTCTACAAAATGATTTTGCATGCTTTTTGCAAGGGGGCTAAATGTCATACATGTATATATCATACTTTGTGTAACAGATGAGTTCACATAATTGGGTGACTTGGTTTATCTTTTTGTTAATAGAGTAATCCAAAGGCATTGCAAAAGATATCTTTGGCCTGCCAAACTGTGTAGTTTTCAGATGAGATGGCTCACCATGATTGGTACAAGCTTGCATTTTAGTATGGCAACTTTAATTTTCTTGTCTGTTTCTCAAGAACTATAAGAGCTTCAACAATCATATTTGGTACAAGCTTGCATCTTTGGATGACAACTTTAATGTCCAAGTCCATTTCTCAAGAACAATAAGAGCTTCATCAATGATACTTGATACAAACTTGCATCTTCGGATAGCAACTTTTAATGCAAACATTCATATTTTACCTTTACCTACATTCATGAACTAATACTTGAAGCATTAGTTCATGAATGTAGGTTAAGGTAAAATAGCTTTCACCCTTGCATTCAAATCATTTTCTAAAGAACTGATATGTCCAAAATGTGAGGTCTGTAACTTTTCAGACTCCTTCTTTGATGAATATGTAGAACTGAGTAAGCCAAACAGGTTTGAACCTCTGTCAGAGGATAAGAGAGGCAAATCTTCGACTGCTGATGAAACTTAGTCAAATTTTGTGAAAGGTTTGAAACTTTGCAGTATAAACATAAATGGAATTAGAGGGAAAATTCTTGAACTTTTAGCTTTCCTCGATACATCTCAACCTCATATTGTTGCTATTCAGGAAACAAAGATTGACAGTTCAATTACTACATCTGAGCTTTTCCCTGAAAATTGTCAGTACTGTGTGTACAGAAAAGATAGGAACTCTCATGGCGGTGGGGTGATGTTGCTCATTCATAGAGACATCCCTCACATGCCGTTCATGGAACTTGAAAATGACACCGAATTGGTCTGGGTTAAGGTTTTTGCAAATAAAACTTCCCACTTCGTAGCAAGTTGGTATCGACCACCAAATGGTACAATCGAAAACTTCCAGTTGTTTAAAGACCAACTGGATTGCATTAAATTGCAGCATAAGGGTAAAAAACTCCCGGCTGTACATGTTCTAGGTGACCTCAACTTCAGAGACATTGCTTGGCCCGACAGGCTCAGCAAACAAGGCACAATGCTGACTCAGTCGGAAGGACAAATATTAATTGACATTATGAACGATCATGGTCTTGAACAAATTGTTAACTTCCCCACTCGTGATAAGAACACATTGGATCTGATCCTTACGACTTTGCCAGGACAATTCGAAGACATTCATTCCCCAGATAAACTAAGTGACCACGATGTTGTCTCCGGATATTTAAAAATTCACATCCCACCAATAAAGAAACCTCGGAGGAAGGTGTACTCATATAAGAAAGGTGACTATGAAACTGAGGAAGGATGCACTCAGATTTGCAAAGGAGAATTACTTTAATGGTCATTCAGATGCTCGGTCTGTACAGGAGAATTTTGATTTGATAACTTCTTTCATTCATACTTCGGCCGAAAATCATATCCCCTCAAAAACTAGTAGATCTGTATCTTCTATTCCCTGGATCACTCCAGAGATAAGAAGGAAAATTCTCAGAAGGAGTAAGATTCATGCAAAGGCAAAAAAGACGGGAAGTGGTAAACTCTGGACAAAATTTGAAAACTTGAGACGTGAAATCAAGACTGATATAAAAAAATCAGCATGATTTGTATGTGAATAACTTGGTAGGTGATGTAAAGGCAAATCCCAGAGACTTCTACAGATATATTAATAGCCAGAAGAAAGACAGGCAAGGTATCCCGCCCCTTAATAAAAGAGGAGCGGACGGGGTTGCTGAATCAGACTCTGAAAGGGCAGAGGAACTAGTTGGTCAATTCAACGATGCGTTTAATAAAACTGAGTTCACGGAGGTTCCATTGACTGGAAGATCGGCCCCATTCATGAATAATATTGTTGTGACAGCTCCAGGAGTAATCAAATTGCTTCAAGGCTTAAACCCCAGTAAGGCCTTAGGACCTGATGAGCTTCATCCTAGAGTCCTGAAGGAACTAGCAAATGAGTTGGGTCCAGTTTTTGCACACTTGTTTCAACAGTCTCTTGATACGGGTGAAATTCCCAAAGAATGGCTCTTAGCAAACATCTGTCCACTCTTCAAAAAAGGAGATAGGGCTCTTGCCCGTAATTATCCCCCTGTGTCTCTGACTTGTGTTCTGTGTAAATTGCTGGAACATATAGTCTGCTCGAACATCATGGCCCACTTGGACGAACATAAACTTTTGTCATGCAGACAACATGCATTTAGGAAAAGGCACAGTTGTGAAACTCAGCTTAGCACAGTTATTAATGACTGGGCAAAAATCTTGGACAATGGGGGACAGGTGGACACATTTATTCTTGACTTTGAGAAGGCTTTTGACACCCCTCCTCATGAACTACTTAAATCTAAGTTATTTGGTTATGGAATTGGGGGAAAGACCCTCAAATGGATAGATTCCTTTCTTTGCTACAGAAAACAGCGGGTTGTTGTTAATGATGAATCTTCGGAGTGGGCTCCAGTTTTGTCTGGAGTCCCGCAAGGGACTGTTCTTGGTCCACTTTTGTTCTCCCTGTACATCAATGATATTTCCACTGACATTGAATCAGAAATAAGACTGTTCGCAGATGACTGTGTTTGTTACCGGGAAATAAGAGATACAGATGACTCATTGAAACTTCAGGCTGACATAGATAGATTAGGATGTTGGGCATGTAAATGGGGCATGAGATTTCAGCCAGTTAAATGCAATATTATGCAGATAACTAGGAAGAGATCTAATAAAGTTGAGGCTTCTTACACCTTAGAGGGAACGGTCCGCGAGAATGTGGACTCCATTAAATACCTTGGAGTGACAATCTCACACAACTTGAGATGGAATACTCATATTAGCAACATGTGTACTAAGGCAAATAGAATGCTTGGTTTCCTGAGGCGAAATCTTCATCAGTGCCCTCAGGATATAAAAGTGGCAGCATATAAAGGTCTTGTTTGCCCAATCTTAGAATATGGTAGTTGTATCTGGGACCCCAGTGGAGTGGTCCTTAACGATGAAATTGAGAAAGTTCAGAATAGAGCTGCTAGATTTGTAACAGGCAATTACTGCTTTGAAACTGGGAGCATGACTGGAATACTTGGAAAATTAAAATGGGAGTCTCTCAAGAAAAGGAGAAAAGACAGTAGGCTAATCCTTTTATGCAAAGGTCTAAAGGGTGCTGCCAGCATTCCAACAGATGACCTTGTTCCCCCAGCTAGACACTGTAGAAATCACCATTCGTTGGCGTTTCAGACCCTTAGCGCAAGAACTGACATTTATAAAGAGTCGTTCTTCCCCAGAACCATTAGAGATTTGAATGCCCTTCCCGATTCAATTATTTCGACAGCTTAAGGTGCTGATGATTGTGTAGCTAAATTTACCTCTTTGGTTAGAGCTAGGGACTAACTTCCCACATCACAGGTCCTGGTGTATGAATGTCGTTTGACCTGTCACCAGTAACAATTCTGATTCTGATTCTGTAAGAGCTTTATTGATGATGCTTGGTACAAAATTGCATTTAGGGATGGCAACTTCAATGCAAGCATCCATATTTTGCCATTACCTACATTTCATGGTTAACTGACTTAGTGAACTATTGTGTCAACCCTAGCACTCATCCTTAAGTTCTAGTCCTTTTCTCAAGAACTATAAGAGCTTAATGAAACAAAATTGCATCTAGGGATTGCAACTTGTATTCACGCATCTATGTTTGACCTTGATCTTCATTTTATGGTTTGATGACATTGTGCCCTACAGGCATGACATATAGCCTTTGGTTGAATTCCTCTTTATCTCGTGATGTTGGTTCAGTTGTTCAAAGCTAACAGCTGATAAGCATATTGTTAAAACTTGATTATTTAATGTGGGAAAATATATATGATGATATTTTTGCTGAAAAAAAAATGCAAAAGCTACTCACATTTTTTTTTCAGCAGAAATACCACAGTAGTATGCAATAGATATTGTATTTGCTAGTCTAAGAATAGGTGATGCCACTAACGAGTTTGTTAAGCTTAAAAGACTTTGAATTACTGGGCCCTAGTTAAAGGGTGCTTTATTAATGCTGGTGCTGGTTTAAGGGCATTAGATGTATTTTAAGAGGATTTGTCACATCATTTATGACAGGCCCCAAGCTTTTAATATACATGTAGCCACATTTAGATTAACCCTTTTTGTACCAAATGGAATCTTCCTCCTCATATATAGCAGGAGTTCATTTCAAAATGTAGGGGTGTCAGGTTGTGTTTTCATCAAAATTTATTTGGAAACATGACTGAAATTTTAGCAAACAGTGGAGCCCTGATCAGACGCCGCATTCTGCGGCGTCTGATCTGGGCCTGCACTGTTTGCCAAGGTACCCCTTTATGGGTTTCTGGTACTGAATGGGTTAATTGAATACAGTAAAACTCTGCTAGTAAGACCATCTAAAATTAGGACTAAATCTGTTTTAGAAGCTAATTGAGACGGTTTCAGTTGTTTTTTCTGTGCGCTATCTACACCCAGTGTTTCCTAATAAGGGACCATATTTGGAACTGTAAAAAAGTGGTCTTAAAGTCCACTTTTGAACAGCCCTAAAGGTGGTCTTAATATAGTAATTTTACTGTATATACCAAGCGTAGCATGGATATTCAGATGGGCATTTTGACATCTTAACTGTTTTTAGCTCACCAGAGCCGAAGGCTCCGGGGGAGCTTATAGGATAGGCAGTTGTCCGTCGGCGTCGGCGTCTGCGTCGTCGTGTGACGTCAACACTTTTAAACGACATCTCCTCTGAAGCCGCTAGGCCGATTGGGCCCAAATTTCATCTGTAGCATCCTTGGGTTGGGGGATTGAAAGTTTGTGTTTTTTATGAAATTCGGCTCATTAGTTTGGTTGCTATGGCAACTTAGAGTTTCCATAGACTTATAATGGGGAAAATTGAATAATGGCATTTACTGGCAAGCCACTGCAGATATTTTGACAAAACTTTCATAGAAATATTCCTTAGGCAATCTACTATCTGCCATATGATTTTAGGCCTACTGCTCGTTTGTATTGGTTGCCATGGAAACCAAAATGAAAAAAAAATACTTAAAAATCATCTCCTCAGAAACCGTATGCTCTATGAGGCTGAGAGTTTATGAAAATATTCACCATATTGCCTTTACAGGTTTTGTGTTTTTTATGAAATTCGGCTCTTTAGTTTGGTTGCTATGGCAACTTAGATTTTCCATATACTTATAATGGGGAAAATTGAAAAATGGCATTATCTACAAAGCCTTTGCAGATATTTTGACAAAACTTTCATAGAAATGTTCATTTAGTAAACATCTCTTGGCCATATGATTTTATGTCAACCTGGGGGTCCAGTAGGTTGTGCCGGGGCCATGCCACGCCCCCAGTACTTCATAAAATGCCTTATATCTCAGAAACCTTACAGATCCCCACCCCTAAACTATATATATTCTTGTTCCTTATGATAAGGTGCATTAAGTGACACCAACCTGGGGATCCCCCCGGATGTGCCGGGGACATGCCCCAACCCCTCCACTTCATAAAATGCCATTTATCTCGGAAACCATTCAGATCCCCACCCTTAAACCATATATATTCTTGTCTCTTATGATAAGACGCACCCAGTGACACCAACATAGCGGTCCCTCGGGATGTGCCTGGGCCTTGCCCGAACCCCTCCATTTCACAACAGGCCCAATATTCCAGAAACCTAACAGATCCAAACCCCTAAATGAAATATATTTTTGTTCCTTTTGTTAAGTTGCATTCAGTGACACCAACCTGGGGGACACCCGGGATGTGCTAGGGACATGCCCAACCCCCTCCACTTCATAAAAGGTTGCCCCCCCCCCATAGGGGCTTAAAGAAATATATGGACTGCATGATGCTTCCAGGCATAGCTGAATCCAGCCCGCACACTAGTACTGGTAAACTGCTTAGAGGATCAAAGCCTGTCCAGGAACCGCAGTGCGATGCAGACCGTCCATGCTAATAAACCGTATCGGTTTCATTGGGCGGCAGGGCTTGAGATGTCATTTCATCTCAATGTTGGGTAAAAGTCCCAAAAAATTGGAAGCAATGTCTCCGAAATGACCTTTACAGTGTTGACGGGGACGTTAAACCTCAAATCAAACAAACAAACAAAACATCATAAAAGGCCAAATATTCAAAAACCTTACAAATCTTCACCCTTAAACCATATGTATTCTTGTTCCTTATGATAAGAAGCATTAAGTGACACAAACCTGGGGGTCCCCGCCAGGGCTCTAGAAGTCCGATTTTTCACCGGTCCAGACCGTTTTTTGAAAATGAAAACCGATTTTGCTGAAAAATTTTGCTGAAAAATCGGTCCGAAAAAAAAACCCAATAAGCTAAAATCGAAGTGAAAACACAGAGAAATTATACCTGGTTAGGTGTCAAACTGTTTATTGTGCCAGTAATATAATCCAATTATCTCTCTCGGGGATGAATTTGAGTTTGACAGTAAACACGTTTTCGACATCTCGCCAGGTATCGCAGACTCTCCCGGGATTAAGGCTTATGACAGTCAGTCAGCCAAAACGTGATTAAGCGCTGCGTGATTGTGATATCAAAGAAGCCTTGATCGTGTTTGATCTAATGGCAATCAAACATAATTTGTTTATTTCAGGCTTGTGTAATCGTAAAATATGTATTTATATTCTTTAAAACTTGGTTCGGCCATGTAAGATTTTCAATGACTCTCGTTCGGCCATGTATTGGTTCGAGAGTAAAGAAATGTTTTTTCGATTTTTTAACCCGTTCAAAACGTTTTTTTTAGAAATACGCTCTATTAAAATAAATGACATAAAACGGGTGTATGTGTGTTACGTCCTTGACTGCATTAATGTGTATTGTGTAAACGGAAACCGTATGACGTCATTTTCTGACCACGTGGCTGCCATAGCGGTCGCCATTTGTAAACAAAGCAATTTGGGCAAAATAAAATGCGTGAAATAAGAGAAATATTTTAAAAAAATTTATAAAGGGAAAAAAATATAGTGACCATCGAACTTGTCTCTGACTGCCCCATGTAGGTTGTTTCCCTTTAGTAGTTTTCAGGTTCGGAGTGACCCGGATATTGGGAAAATGAAAGTAGATGAAGTCTACATAGAAAATGAGAGTAGATGAAATATTAACGATGTGAGCAATAATTGCTGTTTATAATCGAGATACTGGTGCTCATATCCGTTTACATGTGTAAGAGGAACATCGGTATGTCATTCTTTGCGCTAATAACACATTTTGAAATCGCAAATCGCCAATGGCGTTTACGGAAATTACCGAAACCGATCGGCAATTTCCGTAATTTTTGGTCACCTTCTGGACCGATTGGGATTTCAAAATTTCTAGAGCCCTGGTCCCCGCAGTTGTGCCGGGGACATGCCCCACCCCCTCCACTTCACAAAATGTCATTTATCTCATAAACCATTCCGATCTCCACCCCTAAACCAAATATATTCTTGTTCCTTATGATAAGACGCACTCAGCGACACCAAGCTTAGGGTCCCCAGGGATGTGCCGGGGTCATGCTCCACCCCCCCCCCCCCACTTCATAATAGGGCAAATATTCCAGAAACCTTACCGATCCCCACCCCTAAACCATATATATTCTCTTGTTCCTTGCGATAAGACACATTCAGTGACACCAACATAGGGTTCCCCCAGGGCTCGCCCGGGCCATGCTCCACCCTTCAACTTCACAAAAGACCATATATCTGAGAACCTGTTCATAGTCCTACCTCTAAGCCATATATATTCTTGTTCCTTATGTTAAGGCACAATCAGTGACCCCCCCCCCCCCCCCCAACCCACCCCTTTACTTCATTAAAAGCCATATATCTCAGAAACCGGTCAGATCCCCACCCCTTAACCATATATATTCATAATACTTCCCCACTTCATAATAGGCCATATATCTCAGAAACTATTCAAATCCCCACCACATAATCACATGTATTCTTGTTCATTGTTATTAGACACATTCAGTCACCCCATCTTGTGGGGTCTGCAGGGGCCATTTCTCTCCCATCCACTTCATAAAAGGGCCTCATATCGCAGAAACTGTTCAGCATTAGGTTGCAACAATCTTGGGCTTTTCTGGAATCCACCATGCCCGAATCCTTCCACTGCTTGAAAGGCCTTACATCTCAGGTTCCATACATATCCCACCGCTAAACCATATATGTCTCTGTTCTTTTTTTATAAGACACATTTAGTGACACCAACCAGGGCTCAATTGGGTTCATGCCCCACCCTCTCTACTGTATAAAACACCTAATATTTCAGATACAGTCCACTTGAGTGCTCATTTTGGAATGGGGTTTGTTTGGGAGACTTTATATTTGGTAGATTAAAATCATACCATGTTAAAATACATGTCTGCCATCGGGCAGTGCCCATCTGAGCTCCGGTTTATGAAATTTGGCTCTGTGGTTTGTTTGCTATGGCAAGTTAAGAGTTCCCATTGACTTCTAATGGGGGAAAATTGAAAAATGACATTTATGCCTTTCAAGATATTTTGTCAAACTTACATAGAAATGTTCCTTTAATAATGTTCTTTTAGGCCTATTGGTTGCCACAGATGGGAAATTGTCAGTTGTCATCTGTTGTCCTGCAACAACACATTCAAGCGACAACAGACCTCTGAAGCCACTAGGCCGATTGGGTCCAAATTTTTTCTGAAGCATCCTTGGGCGCAGGGCTTCCATGGTAAATAAAATACTTTGCTGCCAGTCGGCAGTGCCCCCTGAGCTCTGGTGAGCATAGTGGCCCGTGGGCCTCTTGTTTTGCCTTACCGGCCAGTTGGTTTATAGTCAAAGAACCAATTAGCATTAAGAGCGATATTTTCTGTCATTTTTGCGAGGCTTCATCACTGTGCAGTGGATGGCATTATTGAGTTCTGCACTGACTGGCCAGCAAGCTAAAGCTTGAAAACGTTCAGGAAAATTTCTATATTAAGACCACCTTTGGGGCTGTTCAAAAGTGGTCTTTAAGACCACTTTATTAAGACCACCTTTGGGGCTGTTCAAAAGTGGTCTTTAAGACCACTTTTGAACAGTCCCAAAGGTGGTCTCTTATTAGGACACACTGAGTGTAGAAACACAAAGAAATAACAACTGAAACCTTCTTAATAAGCTTTCAAAAACAGATTTAGTCTTAATCCTCATCCTGCTGAATAATAAATTTAGCCACACCCATTTCTGCTTTTGAACCAGTCAGATTACTTGACGTAACCTACAAATTCACAAACTGAATTTGAAACAGTATAGATCCTGATCAGATGGCTTCTCCAGATGACTTCTTCAGAAGCCATCCGATCTGGATCTACATTGTTTGCAAAGGTATAGCTAGTGCAATTTGACATGAGACTGACGACCTCTATAACCATAATTTCACACCAGACCTAATGCATGTATTTATCTTCACCATTTTCAGAAGAGGTGGATATTGTTAGTCAATACACAGAGGCCGGTTAATGTGTCGCAATTCACAAGATGTCAAAAATGCATGAGAAGCTTACGAAAACCGACCTATTGGGCCATTACATTAACTAATGTATTCTTTTCATAAAGGTCAGTCTCATGTCAAATTGCACCAGCCATAATGGTTGTTGTGTTCAGTGGGATTAGGGTTAATTTTAGGTGGTCTTAAAAGCAGAATTAAAATTGTACTGTATTGATTCATCGTTAGTTTTGAACAATTGACACCTGAATGTTAACTATTCTAGCAAGTACAATATTAAATATTCCCCATATATACATTATTTGCTGGCTCCCAGCTTGCACATTGTCAATATTGGAAAAATAGGTAACCAGACCCCCCTGACCTTGAAAGGTCAGGGGGGTCCTGTTACCTGTTTTCCCAACACTGGTAATCCTCAGACTAGGAACCAGAAAATAATGCAAAGAAGGTCAATAGCAAGTACAATATTAAATAATATTGTATTTTTGCTGAAAAAAGGTGATTTAAACAATCTACTCACATTTTTCAGCAAACATGTTCTCATATATACCATATTCAGTGATCATTTAACGATATGATGGCATTAGTTTGAACATTTGGGCCCATAACTGTACTGCTACTACTGATATATAAAGGAACTAATGCAAACACAGAACCATGAAGAAATTTAGGAGACAACTGTATTCAAAATTGTCATTTGGAGAGGTGAATATGTGGTTTTAAGGTCAGAAAGTTCGTTTTAGGGTGATGTGCCAAGAGTCACATAATACGGAATTTGTGACCGTAAAACCGACAATTTGCCTCCCCAAATGACAATTTTAAATACAGTTATCCCCATTCTAATGCACTTATTCAGTTTTGTTGAAAATTGTTTCTATTTTGCTCAAAGCCATAAATGCTGTGAGCTGCCATAAACCAAATGCTGTCCATTGAAAAGGGATGTTACATCATAGCATCTGGTTTTTGACAGGTTATACTGTCACCAAATTTTGATTTGGTTGTTTGATTTGAGGTTTAACGTCCCCGTCAACACTTTAAAGGTCATTTTGGAGATGTTGCTTACAATTTTGTGGGACTTTTACCCAACATTGAGATGAAATGACATCTCAAGCGCTGCCGCCCAATGAAACCGATAGGGTTTATAAGCATGGATGGGCCGACTCGCACTGCTTTGCCTGGGCAGGCTTAGATCCTCTAAGTGGTTTACCAGTACTCGTGTGCGGGTCGGTTTCAGCTCTGCGTGGAAGCATCATGCAGCCCATCTATTTCTTCAAGCCCCGATGAGTGGGGGCCGGATGTCATCCAATCAGACATAGTACATATGCAGGTGCATTAGAATTCATTATGCCCCCAACTTTAAAAAAGTTGGGGGGCATATTGCTTCTGGCTTGTCCGTCCGTTCGTCCGTTAGTCCGTTAGTCCGTTCGTACGTCACGCTTTCTTGTGCATAGCATATCTTTAGAACCGTGTATGCTAGTGTTTTGAAATTTCATATATGGGTTCCTCATGAAAAAATAGTTGACCCGTATTTTTTTTCTTGTCCAAATTATCTCCCCTTCTTGAATTATTTCCCCTTTAATTAAATAACATAGAATTCTCGTTAGCAAGATATCTCAAAAAGTATTTGAGCTACAGCCTTGATATTTGGTATAGTGATTGGGACTAAGGAGGAGATTACCTGATTAAATTTTCAACCAATTCTATAAAATTTTGTTAGAGTTATGGCCCTTTGTAATTTTTTGCCACTCAATTGTGTTGCTTTCTGGTGCATAGCATATCTTTAGAACCGTGTATGCTAGTGTTTTGAAATTTCATATATGGGTTCCTCATGAAAAAATAGTTGACCCGTATTTTTTTTCTTGTCCAAATTATCTCCCCTTCTTGAATTATTTCCCCTTTAATTAAATAACATAGAATTCTCGTTAGCAAGATATCTCAAAAAGTATTTGAGCTACAGCCTTGATATTTGGTATAGTGATTGGGACTAAGGAGGAGACTACCTGATTAAATTTTCAACCAATTCGATAAAATTTTGTTAGAGTTATGGCCCTTTGTAATTTTTTGCTACTCAATTGTGTTGCTTTCTGGTGCATAGCATATCTTCAGAACCGTGTATGCTAGTGTTTTGAAATTTCATATATGAGTTCCTCATGAAAAAATAGTTGACCCGTATTTTTTTTCTTGTCCAAATTATCTCCCCTTCTTGAATTATTTCCCCTTTAATTAAAAAACATAGAATTCTCGTTAAGAGTTTCATTGATGATACTTGGTACATGCTTGGAACTAGGAGTGAAATTTTTATGCAGGCATCCATGTTTGACCTTGACCTAGATTTCATGGTTTGGTGACTTTGCGCCTCCACAGGCGCGACATAGCCTTCGGGGGAATTCTTGTTGTATGTTTTTGAGTCTTTAACAATATTTGTTGAATATTTTGCCATCTAAGGACAAGCAAAGGTTGGGGGCATTGTGTTTTACAAACACCATTTCTAGTTTTGATTTGTTTTTCTTGTTGAAACGAGTATTTATCATTACGTTATTTGTGTACTACATGTCTGTTTATCATGAGAACTGTATTATTATTAAAGATATATGCCGTAATATTCTCTGTTGTATTCCCTGTAAATATATAACAAGCATAATCCTCAAGCTGTGTATGGATACGTTCCTAAGATCACCACGATTTCTAAAGTGGGTCATCATACACTTAGATGATACTTGTATTCAAAGTTGTCTTTGGGGTTGGTGAATGTGGAGCGCTGTGGTGCAGTGGTAAGCATCAGATTTGAGATTGAGAGGTGGCCGGTTCGATCCCCGCCAGGGCCAAGTGGTGTTTCCTTGAGCAAGGGACGTTATCCACATTGCTTAGTACTGGTTCCTACCCAGGAAAAGAGGCCACATGGAAAATTAGTACTAGTACTAAATGTGTTACCCTCTATAAATAAGGTTGATTATTATTATTATTATTATTATTATTCATGCTGATACAGTGACAGATTTGATTACCGTATTGATCCTAAGTATTGGGACAGACAGGCCTGAGCAAACAGTGCAGACCCAGATCAGACTGCTCCTAGAAGGAGCAGTCTGATCAGGGTCTACACTGTTTGCCATTCCGTCTGCACCTTTTGGACACAACCTTGCAGGATTGTGAAACAAATTTGTTAAAATTTTAAGAGAATTACAGCAAGTCATCATGGTGTCCAAATTGTTCGGACATTTATGGTAATGGTAAATTGTCTACTGGGGAGCACCAACAGAAATGAGCATCAGCGGTCCATTACTGTAAATAAATAAAATGTACGACAACAATTTTCCTCAAAAAAAAAAAATGACAATTTTAACAATTTAATCCTTCAAGCACCGCAGAAAATTCTGGCTCAGAGGGCAGTCTATTTTTTTTTTTTTTCATTATTTTTCAGCAAAAATTTGGCTTGACATTCTATATGAATCATCTGCCCAGCAGATGAATAACATGTCGTCTGCCCAGCAGACGATTCAAATGTAATGCCCAGCCTTAGTTTCACGGAAAAAAAATAAAATAAGATTTTTTTTTTTTGAAAGGCTGTCTACTAAACCTGCTTACCACTAGAAGGATTAATACAGCTGACCTCAATCCAATGCATTTATTAATTTGTTTTGTACTGTTTGCATAAAAAGCCAACTGCTGCCAGTAGCATATGGCCTACTATCAGGGAATGAAAAATGGCTTTACATGCTGACTATCACAAGTTTTTGAAATTTGTCCAATCAAATATTGCTTTGCATTCAGACAAGCCTTAGAATTATGGGTTAACTGACTTCAAAATTGTGTGGAGGTGGTCAGTTATTGTCAATATGCCAGCCATCACTAAACAAGTCCGTGAAATGAAGACCCCCCTATACCCCACTTTATATAGAGAAAACTGGGGTTTACGGGGATATACATTATTTTTCTTTTTTTTTTTGATCCAAAACATAGGTTGTGTGTACTCGTTAGAACCGCCTCAATGAGGCGGTTCTAACGAGCACCCACAACCTATGTTTGCAGTATTTATAAGAAAAATTCCGCTGATTTTCATCAGACTTAATGGCCATTTTGGAGATGTGAAAAAATGCACTAAGTCGCACAGGTGTGTTATCGTAATGAGAGTTGTAAAATATAATTTAAGCTTAAGATGCCAAGAAAAACTACATCTGAAAAATGTTGTCTGCTTATGTAGTCTGCTGAATTTTTGTTGCGAACTTTATAAAAATATCTTTGCATACAGGCAAACAGTGTGGGCCCAGATCAGACTGCTCCATCAGGAGCAGTCTGATCTGGGTCCACACTGTTTGCCAAAAAAAAAAAAAAACGGCAGATGGCAAAGCAGACAACAATTGTTTCTGATTGGTATTTTATGGGTTAAGACCGTAAAACCTAAAATTTTCTTTCACAAATGAAAGTTTTTCAATACATTACAGTAAATCTCATTCTAGTGCACTTATTCATTGTTTTGTTTGGACTTACACCACAGCCTGTTCATAACTACAATGAAATTTCAACATTAAGACTATCTTTGGGACTGTTCAAAAGTGGTCTGAAGACCACTTTTAAACAGTCCCAAAGGTGGTCTCATGCTAGCTAGGATATTGGGTGTAGAAAACACAAAGAAAGAAAAACTAAAACTTTTAAATATGTTTTAAAAGAAGAATTAAGTCTTAATTTTAGGTGGTTTCAAAAGGCGAATTTCACTATACATGTATATGTATTCAGGCAGTTCTAACTAGTACCCACAACCTGCGCCCCCACCCATAGGGGCTTGGAAGAAATATATGGGCTGCACGATGCTTCCACGCAGAGCTGAATCCCGCCCGCACACTAGTACTGGTAAACCGCTTAGAGGGTCTAAGCCTGTCCAGGAACCGTGGTGCGAGGCAGACCATCCATGCTAATAAACCGATTGGTTTCATTGGGCGACAGGGCTTGAGATGTCATTTCATCTCAATGTTGGGTAAAAGTCCCACAAAATTGGAAGCAACGTCTCCAAAATGACCTTTACAGTGTTGACGGGGACGATAAATCTCAAATCAAACAAACAAATACCAACAACCTATGTCTTGGAGCAGAAATAAAGAAATATATGTTTACCCCTGTAAACCCCAGTTTGTCTCCATATAAAATGGGGTTTAGGAGGTACTCATTTCACGGACTTGATCACGTGATAGTCTCCTTGATTTGAGCCAGCTCATGGGAAAAGGGAGCATTGCATTTTTGACCAGCAAAGGCTTGAGGCAAGCCTGCGCATAAATGTGGTGTCATCAGAGCCTTTGTTGCTCGCCGACATGTCGAGGAGACCTTGAGTTCGACTTGTGCAAGAATTCACATGTTTAGCATTATTAGTTGGCCACACTCACACATCTTAACCCTTGTCCTGCTGAATATTTTAATTAGCCACACCCTTTTCTGATTATATAGCCAATCAGATTACATGATGTAATGTTTTCTTTCAAATTCACAAACTGAATGACAATATAGATCCTGATCAGATGGCTTCTTCAGAAGCCATCTGATCTGGATCTATACTGTTTGCAAAGGTAGGGGTTGTCCTGAACAGCAGGAGAAGGGTTAACACTTATCCTTCTGAACATGATAACCCCTTTGCAAATGGTGTAGATCCTGATCAGATTGCTTCTGAAGAAGCCATCTGATCAGGATTATACTGTTTGTGATGCAGTATGTGAATTGAATGAACACATTATATCAAGTGATTTGATTGGTCGATAGTCAGAAATGTGTCGGGTAAAATTTATTTATTCAGCAGGATAGGTGTTAAGAACATAAATAAAAATTTTTTTTCAGGGTTGCCTCAGTTTCAGTTAGTATTATGAACTTGACAGTTCTGCAGGGAACATATATTGTCTTCAAAACTGTGTAAATGCTCCATATCTTCTTTGTAACAATGTTCATTATTACAGTGTTTTGGATATAACACGATTTCACAATGGATCCCAAAATGTATTGATCATAAGGAAAAATGACCAAAAAATTATTGTCATGCATTTCGAAAACACGCCTATTCAAATATATTGAAAATTTTACCATCAAAAAATGAAAATTTTCAGATAAAAATTCTGATATTTTTTTCCATTTCACATTAAAACCATCTTTGCAACCACCTCAGTGAGGTGGTTCTAACGAGTACCCACAATCTGTGTTTTTGAGCAGAAATAAGAAAAATAATATATTCCCTGTAAACACCAGTTTTACTATATAAAAGTGGGGTTTAAGGGGGATCAAAATTATATAGGCGTGTTTTCGTGATGTTTCTGTATGATCTTTACATTCCCAAAATGTATAGATTATATAGAAAAATGACCATATATGGTCATTTTTCTATGTAATCTGTACATTTTGGTTTGGATATATCATTGTTGTTTAACTTTGAACCGCAACAAATGTGTTCTAAAGAAGTCGTGGTGTACATGTTTATGTACAGAGTATGTACATGTTTATATGTACACAGTATGTTCATGTTTATATGTACACAGTAAATATTGCAGTGTCTCTGCAGTTTCTTATATTAGCTATTGTTAATCATGCTTTATACATTTTTTACATCAGGTCTTGTCTCTACATTATCTCTGGATAGTGTAATTGGAATAGAAAAAGAATGGAAAGTATTTTTTGTTTTATTATCTTTTTCTGCCTTCCCATCCCGTTAACAAGTCTGTGAAATGAACACCTTCATTAAACACCACATTATAGAAACTGGGGTTCACAGGGGTATACATTAGTTTTCTTATTTCTGTTCGAAGACATACAAGTAGGTTGTAGGTACTCGTTAGAACCTTCTCAATGAGGCAGTTCTAACAAGCACCCACAAACTATGTTTAGGGTGAAAAAAAAGAAAAATATCACAGATTTTCATCTGATAAAAAAACTGTTTTGGAGATATGAAAGAATGCTCTATGTCACACAGTACGCTTGCACAAAATGACTTCCATTACTTCACTGTAGAAGCCTCAGTGATGTAGTGGTTACACTACTCGCCTTGTAAACCAGGGGTCGCAGGATTGATCCCGGGCTTCTCCAGACTTTCAGATGAGTCTTTAAACTGAGGTCCCATCTCCATATGACCCTAGATGTTGGTGGGACGTATAATTCGAACACTCATTACTTCACTGAAGGGCAGTTGAAAGTTGCTTCAAGGCTACAGAAATCTTGGCTGAGTTGATAAGAAATGGAGCTTATTTGCATAAAAAAGCACATCCAAAATTTAAAATAGATTGTTATCATAGAACTTTACAATATTCTAGATGAAATATTTGTAAGGATATTGTCTCTTTGTTTATAATAATTTATCTAAGTGTTAGATTGCGATGAAAGCTTCAAGCTTATTGAATCATTCTCGAACACTCATTCCTGGTGTTTTCACATGCACGAGAGAGGCTGTGGCTTTGTCTCTTTGAAAATTGGTAAAGCACAATGTCAGATAATTCGATTTTAAATATGCTAATTTGCATAATTATGCAAACTTATGCAAAAGATTGACACTGTAATCCCAAATAACTTTACAACTGCTGTATTGATTTTCAAGATGAAAGCATTTTCTTAAGCCAGCCTCGTTAGCTCAGTTGGATGCACGTCTGACTGATGATCAGGACGCGGGTTCAGTACCTGCTGGGGTCGGCAACATTCATGGAGATCATGAAATCTTTTCTATGGTCGTTCTCTCTGATTCAAGAAAGGTAGTTGTCAGTTTCTGGAGAAAGAATGTGCACTGTTCTGGTTAATAACCACTTACGTATAAGCTTGCCCCAGGAAAAGTGTGGTTAGGTAAACTGACCGGCTCAAAAAAGACCTAAATAGTGTTGACTGGGCCATTTAACTCCAATACAAACAAACCAAGCAAAAGCAGTTTTTGAAAGGAATGAGTGTCCTCTTTCAATCTGTATTATAAACACGAGTACATTTATAAAATTGAAGTACAGAGTTATAACAACAGTATTTGTTCCCTATTATTGTGCCGTTATGAATTTGCTGTTATAAAGAATCCCAGTTAGGATTATGATAGGTTATAAAAGGTCTTTTCCACATAATCACTCCAAGAAACAAATGTTATAGACATTAATTAGAATTTCCTGGATGAGGCGATTCTAACAAATGTCTAACATTTGTTCTTGGAGTATTAAATTACAAGAATCTTTCATGACTGGGCATTTCCAACCTGAGGGAAGCCCAAGCCGCTCAGAATTGAGGCTAAACCTTCAGGTAAGAATTCATTTCATTGAAATTGTGGTTTTAAAATAAAGAGTTTGGCCGTTTTAACGAATGTCATTATAACGCGGGTTCTCTGTATTTCAAATTGTTTTGCATGTGTTTTCAATGCAGATTAGATGGTTCAGTTACCTATTGCTATAAAATTCAGTTTAGTGTGTAACATTCCCTACAAAATGACATCTGAAT
This sequence comes from Lucinisca nassula, assembly GCA_963580285.1. NCBI lineage: Eukaryota > Metazoa > Mollusca > Bivalvia > Lucinida > Lucinidae > Lucinisca > Lucinisca nassula. The sequence goes on from OY757015.1 coordinate 105,805,147, forward strand.
CATGTATGTAACTTTTATTTGGTCCAAAAGTTAGCTCTCTCAGAGACCAATAAAGTCCTATCCTCCCTATATTTCATGAACCAGATCATCGCTAATGTATATAAGTTATTGTTGTGCCAAGGATGGCCCAGCATGTGTATGCGCTACAGATACAATGTAGTGTTCCATGAAAATAAGGTTAAACAAACATAAGTAAGATGCAAGCGTAGCATCCCCTCACAACTACATAAAACTCGTCAACATCTAAATCCAGTCTATATTTTAAAGTGTTATAGATTACCTTTGATGCCTCTTTGATGATCACCGTTTCTTCTTTCTTGTTCACAAGGATTTTAATGTTAAGTCCATTGTGACCTTGGAAATCAATAGGATTCATCCTCTCCATAGTGTTGGCCGGAATGTTAAACCTCAAACAAACTCTCCATGGGGAAGGTTGAGATCTCGGAAGGTTTGATGCTTCTGTGAAGATAGCTTTGTCTTCTATCCTGTTCACAAGGTCATGTAATGTCAAGTCCATTGAGACTTGACATTGAAAATACAAATCCTCTCTCCATGGGGAACATTTGTGGAAGGTTTGATGCTTCTATGATGATAGGTTTGTCTTCTAGCCTGTTCAGAAGGTTTTTAATGTCAAGTCCATATATTGTGGCCTTGACCTTTGACCATTGACCTTGAAAATCAATACTGTTCATACTCTCTCCATGGGGAACACTTGTGGATGGTTTGATCCTTCTATGCTGATAGCTTTTCCTTCTATCCTGTTCCCAAGGTTTATAATGTCAAGTCCATTGTGGTCTTGATCCTTACCCTTGAAACTCAATAGCGCTCATCCTCTCCATGGGCAACATTTGTAGAAGGTTTGATGCTTCATTGATGATAGCTTTGTCTTTAATGCTGTTCACAAGGTTATTAATGTCAATCCATTGTGGCCTTGGGGCCACAATCAATAGGGTCCATCCTCTTTCCGTTAAGGGAATATTTGTGGAACATTTAATGCTTCTATGGGGATAGCTTTGTCTTCTATCTTGTTCACAAGTTTTTTGTGCTGTCAAGTCCATTGTGGCTTTGACCTTTGACCCTTACCCTTGAAAATAAATAGGGTTTTTTGTCTCTACATTGGGAACATTTGCGGAAGGATTGATGCTTCTATGATGATAGGGTTGTCGTCTGTCCTGTTCACAAGGTTTTTACTGTCAAGTCCATTTTGATCTTGATCTTTAACCCATGACTTTGAAAATCAATACCATTCATACCCTCTTCGATTCATGCGGAACATTTGTGGATGGTTTGGTGATTCTATGATGATAGTTTTGCCTTCTATCCTGTTCACAAGTTTGTTTACTGTCCAATCCATTGTGGCCTTGACTTTTGACCCTTGACCTTGAAAATCAATACCATTCATCCCCTGCTATGGAAGATTTGATGCTTCTTTGATGATAGCTTTGCCTTTTATCCTGTTCACAAGGATTTTAATACCAAGTCTGTTGACCCCGGACCTTGAAAATCAATAGGGTTCATCCTCTTTCCATTAAGGGTACATTCGTGGAATGTTTAATGCTTCTATGGTGATATCTTTGTCTTTTATCCTGTTCATAGTGTTTGTATTTTCAAGTCCATTGTGGCCTTGACCTTTGACCCTTCACCTTGAAAATAAATAGGTTTTTTTCTCTCTGCATTGGAAATATTTCTGGAAGGTTTGATGCTTCTATGACGACAGCTTTGTCTTCTATCATGTTCACACGGTTTTTAATGTCAAGTCCATTGTGACTTTGATCTTTGACCCTCGACCTGGAAAATCAATACCTTTCATACTCTCTCCATTTGTTTGATTTGTTTGAATTGAGGAACATTTGTGGAAGGTTTGATGCTTCTATGATGATAGCTTTGCCTTCTATCCTGTTAACTGTTGGTTTTCTTTTGCGCCAGCCTTTCAGTGGTTTGTTGCTGTCGAGTCCTTACCGATGTTTCATCTCTGTGGTTGTTTGAGTTTTGTGTTCTCGGAGATGTTGCACTAATGAGGTAAGAAGCCTTCTTGGGGACTGAACAAATTATTTGTCTAAATCGTGACAGAATCAAAGGTGGGGATTGCGGCAGCGTAAAATCAATCTAAGCACCCCCACCCACCCCTGCCCCAGTGAAATTCTTTTTACTGACCGTTTCAATGCGGTTCTTCTGTCGTGGTTTATTTTGGTTATGGTTTGTCTTTGAGTGTGTTATCGTTTAGGTATACCTTTTTGTTTTGGATAGCCAATTAGCCATTTTATGGGAAAGTAACTGTCCTTTCGGCTCTCCGCTGTTAATGTTTCCATTAGGGTCTAGTTATTTAATGTTTGTGTTTTTTTCCCTTTGGTGTCTCGGTTGCTACTAAGACCACCTAAACATATGACTAATTCTGCTTTCAAAAAACTTATTTAGAAGGCTGAAGATTTTTTTCTTTCTGTTTTCAGCATGCAGAGTCCTCTGGTCAGACACCACCTTTGGGACTGTTCAAAAGTGTTTAAAGACCACTTTTGAACAATCCCAAAAGTGGACGTGCACTTTTGAACAGTCCCAAATGTTGGTTTTATATAGGAATTTTACTGTATTTTGTCTTCCATCCCGGACACACACACATATGGACGCAAGGCAGCGATGCTATATCTCCATCGCAACTTCGATACGAGGGGATAATAAACCCTGTTCGAGTCCAGTGTTTGTGAGGTATTAACCCTTTTTGTACCAAATGGGATCTTCCTTCTTATATATACCAGGAGTCCATTTAAAAATTTAGGGATGTCAGGTTGTGCTTCTTCAAATACTATTTGGAAATTGGCTGCACTTTTTGCAAACAGTGTAGGCCCTGATCAGACGCCGCGTTCTGCGGCGTCTGATCTGGGCCTGCACTGTTTGCCATGGTACCCGTTTTGGGGTCTCTGGTACTAGATGGGTTAAATGAGTCAAAGGCAAATATCTGTTGAGTTGGCTGCCAGTTGCCATTTGTCTGTTCAATCGGGAACTGGCAAATGGCAGCTAACTTCACATTCAGAATGTCAATTTGCCAAATCCAGTGAACTGGCAGCCATATGCCAATTCCATTTGAGAGGGTTTTAGAGCATAACACCTGAATAGGCAACTGGTAAACGGCGCTGTGGCCAGATGCCGATTCGGAAAGTCTTGTGAATTGACAACTGGCAACTGACAGTGAGATGCCAATTTGATTTAAGGCATTTATAGGGAATAACAAGTGAATAGACAGCTGATAATAGGTAGCTAGTTGCCAGTTCTGATGAAACAGCAACTGTCAATTGGCAGCCAGAAGTCTGATCATGGCAACTGGCAGTCAAATGCCAGTTCGATTTAATACATTTATAGGGAATACGAGATTGATAAGCAACTGGTAATAGGCAGCTGGTTGCCATTCGTCAGTTCTGACGAATCGGAGACTGGCAACTGGCAGCCCGATGCCAATTCGATTGGAGTGGGGGTGGTTGGGGAGGGGTTAGAGCATAACCTGAAAAGAAAAATGGCAAACGGTAGCCAGATGTTATGAATTGGCAACTGGCAGCCAGATGCTAATTCGATTTGAGGCATTTATAGATGAATGGGCAACCGGCAGTAGGCTGCAAGTTGTCAATTTGTCACTTTTGACGAATCATCAACGAATGGCAGCCAAATGCCAATTTGCATTTTTTGTGAATTTGCAACTGGCAACTGGCAACTGGCAGCAAGTTGACAATTTGATTTGAGGCATTTAAAGAGAAGTCCTGACCGATCGGCAACTTGGAACTGCCCCCAGATGCCAATTTGAATGTCGACAGGATACGGGCAAGCGGCAGCCAGATGGAATCGTGAATTGGCGACTGGAAACTGGCAGCCAGATGCCACATCATTTTAGGCATTTATAGAGAATAACAGGTGGATAGGCAACTGGCAATAGGTAGCTAGATGACCGTAAACTGACGAGTCGGCAACGGGCAACTGGTAGCCAGATGACAATTCGATTTGAGAGTGACATCTGAATAGCTAAAGGCAGATGGCAGCCAGATGTCAATTCGCAAATTCTTGTGAATTGGCAACTGGGAGCTAGCAGCCAGATGCCAATTCGAGTTGACGCATTTATAGAGAAAAGCAGGTGAATAGGCAAACGGCAATAGGGAGCTAGTTGCCAATTTGTCAGTCCTGGCAGCCAGATGCTTATACGATTTGAAAGGAGTATAGAGCATAACATCTGAATAGGATTAGGGCAAGCGGTAGTCAGATGCAAATTCGCAAATTCTTGAGATTTGGCAACTGGCAGCCAGATGCCAATTCGATTTAAAGCAGTCATAGAGAATAACAGGTGAAAGGGCAATAGGTTTTAAATCGAGTTGGCATCTGACCCACAAGACATTGCCTATTCAGCTGTTATGCTCTAAAACCCTCTCAAATCGAATTGTAATCTGGATGCCGGTTGCCATTTGCCAATTCGCCAGGACTGACGAACTGGCAACTAGCTGCCTATTGCTGGTTGCCTATTCACCGATTATTCTCTATAAATGCCTCAATCGAATTGGCATCTGGATGTCAGTTTCCCATTTCCTATTCAGGTGTTTGCTGTGAACCCCTATCAAATCGAATTGGCAACTGGTTGCCAGTTGTAAGTTGCCGATTCGCCAGGACTGACGAACTGGAAACTAGCTGCATATTGCCGGTTGCCTATTCACCTGTTATTCACTATAAATGCCTCAAATCGAAATGGCATCTGACTGCCATTTGCCAATTCATAAGACTGTGAAGCGGCATCTGGCTACCGTTTACCAGTTGCCTATCCAGGCGTTATACTCAAAAACCCTCTCAAATCGAACTGGCATAGTATCCAATTCGCAAAGACTGACGAATTGGCAACTAGCTGTTTATTGCCGGTTGCCTATATATTTACCTGTTATTCTTTATAAATGCTGCAAATCGAATTGGCATCTGGCTGCCAGTTGCCAGTTCAAAAGAATTTGCGAATTGCCATCTGGCTGCCGTTTGCCCATTTCCTATTCGGGTGTTATGTTCTAAACCCTTCTGAAATCGAATTGGTATCTGGCTGCCAATGGCCAGTTGCTAATTCACAAAACTTTGCGAATCGGCACCTGGCTGCCGTTTGTCTTTTGCCTATGCAGCTGACATGCGCTAACACCCTTTAAAATCCATTTGTTAGCTGACTGCCAGTTGCCAGCTGCAAATTCACAAGACATTGCGAATCAGCATCTGGCTGCCGTTTGGCAATTGCCTATTCAGCTGTTATGCTCCAAACCCCACTCAGATCGAATCGGCATTTGGCTGCCAGTTGCCAATTGGCCGTGATTGGCACACTGGCGACTGGCAGCCAACTTCACGGACATAGTGCACAACACAAATGACAATAAGACATGTCCACTCAAAACAGTCACAGATCATTCTGCACATCCTGCACATATGTCAGGAGTTGACCTTATCTGTCTTTGGATATTCAAGAGGTACCATTACGAAACACGCCTATTCCAATATTTAAATAAAAAAATCGATTTTTTTTCTTGTTTCTGCTAAAATCATAGCTTGTGGGTACTTGTTAGAACCGCCTCGACGAAGCTGTTCTAACGAGTACCAACGATCTATGTTTTTGGGCAAAAGTAAGAAAAGTAATATATACCCCTGTAAACCCCAGTTTTACTATACATGGATAAACGTGGGTTTCAGGGGGGGTCAAAAGTAAATAGGTGTGTTTTCGTGATGTGTTGCGATAGTATAGGAGCAAACATGAATTACCATTGCCAATAATGTGCAGCTTTATTTCTTCCATTTCTACACATTCTTTCCCTTTCCTCTGTATTCCCTGTCCCTCTCTTTTATGGGGTGCCGTTTTACTATTTAATCCGAATTTATAGATATCCATAATTTGATTAATGGATACCCATAATTCGAATTATGGATATTCATTATTATTTATGGATATCCATATTTCGAATTATGGATATCCATAAATCGAACGAAATTAATGATATCCATGGATATCCATAAATCAAATTATGGATATCCATTATTCGGCTGATTTATGGATATCCATTAATCAAATTATAGATATCCATAAATCGAATTATGGATATCCATAAATCGATTTATGGATATCATTAATTTAGATCGAAATATGGATATCCATAAATCGCATTATGGATATCCTTAATTCGAATTATGGATATCCATAATTCGGCTGATTTATGGATATCCATAAATCGAATTATGGATAGCCATACTTCTCCTCTGCAAATAAACCTAATGAATAATGACTGCTCCCTTTGCAAAAAAAAAACAAAAAAACTCGACTATTCGCGTCAGGTTTCCGATTTGGGTGTGTAATAAAAGCCGGAATAGAGGTGGAGGTAATGTAGGGTAGGCTTAGTGGTGGCCTATGGTGTGGGAGAGAGATGTTTTGTGTTTGATTTGAGGTTTAACGTCCCCTTCAATACTATTTAGGTCATTTTGGAGACGTTGCTTCTAATAATGTTGGGCATTAAGCCTTCATTGAGATGAAAGGACATCTCAATCCTATGGAACAGTATTAAGGTAAAAACTCAATTATGCAATGTGCAATTACAAAATGAATTGTTGAAACCGCACTTTGCATTATGAACCTTTCCATATCTTACTACTTTATTCGAATATGCAACATGCACATTCTAATTTGAGACCTTTGTATTTAAATATGGCATTTGGACGTCCTATTTTGCAATATTCAGTTTCGATTCTGCTGTGGTTAGACGGGGTACCAGTCATTGAGGTGACGGTAACGTTCGGTAATGTCCGTGGATTTGCCGTATTTTTTTCCGATGACAAGCGTCCGTTTGAGAAGATCGCATTCGCTTTTCCAGGGGCAAAATTCAAGCCAGCAGCAATAAATTTTATCCGGCTATATAATAATTCGGATATTTACAATAATGTGTACGTTTGCATCTTTAAAAAAAATTACAGCGGGGTTCCTTATTTATATATTTATGAGAAACAGGATTTTTATTTAAAAGTTAATACTTGTTTGACGAAGGGGAAAGTACTCTATCGTTGAATATTTACTAAAATAAATTACCATGTGCCGAATCCATGGATTTGAAATGAGCATAGATTGTTAAAATTGATTAATTCATACACTTTTCATAAATCTGATCCTTCTGAGGTGTTACTTATAAAGATATTAGTTACTAATTGCAACCTCACTCAAAACTCAAATGCTTGGATATTATAGAAGTATGTATATGTCCGCTCAGGGAGTAACTGCGCGATGGTCTCCCTGTTCGCGGGCATGGGACCTTACCAGCTGACCGTGCGGGAAACTGGTAAACAACAACCAGTGCCTCTATTCCCATTGTTACTCTGATGAACATTACTTACTCATACTCAGCCCCGACCCACAACCATAGAAACGCACCTGTGGTCACAATGACAGCTGTCGTATTCATATGTCCGTCTGTCGTCATAAGTTAGACTTGGGCATGATGGCTTTCATCCAACAGAATCTCAACGCAAAAAAAGCTAGTCGTCTGTCAGTTCGTCCGTCCGTCTCTCTTCAGCCAGCAAAACCTTGCTGAGCTAGTGTCGCGACTGTCTTAACCAGCCTACTACATATTTCTTCAAGTTCTACATGTAACGATTTGGCAAATGGAGTGGCTGAATCCAAACCATTTTGTACTTACATGTATTTCCATGTACTAGGTCTACGCCAAAGTTTTATCTTCTTCTTGTTTTATTACAGTTAGACCGCGTACAGCGTACCCAGGTTTACCTAGCGGAACTTAACGACATTATTTATTTATTTATTCACTTATTATAAAAGTGTACAGAATCTAGAAAAAAATGTTTTTGATGCATTAGATTTGTACATTTTACCGCCGAAAAATACAACAACAAAAATTGTAAGATGAAAAGTCGTGATGATATTTTTCTGACTGTTGCTTAAAATATACATTTTGGGTACACGTAGAAGCGCCTTTTCGATGCGGTTCTAACGAGTACCCACAATCTATATTTTGGAGTAGAAATGTTTACTCCTACAAATCCCAGTTTTACTCTATAAAAGTGGGGATCAAGTGTGTGTGTTTGGGGGGGGGGGGGGGGTCAGAATTATAAAGATGTGTTTAATGGTGGGATGCGCTTGGTGTGTGAGTGCGTTTTTAGTTTTACGTCTCACCAACAGCTAAGGTCATACGGAGATGGGACCTGGGTTTAAAGACTGATCCGAAATTCTGGAGAAGCCCGGGGTCGATCCTGCGATCCCTGGTTACTAAGGCGAGTAGCATAACCACAACACCACAGAGGCTTCCAGCGCTTGATATATTACATTGTAGCAGGTGCGGGTTTTCCACCTGCACTCCGGTATGAAAGTATTTGCTTCGCGTTGTGTTTTGTCAAAAAGGTGGAAACCTTTGCGTTTTGTCACTTGAAGCCAAAAATCTAGTATAAAAAGTCAGATAGTTTTCTATTTTCTTATAAATTAATGAATGCATTTAACACAAACAGTTACGAACATCTATATAAACATGTGACAAAATAAACAGGGAATCAGACCCCCGGCCCTCGGGGCTTGAAGAAATAGACGGGCTGCATGAACTGAAACCGACCCGCACACCAGTACTGGTAAACCGCTTAGAGGATCTAAGTCTACCGAGCCAAAGCGGTGCTTAAAAACCCTATTGGTTTCATTGGGCGACAGGGCTTTGATATGTCATTTCATCTCAGTGTCGGGTAAAAGTCCCACAAAAGTGGAAGCAAAGTCTCCAAAATGACCTATATTGTGTTGACGGTGACGTTAAAACATCAAATCAAACAACAGAACCAAAATGCCTAGTTTTAGAAATTCCGTTGGATATGCCCTAAATCAGAAATAAATGTTAGAGGGAACGTAAGTCGTAGTTCATCTGAAAGCATTTTCACGACAGAGAGTTGTAGCTATGTTTGCTTTCAAGTGATCATAAACTCACCGGTTACCGCAGTACAACGAACGCGACAGAGTACAACGAACGCTACAGAAATCATGACGTCACAGCAGTATTTTCGGTAAGAAAAAGGTTTATTTTAGCCCAGATCCTAATCATTTTGGGTTGTTATTTTGCATAGCTGCAGAATAATGGTATTACCATTTACTAATACCGTTGCAGGGAATTCTGTTCATTATAAACGAAAACACAGACATTTTTCTTTCGTTTAGTGTGTTTTCACCAACCCCAGCATACTTCGGTCAATGTTTTTTGACAGTAACACATCTTTTATGCACATGATTTTGTGATTTAAATGTTATTGCGATTTCAGAGCTTCCATTGATGCATTTGCTTGAGCCCCAGTTCATGTCAATACTCACTGAATCCGTGGCTGGTCCAATGGTTGACTTTTTGTTAGGGTACACCTTACCACGGGTTATGATACACCACAACGCGGTTAGTCAGTACAATTTGGGAACAACAAACACGGATTATAATATTCATAAATTGAAATATTTGTTTGAATTCGGGTTAAACGTCCCCGTCAACACTATTTAGGCCATTTTGGAGATGTTGCTTCCAATTTTGTGGGACTTTTACCCGACATTGAGATGAAATGACATCTCAAGCCCTGCCACCCAATGAAACCAGAAGGCTTATATGCATTGGACGATCTAACTTACACCGCTTTGCCTGGGCAGGCTTAGTCCTTCTAAGTGGTTTACCAGTACTCGTTTGTGGTCAGATTCAGCTCTGCGTGGAAGTACCATTGATACAACGCATAATGAAGTAATGTAGTAATTTCTTCATTTTGAAATTTTTACTTCATTATGCGTTGGCATAGTCGATGCGAAATGAAATAAAACGTAGTTTATACTGCATTTTGCGTCGATACTAAGAGTTTGGCGCAAAATGAAAGAATTATTTCATTTTTGCGGTGATAGATGGCATACTTAATTTTACTTCATTATGCGTCGACAGTTTGTATCTAGTTCCATATAAGACACAGAAGCCTATGTGGTGTAGTAGTTATGCTATAGCTACTCGCCTAATAAACCGGGGTAGCAGGATCGATCCCAGTCTTGAAACCGAGATCCCATTTCCGTATGAATGAGGCTTGAAACCAAGTTCGCTACTTTGTATGACCTTAGCTGTTGGTGGGACGGAAACTGAAACACACTCGCACTCCTTTTAAGATGCATAGATGGACAAACAACTGAGCAATGGACTGGTCCAAGCCAATATGGTCCCCCACCGCAACTACATGTATTGTGTGCACTACATGATCATGTGTTGAGCCTTAAAACACAAATGAGGGAAAAACATCAGACATGAGACCAAAATACCGTAAGGCGTTCAGTTTTAACTCTACTTACATAATCAAATACAGTGAAATTCCGCTATTAAGACCACCTAAAATTAAGACAAATTTTGTTTTTAAAGCATATTTTGAAGGTTAAAGTTACATTTTCTTTGTGATTGCGACATTCAGTGCGCTCTTGTGGAAGACCATCTTTGGGACTGTTCAAATGTGGTCTTAAAGACCACTTTTGAACTGTCTCAAATGTGGTCTTTATATTGGAATTTACCTGTATTGTTTCGTAAGTCTTTGGTCTCCTTTCGTAGACAGCTATGTTCTTCCATCATTACTTCATTTTGCGTCGATATGGTGCATATCAACGCAAAATGAAATATTTTTTTTACTTCATTTCGCGTCGACTACGCCAATGCATAATGAAATAAAACAAATCAAAATGAAGAAATTACTACATTACTTCATTATGCGTTGTATCATACCATGCAGCCCAATTTATTTCTCCGAGCCCCGACGGGCGCGGGCGAAATAAATTAAAATAAACTCTTTAATCCGCCAGCGAAGGCATGATACATGATGCTGTTTTTAATTCAAAACGATCCATTTTGCTGTTACATACTCGTTAATGCCTTTTTGATTCTCATTATGATCTCCGAACTTATACACGTACGAATTTAAAGGGTTAGGTAAAAATCTTGGACAAAGGGGTCGAGTGAACACATTTATTCTGGCTTTTCAGAACGTTTTTACCACATCCCCCACTTAAGATCAACTGAAACCCAACTTATTTAGTTTCGGCATCGGTGGGGAGGGGAGACTCTTGAATTTATAGATTCCTTGTTTTGCTACTGAAAATAGTAAGTTTTTGTTAATGGTATGGACCCAATATGAGTTAATGGCGAGTATATGGAATGTGTTCGTGTTTCGTCTGGGTCCCGAATGGGACTTCTCTTAGTCCATTGTTATACTCCCTGTATATGAATCATATTTCCACCGACATTGACTCAGAAATAAGACTATTCGCAGACGACTGGGTGTGCTGCCGGGAAAGTTAGAGTTACGGAGGACTAAGTAAACGTCGGAACGAAATGGATAGACTAAGATATTGGACATGAAAATGTGGCATGATATCATGCAAACATGTCCGTGAAATGAATACCCCTTACTTTATATAGAGAAAACTGGGATTTAAGGGGGTATACATACTTTTTTATTATATCTGCTATAAGACATAGGTTGTGGGTACACGTTAGAACCGCCTCCTTGAGACGGTTCTAACGAGCAGCCACAACCTATGCTTGCAGTATAAATAAGAAACATATCACGGATTTTCATCAAAGAAATAACCATTTAGGAGATGTGAAAAAATACACAATGCCGCACAGGAATGAGTTTTCAGGCCGTTTAATGCAATACATTAAGCAGATAACTAGGCAGAGAACCAATAAAACTGAGGGTTCGTGCATTAGAACTCCTTGAGTATCATTTCACATGATTCCCGGACTTCCAGAAATTCGAGGGCGAATTTCATTGTGGAGGGGGAGAATGTCATAGGGTATAGGTATATAGCACACTCTTACTGCCTTTCGGTACAAGCCGGCTTTTATAGCAACGTGGTGGATTTGCTTATCAATCCGGCGGCCCGGGTTCGAACCCCGGCCGGGTCAAAGGTGTGTAGCATTTTTGTCACCTGTTACACAATGTCAGTAAAAATGTCATTAATGTCCACGAAGAACAAAACTGGACCGAAAACGGCACCTTGTGAGACACCAGATAAAACTTTAGCCCAATCCGAAGTTTCACTTTTAGGTTCAGCAATAGTATACATGGTGTTGGGGTCATCTGGATGACCAGCATCGCTAAACTCAAACTCAGCCATAATGTATATTTCTGAAATAAAGAATATAAGACTCTTACTTGTGTATTCTTTCGACGTGAATGTCGCAACAATGGAGAGAAGCATAGTTGTAAAAAAGGGAAAAAATCGCCTATGGTGAGATTCGAACCTGGGACGATCGGGTAAAATCAACTGCTCTAAGCACTAAGCCAAAGAGTCAGCTGTCTTCCTCAGTTGTCTTCCGCATAATCAAACAAGGCGGGTATATAGTGTAGGTTAGGCTCTGACGGACTTAACACCTCAACCCTTTTCTTCAAGTCCGTATGTTGACGTGAGGTCATTTTTGCGAAGAAAGTCAAATCCCGGGCAAGCCACCATCTTCCGACATGACAGCCATAATAAAGGAATGGAGCATAGCTGAAAAAACGTCATCGGCTCTGTGCCAAAGAGTCGTACCCATGACGCAGTTATAAACCTGTAGGCCAAGGATGATAATTCAGGATTAGAAGTTGTGGAACGTAACAGTATCAGGGGCGTAGCTGGAAGAAAATTGTTTGTACGCAAACCAAAGAAAATACTAGAAATAGTAACTCCGTTTACCAAATGGGGACCACTCTTACAGGAAAGAATTTGCTCCCATCAGGGAGCAAATTCTTTCCTTTAAGTGCGGTCCCCGTGGCAGAGGAGGAAATCATGCTAGCTAATAAATAGTGGTGCATATATCCTAGACAAATACAGTTTCTCTTCTTCTTCTTCTCGTTCTTCTTCATCTTCTTCATCATCATCATCATCATCATCATCATCATCATCATCATTTTCTTCTTATTTTTCTTCTTCCTCTTCTTCTCTCTGCTTCTTTTTTTCTTCATCTTCTTCTTTTTCTACTTTTTCTTCTTCTTTTACATCTTCTTCTTCTTATTATTATTATTATTTTCTTCTTCTTCTCCTTCCTCTTCTTTTTCTTCTTCTTTTTCTTCTACGTCTATTTTTTACGTTTGCAATGTGTACGCAAGTGCGTATCTGCGTACAGGTAGCTACGCCTCTGTGTATGATGGACACACTTTCCTATCTATCCCTCACACCGATTTCTTTGCTTGGCTTGTTTCTTCGCTTGGTTGGGAGTTTAACAGCCCAGCAAACACTATTTAGGTCACATCGAGCCAGTTAGTTTACCTTGAAGGCTTATAAAACCAGCACAGTGCGTATTCTTACGCCAGAATTTGACAACCGCCCTTCTTGAGTCAGGGAAAGGGAGAGAATGACCGTGTCACTGTGTGTATTTTGAGTTATACGTCCAAGCAACCCGCTAATCTTATACAGAGAGGGGACCTCAGTTTAACGACTCGTCAGAAAGTTAAGAGAAGCCAAAAATCGAACCCAGGACCCCTGGTTTATGAGGTGAGTAAAACAGAATGATTACCAAAGAGAACATTTCATTGCACACCCATTTCAGATTCTTTTTCTTGCATTACTTAAATCTTCAAACGTAGATTTTGAATATGCGGTCACTTCGACTGCTAACGTCTATTGTGACGTTTAGTGACGTCGAATTACTGGACAGCGTACACGACTTTCTATACAAATAGCGCACATCAGACGCCCTTTGAGTTAAACACCTCAGAATTCTCGAGTTCAATACCATCCCTTCGTAGAAAACCCGGTTAGGATAAAAGTTTCTATCCCAGGGTAAAATCTATGTTTCCTCGTCTGTTTATGTACAGGTTATTCTTGGGCCCCATCCACCGCTGCTTGGGGAAATAAATGGGCTGCATGATACTTCCACACAGAGCTGAAACCCGTCGCACAGGACTACTGGTTAACCACTAAGAAGGTCTTAGTCTTCCCAGGCAAAGTGGTGCGGGTCCGACCGTTCCTTCATATACATGTGAACCCTATTATTCTCTTTAGGCGGTAGGTTTGAGAAGTGGTTACATCTCAATGACGGATAAAAAAACTTGCCAAATTGGAAACAATTCCAAAATGACCTTAATAGTGTTGACGGCGACTTTAAAGCTCAAATCAAACAAGCAAACAGGTTATTTTGTATGTGACATTTTTATGGATTATAGCGTTGGTTTATCGTGCATCTGTTGTAAAAGGTTGTCTCCATGTCATTAACACACCTTACAACCCAAAACAGTTTTTGTTTTAGGAATGGCGAAGCGCATACTGTACATATTGTAATTTTTCAACTAAAGGACAAATATGTATCGTTCCTCTCGGCTATTTCTTGAAAAATGGCGCTTATAATGGGTAAAAACGTCCAGATGCGGTTTTTCATATCCGTGTTTGTTGTTCCATTTGTTCCGTGTTTAGTGTACTCAGACTCAACACATGATCCGTGGTAAGGTGTACCCGTGTTTCAAGGTAGTGAGCGAAGAAAAATCGGTACGATTCTGATTTAAAATATTTTTATGAATTATTAAAAATAGTATACTTACTTCGATGCCTAGAGACATGAAAAACCCAAGAATGCTCGTGTATATGTCATTTATTTTTGACTGATAGACCCTTAAAACTTGAAGTTTTGTTTTTCTACCTATTTTGGCCTAATTTATGGCTTTGATTTCCCTTCTCTGACAGTGTCATAACCTAAAATTTGGACAAAACAACAAAAACACAATCTGTTGTCATCGCAAAACCAACAGAAAAACGTAAATCGCGATATGTTCGACAAAATAAAGGAAACATTGTACTCACACTTTTCTCCCGTCCAAAAAAAATCAGTAGCGTTTGTTGTACTCAGTCGCGTCACGTTGTACCGCGGTAACCGGTGTGATAAAGGAGCAGTCTCACAAAGGTCTACACGATTAGGACAGGAGCCTTTCTGTGCCTTACAAAATTAGTATAAGTATTGACAACAAATTTATATTTTAGAGGTGCAATGGCCTGAACACATTTGCGATATATTTAGATAAAACTTGGACACAAAACAAACCTAGCAAAGCTGATTCCTGGTCTGACATATAAAATAAAAATTATGTGTAAATGATTTTATCGGGAAGGGTGTAGTGTCCCCAAATCGTCCGTTTTATGCCAAAAATATAGTTCTCTCATTTCTTTCACTCCTCCGTGTCACCAATACGCTTGCAGATTTTTTTGGGTATCTGCCGAATACAGGCGGACGTTTACGGGAACGGTACGAAAGAACGATCACAGCGCCACTGAACGAGAATAATGGGAACTAGAAGAAGCAGAATCGGAATTTCAAGTTGCAAAATAGGACGAGAAACAGAAAGAAAACTACACAAATTCCAAAATCAGACTACAAAAATGAATATCATAATGCAGTGTTGCACAATTGTAACTGAATAAAGCATAACACAATATCAAAATTGCATATTGCAATCTCAATGTTGCATAATTGAGTTTTTACCTAAATACTGTTCCATACAATCCCGCCGGCCTCGGTAAATCAGTCGGATGCGCGTCTGACTGGTGGTCAGGAGGACGCGGGTTCGATACCTGCCAGGGTGGGCAACATTCTTACGTGGAGATTGATCATGAAATCTTTTCTACTGTCATTCTCTCCCTTTCGCTGACTCAAGAAGAGCAGTTGTCAGTTTCTGGCGAAAGAATGTGCACTATACATGTACTGGTTAACTGCTTACGAATATGCCTGCCCAGGAAAAGTGTGGATAGGTAAGTTTACCTAGCCACACATTTCCTGGGCAGGCATATTCGTAAGAGCCCGGCTCAAAAACGACCTAAATTAGTGTTGACTGGGCCGTTAAACTCAAATACAAACAAACAAACACCTCAATCCCTGTCGCCCATTGACTCGCACGACTTTGTCAGGGCAGACTTAGACCTTCTAAACGGTTTACCAGTACTCTCAGCTCATGCAGCCAAATGTATTTCTCCAAGCCCCAATGGGCGGGGGCCAGGAGATATATCTGAATCTGCTTGGTACTCCATACATCTCAAGTAGAGTATTATATGGATATATGTTTGTTTGTTTGATTTGAGGTTTAACGTCCCCGTCAACACTCCATAGGTCATTTTGGAGATGTTGCTTCCAATTTTGTGGAACTTTTGCCCGACATTGAGATGAAATGACATATCAAGCCCTGTTGCCCAATGAAACCAATAGGGTTTATATAAGCATGGACGGTCCGATTACACCGCTTTGCCTGGGCAGGCTTAGGTTATCTAAGCGGTTTACCAGTGCCCATGTGCGGTCGGTTTCAGCTCTGCGTGGAAGCATCATGCAGCCTATCTATTTCTCCAAGCCCCGATAGGCGGGGGCCGATGGATCTATGTTAATACTATATATAACGACCATGTGCATTTTTTCTCCAGAAAGCATGCACGGATTGCCTGTTTGGGTCATTATAATCTGACGTCCGACTTTCAGTGTCCTTAGGTGCGCATTCATAGAGGTGATTCCAGAGGGCCGGAATTTCCAGATCTTACGGCTGGTTCCGATATTTAACTGCACACATGGCGGGCGTTCAGCGTAGGGCGTCCGTTGCTTTGGAAGCCTTACGGGCTGACAAGGCTGCACGGCAGAAAGGTCCCTTTGAATGGCAATCATCTTCCAGCGATGATGAAGACCTTGGAGATTTTGAAGACATCAAACAATCACGTGTCTTAGGGAGAAATCTTTTAACCAAGTTTTCGCGGTGATTTATGGATATCCATAATTCGAATTATGGATATCCGTAAATCGATCTGAATTATGGATATCCATTAATCGAATTATTATTCGGCTGATTTATGGATATCCATAAATCAAATTATGGATATCCATAATTCGGTTCTGGATATCTTTAAATACGGATTAAATAGTAAAACGGCGCCCCATACTCTTTCACATCCTCTCCCTACAAGGGTTGACGGCTTGTCGTTAAATCCCAACAAATACAGTAGGCGAGGTACTTTAATTTTTATGGTCCAACTAATTCCTTGAGAAATTCTTTTAACACCAAAACACAGGGCTATGTTATATTAATTACCAAAAAAAAGTCCTCAAAAAATATTCGTGCCAGTTCTGAGAAAATTAGGATTTTATCCGCAGAAAAAGCATTAAATAAGTAATGGCCAGATAACAGCACCATACACTGTTTTACCGGCTGTAAGGCTCCTCACGCGCAAACAAATGACGTCATCAAAAACAGAACTTACGTCAGAAATTGATAAAATACAGTCTTTCTACATTCTATTTTTTTTTAATACATGCCATTTATATTTTCCTTGTATGCTATTGATAAACAAAATCTATGTTCAAGTTGTAAGAATAAACTTTTTTTGGGGCCGGAAAATACATTTGTCAATGTCTCATGACAAAATTTTAATGTATGGAAGCACATTTGTGCCATCACAATCAAATAAATTAATATCGTAAATATGTGCATACGGTGTATTCCGGTAACATGGCGCACGTAAGATTTTGATAGCTATGTTTGACTTTGTGGAAGCAACCACTCAAAAATCACAATCAGAACAATTGCAACACTATCCTATCTACTTACTGCAATAGACATTGGCCGCTGACTTTTTAACAGGCAGGAAAAATAATTGGGGTGTACCCCCTTGATATTGATTTACAAATTTTGTCTCCCAACATTGCGCACAATAACTGTTTTAAGCTGACTGAACACAAAGGTTGACTCAAACAACCTTAAAAGGGGCAAAATCCGGATGAGAAAAATATCTTTCAGCTAATTTGCCATGAGGAATCCATATATGAAATTTCAAAACCCTGGCATACAAGACTCTAAAGGTTTGCTATGCATCCCCATGCATAGGCCTACAATGTACCGAAAGTGACAAAGGGCCATTCATTAGCCACAAAGTATTTTTCGGAATTTAGTCAAAAGTTTATCAGGACATCTACTCGTCACCAACTTACAAGACTCTAGCTCCAATAGATTTTGAGATATTTTGCTGACAAGATTTTATAAACAAATTCAAAGGGCAATAAGTTTTGAAAGGGACATAATCCGGATAAGAAAAAAATACGCGTTCGCTAATTTTCCATGAGAAATCGATATATGAAATTTCAAAACCCTAGCATGCGCGTTTCTTGCGTTATGCTATGCATCAAAGGCGTAACGGAAAGTCGAATCGACGAACCAGAAGCAATATGCCCCTCCAACTTTTTTAAAGTTGCGGTCATAAAAACATAAAGAAAACACGCATATTCAAATCTGTTGGAAGATTTGATCACCCCCCCCCCCCCCCCCAAAAAAAAAAAAAAAAAAAAAAAAAAAACAGTGAAAAATTCTGAGGTTTTTCTTATTCATCACGACATTGAGATGAAACGACATCTCAATCCCTGCCGCCCAATGAATCCAAAGGGGTTTACATGCATGGACAGGCTGACTCGCAGCAACTTTTCTGGATATTCTCAGCGGTTTAGCAGTACTCATATGCGGTCGGTATCAGTTCTGTGCGGAAGCATTAGCAGCCCAATATGTTACTCCAAGCCAAGATGGGTGGGGTCAAAAAACACGCCTATATAATTTTGACCCCTCGAACCCCACTTTTATATAGTACAGGGATAAAAATTAAATTTCTTATATCAGCTCAAAAAAATAGATTGTGGGTACTCGGTAGAACCGCCAAGTTCAGGCGGTTCTGTCGAGTTCCGCAATGTATGTTTTGAGCAGAAATAAGAAAAACATCATTTTTTATCTTAAAATTCCATTTTGGGCTGAACAATTGACAATGTTTTTGTTTAGGCGCGTTTCGTTATGTCTTCTCCAAAGCATAGATTGTGGGTACTCGATAGAAACCCTTCCTACTGGAGTTTTAGTTTATACTAATTTATTTTAGTTCGATTGCGATGAAAGCCTCAAGCTTAATTAATCGCTCTCGAACACTCATTCCGGATGTTTTCACGCGCACGAGGGAGAGGCAGTTGACTTTTACACCAAGGCTACCCATTTACACCTGTGTGGGTGGGGCAGTGGGGAGTTTTAGGGGGTGTACATGTACATTGTTTTTCTTATTTCTGCTAAAAGAAGCCTCCATGGTGTAGTGGATTATCTACTAGCCTCATAAACCAGGAGTCGTGGGTTCGATCCAAGGGCTTCGCCAGACTCTCAGATGAGTCTTTAAACCGTTGTCCGGTCTCCGTAGGCAGGGGTTTCATCAATAGACGGGTAGTGGGGATTAGACATTATTCCCCTGCTACGCTTGATAAATTTGTAAGGGCTTTATTCAGATAACATTGAAAATCACACTTCTATCTTCCCTTGAAATCTAGATGCCAAAATGTTTTTGAAACCACTGCATATGACATTTGCTGTTGACAGGATGTAAACCTCAAACACACTCACTCACTTATTTCTGCTCAAAACATAGATGAGGCAGTTCTATTGAGTATCAACAATCTCAGAAGTTATGTTTTTGAGCAGAAAAAATATAACCCCTAAACCCCAAGTTTTTCAAGTATATAGATAAAAAAGGGTAAGTGGGGGTCAAAATTATAGCATGTTTTCGTGAGGTGTTTGCTTTTGATTCCCCCCCCCCCCCCCCCCCCCCAATATCTTTTGCACAGAAACTATCAATATTTAATGATTTCATGAAGTTAAGTACCGATATTGATTTACTTTTAACAAATATGTCAGTGATATTAATTTTTTTCTTGAGCGACTTTCCTTTATTGTCTACGCCCACGGGTGTAGACAATCTTAATGATAGCTTTTGCTCCGGAAGCATTTAATGAAAGGTCATGACTGGTAATCTGTTGACTGGTTCTACTTTTCATTTTCCATCGGGTTACCCCAGCACATCCCAACTCTGGTCATACTGGAACGCCCACTTGCATATTGAAACACAGCAATTACCTGAAAGCTGCCTAAAGTTTATCACTTGGATATGCACGATTGCTCTCACACTTGCAAAATTAATATATATTTGCCCTTATCTAGTTCTTCCCACATCCAATTCTTAATGTTCTCATTTCTAGACGGCAATCTTGGCAGATAATTTTTTTTCATGACGTTAACCTAGAATGTAAAATGAAAGTTTAAACTAAAATGCGAAATGTAGTACAATTAGTTGTAATTGAAAGTGAAAAAAAAAAAATCGGAAATTTTGTTTTATGTGACATTTGGTGATAAGATTTGGAAATCCTCAGTTGATATCTGTGACTTTTTTTACACTTTATGGTAACTGGCACATTTTAGTTCTACACAAATTAATGTGTGCTTAGCATAGACTCAAGCTTTTTATAAAAGCTAATACTTGTTTTTCGAAATTTCACACCGAAAAAATATACAAAAAAAAAAAAAAAAAATTAAAAGGAAACTTTTATCTTCAGAATTTTAGTATTTTTCGCCCAGATAGAAATATTCATTTTGGATGATTTAATGAAGTGAAGTATTAATTGTTTAACGTACGCCTGGTTTAAATTGTGATTTTTCTTCATTTTTCGTATTTTTTTCAACCCCTAAAAATACCCTTTCCCCTCGGAATTTTTTTTGAGGACTTTTTTTCTATAAATCAGGATACCTTCCTGATACAAAAACTGCTGATAACATTTCTCAAGGAATTAGTTGTGAGTCAAGGGTCATTTCCGGCTAAATGTACTGGCCTACAGTAAATTTCCTTTATTATGACCACCTTTGGGACTGTTAAAAAGTGTTAGACCACTTTTGAACTTTAAGACCACTTTTGAACAGTCCCAAAGGTGGTCCCTGACCACCGGTCACCTCGTGCAGAAAACACAAAGAAAGAATAGCTGCACCCTTCTAAATGAGCTTTTTAAAGCAGAATTAGTCTTAATTTTAGGTGGTCTTAATTTTAGGTAATTTTACTGTACATACGCACAGTTTTGCCAGAGCCTTTGTTGCTCACAGGGATGTAGATGGGAACTTGAAGGTTTTGTCTGTTTGTTTATTTGATTTGTGGTTTAATGGCCCCGTCAACACCGTATATGTCATTTTGGACACATTGCTTCCAATTTTGTCGGACTTTTTACCCCAGTCACATTGAGATGAATTGACATCTCAAGCACTGTCACCCAATGAAACCAATAGGGTTTATAAGCATGGACGGTCTGACTCACACCGCTTTGCCTGGGCAGGCTTAGATGCTCTAAGCGGTTTACCAGTACTCGTGTGCTGTCGGTTTCAGGTCTGCGTGGAAGCATCATGCAGTCCAATCTATTTCTTCAAGTCCCGATGGGCGGGGGCTGTGAGGTAAATGTAGCTTGATGCGAAAAGGTTATGCGCTCAGTCCTGTTAGTATGCAGGCATCGAACAGCCATGAAATTTTGTATTCATTAAATCCAAACCTTTATTACTTGATTTGACTCAAATGAGTTCAAGTTTACCTGCAATGACGTAGAAATTCTAGACTTTGAAAATTGATACAAACACGTTTTTGAGAAAATGGACAAAATCTGGCATCGTGGTGTCATCAAGTACCTCCATAAAAGGGGGTTAGCTCCTAAGGACATTCATGCCGATATGGTGGCTACATTAGTGGATGATGCTCCTTCGTATGCAACCGTGAAAAGGTGGGCAGCAAATTTTAAGATGGGCAAGGGCAGCCTTGAAGATGATGACCGGTGTGGACGACCCACGCCGGCAACAACTGAGGAAACCATCAGCCAAGTGCACAGGGCCGTGATGGATGACAGGCGATTAACTGTGAATCAGTTAGCTAACACTGTTGGCATCTCCCGTAAACGAGTAGAGAACATTCTACACAGTGAATTAGGAATGTCGAATGTTTCCGCCAGATGGGTGCCACGGCTTTTGACGCCTGACCAAAAGTTGACCCGACTGAACCTGTCACAAGCCAACTTGGCTATTTTTGAAGCAAACCAAGATGGTTTTCTTGACCGTTTTGTCACTCAGGATGAGTGTTGGGTTCATCACTTTGAGCCAGAGACCAAAAGACAATCCATGCAATGGAAGCACCCTGGCTCACCCCCTCAAAAGAATGCAAAGGTCGTCTCCTCTGCAGGGAAGGTGATGGCATCAGTGTTCTGGGATGCCAAGGGTATAATATTCATAGATTACCTTCAAAAGGGCAGAACAATTAATGGTGAGTATTATGCAGATCTGCTAGAATAATTGCGAAAAGCAATTAAGGCTAAACGTCCCGGAAAATTGACAAAAGGGATCTTGTTCCATCAGGACAATGCGCCTGCTCATAAAACGGTTGTCGCAATGGCTGCTGTGCTGACTGTGGCTTCACACTTGTCGATCACCCTCCGTATTCCCCTGATCTATCTCCATCAGATTATTTCCTGTTTCCAAACATGAAAACGCACTTGGCTGGGCCGCATTATCGGTCAGACGAGGAGGTGATAGCTGCTGTGGAGGAGTTTTTCAGGGACCAAGATGAGACCTTCTATACCACTCGGATCCAAGGACTGCAGCATCGATGGAGGAGGTGTGTGGACAGGAAGGGAGACTATGTTGAAAAATAAGGCACTTTCAGCATGGAAAAACCATTGGATATTGGTCAGGCTCAGAACTTTTCAGGCTACCCTCGTACATTATTTTTCTTATTTCTGCTCCAAGACATAGTTTGTGGGTACTCGTTAGAACCACCTCAATGAGGCGGTTCTAACGAGCACCAACAACATATGTTTGCAGAATAAATTAGTAAAATATCGGATTTTCATCAGAAAACTAACCATTTTGGAGATGTGAAAAAATGCACTATGTCGCGGGCCAGTTATCGTAATGGTTACCAGATATGATACATTTTTATAAATGAACCAGCGCACGACAAATCCTACCATTAGACTCGTTCGACCAGCGACGACTCGGAGCAGCCTGTACATTCGCACAGTCTGATCAGAGTCATTGCTGATCGCATTTACCCTTTAGCGGCTGCGGGCTGTCCAAAGAAACATAAACGGAAATTTTATCGCAAGGTCTTTTCTTATTGTTTTGTCGTGCGCCGGCTCAATTTCATACGAAATGAAATGGTAGAAGTCGTATGAAATGTTTGGCTCGGAAGACACCATAAGTTCATATCCGTTCCTGAAACCCTTCCGCAGGTCTAGGTTTTATTTTATATAATCCCTCCAGCAGGCACACGTCGCCAGGGCAACGTCAAATCAACGTCGGTGCAATGTAATGACGTTGCACCGACGTCGATGTGACGTTGCATAAACGTCATGAAGTTGTACCGACGTTGATGTGACGTCACAATTACGTCATTTGCCTGCTGGGCTTATGATATTCGGAACTGAACTGGAGCCATGTGCTATTGGCATCAGAAAGAACGCAAAATATTGTTTGATAAAAACAAACGCTGTTATTGTTTTTCTTGGAGAAATTCGACGACAAGTCTACATTCAAACATACATCCGTCATTCACATCACATACGACACCTCACACCAATCGACATTGTGTCTTCCTGCAATGGTGACCTTCCTCCTAACGGACTGACGACACGATAATCTCATATCCCTTCTCAGAATCAGAATTGTTTACTGCTGAGGCGTCCTTATACAATCGTTCACCAGGACCTTCGACCGACTGAACTAGTCCCTAGACATCACAAGGGTGGTGATTCTAGAGATGGAGTCATCCGCACCTTCTGCAGACATCAAGAGAGAAGAGTGAAGCTCGTTCCAATCTGAGATTGTCCTAGGGAAGAAGCTAAATTTGTAGATGTCAGTACTATTGTCAATTTTTTGGAGGGCTAATGAATGTTTTTTTCCGTAGTGTTGTCTTTGAAGGGGGAACAAGGTCATCCGTGGGTATACTGGCTCTACCCTTTAGACCTTTATAAAAGTACCTTTCTCCGCTCTTTAAGAGATTCCCACTTTAATTGTTCCAGAATGCCAGTCATACTCCCAGTTTCAAACGAGTAGTTCCCAGTTACAAAACCTGTAGTTCCTTCTGGAGGGTAACAGTAGGTGGATCCAAAGACGCTCTTGCATATTCCAGGGCATTGTATACCATTTCGTTTACCTCTTGTGGGCATACTGACATATTCAGTCTCAAGAAGCCAAGGGTTCTATGTGCCTTAGTACAGATATTACTAATGTGAGTGTTCCATCTTAAATCATTCGTGATTGTCACACCAAGGTATTTAGTAGTAATGGGGGCGCTTTGGCCTCACGGACTGCGCATGCGCGGGGATGACGTGACGACGCGTCGGCGCGGCAGCCATATTGGATGACCTCGGAATAACTTTGGCGCCACGGACTGCGCATGCGCGGGGACGACCTCACGGCGCGTCGGCCATTTTGGATGACCTTTGCCACGTCTCTATTGTTTGGTGAAGACACTAAACAAAAGGTCAACCCAGCTGCTCAGTGACCTCGGAATAAAAATCCGTTTCTATTGTTCGGTGAAGGCACTAAACAAAAGGTCGAGGTGAAACGACAAGCCCTGGTTTATGGAAGGGCCGATTCGCACCGCTTTGCCTGGGCTAAGCGCTTTTTCCAGTGCGCGATTCGTGGAAACATCTATTTCTTCAAGCCCCGAGGGGCGGGGGGCTAAAAAGATGCATGCATCTCTCTCTCTCTCTCTCTCTCTCTCTCTCTCTCTCTCTCTCTCTCTCTCTCTCTCTCTCTTATACAAAAAATGTGACAAGGACTGTGTCGTTATTTGAGCTATAGATCATTTTTATCAGATTTTTTTCTATATTTTTGTTCGTAAACATGTTTGAATAGGTGTATTTGTCTTTCAAAACCAACTTGCGAAAATATCATCTGATAATGGATTTTAGCCTGAAATGCGCCAGTCCGCTTAACACGGAAACACCTGCCCTTAGCAGGACTGCTGAACCCAAACAAAGAAAAAATGTCATCTGCTAGTGGTGATTATCGCTTTCATTCGCGGTACATCGACTTTTTATCGATACGACTATTTGGGCCGGCGAACGAAAAACCCTATAAAGGTAATACTTTAGCGGCAATATAAGATGATCAGCCCTCGTATAAACGCGGTCTCATCACAAAATTGAGGATCAGAAGGGGTACTAAAATTTGAAAATGAACATACCTGGATGACCTCGGCTTAACACGGAAAATCGTTCTATTAATTTCCAGGGTGCATCTTTGTTGGTGGGACTCAAACACTCACTCGCTCAAGGGTACATGTTTAACGCGAATCACCTGTCAATATCAGGACTGCTGAACCCAAACAAAGAAAAAATGTCATCTTCTAGTGGTGATAAGCGCTTTAAGGTTCATTCACCTAAGTGATGTTCTTGACATAAATCAAGTTAGAGAAGACTATACCCTGAACTGTAAGCGAATAGTTTACACACTGATCAGATGTTGTGTGGCGTCTGATCCGAATCTACCATGTTTGCGAAAACCAATAGGCCTTTGTTTTTATCCGAAGGTGATCGTGTTTGGACTCGTCTCAAAGAGATCTACGCGATGAAATTATCTCCCTCGGCTGTTCAGATTATCTCTCTTTGGTCTAATGTAAACCCCATATTTTGCTCAAAATCATAGACTGCGGCTCAGATGCGCTCAGCCTGAACTGTAAGCAACCAGTTTACAAAAGGTCATGACTAGTTGAATGTTATTTTCTATTAGCATGTCATTGTCTATATTGTCCACGCCTCTTGACGTAGACTGCCTAACGTTTACTTTTGCTCCAGAAGCATTAAAAAAAAAGATCATTACTGGCTGGATGCTATATTCTATTGACTGGCCATCATTGTTATTTGTTATAATGATTAAAAACCAGGATTGACCGGAACACTTCCGTAATCTAATCACACCCTATTCGCATACAAAATAAACAAGTTTTCTGGGTTCACATTATGTTGACTTCCCTCAGATGATACAGTACATCTATTTCGGTTTGTTTTCACTAAAAGAACGCATATGCATGTGTCCTACTGATTTTCCTTGTACGAGTGGTTTTCATAGTAAAAGATTGTAGTTTTGCTAATGTATGAAACTATTATACAAGTTTCCGTATTTACTGGCATACTTATACACGAATAGCTTTGTCATTTGACTTTCCAATCCTTCGACTACTCAGATTGATGTGTGCTTAGCGTAGACCCAAGGTTTTAGTAAAAGCTAATACTCGCAATATTACAAAAATTGCTCGGTCCTACGAATTGCCGGAGCTTATCATTGAAGGGCTTAATACACATTACAATCGCACATCCATCCGGCCATCCGTCCATAGACAAAACCACGCACAGGTACATACATACGCACATACATTTTTACATACATACATACGCACATACATACATACACATACATACATATATACATACATACACACATACCCACACATACGCACACATACATACATACATTCATACATACAAACATACATACATACGTAGAAAACACACATACTCATGTACATACATACACACACACTTGCACACGCTCATACATACATACATACATACATAAACACACACATGTACATACGCACATACATACATAAACACACACTCATGTACATACATACATACATACATACATACATACATACATACATACATACATACATACGCGCAAACATATATACATACATACACACATACATACACATACACACATGCACGCAATAACACACGCACAGGTACATACATACATACATACATACCTACATACATACATACACACATACATACATACATACATACATACATACATACATACATACATACATACATACATACGCACATACACTCATACATACACACGTACAAAACACACACACACATGCACACATACATACACACGCACATACACACGTACACACACACGCACGCACACACGCACATACACACGTACACACACACGCACGCACACACGCACATACACACGTACACACACACGCACGCACGCACGCACACACACACTCACACACAGACACACACACACACACACACACAAATTGCTTCAAACCCTAATAAAAAATATTAAAACGACATACCCGGCCTCCGCTCTCCTATCAGGCAATGAACTCTATTTAGTAAAATCTTTGTTAACAATGACTACGACACGTGCCGATTGGTTGCTATTAATAACCGACCTATCATATTCTGTGAACAAATGACAGCCTCGTTTTGAAATCGGCGAAGAAAACACAAAGGATGTTGAAAATAACTTCAGTCTCAAACGAATCCGCAAAGACAAAACAGGACGCGTTCTGTTCCAGGTAGGATGGGAAGGTTTCTGACATTATATCGCGCTTGTGACGGAGAGGAGTGCATCGAAAATGACAATCACGTAATTAATGAAATTAACTGGAATTTCAACGAAAGAGGCCTATGTAATTGGATCGAGGACAACTATAAGTTTCACTATGGCCAGGAACCCCAACTCACTTTTTACAAGGTAACTTCTCACCATGACGGGGAAGGCAATACGAGCTGCACCAGAAAGCAGATCTACGATACGGTAAAGCACTACTGGAAGCGGCTAAAGCAAAAGTTAAGGAGTGGTCAGTGCTATTTCTTCCCACCCATAAGAACTCCACCGACGGATAGCGGCGAAAACCCCATCAGATATTAGATGAGTACTGGAGAGCTGTATTCGTTACCCACGTCTGGAGAAAAATGTCCCATGGATTTGAAAGATATTGAGTTTTACGAAAAGTGGTTCAAAGACTTACTCGCTTTTGTAATAGAATATCTAAGAGATGAGACCCTTAGTTTAGCTGTATCTGATTAGACAAAACGTGAAATAAATCTACGACATATTTTGATTGGTTGCTATTAATAACCGACCTATAATACTTATGCTGTAAACAGTCAGTGGGGATCTTTGAGATGGAGGAGGAGCTTTGAATGCGTAAAAAGGCAAAATGAACAATGCATTCTGTATCTGTTGCGAAAATATGCCTCACAGATACGTATATGAATGTCCTATATGTCATAGAAAGAATGTGTTGTATATTGTTTCTCATTTGAGAAAAGTACACCGTGTGACTGTAGAAGACTGGTTGGAGAAAGTAAAAAGAATACGTGTAATTATTGTAGGTAGTGTTAATAGTTGACCTTTCCAATAGAACGTATAATCTATAATCAAACGTGACTTTCAAAAGCTATTTGAGTTCTAAAAATAAAACCAATCAGAAAGAAGGCATTATGTATATAAACGACGTGTGTACGATGTATCGTCATTCTCATCATAAACGTCATGGACAGTAAAGCTGATCAACTCGACATGGAATTCTTCGAAAACAGACTCAAAACATTCGATACTTATCCTAAACAGATGCGACCGGAAAAACTCAGCTCTTGGGAACAAGATGATGACGCCATCAAAGAACACTACAAATGGTCACCGAATTGTACATACATCAAGATGGTCGGGGCACCGCCTCAAAGACAGACAGGGTTCATGTTCGGATCAAGTGCGATCTTAGGCGGTTTCGGGACAGGGTCCGATAATTTTGTGAGAACATTGGATCCAAAACACTTTCAAAACTGGAGAGATAGCAGAGACGAACCCATGTGAACATACATATAGCGTTATATTGTAAATTGTATTGCTTTGTAAATTTGTAAGAGATGTACTTATATGTTTACAATAAAACATGTCAGACTTGAAACGGTACTTTTCTTCGTTTTAACCCCAAGCCACTAGCGAGGTCATGAAAAATATAATTGACAATACGGGGACGAGGTCATTCCTGAGCATCTCAAGTGGGTGTTGGCTACTTGTATCGATTCCTGATCATTGCCTTCAATTCTATTTTGAGAGTGTTAGGATAGAAATGATTACAAAACAAAAGTATATTTTACGCATTTATTTATCAACGACATAGTGGTTAATTACACATTATAAATGTCTTCTTCTAAGCATTCTGTTCATTTTAGACACAATCAGGTGGTCGTTGAACTTCTTCTGGTGTGGGTTGAATTCTTTGATAATGTCTTGCATGGTTTTACCTCGAGATCTCGCCATCACATAGTATGCGCAGTATAGTCCGCATACGTTAGAACTAGATTGTTGAAGCTGTTTATTGTTCATTAGGTAGGGTTTATTGAGTACCTCTTCAAATCCAACGCCATAACTTCTAGGGTCGTTTCCTACTGAGTCGAAAAATTCGTACGGTCCGTGTTTGGGAAAATAAAATGTTACCCAGTGTTTCCCTCTTTGATAACTGGTGGATGTGTTGGAAATGACGAACCTTCCTCTTCGTTTTTTAATTTGGTCCGCTGCGCAGACAGTCACGGGACATCCAGAAAGAATACGAGTCAATTGATCACTGTTCATCGTCGCTTAATATTTAAATTTTGTCCAGTCTACCAACTGCCCGTTTTTTACTCTTGGTTTCTTACGAGCAGAGGTCTCGCCCTTATGCTCCTTTTGTAATCGTGCTAGATCTGACTTTGCCATTTCAACCGCTTGAGCCACTGGAGTGACCAATTTCACCACGGGTTTTTGCTGTTCCCGCATTTCTATTTCTTTTTGCCGTTCATCTGCCATTTCCTGTAGAAGACGGTTTCTTCACCCACTACCGACGATATAACGCCCCATGTAATCGGGTTGAACGTAGCCCTCGCTCAAGTCTTTGAAGTGTTGATACCATGCGTCGTAGTCCGGGACATAAGGCACCCATTTTAGCAGTTTCTTGTCAAACACTTCTATCGAACCCATCTTTTTTTTCTCCAAATATAGCGATGCTTTACCCTTCTTACGTTTATTTCATTCGTCATCAGATTCCTGATCTTCTGTCAAGACATGGTCGGGCCAAACACTGGCGAATAAATCCTTTCTCAGTTTTACGGCTTGCTGGATGGATTCGTCGACATTCATACCATGCTGTATTCTTAAAGTTTTAGCCGACTCTAGAATCTGTCGCTGAGTATGATCCTTTTGCAGCTGGTGATAATCTATAAGAAGCATCGCGTAAGCGTGTCTTAGTCTTTTCCTGAGGGAGGGTAAGTCATCGTTTGCTGCGCGATGATAAGCGACCTCAGGTGCAGTCCCTTCTTCGATGTAGCTATTAACCTTGTCTTTAAAGCGCTCTGCATTCGATTCCCATATTTCTAAACATAGGCGGTCTTCTTCCAGATCATCTTTGGCACGTTTACCCGGAGGTCCCAATAAGGGGTAATGCGTGTCGTTTACTCCACTTATCGATTCCATGTCATCGTCACTGTCTTCATCATTTATATCGGACTCATCGGATTCCTCCAATTTCCGCTTTCTTTCTAACGGAAATATGTCACTTCGTAAACGCTCTTGTTCGGGCGTGCTCGATTTTAGGTCGACTATCAGGTACCCGTAAGGTTGACTCGTAGCCTGTTCGAATCGTTTCATAAACACGGAATTGGATGCCGGATAAATTCTTCTCGCCAACGTCGCCACTTGTTGTCTGTCGATTGGATTATTGAAAAGGACGAGGTATTGCGTGTTCAAAGCGATGTCTCTGCAGGCTTTTCCTTGTGGAAAAAGATTTTGTGTGAGATATACGACAGACAAGTTTCTGTGATGGCTTCCCTTGGTAAAGAGGTCCGCAATTCTTTGATCGCATTTAGCCTCTGTCATCAAATCGTCCAAAACCAGTACGTTCCTTTTGCGGGTATCGACATACTCGGAGTTAGTCAGGCTGTCCGGTATACCTTGTACAAACTCTATCTGGGGAGGTCTGCGTTGCAAGTCGTCGTACAGTCTTTGCCATTGACCAAAACACCATACGATACGTTCAGGTGGAGGGTATATGAGGTCGGATAGGAGTAACTTTCTAGTCCATTCCGTTTTACCGCTTCCACTAGGACCAGTCACCACCATAGAAAACGGGTGTTGAAAGGTAATGTTGTTAGTCATGTCTGATTGCGATTCTATCCCACTGCCGTGCTTATTGCGTTGGTGCCGTAACAAAGCATCACGTCTGGAGAACACGAGGTTACAGTCTGAGCATCGATTCATTTTTGTTTGTCAAGAGTTTACAGTTGGGTCATTCTTACAAACTTTTCACATTTTTGACCAACACCTACATCACCACAGCCACCACCATCACCACCACAGCCACCACCACCACCACAGCCACCACCACCACCACCACCACAGCCACCACCACCACCACAGCCACCAACACCAATGTCAAGTCCACCACGTTTCAATTTGTTGGATAATGCTACTGGTCCCATATATTCGATTCGCGAAAATCGCTTTCATTTCTGCGTCTCAATACATTTCTTCCTGGCTATGCTTGAAAATAACGGTTCGTTTCGGAGGGATCTTTTTTGGAAGCATCTTGTAGGGGGGTTCTTTCCGGGAATTTTTTCAAGGGTTGTTCTATGAAAATAAATTAGTTTCTAGAATGGAAAAATATGGTACGAATAGGGCTCGAACCTATGACCTCCTGTTTATGAGACAGGTGCTCTACCAACTGAGCTAAAGTGCCTGGATATACTTTGTATGTATTACAATTATTTTAAACTAATAGGTTTTTCTTTTCGAGTTGTTGGAAGCCCTGAAAAGGGCTGTTTTGATACGAATTTGCTTCTTGGGTGAATCTTTCTAAAATTAATCCATTCTTTTCCTCGCTACCCGTCATCCGCATCTCGACTTGCTTTTTCAATAGCTCGATTCACGCCGGGCAAGATTTTCTCTAGAGTCCTCCACTGTCTCAAGTTCAAAGGAATACCGCGAATGGTAGCCGTTCGGTTTAAGAAGAGACGAATGTCGAGAACGATGTCGTCGTCTCTGTTGCACACCGAGATTATGACATTGTCCGTTAGATAAAAATGTTCCAAATACGAGCAAGCCGTCTGGTTACCTTCCACTTTGACATGGTAATCCAAGGGAGGATCTTGACTCCAGTCGATACTAGCCAAGACAAATATAGGAGAGGAAAGCGTGATAACGATAATACCAATAACGCTTATCCATTTGACGGCTCTTATAGGACGCCCAAGCTGTTCTTGTTGGACTTTATAAGTTTGTTCTTGATTGCTCGTCATGCTCGTCAAGTTCCTCTTTCCAACAGTAGATAAACCGGTTTGCGCCTTCTCTAGCTTCGAATCGCAACTTGTAATTGGGTATCAGAGTTTTGGCTATGTATTCGTGACAGAGGCACAACAAAGTCAGAATCATAATGAAAACGTCAACTCGTTTTCTTACGTTCCATCATTTATGATATGTAAACGATGAAAGCTCTTAGGGTACGAGTTTCTGATACACTTTCAAGAGTCTGTGAGCGGGGCACTGTCAATCCGTTTTGTTAAACTCTCTTATTCTGATGTTAAGATGTAAAATGAACTTAACCTCCATCTCAAAGATCCCCACTGACTGTTTACAGCATACGTATTATAGGTCGGTTATTAATAGCAACCAATCAAAATATGTCGTGGCCATATTAAAACATAGGCCTTTATCCATTAGAAGTTATTGTCTGTTAGAATGGCGTAGAGCTTTGATCGGGTATGTCGTTTTAAGCTTTTTATTAGGGTTTGAAGCAGTTTGTTTGCGTTGTGCATGTGTATGTATGTATGTATGTATGTATGTATGTATGTATGTATGTATGTATGTATGTATGTATGTATGTATGTACGTGAGTCATGCATGTATGTATGTATTTATGTGTGTGTGTGTGTGTGTGTGTGTGTGCATGTGTGTGTGTGTGTGTGTGTTTTGTATGTATGTATGAGTGTGCGTGTGTGATGCTGATTCATTTTTCGCATTACGATGACATACCCGTGCGACATTTTTCACATTTCCACATATGGCGACATTTTTATGAAAATCCATGATATTTTTTTTATACTGCAAACATAGGTTGTGGGTACTCGTTAGAACCGACTCTTTGCGGTCTTGGAGCAGAAATAAGAAAAATTGTGAACACCCAGGTTTCTCCGTAAAAAGTAGGGATCTAGTGGGGTGACCACGTGATGCGATCGGTGAGTTCATCACCAATACTTAGTATACCTTTCAATTTCGAGCCTTTCTTTAGGGAGTTAAAAGCGATTTCACGCATTTTGGTCACGGTCCGATGATTTTATCTCCTTTAGACGATTCGTTTGATACCCAGATCACCCAAATCGGTCCAGACATAAGGGAAATAGAGCCAGTTAAAGATTACCCAAAGGGAGATAATTTGAACCGCCAAGGGATATAATTAGGCCACGGTCCGATGATTGCGTCGCGTCGGTCTCCTTTAGACAATTCGTTTGATACCCAGATCGTCCAAATCGGTTCAGTCATAAGGGAAATAGAGCCATTTAAAGCGCACCAAAAGGGAGATAATTTGAACAACCAAGGGATATAATGAGTCCACAATTGAATGTTTTCATCGCGTAGATCTC
Source organism: Lucinisca nassula (assembly GCA_963580285.1). Lineage (NCBI taxonomy): Eukaryota > Metazoa > Mollusca > Bivalvia > Lucinida > Lucinidae > Lucinisca > Lucinisca nassula. Next base: position 105,838,428 of record OY757015.1, read on the forward strand.
TTTGAGACGAGTCCAAACACGATCCCCTTCGGATAAAAACAAAGGCCTATTAGTTTTCGCAAACATGGTAGATCCGGATCAGACGCCACATAACATCTGATCAGTGTGTAAACTATTCGCTTACAGTTCAGGGTATAGTCTTTCCTAACTTGATTTATGTCAAGAACATCACTTAGAGAACGGCCCAATAAACAGATACAATTATATTTGGAGTGTCTATTTAAACGTGAATAAGCCAGCTTATTAAGCCAATCTGGATTATTATTTTGGGGTTTACGGGTTAGACTGATGCGAAAAGCGTATGAGACCGCGTTTATACGCGGGCTGATCGGTAATATATTGCCGCTAAAGTTTTACTTTTATAGGTTTTTTCGTTCGCCGGCCCAAATAGTCGTATAGATAAAAAGTCAATATACCTTAATGAAAGCGATAATCACCACTAGCAGATGACATTTTTTCTTTGTTTGGGTTCAGCAGTCCTGTTAAGGGCAGGTGTTTCCGTGTTAAGCGGACTGGCGCATTTCAGGCTAAAATCCATTATCAGATGATATTTTCGCAAGTTGGTTTTGAAAGACAAATACACCTATTCAAACATGTTTACGAACAAAAATATAGAAAAAAATCTGATAAAAATGATCTATAGCTCAAATAACGACACAGTCCTTGTCACATTTTTGTATAAAGGAGAGAGAGAGAGAGAGAGAGAGAGAGAGAGAGAGAGAGAGAGAGAGAGAGATGCATGCATCTTTTTAGCCCCCCGCCCCTCGGGGCTTGAAGAAATAGATGTTTCCACGAATCGCGCACTGGAAAAAGCGCTTAGCCCAGGCAAAGCGGTGCGAATCGGCCCTTCCATAAACCAGGGCTTGTCGTTTCACCTCGACCTTTTGTTTAGTGCCTTCACCGAACAATAGAAACGGATTTTTATTCCGAGGTCACTGAGCAGCTGGGTTGACCTTTTGTTTAGTGTCTTCACCAAACAATAGAGACGTGGCAAAGGTCATCCAGAATGGCCGACGCGCCGTGAGGTCGTCCCCGCGCATGCGCAGTCCGTGGCGCCAAAGTTATTCCGAGGTCATCCAATATGGCTGCCGCGCCGACGCGTCGTGACGTCATCCCCGCGCATGCGCAGTCCGTGAGGCCAAAGCGCCCCCAATACTACTGTATTTAATGCTTTCTACATTTTCAAGGAGAGTTCCTTCCAATTCATAGGTAGCTTTGATCTTTTTGATCCGCTTTCTTGTAAGTTCCATCATGTTACATTTACTGGATTGGAATCCCAGTCCCCACTTCTTAGCCCAGCTACCCAATTTGTCAATATTATAATGAAGTTTCACTGTATCTTCCGAAGTTTTTATTTCACAGTAACAAACGCAGTCATCAGCAAAGAGCCTTTTTTCTGAATCAATTTCCTGTGAGATGTCATTTATGTTAAGGGTGAAAAGAAGTATACCAAGAACTGTTCCCGTGGGACTCCAGACAGGACAGGGGCCTATCAGAACTACTTCCACTTACAACCACCCGTTGCTCTCTATGGTATAGAAAAGCGTCAATCCATTTTAAAGTTTTGCCGCCAATGCCATACCTATTAAGTTTGCTTTTCAGAAGCTCATGAGGAGGTGTATCAAAAGCTTTCTCATAATCCAAGATGAATGTGTCAGTTTGTCCACTATTATCCTAGATTTTAGCACAATCATCTATCACTGTCACTAGTTGTGTTTCACAGCTATGATTCTTTCTAAATAAAAGTGGAGGCAGTGACCAGGAATCGATACAATTAACCAACAGATCCCATCAGAGACACCATGCTGTCTATCAGATACCGGCCCCGATAGCTCAGGTGGTAGAGTGTCCGCTCCGGGGAACGGGAGGTCACGGGTTCGATCCCAGGCCGCGACATACCAAAGTGTTTAAAAATGGTACTAGCTGCTCCTCGCTTGGCACTCAGATTTACGGGGTAGAGCTAGGACTGGTCGACCCAGTGTCAGGATAATGTGACCGGGTGTGGTATCATGTAATGTTTCTGTGACATGATACTTCAGTGAGGCAGCACTATAAAGGTGAGCATTGAGCTCCCTGTCGCAACTAGATACCGTCGTGATATGACTGAAAATTGTCGAAAGCGACGGTAAACCCGAATTCACACACACACACACACACACGCACACACGCACGCACGCACACTGTCTATCATATAAAAGTTTATGTTGGTCAAGGTGGACCATTACATTTGAACAAACAATGTGCTCTAAACGTTTGCAAGGTACACGTGAGTGATACAGGGCGATAATTTCCAGCGTAAGTTCGATCACCTTTCTTGTACAATGGGCATATATTTGCTAAAGACCTTTCCTTGGGAATTTCCCCCCGAATCAAATGACTGTTGAAAAAGGCGAGCAAACCCGGCCCTAATTCATTTGCAAGTTCCTTTAGAACTCTGGGATGCAACTTATCAGGTCCTAATGCTTTAGAAGGGTTCAGGCCTTTCAGAAGTTTGATTACACCCTCTTTAGCTACAACAATGTTCTCCATGAACGGGGCCGCCCTTTTAAGTAAGGGAACATTGTTGTGCTCTTTTTTGTTGAACACATCCGTGAACTGACCGTTTGTTGCAGTGATGCCTCAGTTTCAGTGATGCCTGTTCCATTTCGTATTTTTATTGGTTGATACCTTGAATGTCCTTCTTTTGACCATTAATGTACCGATAAAAAATCTCGAGGATTGGACTTGATTCCATCCAACCAAGTTCTTCACATACATTTGTACGAATCATGCTGCGTCTTAATACAGTAGAACTTCGATGACTCGAACACCGATGGCTCGTTTACCATGGATGTGTCGAACCCATTCTTGAGCCCCTAGCGAAATCCTCTATATAAGACATAGTGGGGGATAATTAAGGAGAACTTAGTCTTTTATCCTGCAAATGTATGCTGTGTGTACTCATTAGAATCGCCTCGACGAGGCGATTCTAATGAGTACACACAGCATACATTTTCATTAGAGAACACCGAAAATATATCTAAAAGTATCTCGTTATGCCTCCTGACAGTAACCTCAGTGGCTCGAACTACCCCAGTCTCGAACATATTTTCGAGGTCCCAAAGGTGTTCGTGCCATTGAAGTTCGTCTGTATATGCCTTTATTTCCCGTCTCTGATCCTGGAACTCTGACCAAATTTTCTTACTGCCTTTGTTTAGCCTTTGCGTGAGTCTTAGTTTTTCTGCGAATTTTTCGCCTAATCTCAGGTGTGATCCAATGGACAGAAGATTTCGATTTGCGTAATTTTGAGGAGATATGTTTATCTGCTGCCTCCTGTATAAAAGAAGTAATAAGATTGAAGTCTTCTTGTACCGACCGAGAACTTGAATGACCGTTGAAATATGTTTCTTTTGCAAAGTTGTGTGCATCATTTCTCAAAGACTCAAAATCACCTTTCTGATACAAATGCACCTTCCTCTTAGGCTTCTTTTGTTGGGCCAGGGATACCTTACATGTTGCTGCTATCACGGCATGGTCACTTTATTTGTCCGGGGAGGGGGGGGGGGGGGAAGTGGACATCTTGGAACTGGCCTGACAGAGTTGAAAGAAAGAGAGCCAAAGTGTTTTCCTCCCGAGTTGCAAAGTGCACTAATTGTTCCAAGTTATGGTCATTCATGATGTGAATCAATATCTGTCCTTCTGACTGACTTAACATAGAACCATTTTTTGTTAAGTCCAAGATATGTCTCTAAAGTTGAAATCACCCAAGACGTGAACCGAAGGGCGTTTCTTACCGTTATGCTGGGCCCTGACAAGTTGTTCTCCAAACAGGTGAAAGTCTTCAATCGAACTGCCAGGTTGCGATTCCAAGATGCAATAAAATGAGATTTACTTGCCGTGTGTGTGTGTGTGTGTGTGTGTGTGTGTGTGTGTGTGTGTGTGTGTGTGTGTGTGTGTGTGTGTGTGTGTGTGTGTGTGTGTGTGTGTGTGTGAATTCGGGTTTAAATCGCTTTCAACAATTTTTCAGTCATATCACGACGGTGTCTGGTTGCGACACGGAGCTCAATGCTCACTTTTATAGTGCTGCCTCACTGAAGTATCATGTCCCAGACACATTACATGATACAACACCCAGTCACATTATCCTTACACTGGGTCGACCAGTCCTAGCTCTACCCCGTAAATCTGAGTGCCAAGCGAGGAGCAGCAAGTACCATTTTTAACGACTTTGGTATGTCGCGGTCCGGGATCGAACCCGTGACCTCCAATTCCCCGGAGCGAACACTCTACCAACTGAGCTATCGGGGCCGGTAAACTGATTCCGAGTCGCCATTAAGTATGTTAAGGGCATATGAGGGATGTCCTCATGAACCAGTAGCATCACCCTACCTCCATGGATGTTTCTGTCTTTCCTGTAGACATTATAAGAACATTATTCGGGGAAAAGTTCTGAAGATGCAATGGTACTGTCGATTTTTGTCCACTGGATGGCCACTACGTGAGGTTTGTGAATGTCAAGAAACGCTACCAATTCCAGTATTTTGCAAAGTATGCTGTTTATGTTAATGCTCACAAGTTTTAAAACATTTTTTGGAGTCTAGTTGATTGTGTTTGAAACCAAGTCGTTGTTTCTCTTTCTACCAGAGAGGGATTCAAAGCTATTTTAGTTTTCCAAGTTCACGTTTTCAACAAAGAAAGAATCTGAAAAGTTGAAGAATTCACACTTTGGACATGTCCATGTGCAGTTTGAATTTTCTAAATCTTCATATTGTGCCTCAGAAATGTAGTAACATTCATTATGGATCCATAGTTCACACCGATCGCACTGAACTGCCTTGTGACAGTTCAGCACTGCACCGTCACAAAGACCGCAGTCAGCTTTGCATTCCGAATAGTACCAATCACGTTCCCCTGACTGGCTCATCTCAAAACCCTTCCGCTGAATTAGGCTTTATTATATACAGTAAAAGTTGTTCTTTCTTTGTCTTCTCTGAAAACAGTGTCTTTCGGTCAGGGACCACCATTGGGGCTGTTCAAAAGTGGTCTTAAAGACCACTTTTGAACAGTCCCAAAGGTGGTCTTAATAAAGGAATTATACTGTATAAAACTAACTTAACGGGGGCACCAAAAAGGACAAAATATCGTTTGATCAAAACCAAGCACTTTATTTGTGGAGAAATTCGCAGACAATTTTACATTCAAATCTACATCCGCCAAACGCATCACAAACGACTCCGCACTGCAATTTGCATTGTCTCTTCCTGCGACTGCGACCTTTCTCTTTACTACCTAAAATAAATATTGTCATCACCTTTACCTGCAGAACCCGTTACGCATATTATAGGTCATATCACGCATGTTACGCATATGCGTGATGTAAATTATTTGCAATAATGGGAAATTATTTAAAACAATAGCATTTTCCATTACACAATAAAAGGGGCTGCTCTAATTTGCTCCCATGCATGTGGAGCAATTTCTTTCCCATCTAACAAAAAGATGATTTAACATATTTTTCTTATTGTGCGTAATAATAGTTTTATTCTTGCTTCAGCGAATAACTTAGGAGTGGTCAGTTGTAACACGAGCTCAGTCATCCCATCACGTGAACAAGTCCGTGAAATGAACACCCTCCCCACTAAACCCCAATTTATATAGCGAAAACTGGGATTAACGGGGGTATACATTATATTTCTTATTTCTCCTACAAGACATAGGTTGCGAATACTCGTTAGAATCGCCTCAATAAGGCCATTCTAATGAGCACCCACAACCTATGTTTGCAGTATAAATAAGAATAAGATGTGTTTGTGAAACACGAACGTGTCCCCGGGCCGTTGTCATTTTTTTCTTTTAAAGTAGGTCAAGGCCGGACTCGGGAGCTCAGTCGGATGCGCGTTTGACTGGTGATCAGGAGGAAGCGGGTTCGATACCTGCCGGGGTCGGAAACATTCTTTCGTGTAGATTGATCATGAAATCTTTTCTACGGTCATTCTCTCCCTTCCGCTGATTCTAGAGGGACAGTTGTCAGTTTCTGGCGAAAGAATGTTCAGTGTACTAGTTAACCGCTTGCGTATAAGACTGCCCAGGAAAAAAGTGTGGATAAGTAAGATGACCGGCTCAAGAATGACCTGCAATAGTGTTGACTGTGCCGTTAAACTCCAATACAAACAAAGGTCAAGGTTAAAGTCACAGGTCATTTTTTGCATAAGTGGAAAGCCATTGTGACAAGGAAACTACGTGCCAAATATAAAGTCTCTATCTATAACGATTCAAAACTTATGACCAATGTTTGTTTTTCTTTTGAGTCCCTCAGAGGTCAAGATCATAATTTTGTATGAGTGGAAAGTCCTTTTCACAAGGAACCTACATGCCAAATATGAAGACTCCACCACAAACTGTTCAAAAGTTACGATAAAGGATAAAGTATGTCACAGGTCAAGGTCACAGGTCAAAAAAGTTGTGTATGAGTGGGAAGACCTTTTCACAAGGAACCTACATGCCAAATACGAAGGCTCAATCTCAAACGGTTCAAATGTTATGATATAGAAGGCACAGATCAAGGTCAAAGTCTAGATTTTTGTGTAAGAGGAAAGCCCTTGTCACAAGAAACCTAAATGCAAAACATGAAGGGTCTGTCTTAAAAATTCAAAAGTTATGACCAGTGTTATTTTTAATTAAAGTAGGTCAAGGCCTAAAATTGTTGCATTAGTGGAAAGCTCTTTTCCCAAGGAACCTACATGCCAAATATGAAGGCTCTATCTCGAACGCTTCAAAAGTTATGACCAATGTTTTTGTTTGTTTGTTTTTGTTTAGAGTAGGTAAAGTTCAAATGTAAAAAAAAATCTATCTGTGAGAAGCTCTTGTCACAAGGTACCAACATTCCGAATATGAAGTCTCTATCTCAATTGGTTCGAAAGTTATAACCGATGATATTTTTAAGTAGGTCACAGGTCACAGAACCAAAACGTTTGTATGGGTGGGAAGAACCTGTTACAAGGAACCCACATGCCAAATATGAAGGCTCTATCTAAAATGGTTCAAAAGTTATGACCAATGTTAATGTTGTCCACTTACACAACAAATAACAACAAACAAACTAACAAACAGACACAGACAGGTCAAAAACAATATGTCCCCGCTATCGCTACCGGGGGCATAAAATATTACGGATTTTCATCAGAAAAGTAGCCATTAATGTGCTATGTCACACGGGTGTGTTATCGTTATAATAATAATAATAATAATAATAATCGACCATATTTATAGAGGGAAACGCAATCATCACAAAAACACGCCTATATAATTTTGACCCCCTTGGACCCCACTTTTATATAGAGAAACTGGGGTTAACAGGGGTAAACCTTATTTTTCTTATTTCTGCTCTAAAATATAGAGTGTGGGTACTCGTGAGAACCGCCTCGATGAGGCGGTTCTAACGAGTACCCACAATCTATATTTTGAGCAGTAATAAGAAAAATATCACAATTTTTCATCTTAAATTTTTCATTTTTTTCGGCGATAAAGGTTACAATGTATTGGTATAGCCGTGTTTTCGTAATGGCGAAGTTTGCGACCAAGTTAAACACAAAATGGCCCATTCCGTTGCACAGAATAGCTAAAACATGAAAATGTTATTGAATTGAGGTTGGAGACGTGGCTTCCATTTTTGTGGGGCTTTTACTAGATATTCAATGGAGCGTGTTTGAGTTTTACGTCCCACCAACAGCTAAGGTCATACAGAGACGGGACCTCGGTTTAAAGACTCATCCCGGGATCGAACCCACGCCCCATGGTTTATAAGGCGAGTAGCTATCCACTACACCACTACATTGAGATGCACACCGTATGTCAACGTACAACGGATATAGCGATTAGTGAAGCGTAGGACTGTTTATGCGGTGCGAAACCAGGTCAGTATTTCTCCTATTATTTTTCGTATATTATGAGATTTGACTAATAGGTTATATCGGTGACATTCTTTGTGTTTGGTGTATATCTGCGACTTTGTGAAATAGTCAGGAAACATCTGCACGTTCTACGATAGACAAAAATGATCTGCCCAATCACTGATAATTTCCAAGACCACATATCGGCCTCGGAACAAGAAATGTAGCTATTAAGGACCAATGTTTGCTTTATTATGCCACTAATATAGCATAAAGAACTTGAAAACGAAGTCTTACTTCACCATTGCTCTCGGTTCTATCGATATTTAGGTAAAACAAAAACCGCTAGTGTACGGTCTATAGGAGCTGTTGTCAAATAACTGTATGAATTATAGCAAAACAGTGTACGGACTACAGCTAAAACAGAAAGTAGTTTTTACTAATGAAAAACGAAATTAGGTCTAAATACAAGTTTAGAGAAAAAATAATGTTATATCACCTGCCAAAAACTTTTTCCTCTTTTTGTTTTATATAACACGGAATTCATGAAACGTTATTGATTAAAACTCAACTATTGCAACCTTCAAGAACCGTTCTTAAAAACTCATGCAAATCATGGGGCACTTATAGATTTAGAATCAACGTATGAGTGTTTCACTGCATAACTTAATGTTCAACCTGTTATCTGGCTGGCTTACGCTGGTCTTACTATTCCCAGCTTGAAATAAATTGTGATATTCTTTAAAAAGTATCGAACAGAAAAGTCCTGTCGCGAAAGGAATTGACGGGACCTCGAACCAAACACCTGAAACAAATTTTGTCGGCATTAGATTTGTTGCCACTTCACATGAATGCAACGAACTGCGATTTGGAGAACATGCAGTTTATAGGCCCTTCCTTAAATGCATAGAAGATCATCAAAGTTGATGGGCAGAGAATTCGAGCCAAAATTTAAACATCCTTTTTTCAGCAGACCTGTCGCTAGCTTTTGTAAAAACTCTTACTTGTCCAATATTAACATTAATATGAGCCTCGTCAGGCGCAACCCGTCTTAGAGGTTTACGACCAGTTGAGACACAAAAACTAGAGGACTAAGTGTGCCAGAAACGCTCACCTGAATGAGGCTGATCATATATCACATTGTGCCTTGATGGCCATTTTATCTATCAGATCCCATTGCCTTCAACAATTCTGAATCTGGATGTCATCTTAATGTGGTTTAAGTATTTTCAAGCTTGCCAACACGGAAGCCATCTTAGATACAAAACAGAATAAGTTCAGCCATTCTGCTGAATGCCACCAATCAAGTTTCAACTCCATCCGACTTTTCAAGATGGCCGCCATGGTGGCCATTTTGTATATCGGAATGGAACAATTTTTAGCAAATCCAAATTTCCATGTCCATCTTTCAGCTTGATCTAATCTCTGGTTCGGGAGGAGATGTCTTTTGAAGAATGGCCTCTGTGCGCAGCCATCGCGTTCTGTTTGCTTTCGCAGTAATATTGTTAACAAGGGTGTTCCAGTTTAGGTCTTTAGAGATGGCTATACATACGATTAGACTCATTTGACAGGTTATGACTCGGATCAGCCTGTACATTCACACAGTCTGATCAGAGTCATTGCTGATTGCATTTGCCATCCCGAAATTTTGACCCCCTTGAACCCCACTTTTATATGGTAAAACTGGGGTTTCCGGGGGTATACCTTATTTTTTTATTTCTGCTCTTAAATATAGATTGTGGATACTCGTTAGAACCGCCTCGATGAGGCGGTTCTAAGGAGTGCCCACAATCTTATTTTGAGCAGAAATAAGAAAAATATCACATTTGTTCATCTTAAAATTTTCATTTTTTCAGCGATAAAGGGGGCAATGTATTTGTATAGGCGTGCTTGCGTAATGTGTCCAAAGAAGGATAAACGGAAACTATTGTGATATTCTGGTGGGTATGGGAGAGTCGTTGTTAGTCGCAAGGTCTTATTATAATATTTGTCGTGCACCGGCTCAATTTCATATGTCATGAAATGGTACAGAGGGCCCTTCGCATCCCACTGCAATAACACGTAATATGGAATTCTTTGAAGTCGTATGAAAAGTTTGGGTTTGGAGGACACGATAATTTTACATCGGTTCCTGAAACTCTTTTAAGTTTTATTTTTATATAGTCCCTGATGATTTTCTGATCTGAAAGGGGACCATGTGCTATTTACATCAGAAAGGCCGGAACATATTGTTTGATCGACATCAATCAACTTTTATTGTGGAGAAATTCGCAGACAATTGTACATTCAAACCTACACCCGCCATTCACATCACATACGATACCACACACCAATCAGATTTACGGGGTAGAGCTAGGACTGGTCGACCCAGTGTCAGGATAATGTGACGAGGTGTGGTATCATGCAATGTGTCTGGGACATGATACTTCAGTGAGGCAGCACTATAAAAGTGAGCATTGAGCTCCCTGTCGCAACCAGACACCGTCGTGATATGACTGAAAAATTGTTGAAAGCGACGTTAAACCCGAATTTACACACACCACACACCAATCGGCATTGTCTCTCCCTGCAATGATGACCTTCTTCCTAACGGACTGATAACACGATAATTTCATAGCCGTTCCTAAAACCATTTCCCAGATTTAGGTTTCCAAGATGAGGCTTAATTGGCCGAAACTAGCTAGTCTGGCCCAGAAAACATGCACACTCTATATTTTTCAGTTCTGTGGTGTATTCCTTGCTTCCAAAGGATAACCCTTTTATAGAACACATTTAACTTCACTACAGCTGGTGTGTGGGAATGTGTGGCGGCGGTAGAACGTCTCCCTGCCCTACATCATAGTGTAGATTATATTTTCTTGTCCTTTGGGATCATTGATTCCATTGTGGAATTTTGAAAATATCTGAGGGTCACTGATGAGGCCTAATTGGCCGAAACTAGCTAGTCTGGCCCAGAAAACATGCACACTCTATATTTTTCAGTTCTGTGGTGTATTCCTTGCTTCCAAAGGATAACCCTTTTATAGAACATATTTAACTTCACTACAGCCGGTGTGTGGGAATGTGTGGCGGCGGTAGAACGTCTCCCTGCCCTACATCATAGTGTAGATTATATTTTCTTGTCCTTTGGGATCATTGATTCCATTGTGGAATTTTGAAAATATCTGAGGGTCACTGATGAGGCCTAATTGGCCGAAACTAGCTAGTCTGGCCCAGAAAACACGCACGCTCTATATTTTTCAGTTCTGTGGTGTATTCCTTGCTTCCAAAGGATAACCCTTTTATAGAACATATTTAACTTCACTACAGCTGGTGTGTGGGAATGTGAGGCGGCGGTAGAACGTCTCCCTGCCCTACATCATAGTGTAGATTATATTTTCTTGTCCTTTGGGATCATTGATTCCATTGTGGAATTTTGAAAATATCTGAGGGTCACTGATGAGGCCTAATTGGCCGAAACTAGCTAGTCTGGCCCAGAAAACATGCACACTCTATATTTTTCAGTTCTGTGGTGTATTCCTTGCTTCCAAAGGATAACCCTTTTATAGAACATATTAATCATATAATCTTTAACTTTACAGGGGCATCAAAAAGAACAAAAATATCATTTGATCAATCCCGAGCACTTTATCCGCAGACAATTCTACATTCATATATACATCCAAACGCATCACAAAAGGGACCACACACCAATCTGCATTGTCTCTTCCTGCGACTGTGGCCTTCTCCCTTACTACCTACAATAAATATTGCCATCACCTTTACTAAGGCTGACACAATTAATCGTATAATCGATTAATCAATCGATAAATTCCATAAAAATGATTATCATTTCTGATTTGCTCGAAATCGATTACTTCATAGGTAAAAATTACTACCCAAAGTTATGCTTAAAATAGCTGGATGAGTGGCAAACAGTGCAGACCCTGATGAGACGCCGCATTATGCGGCGTCTCATCTGGGTCTACACTGATTGCTCAGGCATGTCTGTTCAAATATACATTATGGTAAAGTGCAACATGTGGAAAGAGTCATGCTCAGACACAAAGCCAGACAGGTAAAATTATGACAAAAACCTCAGCGATTACTAATCGATTATCGATCGCAACGGCATGACTGATAATCGATTATCTTTCAGCTCCGATTAGCCAGTCCTAACCTTTACCTGCAGCGCCCATTACGCATATTGTGGCTCCTATCACGCATGAAACGCATGTGCGTGATGTAAAGTATTTGCAATAAAGGGAAATTGCTTAAAACAATAGCATTTTCCAATACATCGATAAAAGGGGCTACTCTATAATGAATGAGTTTGATCCCCTCTTTAGCAAATTCTTTCCGATCTGAATAAAAAAAGATGATTTTACATATTTATTTTTCTAATTGCGCTTAATAATGTTACATCTTGGATTCAGCGAATAACTTCAGAGTGGTCAGCACGAAAACACACCTATATAATTTTGACCCCCTTGAACCCCACTTTTATATAGTAAAACTGGGGTTTACAGGGGGAAACCTTATTTTATCTATTTCTGCTCCAAAATATAGATTGTTGGTATTCGTTAGAACCGCCTCCTCTATGCGGTTCTAACGTGTTGGTATTCGTTAGAACCGCCTCCTCGAGGCGGTCGTTAGAACCGCCTCCTCGAGGCGGTTCTAACGAGTACCAACAATCTATATTTTGAGCATATATAAGAAAATTTCAATTTTTTTCTTTTTAAAATTTTAGGTTCCTTGACAGTAAAGTTTACAATTTATTTTATACATAGCAGTGAAATCAATGCATATCCGAAACAAATAAAAGTGATATTTTCAAACTGTGAAAATATAAATGATATTTTCACAGTGTGAATGTTTTTTTCACAGTAGCAGCCCGGACTACTTTTCTCGCCAAAATTCATATGTTATCTATATAATAATTCTGTAACATACCTTGAAAAAGCATTCTTACAACTGTAGAAATGCTGTAATAAAAGTGGCGATCTGTTTATGGTTTGCAACTGACAGTTGTGACGTCATAGCCAAGTAAAAAATTGAAAAAGATTGATCAAATGATATTTTTGTTCTTTTTGATGCCCCTGTTAAGATAAAGATTATATGATTAAACCTAAATCTGGGGAATGGCTTTAGAAACGGCTATGAAATTATCGTGTTATCAGTCCGTTAGGAGGAAGGTCATCATTGCAGGAAGAGACAATGCCGATTGGTGTGTAGTGTGTGTAAATTCGGCTTTAACGTTAGATCGATTGATCAATTACAGTAAGTGTCCTATAATGTTATCAGATAAAAAGAAAATTTACTTTTTTTCGATAAATATCAAAAATATTTCTTCTCGTGTCTTGAAAACATCAGAATTTTCACTCGTGCTTCGCACTCGTGAAATTCTGATATTTTCAACACACTCGATGAAATATTTTGGTATTCATCTCAAACAAGTAAATATCCTCGATATATTTGTGTTTTCGTAATGCAATTGTAACATGAGCTCAGTCATCCGGCAAAGTTTGCGACCACGTTAGTCACCAAAATGACCAACTTAGCTACACAGAATAGTTGAGCCCCGCCAGCGAATTTGTGTCTTCGAGCATCCCGTCATGACAAATTTTAACTGCGCATGCCCAACCATTCAGAGGGGCCAGGGATATGTCTTTCTGTCTGAAGGTTCCTCTTGATTCACTGCTTGTATGAGCGAGCAGCGAAGGTTCTGGCGAGACTGCGCGGCTGCTCGCATAGGCGATAAGTACCAAAATCGCTTGACGGGGCCCAGTTAATATCATGAGAATTGTGTTTGAATTAAGGTTGGAGACGTTGCTTCCATTTTTGTGGGGACTTTTACTCGAAAATGAGTGACTGAGTGTGAGTGTGTTTGAGTTTTACGTCCCACCAACTGCTAAGGTCCTACAGAGACAGGACCTCGGTTTAAAGGCTCATCCGAAAGTCTGGAGAAGTCCGGGATAGAACCCACGATCTCTGGTTTATGAAACGAGAAGCTTATCAATTACACTACATCTGGGCATTGAGACCCCTGGTTTATGAGGGGAGTAGCTTATCTACTACACCACGGGGGCTTCGAGATAAAACAAAAAGACAGAAGATATAGGTTGGAGACAGGTGGGGTGGGGGAGAAAGGAAAAATAAATGGAAGTGAAACCAATGTACCTTTGAGGATGTCTCCATGCATCCAACGTATAGGAAGTTCGCGGCACATGTCACGTGACCTCTGTGACAGTATGGAATGATCTACTGCAGAATCCAAGTCGACATGATAGTGAACTTCAGGAAACATGGTGGTATTGTAAATTACCTGAACAAAATAATAAGAAAAAGCCAATGAGTAAAGTTATTTTATATAAATGTCGTAGTCCAAATAGGAATTTAGCCAGATCCGGAATCTGGCTAGGCCAAATATGAATTCGTATGTGGCCTAGGCAGATTCCGGATCTGGCTAAATTAATAATTAGTTTAGCCAGATTCCGGATCTGGCTAAACTCTGTTTAGTCCAAATAAGAATTCCTATTTGGCTAGGCAGATTCTGGATCTGGCTAAGCTGGTTAAGCCAAATAGGAATCTTGGTTTAATGGTAACAGACCTTGTTTGAATATTGATAATTTGCTTCAACAAAAATAGTTTTTTTTATTTCTCATAGATTTGTTTTAACTAGATAATTATAAGAAGTATTTATTGCACTCATTTATGTCTTTAATAATGTGTTGTTTAGACCACCCTGGCTAATTACTTACATGATAAACTGATCATCTGCCTGATTCAAATATGTGTGAAAAACAATGAAAGACAATTTTATACTAACATTATGTAGTAACAAAAGATGGAAGAAAATCTCATAATTGTTTTATATTCTGAAGTCTAATCAGTACAACTGGTCTCCTATGGATTCTTCTTCATTATTAAGATCTTAGAGTTCAGTTAACAAGTGAACATGAAAGTGTTGGAGTAAAAAGAAAAAAAATCTATGAGCTTTTAGATAAGTACTGTTCCACTAATGTGGGGTTTGGAGGTGTGTTCATTACACAGACCTGTTAATATGATGTATGATATAATGGTACAATACAAGTTGTATGTTTTCCATATCATGGTTTGACTATCTGAATTAAGATTTGCTGTAATGGTACCAGTTCTATGCCCTGAAGTCCCAATTAACCACCTCCTTTATTCTGGGAAAATACATGTAAGCTGAGGATCATGATCGGTTTTCTTATTTCTGCTCTAAAATGAGTAGACAATAACAATAGTTGATGACAAAAGACAACTTTGTTTAATGACTATGTTCTTATAAATTGGATTTGGTCTTATAAAAATGATGAATCAGATCTTATTTGTCTTTGAAAAAAAAATGAGACCAGAATCATAAATGTTTACTGGTGACACGTCCTTAGACAATCCTTCACCAGGACCTTAAAATATTTTGTTTGCTGTCACCCTACAGACCCAGTTAAATACATGTATGACTACCTGCCCAAACAATTTAATGACTGTTCATGAAAAAAAATAATATATTTCTTTCTTTCTTTTTTCACAGAATGAATTTTATATTCCTCTTGCTTCGTTCAACACCACACACATTATTTTTAAGGATGGCCACGGGGCTACCGGCATCTTAGGAGATGTATCCAGCCATACATTATCCATAGAACAACAAGATTCCTATTTGGCCTAACCAGCTTAGCCAGATCCAGAATCTGCCAAGCCAAATACGAATTCTTATTTGGACTAAACAGAGTTAAGCCAGATCCGGAATCTGGCTAAACTAAATATTAATTTAGCCAGATCCGGAATCTGCCTAGGCCACATACGAATTCCTATTTGGCCTAGCCAGATTCCGGATCTGGCTAAATTCCTATTTGGACTACGACATAAATATTACATTCCTGAGAGGGTGATAGTATACAACTATTTCATACCTTTTTGGGCGACAGTCAAAACTATCAGCTCCGAGGTGCTCCACAGCACCGAGGGGCTGATAGTATACAACTATTTCATACCTTTTTGGGCGACAGTCAAAACTATCAGCCCCGAGGTGCTGTGGAGTGCTCCACAGCACCGAGGGGCTGATAGTTTTGACTGTCGCCCTTGGAGGTATGAAATAGTTGTTTTATTACCCAACTCGTATAAAGAGTTATTTTGATCACAATAAGCAATTACTACTTGTCAAGTTGCTAGGTGATCACGTGACCATGAGATAGTATACAACTATTTCATACCTTTTTGGGCGACAGTCAAAACTATCAGCCCCGAGGTGCTGTGGAGCACCTGATGAACTGTCGCCCGAGGCCGAAGGCGGAGGGCGATAGTTCATCAGGTGCTCCACAGCACCGAGGGGCTGATAGTTTTGACTGTCGCCCAAAAAGGTATGAAATAGTTGTTTTATTACCCAACTCGTATAAAGAGTAATTCTGATCACAATAAGCAATTACTACTTGTCAAGATGAAACAAAATATATGCATTGGTCAAAACTATATTTAATTTGAACCAACTGTAGATCAAAAATTAATTTTTAAACAAAACAAGTTGCTAGGTGATCACGTGACCATGAGATAGTTAAAACTATCTGCACCGGGCAATAGTTCAGTGCTCCGTGTGATAGTTCTCTGAAAACCGGTTCAATCCGATTTCATGCGAAAAGGTGTTAGATAGTCGAAAATGCTTAATAACTTCTTATATAGTAGGTTGGGTAATAATGAAAAATGTCACCCTGAGGAATATGGATATCAACCGAGGCGCAGCCGAGGTTGATATTCATATTTCGAAGGGTGAAATTTTTCACTTTCGCCTTCTCAGGAATGTAATCTTTATTTTATTATACCGAACAAAACTAATAATTATGGTAAGGGATTTTTAATGAATAGACATAGGCCTGCTCACAAGTGAGTTTTGACGCAATGACGTTCCAAATTATCGGATAATGTCGGCTTTCTACATAAGCGACGTCAGGTGCAATCAGAAGTTCAAACGTTTATAACTTCGTTATTTCTGAACAAAACCCTAAAGTGTGGGTATGCGTTTTCTTAATTAGATAAAAAAAAAACATTTTGGTACCAAAATTTCTCGACTTTGTTACAGTTTTTGGTTTATACTCATTTTCTCCAGCTAGACAGAAGAACAGAACCGTACGCACGCCCAATTCCGCGCATGTGATAGTCGTGGCCTAGTAAAAATTATCATCCTCAGGCCTATTGGAGTTTTGTATGAGAAAGTCACGTGAGGTATAATAATTATTTTTATCGCATGGGGAGCTTGTGCTTACGCAATATCTCCAGAGCATTTGCTCATTGCAGGCACATGACGTAATTTTGACGTCACATCAACGTTGGTGCAAGAAAACATAGTGTACCTCTCCATCATGGATATTCTTTCTGGTCGGAGGTACCAGTGATCTTCGTTCAAACGTTGCAACATAACAAGACGGCTGTCCATCATCAGAGGCAAGCATGGTCAGAAATCCCTTGAAATACAGTAAAATTCGGCTATTAAGGGGAATCGGAACACATGGCAGATTTTTCCGCCCTTTTTAAAGGGAGACAACTTTCGGGACTTCTTGTTGGCTTTTCTATAGGCCCTGGCCCATTGAAAACGGGATCTACTCTTAAAGGAAAGAATTTGCTCCACAGGAGCAAATTCTTTACTTTAAGAGTTAACCCCTATTGATATGGGAGACAAAAATACTTTGGCAGGAGTTGCCTCCCCTGAAAGTGTTCCCATTCCCCTTAAGACCAGCTAAATGGAAGACTAAATCTGCTTTTAAAAGCTTATTGATAAGGTTTCAGTTATTCTTTCTTTGTGTTTTCTTCAACCATTGCCTCCTAATAAGAGACCACCTTTGGGACTGTTCCAATGTGGTCTTTAAGACCACTTTTGAACAGTCCCAAAGGTTGTTTTAATATTGTAATTTTACTGTATGGATGGAAAATATCCCGACACCGATTTGTGTGTTTGATTTTGAGGTTTAACGTCCCTGTCAACTCTGTATATGTCATTCTGGAGACGTTGCTTCCAACTTTGTAGGACTTTTACACGGCATTGAGATGGAATGACATCTCAAGCCCTGTCGCTCAATGAAAACACTGATTTGTTTGTTTGATTTTAGGTTTAACGTCCCCGTCAACACTGTATATGTCATTTTTTAGACTTTGCTTCAAACTTTGAGGAACTTTAAACCGACACTGAGATGAAATGACATCTCAAGCCCTGTCACTCAATGAAAACACTGAAATAGCCTATCTATTTCTTGCACCGCTTTGCCTGGGCAGATTCAGATCTTCTGAGTGGTTTACCAGTACTTGTTTGCCTGCCGCTTCAGGTCTGCGTGGATGCATCATGCAGCCCATCGATTTCTTCAAGCCCCGATGGGCGGGGGCCGCTCCCGGCACTGAGCACTGAGCTCAACATTTAAACAGTGTTGACGGGGACGTTAAGCCTGAAATCAAACAAACAAATCAACATCTAAATCTATAATACCATACCATTGTGTGCACTCGCACACTCTCAAACGCACTCAACTTTGAATCAACATCGATTAAAAGTTGTGTGTCTAACCTAAACATATTTTGTCATGTTCTTGGAGCCACGCCCCTTAGTAATCCACAACTCGCATATCCCGAAAGCTCTTATATGTACAGAGGGGTGACTGCAAGGGTGCAGTGTATCTTTCAATATCGGGGGTCGGCCCCGTTGGCCCAGTCAGATGCGCCTCCGATTGTGATCACAGGATCGAGAGTTTTGTACTGGTGCAGCATGACAATTAAAAATGTAGTTAGGTTAACTGAATGGCCCTTTTGTTTTGTTTGATTCGAGGTTTAACGTCCCAATCAACACTGTAAATGTCATTTTGGAGACGTTGCTTCCAATTTTGCGGGCGGCAGGGCTTGAGATGTCATTTCATCTCAATGTCGGGTAAAAGTCCCACAGAACTGGAAGCAAAGTCTCCAAGGTGACAGTGTTGACGGGGACTTTAAACCTCAAATCAAACAAACAAACAAACAGCACGAGCAGATGTCTATGTCTCTTACCGCTCTGTAGTCATGTATAATCCTAACATTCTGTTTTATATTTGTAACATCCTCCTCGAAAGCTGTAAGCGTCATATTTTCTTCAATCACTTCCCCATAATTTGTTATGAACTTGAGGTTGTGCCACTCGCCCTGAAAAATAAATTTGATATGAAAAACAATGTCTTCGGGATTTTTGACCACATTACGAAAACACGCCTATTCAAATATATTCAAAATTTAACAACCAAAAAAAAAAAAAAAAAGAAAAAAAAAATGAAAATTTTGCAGATAAAAATTTCAGATATTTTTCATATTTCTGCTGAAAAATAGACTTTGGGTATTCGTTTGAACAAACCTATGGTCTTGAGCAAAAATTCGAAAAATAATGAAAACCCATGTAAACCCCAGTTTTACTATATAAAAGTGGGGGTTTAGGGTCATTATTACGTGTTTTCGTGATGATTGACTAGAATACTTGGAAATGAAAACGAGAGTTACCGTGCTTTGTAAGCAGTGGGCTGACAATCAAACTGGGGCGGGTGGCAAACATTACGATAACACTCCCGTGCGATATAGTGCATTTTTCACATCTCAGAAATGGCTACTTTTCTGATGAAAATCCGTAATAGTTTTCTTATTTGTACTGCAAACATAGGTTGTGGGTGCTCGTTAGAACCGCCTCATTGAGGCGGTTCTAACGAGTACCCACAACCTATGTCTTGGAGCAAAAATCAAAAAATAATTTATACCCCGTAAATCCCAGTTTTCTAAAAAGTGGGGTTTAGGGGGTGTTCATTTCACGGACTTGTTCACGTGATGTCAGGCCCAGATGTTATAAAACATTTTTCATGCTCGACTCAATATGAGATTTTAATGCTCATAACTATTAAGATACAAGTTAATCGGTTTTTTTTCCTGCTCAGATCAGCACAGAATGTCATTTAACCTGCTGTCATTTAACCTGCTCATAAATTTAAAAATGCCAACATTTGTTGGCATTTTAAAAATTATGAGCTAAATAAATATCATGCAAAAGTGAGTTGAGAATGAAAACAGTTTTATAACCTCTGGGCAAGTTTTTCTCATGAAGTTGCCCAATAATGAGTTCGCATATGAGAAAATTTTTTATTGTTTGATTTGAGGTTTAACGTCCCCGTCAACACTGTATTGGTCAGTTTGGAGACTTTGCTTCCAATGTTTTTGGACTTTTACCCGACATTGAGATGAAATGAAATCTCAAGCCCAGTCACCCAATGAAACCAATAGGGTTTATAAACATGGACGGTCCGACTCGCACCGCTTTGCCTGGACAGGCTTAGATTCTCTAAGGGGTTTACCGGTACTCGTGCGTGGTCGGTTTCAGCTCTACGTGGAAGCATCATGCAGCACATCTATTTCTTCGAGCTCCGATGGGCGGAGGCCGCATATGAGAAAGATGACCATAATCTTTCAAAATGCACGATCATTATAAAGAGGCGCTTTGAAGTTCATTTCTAAGAAATACCTATAATTCTGGAAAAATGCTGAACAACAAATATAGCCGACAACCACAACATCTCAATAATAATAATAATAATATTAATAATATTAATAATAATTATAATAATAGTGTTATTATTATTAATAATATATTATTTTTAATATAATTATTATAAGTATTATTATTATTAAAGTATTATTATTATTATTAATAAAATGAATATATATATAGATAAAAAGACGTTTTATTTCTGTGAAATAACCATAATTCAGGAAAAATACTGAACAACAACAACGACAACAACACCTCAACAACAACAACAACAACAATTATTTATTATTATTATTATTATCTAAGTCAAAATAACAATGACTTTAGAGTCCCCGCCCATCGGGGCTTGGAGAAATAGATTGGGCAGCATGATGCTTCCGCGCAGAGCTAAAACCGACTGCACACGAGTACTGGTAAACCACTAAGAAGGTCGAAGCCTGCCCTGGCAAAGTGGTGCGAGTCGGCCCGTCCATGCATATAAACCCTATTGTGGTTTTTATTGGGCGGCAGGGACTGAGACGTCATTTCATCTCAATGTCGGGTAAATGTCCCACAAAAGTGGAAGCAAAAGTCTCCAAAATAATCTAAATAGTGTTGACGGGGACGTTAAACCTCAATTTCAAATCAAATAAAATCAACAATGACTTACAGTAACCTCATTTGTGGTTGTGTCTGTCTTGTTCGAACCAAAATAAAAGCCGACCAGAACAGCCAGTCCTGCCACCAGGATCAGAAGAACTACCATCAGCACGTGCAACCATCTACAGTTCATCTTGTCAGACATTTTACTGGTTCCCTGAAACATCATCACGTGTACACGTCCGTGAAATCCCATTTCATATATAGAAAACTGAGGTTTATGGGTGTATACATTATTTTTCTTATTTCTGCTCCAAGACATAGGTTGTGGGTACTCGTTAGAACCGCCTCACTGAGGCGGTTCTAACAAGCACCCACAACCTATGTTTTGAGCAATTATAAGAAAAAAAAATTCACAGATTTTCATCAGAAAAGTAGCCATTTGGGAGATGTGAAAAATGAACTATATGTCACACGGGTGTTATGTCGTAATGTAAATCCCTTCAATCCTGCAGACTGTGACAGAAAGCTTTGCAACCAGTGTTGATCCAGATCAGACGACTCATAATCATTCTACACTTTTCGTAGTTTGACTTCTTACAAGAACTGCTCGGGAAAATTTGAAGATGAAAGTTTCCACTTCAGAAAATGAAGATCCCTAAGCATATATAGTTTGTTTGTTTGGTTGGTTTGTTTGAGGTTTAACGTCCCCGTCAACACTGTAAAGGTCATTTTTGAGACGTTGCTTCCATTTTTGTGGGATATTTACCCGACATTGAGATGGAAATGACATCTCAAGCCCTGTCGCCCAACGAAACCAATAGGGTATATATGCATTGGACGAACCGACTCGCACCACTTTGCCTGGGAAGGCTTAGACCTTTTAAGCGGTTTACCAGTACTCCCGTGCGGTCTGAGGCGTCTGATCTGAGTTTCACTGTTTGTGTACACGCGTTGTTTTGGACGCTAGGCATATAAATGGGTTAAGGAACATGAAAAACTTGATGTGAAAATGCTGTCCAGGCTGTTTATATCGTCTGCTGAATCTTCTCACAGTTTTCAAACGTATTTTGTTCACATAGCAATCAGGCAATCAGTGTGGACCCTGATAAGACCGCTCCTAGACTGGTTTCATGACTTCAGACGACGA
Organism: Lucinisca nassula; assembly: GCA_963580285.1. Taxonomy (NCBI): domain Eukaryota; kingdom Metazoa; phylum Mollusca; class Bivalvia; order Lucinida; family Lucinidae; genus Lucinisca; species Lucinisca nassula. The sequence goes on from OY757015.1 coordinate 105,860,563, forward strand.
AGTAGATACCAATGTTGTGACTGACATTGCACGCGCAACAAATTGCACGCGCAACAAAATACGGTAAAACCAGTCATAGTGGCCACTTCTGTCAAGCAAGCAACTTCTTTTAAGTAAGCCTTCATTCGGTGTGTGAAAATGGCAAATGCATTACATAAAAATGCACCTGCATTAAGCACGCACCTGCATTTAGGAAGTATATTTTGATAATGTCTTAAAGTGCTTTCTTAATGCAGGTTGCAAACAATAACATATAGAACACTCCACCTCATTACGTACGTGATATAGTACATTTTTCAAACCTCAAAAAGGGCACTTTTTTATTGAAAGTTTGTGATATTTTCTTATTTATACTCCAAACATAGGTTTTGGGTGCTCATTAGAACCGCCTCAATGAGGCGAATCTAACGACTACCCACAACCTATACCTTGTTGTAGAAATAAGGAAAATAATGTTTACCCCCGCAAACCCCAGTTCTCTCTAAATAAAGTGGGTTTAGGGGGATCTTTATTTCACGGACTTGTTCACGTGATGTGACAGCCCAGCGATGTCTCATTTGTAATATAAGGGTGTCTGGTTTATTTCATTTAGCGTAAGTTTTGCAAATAAAAAAAATGTGTTGTGCAGCCGGCATAGTACTGAGCCGAGTCCAGACAAACTGCATCCTTCGAGGCAAGAAAAATAAGGAAAACTACGGAAAACGCAGAAATCGAGATAAACCGAAAATAAAAAAGACAACAAATGCAGAAACTGTATTGAATCTTTACTGGTTTGAATGAAACAAATGCAAAATTTCAATTTTCTAGAGGAGCAGTCTGATCAGGTCCACACTGTTCGCAACAATGACTTTTAAAGTATCAGCAGACGGCAAAGCAGACGACAACTGTTGAAATTGGCAGGTTATGGGTTCAGTTAAATGCAGAATGTCAATACAGGTTTGTTGTCGCTCTTTTGTTTGTTTGATTTGAGGTTTAACGTCCCCGTCAACACTGTAAAGGTCATTTTGGAGACGTTGCTTCCAATTTTGTGGGACTTTTACCCGACATTGAGATGAAATGACAACTCAAGCCCTGTCGCCCAATGAACCCAATAGGGTTTATTAGCATGGACGTCGCTCTGCATCAGTATATGCTTTGCAAAGTTTTGATAAGAGAGTGAGATAACTGGATGAGATAAGAATTTCTATATCCCTGTGCAATTGAATATTCCTATCTCCTTTGCAAGGCACGGTTATTAAAATGACATTTTTTTCTGTTTAACAATTGCTATATTTTTCTTAAAACATCTCCAAAATATAAATTTTATATGCTCTTTAGAACCGTGGAATAGGTTACCGGTACCCTCACTATGTGCTTTTGAGCAAAAATATTGAAACCCCATTTTTTCTAAAATAAAATGGGGCTTTGGACTGACATTAAGTATCATCTTACCTCGTGCTCAGATTTCTCTCTTTCAACATCCATCTCCTTATGTTTAACTGCATGCATGTGCCTCATTTCAATATTTCAATCTTTGTATGTCCCCCGGTTTTAATGCAGCCTCATTGCATTCATTTGTCTAAATGCAAAATATTTATCAAATTAACCCCTTTTGAATCGGAAACCCATAAACGGGTACCCTGGCAAACAGTGCAGGCCCAGATCAGACGTCTGATCAGGGCCTCCACTGTATGCTAAAAGTTATTTTCCAAATAAATTTGGAAGAAAACACAACCTGTCACCTCTAAATTTTGGAATGGACTACTGGTATATATAAGGAGGAAGATTCCATTTGGTACAAAAAGGGTTAACCCATGTATGACGGATAGAATCAATTAGTACCTTTTGACAGGCAGTGTCCAGGACGTAAAATTCTCGTTATTTGTTGTAAGTTTACAAAAAAGAAAACAAAATACATTAAAATTCCGCTATAATAAGACTAAATCTGATTTTAATCTTATTGAAATGGTTTCAGTTAGACTTTCTTTGTCTTTTCCACACCCAGTGTCTCCCAATGAGAGACCACCTTTTGGTCTGTTCAAAAGTGGTCTTTAAGAACACTTTTGAACAGTCCCAAAGATGGTCTACATATAGGAATATTACTGTACTGTAAGCAAACAGTCTAGACCTTTATCAGATGCCACAGAACGCGGCATCTGATCTGGTTCTACACTGTTTGCCCCAAAATGTGGCGCTAGGCATAGGGTAAATAAATCGCATGTCTATAATTTGTATCCACAAACTTCAGAGCAACATGTCCCTGTAATATGTCATATATGTTTTCGTTTCTGACAATAAATGCCATTTTAACATCTATACAATACGAGAGCTATGACATGAGAAAAAGCAAAAACCAAAAAACATAATTCTGCTACATACAATAAGTTCAATTGCCTTTGCGCGTGGCAGCTAAAAGGATTTTGCATGAAACAATCTCAAGATTTGTTTTGTTTGATTTGAGGTTTAACATCCCCGTCAACACTGTAAAGGTCATTTTGGACACGCTGCTTCCATTTTTGTCGGACTTTTACCCGATATTTAGCTTGAAGAAATATATGGGCTGCATGATGCTTCCACGTAGAGCTGAATCCGTCCCGCACACTAGTACTGGTAAACCGCTTACAGGATCTAAGCCTGGCGGTGCGAGGCGGACCGTCCATGATAATAAACCCTATTGGTTTCATTGGGCGACAGGGCTTGAGATGTCATTTCATCTCAATGTCGGGTAAAAGTCCCACAAAATTGGAAGCAACGTCTCCAAAATGACCTTTACAGTGTTGAAGGGGACATTAAACCTCAAATCAAACAAACAAAGATGAAATGACATCTCATGCCCTGTCGCCCAATGAAACCAATAGGGTTTATAAGCATGGACAGGTCGACACGCACCGCTTTACCTGGACAGGCTTAGATCCTCTAAGCTGTTTACCAGTACACGTGTGCGGGTCGGTTTCAGCTCTGCGTGGAAGCATACATTTCTTCATGCCACGATGGGCGGGGGCCGCTGTTCCGCTTAAAGCTCACTTTTACATGTATGTAGTTAATCTGAAGCCAACATTATTTTCCTTATTTTTGCTAAACATAGATTGTGGGTACTCGTTAGAACCGTCTCGTCGAGTGGTTCTAGCAAGTTCCCACAATCCATGTTTTTTGAGCAGAAATATTAGAAGTATTAAAGTTTTTTTTTTTTTTTTTTGTTTTTTCTTTTTGTGGAAAAAATTTCAATACATTTGAATAGGCGCACAGACTCACTAGAGCCCGTACTGATCGCTTATGTGAACAGTACCTTTTTCTAATGAGCTGGCACACAACAGCATTTAAATGAAAAATAAAAAAAATGAAAATTCATTAGTCAGTCACATATCAATAACAGTTTATGAAATGATAGATCTTTTGACATCTTTGTTACGAGTACAATTATTGCCCCCGCCCATCGGGGCTTGTAGAAATAGATAGGTTGCATGATGCTTCCACGCAGAGCTGCAACCGACCACACACAAATACTGGTAAACCGCTTAGAGGATCTAAGCCTGCCCAGGCAAAGCGAGCGTCCATGCGTATAAACCCTATTGGTTTCATTGGGCGACAGGGCTTGAGAAGTCATTTCATCTCAATGTCGGGTAAAAGTCCCACAAAATTGGAAGCAACGTCTACAAAATGACCTGTACAGTGTTGACGAGGACGTTAAACCTCAAATCAAACAAACAAACCAGTACAATTAACCGATTTTGTACCGGCAACCCCAAATTGGGTACCCTGGCAAACAGTGCAGGCCCAGATCAGACGCCGCAGAATGCGGCATCTGATCAGGGCCTACACTATTTGCCAAAAATGCAGCTATTTTACAAATAAATTTTAAATAACACAACCTGTCAACCCTAAACAACGAAATGGACTCCTGTCATAATACAGTCGAACTTCAATGGCTCGAACACCTTTGGGACCTCGAAAATCTGTTCGAGACAGGGGTAGTTCGAGCCACTGAGGGAGACTGCCAGGAGGCATCACGAGATACTTTTAGACATCTTTTCGGTGTTCTATAATGAAAATGTATGCTGTGTGTACTCATTAGAATCGCCTCGTCGAGGCGATTCTAATGAGTACACACAGCATACATTTGCAAGATAAAATACTTAAATCTCCTTAATTATCCCCCACTATTTCTTATGTAGAGGATTTCGCAAGGGGCTCAAGAATGGGTTCGACACATCCATGGTAAACGAGCCATCGCTGTTCGAGCCATCGAAGTTCTACTGTATGTATGCCCAGGAAAAGTGTGATTAAGTAAACTGGTGGGCTGGATATGGCCTAAATAGTGGTGACTGGGGCCGTTAAACAGCTATTAGAATCAAAAGAGATCAAAATATTGGCTCTTTTGGGGTTTGACGGTTTTAGGTCATATCAAACGGATCAGTTTACCAAATTCCACTTTTTGGGTGAATTTGTTTACAATCGATCCAATGTTATAAACAACAGAAACTGAATTCGTGCTGTTGTCCATGTGACTATCGAAATCAATGCAACTTATTAATAGAAAATAGCAGAGTTAGTTCAGCGGTTATCTGAAAAATCTTGGCTGGAATCATGGTTTGGGCTTAGCAAACAGTGTAGACCCAGATCAGACGCCGCAGATTGCGGCGTCTGATCAGGGTCTACACTGTTTGCTTACAGTACAGGAATTAAAGGGTGAGCGTCTGATCAGGGTCTACATGGTTTGCTTAAAGCACAGGAACTTAAGGGTTAAATGTCTAAGTGTAAGTCCTCGTTCCAAATCTACACTCGGAGACAATCGACCCACCAGTGCTCTCAGTGCTTTGATTGTATTAAGTAGTTGACCAGTACAATCAGTGCACGTTCTTTTTCCAGACTTCTTGAACGACAGAGGAAAACATTTCATGATGAATTCCACTAGAAAACTTTTCCGGACCCAGCGGAGGTCGAACCCGTCCCCTCCTGATCAGCAAGTGAAAACGTATCCGACGGAGTCCCTGAGGCCCTTATTAAGTCATAATCTTAATATGTTTGCATAGTTACGGTTACGGTTATTTTTCTGGATATACAATAAGGTCGCATGCATCTTTTCGAGAAGCTTTGTAAAGCCAATGTTGCACTTGAGGCGGTTTGGAGGCCTCCGTGGCGTAGTGGATTAGCTACTCGCCTTATGAGCCAGGGGTCGTGGGTTCGATCCCGGGCTTCTCCAGACTTTTGGGTGAGTCTTTAAACCGATGTCCCGTCTCCCTATGACCTTAGCTGTTGGTGGGAGGTAAAACTCAAACACACTCACTCACTTAAAGCGTTTCAGAATGTGTTTGAAGCAGATATACAATGAAATTCCGCTATTAAGACCACCTAAAATTAAGACTAAATCTGCTTTAAAAAGCTTATTTAGTAGTTTGCAGTCATTCGTTCTTTGTCTTTTCTGTATACAATGTCCTCTGGTCAGCAGCCACCTTTGGGACTGTTCAAAAGTGGTCTTAAAGACCACTTTTGAACAGTCCCAAAGGTGGTCTTAATATAGGAATTTTACTGTATGTGTAATACAATTTCAAATGTTGATCAGAAAAGGGCGCACTGGAACAGAACTTCTTATCTCACACTTGTTATCTCACATGGTTGTACCCTATTTAAAGAGACTGATCCGAACCAGGAGCGCTGTGATGCAGTGGTAAAGCATCGGATTTGAGATCGAGTGGTAGCCGGTTTGATCCCCGCAAGCGCCACGTGTTGTTTCCTTGAGCAAGAAACTGTATCCACATTGCTTAGTACTGGTTCCTACCCAGGAAAAGAGGGCCACATGGAAGATTAGTACTAGTAGTAAATGTGTTTCCCTCTATAAACAAGGTCGATTATTATTATTATTATTATTATTATTATTATTATTATTATTATTACTATTATTATTATTATTAATATTAAACTCATTATGTGCACATGTCTGAAACACATTTTCTGTTGTCGCGCGTGACTAGATGTTATTTTTATTTATTTATTTATTTATTTATTTATTTATTTATTTATTTATTTATTTATTTGGAGTGTAGGGGAAGGGGATGGTACGACCCTTTCAATATTATTTGACATAATTCGAGTCGATCGTTAATCAAAGGTGGGCGAAAATCGAATTGTCTGGAGAAAACCCACATGACCTTCCGTTGCAGAACTTGGCGGCTCACATGTGTCCCGAGCGAGGCACGAGCCACAGCGGTGAGAGACCTAATGATTTAGAGTCAGTGCTCCTTCCCATTAGGCCACGGAAGCCCGAAGGTTTTATTTTAATTTGGCATTAAACTTTAGAATATCAAACCCGTGTGGTATAGTGCATTCTTTCATATCTCAAAAACGAACATTTTTCTGATACAAAAATTATATTTTTATATACAAATACAGTCGAACTTCAATGGCTCGAACACCTTTGGGACCTCGAAAATCTGTTCGAGACAGGGGTAGTTCGAGCCACTGAGGTTACTGTCAGGAGGCATAACGAGATACTTTCAGACATCTTTTCTTCGGTGTTCTATAATGAAAATGTATGCTGTGTGTACTCATTAGAATCGCCTCATCGAGGCGATTCTAATGAGTACACACATCATACATTTTCAAGATAAAAGACTAAAATCTACTTAATTATTCCCCACTATTTCTTATGTAGAGGATTTCGCTAGGGGCTCAAGAATGGGTTCGACACATCCATGGTAAACGGGCCATCGGTGTTCGAGCCATCGAAGAAGTTCTACTGTACACCAAAACATAGGTTGTGGGTGTTTGTTAGGACCGCCTCATTTAGAACCAACACCCACAACCTATGTCTTGGAGCAGGAATACTAAAAGCATTTCTACCCTTGTTAACCCAAGACTTTGCTTTTTAAGTGGGGTTTATAGGAGTTTTCAATCTCACTGACTTGTTAACGTGATGTTTAACGGCTGATTTTGTGGTCGACATCGTCCACCGACAGCAGTACTCGGGGACTTAAATTACATTCAGCAGGGCTCGACTGGTTTTGTTGTCGACATCAACCCCTGACGACAGTACTCAGGGACTTAGATTACATTCAGCAGGGCTCGACTGGTTTTGTGGTCGACACCAACCACTGACAACAGTACTCAGGGACTTAGATTACATTCAGCAGGGCTCGGCTGGTTTTGTTGTCGACATCAACCACTGACAACAGTACTCAATGACTTAAATTACATTCAGAAGGACTCGACTGGTTTTGTTGTCGACACCAACCACTGACAACAGTACTCAGGGACTTAAATTACATTCAGCAGGGCTCGACTGGTTTTGTGGTCGACATCAACCCCTGACGACAGTACTCAGGGACTTAGATTACATTCAGCAGGGCTCGACTGGTTTTGTGGTCGACACCAACCACTGACAACAGTACTCAGGGACTTAGATTACATTCAGCAGGGCTCGGCTGGTTTTGTGGTCGACATCAACCACTGACAACAGTACTCAATGACTTAAATTACATTCAGAAGGACTCGACTGGTTTTGTTGTCGACACCAACCACTGACAACAGTACTCAGGGACTTAAATTACATTCAGCAGGGCTCGACTGGTTTTGTGGTTGACATCAACCCCTGACGACAGTACTCAGGGACTTAGATTACATTCAGCAGGGCTCGACTGGTTTTGTGGTCGACACCAACCACTGACAACAGTACTCAGGGACTTAAATTACATTCAGCAGGGCTCGACTGGTTTTGTGGTTGACATCAACCCCTGACGACAGTACTCAGGGACTTAGATTACATTCAGCAGGGCTCGACTGGTTTTGTGGTTGACATCAACCCCTGACGACAGTACTCAGGGACTTAGATTACATTCAGCAGGGCTCGGCTGGTTTTGTGGTCGACATCAACCACTGACAACAGTACTCAATGACTTAAATTACATTCAGAAGGACTCGACTGGTTTTGTTGTCGACACCAACCACTGACAACAGTACTCAGGGACTTAAATTACATTCAGCAGGGCTCGACTGGTTTTGTGGTTGACATCAACCCCTGACGACAGTACTCAGGGACTTAGATTACATCCAGCAGGGCTCGACTGGTTTTGTGATCGACATCAACCACTGACAACAGTACTCAGGGACTTAAATTACATTCAGCAGGGCTCGACTGGTTTTGTGGTTGACATCAACCACTGATACAGTACCCAAGGACTTAAATTATATCCAGCAGGGCTCGACTGGTTTTGTGATCGACATCAACCACTGACAGATGCGCGAAACCTACAGTAGTCAGGGCTTTAACCCATATACGGCTAGCAGCCCTGTTATTAATTTTTATTTGACATTGGCAACCAGTGTAGACACTGATCAAACGCCGCAGAAAGCAGCGTCTGATCTGAATCTACACTGTTTGCTTAAAGTACATACATTTTTGTAAAACATACCACACAGAAACTAAACCTGGCAACCCTATAATTGGACAGGGAATATTCCATTGTCATATATGGGTTTGATTCGAACTCAAGGTTTACATGCAGCAGGGCTCTACACTGTCAGAGACTGTGCGCATGTGTAGACTAATGTGACTTTTCTCTTGACGCACATGTCCAAAGACAACTGTTTGCTTGTCGTGGCCGAAATATCATGCAGCTTTATCACAGACTGACATAAGATAGACTTATTTCACATCGAGGGGCCCGCCCATCAGGGCTTGGAGAAATAGATTGTGCTGCAATGCTTCCACGCAGAGCTGAAACCGAGCGCACATGAGTACTGGTAAACCGCTTAGAGGGTCTAAGCCTGCCCAGGCAAAGTGGTGCGAGTCGGATAAACCCTTCTGGTTTGATTGGGCGGTAGGGCTTGAGTTGTCATTTTATCTCAATGTCGGGTAAAGGTCCCACACAATAGGAAGCAACTTCTTCAAAATGACCTAGTGTTAACGGGGACGTAAAACCACAATTCGTACTTTGTTTGGTTCGTTTACCATCTTGCCACTGCATGAAAAATGTCAAGTTACGCTCTTTGCACTGTTTTCTCGGATCCGTGGTGTAGTGGTTACGCTACTCGCCTTGTAAACCAGGGGTCGCAGGATCGATCCCGGGCTTATCCAGACTTTCGGATGAGTCTTTAAACCGAGGTCCCGTCTCCGTATGACCTTAGCTGTTTGTGGGACGTAAAACTCAAACACTCACTCACTCTCGGATTGACTTATGCGTCTGCGGTGGCTCGCCTGAGACTTTGCTGTGTTGTGACGAGAAAGGGTTTCGTAGGAACTTGCGTATGATATGGTCCGCGAGAGCTGCATTCTTGGCTGCGCATGCGCATTAAAAGGCATAGCACCAATCGCACAGAAACGTTTTCTTGTGACTTTTTTTGAAGAATAAAGTGCGTTCCCAACATAATTGCTAAATGAGGAACTCTTCACAAACGAGTTCTTCAATGTCAAGAAGCTTCCTGATATTGAGCAAAAAACGAGGATCTAAAATTGCCCATTGGTCGACCACCATGGGCCAATGGCTGCAGTCTTGGGTCACAGAAAATTATAAATGTGGCACCAAATGTGTGGCTTCCTTACCGTTTTCACCGAATTCAAAGACTGTAGATACTGTAGATGCAGTAAAATTCCTATATTAAGACCACCTTTGGAACTGTTCAAAAGTGGTCTTAAAGACCACTTTTGAACAGTCCCAAATGTGGTCCCTGACCAGAGGACACTGCGTGCAGAAAACACAAAGAAAGATTAAGTGCAGCCTTAAAATGAGCTTTTAAAAGCAGAATTAGTTTCAAATTTAGGTGGTCTTAATACCGCAATTTTACTGTTCAAGTGAAGCCGGGCACCGAAATGGAATATAAGCAAGGGCAGCCTACCCTGATAATCGCCGAGAGAGACCAGGGGCCAATCTATCGTCCTAGTATAGAGGTAAGCCTTTTTTGTTTTTTTGGCGATATGTTATTTTTTTATTATTTTTATTACTATAATAATAATAATTATTATTTTTATTATTATTATTAATCTCATTTTCATTATTGTTGATATTATTATTAGTAGTAGTAGTAGTTGTAGTAGTAGTAGTAGTAGTAGTAGTAGTAGTAGTAGTAGTAGTAGTAGTAGTAGTAGTAGTAGTAGTAGTAGAGGTAGTAGCAGTAGTAGTAGAAGTAGCAGTTATAACAGTAGTAGTAGTAGTAGTAGTAGTAGTAGAAGCAGTAGCAGTAGTAGCAGCAACAGCGGTAGTAGTAGTAGTAGTAGTAGTAGTAGTAGTAGTAGTAGTAGTAGTAGTAGTAGTAGTAGTAGTAGTAGTAGTAGTAGTAGTAGAAGTAGTAGCAGCAGCAACAGCAGCAGCAGTATTAGTAGTAGTTGTTCTAGAAGTAGTAGTAGTAGTAGTAGTAGTAGTAGTAGCAGCAGTAATGGTAGTATCTTGGAGCAGAAATAAGAAAAAATATTGAATACCCACATGAACCCCAGTTTTCTCTATACAATAGGAAGGTGTTCATTTCACGTGATGACCTGCAGCTCTTCAAAAATATCAACGTGAATACACGTATTTATATGTATCTTTATTTCAGACCCCCGCTACTTCGTCGAACAGCAGACTAGTGGTAAAGATTGTCTTAGGTCTGGTGGCACTGGCAATGGTTTTAGCCGTAACCTTGACAGCCGTTTATTTGGGTGGATTTCTCACCAAAGAAGCGGTTAAGGTACAGTAACTCGAAACATTTCTTTCTTTCTTTCTCTTTCTTTCTGTCTTTCATTCTGATTTAATAACTGGCGAATTTCTAAAAATCCAACACATTTTTCTTTCTTTCCTTCTTTTTCTTTCTTTCTTTCTTTCTTTCTATCTTTCTTTCTTTTTTTTCTTTCTTTCTTTCTTTCTGAATAACCGGCGAATATTAAAAATGCGACACTTTCTTTCTTTCTTTCTCATGTGATAATACCACTTTAGTCCTCTGCCAATTTATTTCAGGAGTCCTATTTCACTTTCCGAATGCCAGACGACACTCTTTCTTTCTTCTTTCTTTCTTTCTTTCTTGAATAACCGGCGAATATTAAAAATGCGACACGTTCTTTCTTTCTTTCTTTCTCATGTGATAATACCACTTTAGTCCTCTATCAATGATTTTCAGGAGTCCTATTTCACTTTCCGAATGCCAGACGGTACTACTATCAACGAGAAGATAACTGTTACTGGGACAGAGGAGGATATTACCGTTCTTGGCGAGGATATAAGGATTATTTATGACTATAGCAAGGTATTCTTCCACAATGGTAACAAGTCCGTGTAATGAACACTCATCTAAACCCCGCGTTGTATGGAGGAAACTGGGGTTTAAGAGGGCTAACATTATTGTTCTTATTTCTGCTACAAAACACAGGTTGTGGGTACTCGTTAGAACCGCCTTAATGAGGCGGTTCTAACGAGCACTACAATCTATGTTTTGAGTAACATAGGTTGTGGGTACTCGTTAGAACCGCCTCAATGAGGCGGTTCTAACGAGCACCTACAATCTATGTTTTGAGTATAGATTTTGTTTTTGTTTGATTTGAGGTTTAACGTCCCCGTCAACACTGTAAAGGTCATTTTGGAGACGTTGCTTCCAATTTTGTGGGACTTTTACCCGACATTGAGATGAAATGACATCTCAAACCCTGGCGCCCAATGAAACCAATAGGGTTTATTAGCATGGACGGTCCGCCTCGCACTGCGGTTCCTGGACAGGCTTAGATCCTCTAAGCAGTTTACCAGTACTAATGTGCGGGCCGGAATCAGCTCTGCATGGAAGCATCATGCAGCCCATATATTTCTTCAAGCCCCTATGAGCGGGGGCCGTTTGAGTATAGATAACAATGAAACACATAATTATCCATTTTGCAGATATGAAAGAAGGTAAAAAGGATCTGTTATCGTAATAAGAAACGTCATCACGCAAACACGCCTATGTAATTTTGACCCCCTTTAACCCCATTTTTATTTAGTAAAACTGGGGTTTACATGGGTATGTATTAATTTTATTATTTCTGCTCAGAAACACAAATTGTGGGTACTCGTTAGCGCCGAGGCGGTTCTAATGGGTGCCCACAATCTACATTTTGAATGATTAAAAATATCAGCATTTTCTGTCAGAAAATCTTCATTATTTGTAGTAAATGGGTCAATATGTTTGAATAGGCGTGTTTATACATGCCAACGCATTCATGGGAAATAACTCTTTCATATACATTTTGTTCCCCGTCAATTCAGCAAAATTCCTGTATTAAGACCACCTATAGGACTGTACAAAAGTGATCTTTAAGACCACTTTTGGATCCTGAAGAAGGTCCCTTACTTTTAGTAAAGCAAAAAAAAAGAAAGAAAACTGAAAATCGTTAAGATAGTATGTGTTGAAAAGAAGAATTGAAGTTTCTAAATTATTAACTTCCTGTCTTACTGCTATTAAAACGCATGTGATTAAATATTGTGATAAAGTCTTTGAAAGATCAGGAAGAAATATGTTTTGGTCTATCAAAAATTCGACTGAGGTTTTAAATAAATTGAAATCCAGACGTTTTCGTGCTTCAAGTCTGTCTACTTACGATTTTTCCACTCTTTACACTACACTTCCTCATAATCTTATAAAAGAAAAACTTAATGATTTAATTGAATGGGCTTTTCACAGAGAAGATTCTCTCTATCTTGCATGTAATGTCAGAAATGCATTTTTCACTTCTAAAGAGCATAAGAATTATACACTTTGGTCTTGTCAGAAAGTGTGTGATGCTCTCACCTTTCTACTTGACAATATTTATATTAGATTCGGTACTAAGTTATTTAGACAAATTGTGGGTATTCCGATGGGTACGAATTGCGCACCTCTTATGGCTGATCTGTTCTTGTATTGTTATGAAAGCGACTTCATGTTGTCACTTTCCATTGATAACCAATCTGAAATTATTGAAGCTTTCAGATCTACTTCTAGATATTTAGAAGATTTATTAAATATTGACAATACTTACTTTGATGGTTTGATCAGTCAGATTTATCCCCTAGAACTTCAGTTAAACAAGGCAAATTCCTCTGATACCGAGGCCCCCTGTTTGGATTTATATTTATCTATTGTAGATGGATTTATTTCTTGCAAAATTTATGATAAACGTGATGATTTTGATTTCGAGATTGTAAATTTTCCTTTTTTGGACGTTGATGTTCCTCGTGCGACATCCTACGGGGTTTATATTTCGCAGTTAATTCGATTCGCTAGAGTGTCTAGTCATGTATCCGACTTCAACACTCGTAATAAATTACTAACCGCTAAACTTCTTAATCAGGGGTATCGGTATCGTAAACTACGTAAAGCCTTTTCTAAGTTTTATAGACGTCATTCTGATTCGGTTTCAAAATTCAATGTTGGACTTAAAACACTTCTGCAACATGGCTTATCGGAACCCGATTTCTATGGTGACTATGGATACAAATTTAGAAAAATACATGCCTGTAATGACGTTAGTACCCGATTTCGTAAAATCGTTCGTCGGTATATAAAGATTGAGCACAGCATAAATGTTATAAAACAGACTGCATGCATGGTGGTTAACCCAATCACGGTTGGCAACTTTGCTTCACTCTTTGATTGCACACCGGTGGGTGGGGCTTAAGATTATATGACGGTTCCAGCGTAAAAGCATAAATGAAATTTTATTTTATTTTAGTATTCTTTATGTTGGTTGGCGCCTGATGCTCCGTCTTTGGTCGGGCCTCTCGGAGTCTAACTGTTGGTTTTCTTTTGCTCCAGCAATTCTGTTGTTGTATGCTGTCGAGTCCTCAGCCTTGTTTCATCTCTGTAGTTTTTTTATTTGTATGTTCTCGGAGATGTTGCACTGATGAGTTAGGAAGCCTTCATGCGGACTAAACAAAATTAGTGTATACCGCGACAGAGGTAAGGGCGAGGATTATGGCCATGCAAAATCGATTTAAGCCCCCCAGTGGAATTCTTTCCACTGACCGTTCCAAGGCGGTTCTTCTGTGGCGGTTTATTTATGTTGTTGTTTGTTACGTACTGTGTGTATCACTTGTGTCTTTTTATTTTGGATGACCATTTGGCCATTTTGTGGGAAAGTAACTGTCCTTATGGCCTTCCTTTGTTTAGGTTTCCATTATGGTCTGGTCGCTTCATGTTTGTGTTTCTTTCCCTTTGGTGTCTTTGACGGGTGTTGTAAGTTAATTGTATCGATTCCTGATCTTTGTTTTACTTCTACTTTGGTCTTAATTTTAAATCTTAAGTGGAATGCATACACCTTCAGTGGAGGTAACTCCTGCAAAATTATATTTGTCTCCCTTGTCAATAGGGTCAACTCTTAAAGACTTTTTAAGACCACTTTTGAATCCTGAAGAAGGTCCCTTACTTATAGTGAAGCAAAAACAAAGAAAGAAAACTGAAAATCGTTAAGATAAGAAGAAGAAGAAGAAGAAGAAGAAATTTTATTGAACAAGTCCAGAAGGCTGTAAAGCCCATGATGATATAAAACAAAAGATATATGTTGAAAAGAAGAATTGGTCTTAATTTAAGGTCTTAAGGGAAATTGATACACCTTCAGGGAAGGCAATTCCTGCAAAAGTAATTTTGTCTCCCTTGTAAATAGGGGTCAACTGTTAAAGGAAAAATCCATGAGATGAAGACCCCTGTAAAACCAACTTTATATAGAGAAAAATTGGGATTTACAAGCGTGTACATAATTTTTCTAAGGCTTGCTCAAAACATAGACTGTGCGTATTCGTTAGAACCGCCTCATTGAGGCGGTTCTAACGAGTACCCGCAGTCTATTTTGCAGCAGAAATAAGAAAAAAATATGGAACATTTTCATAAGAAAAATTTCAGCTTATGAATCATACAACAATACACTTTGTCACATGTGGGTGATATCTCAATGCAATAACTGCAATGTAGTCTCGGGGATACAGACTAACAGGTGGCCAGTCGCCCAAGGCGCCTAAGTTTTGGCCTGGGCCTGGACGCCTAAATTTCGAATAAAATGCCCATTAACTTGCCGTAAAATTTGGATTTATGGTAGTCTGTATCCCTGAGGCTGATCTCAGTCTTCGCTGGTTGCACATGCTCGAAGACTCAGTTCCCTCAGCGTGGTCCATAGGATATGTGAGCAGTAACGGAACCATGACAATGCTTATAAGCTAGGTTTTTTTATCTGATGGTTTTGAAGCAATTGCGTCGCCAAAATTCAACAGTAGTTAAGGGAACCATAATTTATTTTAACGTTCTTTGTTAGGTAACCTTGTATTCGTTTGTCTGTTTGTTTGTTTGTTTGTTTGCTTTTAAGTCTAAGGACCAAGTCAACACTAATCAGGTTATATCAAGATGGCCAGTTTACCTAACCGCATTTTCCTAGACATGCTTACATGTATACCATACAGTGCACGTTTTTTTTTTTTTTTGTTTTTTTTTTGGCCAGAAACTGACAGCTTCAAGTATCAGCGGAAAGGAGCGAATGACTCCTGGAAAGATTTAATGAGAATCTCCATGAAAGACTGTTAAATACATGTACAGTAAAATTCCACTATTAAGACCACGAACAACTTAAGACTAAATCTGCTTTTACATGTAAAACCTTATTGATAAGGTTTCAGTTTTTCTTATGTTTTCTACACCCAGTGTCACCTTATAAAAGACTACCTTTGGGACTGTTCAAAAGTGGTCTTTAAGACCACTTTTGAACAGTCCCAAAAGTGGTCTTAATATAGGAATTTTACTATATTTATATTTCCGTCAGGGCTATGCGGTAACGAAGATGAAAGGCACCGGTGTGGCAAAATGCTACGTTTCAGCATTTGACAGGACCCGAATTTCACCACCCCCAATAGATGAAGAACCGTCGATGGTAAGACAGCTTCTGTATAATCATGTTTGTTTAGAATAAAGCTAACAACGCTTGCCTTTAGAAACGCAGAACACATACTCATAAGAATGAAATGAAGAATCTATCAGTCAAATCCTAAAACTGAAATACAGTCGAACTTCGATAACTCAAACACCTTCGGAACCATGAAATTTTGTTCGAAATAGGGGTGGTTCGTGTAATTGAGGGTTACTGATACTGCTAGCTGAGACATAAAGGGGAAT
The DNA here is from genome assembly GCA_963580285.1 of Lucinisca nassula. NCBI lineage: Eukaryota > Metazoa > Mollusca > Bivalvia > Lucinida > Lucinidae > Lucinisca > Lucinisca nassula. Next base: position 105,876,607 of record OY757015.1, read on the forward strand.
GACCTAAGGATATATTTTCGACTTTTTATAAAATAAATGTATGCTTTGTGTACTCATTAGAATCGCCTCAATGAGGCGATTCTAATGAGTACGCACAGCATACTTTTAAATCTAAAATGAAACAAACCTCCATAAATTGACCTTAACACACGGATTTCTGGAGCTATAGGAACAAATTTCAAGGGACCCAAGAGTGAGGTCGAATGGTCAACGAATTGTCCGTATTCGAGTTATCGAAGTTTCGCTGTGTTTAAGAACTTTTCTCTTGAAACAGTCCACTACTAGGACATGACGGTTATTCGAATGGTTGCAACCAGCATTTCAATAATTTATGTGCTAACTAGGAAAACACATCAATGTATTATAGGGCAGTCTTTCATTTTTCTGATCAAACTTTATGATATGTATCTTAATTATACTCCAAACATATGTTGATGGTCCAACTCATCTTTCCTGCTTTATGGCAGATTGCGATTTTTTTTCGCAGACAGCTTCTTTTACTCAGCACACTGACGTCACAACAACAAGCTAGAATAGCGTGACCTTAGATAGCCGTTTAATACTTGATTTCGTACGAATCAGTTGTGTTCATGTGGATACCAGTAGCGTAAAGCTTCGGCGTTTAGTAACTTTGGGTCGATTTACAAATAATCTTCACCTCGTTTTACGCATTGTTTGCTGGGGGACTCTTCCATTTTTATATGTTGGACAAGTCAGATTGTCATATAAGGGGTGTCAGGCATTTTTTTTTTTTTATTATTATTTTATTTTGGACAGAAATTCTGTTTGCAAATAGCGCAGGCCCTGATCAGTAACTGTATATATTCTCGTTTAGAAGAACATCAATGTGACTAGTCTCCCAGAATCCGACTACTATGTCCAGAAGGACAAAATGGTTGATACTGCCATATTATCTCCAAGGTCACGTGATATGTGTCAGGGACTTCCTCTTTACTGGATGATAAAGTCTTCAAAACCTAACGGTAAGGATTTTTCATGAGATTGATATGCTCGGTGAGTATCTATCTATCTATCTATCTATCTATCTATCTATCTATCTATCTATCTATCTATCTATCTATCTATCTATCTATCTATCTATCTATCTATCTATCTATCTATCTATCTCTATCTATCTATCTATCTATCTATCTATCTATCTATCTATCTATCTATCTATCTATCTAAACTGGGCCAATACGAAATTACTTGATTAATGACAATTTTATTGAGTGTCACAATTAAAAATTTGACCTCGACATGACCTCACGTTATTATTGCTTGACGGATGAATTCCGCCATGATCAATACAGGATAGTCAATTAATAAATGAATTTATTCAGATCATTATTGAATAATATGATATTTGCTCGATAACAACCGGCTTTATGAAACGAATTCCTTAAAAGAAGCGCTTGATCCTTGATCATCCAGTAGGATAACACATCTAAGTGGCATACTGCTTTCTATCTTTTTTTTCCAAAACTGTCATTTTTGATGGACATTTGAGATATTTTTATATCTGCTGCAAACGTTATTTGTTTGTTTGTTTGATTTGAGGATTAACAACGTCCCCGTCAACGCTGTATAGGTCATTTTGGAGACGTTGCTTCCAATTTTGTTGGACGTTTACCCGACAATGAGATGAAATGACATCTCAAGCCCTGTCGCCCAGCGAAGCCAATAGGGTTTATAAGCATGGACGGTCCGACTCGCACCACTTTGCCTGGGAGGCTTAGAACCTCTAAGCGGTTTACCAGTGCTCGTGTGCAACCGGTTTCAGCTCTGCGTGGAAGCATCATACAGTCCATCCATTTCTTCAAGCCCCGATGGGCGGGGGCAAAACATTGATTGTGGGTCCTCGTTGGTCCTCGTTAGAACCGCATCATTGAGGTGGTTCTATAGAAAACCCACAAACTACGTTGATTGAAACGTAATGTTTTTTGTTTGTTTGTTTTTTTTTTGTCTCTAGAATATTCTCTTTAAAAAAACTGTTCATTGATCTCTTATACAGTGTATTCGATGAATCGGGTAATAAAACAGTTATTTCAAGGCAGTTTGGAGTATAGTCAAAACTATTGCCCCTCGGTACTGTGGATGACTTGATGCACTATTGCCTCTCGGCCTTCGGTCTCGGGGCATATTGCATCAGGTCGTCAACAGCACCTCTGGTTAATAGTTTTGACTATACTGATGCTGGTGCCACTGTGGACGATCTGGTGCACTATTGCCCGAGCCTCGGGCAATAGTGCATCAGGTCGTCCACAACACCTCGGGCCAATAGTTTTGACTATACGGATGCTGGTGCCACTGTGGACAACCTGGTGCACTATTGCCCGAGACTCGGACAATAGTGCATCAGGTCGTCCACAGCACATCGGGCCAATAGTTTTGACTATACTGATGCTGGTGCCACTGTGGACGACCTGGTGCACTATTGCCCGAGCCTCGGGCAATAGTTTGCCCGAGCCTCGGGCAATAGTGCATCAGGTCGTCCAATGCAACTCGGGTTAATAGTTTTGACTATATTGATGCTGGTGCCACTTGGACGACCTGGTGCACTATTGCCCGAGCCTCGGGCAATAGTGCATCAGGTCGTCCACAGCACCTCGGGTCAATAGTTTTGACTATACTGATGTTGGTGCCACTTGGACGACCTGGTGCACCATTGCCCGAGCCTCGAGCAATAGTGCATCAGGTCGTCCACAGCACCTCGGGTCAATAGTTTTGACTATACTGATGTTGGTGCCACTTGGACGACCTGGTGCACCATTGCCCGAGCCTCGAGCAATAGTGCATCAAGTCGTCCACAGCACCTCGGGTGAATAGTTTTGACTATACTGATGCTGGTGCCACTGTGGACGACCTGGGGCACTATTGCCCGAGCCTCGGGCAATAGTGCATCAGGTCGTCCACAGCACCTCGGATCAATAGTTTTGACTATACTGATGCTTGTGCCACTGTAGACAACCTGGTGCACTATTGCCCGAGCCTCGAGCAATAATGCATCAGGCCGTCCACAGCACCTCGGGTCAATAGTTTTGACGATGCTGGTGCCACTGTAGACAACCTGATGCACTATTGCCCGAGCCCGAGCAATAATGCATCAGGCCGTCCACAGCACCTCGGGTCAATAGTTTTGACTATGCTAGTGCCGCTGTAGACAACCTAATTCACTTTTGCCCGAGCCTCGGGCAATAATGCATCAGGTCGTCCACAGCACCTCGGGTAAATAGTTTTGACTATGCTAGTGCCGCTGTAGACAACCTAATTCACTTTTGCCCGAGCCTCGGGCAATAATGCATCAGGTCGTCCACAGCACCTCGGGTCAATAGTTTTGACTATGCTAGTGCCGCTGTAGACAACCTAATTCACTTTTGCCCGAGCCTCGGGCAATAATGCATCAGGTCATCCACAGCACCTCGGGTCAATAGTTTTGACTATGCTAGTGCCGCTGTAGACAACCTAATTCACTTTTGCCCGAGCCTCGGGCAATAATGCACCAGGTTGTCCACAGCACCTCGGGTCAATAGTTTTGACTATACTGCAAACTACAATGAATTAATTGTATATTATAGGCTGCCCTTGTGATTTAATTTGCCTTTAGTTTTTTTGGTTTTTTTTTTTTTTCATATCATGATTTCATTTTCTGCAGGAATTCAGGCACATGTGTACAGACAGAAGCGTTGTGCAGAAATATGCGTTTACGCATGTACTTGCTGTCCACAGAGTTGTGCGCAAAGGTGTTGGTGTATTTGAGTGTTGAATGGTGTATAATCAGTCAACTACGTACGAGAATACAGCTACTGCTATGCTAGATGCTTATTAATCACCAGGGACCAATTGTTCAAAACTAACGACGTCGTTAGTTAACGTATCGTTAAAACTTTGATCAGTTATTATGGCAAAAATGCTCATATTTTTGCTGAAAAAATGTGAGCAGCTTTTGCAAATGCAAAAGCTGCTCACATTTTTTTTCAGCAAAAATACCAAATTTTTAGATATTGAACTTGCTAGAACAGTTAACAATATGACCACTAACGAGCTCGTTAAGCTAATGAGGCTTTGAACAATCGGCCCCAAACTGCAGTGTATCTTTCTTCATTCTGATTTTTTTAAAACAGAACTCTTGTTATGACATTATTATGTTTCATCTATGAAAATCTGACAAACAACAAAATTAGATTTTGATGACGTCATATTTGTTAATTACACGGACTCAGCAATTCTAATCATCCAGAATGCAGTTTTGAAGTATACATAATTCTATCGTTGACTACATCAGTAAACATAATTTTATGGTTGACTGCAAATAAATATTGGAAATGAGGTGTCTTATTTCCTATCCCATATTAATAAAAACGGGGGATAGGGCAATCGTTCTGCTTTTACGGTTGATTGTATTGTATTGCTGGCAAATATTAATATACGAGGGTCGTTCAATAAGTATCAGGCCTTACCTACTTAGAGTCACGCCTTCCTTTTTTAGTTAGTCACCCCGCAGCAATAAGCACTTCCTCCATCGGTGTTTTAAGGCTATAAGTCCATTTTTGTAGAATTCAGGGTCTTTAGATGCGATCTACCCTCCAACTCTGCCTTTAGCTCTTCCTCTGACCGGAGGTGACGTCCACGCGATTCTTTCTTTAAGTTCGGAAGCAAAAAGTAGTCACTGGGTGCCAGATCAGGAGAATAGGGTGGATGTGGCAAGGGATTGAAACCGTTCCGCCTCATTACGTCCACATAAACTTCCAAGTATGGACTGTAGCATTGTCATGTTGCAACAGCACACTTTTTGGAATTTTCCGCGCTTTTTCTACACTATAGCTGCACGTGATTGGTCCAAAGGCTGCATGTGATTGGTCCAAACTATTAGCATAATAGTCCCCATTAATAGTCTGGCCATGAGGTAAATAGTCCACCAACAGAACATCCTTGCTATCCCAAAACACAGTTGTCATGGTCTTGCCAACTGAAAGCGAGTCTTTGGACGCGAAGAACCGCGACCAGTCCATTGTTTACTCTGCTGTATTGTCTCGGGGTCATAGTGGTGGATCCAAGTTTCGTCTCCGGTAATAATTCTTTCAAGAAAGTCTTCCGGATCAGAATCATATCTTTCCAAAAGTGATTCAGACAGGGACACTCGGACAGCTCGTTGTTCTTTACTAAGGCATTTTTGCACCCAACGCGCTGAAAGCTTTCTCATGCCGTTCATGTAAAATGGTAAAACCGTTACCCTCAGAAATATCCAATCTGAAACTTTCATTCACCTGTCCTGCTTTACTACTTTCCTTTACTTTTCACCATCGACAATTAGTTTAAGATCAGCCACCCAAGTTTTATAATTAACAGTTGAATACATTAAGAAAACACGCCTATATAATTTTGATCCCCTCATACCCCACTTTTATACAGTAAAACTGGGGTTTAAGGGGGTATTTTTTATTTTTCTTATTTCTGCTCTAAATATAGATTGTGGGTACTCGTTAGAACCGCCTCGATTAGGCGGTTCTAACGAGTACCCACAATCTATATTTTGAGCAGAGATAAGAAAAATATCACAATTTTTCATCTTAAAATTTACATTTTTTCGGCGATAAAGGTGGCAATGTATTCGTATAGGCGTGTTTTCGTGATGTCATACATTTTCTGGTTCGTCTTGGTATGTTATCACGGCTCTGTTCTCAATGTGTGAAGAAAATTCGGCAACACTGACCCCTGCCATGTTATTTTACCTCGCCATTACGCAAACATGCCTATACAAATACATTGTCACCTTTATCACGGAAAAAATGATTATTTTAAGATGAAAAATTGTGTTATTTTTCTTATTTCTGCTCAAAATATAGATTGCGGACACTCGTTAGAACCGCCTCATCGGGGCGGTTCTAACGAGTACCCACATTCTATATTTAAGAGCAGAAATAGCAAAATAAGGTTACCCCTGTAAACCCCATTTTACTGTATAAAAGTGGGGTTGAAGGGGGTCAAAATTATATAGGCGTGGTTATGTGATGTAGGAGTACAAATACTAGACTGACCGATAATGTTTTTTGAAACTGAGGTATATTATCTGAAAAGCGTGCACTTGCCACGGGTCAGTAACTGGGTTAGGCCAGTTAAACATTGAACGACCCTCGTACATAATGACCTAGATTAGCGCAACAAACTGCATTGTCAGATATCTGACAACATAGGTTTGCGAGTGTTACACGAAATTGACAATTTCAAGTCTGAGTCTAGATTACACCTTTTAAAATACGACCGGATTTATTGGTAACTGGTTAGTTTCCTATGTGTTCCCTTGACCAAAGTTTAAACTGTGCTAAGCGCTCTGAAACAGTCTGATATTCTGTGCTTTAAATGTCCTTAATGTTTAGCTTGTCTGAACAAAATGGAAGTGAAGGCAATGGTCAGGAATGGACACAATTTTCTTGCACACCAGACAAGGAAATCCGTGATTTTACCCTGGGATAGAAATTTATGTTCTGACCCTGGTGTTCCGACCCCAAATCGAATATAATCGCGTGTTTGATAAATGCACTGGTTGATTACAACCTCATGCGCGGCGTCGTCATGCGTGACGTCACTAAACATTCCTGTTGTGTCATCACAAAATGGCGGACGTCGGTAACCGAAGTGACAGCAGCATTAAAATTCGCAATAGAAATGGAAGGTATGCAAGAAAAAGAATCCAATATGGGTGTGAGGGGTGGATAGAAAAATCCATCCCTCGGGATCACTGTCCGGCATCACTCGGCAAGCCTCGTGATGCCAGACAGTGACCCTTGGGACGGATTTTTCAATCCACCCCTCACACCCATATAAGATTCTTATAAACCTACACCTCCCATTAGAGACACCAAAGGGAAAGAAACGCAAACATGAAATAACTAGACCCCTAAAGGTAACATCAATATCGAAACTTGCGCCATTCCCACAAAATGGCAAACTGGCTATCCAAAACAAACAGATATAAGCGATACACACATTCAAAGGCGAACTATAACAAAAATAAAGTTTCCCGTTTAAAGGAAGGCTTTCCCAGTTTTACAGTTTAAAAATCCACCATTAATAGACGTTAGATTTTAATTGTTTTTGATTATACATGAACTGTGCTACATCATAATAAAATATATTTACTGTTTTCGATATAGTTTCAATATATTAAATCCTTGCTGAGGCACAAGAAAACCCACATGATGGCATGCACCTAGAACGAAGACTTAGATTAGACCGCACAACCGTGCAGACCGTTCGCGGTCTCCCCTTATAATGAGTTTTCCATAACAGCTGGTTCAGCCGATCTAATTTTAAAAAAAAAATCTTGGCATACATTTAGCTGGAGCACAGCATTTCCTGCAATTAACATGTCCGCGCAGTTTGATCACAGTCTCCGTTGTGCGTTCTAAGAATAGCTAAGGACTCAATGCTCCTTCATGCAGCAAGAGAAGTCTCTGGTCAGATTATATGGATGCGCAGGCTGAACTGATTCTTCGCTGGGCGCACATTTAAATTGTAGGATTGTGAGTGCCCGTTTGAACCGCCGCTGGAGCACAAATACGGAAAATGATTGTTACACAGTTGGTTGCATGGTTTCGAGGTTCGGTCAGAATTATTAAGGTCATGTCAAGCCGACTAGTTTGCCTAACCACGCTTCTCCTGTACAGGCCTACGCTTACGGTTCTGATCGGTATAGTGCAAATTGTGGCCTCCGCACATCGGCACTTGACGAAATAGATGGGCTGCATGATGCTTCTACGGAGGGTTGAAACCGGCCGCACACGATTACCAGTAAACCGCTTAGAGGATCTAAGCCTGCCCAGGGAAAGCGGTGCGAGTCGGACAGTCCATGCTTATAAACACTGTTGGTTTCATTGGGCGACAGGGCTTGAGAGGTCATTATATCTCAATGTCGGGTAAAAGTCCCACAAAATTGGAAGGTCTCCAAAATGACCTATACAGTGTTGGCAGGGACGTTAAACCTTAAATAAAACAAAACAAACAAGAGTGCACATTCTTTCGCCAGAAGCTGACAAGGGCCATTGTCAGTTTATAACACGGACTTGTTAGCCTGACGGACTATTATTTGATGGCTTGTACATACTGGCTGGTCTATGTTCTTCGGGCAGTAGTGCATCAGGTGGTCCACAGTACCGAGGGTCAAAAGTATTGACATTACTTCAAGTTGCCATGAAATAACTGTTTTATTACCAAATACATCGAATGCTCTGTTTAAAAGACCAATGGACCGTTTTTCTGTTCTTTTTTAAAGAGATACGATACTTTCTGATGTAGACAAAAAAGAACACTTTTCACTTATTATGACTTTAATAGTATGTAAACACAACACATATAAAGAACATATTAAACGCGTTTTCACTTAACTCTTTATAACGCTGTTTCGGATATACCAATGTTCAGAGATGGTTTCCAAAAATGCATATATCATTCAGACCAAAGATCGTCCTCAGTAAAATATTATTTGGGCCCCGTCAAGCGATTTTGGTACTTATCGCCTATGCGAGCAGCGAAGGTTCAGGCGAGCCTGCGCATCCATGCAGTCTCGCAAGAACCTTCGCTGCTCGCTCATAAAAGCAGTGAGTCAAGAGGAACCTTCAGACAGAAATCCATATCCCTGGCCCCTCTGAATGGCTGGGCATGCGCAGTTAAAATTTGTCATGACACAAAGACACAAATTCGCTTGGCGGGGCTCATTTGACGGTGATATAGTTCACTCCAGTTAAAAGTGGTTTAAACTCATCGTATAGCCAAACATACATCATAACACATGTTATAGTAGATTGGGTAATAAAACATACTATATGGCAACTGGCAGAAGTCTTTATGCTCCCCCGCCCCCCACCCCCAATCCTTTTTGTTTTTTCATCCCTGAAGTACGGAAGTGGATTCTCCCATCTCTGAATTTGGATGTCCCCTTTGTAATCAATGGTTTGTTTCATTTGTTTGTTTGATTGGATGTTTAATGACCCCGCCAACACTTTATAGGTCATTTTAGAGTCGTTGCTTCTAATTTTGTGGGTTATTTACCCGACATTGATATGACACCTCAAGCCCTGTCGCCAAATGAAACCAATAGGGTTTATAAGCACCGCTTTGCCTGGGCCGTCGTAGATCCTCTAAGCGGTTTACCAGTACTCATGTGGGGTCGGTTTAGTTCTGCGTAGAAGCATCATGCAGCCAATCTATTTCTTCAAACCCAGATGGGCGGGGGCCGCAATTGTGGGCTTTAGTCAAATCATTTACACAATGGCAAGCAGTATAAATCCTGATGAATTGTCTTATTATGAGGCAATTAATAATAAAGAAAATAAAGTGAAGGCAATGACCAGAAATCGATACAATTACCTCAAACCTCTCATCAGAGACACCAAAAGGAAAGAAGCACGAACATGAAGTAACCAAACCCTAATGAAAACATTACTAACGGATAGCGGAACGGACAGTTACTTTCTCGCAAAATGGCCAAACTGCTATCCAAAATAAACATATATAAGAAAAAACTTAATGCTACAGACTGTGACAAGTAATAACCCACGACAGAAAAACCGCCTTGGAAAGAGGGAAGCAAAGTTTTCAACCGTGATGCTGTATGCCACACTCTGTCGAAAACTTTCATGAAGTCGAGGAAGACATTAAAGAGATCTTGCTGATGCTGCAGATACTTCTCACAGAGTATTCTGAGATTAAATATGTGTTCTGTTGAACTGCGTTCAGCTCTGAATTCAGCTTGTTTTTCGGTGTGTTCAGTCTATTCAAGATGACTTTTAGCATGCTGGAATGATGAGGCGTATTGTTCGGTAGCGTAATGGCCAGCGATTGGTCCATGGAGTGGGTCAGATACCTGTTCTCCATATCTTATGACTGTTATCAGTATATCCATTGATCACCACCAGCTTTTACTAGCTCGGCTGGTATATTATCAAGCTCCGGTGTTTTTCCTACCTCAGTGCTTTCACTTCCACCTGTACTTCTTCTCTGAGGATGGGAAGAGGGTCTTCTTGGGCCACAGTATCTTGGGCTCTTTGATCTTTTCAGTGTCGTACTTAATCCTTGTGTTGTTTGGCCTCTTGAATTTCTTCAATCAAGCTTTAATGTCACCTTCAGCAAGACTTCAGTGCCTTCACCGCCATCTGTACTTCTTTTCTGAGGATGGGAAGAGGGGCTTCTTGGGCTACAATATCCCGTTCTCATTGTCGTACTTGAACCTGATATTTGGATTCTTGAGTTTCTTCAGGTGCAGCTTAAATAATTGAGCCGGCGCATGAAAAACCTACAATAAGACCCATGCTATGGTCGAAGACTCAGTTCAGCCGGCACGTCAGGTTAGCCTGGTCGGAGCATTCTCTTGTTGCCCTATGAATAGCCAAGAGACCATAGAAGGCTCATGCGAACAGCGAAGACTCTGATCAGACTGCGCGGATGCGCAGGCTGATCTGAGTCTTGGCTGGGCGCACAGGTCTAATTGTACATTTTGTCGTGCACTGCCATCTTCTTCTTATTATCATCTTCAGCAAGCCGGCAAGCCGTGGTAGCTCCCTATGCTGGCTCCAGGGAAGCTTCTTTGTCTTGCCATGTTGATGAGTGTTCGGACCCAGTTCTTGATTAGGATGTTATCAATCTGGTAATGATTCTCGCATTCTGGGCAATGTCAGGTCTATCTCCTGGCAGGTTTGTGGTTTGCTAGAGTGTTGGTCACTACAAACTGGTTGCAGGTGGTTCCAGAAGCTTGAGCCCTCTTTCATTATAGGGATCAACCATGGTTTTTCATGCATTAATATTCGCCGGGTCCCGAGGAAGCTGTTTGAACATGAGGCCGACAGGCCGAATGTTCAAATATCTTCGGAGGGATCCGGCAAATGTTAATGCAATGAAATAACCATGAATGATCGCTGTTCTTGCATAACTTACGATTCCGACAGATAATTTTGACGAAAACGCCCAAACGCTCCAGATAAACTCTATATAAACTCTTCAAATGCGACTGGCGAGCCAACATGGCGGCCAGTTCAGAATGTTGTTTACAATGACGTTGTCACGCAATAACCATCTGACGTCATCATAGAACCCTAAACAGCTACTTTCAGGGTGATAACGTTACGTCGCTCAACGTATGGTAAACAAATCAAGGCCCGTCTTGTGATATCAAAAGCTCAAAATCCATGTTCAAACAGCACGCGAATTCCATGATTTGAACATGGTTTTTGCTGTTTGAGCACGGCTTTCGGTCCAATTGACAATGACTTCAAACAGCCGTGCGCATAGATATTTATGTAAGAATGGAAATTCCATTACAGTATGGACAACATATGGTACTCCAGTCTGCCTGAGGGTCCTTTCAAACCTTAGCATACTAGCCACCCTGTACAATAAGTACATGCTTCTTGTGGATCTTTTCGATGCGGCTCCAAAAGTTCTGATAGAACTCATCCATTTCTTCGTCACTGTTTCCAGTTTTTGGTGCATATATTTACATTGTAGTGATGTTGAGGGGAGACTCTCCCAAGCGAATGTAGATTAGTCGACTTGAAACTGGCTAGTATCCCAATGCAGTCTTTGTGTCGTCCCATTTGACGGTTCTTCCAGTTTTCCGTCATGTTTAAGGGTTCCCTGCATTCATCATAATGTAGATTAAATTTTCTTGTCCTTTGGAATCATTGATTTCATTGTGGAATTTAAAAATATTTGTAGGTCACTGATGAGGCCTAATTGGTCGAAACTAGTTAATCTGGTCCAGAAAAACCTGTACACTCTTCCGTGGTGTATTCCGTGTTTCCAATGGATAACCCCTTTTATAGAACATATTATATATGTTCTCCTTTGCCATAAATTGTAAGTGTGTCTAGAGCGAAAAGAAAGCTAAAAAAGCTAAGAGGAGCCGATTCCTCTCCCAGTTTGTTGCCACTGTCGTGATCCACGTATTCTTATGGTTCGCATTGGCCCTGAACAGATGGCCGTTGAATGTATTTGGATTTCTTTCGCTCTGGCCGTTGACTTCATCATGGTAGACATCCGCCCAGTGACGCTGTGTTAACATCATACCTATTTACCTATAGGCATGGGAGACTCGTGGAGGCGGGAACTTCTTATCCCTTCCCGTACAGGTTAGACATCGGCCCCCGCCCATCGGGGCTTGAAGAAATAGATGAGCTGCATGATGCTTCCACGCAAAGCTGAAACCGACCGCACAGGAGTACTGGTAAACTGCTAGGAGGATCTAAGCCTGCCCAGGCAAAGCGGTGTGAGTGTCCATGCTTATAAACCCTATTGGTTTCATTGGGCAACAGGACTTGATAAGTCATTTCATCTCAATGTCGGGTAAAAGTCCCTCAAAATTGGAAGCAACGTCTCCAAAAAGGCCTATACAGTTTTGACGGGGACGTTCAACCTAAAATCAGACAAACAAAACAAACAGGTTAGACCTGCCCTTTGCCCAGACAATTCAAATAGCCATATAAAGGAGCATTTTTATATCATGGGTGAGAAAAGACCTATCGACACCGCTTACTGGAATACTATTTTGATATTTCCATCCGAAAGTAAAACAAAACATAACTGATAATTTCCAGTCAATAAAAGTCTATTTATTTAATCAATACAATTGTCATTATGCAAGAAATTTCGTATTTGGCCTAATACATGTCCTCGGACCGCTGTATTGGCTCTCGGTCTACAGCTTCGGGCTAATACAGCAGACCCCGGATCTGTAACTGTGGCAATGTAAGAAAGTGATTTCGTATTGGCCAAGTTACAAGTCCTCTGTCTGCTGTATTGGCCTCGGGCCAATACAGCAGACCGAGGACCTGTAACGGACCAATAAAGCAGACCGAGGACCTGTAACTTGGCCAATACGAAATTACTTAATTAATAACATTTTAACACCAGTGCAATAACCACATTGTAAAAGTGTATCATCATAATGATAGATGTTCGACTCCAACAAATGTTACAAATGTGTTCATCGGGACTAGACGCATTCTTCAAACTCCACTACTGAAGATCATCCGACAATTATGCTGTGTTCATTCAGTCTGAAAATATAAATTATTACAATACAGTTTATCAGAGTTACGTTTCATACATACATTACACTGACATATTAGATGGACTACTTTAATTTATCTTCGTCTATGTGGGTGAGTAGGTGGGTGGGGGTTCGGTTGTTATATGAAAGGCTCGTGAACTGTCATCAAAAGGGCTTGTTTACATTTGATAGATAGTTGTCAAGTGCTAACAACGTAGAAGGTAAGACAATGATCAGGACCTACACATTCCATCAAAAACATAAAAGGGAAAGACAAACACACTTAAAGCAACTACATTATAAATAAAACGCTAAAAGGCCAGTTTCTTTTACAAAGCAATATGTCACAAAAATGTTGAACACCTAAGGATATGCATAATAATATGGTAGCAACACAAGGGAAAGATGCCCCTTCATATGCTACAGTGAAAAGGTAGATGGCGGAATTAAAGCGCGACAGACAGAGCCTTGAGGATGGCCCCCGTTCTGGAAGGCTTGTCCATGTTGCCACCCAAGAAATGGTCAATAAAGTCCATGATATCATTATGACTGACAGACGAGTCACAGAGGGATATATAGTCAGTAGAATTGGGATTTCAAATGAAAGAGTACATTCTATTCTGAAAGAGGATTTTGCAATTAGAAAGCTTTCGGCCCGATGGGTACCAAGACTTTTGGCAGTTGACCAGAAGCACACCAGGCTAATCTTAACGTTTTTGCGGAAGATCCTGCCAACTTTCTTCAGAGATTTGTCACTGTGGATGAAACATGGGTCCATCAGAGGCCAAACAACAATCGAAACAATGGAAGCACCCTGACTCACTCCCGCCAAAGAAGGCAAAATAGAAGTGAAGACAATGATCAGGAATCGATACAATTAACCCACAGCTCCAATCAGAGCTAGCAAGGACTGTTCTGTCAGCTGGGAGGGTTATACCCTCGGTGTTCTGATACGCAGATGGTATTCTGCTGATAGATTATCTCCAAAAGGGACAATCGATCAATGGCACAAACTATGCTTCTGACGCAGCTACGGGAAAATATTAAACTCAAGCGCCTCGGAAAGCTCACTAAAGGTGTGTTGTTCAATTAGGATAATGCTCCTGTTCACAAGTCTGTCACTGCTACGGCTGCCATTCACGATTGTGGCTTTAAATTGATTGAGCAGCTGCCTTGTTCACCTGATCTCGCTCAATCAGACTTTCATATATTTCCAAAACTGAAAACGGCTATTTCGGTCACCCACTTGCAGTCCAATGATGACGTCATATATGCAGTGGATGACTTTCTGAACAGCCAAGAAAAGGAGTTCTATAAAAGTGGCATTGAGGCCCTTAAACATCGCTGGCAAAAGTGTATAGATACTGAAGGGGATTATGTTGAAAAATAATACAATATACCCGACAAAATTCAAATCCTTCAATATGAGGCTCACAACATATAAATCAGCCCTCGTACTGTAATAACTGCATTTTAACAATTAACATGAGCTGTCTCACTGTCCTCCTGGTTATTGAGAATAAGAATGTAAGAATCCAATATGGGGTTCTGTTGTAGATGAGCGTTTCCAACCCGAGGGATGACCGTGCTGAGCGGAACCGAGGCTACGCCGAGGTTCCGCTCAGCACGGTCATCCCGAGGGTTGGAAACGCCCATCTACAATAGAACCCCATATTAGATTCTTTTTCTTGCACATCACCTCCGGTTAGTTTTGACAGCTCGCACATGTATATTGTTTACAAAATAAGAGTAGTGCGAAAGTAGTTCCGGCAGTTGAATAGAATTGAAGCGCATTTATGTTAGTTGCCTGGGTCGGAACACCAGGGTCAGAACATAAATTTCTATCCCAAGGTAAAATCACGGATTTCCTTGTCTGGTGTGCAAGAATGAGATGCGCTTATGTCCAGTAACATCAAACTTGTTGATGACCCTATTTACATCCACGATTAAACCGGCTAAATGTTTTACGGAATTTCCGCATTATACCGGGTTGTCTAATGATTGTACATGCACTAATTTATTATAGTTCGATTGCAGCTTATTTGAATCGCTCTCGAGCAATCATTCCGAATGTTTTTATGCTCGCGAGAGAGACGGCAGTGACTTTTACACCACTGCTGGGTGTAATGGGGCAGTGGCATTACGTGTCTTGCCCAAGGGCACACCTCGCCTCCGATGAACGGATTCGAACCTACAACCCCTCGATAATAAGTCAAACGCGATAACCACTGATCTATTGACGCAAGAATGTAAACGATGTATTTTTATAAAAACAAAAAAACAAAAACGTTTATTCGTGCGCGTTCAGGTTTTTTTCTTTCTTATGAATGTTTTCATTGCTCTTAAAGGAACTCATTTTGATTTTTATTTGTATTACCGACTGAATATTTCGGTAATTTTGGAAACGTTGCTTCCTGCTGTGTGGATCTTTTAACTGACAGTGAGTGGTATGACATCCAAAGTCCTGCAAATTGTATCAGTTACCGACCCTAGCAGCTAAGGTTTAAGTGTAGGTACCGTTCTAGCGCGAACGCATTGTTTTGTTTTAGTTGTTCGCACCAAGGTTTAACGTCCTCGTCAACATTCTTTAGGTTATTTTGTAGACGTTGCTTCCTATTTTTTGGGACTTTGACCCGAAATTAAGATGAAATGACATCTCATGTTGAGCTAGCTCATCCGAGTCTACACGCCTTGCCATCCTGTTGACGATTGACTATCCACCCCATTGACATGTAGTAGAACGGGTGTGTCCGAATTCAGTGATGGATTATGGATATTCCTTTTTTTTTTGCAAAAAGCAGGTGTCGTCTGGTCACTTATGGAATTTTTCAGGTTAAACAAACTCATGTTGACAAACATGCGCGTGAAAATGTTCAAAAGTATCATTTGATGAGTGACACTGCGTCTAAAACTAAATAGAAGCCGGACTACATTTTGTGCGGACTCAAATTTCTATAGCGGTGAAATTCGGAGGCATCTTAAAAATGCATGAGCTATCATAGAATGGCAGATATAATCTGTCATTAAAACGTCGACTGATTCCTGCTTTTGATGACATATCGCACGTGCGTATTGTACCTATTTTTGTTTGGGGGGGGGGGTTGGGGGAGGGGGGTTACGGCCCTTTCAAGATTATTTCACTCATATCGAGCCGATTGTTAATCAGAGGTGGGCAAAAACCGGAATACTCTGAGGAAAAAAACACCTGACTTGCTTTTGCAGAACTTTGCGCCTCACATGTGGCCAGAGCCAGGCTCGAAACCATAGCGGTGAGATACATAAGGATTAAAACTCAGCGTTCTTATCAACTAAGCTACGGAGGCCCGAGAGTTGTGCGTAATGGACGTTACGCCTTTGCTTAGCCGTCTAATCCGGATCTATTTACCGTTTGCATATGAGCCCCGCCAAGCGAATTTGTGTCTTCGAGCATTCCGTCATGCCAAATGTTAACTGCGCATGCCCAGCCATTCAGAGGGACCAGGGATATGGCTTTCTGTCTGAAGGTTCCTCTTGATTCACTGCTTGTATGAGCGAGCAGCGAAGGTTCTGGCGAGACTGCGCGGATGCGCAGGCTCGCCTGAACCTTCGCTGCTCGCATAGGCGATAAGTACCAAAATCGCTTGACGGGGCCCATATGGTTCGATGCACCGGTCTACTGTTCGAAAGGGTTATACTTACTTGATTTCGCAGATGAAGTTATGTTCTAGCCCACACCAGAGGTCATTCCAGAGTCCGTTGTTGCCCACAGAGAGACAGTCCTCGTATTTGTTTTTCTCTCCTAGATTATTAGGTTCACCCTGACTCCAGTGGCTATACTGGAATGACATATATTTCGAAAATTATAACAATCAATGGATTAGGTGCACCATACTTAAGCCCATTTTGGGGGCTGATTGTTTTAGAATCGACCAAAATTTGCTAAATAACAGATCAGAAATCAATGCCGTTGTCCACGTGACTATGACTTATTTGGGGAAACCAATATTATGGTTATTAATAGAAAACGTCGCGCTATTCATCACGTAAACAAGTCCGTGAAATAAAGACCCCCCTACACCCCACTTTATATAGAGAAAACTGGGGTTTACGGGGGTAAACATTATTTTTCTTATTTCTGCTCCAAGACATAGGTTGTGGGTACTCGTTAGAACCGCCTCAATGAGGCGGTTCTAACGAGCACCCAAAACCTATGTTCTGAGTATAAATAAGAAAAATATCACAAATTTTCATCAGAAAAATTACCTTTATTGAGGTATGAAAAAATGCACTATATCACACGGATTTGTTATCGTAATGTTTATCGACGTTACATGTAGGTCAGAGCTATATTTTGTGTCTAGTCAGGAATCGTGTGCTGGGTTTCGCAAACAGCTAATACCCAGGTAAGAATGTGACATGGAATGTGGCGTCTGCTCAGCCGGCTGCTCAGGGCCTACATTTTTTTTTTGCTTTAATACTGGATTTTTCGCACAACGTAGACTCTGATCAGAAAAGTACCTAAGGGTTTTAAGTAGTATTCCCACAACCAGCATGATTGGCAGTAATTAGCAACAATTGCCAATTAAGCATGTGTGTGAAGTAGCCGAAAAAAAAAAAAAAGAGAAAAAATTTTTTCACCGAAATCAATATGTTTTCGCTAGTCAAAAAAAAGCAATAATAAAGTGTTTTTCCTCTTCTTCTTCTTCTATTCTTCTTTTGTAAACAATAAGAAGTGTTTGTTAATTGCGCATCAGTCACATGTAGAAAAAAATATACTAAACAAGAAAAAAAACAAATCAAAAACAGTAAATATATAAATAAGACAAAATAAAAATAAATTTATTTCAGCATTAAATCTCATTAACTTAAAAGTTTTCAGCAGCCGCCTTTGAGATTCGTCTAAAACCAGCTACAACCCGGAAATTTCCGATTGAATCTGATAATCGCGCAATATGAGAACCGATAGCTATAAATAGATACAACGAGTAGAGACGGCTCAAAGTACTGAAAATGGCAAGAAAACAACATGAAAATGACCAACTTTTTTTTTATCTGATCCTCAATTATTCGATACTGTTGGAAAGAAAAAACATTTTTTCTAGAATTTTCACTCACATTTTTAACAACGTATTCTATAATTTAACTATTTTAGTATAAAAACAGACACCCTCGTGAGTTTTTCCTAATTTTCTATTGAAGTAAACGAGAGGTTCACGAGACGAAGGGTCCTATTTTCATTTCAAAATTGACCAGTTTAAATTTTATTTACAAGATATAAAAGTATAATCAAAATTAAGATAAAAGATTGAATTTTCATAATTTTCAATCACATTTTCGCTATCTAACGTAGTAGTTTTATATCATGTCTTAGATTCACATGTCCTATTAATTTCTATACAATTTGTCGCGCGGTTTAAATCGGACACAGGTAATAGGCGGATTACAATTGTCCCACATGCTTAACCACTGCACCACGGATGCTACTGGGTGAGCGTACCCAGAGATTTGTTGCATTCCAAACTCAAATACTCGACCCGCGCGCCCTAACCTCGGCCGGAAGGTCGTTATGTATCTAGAAATGTGTTTGTCTTACTTACACCACCAAAAGACACGCGCAGAAGGAATGACCAATAAGCAAGCAATGTTGCACCAAGGACTAACGTTGAGTCAGCATTGTTATCTGCTGTATACACCCGTTGTCGTCTTGGAACTCGAGGTTCTCACCAATGCGGCGGGCGAATGGGACAACCACCGGGCGTAAAATTTGGTCTACATAACGCTGACCAGTCAAGTTACCTTGAACGATCATGGTAACTTGGCTGGCCAGCGTTACGTAGACCAAATTCCAAGACGACAACGCACGCCCACAACGAGCCCGCGTTGCCGTCGCATTTCTGAGACAATAAAGTACAAGGACACTTCCGTGGCCAGCCAAATCCCCCGATATGTCGCCGATTGGGCACATTTGGGATATCTTGGGTCGTCGCGTGTGCAACAGACCGCAGCGTTGTAACAATCTGCAACAGCTTGGCCGAGTATTGCAAGAAGAATGGCGACGGATACCAAGGGAAAAAATCCGTCGCACAATCACTAGCATGCCCAGAAGGTGTCGTGCATGCATCAATGAACGTAGTGCATGGACCAGATACTGATCCCCTTTGCATATAAACCTTCCCTGTGACATTGAAGTTTCGCAACTTTCTAGTTGAATTCGGGGGTTCCCTTATTTTTGTCCTGTAATCTGTACTGCCCGGTTCATTTAAATGTGAGCCTGTAGAAGTGGGGCCTGGTAAATTGATCGGCTCGATATGACATAAACATTGTTGTCTGGGCTCACGGTTGATCTCAAAACAGGAGAGCATACGTAGATGAGCCATGACTGATTCGAACTTGCTCTCGAATTCTAAAGAAATTCTTTCCACAATTCTAGGTAACAAATGTCGATATAACTTATTTCCTTCTGACATCTCATCGTGATGAGATATGCTGCGTAGGGGTGGTTGGGCGAGGTAATGGTGACGTGAATCTTGCGTCACTCGGGCTTCCAACTGATATTAGCTTACATTACAGTTGGATAAGGCCTGCTGTCCTTGCAGCAGGTAAGGGTAGAGGGGTGTTTTATTTCTTCTATTTCTACACTTCTGTTTATTTCCCTCTTTATTCTCGGTTCCTCGCTTTATCTTTGTAATCTCCACAATCACTTATGGACGTCTGACTGGTGATCAGGAGGATGCGGGTTCGATACCTGCCGGGGTAGGCCACATTCTTTCATGGAGATCATGAAATCTTTTCTTCGGTCATTCTCTCCCTTCCGCAGATTCAAGAACGGCAGTCGTCAGTTCTGGCGAAAGAATGTGCACTGTACCGGTTAACCGCTTACTGCACAGGAAAGGTGTGGATAGGCAAACTGACCGGCTCAACAATGACCTAAAATAGTGTTGACTGGGCGGTTAAACTCCAATACAAACCAATCTTTTTTCTCCCTTTCTCTGGGAGACGACACAAAATTACCCACAAGGATTGGCGTGTTGTTAAGGCCAGAAAAAACACTCAACTATAGGGACAATCCGTGTAAATACGGACGAATCAAGTTTGCGTATAACACTGTCGGGAACTGGGAACCGGATACTGGTTTTTACTTTCCCGAAATCAGAAACACGCCTATACAAATACAGTTCGGCCCCTGCCCATTGGGGCTTGAAGAAATAGTTGGGCTGCATGATGCTTCCTCGCAGAGCTGAAACCGACCGCACACGAGTACTGGTAAACCGCATAGAGGATCTAAGGCTGCCCAAGCATAGTGGTGGGGGTCGGACCATCCATGCTTATAAACCCTTTTGGTTTCATTGGCCAACATGGCTTGAGGTGTCATTTCAGCTCCATGTCGGGTAAAAGTCCCACAAAACTGAAAGCAAAGTCTCCAAAATAACCTATACAGTGTTGACGGAATGTTAAACCTCAAATCAAACAAACAAACACACAAAACAAATACACTGTTAATTTTACCGCCGTAAAAATGAAAAATTTAAGATAAAAAAAAATGTGATATTTTTCTTATTTCTGCTCAAAATATAGATTGTGGGTACTCGTTAGAACCGCCTCCTCGTCTATATTTTAGAGCAGAAATAATAAAAATAAGGTTTACCCCTGTAAACTCCAGTTTTACAATATGAAAGTGGGGTTCAAGGGGATCAAAACTACACAGGCCTGCTTGAGTGATGAATTAATATGACAGAAGGTTGTTTAATATTTCAAACCTTACGTAAGTAAAACCCTTTGTGGCTCGAACCATCCCTCTCTCGAAGGAATGTTCCCTGCCCCAAAAATGTTCGAACTTTAGACGTTTGAGTGTATTCGCCTTAAGAAAGTATAGCCCTCTGAGACTGCCCAGACAAAAGATACGGTAGTGTACATTTGTCAGTGAAACCATGCCTTACCTTGAAACGCTGTGCTGATTTTGACCAAAACCATTCGTTAACCGACAGTGCATCAAGTCCACCCATCCAGTAAATGTGGGTTGGGTCTGAGCCTACATGCAAAAACATAGACATCTATTATTTTATTGTTTCCGAACAGATCATAACGCCTTTACTTCGACAAGCATGCCAGCAGATCATGTCATGAATGAAGATAAAGATCACTACACAAAAATGTACGTGTGTTTCCTTTCACGAAAACACGCCTATATAATTTTAATCCCTTTGAACCGAACCCCACTTTCATATAGCAAAACTGGGGTTTACAGGGGTACATGTCAATCATACTTTTCTTATTTCTGCTCTACAATACAGATTGTGTGTACTCGTTAGAACCGCCTCGATGAGACGGTTCTAAAGAGTACCAACAATCTATATTTTGAGTAGAAATAAGAAAAAAAAAATAACGATTTTTCATCTGAAAATAGTCAATTTTTCGGCTGTAAAGTTTACTATGTATTTGTATTGGCGTGTTTTTGTAATGTTGGTATCAGAAAGTGCTAACTTTTGAAGTGAAAATATACATGTACAGGTGTCATTTAGATATCTTTTTGTAGGAAATATGAGTTAATTGCCTGTTTGTTTGATTTGAGGTTTAACGTCCCCGTCAACACTGTAAAGGTCATTTTGGAGACGTTTCTTCCAATTTTGTGGGACTTTCATGAAATGACATCTCAAGCCCTGTCGCCCAATGAAACCAATAGGGTTAATAAGCATGGACGGTCCGACTCGCACCGCTTCGCCTCGGCAAGCTTAGATCCTCTAAACGGTTTACCAGTACTCGTGTGCAGGTCGGATTTAGCTCGGCGTGGAAGCCTCGTGCAGCCCATATATTTCTTCAAGCCCCTGTGGGAGGGGGCAAAGTTAATTGCCTGTGTTTATGTGTTCGAGCTATCACATCTGCATGAAAATACTCGAGCAATAATTTGAAATAGTTTGTTACTATGGCTTTTCTCTCCTAACTGAAGCAGTTTAAAAATATTTAGAGATATTAACCCTTTTTGTGTCAAATGGAATCTTACACGTAATACACGGCAGGAGGCCGTTTCGAAATTTAGGGATGTCAGGTTGTGTTTTCTTAAAAAAATTTAGGAAAATGACTTACATTACGAAAACACGCCTATACAAATACATTGTAAATTTTTCCACCAAAAAAAAAAAAAAAAAAAAACACGATCATTTTAAGATGAAATATTGTCGTATTTTTCTTATTTCTGCTCAAAATATAGATTGCGGGTACACCTTAGAACCGCCTCATCGAGGCGGTTCTAACGAGTACCCACACTATATTTTACACTAGAAATAAGACAAAATATGTTTACCCCTGTTAACCCCAATTTCACTATATAAAAGTGGGGTTCAAGGGGGTCAAAATTATATAAGTGTGTTTTCGTGATGACTTTATGCAAACAGTGTAGGCCCAGATCAGACGCCGCGTTCTGCGGCGTCTGATCTGGGCCTGCACTGTTTGCCAAGGTACCCCTTGAGGGGTTTCTGGTATTTCCAAGTTTATATATAAGGAAAATATAGTTTTATATGGGGAAAAGCAGCAACGGCTCTTACCTTGCTCTATAAATGCAAATGATCATTCGAAAACACGCCTATATAATTCTGACCCCTTTGAACCCCACTTTTATACAGTGAAACTGGGGTATAAGGGGGGTAAACATTATTTTTCTGATTTCTGCTCTAAAATATCGAGGCGGTTCTAACGAGTACATATAATCTATATTTTCAGCAGAAATAAGAAAAAATCTCAAAATTTTTCATCTTAAAATTTTCGTTTTTGCGGCGGTAAGGTGTACAATGTATTTGTATAGGCATGATACTCGTAAACGGCGTATCAAGCGAAATTGGGTCTACAGTAATGGGATCCCAACTAAGCTCAGTCTACGCATTTATCATATAAACACCGTGTAACGAGCACTACTCTGAACCGCACTTTATACAGAGAAAACTGGGGTTTACAGGGGATCAACATTGTTTTCCTAATTTCTGCTCCAAGGCGGCCGCGGCTACAGGCTATTGATCGTAAATAACTGAACAATATCACAATTTTCACTAGAACAATAGCATGTTGATGAAATTATGCACTTTTTAAATAATGCACCATGTCCCATGGACTTGTTACAAGTATTGCAATGAGATGAGTCGGCCTAAGTAGCTCAGTCGGCAGCGCGTCTAACTGGTGATCAGGAGGTCGAGGGTTCGATACCTGCCTCTTTTGTGGAGATTGATCATGATATCTTTACTACGGCCATTCTCTCCCTTCCGGCGCCGAGTCAAAATAGGCAGTTGTCAGTTTGGAACATTATATTAGTATATGTTTTGCAGTGTTTTATGAAACCCACTCTATTTAACAGACTGATACCAGTCTAGTTTAACGCCTCTGTATAAGCTTGCCGAGGAAAAGTCTGGTTAGATAAACTGACCGGCTTAATATGACCTAAATGGTGTTGACTGGGCCGTTGGGACTCCAAAATGTCTGCGCATCCTTGCAGTCAGATTAGAGTTTTTGTTATGTGTTTGATGCATGCCTGTGTTTCCAAAGTTCGACAATAAGCCAGGGAAGATCTTATTCTGCCCTAACCCATTTTGTACCAGAAACCCCAAAACGGGTATTTGGCAAACACCGTAAGCCCATATCAGACGCCGCAAAACGCGACGTCTGATCCTGACCTACATTTTTTGCAAAATGTTCAGCCATTTTCCAAATACTTTTAAAGAAACACACAACCTGTCACCCCTAAAGTATGGCACTGGACTCCTGCTATATATACGGAAGAAGATTCCATTTGGTACAAAATGGGTTAATGAGTACATGAACGCAACCAGTTTTTGAAAACTAACGAAGTCGATTGTTAAAGTATCGTTAAAACTCTGATCGTTTAAAATGGCACGGAAAAAAATGCGAGCTTCTCATATATTATTTCAGCATAATACCACAACATTTGATAGTGTATACATGTACTTGATAGAAAATTAATACTATGACCACAGGTTCGGTAAGCTAAGAATGCTTTGAAGACTTTGGCCCAGTTCGTTAGAGTCTTTGGTAATTGCGCATGCGCGAACACAAAGTTTCCCTTTACATATTTTTAATACCATTGAGTCCTTGAACATATGAGGTTATGAAGGCCTGCTCGCTGTCAGATTCTATTACAGCCAGGTTTGCACCGTACGCCTCACAGTAGACCTGGAAAAAAGACACATACAAAGGGCGTTCGTTAATACGACAGTATTTGTTCCCTAACATGTTTCCGTTATAAAGAATTTGCCGCTATAAAGAATCCCGATTAAATTGTTTGATTTGAGGTTTAACGTCCCCGTCAACACTGTAAAGGTCATTTTGGAGACGCTGCTTCCAGATTTGTGGGACTTTTACCCGACATTGAGATGAAATGACATCTCAAGCCCTGCCGCCCATTGAAACCAATAGGGGTTTATAAGCATGGACGGACCGACTCGCACCGCTTTGCCTGGGCAGGCTTAGATGCTCTAAACGGTTTACCAGTACTCGTGTGCGGGTCGGTTTCAGCTCTGCGTGGAAGCATCATGCAGCCCATATATTTCTTCAAGCTCCGATGGGCGGGGGCCGAGTTAGTATTCGTAATGTTTTTTTTCAGTGAGGCGATATAACCGACACCTATATGCGAAGGATAAATAAAAAGTAAAAACAGAAGAATGTTATTGTCTAATGCGCCGCAGAGCGAGGTATCCATGTTCAACCCCATCTCCCAAATTGTACATTAAATGTTATAAAGGGACACGTTTCCTAATATAATGTCTTGTTATTAGCAACTTTTGTTCTGAGTATTTGTTGAAATCGTCTCAAATCGCATCATTGAGCGATACTAACGAAGTACAGTAGAACTCCAATGGCTCGAACTCCGATGACTCGTTTACCATGGATGAGTCGAAGCCGTTCTTGAGTCCGCAGGGAATTCCTCCAAATACGAAACAGACACAATTTAGAGAGGTTCTCTTCTTTTATCTTGCATATGTATGCTGTGTGTACTCATTAGAATCGCCTCATCGGGCGATTCTAATGAGTACACACAACATACATTTCAAAAAGGCCTGTAGAATTCCGAATAGATGTCCCGAAATTATCTCCATTGTGCCGCATGGTAAGGCACTAATAGTTAACCGCCATGGCTCGAACGACCGCTGTCTCGAACAAATTTTCATGGTCCCAAAGGGGTTCGAGCCATCGAAGTTCGACTGTACGTACAATATACGTAGGGAGAGATAGCCTCATATTATCTTCAGTACTCAGTATTTTGGCCTTGATTGTTGATTTTACTCATTTTTGCTGGTTGGTATTACAATAAAATTCCCATATTTAGACCACCTCTTGAACTGTCTTAATAGGAGACGCTAGGTGTAGAAAACACAAAGAAAAAATAACCGGAACCTTCAAAATATGCTTTTAAAAGCGGGTTTTGTCTTAATTCTAAGTGGTCTCTTAAGCGGAAATTTACTGCGTATATTTTGGAGGGCGATTGAGGCCCATCGTCCGCGCAAGCTAATCTGGTCCGTGTCCGTCAATGCCGCGCGTTGTGGTTCAAGTATCTACTTACGAGGGCGGTGGGCCAGTTGACAACTTCATGGGAAACCATATAACAAGAGCCACCATGCTCAACAGTTCCATTGGGACACTTGGTCCACGCTGGTGGCAAAAGCAGAGAACGTCGACCTGAAACAATGATATTAGAAAAGAACAGTAACAATGTTTCACTTTCAAGGAATAAATGCATCGAACTTATATCCCTTTTAAAGACAAGCGTATTATTAGTTTTAGCTCATCTACGGAACCCGGAAAGGGGCATTTCTGTTCCAGTATCTAGCAGAACAGAATTTAAAACAATACAATTAGCGTGGAGAGGAAAACAAAAAATATGTCGTTTAAACGACATATTTCTTGTTTTCTTTTCCACTCTGAAAAAGTAGGGTGGAATTTAAAACAATAAAAATTAGAATGGGACAGAAAACAAAAATATGTCGTTTAAACGACATAATTCTTGTTTCCTGTTCCACTCTGAAAAAGTAGCGTGGAATTTTAAACAATAAAATTAGAATGGAACAGAAAACAAAAATATGTCGATTAAACGACATAATTATTGTTTTCTGGTCCACTCCGAAAAAGTAGCGTTGAATTTAAAACGATAAAATTAGAATGGAACAGAAAACAAAAAGATGTCGTTTAAATGACATTTTTTTTTTTTTTTTTTTTTTTTTTTTTTTGTTTTGTTTTCTGTCCCACTTTGAAAAAGTAGCATGGAATTTAAAACAATTAATTAAAATAGAATGGAACAGAAAACAAAAATGTGTCGTTTAAACGACATATTTTTGTTTGTCGTCCGTCGTTAACTTTTCACTTTTCAACATCTCCTCCCGAACCGGAAGTCAGATTAAGCTGATTCCTGCTGGAAGGCATTCTTGTGACTTTGGGATTAAGATTTGCTAAAATGGTTCCGTTCGGATTTCCAAGATGTCCGTCATGGTGTCATCTTGAAATTCTTCAAACCACAATTCCCCCCAGACCAAAGTTCGAATTAAGCTGAAACTTGATTGGAGGCATTGGATTAGCATGAGGATTCAGATTTGCTAAAATCATTACGTTCTGATATCCAAGCTGGCCGCCATGGCGGCCATCTTTAAATTCTTCAAACGACATCTCCTCCCAAACCAAAGGTCCAGTTGAGCTGAAACGTGATGGGAGGCATTAGGGTGACATAGGTATTTAGACTTGCTAAAATTGTTCCATTCCGATATCCAAGATAGCTGCAATTGCTGCCACCTTGAAATTCTTCATAAGACATCTTCTCCCAAAACTAGAGATTGGATCAAGTTGACACTTTATGGAAGGCATCGGGACAAAATGGCGATTCAGATTTGCTAAAATTGTTCCGTTCCGATATCCAAGATAGCCGCTATGGTGGCCATCCTGAAATTCTTCAAATGACATTTCTTCCCGAACCAACGGTAAGATTGAGCTTAAACTTAATGAGAGGCATTGGGGGACATGGAGATTCAGATATATCTAAAATTGTTATGTTGCGATATCCAAGATGGCTGCGCAAAGAGGCCATCTTATAATTATTCAAAAGACATCTCCTTCCGAACCAGAGGTCAGATCAAGCTGAGGTGGCAATTCTTAAAATTCTTCAGCCTACGTCTCCTCCTGAACCAAAGGTCGAATGGAGCTGAAACTTGATTGGAGAAATCGGGGCAACATGGAGATTCAAAATCGCTGAAATTATTATGTTCTGTTATCTAAGATGGCTTCCATGTTGGCCATCTTGACAATCTTCAAACCACATCAAGCTTCAACATCATCTCTTCCTGAATCCTAAAGCAGACAAAGCTGTTCAGAAACCTTATCAAAAGCATCGAGATTATTTAAACATGCAGATTGAGAATTGCTAAAGGCAATGTGATCTGGTGGACAAAAAGGCCACCAAGACGCAATGTAATTTATGATCAGCCTCATCCAGGTGAGCGATTCGGGCCCACCTGGGTCTCTAGTTTTTGTTTTCTGTTCCACTCTGAAAAAGTAGCGTGGAAAGAAAAACAAGAAATATGTCGTTTAAACGACATATTTTTTTTTTGTTTTCTGTTTCATTCTAATTTCATTGTTTTAAATTCCCCGCTACTTTTTCAGAGTGGAACAGAAAACAAGAATATGACATACTTTTGTTTTCTGTTCCATTCTAAATTTATTGTTTTAAATTCCATCCCATTTTTTCAGAGTAGAAAAGAAAACAAGAAATATGTCGTTTAAACGACATATTATATCGTTTAAACGACATATTTCTTGTTTTATTTTCCACTCTAATTTCATTGTTTTAATCTCTGTTCTGCTAGATACTGGAACAGAAGTGTCCCTTCCCGGGTTCCGTACTCATCAAACTTCAAAGTCGCCTTCTCACAGGATCACTACATGTCCATAATACAATATAATAACGCTGCATTGGAGAAAATGGAAATACGTTTTTTACTTTTGCAAATATGAGGGACGAATGCGTTTCGCGCAAACTATATTTCAAAGCTCAGGATGTCTCAGAAACTAACTGTATAACAATAAATAAATAAATAAATAAATGAATAAATAAATAAATAAATAAATAAATAAATAAATAACCAGCATGTTAGCAAGTCCGTGTAATGAACACCCTTGTAGACCCCACTATATATTCTGTAATTTGTTTAAACTTTATTTTGATCTTAAAATAAAACATAATGTACAACAATACAATCCGCCCCCGCCCATCGGGGTTTGATGAAATAGATTGGGCTGCACGATGCTTCCACGCAGAGCTGATACCGACCGCACAAGAGTACTGGTAATCCGCTTAGATCTAAGCCTATCCAGGAAAATTGCTGCGAGTCGGCCCGTCCATCCTTATTAACCCTAATGATTTCATTGGGCGGCGGGGATTGAGATGTCGTTCCATCTCAATGTCGGGTAAAAGTCCCACACAATTGGAAGCAACGTCTCGTAAATGACCTTAATTGTGTTGACGGGAACGTTAAACCTCAAATCAAACAAACAAACAATACAATATTTTCCAGGATCTTACAGCAAACCTTAGCTCTCCTGCCAATAAGTGCATTTGGCTTTCATTGTGTCTTTTGATATGTTTGAACATGAATAACTAAACCAAGAGCAATAGATACATACGAGGCGGAAAATAATTTAAATCCTTGTTAACTTCACCTTCTCTGAATAAAGTAAGGTTTACAAGTGCATTAAACTGACGGATTTGCTGTCGTGAATCGGTGTTGTCATTGGGTACAGAATCAGAGTTCAGTTTTATACTATTTACCTCTTTCCATGTTCAAAAGCTTTTTCAGATGTTGGACTTCATTCTTCACCTTCCTGAGTTCTTTCACTTCCTCTCTCAACTTCCCTAGTTCTTGTACTTCTGTCTTGAGTCGAGCAAGCTCCAACCTTATTGTATCATCAGCAACCTGCTTTTCATCTGCAAACGTACACATGAACGAAGCAAGCAAAGCAAGGGAAATTAAAGACCACTCCATTTTCATCCTGTTCGCCACAAGCTTTCTTGTATTCTTGAACAGAATACAGTAAAATTCCGCTAATAAGACCAACTAAAATTATGACTAAATCTGCTTTTCAAAGCTTATTGAGAAGGTTTCATTTATTATTTATATATGTTTTCTACAGGCAGTGTATCCAGATGGAATACCACCTTTGGGACAGTTTAAAAGTGGTCTTAAAGACCACTTTTGAACAGCCCCAAAGGTGGTCCTAATATAGTATTTACTGTATTTGATACGTAAAAGACACCAGTGATATAGAGTCAATAGATAAGATACAGAAAACAGATGACCTCTCAGATATAATGGTTTCGATACTGAATATGTCAAATAGATAGACTCTAGGGTCAGTGACATGAGCTTTGTTTCTTTCACGGATTTGAGGTTTAACGTGCCAGTTCATTTTGGAGACGTTGCCTCAAATTGTTTGGGACTTGAGATTAAATGGCATCTCAAGCCCCGTCGCACAATGAAAGCAATGTGGTTTATATGCATGGAGGGTCCGACTCTCACCACTTTTCGTGGGCAGGCTTAGACCTTCTAAGCGATTTACCAGTTCTCATGTGCGGTCGGTTTCAGCTCTGCGTGGAAGCACCATGCAGCAAATTATATTTCTCCAAACCCCTACAATGACATGAGTAATATAGAAGCCTCCGTGGTACAGTGGTAACGCTACTCGCCTTGTAAACCAGGGGTCGCAGGATCGATCCCGGGCTTCTCCAGACTTTCGGATGAGTCGTTAAACCGAGGTCTCGTCTCTGTATGACTTTATCTGCTGGTGGGACGTAAACCTCAAAACACTCACTCACTCACATGAATAATATGTTAACAATTCTGTGTCAATAACCTTGAAACCGTACTTTGTATATGAGAAAATGGAATTTACAAGGGTATACTTTTATTCTTAAATTTTTTGCCCTAAACACTTTTCTTGGGCAGGCTTATATCTAAGCGGATACACCAGAATCTAACAGCTGCCCTTCTAGAATAAGCGGATGAATAACATAGTAAATACATGATTAGTGTCTTTAATAATAACATATAATCGATGAGCCTTAGAAAATTTTATAGGGGTGAGCTTTAGTGGATTGTGGCCATGTAAAATCGATTTAAGCCCCCACCCCCAATGGAATTCGTTTCCGCTGACCGTTCCAAGGCGGTTCTTCTGTGACGGTTTATTTTTGATAAAGTTTATCTTTGGGTGTTTGTGTCGCTTATATTATTTTATTTTGGCTAGGCTATTGGCCATTTTGTGGGAAAGTAACTGTCCTTTTGGATTTCCGCTATTAATGTTTTCATTAGAGTCTTTTGTTTCATGTTTGTGTTTATTTCCATTTGGTGTCTTTGATGGGAGCTGTGGGTTAATTGTATCGATTCCTGATCATTGCCTCCACTTCTGTTTTTATAATGGATGGAAAAAGTTCTCTTTCAACGTATTTGTTGTTATTCATTGCTTCAAGTTTAACTAGATGGTGTTAAGGGAATGTGTGGCAGCCGTAAAAGTCTCCCAGTTCGGACTGCAGAATGCAGAATCATATAAAACAAATTAATATGCATGGAAATGATGATTAGTAAAAGCAACCTTGCTTGTTTTCAAATGTTACATTCTTTTGATATACCTGTAACTGAAAAGAAGTAAATAAGATATTGTTTAAACTAATACGCATGGTAGAAGTCTTATCTCAAAGGTGTCATTTTTGTTATGGTTTGTCTTTGGGTGTTTGTGTCGCTTATATTATTTTAATTTTTTATAGCCTATTGGACATTTTGTGGGAAAGTAACTGTTTTTTTGGCTTTCCGCTATTGATGTTTCCATTAGGTCTGTTGTTTCATGTTTGTGTTTCTTTCCCATTGGTGTCTCTGATAGGAGCTGTGGGTTGATTGTATCGATTCCTCAACATTGCCTCCACGTCTGTTTTGAATAAACGTTTTCAACTTTGTTTCAACGCTTATTCAACACAGCCTGGCTTGGTTATACATTAAAATATAGCTATTTATTAGACGGGTGCTTTTTTGTTTCAAAAATACATTACTTATTCTTATCTCACTAACTAACCACACTGTTCACATACTGTGTCAGTGTTTACACAAATACACTTAATACGACCTGATTTATTACAACTGTTGTCGGTTATACACGTTTACAATCTCAGGTAACACTTTTATTTAGTAAAATTAGATAAAAACATCATATTATTATGCCCTATGTTTCAAATAATATATTATTATTTCAAAGTTGTGATGCAGATTTGTATCACATACGAGTAAATACAGAACACATATGGTTGTTTTCAAACAGACCTGTACGTACGTTTCAATATTAACCATATGCATTTTGATACCGTATATTCCCGGCGTCCGAGTTCCTCACGGAACCTAACACACATATGATTGACAATGGACCTTATCAAAGATTCTAATTTAATCATATGACGTCGCGTCCGAGAATGCAATAACGCCATATATTACATGCATTACAGAGAAATACCATGATTTCTACCAGACATAAACTTGGTATTTTCCTTTTTGCTAAGAAGAAATATTTCCTCTTAGCCGGGGAAATAAATCCCTTCAGCTGGAACTACTTTATGTACAAGATACGAGATACCCCTTTGCAGTGAAATTGTTCTATTCAAACGCGGGAAAGTTTCAATCACGGCGACGTTATTCATGACGTCATTGTAATGGCGTCTAAGAAATATCAACAGACGTTCAGAATGCGTGACGTTTGAGTCGGATGCATCGCTGAAACAAAAGAAAACATTGATATGACCATTGATTAGGATGTAAGTTTTGCTTTATTTAATCTAACGTTTTACTTGTTTTATCACTGAAACACTTTGTTTCTTCTATTTTTGTTCAAAACTGTAGAAAGCGCTTTCAAAATGGCAGCCATCCAGTTGTTCTTCCACCCAGATTCTGTAACACTTCGCTGATTGAACCGTTTACATGAGCTGTAAACAGTCAACTGAACGGGCATTCAGATCCAAAATTCAAGATCCAAACTCTCCTAAAAGTCTATGGAAGTGCATGTAATATACAGATTATACATTCTCCTATTTGAAATATGGGATTTATAAACCTCGGGAGGTAAAACAATCCGTTAAAGAAACTCGTGCTTCGCACTCGTTTCTTTATCGGATTGTTTTACCTCCCTCGGTTTATAAATCCCATATTTCAACTAGGAGAATGAATAATCTATATGTAATAAATTCGACAATCCACTGGTGAATTAAATATGCAAATTAGTTGATACGCCCCGAAACGTTATATGTATGACGTCCTTAACTACGTCGCGTTTACCAATGGCGGACTATTGACATTTTTTGTTAAAAAATTGTGAATAAAATGCGATTTAAATGTCATATCATAGATAGAAACTTGCATTCGCTTTCGTGTATTATTAATTTTATTTTACTCGTTGAAGAAAAGGATCCAATTCTCGGCAAAGCCTCGCATTTTATATCTTTTCCTCAACTAGTTTAATAAATTCAATAATACATGAACACTTATGTAAGGTCCTCTATATGACTTTCGACAGGTCTGTTTCCCCAAAAAGGCGTGCCTGGATTTATTTGTTGTAAATTTTACAAAAAGTCGGACACTTTGAGCAAACAGTGACTGAAGGCGCTTCAGTAGTGGTGATGTCCTGACCCTTTCAAATTTGAAATCGTCTTACACGGTTTGACGGGGTGTTTGAACGAAGGATGATGTCGACTGAATATCAATGCAATGACGACGTCCTCTAAATCTTCGTTTGTGTTACTCTCGGAAAAACCTTGTATAAGATTAACGTAATAAATTGCAGTTGCAAATGATATTCCAAGAGTAAAGAATTTTTTAACAGTAAACGAAATAGATATTTTGTCAACACATCACGCCAATAAGTCCTTGAAATGGACATCCCCATAAATAGAAGCGAAGGCAATAATCAGGAATCGATACAATTACCTCACACCTCCCATCAGAGCCACCGAAGGGAAAACAACACGAACATGAAATGACTAAACCCTAATGCAAGCATCATTAACGGATAGCCGAAAGGACAGTTACTTTCCAACAAAATGGCCAAAAGGTATCCAAAACAAAAACATATTAGCAAAACATACATGGTGTCTCTGATGGGTTGTATCGATTACTGATCATTGCCTTCACTTCTATTATGCAAACGAAATAGTAAACCACGGCAGAAACCTCGCCTTGGAACGGTCAGCAAAAAGTATTTTACGGGGGGGGGGGGGGGGTTAATTTGATTTTACATGGCCATAATCCTCGCTATTGGTTCCGTCGTTGTTTTGACAAATAATTGGTTCAGTCCGCATGAAGGCTTTCTAACTCATCAGTGCTACATCTCCGTGTCCGATGACATTAAAAATCAAACAACTTCAAAGAAGAAACAGCGATTAGAACTCGACAGCATGAAATAACTGAAATGCTGGAGCAAAAAAAAAAAAACAGTTGGACTCCGATGGACCTGACAAGAGGCATAGCATCAGATACAAACCAACGTTACTTTTTTTTTAGTTCAACATTGAATTTAGAAATAAGATCGGAATTACGTCTTTAAAACTTAGAAAAGGCTTTTCATAGTTTATGATATCGATAACCCTGATTAAGACGTTTAGCAGTTAACATTTTTTGCCAGCGTTGGAATCGATACATGACTAGACACTCTGGCAAACCGAATTGATTGTGAAATATAAAAAAAAACTTGGATTTCGCATATCCAAGAAAGGAAAATTTACAAGATCAAAATTAAAATCATCACGTTTCTCATAAATTTTGCAGAACACAAACCCATCTACAATAGATAAATGTAAATCCAAAACGGGCTTCGGTATCAAAAGAATTTGCTTTATTTAACTGAAGTTCTGAGGATGAATTGGACTAGTCAAACCATCAAAGTATGTAGACTCCACTTTTTATAGAGAAAACTACGTGGGTATACATTATTTTTCATATTTCTGCTCTAAGACATATATTACGGGTACTCGTTAGCTAACGAGAAGCAGCAACCTATGTTTGAAGTATAAATAAGAAACATCATGAAGCACGCCTTTATAGTTTTGACCCTATTGAACCCCACTTTTAAATAGTAAAAATGGGGTTTACAGGGGTAAACCTCATTTTTTCTTATTTCTGCTCTAAATATAGATTGTGGGTTCTCACAATCTATATTATGAGCAGAAATAAGAAAAAAATCACAATTTGTCATCTTAAAACTTTCGTGTTTTTTTTTTGTTTTTTTTTTCGGTGAAAATGTTTACAATGCATTTGTATAGGCGTATATCACGGATTTTCATCAGAAAAGTAGCCATTTGCGAGATGTGAAAATATGCAATATGTCGCAGGGGTGTGTTATCTTTATGATGTGTGTCTTTCTTTTTTATTCAGAATGGCACACAGCAAAGGCTCGATGTATAAATCCTCGGACGTGCTCTTTGACAGGTACTGTGATTTATGCTATGAAACGCAAACAAAATATGTTGAGGTATTTTGCTACTGTCCAACTTGTATACAGTATCTGTGTGAGGACTGCAGTCGATTCCATCGTGCAATGGCCTTAAGCCGAAACCACAAAACGCAACGGGGCTCTGAGATGCCAAAGTCACAGGCTGATAAGCCTCCAAGATACGAATATTGTACAAATCATCCGACTGAACAGAAGAGCCTATTTTGCGTAGACCATAAACAGTTGGTGTGTTCAAAATGTCACAACGAGAGCCATGACGCATGCTTGGTGCAGCCTGTAATAAGAGTTGCAGCTGCTATAAGGGCTCCAGATATAAATAATTTTAAGGAAGCAGTCAGTGGGCTCAGGAACGGAGTTTTATCTACAAAATCGGAATTAGAAACTATCATTTCTAGCATAGAAGCTCAGAGAACAACAATGCATGTTGATGTACATCGTTCGCAAGAGACTATGTTTCAAAAAGTACATGCACTTTTCAAAGCCAAAATGAGGAACATTGATAAATTGTGCAAAAACCAATCATCAGGTTTAACAGAGAAGCAATTTTATCTGAAAGAACTTGAAGGTAACCTTAATGCTGCCCTGAATACAATTGACTTACTTTACAAGGGAGAAATGAATGCAAATTTGTTTCTGTCTTTCAATGAAATGTTCGAACAGTTAAAACAGTACTCTGCTGATCTAAATGAGATCACTGAATCCATAGAAAATGTTCGCATGACGTTCAAACCCAGCCAAAAATTTTCCGATTTCTTAAACACGTCATTTCCTTTAGGAACAGTGGAAATACAAACCTTGAAACCTGAAATTCCGCTGGTTGCGGATATTAAATTTCCGCTGCTGTTTCAAAATATTTCAAATCTGTCTTCCGATACTATAGTCACCACGTCCGATAGCCCAGCCAAGGACCTGACATCTTATCAAGATGGTAAGACTTCCGACTCTGGGATACGTCCTACTGCTTTTCTAGATTTAACACACAGAAAGGAATGCTCACATCCTTTAGGTGCAACTGGCCAGGATGGAACTATATCCGATAGTGATGACCCACGAAAAGAGATTAATAGTTGTGCAACTCTGGCAACAAATAATAAACATATTGTAGATGTTCATTCGGAACATATGGAAACACACAGTGTTAAATTGGAGAATGATGAGTATTTTTGTGACATATCTGGCATTGCTATCATTCAGAATGGTAGACTACTTTTAACAGACAAAAATAATTGTAATGTTAAAATGTTTTCACCCGATATGAAAGTCATTTCGTCGCTGTCTTTGTCTGAAGAACCAACCGCGATAGCTTTGATCAGCGACAAAGAGGCAGCTGTATCCCGAGATGACAATCTTATAGATTTCATACAAATAAGGACAAAACTATTAGTGTTCGGAGAGGTTTTACGCCTTCGCTATCCTATCAGTGGTATGGCGTCGTGTCGGGATAAACTCTGCATTGCAAGTACGGAAAGAAATTCTCGAACACTTAGGCTTATTGACAAGACGGGCAGCATCCTCTGGCAAATACGAACAGGCGATGACGGCCATGAACTGTTCAGATCCCTTCACTTTGTCACTACTTTTACACACAACACCGCTGTGAAAATTATTTTAACAGATAAGGTAAATAATAGTTTCACGATTTTGGATAGTGAAACGGGAAAAGTCTTGGTTTGTCGTGAGATGAAAGGTAAAGGGCCGGATGGAGTTACAGCTGACGAATTCGGCAATATTTACTTTTGCTGTTGTTCCACTCGTGAGGTTGTTGCTATGAGTGTAGATTTGTCGGAGTTTAAAACACTGCTAACTTCCGAGCATGAACTTCACGAATGGCCTTGTGCTATAGCATATGATTGCAAAGCACAGCAGCTTTTCATATCGAATAACTATCCAAGTACACAGAATGATATTCAGTGTTGTAAGCTATCTTATTAAATTTCGGTTCAAATTACGTACTGTCACGCGAGGAGACCTGCTCTATTAACTTTTAAATATTCTGTTTGCAGTGCACGAAACCGGTAAACTTTTAAACTTTTGTTGCGTTAAACACTGTTTAAGTCTTTAAAACAGCCACCACTCAAAAGACGAAGCTTAACTAGCGATGCTTTGCATGAATTAGCCGTTTTAACGATTTTGATGGAAATGCTTGTTTTTTATGCTTTCGGTGCTTTTATTCCAAGCTGAAAGAGGTCTAATTAAAATGACTGTCAATACGCGGATATACCTGTCGTTTGGGGATGAGAAGTCCTCTGAAACCTGAAATAGCATTAACAATAATTTCTGCTCCAAGACGAGTACTCACAACCTTAATTTTGCATATAAATAAAAAAAAATATCACAATTAAGTATTATAATAGTTCGTCTCTTATTACTGACAATGCCCAATCTAAATCACCTGCGAGACCTGCTAATTTTGTGTGTCCTAAAATGGCTGATGAGACCAATTCTAATGCTGAAGCTGTCTGTTGCAGACAGAAAAACAGAGCTTAAAGGAAAACGCCTCTGTTGGTGATGCCTTCGCTCTGGCTAAGCGCTGTGCACGTTTCTGTTCGGCTTCGCTGATTCCGTTTGCCTCATATTCACTAGCCGCCCCCTTCTGATGATGCCTCACCACTTTGCTCTTTCTCGTGCAATTTCTTCCCACGAATCTTATGGTATGTTGAAGTCCTTGAGGGAGGCTTTTAGGGTGCTCTTGTAACGCTTCTTCTGAACACCACGGGAACGTTTGTCTGTTTCTTATTCTCTTTTGAGGATTGATTTGGCAACCGTCCCTCAGGCTTAAAGGTAGATGTTTTGGTACCTATTCCTCAATAAAGCGGTTCTAAAGCGCAAAAAATGTTGTGTTTTGACAAGAAATAAGAATCGTGCCAAACATTTTTATTTGAAATATACTTTTCTAGAGGTATTTAAACACCAGATTTGCGCATCGGGGTGTTATAGTAATATACCGTACTGTTATGACGATTCTCAGTTACGCCGAGACCGGCATTCTCTATCCTAGAAGTGTTAATTGTCCCAAGGCGACCTTTACAGTTAATATTGCTGCACACAAGCTGACACATTTATAACCTATAAATCCTCTGGGACAACACGGCGGCGACGTAAGTGGACCATTCCACTACCTGTTGTAACGGGATAGAAAGCAGTGAGAGTTGTGGTTCTTTGATAAATGATTTACCAATGGCCATATTCGACTGGGAAGTTTCGTGAAATTTTCGTGAAATTCCACGCAGGAGTGTGGTGTTATCTTGTAATAGCCGACCACATGGTCCAATCAAATAGGAGTTATTTTTCAAATACATAAGCGATCGTGGAGCACGATTCTATTCGAAGGAAAAGTCGAACCTTTCGTGCACCACGGTCGCTTATGAGCTATACGCAAATAAAATATTTGATTGGACCATGTGACCAACTATTACAACTAGGAACCACACTCCTACGTGGAATTTCACGGAAATTTCACGAAACCTACCAGTCGAATACCGCCAATGCGTTTAAAATATATAAGCGTCTCTGCGATCATCCGAACAGCCAGTTACAATAATCGTGTCGTGTTGAAGCAGGTAGCAATCATTACCGCTTCTGGGGTACAGTGAAGACTCCTATGGACATCTTAGGCACTGATCAGCCTACGAGGATGTGCAGACAGATCTTAGACTCTTTGCCACCAATTTTGCAAAGAACAGTTTCCTATGACCCAGCAATATGATTGAGTTTAACGGCCCGGTCAAAATTACCAAGGTCATTTCGAACCGGTAGTTAACTAAACCACGTTTTGTTTCTTGGATAGGCATTTTACCAAAGCGGTTGTGTCGACAATCTCCATAGCTCTAGAAAAGAAAGAGTAACGGGAATAATTTGCAGATTACTTTTTTCTAATTTCTGTATTATACCATAGGTTGTGGGTAGCCTTATAAAACCTGAAACTTATCCCTCGATTATCTTGTTACTCCTCTTTGTCTGCAGATATGGTCTTCTTTATCTATACGTAGTTGTTTTACTTGGTATATTGCTGTCATGCAACGCTGTTGAGCTGTCGATTAAATATATACATTAGTCACCGCAGCGAGATATGAAAGGACGACTTGCACTTTAAGTGAATTTTGGCCCACGACGGATCTTGATTAAATTGATATGCAACATACCTGTATATATCCGCCTTCACATGAGCACAATTTTAAATTTATCATGCCGCGCATTGTCACGTGACTTCCGGTTAATCTTAGAGGAGTTGTAACCTAGTAATGAAAGTAATGACATGCAAACAACGCACCAGCAGCGAGCACAATATACTTTTCCCACTGTAGAAGTAGATGTTAAGCACGATGTGCTCATGATGTGCTATTGTGATCAGTGAATGTCCGCCGTGCGACGTCAGTCGTGCGTCGTCAACTCGTCTTTGTGCGTCGTCGCCGTCCGTCGTGCCAACTTCCCCGAAACCATTGAGTCAATTTGATTCAAATTTCACAGGAATGTTGCCCAGGTGGTTCCATCCCAAAATAGCTTAAATCGTTCCGCTCCATTGAACAAAATGGCCAACAGAGCTAAAAATAGAAAAATCTTTAAACGACAGCTCCTCCAGTACCTTTAGGCCAATTTCATTCAAACTTCGTAGGAATATTGCATTCATAATCCTCCACCAAAATAGCTAAAACGTTTCCGCTCCGATGAGAAAAATGGCCGCCAGAGCTAAATATAGAAACATGTCAATTTGCTCTAATGAACACAATGGCCGCCAGAGCTAAAACAGAATTCTTACAATGGTCGTCTATATAGCCAATAGTAACATCTAGTAAAGTATTGAGTGATAAATCACTGAACGTAGGAGTGCGACGCGAAGAGTCGCCTTTTTATCTGTTACATGATGTCATCCATTGTTACCTAGACGTTAGATTGTTTAACATAGTTTTCTTGTATGAGATATATTATGAAAAAAAAACGGGTAAATGCATGTGATACAGTCAGTTTTATTGGCGGGGTTCCTTTAAATAATGGTGGAAAATAGGGAGAATCTGAAGGAATCAATAGCATTTTCCGCGACTTTTAGCGTGTTAGAATAGAAATAGATCAACTTTAGTGCCGTGATTTATTGAGTGACCAGATGTGTCGGTCAGTTGTAAGTAGACAAATGACTCACCCTACGCGCTTGTGATTTTATCTTCTTTAAAACTGACATCCAAACAGTGATTTATCACTCAATAAATCACTGTTAGAGCTGATCTATTTCTTAAATAAAAAGTTAGCAACATGCTTTAATAAAGAACTGCTCTTAAACCCTTGCGTCCGTTTGATTCAAACTTCACAAGAATGATACCCAGGTGACTCCCTACGAAAATAGCTATACTTGTTCCGCTAGAGTGAATAAGATGGGCGCAAGAGCTAAAAATAGAAACAATTTTTAAACGACAAATTCTCCTAAAAATATCAGAAAAAAGCTTTAAATGCTGATTTATCCTATACCATCCTATACCTCTGGTCAGAGCTTAAAACAGGAATATATTTAAATGGCAATTCCTCCAATACCATTGGTTCAATTTCATTCACATTTCACAGGAAGTCCACTGGGCAATCGACATTTAAACAACGACACATCAGCGTGAATGCGACGGCGTTGATACAACGTTTCAGAGTCGTTTTGTGCCCGCTAGGAAGGTTTCCTAGGTGACCTTCTTCCAGAATTTTTTGCTCAAATGAAAAAAAATGGCTGCCAGACTTTAAAGTAGAAAAATCTCCAAATGACAACTTCTCCTATACTCTTTAGCCAGTTTCATTCGAACTTCGCAAGAATGTTGCCAAGGTGACTTAGATAGTGCAACAGTTATGCTTCATGGAATAAGATGTCTGTCAGTAAACCACATGATTATGAGAAGCTATCTGACATCTTGGAATCAGGTGAGCGGTTCAAGTCCTTACGGTATCGTAAATGCGAAAAAGAATGTTGAAATGTGTAATAAGGTGTTCTTTACGTTTAGAGTAGGATAAAAAGGAAGATGCATTTAAAGCTACCCTCAATGACTCATGATGAACTTGCGACAGTGTATATTAAATGTTTTTCATACATGCAAGTGTTCTCCAGGGAGCAATCCTCTTGCCAATACTTTTCATTATTTTGCCTATTTATAGAAAACCTTATGCTGGTAAAAAAGAATTACATGTACTTAGTATAGCATAATCAAGTAGGATGCAAAAAAGCTGTCAAGTTAAAACATATGCCAAGTGATCGCCTCTACTTTAATATCGAGTCATGCCAATAATGTCAATGTTTTAGTGACATCTGAGTGCAAACATTCGGTGTTTGCACTCAGGTGTCACTAAAACATTGACATTATCGGTTATCGAAGCAGCATACAACATTATTGTTAGGTATGTGGAGAGTACATTTGATATTTTGGAGTATGGTTAGATGGATACATTCTAATTATGTCTTGAACACAAAATTGAAGACAAAAATATGGTTTTGATGTCTTCTCAATACAAACTGATGGATTGGAGCCTTTTATTTAACTCTTGAAATGCATGTCGTACCACACCCTTCTCATAACGGGAATGAAGGATTACTCATTCCGGATGGTCATTTATTCTTATCTTTTGCTGCCCCAGTAATCAATGAATGCCCCCAGAATGAAACAACTAAAACAGCGATCCCGTCACGGACCTCAAGAAAGCATATCAGGACAATGGCGTTATATTTATATAAGGATACACTGTTAACTGCCATTACCAAGCACCATTGCTTTATCGACCCAGACCCCTACATGATTAAGAAAGAATGTTCACTAATGTACACTTTATAAGTACCCATCTGAGTTTTGGAAGCGGAAATAAATCTGTACCGTATAAAATGTATGTTATCCTTTGCTAAGAATAAATCTATTTGCAAATTGTAACCTATTTGAGAACAACAATAAAAACATTTAAGATGCATTATACTATTTCCCAATAAAGTGGGGGTGTTCACCGGGTACCTTTGTCCCCTCTCTCTCTCCCACCTCCCCTCTCCCTCCCTTTCTCCCCTCTCATCCCCTGTTCTCCCCTCTCCTTTCCCCTTTTCTCCTATATCCTCTCCTTTTCTCCCTTCGCCCTCCCCCTTTTCTCCCCTGCCCCTCCAAATCTCCAAATTTCCATCCTCTCCCCATTTCCCCCTCCTTCCTCACCCTCTTGTCTCATCGCCGTCTCCCATTTTCGTGTTCTACCACCTTTCCTCACCTCCCCTGCACACCCCCATAAAGAGCTGTGCGTTTACCAGAAACCATTTTAACTTGCTTCAATACCTAACACATTATCTCTGTATCGGTTTCGGTGTCTTCAGTAATTTGATTATGATGGATTTCCAATAGCAAATTCACCCTAATAAAGTTTTTTTCAGTATCATCCGCATTTTAAAACAGAGATAGGTTGACATTGAATTAGAGACAATTATCAGTTGAATTTTGTCATTTGAAGTTTACTCTGTTTTTAAATGCGGACGTATGTTAAATTTAGACTTGATTTTTCTATGGGGGTGTGTAAATTCACCATTGGCTCAATTGCAGATGACAGTAAATGTATACAATCAATCAATGAAGTGTTTTTGTTTGTTTGATTTGAGGATTTTTGTTTTTTTGATTTGAGGTTTAACGTCCCCGTCAGCACTGTAAAGGTCATTTTGGAGACGCTCCTTCCAATTTTGTGGGACTTTTACCCGACATTGAGATGACATGACATCTCAAGCCCTGTCGCCCAATGAAACCAATAGGGTTTATTAGCGTGGACAGTCCGCCTCGCACCGCGGTTCCTGGACAGGCTTAGATCCTCTAAGCGGTTTACCAGTACAAGTGTGCGGGCCGGATTCAGCTCTGCGTGGAAGCATTGTGCAGCCCATATATTTCTTCAAGCTCCTATGGGCGTGGGCGACAATGAAGTGTGAATACACATTTATATGAGACAATAAAACCCAGTATTATGTACTAGAGACATCAGGTCCCAATTTGGTAATATTATATCATTGATTTGTTTAGTTTTGAAATATGCTGTTTTATTTGATTCATTTGTATAAGCGTGTTTTCGTAATGAATCAAATAAGGCAATAGTATACATGCGAGTGACATATTCTAGAGTCATCAGGCTATTTTGACAACAAATTAAAAAAAAAATCTTTATCGATTAAAATACAATGCCATATTGTAGTAGGTGATGCTTAAAGTTCTTATGTCTATTAGCAATCATAATGTACATTGTAAACGTTACCGCCGAAAAAGGAAAATTTAAGCTGACAAATTTTGATATTTTTCTAATTTCTGCTCAAAATATAGATTGTGGGTACTCGTAAGAACCGCCTCGATGAGGCGGTTCTAATGAGTACCCACAATCTATACGAGGCGGTTCTAATGAGTACCCACAATTTATATTTTAGAGCAGAAATAAGAAAAAGTTTACCCCTGTAAACCCCAGTTTCACTGTATAAAAGTGGGGTTCAAGGGGGTAAAATTATATAGGCGTGTTTTCGTGATGCATGTTAATTGTGTCCTTAAGCTTGGGTCCCATACTCTTGTAATGAGGCGTGGCATAACTGAAATGAAACGATAGTTAAGTGTAAACTTTCCGAAGCTCAAAACTTGCACATTGTGGGCTTGAACAATGCCGGTCTTTGTTTGTTAGAATTGAGGTTTAACGTCGCCGTCAACACTATTTAGGTCATTTTGGATACGTTGCTTCCAATATTGTGGGTCTTTTACCCGAAATTGAAATGAAATTAGAAAAAAAATCGTCCTCTTACCTTTCTTCGTCACTGCACGTGACGTGTTAAGTTGCATCTGATCTCCGTAGTCGGCTGTTTGGTTGTATGGTGGATAAAGGGGGTGATTGTGGAGATGGGATAAATGCGCTATGTCGCAAGGGTGTGTCATCGTGATGAAACTTTACGCGAAACGTGTGGGCTATACAAACTATTGACAAGTATCTTTGTGAACTGACACATCTGTACCAAGATTGTCAAGAAATGAAGATCAGCTCGGTAAAGTCGAACTTTTTTCCAGTTCGTATTTTCATCTTTTGGAGTGCATCTGTTTCGCATGACGTAAACGATCGAAATGTATCACTCTTTAGCATAAAGCTGTACCTTGATACTCTTTAGATTTCAATGAAATCAGATATTGCGTTTTTGCTATTGACAGACGTTAAATTCCTACTGGCAGACGTCTGGCAATAGCGAATTTGCGTAACATTCGCTATTGACATACGTCTGACTATAGCGAATTTACGTTAACATCGCTATTGACAGACGTCTGGTAATAGTGAATTTGCGTAACATTCGCTATTGAAAGACGTCTGTCTGGTAACATCGATTTATCGTTGATGGCGATTTATCGTATAAATCGCTAATGACAGATGTTCGGCAATATTGATTGTATAATAAATTATTTATATTTCCTTATCATATATCTGAAAATTATGTTTCCAGGCATATAATATGGCTATATATAAAATAAAAGCAAGATCTGCTATTTCCAGACCTTAGTCTTGTAATCTATATACAGTGTGTCTGACGAGCATCCAAAGCCTATGTTTGGAGTGTAAATAATAAAAAATGTTACAACTTTCCATCAGAAAAGTTACTGCAATGCACTACGTCAAACAGGTGTGTTGTTGTAATGCATTCTTTAAGACTAACTGAGGCTGGGGATGACAAAATATGGCATGTTTTCTCAAACGGAAACATCTATAAAAAGAGATGCGGCGTCTAAGCTTGAGTGAAGCAACCGAGCACCACAGTCTACGTTTGGCACAGAATTAAGAATTGTAAAGAGGATCTTATATGAGTATTCATGTATTATTGAATTTATTAAACGAGTTGAGGGAAACAGATAAAATGCGAGGCTGTGCCGAGCATTTTATCACTTTTCCTCAACGAGGAAAATGAGCACGAATGTAAGATTCTATTTATCATATGACATTTAAAACGTATTTTATTCACGATTGTTTACAAAAATGTCAATATTCCGCCACTAGTAAACGCGACGTCGTTAAGGACGTCGTACATGTAACGTTACGGGACGTATCTACCTAATTTGCATTTTTAATCCACTAGTGGATTATCGAAAATAATACATAGAGGTTATTATATGGGAAAGGTGTGCCTCTAAGTCATATTGGCACCGGTATGTCATATTGGCCCGAGGGCTTTAGCCCGAGGGTCAATATGACTTCCGGTGCCAAAAAGGTGTGCCTCTAAGTCATATTGGCACCGGTATGTCATATTGGCCCGAGGGCTT
Source organism: Lucinisca nassula (assembly GCA_963580285.1). Taxonomy (NCBI): domain Eukaryota; kingdom Metazoa; phylum Mollusca; class Bivalvia; order Lucinida; family Lucinidae; genus Lucinisca; species Lucinisca nassula. Next base: position 105,921,391 of record OY757015.1, read on the forward strand.
TAGCCCGAGGGTCAATATGACTTCCGGTGCCAATATGACTTAGAGGCACACCTTCACCATATCATAACCTCTTTATTACATCATTTATATAGCATAGTTATATTGCAACGTGAAGAAATGAAGGCAAAGAGAATATTTACTTTTTAAAGACGTTTCATCGAGTGTGTTGAGGATATATTTTCGGTATCCGCCGAAAAAAAAAGAAATTCCTTTTTAATTATATACCTGATTAGTAGGCCTGCACTAAACATGCTCACGGTAATACAGTAACATAGTAGTGCGCAGCTGTAAGTTTCAAAATCGCCATTTTAAATACAGAATTTCTGCAGTTCAAAGAATGCTTTTTAAGGTATTTTACAGAATTTTGTGTGCTTATTTGAAGACCATTTTAATTTTAAAGGCTCTTCGTGTCATTCATCAAGCTACTGCATAATCGATTCCGTGTGTAGCAGTCGGTCGCGGTGGTTGTTTACGTTAAAGTACAAGACAATTTTGGGGACATTTTCCCTCCAACAGATTACTTCCGAACATTTTCCAGCTCCTCATAAGTGAAGGGATCTGTTCGTTTAAGGTTGTTGGCAAGACCTTATTGTTTTAAATGTTGGGACATCCCTGTTGTGTTTGAAAGCAACGTCCTTCACAATGCTTCCCAATCGTGAGTGAACTTCTTTTAAAAAGTATTTTGTTTTTCATTTTTCATGCTTGCCACGAAATATCAGACTGTTCTCAAAATCTATTGTTATCACTGTCTTCTATCGTTCTGTCTAGGTCCAGACGTCGGGTTGACATTGCTTCAAGTGATTTTTGTGCTGCCATTTTGAAGCATATGGAGTACGGCATTAACGTTCTATTGCTATAGTAACAGAATGAAGCAGTGCCAATATGGAAAGGCAGTGCCAAAAATCCGTATTATATGGATTTTTGGCCCCGTCATGTGACTGTGCCATCAAAGTAGCGAAAAAATGGGCCTGTATTGAAAGATTCTAATGTAATTTTCCTATGGTAGGTATGTAATAAATGGCGTTATTACACTCTCAGACGCGACGTCATATGATAAAATGATTATAATGTATGACCTGTAAACCCCATATTTTCTACATAAAAGAGATTTCAAAGGGAGTTCATTACACTTCTATCTGCCCCCAATTCTATTTTGTAAGCATGATGAGCTGACAGAAAACTGACAAGCTCCTGTTTGTGTACATGTACCTTACTTTCTGCCATTTCGAGACTAATCTTACAGATGGTAAGCACAATTAGCAAACAGCATTTTTAAATTATCTTTTTTTCTTATTTTTCACCAAAAATCAGCTAAAATAAGGCTTCACATTTTTCATGTGTTTTCGTGTGATGTATGACATGTGAAGCCTAATTTACGTTGAAAAAATAATGCAAATATTAGGGGGAATAGTTTAGAACGGGCTTCCGTCGCTTAATGGGTAAGAGCGCTGACTCTAAAGCGTTAGTTCTCTCACCGCTTAGGTTCGATTAACGATCGGCTCGAAAGAATTGAAGTTTGCGAATAGGAAATAGTCACACTAAGAGCTAAGTCCGGAGATAAGGCGGGGTGCGGTATTAGCTCATACCCATTCCACTCAGCAGCAGCCATTGCAATTTTGCAAGTGTGGACCCTTGCATTGTCAGCAAAATCCCTTTGGGGAGTTCAACTCGGCGTTTTTCACGGATCTCAGTTCTCAGTCGGTCGAGCAAATTTGCACAATACGCAACTGTTATTATATTTTTCTTTGCTAGTAAGTCCCAAAATAAGTTGCTATCACCTTTCCAGCAGAGGGTTGTTTGGTTCAGTAGGGGTGGCTGGGTTGCTGCCTGTATTGGAGGGAGCTGCTGCTCGGCTTGTCGCATGTGGTTTTATTGTTTGCTGTTGTGTGTTTGTCAGTCCCACGCTTTGGTATTTTGGGTGTGCTTTGGGTGCTGATTCGATCAGCTGCTGAAGTATCCAGAGTCAAAATTTGTTATTTAGTCCCCTATGCATAATTATGTATTAGATTAAAGTAAAGGACAACCTGCTATTTTTTAAACAAAACGCCTGCCAGGAGACACGCACGTTTAAAGTGCAAAACATGCACAATTAGTTTATAACTTAATAAATAGAGAATACCAGGTTCGTGTCTTTTGATATCAAGTTTATCAGGCAAGGCTTCGAGAACGCTTTTAGAATCGCGAGGCTTGCCGAGCGACTCTATATGCGTTCTCGAAGCTGAGCCTGATAAGCTTGATATCAAATGACACGAATCTGGTATTCTATTCTGGTATTCTATTTATCAGTTTATCCCTTTGTAAACCCTTTAAATTGGCAGTTTACGATCAGTTACCGACTGTCCTTAGTGCGTCCTAACATTCCGTAGCGGAATATAATCGATCAGTATATGTACTATCAGCTGACCGTTATTTTTCTTTTTATATTTTCAATGTATTTTTTGCAGTTTTTTTTTAGTAATAATAACACTTTGGCCATTTTTCCGGTTGTTCGTTTTATTCATAAAAGTGCAGTGTCACACATTTATTAAGTTTCCATACTAAGTGCATTGTAAAGCATTGACCTGATAAAGATATCCTATCTCAGGTCAAGTGAGCTTTATCACGTCAACGTGACACTGCACTTTTATGAACCACTAACTGGTCCTGATCAGCCTGCGGACCCGCGCATTCTGATCATCACCTTTCTGCTTGGATAGTACAACTCACTGATTGGATGCTTAGATAGTAGTAGTAGTAGTACAATGCCCCTCATTTGTAGGCCAGTTGTTCAAAACTAACGACGGCGTTAGTTAACGTATCGTTAAAACTTTGATCATTTATTATGGCAAATATGCTAATATTTTTGCTGAAAAAATTATGAGCAGCTTTTGCATATGCAAAAGCTGCTTACATTTTTTCAGCAAAAATAACAAAATTTTAGGTATTAAACAGTATAGCCACTAACGAGCTTGTTAAGCTTTGTATGCTTTGAACAACTGGGCCCTGAAGTTTCAAAACTTTAACTAGGCTCGTCCAGACGAGGCCGTTTTGTTGCCTACTTGGTAACTGGAAAGCGTGCACTTGTCACGGTTCAGTAACTGTGTAAGGCCTATTAAATATTGAACGGCCCTCGTATCTGTTGGACTAGCAATAAGACAAAATGTTGAACATTTTCATCTAGAAAATGCTAGTTCTAGAGAGATGAAGGATATCAGTTTATCATATGACGTCGCGTCTGAGAGTGTAATAACGCCATGTAATATTTTCGATAATCCACTGGTGGATTAAATAGGCAAATTAGTTAGATACGCCCCGTAACGTTACATATACGGCGTCCTTAACGACGTCGCGTTTACTAATGGCGGACTATTGACATTTTTGTAAACAAATCGTGAATAAAATGCGTTTTAAATGTCATATGATAAATAGAATCTTGCATTCGTGCTCATGTATTATTGAATTTATTAAACTCGTTGAAGAAAAGCCTCGCATTTTATCCCTTTTCCTCAACTCGTTTATTAAATTCAATAATACATGAACACTCATGTAAGATCCTCTATATAGTGCACGGATATGTTATCGTAATGACGAAGGCACTATTTCTCATCACGTGAACAAGTCCGTGAAATAAAGACTCCCTTAAACCCCATTTTATATAGAGAAATCTGAGGTTTACGGGGGTATTCATTATTTTTCTTATTTCTGCTCCAATACATAGGTTGTTGGTACTCATTAGAACCGCCTCAATGACTAACTACATGCAATAGCTCGCCGCACAATTACGCTTATTTCACCCGATATGTCGTGCTCTATTACGCACACGTCGCCTCGGCATACCTTACACCTTCGGCGTGATTCAAGCTGAAGTGCGATTTGTCACTGAAACGCATATGTCAGTCGCTTAGACGCCAATTTACGTATTTCATGCACTAGCGTAAGTGTTCCGTACTGTGTCGGCGCGTTAACTTTGGTCACGACAGGGACGTCTAGCTCTCAAACTTGCATCGCATAAGGGCGACGAACAATGTCAGTGCTTAGTCGGTAGTTGAGATCCCTTGTTTATCTACAGGTAAAGTGTAGCAGCTGCCGGTGGAAATCTGTTTCGTATATGCATCTGACGGTTGAAACGATCTTGACGTAGTGACGTCGGTCTTCCGCTACGTCGACGTCCACTAGCGTCTTCTGTATATAATAAGATGGCGCTCCAATAGACGATAGATCACACACATGTGGCACCCCAAATCAGAGTCAACGTCATCCGCTTTCCGACCAGCTTCTAACTGTCCAGGGGCACGCTTACGATCCTTTAATGAAAAATGTTGAAATACGCTCTCACTTAATGCTTTTTGAGAACATTGGAGTAATAGTCCTGGGCTGAGATTTAAACTGTTTCATTCAACTTTGAAATTCCAAACAAATAGTGAAGATTTTGATAAGAATACGCGTTCTGCAGCGTCTGATCTTGGTATACACTGTTTGTCAAGCTCATCCTAGGATTCCAGGATAATCCTCTTCAGTCTTATGGAATACCCTGATCTCACTGCGGCTATTTCTACAAGACAAAATGTTATTCTGACAAGTCAGTGATAATCACGTAGACGTTAGCACTGAAGCGCTTTTCTTATTAGCAACTTCGGGTCGAATGCCAAACAATCAACCCAAACATAGCCGCGTCGTTTGTCTGTGTTGGGTACATGTAAGTGTTATCTGTAAAATCTGGCAAACAATGTAAACTCAGATCAAACGCCACAGAACACGGTGCTGATCTTGTTCTACACTTTTTTGCATTAGTTACTAACATCTTAAGTTTAAACGAATCAGTCCAAGTCCTCGTTCATTATCAGCCTGCATTGAGAGACAGTCGGTATGAGTGTTGCCAGTGCTTTGATTTATTCACTGCCTCGAGTTACTGGAATGCACTCTTCCAATACTGAAGTTGGGCTCGTCCATTCTGCTAAATATGGCACCTAGAATTACACTAAGTCTGTACCATATTCCAGGGTTGAAAGGGACAGCCTTTCACGCAAAGTCAATATACACCTAAGTTGTAACTGACCCAAACTTGACCTCGAAAGTCAGAAAGAAAAGCCACTAATATTCTTGTCTACAGATGACCTGGTCCAACAGCAGGCTGGTCTTTAAGGATTAAATATTGACAGCACTGATAGAAAACAGTGTAAAACCTGAGCAGACTGCTGGGCAGATGCCGCATTGATCTGGTATATAGACTTCGCCAAACCCGTCGCATGATGCAGCTGATTCATATGAAATGCTGAATCGTAAGATGAAATCGTCCAGTCGTCTGCTTCAAAACTTATAGAATAACTAATACGCTTGTACAATTTTGATTACTGCGCAAAACCGGACTACATTTTGTGCGGACTCATATTTCTATGGCGGTCAAAGCCGGAAGAAACCTGACTTACTTTAAAACATGCAGGATAGCTAGAAGTGACAGATTGAATCTGTCATTAAAAACCTGGACCTTATGATTTCAGAAAAGACGAGTTTTAAATAAGAAAATTTTATAGGTTTTTTCCCTGTATAAGTCTATATATAACATGTGGGCCCCGGGCGGGTCCATTTTGATCTCTCATTTGAACAGTCTTGGAACATGTCCACTAGATGAATCTTCATACATAATATAAAAGACCTGGGCCCTCTCGTTTCAGATATGGTTCTCGTATGTAAAACATGTGGGCCCTGGTTGGGGCTATCTTTGTCCCAAAGGCTAGAATTTGAAAAGTATTGGTAAAGGTCCACTAGATGAAGCTTCGTACAAAATATCCAAGACCTGGGCGTTCTCGTTTTAAACTAGAAGAATTTTGAAAAGGCTTTCCCTATATGTTAATTTAAAACATGTGGGCCCCAGGGCGGGTCATCTTTTGGCCCTAAGACTTTAATTTAAACAATCTTCGTAAAGGACTACTAGATGAAGCTTCATACCATCTATCAAAGACCTAGGCCCTCTGGTTTCAGACGAGAAGATCATTAAAGGTTTCCCTATATGTGTCTATGCGAAACATGTGGGCGCCCACGCGGGGGGGGGGGGGGCATTTTTTGCCCAAAGACTACAATTTGAACAATCTTGGTAGAGGTCCACTAGATAAAATAGAAGTGGAGGCAGTGATCAGGAATCGATACAATTAACCCACAGCTCCCATCAGAGACACCAAAGGGAAAGAAACCCAAACATAACACAACAGACTCTAATGGAAACACCATTAGTGGAAAGCCAAAAGGGCAGCTACTTATCTATCTATATATCCTGCAGCACCCTCTCGCGAGGATTATGTGCAGCTGCGCGCGTCAGAAAAAGAAAAGTGTGATAGAAGAAAAAGTATTAGATTTTAGGAGAATTGAAAGTAAAAACAGTGTTAGTAAAGTAGAGATTAAAAGCAGATAAAAACAATGTTTCACGGTTCATGGCATTGGGTGATGGAGGGTGCATATGGTCGATCTGAAAGAATCCAGATCGGAGCACACAACAGCATGAGGAGGAAGGTGATTCCATTGTACCACAGCCAAGGGGAAGAAACTGTATTTATAGTAACTGGCAGTAGTAGGGATTTGAATATAGTGCATAGTATGCATGTTTTTAGTAGTTCTGATTGGATGTCGGATGTATGTAGGGAGCGGAATCTCGACAAGGCTATATACTATCTTGTATACTATCTTATACTTACTTTCCACAAAACGGCCAATAGGCTAGCCAAAATAAAATAATATAAGCGACACAAATAGCCAAAGACAAACCATAACAAAAATAAACCGCGACAGAAGAACCGCCTTGGAACGGTCAGCGGAAACGAATTCCACTGGGGGGGGGGGGGGCTTAAATCGATTTTACGTGGGCACAATCATCGCCCTTACTTCCGTCGCGATTAAGACAAATAATTTGTTCTATCCACATGAAGGTCTCCCAACTCATCAGTGCAACATCTCCGTGAACACAAAAATCAAACAACCACAGAGATGAAACAACGGTGAGCACTCGACAGCAAGAAAAGACTAAAATGCTGGCGCAAAAGGAAACCAACAGTTAGACTCCGATGGGCCCGACCAGAGACAGAGCATCAGGTACGAACCAACATAAGCCTTTTCGCTGGAATCGTCATAGAATCTGAGGCCTGACCCACCGGCGTGCAATTAAATAGGGAAGCAAAGTTGTCAACCGTGACTGGATCATACCAAATATCAAATACCTAGGCCTCGCGGTTTCAGAGAAGAAGATACTTTTTGTTTTCAGTTTAAAAACGTGGAACGTGGAGCGTGATAGCTCAGAGGTTAGTGCACTTGTCTCTGATGCTAGAGGTACCCGGTTCGATTCCCGGCAGCGGCGGTAAATTTCGGCGTCCGAACATGCTCCGTTGGCATCATTTGCAGGGATGAATGTCATTAAGTGCACCGTCCTTCGGATCCGGAAGTTAACTGGAGGCCCTTTGTGCAGGGAGAGTCATCCCCTGTGCAGGTTAAAGACCCAACCGTAATTACATGACTACTGTGTAGGCGTTCATCCTGCAAACGTGGAGTGTATATAATGTACCCCGTCTGAGTCCCTTCTTTGGATAAGGCGAAATGGAAGAAAGACAGAAAAAATACATGTATCATTATTTGGTTCCTTTGGCCTTTATGCGCAATGGACCGGAACCATTTGAACAAACCTTGAAAGAAGACCAATTAAGGATCATTCCTGTGAGGTTTGGTCAAAATCCAGTGGTTCAGGCAGAGATGTCGATTGAAGATATTGAAGAAATTGTTTACGGACGCAGGCACGCACGGACGACGGACAAAATGTGATCACTAAAGCTCACCTCTTCACTACGTGACAGGTGAGCCAACAAAGAAAATAATATATACCACTTTCTTATATATAATGTTTATTTCAAAGACTTGGTTATATGTACGTGATGAATTGTAAGATTCTTGTATTGCAGTTTTACCAAGATCGTAGCGTGATGGATTATTTTTGACCCTCACATGACTAATTAACTGCTTTCTGCATGTACGGCATCTGAGAAAAGTATGTCACTCAACACGTACTAACCAAAAGACTTGTGCTTGGTTTTAAGGAAAATGGATACACCTTCAGGGGAGGCAACTCCTGCAAAATTATTTTTGTCTACCATGTCATTAGGGGTCAACTCTTAAATGAATGAATTTGCTCCTGAGGAGCAAACTCTTTCCTTTAGTTTATACTAATTTATTTTAGTTCGATTGCGATGAAAGCTGTAAGCTTATAGAATCGCTCTCGAACACTCATTCCGGGTGTTTTCACGCGCGCGCGAGAGAGAGGCAGTGGCTTTTACACCACTGCTACCCATTTACACCTGGGTGGAGTGGGACAGTGTCATTACGTGTCTTGCCCAAGGACACACCTCGATACCGGTGGCGGATTCGAACGCACAACCTCTCGATCATGAGTCGAACGCGCTAACCACTGCGCTATCTTTCCTTTAGCTGTAGACCCCTTTTTCAGTCGGACAGGTTATGGAAAAGCGAACAGGAAGTCCCAAAAGTTGTTTCCCTTTGAAAAATGGCAGAAAAATATGCCAGGTGTGTGTTCCCTTTCCCCTTAAGTAAATGTGTTTCATACATCGTACATGGAAATTGGTTTTGGCGCTGGCGTTGCTGTCGGCGTCGGTGTTATATGCGTTAGTTTACAGTTTTTTTTTTAGCTTGTATTTGAAAAGCATAGCTGGATTTCGTTCACATTTGGTATTGTGATAAATATAGGTCCAAAGTTTTATTTAGCACTATCCCACACATGTCCATTGCATTTAGACATAGAAATTGTATGTTAATTTGTTATGATAAAGTTTCTACACCTAAACGTAGACTCATGGTTGAAAAAGTTGTCCGACCAATTATCCGATCAGCACGCTATCTTCATTCAGTCTGAAATTATAAAAGAAAGCACAAGCATAAAAGAAAATACAGGGCTCATAGACTTCTATTCTTCGTGGCTCTAGAATGACATTTATAGTTTAAAAGAAAAACAAGAGGGCCCAGAGGGCCTAAATTCGTTCACCTGAGTGTCGATGCCTCTAATACATTCTAATTTTAGCTCTGATGGCCATCCTGTTCACCAAATCGGGAACGATTTTAACTATTTTGGTAGGAAGTCACATAGGCAACATTCTTGTGAAGTTTGAATAAAATTGGCCGAAGGGTTAAGGAGGAATTCACGTTTGACGCAAATTTACATGTTTCTTATTTTAGTGGCCGCCAACCTGTGCATCAGAACAAAACGATTATAGCATTTTTGGTAGGGAGGCACCTAGGTAATATTCCTGTGAAGTTTGAATCAAAGTGGCCCAATGGTTTAGGAGAAGTTCGCATTTGAAGCAAATCTACTATTTTTTTTTTCTCTTTTAGCTATGGTGGCTATTTCGCTAATCGGAGCAAAACCGTTTTAGCTATTTTAGTAGAGTGTCACCTAAGCAACATTTCTGTGAAGTTTGAATCAAATTGACCAAAAAGTTAAGGAGCAGTTCGCGTTTGAAGCAAATTTACGATGTTTTCTTTTCTATTTTTAGCTATGGTGGCCATTTCGTTCATCGGAGCAGAAACGTTTTAACAAATTTGATAGAGGGTCACATAAACCATATTTCTATGAAGCTTACGCAAATTTCCTATTAAGTTTGAATGAAATTGGTCCAGTGGTATAGGAGGGGTTTTCGTTTAAAGATTTTCTCTAGTTTTGGCTCTGGCGACCATCTTGTTCATCGGAGCAAATCTATTTAAGCTTTTTTGAGAGGGGGTCACCTAGACAACATTCCTGTGAAGTTTGAATTAAATTAGCCAAATGGTTTAGGAGGAGTTCGCATTTAAAGCAAATTGTTTAGGACGCACGCCGGACGACGAAAGACGGACATTGACTGATCACAATAGCTCACCATGAACACTTCGTGCTCTGATGAGCTAAAAATCACAATACTATTTTAAACCTAGGTTTCACCTTTCAAACTGGTAAATTATTTTTTATCTGATACCTTTACTGCAATCCTTAGTTTTAAAACTTCAAACCCCAGTTTCAACGCCAAAATGCACAATAAATCTTCAAACCATGGTTCGAAGTTAGAAAATCGGGTTTACATGTAGGTGTCATCCGTACAATAATTTATTGTTTTCATTTTTAAACCATGGTTTCAAATATTCAAACCCAAATTTGACGTCATATAATGAACAAACATTACTCAAAGTACAATTTCAACCTTTTAAGCAGTGTTTAAATGTTCAAACCTGGTTTGAAGAAAAGGTATTAGAAAATAAATTAAAACCCAGTTTGAAAGTTGAAACCGTAGTTTAAATAATCATTGTGCAGTTTTTCTTTGAAACCCTTGTTTTAAGTTTTCAAACCCTATTTTTATCATATGCCGTCGCGTTTGAGAATGTAATAACGTCATGTATTAAATTTTGTATCCTCAGACAGCGCGCCTATATAGGCAATGGAAAATAACTGTGTTTTGTTCTACAACAAATCACGGCAAGGAAGAGCGTGACAAATGACGTCATTGAAAACTGCAAAGTTATGACGTCACTAATCGATTTCCTTGACGTTGGACGGTGTAACGTCATTTTCTCGCATCGAAAACGTTAGAAAACGATATAAATGCACGTGTTTCAGTCGATAATTTTAGCGGGATTTCTTCTAACAATGGCGAAATGTTGTGAGATTTTGAAGGAAACAACAGCATTATTGCCGATTTTCAGCCTGTTAGAATCGAAACAGATCAGCTGTAGTTTGTGATTTGTTGAGTAATAAATCACAGTTTGTCGGTCAGTTGTAAGTGGACAAATCACGCGCGCTACGCGCTCGTATTTTGTCTACTTTACAACTGACCTTCAAACTGTGATTTATTACTCAACAAATCACAGCTAGAGCTGATCTATTTCTTAAATCATTTGCAAATTAGTTAGATCTCGTAACGTTACACGTACGGCGTCCTTAACGACGTCACGTTTACTGATGGCAGAACATTGACATTTTTGTTCAAAATTCGTGAATTAAATGCGTTTCAGATGCCATACTATATATAGAACCATGTATCATTGAATTTATTATACTCATTGAGGGATAGGGATTAAATGCTCGACGAAGCCTCGCGTTTTATTCCTTTTCCTCAACTCTTTTAATAAATTCAATAATACATGAACACTCATGTAAGATTCTCTATATTGTGCACTTAGCTTGCCATATTTATCTAGAGATCATAACCCTCATTGTTGTTCAGTGGGAACCCTCGCGTCCAGTGATCACGTTGGAAACGAGACCACTGGACGAGAGAGTTGGGATTTCCTGTCTCCATTGAACAACAATGATCGATTCTTTTTTAATATGACGATTTGGCGCAAAATTCCAACAAAGTCGAGAAATTTGGTACCAATATGTTCCTTTTGAATTAATAAAAAATGCATACTCTTACTTGATCTTCAGAAAAAAAGGAAGTTATTTAAGAAATGAATCTACGTGTAATTTATTTAAGGGGAATGGGAACATCTGGCAGATTTTTCCGCCATTTTTCAAAGGGAGGCAACTTTCGGGACTTCCTGTTCGCTTTACCATAAGCCCTGTCCCACTGAAAAGGGGGTCTACTCTTAAAGAAAAGAATTTGCTCCTAAGGAGCAAATTCTTTCCTTTAAGAGTTGGCCACTAATGACATGGGAGACAAAAATACTTTTGCAGGAGTTGCCTCCCCTGAAAGTGTTCCCATTCTCCTTAACGAACAACATCGGGTCATTAGCAATGTAAGTGAACCCCGACAATTCAGCTTTGCTCGTGACACGCCGTTGTTCATAATTCGATGAACGTTGAATAAATTGCCTTTATTACTTATCATCGTATCACACGGCCCCCGCCCGTAGGGGCTTGAAGAAATATATGGGCTGCACGATGCTTCCCCGCAGAGCTAAATCCGGTCCGCACACTAGTACTGGTAAACCGCTCAGAGGATCTAAGCCTGTCCAGGAACCGGGGTGCGAGGCGGACCGTCCATGCTAATAAACTCTATTTGTTTCATTGGGCGACAGGGCTTGAGATGTCATTTTATCTCCATGTCTGGTAAAACTCCCACAAAATTGGAAGCAGCGTCTCCAAAATGATCTTTACAGTGTTGACGGGGACGTTAAACCTCAAATCAAACAAAACAAATCATCGTATGACGAGACAATCTTGATTAAGAGCTTAAAGGAAAGAAGAAAACAATTGCACGCAGTTTTACTTTAGACAATGGACAACGTCGTTGGAGCAATAACTTGACCTGGCCATTCTCCGATTATATATTTATTCCGGAGACAATGACGTCGCGCGAGTCAGTATGCAGTATGAACAACATTGTTTCCTAGGCCTGCGGTTTTCTGTAAATGCTCTAAAGTGCTGTTTCACCCCGGCTAATTTCGCTAATGCAGACGTTATCCGATAATTTGGAACGTTATGACGTCAAAAAATGGCTTGAGAGCTATCCCGTATCAGCGCCAATGACCGAATGGGTAACAATGTGGACAGATTTCGCCACTAGCGAGCAAACATAGGAATATCTCGGTCTCACAAGCATTTATATGTGAGGGGATAAAAAATCTTACTTGAATTCACATATGAAATTATGTTCAACTTCACACCAACCATCGTCCCACCATCCGTTGTTAAACAAGGCGAGGCAGTCTTGACGCCCGGATTTGTGGGTGGGGCTACTGTCAGGCTCGCCGGGGCCCCAGTGGTTGTACTTAAATGAATAAAAGAAAAACATTATAAATCATAAGGATACAACATACCCGTATGACGTATTTCATTTTTTCATACCTTCAAAACTGATATTTTTTATGAAAAAAAAAACAGTCGAACTTCAATGGCTCGAACACCCTTGGGGTCACGAAAATCTGTTCGAGACAGGGGTAGTTCGAACCATTGAGGGCTCTAAAGGGGATCATTATTGAACTTCTTTTCGGTGTTCTATAGTATAAATGTATGCTGTGTGTACTCATTAGAATCGCCTCATTGAGGCGATTCTAATGAGTACACACAGCATACATTTGCAAGATAAAAGGCGAAAATATACCCCACTATTACTTATGTAAAGAAATTCCCTTGGGACTCAAGGACTGGTTCGACTCAGCCCACGTAAACGAGCCATCGGTGTTCGAGCCATCGAAGTTCTACTGTATGTAACCTTTTTCTAGTTATGCGCTCGTTAAAACCGTCTCATTGAGACGGTTCTTACGAGTACCCACGAGTACATTCTATGATTTGGGGCAGAAATAACAAGAGTAATGTACATGTATCCCCCTATTGTGAAGCGGGGTTTGTAGGCAAGTCCTCTACACGGACTTGTTAACGTGATAAACGTAAAAAAGCAAAGAAATATTTTTTTCGCGTCTAAAATTTTCATGTCAGGCAGATTTTGAAAACAGACTGACATGATTAGGGCTGGCTAATCGAAGCTGAAAAGATAATCGATTATGAGTCATGGCATTGTGATCGATAATCGATTAGTAATCGCTAAGGTTTTTGTCATTATTTTACCTGTCTGGCTTTCCGTCTGAGCATGACTCTTATCATATGTTTCACTTTACCATATGTATATTTGAACAGACAGGCCTGAGCAAACTGTGTAGACCCAGATGAGACGCCGCATAATGCGGCGTCTCATCAGGGTCTGCACTGTTTGCCACTCATCCAGCTATTTTAGGCATAACTTTTGGTAGTAGATTGTACCTATCAAGTAATCGATTAAAAGCAAATCAGAAATGATAATAATTTTTGTGGAATTTATCGATCGATTAATCGATTATACGATTAATCGTGTCAGCCTTAGACATGATCGTCATATTCGTATAGATATTGTCATGTTAAGGCAAAAAGAAAAAAAAACGTGTTTCCGCTAACCCGAACGACCCTGCGTCAGAGCCCCGACGCCTACTATTCTTATCAATAAAAGAACAAACTAAAATTAAAAACACCGACCCTACCATTTTCAATTTCCGACCTAACCAAGTGTCGTCTTTGTATTTTCCCATAGTAATTTTGGGTTTTAAGTACATTTTTGTAGTTTTGGGCATTTAGTACCTTATAAAATACAGAGCCTTAAAATTAATTATGATATACAGTGCAAGTCTCAACATGACAATTTTATTAACAAAAAACATGTACAGAAACAAAAACACATAAAAATACAGGCCCTACCCTGCTTTTTTTCGGGGGAAAAAATAAAAAAAAAGTTTCTCCTACCGACCAAAATTTTTTGTTAGTAGAAACACAGCTATTTTTTACGCTTAAGCCGACATTTTTAAAATAACTCTATGAGCTTTTACTCTCTCGAATATAGCAAGATTTTCTCCGTTGCAAAATCACATTGCTTTGAAATATCCCACATGTTTAACCATTTTAGGATAGGCCATACGAAAAGCAGCTGCCAAAATCGAATTTAGAGTTATTGCACGAACAAGCAATTTGTGCTACAATCTCATTTTAACCCTTGTCCTGCTGATCACGGATATGTCTTATCTTTCAAACAATGAAGATCCAGATCAGAAGAAGCCATCTGATCAGGATCTACAATGTTTGTCATTCAGTTTATGAATTTGTTGCAATAATTTGTATCAAGTAATCTGATTGGTTGATAATCCGTAGTGGGTGTGGCATATATGAATATTCAACAGGTCAAGGGTTAAGCTAGAGAACTGAACTATCAAACGTTGTCGGTGAAAGCAACACGATGACATTCATTACTGGCATAGACATAGGGCCGTGCATAGTTACTTAATCCTTATCCTGCTGAATAAATTAATGTTGCCACCCCCATTTCTCACTTAAGAGGGGTGTTCATTTCACAGACTTGTTAAAATTATATTATTCGATTCCTGGGCAACTTTGTCTCACAAGTATTCATCAGATGTGTACCTTTATAGGTTCAACTGTTTTCGACCAGAACCATTCATTATTTGACAATGCATCTAGTCCACCAATCCAGTAGTAGTGGTCGGGATCTGTAGCTACAGCTAAAATCATAAATATAGATTAATGCAAAACAGGAAACATTTATTTAGAATTTAAAAATGAAAAATAAAATAAAAATATTGAAGAAAAAAAAAAACAATAGAAAAGCTCTCGATATAATTTGGATGTCATGTCAAATTTAAAACAAAATAATATTTAAACATTGATCGGTTGACATATATATGCTCATCTAATGCCAACATTTGTTACCCTCACTTCAATAGTATGAACTGGGGTTTACAAGGGAATGTGTTATTTGGATCAATTATTCCATCACATAGATTGGTGTTCTTACAAACTCGCAAAATCTGTTTGAAGTAATAATAATAATAATAATAACTGTGAGCCAATTTTTGTCGCAAAGGCGGCCAACAAGGCTTTAGGGGTATGGCACCACTTTCAGGGAAGGTAGCTCCTTCAAAAATATTTTTGACTCCCATGTCAATAGGTGAGGAGCAAATTCTTTCCTTTTTCAGCGGGATAAGCCTTATAGAAAAGTGAATAGGAAGTCCCGAAAGTTGTCTCCCTTTAAAATGGCTAAAATCTGTCAGGTGTTCCCATTCCCCTTAAACGAGCCTGCGCACGCATAAGCGCAGCATTGTCCTAGCCTTTGCTACTCGTAGACAGTCATGTTGAAGAGACTTAGTTCGTCTATCTCTAGTATTAGCTGACCGCGCATACGCATCTGGCAAAATCGGGGACTACTGAGCTCTCGTTCATCAGTGGTTGGTTTATATATAAGCCCTACTTTACAGATTTAATTCGCGCAGTCTGATTAAAACCTCTGCTGTATGCAAGAAGCATATAAGAATCTTATATGGGTGTGAGGGGTGGATTGGAAAATCCGTCCCGAGGGACACTGTCCGGCATCACGAGGCTTGCCGAGTGATGCCGGACAGTGATCCCGAGGGACGGATTTTTCTATCCACCCCTCACACCCATATTGGATTCTTTTTCTTGCATACCTTCCATTTCTATTGCGAATTTTAATGCTGCTGTCACTTCAGTTACCGACGTCCGCCATTTTGTGATGACACAACAGGAATGTTTAGTGACGTCACGCATGACGACGCCGCACATGAGGTTGTAATCAACCAGTGCATTTATCAAACACGCGATTGTATTCGATTTGGGGTCGGAACACCAGGATCAGAACATAAATTTCTATCCCAGGGTAAAATCACGGATTTCCTTGTCTGGTGTGCAAGAATCCTTGTTCCCCAGTCTAACCCTAGGGCAACCAGAACTGGTTCTCGCCAGGCTCATTACCCGGACTGATCTGCGTCATCATTGGCCGTAAGGCGCCGAAGACACATAAACCCGTGGTGCGCTTCAAATACATTTTCACCTGACAAAATGTCCTCTTTACAACTAAACCACAGAAGATAGCTTTATATCCCAGTAACCCTTATCCTGCTGTTCATGACAACCCCTACTTTTGCAAACAGTGTAGATCCAGATCTGGACCCAATCGTTCAAAGCCTCGTTAAGCTTAACGAGCTCGTTAGTGGTCAAATTGTTAACTATTCTAGCAAGTTCTAAATCTAACACTCTGGTATTTTTGCTGGAAAAATGTGAGCAGCTTTTGCAAATGCAAAAGCAGCTCACATTTGTCTGCAAAATATCAGTATAATTGTCATATTTATTATCAAAGTTTTAACGATACTTTAACTAACGACATCGTTAGTTCTGAACTACTTGCCCAAGATGGCTTCTGAGATCTACAGTGTTTGTAATGTGGATTGTAAATTGAACAATACAGTAGAACTTTGATGGCTCGAACACCGATGGCCCGTTTACCATGGATGTGTTGAACCCATTCTTGAGCCCCTTGCGAAATCCTCTACATAAGAAATAGTGGGGGATAATTAAGGAGGTTTTAGTATTTTATCTTTCAAATGTATGCTGTGTGTACTCATTAGAAACGCCTCGATGAGGCGATTCTAATGAGTACACACAGCATACATTTTCATTATAGAACACCGAAAAGATGTCTAAAAATATCTCGTTATGCCTCCTGACAGTAACCCTCAGTGGCTCGAACTACCCCTGTCTCGAACAGATTTTCATGGTCCCAAAGGTGTTCGAGCCATTGAAATTCGACTGTATATTGAATTAAGTAATTTGATTGGTTGATAGTCAGAAATGGATGTGGCTAAATTAATTTATGCCGCGGGATAAGGGTTAGTATGAAGACGAATGTCATCACCTTCAATATGAGCCCCGCCTCGCCAGATAGCCCTTTTTTGACCAGGTACATGTTAGACACGAACCGGCTTCCTCAGCTTCAAACAGTAACAGTAATCTTGACATTTCAGGCAACGAAAACAAAGTGGCTAATCAGACTACGCAGATGCGCAGTCTGATCTGCGCATATTCTGTCCGCAAATGTAAAAAAAAATATGTGTTTGGCGGCGCAAATAAAATTTTAAAGACAAATAAGAATCCGATCACGTTAACAAGCCCTTGCTTGGTATAAAGAACAGTGAGTTTCAGCGAAGTATACATTTTCATTTCTTATTTCTACTCTGAAACACTTAGTTGAACGGGTACCTTAGAAATGCGGTTAAAATGTTAAAATCTGCTCTCTCAATCTTTCAATCTAGGTTAACATATAGCTTAAAGCCCTTAAAACATGTCGGCCTCGCAAGGAGTGCGGCAAGAAGACAATTGAGCCCCGCCAAGCGAATTTGTGTCTTCGAGCATTCTGTCATGACAAATTTTAACTGCGCATGCCCAGCCATTCTGTGGGGCCAGGGATATGGCTTTCTGTCTGAAGGTTCCTCTTGATTCACTGCTTGTATGAGCGAGCAGCGAAGGTTCTGGCGAGACTGCGCGGATGCGCAGGCTCGCCAGAACGTTCGCTGCTCGCATAGGCGATAAGTACCAAAATCGCTTGACGGGGCCCACATCACTCATGCATGATTTTTTGTGCAACTTAGTCTTCATGAACTAAAACGCACTTGACCTACCGATGTTCAAGCTTTGCGTCAGCTTTATGAAAAAAAAATCGGAATCTTGATCTTCAAAGCACCAATGACGTCATCATCACTTTGAAAGTGGCGACCATTAGGAGTGTGATAGCTCAGTGGTTAGTGCACTTGCCTCTGATGCTAGAGGTCCCGGGTTCGATCCCCGGCAGCGGCGATAAAATTTCGGTGTCCGAACACGCTCCATTGGCATCATTTGCAGGAACGAATGTCATAAAGTGCACCGTCCTTCGGATCGGGATGTTAACTGGAGGCCCCTTGTGCAGGGAGAACCATCCCCTGTGCAGGTTAAAGATCCATACCGCAATTACATGATTACTGTGTAGGCTTTCATCCTGCAAAACCTGGAGTGTATGTAATATACACCTGTGGTAATGGTCAAATGTGACCGACGCAGTATCAGAAGATAGATAGATAGCATCTGAGATTTCAGTTTAGGAAAAGTTAAATTAAATGGTGCAAGATCCGGCGAGTAAGCTGCATTTGGCAACAATTCTGCCACTGCCACTTGCGATGTGGGGAGTGGAGCATTGTCTAGTAGCAGCAGAAGGCCAGTGGAGCTTTCTAATTTTTATTTGACCCCTTCTTTCAGACGCACAGTTAATGCTTTGATTCTTCTGTAACCAGCCATTCATGAGGAATCGCTCACAATCCCAGAATCCTTGTCAACAGATTGCAACTCACGTGAACATTTTGGAAGGCAGATACCCAGGACGTGTTCTCTGTCTACTTTGAGACCCGGGTTCAAGACAGAAATGGTTAAATAATTCATAATCCTGGGTCACAAATCTCATAAATCTCAACTTTGGAGAACCCATCTTTTGGGCAGTTGCTCATCCCCATATTGACAGCAAGAACAGAAAAAACACTGAATCACTATGGGTTCTTAACCCTTTTTGGACCGACTGGAATCTTCCTCCTCATATATAGCAGGAGTCCATTTCAAAATTTAGGGGTGACAGGTTGTGTTTTCATCAAAATTTATTTGGAAAATGGCTGAACTTTTAGCAAACAGTGGAGGCCCTGATCAGACGCCGCATTCTGCGGCGTCTGATCTGGGCCTGCACTGTTTGCCAGGGTACCCGTTTTGGTGTTTCTGGTAGGCTTACTAAATGGGTTAAGAATTGAATGCGATTTGATAAATAAAATACCTTTAAAAGTATTTATATTTACATTATTTACCATTCATCATATGACGAAAATACATGTATTTGTGTAAGGGCTATAATGAAAAAAGAAAACAATTCCATGTTGTTTTCCTATTGACAGCGGAACAGTGTCGTTGGCGCCATAACGTCCCCATCGTCCAATTATATTGAAAAGAACCGTTGTTTATTTCGACGTCGATGACGCCATGTGACTCAATGTTTTCATTGAAGTATGAACAACATTGCTGCCCAGTAGTTTACTATATAGTTTACCATGTTCTCTGTCTACTTTGAGACCCGGGTTCAAGACAGAAATGGTTAACTAATTCATAATCCTGGGTCACAAATCACATCGTCTCAACTTTTGGAGAACCCATCTTTTGGGCAGTTGCTCATCCCCATATAGGCAGCAAGAACAGAATAAACACTGAATCACTATGGATCCTTAACCATTTCTGGACCGAATGGAATCTTCCTCCTCATATATAGCAGGAGTCCTTTTCAAAATTTAGGGGTGTCAGGTTGTTTTTAGTCAAAATCTATTTGGAAAATGGCCGAACTTTTAGCAAACAGTGGAGGCCCTGATCAGACGCCGCGTTCTGCGGCGTCTGATCTGGGCCTGCACTGTTTGCCAGGGTACCCGTTTTGGGGTTTCTGGTACTAAATGGGTAAAGAATTGTATGCAATTTGATAAATAAAATACCTTTAAAATTATTTATATTTACATTATTTACCATCCATCATGTGACGAAAATTTGTGTAAGGGCTATAATGAAAAAAGAAAACAATTCCATGTTGTTTTCCTATTGACAGCGGAACAGTGTCTTTGGCGCCATAACGTCGCCATCGTCCAATTATATTGAAAAGAACCGTTGTTTATTTCGACATCAATGACGTCACGTGAGTCAATGTTTTCATCGAAGTATGAACACATTGCTGCCCAGTAGTTTACTATAGGAGATTTCCTTAAATGTGTGGAGAAAGCAGTATTTCAGAAATAATTTTACTTTTCTGCGGTTCATGAAAGTATGAACGCAGTGGGTCGCGTGCAAATTAATGTAAATTTGCTAGCGACCCGCTGTCGTTCATACTTTCATGAAGTATGAACGCAGTGGGTCGCGTGCAAAATAAATGAACCCCGAAGAGGTACATGTAAATTTTGCTAGCGACCTGCTGTCGTTCATACTTTCATGAAAAGCAGAAAATTTTATACATGTATTTACATTCTTTGCCCCTCATCACTGGGCGAAAAAATGTTTATAGGGCAAACGTATTAAACTGAAAAACATTTACACGCTGTTTTTCTAGAAAAAGCGAAACAGCGTTGACGTCACCAACGCCCGTAAAGAACCATGGTTTAGAATGACGTCAATTGACGTCACAGAAAATCGTGTGATTCGATGCGTTCATTGAAGTATGAACTACATTGTTTTCTATAGGTTTACATTAGAATTTTCACTGGAAATATAAATATTGCAATATGTCGGATTGTAACACGTTCATCATTCATCATCAAACTGTGAATTGCCGCAATTTGATAGTCTGTACTCGCAGATTTTGGGCGCCTAGACAGTGCAGCATCACCAGTCATTGTCGCGCTGGAAGCAACCCACCTCTTTTCTGTGAAACGGCACTGTGATGTTACGCGTGAATAACATTGTTATTAAAATTGTGGTCATATTTCTATATGTATCATATGACGTCGCGTCTGAGAATGTAATAACGCCATGTAATATTTTCGATAATCCACTAGTGGATTAAATATGCAAATTAGCCAGATACGTCCCGTAACGTTAAATGTACGACGTCCTTAACGACGTCGCGTTTACTAATGGCGGAAAATTGACATTTTTTTTGTAAAGAATCGTGACTAAAATGCGTTTTAAATGTCATATGATAAATATAATCTTGCATTCGTGCTCATGTATTATTGAATTTATCGCGTTTACTATATATAATGGTGGAACATTGACATTTTTTGTAAAGAATCGTGACTAAAATGCGTTTTAAATGTCATATCATTAATAGAAACTTGCATTCGTGCTCATGTATTATTGAATTTATTAAACTGATTGAGGAAAAGGGATTAAATGCGAGGCTTCTTTGCCGAGCATTTTATCCCTTTTCCTCAATCAGTTTAATAAATTCAATAATACATGAGCTCTCGTGTAAGATCCTCTATTATGACGTTATCTACTAAATAACAGCGTCCATACATTGTTTGTAAAGATGAAAGACATTGTATAAATATTTCTTTGCCGAAACAAATTAACACTATATCCTTAAAAAAAACTCTAATAAATTTTGAACTACCCTAGTTTTCGAGCCAATTGGAATTGTTTGAAAAGCGCTAAAACATATGATCCGAGCTAGCGAAAGTGTGTCTTCGGCAGTTTGCACTTAGGGAAGACTACATTGGGATAACAAACTCGTAGGACATGGTGCATCCTTCATGGCTCCAAAACCCAAATATTTCTGATATTTGTTTTCATTTCTGCTACAAATATAGGGTACGGGCGCTCGTCATATAGGTAACCGCCTCACTGTTGCGATTCTAAATCCCGGTTGCCTTCAAACAAAGGTGGGAATACATGGTTGTTCATTATCTGCGCACCATTTCTATCCGACAACCGAATCCTCTGCTGCATGAAGGCGTTTTGTGTAGTTGGGCATTCATATATCGAGCCGCGAAGACTCTGATCATACTGCGCGCCTGCCCCAGCCCGTCGGGGCTTGAAGAAATATATGGGCTACATGATTCTTCCACGCAGAGCTGAAACCGACCCTCACACGAGTACTGGTAAACCGCTTTGAGGATCTAAGCCTGCCCAGGCAAAGCGTTGCGAGTCCATGTTTATAAACCCTATTGGTTTCAATGAACGACAGGGCTTGAGATGTCATTTCATCTCAATGTCGGGTAAAAGTCCCACAAAATTGGAAGCAAGTTCTCCAAAATGACCTTTACCGTGTTGAGGGTGACGTTAAACCTCAAATCAAACAAACAAGCATACTGCGCGCAGTCTGATCTGAGTCTTCGCCGGGCGCTTATGTCCCATTTCACATTGAATTTCTTGCTTCCAAAATGACCTTTACCGTGTTGAGGCTGACGTTAAACCTCAAATCAAACAAACAAACATACTGCGCGCAGTCTGATCTGAGTCTCCGCCGGGCGCTTATGTCCCATGTCACAACTCGCTTCAAGCTGACATGGCCCAAATAGTGTCTAGAAAGCATACCGTTTACTGATTGTATATGCGTCTGCAAGAATTGTTGTTCCTTTGCGGTTTCTATGACTGCCAGGTTCCCCCCGTAAGCTTCACAGTACACCTATAATAATCAAAGCACTAACAGAACTGGTGGGTCAATTGTCTTTTAGTGTAGGCTTAAAATGGTCCTGAACTGGGACTTAGACTGTTGCCCTTAAAGGCAAACAGTGTAGACCCAGATCAGACGCCGCGGCGTCTGATCTGGGTCTTCACTGTTTGCAAATGTCCAACACCTGCGCCGAGTCAAAGTTTTACATACGAAAGCACGCCTATATAAATACATTGTTAATTTTATCGCCGAAAAACGAAAATTTTGAGAAGAATAATTGTGATATTTTTCTTATTGATGCTCAAAATATAGATTGGGGGTACTCATTAGAACCGCCTCATCGTAGTAGAAATAAGAAAAACAAGGTTTACCCCTGTAAACCCCAGTTTTACTATATAAAAGGGGGTTCAATGGGGTCAAAATTATATAGGCATGTTTTCGAGGTGCAATAAGATTTCGTTTACACAACACTCTGAAGTCACTACGACAAGAATAGCGCTGCTTATTTTCTTTAAATAACCGTTACCAGGTTTTTTTACAAATCTTTGATAGCCCCGTGGATGTCAGCACTGAACAGCTTCTGTGCTGAGTAACTTTTAGTCGATTGTCAAACAATCGACCCATAAACATACATTTATCCCTGTTTCATTTAAAAAATGGGGATATTTGATTTTTCAGCCACTTCATACGCAGCAATGGAAGCTTGCAACACGTCTGACGCCACCTAGCCGACTCCTTTTTTAAAATACAGTTGAAACACTGATAACTGCTTTAGTCAAACTAAATTCTGGCCACTGTTCTTTAAGTTCATTATATTTCAACTTGTACTCAAACTACTATTATCTAAAACAAAATTTCCAGTCCCTTGGAGTTTGAGTTAGCGACTTTATAACCATGCGCTCAAAGATTCGAAAGGAAATAACCATATGAGCCCCGCCAAGCGAATTTGTGTCTTCGAGCATTCCGTCATGACAAATTTTAGCTGCGCATGCCCAGCCATTCAGAGAGGCCAGGGATATGGCTTTCTGTCTGAAGGTTCCTCTTGATTAACTGCTCGCATAGGCGATAAGTACCAAAATCGCTTGACCGGGCCCATATACAGTCAAACCTGTCTTAGTGGCCACCTCTATTTACCAAGCAAC
The DNA here is from genome assembly GCA_963580285.1 of Lucinisca nassula. Taxonomy (NCBI): domain Eukaryota; kingdom Metazoa; phylum Mollusca; class Bivalvia; order Lucinida; family Lucinidae; genus Lucinisca; species Lucinisca nassula. The sequence continues at coordinate 105,944,960 of OY757015.1, forward strand.
CTGTCTTAAGCAAGCAGGCATTTAGTTCCCGAAAAAGGCAAATACATTAGAATTCACCTGTATTAAGCAAGCACCTGTCTTAAGCAAGCACATTTTCATTATCCCTGAGGTGCTTGCTTAACACAGGTTGGACTGTAAACTGCGGTAGAATGTAGAACGGGGAGACGTTCTGATGCCACCAAATTGCAACGTTGGACACAGTTGAAGCCGTGAAAAATATATGCATTTGTATAAGCTTTCAAAAATTTTAGTGTTTACTTGTTAAAAGACCAGCTATGCTGACATCACGTGGACAAGTCCGTGAAATGAACCCCTCTAAACCCCAGTTAATATAGTACGGGGGTTTGCGTTATTTTTCTTATTTCTACTCCAAAACATAGATTGTGGGTACTCGTTAGGACCGCCTCATTGAGGCGGTTCTAACGAGCACCTACAATCTATGTTTGCAGTATAAATAAGAATAGGATTTTCATCAGAAAAGAAGCATGTAGTTGTTTGGTGCGAATATACAAAACTTGATATAAACCAAAGCAAACAGAAAAATGTTTACACATTTAATTGTTTCTTAATTGATTTTAATGTCGTAAGGCGTGTCAAGCGTTTCATCCCATAGTTTCTCTAGTGTTTTTTTTTTTTTTTCATATTTGACTCTATTGAATATGAGTTTTAATCTCAATTAGGGGGTAACTGTATTCATAATTGTCATTTGGGGTGCTAAGTCAGCGGTTTTGCGGTCGGAAATTTTGTTCGACGGAGCGGAGCCGTAAAACGGTATTGGCGACCGAACAAATGACAATATTAAATATAGTTGTCCCCATTCTAATGTACTTATTCAGTTGTTTTGTTGAAACGTACTCTTTTGCTAAAAGCGGCAAGCGCTGTGAGCTGCGTGAAACCGAATGCTACCCAATGAAATGCGACGTTACAGAATACGTGCTCGTGCATAGCAATTTTGGTGTGACTTCATTGCTGATAGACGCCACCAAATGTAATGTTGCCTCATGGTAATATTCGAAGGCATCCGAGTAAGCGTGCTCGTGTTGGTATCGTGTGATATCAGTACGAGAGTTCCTTGTATTATTACCGCTCTTTTCTGATTGATGAAGAATTGACATCTGTACTGCTCCAGGGCGAAGCATCAGGAAAACATGTCCATGTGAAATTATGGCATCCAAAATGGTGTCAGAAATGACAAATATTAGATAAATGGAATATCTTTCTTATTGTTTGCGTTCAAAATAGATTGTGGGTGCTCATTAGAACCGCCTCTATGATGGCTAACTTGGATAAACACGAAATTTTGTCAGACAGGCAACATGCATTTAAGAAAAGGCAAAGTTGTGAATCTCAGCTGATCACGGTAATATAAATGATTGTGTAATATCTTTGACAGAGGACGGTGGATACATTTATTCTTGATATCGAAAGACAGTTACCCCCCCCCCCCCCCCACACACACACGCACACACCCAGCCCCCCCCCCCCCACACACACACACACACACACCACCACCCCCATACACACACACATGAACTCATTTTGTTATGGTGTTGGCGGGAAGACTCTCAAATGGATAGATTTCTTTCTTTGTAACAGAAAAACAACCAGTTGCTGTTAATGGTGGAACGGTGAGGTTTGGCTCCAGTTTTGTCTGGTGTCCCACAAGGGACCGCTCTTGGCCCATTGTTGTTCCCTATACTTCCACTGATACTGACACCGAAATAAGACTGTTTGCAGAGGACTGTGGTTGTTATCGTGAAATTAGAGAGGTATTTTGGCTCATTGAAACTTCAGAGGAATATAGATATATTAGGGTGTTGGGCAAGAAAATTGGGTATGTGATTTCAGCCTGTTAAATGCAATATTACGTGGGCCAACGACACACAAAATCGAGGCGTCTTACACTTTAGAGGGAACGTTCCTCGAAAATGTGGATTCCATTAAATACATTGGCGTGACCATTACACATTTATTTATTTATCTATATATTTAATTTATTTATAGAAGAGGGTGCACCTTTAGCTGCTATAGCTAGTCTGTCTTGCGGCTCTCTGTAACATATACATGTGTAACATCAAACAACATAAAGCATATATTTACATATGTATATATTGATATATACATAACAGTGAGGGCACATTTTAAAATCATCACGAAAACACGCCTATATAATTTTGACCCCCCCCCCCCTTGAATCCCACTTTTATACAGTAAAACTCGGGTTTAGAGGGGTAAACCTTATTTTTTTTATTTCTGCTCTTACATAGCGGTTGTGGGTACTCGTTAGAACCGCCTCAATGAGGCGGTTCTAACGAGTACCTACAATCTACATTTTGAGCAGAAATAAGAAAAAAATCGCAATATCTCATCTTAAAATTTCATTGTTTTGGCGGTAAAGTTTACAATGTATTTGTATAGGCGTGCCTACGTAATGTTATTGTCGTAAAACTGCGTAATACAGCTGACCGAGGACCTGTAACTGGGCCAATACGAAATTACTTGATCAATGACCATTTTATTAATTGACGCAAATAAAAAAAAAATATGATTTTTGAATATTGGTTGACCTTGTGTAATATAGGATAAACAATTAATAAAAAAATGTAACCCTGTTAAATTTTGGCAGCTCAGATAGCATGACATGCACCACTAGCTGCAAATTCAAATCTGTCTTAAAATTAATGATTTATATAGCCTCAAAATGAGCGTATAAACGATTTTAAGATATATATAAGAAAAACTCACAAAATTTAGACATGAAGAGTGTACCATAGTTTCGTTGAGCGCGCATGTCTTATTGTAGGTTGTGTCATGAGCTGGCTCATTTACAACGGATCCTACTTCCCTCAGACCATTAGTGGTTGGAATGCCCTTCCAGATTCGGTAGTTTCATTTGCTGAAGCTGCACAGGATGAAGTGGTCTAGGTTTACTTCTTTGGTGAGAGCTAGGAATTAGCTTCCCGCTACACAGGCCCTGGTAAGTGACTGTCATTTTACGTGTCACCAGCACTAATTCTGATTTTGATACAGTTAACAGTGATTACTGTTGACCTGTGTCATTGTTACAATTGTAACCGTTCTTGCCCCCCCCCCCCCCCCCCCCCCAAAAAAAAAAAAATAAATAAAGTTGACCGAATGTACTTACCAGAGCATTTGGCCAATTTGCTACTTCATGTGACACCATGTAACAAGAGTTGTCCTGTTTCACAGTTCCATTGGGACACTGAGACCAAACAGGTGGCACCAGGAGGGAGCGGCGACCTTGAAACAAAGCAGACATCAGTGTTAAGCTTATTCTTCTTTTAACCCATATCTTGCTGTTCACGACAACCCTTTTCTTTGCAAACAGTGTAGATCCAGATCAGATGGCCATCTGATCAGGATCTACACTGTTTGACATTCAGTTTATGAATTTGTAGGAATAAATTACATCAAATAATCTGATTGGTTCAAAGTCAGAAATGGGTGTGGCTAAAATGAATATTCAGCAAGAGAAGGGTTTAAGAAAACCATTTAAAATGTATCGGTTGCTGTGCCACTATGGAGCAAGTCCGTGGGACCATGGAGACGTAAAACACCAGAACATTACTACTACTACTACTGTATCGGTTATTCTTACCTTTTTTTCCAATACCCAGTGTCCTGAAGTAAGAGATCACTATAGTATAAGGGCTGTCTTAAAACACTTTTGAACAGTCTCAAAGTTGGTCTTTATATAGGAATTTCACTCTATTTTACAGATAACACAAATGCAACCTGATTGGACATGCACTGTTTTTCAACCAAAGACAACTTAGCCAACGCACGCGTTGTATGAAATAAGTTCTGAATAGTTAGATCCTTTGAGAGCAAAGAATATCAAACTCGGTTTTATTGAATCTGTTAATGACCAGTACTGAAATGTGCAGCTCCGGCCACGCCTTCTACCACCGGCTTAAGTAGAACTCTATTTTCAAAATTGTCCTAAATGATCTCAATGATCCTAAAGGACCAGAAAATATAATCTGCACTATAATGATGTACGGGGAGATGTTTTAATCTATTTTACCGATAACGCAAATCAGTTCAACCAATTATGACATTTAATTTATTCAAACAAAGAAACCTTTGAAAGTGCAATTGAAGGTGTTATTTACAGAAAGAATGGTTTGGTTTGTGAATATACGATAATATATTAACATGTACGTGTATGTAAAACTATATCATCACGAAAACACGTCTATATAATTTTGACCTCCCCCCCCCCCACCCCCCTTGAATCCCAATTTTATATAAAATTGGGGTTTACAGGGCTGTACATTAATTTTCTTATTTCTGCTTAAAACATAGATGTGGGTACTCGTTAGGACCGCCTCGATGTTCTAACGTGTACCCACAATCTATGTTTTGAGCAGAAATAAGAAAAATATCGCAATTTTTATCGGAAAATTTCCATTTTTTTTTTCGGTGGTAAAATTTTTACAATGTATTGGTATAGCCGTGTTTTCGTTATGTGAACAGTTGTCTTGATGAATGCATTATTTTTCAGCGTATGTTTAAAAAAAAAAGACTAGATATGCAACAAGCATGTTGAGCCCGGTAATTAGAAAACAAAATGCTCTGGTAGTCTTCTGATAAAGATTTGTTATATTTAGTCTTATAAGCGTAGATTGTGAACTTTCGTTAGAACAAGTTTCCACAATCTATGGATAGGTGTAAAAAATAGCTGTGCTTCTACTATCATCCTGAAAAAAAATTTGGTCGGTATGTAGGAGAAACTTTTTTTTAATTATTTTTTTTTTTTCCCCGAAAAAAAAAAACTGGGTTATGTGTTTTTGTTTTTGTACATGATTTTTGTTAATAAAACTGTCATGCTGATACCTGCACTGTATATCATAATTCATTTTAGATGCTGAAGCATGCTCGGTCGGGTTAGCGGAAATACGGCTGTATTTTTTAGGCCTTAGCGGACCTGACTTTATATAAAGTGAGGTTTTGAAGGTTAAGTTTCAACTAATGGTTAGCGAACCTGACTTTATATACAGTGAGGTTTTGAAGGTGCTCATAACTCGGACTGCCAATTAAAAGAATTAGTAGAGGTCCAGTAAACTTCCTGTTTTAAGACCACCGTTAGGACTGTTCAAAAGTGGTCTTTAAGACCACTTTTCAACAGTCCCAAAGGTAGTCTCTGACCGGAGAACATTGTTTGCAGAAAATACAAAGAAAGAATAACTGCAACCTACTAAATATGCTTTTTAAAGCAGAATTGGACTTAAATTTAGGTGGTCTTAATTGCGGAATTTTACTGTATATAGATTTAGACTAAATATACTTGAAGTATTTCCACCGTGTAGCATCGACTCCGGAACTTGTTACTGAAAAGTACCAGCGAAATCAATATTTATCGCAAGCATGGCACACAGTAAGGTAGGTAAAAAGCTGTTTACAGGTTTCTACAGGATTCTGCCATTTAAAGCAAAATGGATATGTGTCGGAGTGATATCTAGCTCATGCCTGCTTTCATGATTCTGATAACATCTCACTGGAAATCGCTAAACAAACTGAAATATTGACAGCTGGTACCAACAACAAATAATCTTTTTCGTGGAAAGTACTGGTTTTCGCTTTGACTTAAGACCACTGGCCTTCTTTTTTCCATGCCGGAACATTCAGAAGGTTAGAAAAGTTGTTGTGTATAAGTTTTAATTGAAAGGTTCGCTTTATGCTGCAGTTTTCTTTCAGAAAACACAAAACAAAGGAGTACGGCAACTTGGATTTTTAAGTACGGCAACTTGGGGAAAATGCTGAATTAACAGTACGGCAACTTGTATCACAAAATTGCCACTGGAAATTACTGACAGCATTTTAACATCGTTGTGAACGAACAACCATGATTATTATCATGTTTGGTTTCATCACTCAGCCAGGGATTGTCTCTAATGCTAATACTGATCGTAAACCAATCTATTATTGCATGTAACAGCTGAAGTTTTGAGATATACACCAGGGTCATATTTCCTCTTGAGAATTATTTGTCATTGCTTTTGCTTTCTTTTACTACTGTAAATACTTAGGAAATAATGTAGAAACAAAGTCTGCCTCCTTTTAACGGAACTTTACCTTCTTGAAATGAAGTTTATCATTTTTTTCTACGAAATAAAGTGTCTTTTTAATGTGCTCAAATAGTTTCTACGTCGTTCTTGTGATCGTTAATTTATGTTATTATGTATTTATTCCTTTTGCGAAAGAGACTTTATTCTAACGAAGGTCCTGGTGTATGCATGCTATACTCCAGCTATTTTAAATCATGACTGCGGCTATTATTTGTTCGCTTGTTTGCATTCCGAAAACATGCCTATTCAAATATATTGAAAATTTTTCCACCAAAAAATGAAAATTTTCAGATAAAAAATCTGATATTTTACATATTGCAGTTCAGAACATATAGTGTGGGCACTGTTTTTGGACAGAAATGCGAAAAAAAATGTACACCCCTAAAAACCCCAGTTTTAAGTAATCAATAAAATTGGGGTTTATGGCGGTCAAAATTGTATAGGCATGTTTTCATGCTGGTCTTCCGCAAGTCTTTTGAAATCGCATTCTATGTTATGGATAATGGTTCTATTATTATTATTTTCGGAATCGACGGGCACGAAAGTGCCTGCATGTTGCATTCTTCATCTTGAATATTCTATCTATTTCACATTTGTACAGTTAAGCAACGACACAGACAACAAAATAGAAGTGGAGGCACTGATCAGGAATCAATACAATTAACCCACAGCCCCCAGCAGTTACAACAAAGGGAAAGAAACACAAACATGAAAAACCAGACTCTGATGGAAACATCAATAGCGGAAAGCCAAAAGGACAGTTACTTTCCCACAAAATGGCCAACTGGCTACTTATCTAAAAAGTTCAAGTCCTTAAAAAAGTTGATTTAATATGTCCTGAAAAAAAGTACTTTAATAAATTTCTTTTCCGTTCACAAAATGAGGTTACTTTCGCTTTTGTATAAAGGACAGCTAAAATAACTTTCCTCCTAGTTGTAATCGATTATCTCTGAGTGTAGGCTGGAAACATAGTCCTGAAATGTGACTTAAACTGTTAGTTTAACCCTTAAAGTCCAGCATTTTAAACAAGCAGTATAGATCTGGCCATTCGCTGCGTTATGTGGCGTCTGATTAGGTATCCACTGTCTGCCAATGCCACAGCACACGAGATAAGTCTATATATTTTGCTTTTTGCACAGGGACCGCACGTCACAGGGAGAATAAAAAGCTAAAAGGTGGACTAGCGATGCTGTAAATTACCGGTACCTTGATTTTATACAAGGTCAGCGACAGTCAAATGGACAATAGCAAGCGGGAATCTTCTGTAATTAGTAACTTTTGCTTGAATGTGTGCAGGATGACTGCGCGTTGTTAGTGTTAAATGAATATGAATGGTGAGACTAAAAGTATGAAACTGAAATGAAGAAAGGTGATGGTGTTAAATGTTAACAATAGATTAGGTAAAATCAGGTTAAAACAGGTATGCTGTGTTCATGGCAACTTCTGACCAAGAGGCCGGACTCCCACGCTGAACTTAGTTAATGCAGGCATCAAAATAATATTGGGAGTATATCTGTTCCATTGCCATACATGTAACAATCAACGTAATACGAGTGGGTGGCTCATGCTGTGACGCGTGTTTCGATTGGTTGCTAGAAATAAGGGGAGGGAGATACTGCAACTATGCCATGAATAATTTTATATAAATGAATGAGGTAGGCAAGTGACCTTCTCTGCTGCAAGGAGTACTAACCAAGATAAGGCTGCATGTCGTAGGTTAAATAATTGTTCAGAGCCAAGTGGATGGCTTAACGCTACATCATTTCGAGTTAATGGGCATAGGACTGTGTGCATAGGCTCCATGCTGTGCAGACGTATTCAAGTGTTGACGGAATACTGTCTTGTATGCTGCTTCCCGAACGCAGTTTTATTTTGTTCTGATATTAGATAAATAAAACAAAGGACTTAATTAGCAGTTTAAGAGATTCTATCGACATGTATGTTAACGTTCATGTTGGTGGATAGATCGAAACCTAAGTACCTTGCAGATGAAACAATTTCGAGGGCATGATTATGCAGTATATATGGTGTAGGGGTTTGAGTTCTTGGCCAGGTTATGTGCAAATCTTGAACTTTCTATGTTTGAATTCCATGTTCCAGTGTGATTCTTATGATTGGACGGTCTAAGTCGCTCTATGGGGTGGGGTGTGTGTGTGTGTGTGTGTGTGGGGGGGGTAATCGGACAGGTCGTTTAGGTGTTTAGGTATAATAACAATAACAAGGTGCCTAGAACTGATCCTTGCGGTACACTTGAAGTAACTGGAACCTCATCTGAGGGCTCACCTTCAAGTACAACTGCCTGACCTCTCCCAATCAGAAAAGACTTAATCGACTGGATAGTTAATCCATGTTACTGTTTCGATGTACCTGTAGCTTGCGAAGGAGCTTCAGGTGATTCACCTAGCCAAAAGCCTTGCTAAACCCAAGATAAGAACTATTTGTTGACCATTAAATCATGATCTGACAAGGTCATAAAGAAGCTGAATAACATGGGTGTCACAAGATCTGCACTACAAGGCAGTTAAGTATTTCGCGATCATAAGGTATGTCCAAATCAAATCAAATCGAATTTACTTCTCTCCGGTTATACAATATGATAACATGAGAACCAAAACGTTGTACAAACATACGGTTTCACGGCGGCACAATGTCACAGAGAAAAGATGTAGGACATAAACTTTAATCCTTCTAAATGCCAGGTCCTTCATGCTACCCGACGTTAGAACCCCATCCCAAATGTGTACCTCTTGCATGGCACCAGAAGTAACTTGGGGTCACCATCTCTGATGATCTAAACAGCAGCCCCCCCCCCCCCCCCCCCCCCCCGACACTGACAACATAACTACGAATGCAAATCAGACCCTTTGATTCTTGAAAAGAAACATTCGGGTCCATAATAAGGACCTGAAATCAGTTGCATATAAGACTCTTGTCAGGCCGCAGCTGGAGTATGCGTTCACTGTTTGGTATCCCCACACTGCCACTGACATATACAAAGTGAAAGCAGTCCAACGAAGGGCTGCCAGGTGGGCAACACATGACTATAGCTACACTTCAAGTGTTACAGCTATGCTGAAGGACCTAAATTGGCGCCCCCTTAAACAACGCCGCATTGATAATCGTCTTGCCATGATGTATAAGATCACTTATGATCTCATCATCAATACTAGACCGTCAGCCCACAACCACCCCCTTGCATACAGACAGATTTACACCCTCACAGACTACTACAAGTACACCTTCTTTCCGTGGACTATTATTCACTGGAATGCTCTACCTGCCTATGTTGTAACGCTTCCTACTCTGGCTCAGTTTAGCAGTGCTGAACTAGCCTGATGGCTCATGCTTCTCCTTAAAAGACCCAATTCTGTTTTTATCTTTTAACTGTACTAACACTCTCTTTTCCCACTGTACAAACGCATTTCACCAACTTTCCTTTCCTTTTATTTCAGCTAAGACCCTTCAACACTTGGTTCGCCGGAACAAGTCTTTTGTCGCCCTCTGGGGTTTAGACGTACTGGAAGATAGAAAGAAAATCGATAAAAGTCGAAAAAAAAAACTAGAGGACAACAACAGGTCAATCTGTTGTCATTACCAATTTCTTATATCCCCAACCCTTCTGTCCCTTTAAAATTACTGATAAAAAGGAGACCGACAATGAAAGTAACGACGAACCCTACAAAACTTTGTTTATATTAAGATTGACAGTTGTGAAACTATTTAGAACACTCCTCCGCCATAGCACTTTATGTATGTGTTCAAATCAAATCGCCGTACTGTTCCCAGCAAACTGCCGTCTAGTATTTTACCTGGTGACGCGAAATTGCCGTACTCTGGCCTTCGCGCGTTTCGGCTTGTTTATTCAGTCACAATATTCTTTGGGGGAAAAACAACTAAAACATTACAAGCAGCGAAGGTTTCGGCTTCTATTGATGCCACTTAATTGAAGATTGTCAAAGCCGTTTCTGTAATAAATTCACAGATTGTTGAAGCTGTCATGAATTTTCGCGGTACCAGCCATGTACCAGCCGACTCATTTGTGTGTTTAAATGGCAGCTGACAAAGCTTTCCAAAATTTCTTTTGAAGAATTTCAAAGAAAAATATGTTGAGTAAATATGGGAAGTGAGTTTAAGTTCTGACACTACGTAATAACGCCAACTTCAGCGATTACCTACCGTCGGTATAATCATTTTCCTCATTTATCTGGTACTTTTGAGTAACAAGTTCCAGAGTCGATGCTACACGGTGATTTCATAGAGAATCAATTTCTAACTACTCATTCCATATAGTTCAATGTAAGAAAAGGGTAGTTATATTTTCGCCCCCGCCAATCGGGGCTTGAAGAAATAGATGGGCTGCATGATGCTTCCACGCAGAGCTGAAACCGACCGAACATGAGTACTGGTAAACCGCTTAGAGGATCTAAGCCTCTGCGGGCAAATCGGTGCGAATCGGATCGTCCATGCTTGTAAACCCTATTGGTGACATTTGGCGACAGGGCTTGAGATGTCCTTTCATCTCAATGGCGGGTAAAAGTCCAACAAAACTGGAAGCAACTTCTCCAAAATGACCAATACAGTGGTGACGGACGCTAAGCCTCAAATCAAACAAACAATCAAAGGGTAGTTATAACAAAATAAAACAATTATATCTGTAAGCACAAAAGTATTACTGCCAAATTTTTATGGTCACCCCATTGAAAGAAAATAGCCCTGTTGCTTACTGCGGTACTGCTGCTAGTAAACAAAGATGACGGACAGTAGGTGAAAAAGCAGCTGAAGGACATGGTGATTTTTTCTTTGGAACTTACTGAGCGGCAGAGTTGCAATTTGAAATCTTAGATTGACATCGTATGTTGGGGAGGGAAAATGTTAATATTGTCGACAATGGAAAATGTTTAATGGAAAGCTCCCTATATGCATGGTAGATGATTGGCTTCTTGCGAGATGCATGGACTCTTGCGTGAAGTTATCTAAAGGTGTCCTGTACATGCCTGTGAACAACGAACCATAACGAGAACACGCCTATATAATTTTTACCCCCCTCATACCCCACTTTTATACAGTAAAACTGGGGTTTCCGGGGGTGTACCTTATTTTTCTTATTTCTGCTCTAAAATATAGGATGTGGGTACTCATCGAGGCGGTTCTAACGAGTGCCCACAATCTAAATGTTGAGCAGAAATAAGAAAAATATCACAATTTATTCATTATAAAATTTTCATTTTTTCGGCTATAAAGGTGGTAATGTATTTTTATAGGCATGTTTGCGTAATGCGTTCTCGCGCGATTTCGCTTATGCGCAGATTCGCCTAGCGCATGCGAAAAATATCCTTTCTAATGCGCTGGCAAATATAGTGTATAAAAGTTTGCAAAATGTAACTTCCGGTAACCTAGTTTTGAAAAATGTGACAGTCACTGATAAAATTTAAAATATCCGTGCCTTATTGCAGAAGGTTGGCCATCAGACCGATTTCGTTTACGTTTCAACAGACGTTGGTAACTACGTCCTACTTTTTGAACAGTGACATGGAGCTGTCTGTTGCATGCATTAATGAAGACTTAGACTTGGTAGTTTACATTACGAAAACACGCCTATATAATTTTGACCCCTTGAACCCCACTATTATATAGTGAAACTGGGGTTTCCGGGGGTATACCTTATTTTTCTTATTTCTGCTCTAAAATATAGATTGTGGGTACTCGTTAGAACCGCCTCGGTGAGGCGGTTCTAACGAGTGCCCACAATCTATATTTTGAGCAGAAATAAGAAAATTATCACAATTTTTCATCATAAAATTTTCATTTTTTCGGCGATAAAGGTGGCAATGTATTTTTATAGGCGTGTTTGCGTAATAAGCATTGTGAACTCGTCCCCAACAAAGAATGAATTCTCCGACTGTGCAACCGATGATGTACTACAAAAATAACTCCATCTCTCTCAACGCAGTTACGTATATTCTAAATAAATATCATGATGTGGTATTTCAGGCCATTCTAATATGTTCTATAAAAGAGTTATCCTTTAAAGCAACGAATATACCACACAGCTGAAACGTATGAAGTGTACATGTTTTTTGTGTTTTTTTTTTTTTTTTTTTTTTTGTCAGACTAGCTAGTTTCGGCCAATAAGGCCACATCAGTACGCTCAGATATTTTCAAGATTCCACAATGGAATCGCAAAACTTATATATAAATTACACTATGATGAAGGACGGGAAGACTTTTTACGGCCGCCACACATTCCCTTAAAGGGATTTATTCTTGATTATTGAGGACTATCATTTCATTACATAATATTATGTAGCCCGCAGTGCTGACTAAAGGGAAGTCCTCTGTCTTCAACAGGTAAGGGGCCTCCCTGGGGAAAATCAATAATTTACTAATTGTTGACTAGAGTGTACATTATTGATTTTCCCCTTAAGTGCCTCAGTCAGGGGATTCAACAAGAGCTACTTATCTTCCTGCCTTTGATCTGCTATGGACAGTTTATCACAGGGGGCAATAAAACAATTATGAACACACGGTGTGTCCTACTCTTCAAGAATAAATGCCTTTAACACCAACTGTAGCGAGGTCAAATATTTTCTATAAAAGGGTTATCTTTTGGAAGCAGTGAATACACTACAGAACTGAAAAGTATGGAGTGTTCATATTTTATGGGCCAGACTAGCTAGTTTCGGCCAATTAGGCCTCGTCAACGACCATCAAATATTTTCAAAATCCCATAATGGAATTCATGATCCCAAGGAAAAGAACATATAAACTACACAATGATGAAGGGCAGAAATTTTAAGGCCGCCATCCATTCTCTTAACACCAGCTGTAGTGACGTCAAGTGGGTTCTGCCAAAAGGGTAATCCTTTGGAAGCAAGGAATACACCACAGAACTGAAAAGTATGGAGTGTACATGTTTTCTGGACCAGACTAGTCGCCCTCCGGTTTTATTTCGTTTTATTGAAGAACAAGACCAGCTCTAACTGTGATTTGTTGAGTAATTAATCACAGTTTGGAGGTCAGTTGTAGCGCGTGTGATTTGTCTACTTACAACAGACCGACAAATCACAGACTAGAGCTGATCTATTTCGATTCTAACAGGCTGAAAGGCGGCAATAATGCTGCTGTTTCCTTCAAAATCTCACACTTTTTCGCCATTGTTAGAAGAAATCCCACTAAAATTATCGACTGAATCACATGCATTTATATCCTTTTCTAACGTTTTCGATGCGAGAATATGACGTTACACCGTCTAACGTCAAGGAAATCGACTAGTGACGTCATAAATTGGCAGTTTTTAATGACGTCACTCGTCACGCTCTTCCTTGTCGTGATTTGTTGTAGAATAAAACACGGTTACTTTCCATTGCCTATATAGGCGCGCTGTGTTAGAATTATAAACAATCATTTTTGAGTACTCGTTAAAATCGTCCAACTAAGGCGTTTCAACTGAAGTGAAGAAAACGCGACCAGGACACGATACATCTACCAACACCTCCCATTAGGAAAAAGAAATACGAACATGAAATGAGCCCCGCCAAGCGAATTTGGGTCTTCGAGCATTCCGTCATGACAAATTTTAACTGCGCATGCCCAGCCATTCAGAGGGGCCAGGGATATGGCTTTCTGTCTGAAGGTTCCTCTTGATTCACTGCTTGTATGAGCGAGCAGCGAAGGTTCTGGCGAGACTGCGCGGATGCGCAGGCTCGCCTGAACCTTCGCTGCTCGCATAGGCGATAAGTACCAAAATCGCTTGACGGGGCCCAAATAACTTAACCTTTATCTGATGTGAGGTGTGGATTAACAGTAATAAACCGCGACAGAAGAACCGCCCAGGAACGATCAGTGAAACGAATTCAGCTGGAGGTCTTAAATCGATTTTACTCGTCAACAATTCTCGCTCTTACTTTGTTCAGTCCGCATGAAGGCCTAAATCATCAGTGCAACATCTCCGAGAAAACAAAAATCAAACAACTCGACAGCAAGAAACCACTGAAATTCTGGAGCAAAAGAAAACCAACAGACTCCGATAAAGCCTCAAAGTTGCCATCCGTGATTGGAATAACTACCATGCATGCAGTCTGTCGTATTATGTTGTACCCAATCTTTTTTATATCGAAGAATGATTTTACGAAATTGGGTGCTTAAGTGATTGCAAGAATATATTTTTCTGAATGTATATAATAAGTCACCATAAAATTCGGGTTCCGATGATCTTGTTGCAGAAGAGATTTAAGCCCAACATTGGATTTTGAAATTACATCGGAATGACGTCTATAAAATTTAGAAATAGCTTTTGTGTAGTTTATGATACCGATAACCCTGATCAAGAAGTTTAGCAGTTAACAATTTATCTAAGATATAAAATAGAAGTGAAGGTAATGATTAGGAATCGATACGGTTAACCCACAGCTCCCATTAAGACTGTGAAAATTTGCGAATGTTGTTGTAACAAATTCTGATTCGCTGTAAATATGTAAGCTTGCACCCTCTAACCTTCAACTTTCCATTTTTTTTTTTATTTTTTTTTTTGTTGTTGTTTTTCTTGCTGGGGCAAAAGAAAAGCATTAGTTAGACACCGATGGGCCTGCACGTATGCCATAATTAAGACATTTATCACAATTTTTTATCTGATAGCATATTTTACAGCTACAAAATATATCAGTTCATCACGAAAATACGCCTATATAATTTTGACCCTCTTGAACCCCACTTTTATATAGCAAAACTGGAGTTTCCGGGGGTATACCTTATTTTTCTTATCTCTGCTCTAAAATATAAATTGTGGGTACTCGTTAGAACCGCCTCGATGAGGCGGTTCTAACGAGTGCCCACAATTTATATTTTGGGCAGAAATAATAAAAATATCACAATTTTTCATCTCAAAATTTTCATTTTTTCGGCGATAAAGGTGGCAATGTATTTGAATAGGCGTGTTTGCGTAATGTTATGAAAAAGCTACATTATCCTCCGAGGGGCCTTACATACCTCGTTCTGTTTTCTGGTTGCTCAACACTCGAACTTTATTTTCAAGAACGTTGACTTTGCTCAAAAGTTCATCTTTAAGCGTCCTGAGTTCAAACACTTCCTTTCGCAATTTCCCCAATTCTTGTAACTCAGTTTTCATTCGAGAGATTTCCCATTTGAGATTATCAGAAACTTCGTCCACCGTCGAAAAAACTGTCGTACATAAGGTCAGTAAAATTACCGCGATCCTGCAGAACGCCATTTTGAAAATGATCTTACTGGCAGGATCATCCAAGGCCTGTGTTGGTAAAATTAGACTTGTGATAAAGGCCTCGTTGTCAGAAAATGTGGTTTATAGATTGTTAGCACAGCCTTATAGCATGAGCGGTCTGCAAATGTCGAGACCACCGTGTGCACATCACGAAAACACGCCTATATAATTTTGACCCCCTCGAATCCCACTTTTATACAGTAACAAGAGGCTCTATGAGCCTAAACCGCTCACCTGAGGAACTTAAGTTTTAACAATTCACAGACTTGTCTACTAAATCTGCTAATAGAATCCAGCCCATTGACCCTTACAGGATACAAGTCATCATTATTGCATTGCATTCCAAGTTTGAGACTTCTAGCTTCTATAGTTCCTGAGAAATCTTTGACGAAAATTTAACATTGGTCAAAATGGAGAGAAAGAAGAATGAAAGAACAGATGAACAAATAAGCTGAGAAAGCCCAATGTCTCTTACACAAAATAAGTTATCATTATTCTATTGAATACCAAATTTGATGCTTCTAGCTTTTATAGTTCCTGAGAAATCTTTGATTAAAAATTTAACATTGGTCTATTATCTCTATATGGAGAGAAAGAAGAATGAAGGAACAAATGAACCAGACTAGCTCCAAAACCTAATGCAGCCTTTCCCCTTGCCCAATGGTGCTACACATAAAATTTAAACAAGATTGGTCGACTGCCTTCTGAGATATGCTTCATTGAAAGTGTGGACGACGGATGGACGGACGACAGACGACAGACTCCGGAGCCTTGGTATACTATCAGCTCACTGGAGCCTTTGGCTCAGGTGAGCTAAAAATTCAAGTCGCTATTTCTGTCACAACATTTTCCCTACGTTAAGTCTATGGGCAAATTTTTTTGTCTCTCAAGGTCACGTAACTCCGAGGTCAATATTCCGATTCGGCCCAAAATCGAACTTAACCGAGATTTTATGCCTGTCCTCGTTACCTGCAAGTTTGAAGCTGATATGAATAATAATAAAGTTGCTATTGTGGTCACAACGTATTTTTTATGCTCAAGGGCAGGTAACTCCAAGGCAAATATTCCGACTCGGCCCAAAATCGAACTTAACCGAGATTTTATGTCTGTCCTCGTTACCTGCAAATTTGAAGCTGATCTGAAAAAAATTCAAGTCGCTATCGTAGTCGCAACATTTTCCCTAATTAAGTCTATGGGCAAATTTTTTGTCGCTCAAGGTCACGTAAACCCGAGGTCAATATTCCGATTCGGCCCAAAATTGAACTTAATCGAGATTTTATGCCTGTCCTCGTTACCTGCAAGTTTGAAGCTGATATGAATAAAAATAAAGTTGCTATCGTGGTCACAACGTATTTTTTTATGCTCAAGGGCAGGTAACTCCAAGGCAAATAATCCGATTCGGCCCAAAATCGAACTTAAGGAGGGTGGGGAGTAATTCTTTTCTCTTTAGATTTTTTTTATTTGCTTATATTTTGTAGCTTGAAATCTCTGCACTCGTTTGCCGGTATAAAAATATAGGCACACCAGGCTTTTTTTCGAGTTTTTAGCCTTAAAGATGGGTACTGTTTTCGAATTTATCGAATGTTTCAATAATTACCCCAGTCATTGACAAATTGTCGATAACAATTGTTTAAAACAATATTTCCAAGTTTGGTTTAAAAAAACACAATGCAGGATAATGTCATGTTTGCGTACCTATGTGTGAAAGACAAACTCTTTCACAGATTTTTGTCGAAACACCTATTTACAAATGTCCTTTTCTGCATGTTTTGCTGTTTTGGGATGCAATTTTCGCTATATTTGAAAAAAGAATGCATTTTTCGTCTTTAGATTTTTCTTATTTTCACATATATTGTGTAATAATATTAGATACACGAAATAGGCGTGAAATTTGACCATGTCACCAGGCATCTGAGAGAAATATTGCAGAAAAAATTACCCCACCCCCCAATAAAAATGGCTAAAAAAGCATTAAGATATTGTTTAAATGACAAGAACAAGGATTATACCTTTATTATTGCACATACTTTTGCTTCCTTAATAACATATTAATCAAAGTATCTCATTAGATTTGAAACCCAATTTCATTTATAAGTTTTATGGTGTGAAAAAAGGATTTTTCTGGCCAAAAAATGCATGTTCTGATATAGCCATATTGTCGTTTTGTTCATGTTTAAAAGATATGAAGCCATTAACATTGTCGCAGACGTTCAAACAATGTCAAATGTATGTTATTAATATACCTGGTAAACATTATTAAACATTTTAGCTTTCTTTTTTGACAATCTATTACCCCACCCCCTAATGAAATGGGTTGAAATTGATAAAAAAAAAAAAAATACAATAAGCTGATGCAAAATAATATAAAAATTTCCTTTTTCCCATTTAACTTCCTGCCAACGTTATAGGGAAAGTAGAAACACTTCTAATTATTTTTTTTTCTATAATTCTGACAAGTTTTTTTGTTCATGCCATATTGACCGGAAACGCTATTTAATTATCTATTGCCTGTTTATGCAAACTGTGAAAGGTAGGTGAGATAAGTTATCCTTTTACTTTCCGAAAGTGGATAGAAGTGATGGCAATGAACTGGAATCGATACAATTACCCAACACCTCCGATCAGACACACCAAAGGGAAAGAACCACGAACATGAATAACTAGACCGTAATGGAAACATCACTAGCGGAAAGCCAAAATGGCAGTTGCATTCCCACATAGTGGCTTTCGTGGACCTTGAGAAGGCATTTGGTTGAGTGTCTCGAAAAGTCATCTTGGAGGCACAGAGAAAATTTGAAGTGGAGGAGTGGAATGTTCGAATGGTCCAGTGGGTGTATGCTAATTCGCGGAGCCGTATGCGTTTTTGTGTTGGTTCCATTGAAGAATTCGAATTGAAGGTCGGTGTTCCTCAAGGCTCTTTTCTCAGCCTAATGCATTTCATCATTGTGCTTTATGTCTTGTCATGCGAGTTCTGTTCTGGGGGTCCTTTGTAATCGTAGCTGAATCACTTCAGTGTGCTACACCACTCCAAAGGCGTCGCCCAAAAAGTTCTCATATATATAGTCTCTACAATGCATGATAGCCCCGAACTGGCCTTGAAGAAAAAGATTGTGCTGCATGATACTAACCCAATCACTCATGAGTACGAGTAGACCGCCCTGCCCAGGTAAAGTGGTGCAAGACGGACGGTCCTTATAAACATATAGATTGGTTTCACTGGCTGTCAGGTTTCGTCACAATGTCGGGTAAAAAGACCCACAAATTGGGAAGTAACCTCTCCAAAATGACCAATATTATGTTGACGGTAAAATGACACCTCAAGCCCTGCCGCTCAACGAAACCAAAAGGGTTTATATGCATGGACGGTCCGACTCGGACCCATTTTCCTGGGCAGGTTTAGACCCTCTAAGCGGTTTACTAGTTCTCACGTGCGGTCGGTTTCAGCTCTGCGTGAAAGCATCATGCAGCCCGATTGGCTGGAGCCGGTACATTGACAAATTCTGTTATGATGGTGGATGTGTGGGCATACAAAGGCTCCGTGTGGCACAACCTAAACCATCATCTTTATATTCGAAACAGATCAAAGGGATTTTTTCTTGTACACCCTTTTGCTTATGCTCGATTATTGTTTGTTTGATTTGAGGTTTAACGTCCCCGTCAACACTGTAAAGATCATTTTGGATACTTCGCTTCCAATTTTGTGGGACATTTACCCGACCTTAAGATGAAATGTCAACTAAAACCCCGCCGCCAATTGAACCAATAGAGTTTATTAACATGGACAGGCAGACTCGCACCGCTTTGCCTGGGCAGGCTTAGATCCTCTAAGCAGTTTACCAGTAGGCCTAAACCTGTTGAGTGCAAGATCCTAATTATGGGTGCTGGCACAGGCTATTTGTTCACTGAGATGGCTTAACAGTAATTGAACCTGAGACTGCGACTGGCAGTTAAAAGAATATTGTGTGTTGCCAGGCATTACAGTCTGCACTTTTAGTTATCAAATATGGCAGTGTTTTCTTTCCATATATATGACGTCACGCAAACTAAAGTAAACGTCACTATTGATTCATTGTTTTGTTTGTGTTGACAAAGTATGGCCGTGGAATATGTGACCTGATAGACTCTTCGAGGCTATATTTTTGACACCAATGGAAAAATAAAGCAAACATCGTGCGTTAAAGAGAGTTCAGATTTGCCATGGACAGCTGATGGGCTGCAATCGGATGAAACAAACCAGTAGCTGAAAAAAAAAACAGGGTTAGTCTGTTTATCCCTCTATTTTCCTGTGCTTCCAGCCATGCGGACTAGACCGGAAAGTAGTCTATGAAGTCGCAAAATAATTTATAACAAAATGCACATTGCAATGGTTATTAAATGTTACAAAAACCTCAGAAAACACTTTGAAAACTAAATAGAAACAAAAATCATTTTGAGGTAAAAATTCGAACCTGATTACGGCAGTCAATTATGCGCGACCCTCCTTAACCGAGATTTTATGTCTGTCCTCGTTACCTGCAAGTTTGAAGCTGATCTGAAAAAAATTCAAGTCGCTGTCGTAGTCACAACATTTTCCCTATGTAAAGTCTATGGGCAAATTTTTTGTCGCTCAAGGTCATGTAACTCCGAGGTCAATATTCCGATTCGAACTTAACTGAGATTTTATGCCGGTCCACGTTACCTGCAAGTTTGAAGCTGATCTGAATAAAAATAAAGTTGCTATCGTGGTCACAACGTATTTTTTTATGCTCAAGGGCAGGTAACTCCAAGGCAAATAACTCGATTCGGCCCAAAATCGAACTTGACCGAGATTTTATGCCTGTACTGGTTATCTGCAAGAATGAAGTCGATCAGAAAAAAATTGACGGAGCTAGAGTGATGACAAGCTTTTTCCTATGTGAAGTCTATGGGAGCTAGATGTTGCCATGGCAACCAGAGTTCCACTCAGATCTGCCTGAAAACCTAATGAAGCCTTTCCACTTGCCCAATAATGCGACACATGAAATTTGATCAAAGTTGGCCAAGTAGTCTTTAAGATATACATTTTTGAAATTCCCATTAACCCTAATGCAAAAACACACAAGGGCAGGTAACTCCTAAGTGAATGATCCGATTCTGCCAGTTATCGAACTTGACCGAGATTTCATGGCTGTGCTGGTTATCTGCAAGAATAAAGCCTATCTGCAAATAATTGAAGCAGCTACGGTGATGACAACATTCTCCCCATGTTAAGTCAATAGGCAATTTTTTCAACGCTCAAGGGCACGTAACTCCTGAGTGAATAATCCGATTCAGCCCAAAATCGAACTTGATCGAGATTTCATGCCTGTCCTCGTTATCTGCAAGAATGAAGTCGATCAGAAAAAAATTGACGGAGCTAGAGTGATGACAAGCTTTTTCCTATGTTAAGAACGCTCAAGGGCACGTAACTCCTGAGTGAATAATCCGATTCAGCCTAAAATCGAACTTGATCGAGATTTCATGCCTGTCCTCGTTATCTGCAAGAATGAAGTCGATCAGAAAAAAATTGACGGAGCTAGAGTGATGACAAACTTTTTCCTATTTTAAGTCTATGGGAGCTATTTGTTGCCATGGCAACCAGAGTTCCAATCCGATCTGCCCGAAAACAGTATGCAGCCTTTCCCCCTACCTGATAATGCTTCACATAAAATTTGATCAAGATTGGCCCACTGGTTCCGGAGATATACTTCTTTGAAAGTGTGGACGACGGACGACGACGACGGACGACGACGACGGACGACGGACGCCGGCTCGTGGTATACTAATACCTCACATGAGCCTTCGGCTCAGGTGAGCTAAAAATTCAAGTCGCTATCGTAGTCACAACATTTTCCCTATGTTAAGTCTATGGGCAAATTTTTTGTCGCTCAAGGTCACGTAACTCCGAGGTCAATATTCCGATTCGGCCCAAAATCGAACTTAACCGGGATTTTATGCCTGTCCTCGTAACCTGCAAGTTTGAAGCTGATCTGAATAAAAATAAAGTTGCTATCGTGGTCACAAGGTATTTTTTCATGCTCAAGGGCAGGTTACTCCAAGGCAAATAATCCGATTCGGCCCCAAATCGAACTTAACCGTGATTTTATGTCTGTCCTCGTTACCTGCAAGTTTGAAGCTGATCTGAAAAAAAATTCAAGTCGCTATCGTAGTCACAACATTTTCCCTATGTTAAGTCTATGGGCAAATTTTTTGTCGCTCAAGGTCACGTAACTCCGTGGTCAATATTCCTATTCTGCCCAAAATCGAACTTAACCGAGATTTTATGCCTGTCCTCGTTACTAGCTACAGTGATGACAACATTTTCCCCATGTTAAGTCGATAGGCAATTTTTCGGGCGCTCAAGGGGACGTAACTCTTGAGTGAATTATCTGATTCGGCCCAAAATCGAACTTGACCGAGATTTTATGCCTGTACTGGTTATCTGCAAGAATGAAGTCGATCAGAAAAAAATTGACGGAGCTAGAGTGATGACAAGCTTTTTCCTATGTGAAGTCTATGGGAGCTAGATGTTGCCATGGCAACCAGAGTTCCACTCAGATCTGCCTGAAAACCTAATGAAGCCTTTCCACTTGCCCAATAATGCGACACATGAAATTTGATCAAAGTTGGCCAAGTAGTCTTTAAGATATACATTTTTGAAATTCCCATTAACCCTAATGCAAAATCACACAAGGGCAGGTAACTCCTAAGTGAATGATCCGATTCTGCCAGTTATCGAACTTGACCGAGATTTCATGGCTGTGCTGGTTATCTGCAAGAATAAAGCCAATCTGAAAATAATTGAAGCAGCTACGGTGATGACAACATTCTCCCCATGTTAAGTCAATAGGCAATTTTTTCAACGCTCAAGGGCACGTAACTCCTGAGTGAATAATCCGATTCAGCCCAAAATCGAACTTGATCGAGATTTCATGCCTGTCCTCGTTATCTGCAAGAATGAAGTCGATCAGAAAAAAATTGACGGAGCTAGAGTGATGACAAGCTTTTTCCTAACGCTCAAGGGCACGTAACTCCTGAGTGAACAATCCGATTCAGCCCAAAATCGAACTTGATCGAGATTTTATGCCTGTCCTCGTTATCTGCAAGAATAAAGTCGATCAGAAAAAAATTGACGGAGCTAGAGTGATGACAAGCTTTTTCCTATGTTAAGCCTATGGGAGCTTTTTGTTGCCATGGCAACCAGAGTTCCAATCAGATCTGCCCGAAAACAGTATGCAGCCTTTCCCCCTACCTGATAATGCTTCACATGAAATTTGATCAAGATTGGCCCACTGGTTCCGGAGATATACTTCTTTGAAAGTGTGGACGACGACGACGGACGACGACGACGGACGACGGACGCCGGCTCGTGGTATACTAATACCTCACATGAGCCTTCGGCTCAGGTGAGCTAAAAATGGGGTTTACAGGGCTAACCCTTATTTTTCATATTTATTTTCTAAAATATAGATTGTGGCTAGTCGTTAGAACCGCATCGATGAGGCGGTTCTAACAAGTACCCACAATTTATATTTTGAGCAGAAATAAGAAAAAAAATTATCACCATTTTTCATCTTGAAGTTTTTATTTTTTCGTCGATAAAGGTTACAATGTATTTTTATAGTCGTGTTTTCAACAATGCATCTTTAAAGGCGGGTTTGCGTAATGATTCCGGTCAGAACCTTCTCTGTCTTCACGAAATTTCAATTCTCTTACCCACATGACGAACATTGGGTGCCTTCGCTATGCATTGTATGAATGGTCGTTGACCTTCATGAAGACAGGGAATACTGTCATCTAACCGAGTGACTTTCATCCTTTCATGGGCGCACATTTCGAAAATGACTTTCATGGGCGCATATTTCCAAAATGACATTTGTGCTTGAATCAGCGCCTGTTTAAAGAGATAAGACTGAAGGTCGATGGCTTCGACATAGTGTTTAAAAAGTTATATGGCCACGTTAACCTTAACATACTTTGGCAACCACTCAAAAATAAAAATAAAACAGAAATAGAATGAAAAAAAAAAAAAACAATTGCTTAAAAATGAAACTGTATTTAAACTTTTATCGATGCCATCACGGAAACACGCCTATATAATTTTGAACCCCTCGAACCCCACTTTCATATGGTAAAACTGGGGTTTACATGGCCCGGTAAACCTTATTTTTCTTATTTCTGCTCTAAAATATAGATTGTGGGTACTCGTTAGAACCACCTCGATGAGGCGGTTCTAACGAGTACCCACAATCTATATTTTGAGCAGAAATATTAAAAATATCACAATTTTTCATAATAAAATATTCATTTTTTCGGCGATAAAGGTGGCAATGTATTTGTATAGGCGTGTTTGTGTAATGCTCATATAGTTTTGAGCACCAGACCAATAGCAGTAAGGAGATGACCAATACCTGTTGAAGCTCAACAGTAACATGTATTGAGATGCTTCAAAACTGCTTAAATAGAGACAAAGCGCAAGTCACACAATATTTATATACGATAGCAGAAAAGCTGAAATTTTTGCATACTCGTTCAAGCAAAAACGGTAGTAATCCATTAAAGGGGCTCTTACAGGGTATATAAATTTACATAGATTTCCGTCCACGCTTGCAGTCTTATTGCTCGAGCATTTCAGTGGTTTCATGCTGTCGAGTCCTCATTGTTGTTACATCTCTGTGGCTGTTTGATTTTCGTGTTCACCGAGATGTTACACTGATGAGTTAGGAGGCTTTCATGCGGAATGAACAAATTATTTGTCTTAGTCGCGACGGAAGTAAGGGCGACGATTATGGTCATTTAAGCCCTCCAGTGGAATTCGTTTCCGCTGACCGTTCCAAGGCGGCTCTTCTGTCGCGGTTTCTTTTTGTTATGGCTTGTCTTTGGGTGTTTGTGTCGCTTATATTATTTTATTTTGGATCGCCTACTGGCCATTTTGTTGGAAAATAACTATCCTTTTGGCTTTCCGCTATTGATGTTTCCATTAGGGTCTATTGTTTCATGTTGTGTTTCTTTCCCTTTGTTGTCTCTGATGGGTGCTGTGGGTTAATTGTATCGATTCCTGATCATTGCCTCCACGTCTACTTATTATGCACAATTATTGCCTTAACTTTTATAATAATGAGGCATTCGCTCATTGTAAAATTATGACGTTTTGTTCGATGTCACTAAAACAAATGGTACCCTGATATAAACTGATCTACAGTAATCAGAATTCCGTGCATCTAATGCTGAAATATTTTATGAAATAAAGTCATTGTTGGTGAGTTAGTTGATACTTGGATTGGCTTTATGTATCTTGTAATAGTGGCTGGGTATACCCAAATTTTAGCTACAAGTTTTGCATTTTATATGCAATTTTTACCATGTTTCAATCTTTGTCAAGACAGCATTTCAGCATGAAAAATCCACATATGTTAGGAATATGTGGATGTAATTTCATGAAAATTGAGCGCCGGTAACATGTTGTTTAAACAGACTGAATAGCGAAATGTAAAATTATGCGATAAATAAGTTCAAGTGATGTTGTATAAAGCAGAAGTAAAACAAAGACCAGGAATTGATACAATTAACTTACTCCACCCACAAAAGACACCAAAGGGAAAGAAACAAAAACACCAAGCGACCAGACCACAACGGAAACCCAAACAAAGGAAGGCCACAAGGACAGTTACTTTCCCACAAAATGGCCACATGGCCATCCGAAACCAAAAGACACAAGCGACACACACAGTAAGTAACAAACAACAACACAAACAAACCGCCACAGAAGAGCCGCCCTGGAACGGTCAGTGGAAGATTTCCATTGGGGGGCTTAAATCGACCCCACGTGGCCACAATCCTCGCCCTTACTTCCGTCGCGATTTAGACAAACAATCCGCCCAGTCCGCATGAAGGCCTCCTAACTCATCAGTGCAACATCTCCGTGAACACAAAAATCAAAGAACCACAGAGGTGAGACAACGGTGAGGACTCGACAGCAAGAAACCACTGAAATGCTGGAGCAAAAGAAAACCAACAGTTAGACTCCGATGAGCCCGACCAGAGACAGAGCATCAGGCACCAACCGACATTATCTCTCTAATTTTCAATAAGCCTTTACGTTGGAGCCGTCATAGAATCTGAGGCCTGACCCACCGGCGTGCAATTAAAGAGGGAAGCAAAGTTGCCAACCGTGATTGGGTTAATAAACCTATATTCCTACTGTTTCAATTTGGATGGCTGTGGTATAGTGTGGATTGTGTAAGTTGTTGATAGAATGATTATAAGTATTATTTCAAAACACCCAGTTAACTAGAATTGTCCCTTGCTGAACGCCATGGCCAAAACAAAGTACATGTGTATTACGTTTACATAAACTAGGTCGTAAAGACGTTGATGACAAACCTCTCCAAATGTACCAATGGAATCCTGTGCATAGTTTTATTTCTATCCGCCTTTCCTAATTTTATAGTGGTTAGGTTTAATGTCAAAATCAATAATATACCGGTCATTTTTGGACGTTGCTTCAGATTTTGTGAGATTTGTTATCCGACTTGAGTCTCAAGACTAAATTTTGTCTGTTTGTTTATCCCTGACTGTCTATTTGAACAGCAAAGGTTTACTCTAGAGGCAACCAATAACACTTGAGAGTACTTTTTCTTGATATATTTAGACCCACTAAACGGTTTTCATAATTTCTATTTGCATCAGGCACCAGTAAACTTTTTCGCAAAGCCTCTATGAGCGGGTCCAAACAGCTTTCTTAAGTTATGTTTTAGGGCCTTTTGAAACCAGTTGCATTTAGAAATCATAAGATGTCTATGTTCCAAAACTGTATGTGACCTTGACTATGTTGCCTATAACTTTGTATAGGTTTTGCACATCATTTACCCGTTTGTGCAGTTATTGGAATGATTACAAAGCAGACATGAATATATGAACAGAACAGCCTATAGACCTACATGATTATGTATAAAAGTAGCAACCAGCCACTGACCATTACGCCTGAACATCTTCTCACAATGGCAAAGGAAATACACCTATTTTAGCATGACTTCTTTAAAATAATTGAATAAAATTGCACACGTTCACAATAGTAGTGCTGTAGAATAAAACATAAGATGTTGTTACTCTTAATTGCGTAATTAGAATCTCTTTCAGTACCTACATTAGTAATATTTGGATAGATCACAGAGCATATATTGAAGGAAAATACCAGAAAATTATCACATTTTAATCGTTTCTAGGCTAGGAAGCAATGTCATTCTGTTCAGTTCTTGGTTGATACCAATTACGAAAACACGCCTATACAAATACATTGTAACCTTTATCGCCGAAAAAATGAAAATTTTAAGATGAAAAAAAAAAAGTGATATTTTTTCTTATTTCTGCTCCAATATGGTTTGTAGGTACTCGTTAGAACCGCGGTTCTAACGAGTACAAACAATCTATGTTTTAGACCAGAAATAAGAAAAATAAAGTTTACCCTGCAAACCCCAGTTTTACTATATAAAAGAGGGGTTCGAGGGGGGTTAAAATTATATAGGCGTGTTTTCGTGATGAACACAATTAGGCCACTGTCCAGTATAGGTCCCCGTGCATCCCACCCCCCCCCCCCCCCCACACACCCCCCAGGACAAAATCCCATTGGTCCCAAAATCTTCCTTAGGGTTTACTGGTTACGAAAAAAAAAATGCCCCCAAAAATAAAAGCGTTCCCACTATGCATTACGTCACCGTTTCCATGGCAACCCATTATATTTCTAAATAAACTTGGGTATCTTGATACAATCAACCATATCTTGGTTATTATTAAAGATAAATTAACAAAATTGGTACCAAAATGTTCGGGAGACATTGTGCCTTGCTTTGATGTAATGATATGCTAATTAGCTAATTTGCATATCTATGAATATTCATTAAAATAACTTTTTTCGGTCAAAAAATACACAAAAATCAAAGAATTTTCGATTTCAAAAGTTAAACAAACAATAAACCATGGAAACTGTAGAGTGAGTGAGTTAGTGTTTGAGTTTTACGTCCCACCAACAGCTAAGGTCATACGGAGACGGGACCTCGGTTAAAAGACTCAACCGAAAGTCTGGAGAAGCCCGGGATCGATCCTGCGATCACTGGTTTACAAGGCGAGTAGCGTAACCACTGCACCACTGAGGCTTCTGGAAACTGTAGACAAACAGATACAAGAGTATTATTTGGCGTTGAATGATTGTGACATATGCAAATATTAGGCTGTGGCATAAGGTAATTAGATTTCAAATGCGGTTTTCATCGCAACTAACTAAATAAATTAATAACGTATTAACTAATCTAACTAACAGTTTCTCTGTATTCATTCGTCTATCCACTGAAACATGAAGTCACTTAATCTAATAAGTCGACAGCCTCTTCTTGTTCTTCATCCATATCCTCATCGTCACTCTAAGCATCTTCAGTTCCCTGTAGAGCATCAATACAGTCAACCAGACGTGGAGGAAGAAGATCTCCCTGAATCCACAAGGGTTCTAGGAGACCATTTACGTGTGTCCACCCGTGTTCCTCGCTTACATCTGGAATGTCTGGTTTGGTCAGGTGGGCATTTCTCCATATTGCCACCTGGAAGTTCACTCGACGTATGTGTTGTATTAAGCAACGTCTGCAAGGTGGCATGCGTCCCGTGTCAATATTGCGAAGGGCATCGGTCGGTTTGTCTTCACACTTTTCCTTAATTAAGAAAAGTCTTAAGTCATCAACTGCTGTGAATCTGGCTTTGCCGTACATGGCGCATGTGTATTCTTCTATCTCCCTAACCAAATCTTCAGGTACATCCCATGACTTTCCAAGCTCCGAAAAGGTTCTAGCAAATCGAGGCATTTTTTCCAGGGTCTTTATTGGCTTGACATGACCTTTGCCTTTGAAGGCACTTGTTGAATCACAGCCACAATATGCATGCAGGCTAAGTAATGCTGCAGTGTAATCCTCTGTATAACCTCGGGAAAACTCTGTCATATTTACTAGTTTCCTGTTGTTTCCAGAACCAGTGTCGAACAGAACAGTGGTGCCTTCAAGTTTAATTATATAGTTGAGAAGAATAAAGAATATATCACTGTCTGGGTTTTTCACTTGAACTGATTTGTATCCTTACTCTTTTGCATACAAGCAGTAGAAGACAATTCTTGTGTCTGTTTCTTCCTGTGTAGAGGCTAAAGACTCTATGTTCCTTCTAGTCGTTGTTTCACCATCTTCTGACGTGAAACAATAACCTTGTCCATCACAAATTAGGATAACTTTCCTTTCATGAGGCCGTTTGGCGTAAGAATTCTTGTTCCACGAATCCAACATCACTTGAACTAACTGTGTTTTGTTGTCCTCATTGCTGAGGAATGATTTCCAGTCTGCTGGTCTCTTGGTTTTCTCACCTTGTATCAGTAGTTTTTCACCAGAACCTCTTCGCGATCGTTCCATGGCTTTCACAGAATCAGGTTTGTACATATCAGTACAGAATATTACATCAGCCTTTCGTGGAGTGAGTGAGTGAGTGAGTTTTAGTTTTACGTCCCACCAACAGCTAAGGTCATACGGAGACGGGACCTCGGTTTAAAAACTCATCCGAAAGTCTGGAGAAGCCCGGGATCGATCCTGCGATCCCTGGTTTACAAGGCGAGTAGCGTGACCACTGCACCACGGAGGCTTCTAGAGCCTTTCGTGGAACCATATTGAATAATTTCTCTGATATTTGTCTAAAATTTCCCGGAACTTCTCGCATAAAATAGAAGAGTGCGTTACCATCCTCTACTACAAGCAGTGTACTATCATGTTCTGGTACGCCTGCCATTTCTGTATCTTCTGTCAGATACTTGAAACCCTTTGACTTATCTGTTTTTGCCAAGCATCCATCAGCTGTGTCAATGCTGGATGGGACTGGAGTCAAAGGATATTTCATTAGATCTGCAAGATCAATCTATAACTCTGGCTTCTGAGACTGTACCAACAACTGAATGGCAATGTTCCCTTGCTGTCGGTATTCAACTATTTTATTCTTAGCCGAATTAACCTTAACTGTTTTACTCATGTCTTCCAATGTCTTTAGATTTTGTCTCTTGATTGGGTCAAAAAACTTCTCCTTCTTTTCTATTCTTTCCTTGATGAAAGATTCCTTAGCTACTTTACCACGGTGTTCAGCCAACAGTATGTCATTTTCAAACTTTTCTGACACTTGTACACCAGAAGATATACAGTACAAGTGAGACTTGTCGTCAATGGCGAATGGATTAATAAATCCACTGATGGCATCTTTTGTCTCACATACTTCTTTATCTCCCTTCTGAACTTCTGCTGGTCGAAGTTCTCTATGCCAAGTGCTGGATTCTGTTTCACCAACTAACATATCTGCCATGTCTAATGTTGCCTCTACATACTTAGATCTTTCATGTGTTGTACGAACCCACCGCTGGTACGCATCATAGTTACTGGTGATACCAGTAACACCAGCCCCATTTCTTCCTGCTCCACTTCTACTTTTGGCATGTTTCATGAACGTCTCCTCCATGGTTTTGTAAACTGCGCATCTGTTTCCAGGTATGAATGACCGTGCAACACTCATCGCTCCTCGTTGCAACAGATCAGTGGCTCAAGGGTGAGTTTCGTCTATGTTGGCTATGAAGACAGAAAAGAATGTAAGGTACCGAGCATAATTCTGTCCATCAAAACTGAAGAACAAATCTGCCATCATATTTAGGCACTCAGCGTATAGCAAGAAATTGTTGGTCTTTACTGCCTTGATAAGACACAGCACTAGCCAAACATGTTCCATGTATGTTATCCAGAACTGAGCTGTTTTCCCTAGCTCACCACATTGGCTTTTTCGCGGTACTGGC
Source organism: Lucinisca nassula (assembly GCA_963580285.1). Taxonomy (NCBI): domain Eukaryota; kingdom Metazoa; phylum Mollusca; class Bivalvia; order Lucinida; family Lucinidae; genus Lucinisca; species Lucinisca nassula. The sequence goes on from OY757015.1 coordinate 105,975,135, forward strand.
AGTACTCTGTGATGTAAGAATGAACAGCATCATCTTTCACTGTCTCCTCGAGCGTATCCTTTGAGGGAAGATGAATCAGGTTTTGGACTTTCAGTTGAGCTGCTTCTGTCAAGGTGTCTAAAAACTGATTTGAGTCTCTCTGGACGAGAAACTGCTCGAGCAAAAGTCTCTCCAGGCTCTCTAACACAATTTTATGGCAATGCATGGCTCTTTCATAATGTTTACCTGTTAGAACTCCCTGGATTGAACCAGTTCCTATTAAACCTGCCTCTAACATTACATCTGACAACCCAGAACCAGCCATTTTCTTTCCAAGCATCTTTAAGTAGGCACATACTAAGTGAAATGTTCCAAACATGACAATGTGATTGGCATACTTTTCAGGATTATTCCATATAAGTGGAATTGCTTTCATGCAAACACCTAGGTCAAACGTTGTAATGACATATGTTTGTCCAACCTCTTTACTTGCTTCTTCTGCATAACGCAAACATTCTTGGACTGTCTTATACTCTGTTATTGGTCGATTGATAACAGGATAGTAGTCGATCGTAGTTAGAATGGTTGGCTTACTCCCTGTGATAGAAACAAATCCCGTCCAACCTGGTACTTCTTGTCCTGTTACAGACTTGGATGCCCTGAGGATCATCCAAATCATGTTTGATTCACTTGCTGTTTTCACTGTTCCTTCACTGCCTGGATACAACTTTTTGGGTTGAAGTGTAGCTTGGACTTTTTCGCTGACCAACAAAACAATCCGGGAGTTCTTCTTCCACTCGCAACTTGAGTGATTTCTCCTTAGTTCTTGGAAGAGATGGTATATCTGGTACACTACCATCATGTTCTTCCATATCACCGGTAAGTATTTCCTGCATCATGATGCCATGGGCGGTGTGGATAGATCCTGCACCTGTTAGAGTGTTAATTAGCTGATCAAAGTTGTCAAATTCTGAATGAAAAAGCGATGGTACTTCTGGTTGTCTGATAATCTGCGTAGAGAGCAACGATGAAGTTTGTTCCAGTGCTTGGACAATAACTCTCACAGTGTCCTAACCGGTTCAGAAGTGTAGTAAGCTGCTGGCTCCAGAACAGATGACGCAAAGTCATGCACACAAGAATATGTTTTGGGGTCTTCCACTCACCATTCGTAACGGCTCGACAAATATCTTGTCCTATTGAGCTCACTAACCTGTTTACTTGTATAGACGCATCCTTTGTTTTTCCAGACAACACATAGGTCAGAAAGGTGCTCAACTCTTCTGGTGATATGTCAATGTTACCCAACTGATCTGCAGTGGGAGGCCATTTTAATTCTTCTGAATGATTATATGCATTCTGGATTGACTTTCTCAAATAATCCGCAGCTTCTGTCAAAGAGTCTTTACTTCCCAGAATAAATGCACTTTGAATGGCTTCCTCGAGCTTAATGTGTGAACTGAACACAAGCTGTGACATAAACTTGCCTTCGCTTTGTAACTGAGTGAATACAATTTCCTTGCCACAGACACTTTCTAACTTTGCCTTCAATTTGGAACCCCTATATTCAGGATTTGCAAACTTTGTACCCTCTAGTACACTAATGTAAGTATTCACTAAATCACTTAACTTTATGACTTTTTTGTGCTCTACTACTTCTTGTGTAATGCTATCACAGACCTTGCGGAAAGCTTTCTCATGTGCTTCTTCTAAAGCCTCTTGGTTAAGGATCGCTTCAGAATCTGAACTTCTCCAGTACTGAGGATCTTGAATATACTTTTTCCTACAGCTGTTATGAAAATGTGCCTTTGATGCAAATAAATCAAAACCCCTTATTCTCAGAAGAAGTTTTTCATCATTACGGTTCTCTGCACTCTCAAGGACAGTTTTCCACGAATCTGACGCAAACTTACTAGTACCTTCTTTAGTCCGAACCACAGACTTCTTCAAAGAAATTTTGCCTTCTTTATTACAAAAGATACAATCTTTGCCGAAAAGTGCAATTTTGTCGGCACTTGATCGCCTTTGTGCTACTCGTGTTGTGGAAGATTGGCTGGGTTCTTCCTTCGCCATTCTATCAAGGTGTCTCGTGAAACGTTTATAACAATCACGGTGATAGCCATGTCCTTCGCTTACTGCAGAAGGTATCAGTTCACATGTACTCTCCATTCTATCCTTCGAAACAGCTGGTTGTGACAGCCTTTTCTCGCGAATATCATGGAGGTCTTTTAATCTTTCTGCTGGATTGCTTAGCTCTGACATGAATGTAAAAGTCTCTGCTTTTGATTCCTCAAAATGGAGAATACAAATTTGCTGTCGCTTTGAGGTTGAAGCTGAAGCCTCGTCTTTTGTTGTGCGCTTCTTAGGTCTACCTCTTTGTCTTAATTCCATTGTGACTGAAGTCCCCAACTAGACAGACAGAAAGACAGACAGACAGAACTATACTAATGCCTTTTCAATATGAAGTTTGTAAATAATAATTTTCAAATTTTTATTCGCACTTATTTAGCAAGAGAAAAAGTATAACAAAATGGCAATAATAACAATCACAATTTAGAAAAAGTAATAGGAATGTTTAAACAGCACCGATTACTACTTGTAATCGTTTGCGATCAAAAAGTAAATTTTCACCATAGAGATTCAAGTTATGTTTACTGAACGAGCGCAATTGACGTTATGAAAGATTTACTGCGATGCTTTGGGTATAACGTCGCCCGGTAAATACACCGCTACTATCTAATAATATCAGATATACCTTGACGTTACAATTACGGAGACGGGGCACAGCATCTCCTACAATAAGCCGATGCTCCCATCAAAGACTGACCAGCCTGTGTATCAAAATAGGTTTATCATAGTCTTTGTTGTGCACACTAAATCGAAAATTCTTTGATTTTTGTGTATTTTTTGACGAAAAATGTTATTTTAATGAATATTCATAGTTATGCAAATTAGCTATATAGCATATCATACATCAAAGCAAGGCACAATGTCTCCCGAACATTTTGGTACCAATTTTGTTGATTTATCTTTAATAATAACAAAGATATGGTTGATTGTATCAAGGTACCTAAGTTTATTTAGAAATATAATGGGTTGCCATGGAAACGGTGACGTAATGCATAGTGGGAACGCTTTTATTTTTGGGGGCAATTTTTTTTCGTAACCAGTAAACCCTAAGGAAGATTTTGGGACCAATGGGATTTTGTCCTGGGGGATGGGGGGGTGCACGGGGACCTATACTGGACAGCGGCCTATATCTCGGTCAAGTTCGAACAGGGGTAATATCGGGTCAAAAAGTAGGTCAGTAGGGCAAATCATAGAAAAACCTTGTGAACACACTGGAGGCCACAGTTTTGATCCGATCGTCATCAAACTTGCTCAGAATAATTATCTTGACAATATCTCGGTCAAGTTCGAAAATGGGTCATATCGGGTCAAAATGTAGAATAGTAGGTCAAATCATAGAAAAACTTTGTGAACACACTAGACGCCACAGTTTTAGTCCGATCATTATCAATCTTGCTGAGAATAATCATCTTGACAATATCTCTGTCAACTGAGAATATGGGTCATGTCGGGTCAAAAAGTAGGTCAGTAGGTCAAATCATAGAATGAACACACCAGATGCCACAATTTTTGTCGAATCATCATCAAACTTGCCCGTAATGATCTTGACAATATCTCGGTCAAGTTCGAATATGGGTCATGTCGGGTCAAAAAGTAGATCAGTAGGTCAAATCATAGAAAAACGTTGTGAACACTCTAGAGGCCACAGTTTTGGTCCGATCTTCAGCAAAAATGCCCTGAATGATCGTCTTGACAATATCTCGATCAAGTTCGAATATGGGTCATAACGTGTCAAAAAGTAGGTCAAAAGGTCAAATCATAGAAAAATCTTGTGAGGCTACAGGTTTGGTCCGAGCATCATCAAACTTGCTCAGAATGATCATCTGGACACATATCTCGGTCAAGTTCGAATATGGGTCGTGTCGGGTCAAAAAGTAGGTCAAATCATAGAAAAACCTTGTGAACATACTAGAGGCCACAGTTTTGGTCCTATCATCATCACACTTACCCAGAATGATCATCTTGACAATATCTCGGTCAAGTGCGAATATGGGTCATGTCGGGTCAAAACGTAGGTCAGTAGGTCACATTATAGAAAAACATTGTGAACACACTAGAGGCCACAGTTTTGGTTCGATCATCTTCAAACTTTTTCAGAATGATAGTCTTGGACAATATCTCGGTGTCAAGTTCGAATATGTATCATGTCGGGTCAAACAGTAGGTCAGTAGATCAAATCATATTAACCTTGTGAACATACTAGAGGCCACAGTTTTGGTCCTATCATCATCAAACTTGCCCAGAATGATCATCTTGACAATATCTCGGTCAAGTGCGAATATGGGTCAATTCGGATCAGAAAGTAGGTCAGTAGGTCAAATCATAGAAAATTATAGGCCACAGTTTTAGTCCGATCATCATCAAGCCTGCCCAGAATGGTAATCTTGATAATATCACAGTCAAGTTCGAATATGGGTCATGTCGGGTCAAAAAGTAGGTCTGTAGGTCAAATCATAGAAAAACCTTGTGAACACACTAGATGCCACAGTGTTGACCGATCATCATCAGACTTGCTCAAAATGATCATCTTGATAATATCTCAGTCAAGTTCGAATGTGGGTCATGTAGGGTTAAAAAGGAGGTTAGTAGGTCAAATCATAAAAACCTTGTGAACACACTAGATGCAACAGTTTTAGGCCAATCGTTATCAAACTTGCTCAGAATGATTATCTTGACAATATCTCGGTTAATTTCGAATATGGGTCATGTCTGGTCAATAAATAGGTCAGTAGGTCAGATCATAGAAAAACCTTGTGAACACACTAGAGGCCCAAGTTTTGGTCCGATCATCATCAAACTTTCTACGAATGATCATCTTGACAATATCTGCATCAAGTTCGAATATTGGTCATGTCGGTCAGCAGGTCAAATCATAGTAAAACGTTGTGAACACTCTAAGAGGCCACAGTGTTAGTCCAACCATCATAAAACTTGCTCAGAAAGATCATCTGGATAATATCTCAGTTAAGTTCGAATATGGGCCATGTCATATTAAAAAGTAGATCAGTAGGTTATTTTGTCATAACTTTTGAACCGTTTGAGATAGAGCTTTCATGTTTGGCATGTAGGTTCCTTGTGACAAGGCTTCCCATTCAGAAAAAAATTTGACCTGTGACCTTGACTTGTGACCTTCTTTATCATAACGTTAGAACCATATCAGATAGAGCCTTCATATTTGGCATGTATGTTCCTTGTGACAAGGTTTTCCCAACAATTCAAAATTTATGACCCATCTCATTGTCCTTTGACCTACTTTGTCATAACGTTTGAAGCATTTGAGATACAGCCTTCATATTTGGCATGTAGGTTCCTTACGACAAGGGCTTCCTAATGATCTGTGACCATTACCTAGACATTCTACCTTTTTTATTATAACTTTTGAACCATTTGTGATAGTGTCTTCATATTTGGCTGGTATGTTCCTTGTGAAAAGGTCTTCCCACCGATGCAGACATTTTGTCTCATGACCTTGACCTTTGACCTACTTTGTCATAATTTTTGAAGCATTTGATATAGAGCCTTCAAATTTGGCATTTTTTTCCTTGTGACAAAGGCTTTCTATTCATACAAAAATTACTTGTGACCTTGACCTTGACATATGACCTACTTTATCATAACCTTTGAACCATTTCAGGTAGATTCTTCATATTTGGCATTTATGTTCCTTGTGGCAAGGACTTTCTACCCATACAAAAATGTTGAACTGTGACCTTGACCTTCTTTCTCATAACTTTTGAACCATTTAAGACAGAGCCTTCATATTTGGCATGAAGGTACCTTGTGACAAGGGCTTTTCACTAATGCAGAATTTTTGACCTGTGACCTTGATCTTTGACCGTTTTGACAAACTTTTTGAACCATTTAACGAAGAGCCTTCATATTTGGCAAGAATGTTCCTTGTGACCTGTGACCTTGATCTGTAACCTACGGAATCATAACTTTGGATCCATCTGATATAGAGCCTTCATATTTGGCAAGTATATTCCTTGTGACAATGGCTTCAAAGCCTTACAAAAAGTTTTACCTGTGACTTTGACCTTTGAACTACTTTCTCATAGATTTTGAACCATTTGAATTATAGCCTTCATATTTGACATGCATTTTCCTTCTGACAAGGCACCTTACTATATTACGTGCTATTTCATTTCTACAGGTGAGCCATCCAGGGCCATCATGGCCCTCTTGTTTTTGTTTTGGGTAGCAACCTGACCATTTTGAGGGAAAATAACTGTCCTTTTGGCTTTCCGCTCTTAATGTTTCCATTAGGTTTAGTTCGAATATGGGCGGTCTTTCTGTTGCGGTTTATTTTTGTTACGGTTTGTCTTTGAGTGTTTGTATCGCTTATATTATTTTGTTTTGGATAGCCAATTAGCCATTTTGTGGGAAAGTAACTGTCCTTTTGGCTTTCCGCTATTGATGTTTCTATTCATGTTTGTGATTCTTTCCCTTTGGTGTCTCTGATAGGAGCTGTGTGTAAATTGTATCGATTCCAGATCATTGCCTTCACTTCTATTTTAGTTATTTGGTGTTTGTGTTTCTTTCCCTTTGGTGTCTCTGATAGGAGCTGTGGGTTAATTGTAACGATTCCTGATCATTGCCTTCACTTCTGTTTTAATAAAGTAGTACATATCATTGAGGTTAGAAACAAGAGGCCCATGTGCCACTATGCTCACCAGAAGTCTTTGTTTGTTTGTTTGATTTGAGGTTTATCGTCCCCGCGAACACTGGGTATATCATATTTGAGACGTTGCTTCACACACTCATGTATGCATGCATGCATACACACACACATGTGCATCACACATGTATGCAGGCAAGCAGACATACATGCATGCTCACATACATGCATGCACACACACATGCACACACACATGCATGTAAACTCGAAAGAGCATGCATGCATACACATGCATGCATGCTCACACACGCATGCATGCATGCAAAACACAGTTTCACACCGGCATGCATCCACCTACCCATGCATCCACATACCCATGCATGCATGCACACATGCACACGCATACGCATGCATACATACATTCATGTACACACATATGTATGCATCCATGCACATGTGCATCACTCATGCATGCATGCAAGCAAACACGCTTGCAGGCACATATTCATACTTGCATGCACTCACACATGCAAAAACAGACTCATGCATGCACATGTGCATCACAGCAGTCATATATGCTTGCTTGAATGCACACTCATGCATGCATGCGTGCACACACAATTTCTCACTGACATGCATACACATACACAAGCATGCACACACATGCATGCATGCATACACAGTCATGCATGCACACACACATCCATACATGTACACACTCAGGCATGCATGTGAACATACATACATTCGCAGACTCATGCATACATGCAGACTCACGCATACACAGACATGCCGTGTGCCTACTTGCACACACACTCGTGCTGCGTGCATACATGCACACATTCATGCATGCATGCATGTGCACATACATGCATTCACACACTCGTGCATGCATGCACACATTCATATATCGTTGCATGCATGCACACACTCAGGCATGCATGTACACATGTATGCATGCATACGCATATGCATGTATGCATACATGCACTCAGGCATGCATGTACACATGTATGCATGCATACGCATATGCATGTATGCAAACATGCACCCAGCCATGCATGCACACACATGCATGCATGCACACACACATGCATGCATGCACACTTATGCACACATGCACACACACACTCGCATGCATGCACATATACTGACCTGCATGCATGTACACGTACACTCATGTATGTGTGCAAGTATGTACATGTGCATACATGCACACTCTCATGCATGCATGTATGCACACAAGCATACATGCACACACTCATGCAAGCATTCATGCACACACATATGCTGTGTTCACTCACAATCGCACAGGCATACATGCACACATGCATGTACACACACACTCACACATGCATGTATGTATGTACACATTTAGGCATGCATGCATGTACACACACATGCATACATGCACACACGCACTCATGCATGCATGTACTCACAAATAACTTGTTCAACTTAGGCCCCTATAGGTAAGCTATGTTGCGTTCTTGCAACTCTTGATGAGGAGTTTCACTCCACATACCATACCAATGAGCAGGGTTAAAGAAGACTTAACCAGTTAACTGATTTCCAGCTCATTGTTGTGTTGCAATAAGAATATGGCACCAGTACATACTGCTATTTTAAGAATAAAGTCAAATAACCCCCCCCCCCCTGCACAACCCCTTGTCCCCAGTCCCCATGATTCATTAATATACTGAGCCTGTTCACACAAAACCAGGGGCCAGTTGTTCAAAGCATCGTTAGCTTAACGAGCTCGTTAGTGGTCATATTCTTCTAGCAAGTACAATATCATAAATTTTGGTATTTTTGCTGAAAAAAAATGTGAGCAGCTTTTGCGTCCGCAAAAGCTGCTCACATTTTTTCAGCAAAAAATTCTGCATATTTGCCATATTTAATGAGTGGGTGGTAGGTGGTATGGGTTAATTGTATCGATTCCTGATCGTTGCCTTCACTTCTATTTTGCATTTGCAGCCAAATGTTCAAGATCTTCCATCCTACTACAAGGATACAACAGACTATCTAAGGAAGCTATAGCCATCAGGACATATCCCTCAAGAAACACTCTTGGTCTCTCTGGATGTCACCCCTTTGTACACGAACATCCCGCATGCAGTTGACATTCAGGCATGCCAAGATGCCTGGGTCGACGATAGTACCGTCAATGATCCCACAAAAGAAACACTTGTTGACTTCTTACCCTTAATAACTTTGAGTTTAACGGTAAAAATTATCTACACCATGCGTACAAAGATGGTGCCGGCATAAGCCAACATATACATGGGGAGACTAGACAGTCAACTTCCTACAACAATTCGTCTCAAACCATTTTCATGGTTAAGGTTCGTAGAAAACATCGACATGAAATAGACCAACGTCCGTGATATGCTCGAAGTATTTCTCCATAAGGCTGATACCTTTTCATACTACCATAAAGTTCATAGCTGAGATCTCGAGTGAGAATCATGTAATCTTGGACAACTCAAAACTGAAGGGTGACATGATCGACGTGGATTTGTATACTAAACCCACTGATACTCACCAGAACCATTTGCCTACTAGCTGCCACCCAAAACATATTGCCCCTATCGGGGCTTGAAGAAACAGATGTGCTGCATGATGCTTCCACGCAGAGCTGAATCCGACCGCACACGAATACTCGTAAACCGCTTAGAGGATCTGAGGCTGCCCAGGCAGAGCTGTGCGAGTCGGACCGTCCATGCTTATAAACCATATCGGTTTCATTGGGCGTCAGGGTTTGAGATGTAATTTCATCTCAATGTCGGGTAAAAGTCCCACAAAATTGGAAGCAACGTCTCCAAAATTACCTAAAAAGTGTTGACGGGGTTGTTAAACCTCAAACCAAACAAACAAAACAAAACATATTGCCAAGAACATTCCTTTTAGACTGGCACTGCGCAACAGACGGATATGCTCCATGGCAGAATCCTCTGAGCAGCGGGCAAAGGAATTGGAAGTTGACCTTAAGGGGCGTGGGGGTTGCAACTGCGATTTCGAAGGGAAGATCAAAGAAAAGGAGTGATTTGCTATTATACAAGTCGAAAGATAACACATCAGATACGAGGACACCGTTTGTCATGACGTACCATCCTGAACTACCCAAAGTCAAGGATATCGTCAGCAAACATTGGCCTACCAGTGACTCATCCAAACGTCCGAATAGAAGTGAAGGCAATAATCAGGAATTAAACAATTATCCCACAGCTCCCATCATAGACACCAAGGGAAAGAAACACAAACACGAAACAACTAAACGCTAATGGAAACATCACTAGCGGAAAGCCAAAAGGACAGTTACTTTCCCACAAAATGACCCACTGGCCATCCAAAACAAAATAATATAAGCGATACAGACACTCAAAGACAAGCCATATCAAAAATAAACCACGACAGAAGAACCGCCTTGGAATGTTCCTTCATCAGTGAAACGAATTTCACTGGGGGTGGGGGTGGGGAGGGGGGGGGGCTTAAATCGATTTTACTTCCGTCGCGACGATTTAGACAAATAATTTGTTCAGTCCGCATGAAGGCCTCCTAACTCATCAGTCCAACATCTCCGTGAACACAAAAATCAATCAACCACAGAGATGAAACCACGGAGAGGACTCGACAGCAAGGAACCACTGAAATGCTGGAGCAAAAGAAAACCAACAGTTAGACTCCGATGGACCCTACCAGAGACGGAGCATCAGGTACCAATCAACATTACATAAAATTAGATTCTCTCCAATTCTCAGTTAGTCTTTACGCCTTACGAAGAAGGTATTTTAGGCCAGTCAAAATAGTATTGAACCTCAAACAAATTCCTTCAGAAGGGTTTGCACTATTTTCAAAATCAGTGAGGTGTCTTGATTTACAGGAAAAAAAATCCCCAAAGATATTCCCTGGCAAAATTGATATATTTTTTTTTTTTTTGGTGAAATGTTTGAAATTTGAATAAAAATCGCCAAAAACAGGAATTAAATCATGAAATTTTCGAGGAATCACACCAACTTGATTTAAATAGCCAGACATTGATTATCTGCTGTCAAGTAGCAAGTGAAAAATTTTCAGCTTCACATGTACACAGAAAATTGTCTAGTTTGGGGGAAAACCTTGCAAACGGGAATAATTTTTTAAAAAGTTAGTGGTTAGGATTCTTGAAAATGTTATGTGGTAAAAACTGACATATGGATCTTCTAAGTTAACTACAGGAAAACAAAATAAATTTTTTAAATGTATAAAAAGTATCACATTTCGGGGGGGGGGGGTACGAAAATGCATTTTTTTACATAAAAACACACTGAAAGTCCATTATTTCGGGGCATCATCTAGCTGACCTCTATCAGGATTGTTCAAATTATAGCTATAGGGCAAAATGTCCCCGCCCCGGGACCTGTTAGTTTTACATAGACTTATATAGGGAAAATCTTAGGTTTAGGTCTAAAACTTTGTCTAGTAGACCCCTATCAAGATTTTTCAATTTACAGCCCTGGGGCCAAAATGCCCCCGCCCCCAGACCCACTGGTTTTACATATACTTATATATAGGGAAATCTTTAAAATTCTTCTAATCTGAAACAAGAAGGCTCAGGTCTTTGATATTTGGTACGAAGCTTCGTCTAGTGGACCTCTTACAAGGTTGTTAATAATATAGGCCTGGGGACAAAAATGGCCCCGCTGCGAGGCACACAGGCTCTACATACACTTAATTTTTTAAAAATCTTTTTGTATGCAACCAGAAGGCTCAGGTTTTTGATATTTGGTATGAAGCTTGGTCTTGTGGACCTTTATCAAGAATGTTAAAATTACAATGTATAGCCATGGTGAAAAAAGTGCCCAATCCGCGGCCCACTGGTTTTACATTGACTTTTATAGGGCGAAACCTTTGAAAATCTTCTTGTTTGAAACCAGAAGGCCAAGGTCTTTGATATTTGGTATGAAGCTTTATTTAGTGGACCTCTTTCGAGATTGTTCAAATTATAGCCCTGGGCCAATAGTGGCCCCGCCCGGAGGCCCACTTGTTTTACATAGACTTATGTAGGGAAAATCTTCTCGTCTGAAACCAGAAGATCAGGGTGTTTGATATTTGGTATGAAGCTTCCTCTTATGGACCTCTACCAAGATTGTTCAAATTATAGCCCTGGTGGCAAAAATGGCCAAGCCCCGGATCCCAGTGTTTTTATATAGACTTATATAAGGAAAAACTTTCAAAAACCAGAAGGCTGAGGTCTTTGATATTTGGCCTTGTAGACATCTGCCAAGATTGTGAAAATTATAGCCCTGTGATACAAAATGGCCCTCCCCGGGGCCCGTTTGTTACATTATAGATCAGGTGAGCGATCCAGAGCCACCATGGCCCTCTTGCATGAAGTAGTTGGGTGGGGCACAAAATGCCCCAGTGTTGGTGTGACTGAATGAGTCTACTGGTAACCATAATGAACAAGAAATATATGGTTTAGGGGAGGAATCTAAATGGTTTCTGAGTATACAGCTTTTTATAAAGTGGAGGGGTGGAGCATGACCGGGGCCCCATGTTCATGTCACAGAATGTGTCTTATCATAAGGAACATGAAAAGTTATGGTTTAGGGGTGGATTTCTGAACAGTTTCTCAGATATTTGGCCTTTTGTGAAGTGAAGGAGTGGGACATGGCCCCAGCACACCCAAAGTACCCCCATCTTGGTGTCACTGTATGCGTCTAATCACAAGGAACAAGAATATATATGTTTTTGGGGTGAACAGGTATCTGACTGGTTTGTAAGATATATTGCCTTTTATGAATTGAAGGGGGCGGGGCAATGGACTGGCACACCCTGGTGTTGGCATAAAAGCATATGGCTGAAAGAAGTTTACTCAAGGAACATTTCTGTAAAAAAATTGTAAAATATCCCCCAAAAGCTTGAAAGTAAATGCCATAATGCTATTTTTCTATTTTCAAAAATACAAGTCTATGGAAACTCTGAGTTGCCATAGCAACCAAACTAATGAGCCGATTATCACACACACACACACACACACACACACACACACACACACACACACACACACACACACACACACACACACACACACACACACACACACACACAATCTTTCAATTCTCCAGCCCAAGGATGCTACAGATAAAAATTGGGCCTAATCGGGCCCAGTGGCTTTAGGAGAGATGTCGTTTGAAAGTGTTGATGTCACACGAACTACGACAACGATAACGACACTGACAAATGTCTATCCTATAAGCTATCCAGGAGCCTTCGACTCTGGTGAGCTAAACATAAATGAGTTTTTAGTGTTTTACTCACCTGTCACATAGTGACAAAGTGGGCTTTTCTGATCACGTTTTGTCTGTAACCCGTCCGTCAGTGCGTGTATCCATCCGTACACAATTTCAATTACATATGTCTCTGATACCCAATAGCAGACCTAGATCAAATTTCATGAGGACCATCATCAGGTAGGGGGAAAGGCTACATAAGGTTTTCGGGCTGATCGGATTGGAATCATGGTTGCCATGGTAACATATAGCTCCCATAGACATACAATGGGGAAAACTTCAAAAATCTTCTTCTCTGAAAATACAGGACCCAGATATTTAGCATGTAGCAATGTCACGAGGTCACACCTACATAAATCCTGCCAATCATGCCCCGGGCTCCAAATAAGCCACAGCCCAGGGCTCTTTAGCACCCATAGAAATACAATTCGAAAAACATCTAAAATCTTCTTCTGTGAAACCACTGGGCCCAGAGCTTAGACATTTAGCATGCGGCAACTTCAAGTAGTTACCTACATAAATCCTGCCAATCAGGCCCTTGGGGTCCAAATTTGCCACACTCTGGGGCCCTTAGCTCCCATAGACATATAATGGAAGCTTGAAAAATCTTCTCTGAAACCATGAAGCACAGAGCTTAGGTGTTTAGTATGTAGCAATATAAAATAGTCACCTACATGACTCCTGCTAACCATGTCCCTGGGGCATAATTGGCCACGACCGGGGCCACAGACTCATAATGAAACAAAAATTCAAATAATGTTCTCCGCTAAAACCAGATGGCCCAGAGCTTAGATATTTAGTATGTAGCAATGTTGAGTGGTCTCCTACATAAATCCTGCCAACCATGCCCCTGGAGTCCAAACTGGCTACGCCCCAGGGCTCATTAGCTTCAACAGACTTTTTTTAAATAGCTTAACTTCAAAAATCTTCTCTTAAACCACAGGGCCCAGATGTTAGAAATTTAGCATGCAGCAACGCCAACTGGTCACCTACATTAATCCTATCAACCACACCACGCGATTGGGGTCCAAGGTGGCCCCGCTCAAGGGCTCATTAGCTCCCATAGACTTATGATGAATTCAAAAATCTTCGTCTCTGATACCACAGGGTACAGAGTTTAGATATATAGTATGTAGCAATGTCAAGTGGCCACCTAGATTAATGTTGCTAATCATGCCCCTAAAGTCAAAGTTGACCACACCCTCAGGGCTCATTAGCTCTCATAGACTTATAATGGAAAAAAATCAAAAATCTTCTTCTCTGAAACCAAAAGGCCCATAGCTTAGATATTTGGTATGTAGCAATATCAAGTGGTTACCCACATAAATGCCCGTCATGTGACTGGGGTCCAAAATGGCCAAGCCCTGGGCTCATTAGCTCCCAATGACTCATTCAAAAATCTTCCATGAAACCATAAGGCACATACCTTAGATGTAAGCATGTAGTCACCTACATAAATCCTGTAAATCCCGTCCCTAGAGTCTAAACGGGCTATGTCCCAGGGCTCTTTGGCTTCTACAGACGTATAATAAGAAAAACCTCAAAGTTCTTCTTCTCTGAAACTATAAGGCCCAAAGATTCGATAGATAGTATGCAGCAAGGTCAGGTGGTAACCAACATAAATCCTGCCAGCCATGTCCGTGGGGTCCAAATTGGCCACATCCCTGGACTCATTAGCTTCCACAGACTTAATCATATAACTGTAAGAACTTCAAATAAAATCTTCTGCACTGAAACCATAGGGCACACAGCTTACGTATTTAAATGTTTCTAGGGTGAGCGATTTAGTCTCAGTGAGCCTCTTGCCGGTTAAACTGAGCATTTTTATGGTAAAAACAGAACTTTATGAAATTTAAATACCAAGTTTTTTAATTCTGTAGTAAAATGATACCCATATATACATTTCTACATCAAAATATTTTAAACAATCCACACCACTTTTAAAAAAAAATCTTGTTTTCCACACATTTTTGTCATAATTTCGGATTTCTACCTTAAAAAGACCACTTTCTGTGCAGATACGAAGTTGAAAGATCTTTGATAGCTGCTTAACAGTAGAGACTAGAGGGTGCACATCAGGTCACATAAGTTCCATGTTATACAATTAACTTTTGTAATGAAGTTTCTACATGCCCCAAAATAATGGACTTTCGGGGGTTTTTTTGTGTGTGAAAATTTGCATTTTCGTACCCCTCAAAATGATACTTTTGATATATTTATTTTTTTATTTTTTTTTTCCTGTAGTTAGCTTAGACCCAAATGTCACTTTTTACAGCAAAACATGTTTAAGAATTCTCACCACTAACTTTTTAAAAAATTATTCCTGTTTTCCGCATTTTTGTCAATTTTTAAGAGTTTTTACCCCCCCCCCCCCCCCGCCCCCAAAAGACAATTTTCTGTACACGTATGAAGCTGAAAAGTTTTCTTTTGCTTCTTGACAACACTGTCAATGCCTGGCTATTTAAAATAATCTGATATTATTTCATGAAAATTTTATGATTTAATTCCTGTTTTTGGCGATCTTTATTCAAATTTTGAACAGTTCACCCCAAAAAATCGTTTTCGCCGGGGAATATTTTTGGGGGATTTTTTTCCTGTAAGTCAGGACACCTCACTGACTTTGAAAAAAGTGAAAACCTTTCTGAAGGAATTTGTTTGAGGTTAAGGGTCTTTTTAGTCTAAAATGACCAGCCTATTTCCCCAAAAAACAGTAACATGGCATACAGATTGCGAAAAAATTTGAGGGGTCTTTTGGTGAAAGGCAAACTGAAACCAGACTCTACGGATGGTAGTCCTCTTGGAGAGTCGAAACATTGCAGGGGAAGAGCTTGTTTTGCTTCAAGGTACTGTGTCACATGCAAATTGCCAAGTCATCAACCGGTGCCCCATTGAAGCTAAAAAGCCTCACAAACTGTAAATCAAGAAATGATCACATGCACTGATCACATGCACTAAGTGCAACAAATAGTATATTGGCGAAACCGGTCAGCCTCTTCACAAGCGGATAAATGGTCATCGTTCCGACTGCAAACGTCGGCGATTCCAGAGAGCTCCTGTAGACGAGCACTTCAATTCACCAGGGCATTGCGATAACACACCCGTGCGTCATAATGCATTTTTTACAACTCCAAAACAGTCAATTTTCTGATGAACATTTGTGATATTATTCTTATTTATACTCAAAACATAGATTGTGGGTGCTCGTTAGAACCGCCTCATTGAGGCGGTTCTAACGAGTACCCACAACCTATGTCTATGAACAGAAATAAAGAAAATAATCTATACCCCCTAAACCCCAGTTTTCTCTATATAAAGTTGGGTGTAAGGGGGTGTTCATTTCACAGACTTGTTAGCGTAATGGCATGACTTCAATAGTCAAGCTTCCTTGTGTTGCATTGACTATGATCCAAACTGGTCAGATACAGTCGGAAAAGTCCGGGAAACCTACTGGATTCGGCGATTAAACACGCTACAGACTATGTAGTTAATAAGGGCGAATGATCCCCTTAGCTGAGAAACAAATAGTGCAGCCCGGGTTAGGTGATTTGTTTCGGGCGTATCAGTATGTGATGCATATAAATTCAAAATAAAAACTATAAAATGCCCCTTAAATTCAAATAAGTTTTCATAGGCCCACGCGACCAGCAAGTTGGTCTTTCCTGTTGTTATAATCATCATCCGTTTTATTTGTAGCTGTTTATAGTTAACAATTAAGTGGCATTCGACTGACGTGTCTCTCAGTTCATGTTTAACGTCGCAGTAGGCCTTTTGTCCACACCAGCTACACATATGGGCCCCGCTATTGGTGGCTCTATCCATGAACCAATTTTTGTGTTTGTAAATAACTGATTTTGTATTTTTTATGTTTTTCTTTTTCTTTTTTCTTTTTTTTTCAAAACCTCTTAGGAAGGCGAAAGCACGCCCACGTACAAGTCAGTTTTTTGCACTGTTAATTATATACAATCTATGGGGCGCCGTTTTACTATTTATTCCCTATTTATAGATATCCATTATTATTTATGGATATCCATAATTCGAATTATGGATATCCATAAATCAGAGGAATAAATTAATGGATATCCATAATCGAAATATGGTTATGGATAGCCATTATTCGGGTAATAGATATCCATAAATCGAAATATGGATATCCATAATTCGAGTTATAGATATCCATAACTCGAATTATGGATATCCATAAATCGATCTGAACTAAGGATATCCATTAATAAAATAATTATGGATATCCGTAATTCGATTTATGGATATCTATAATTCGAATTATGGATATCCATAATTCGGCTGATTTATGGATATCCATAACTCGAATTATGGATATCCATAAATACGGATTAAATAGTAAAACGGCGCCCCATGATAATCCCCCTATTAAGTGATAAAATATATTTTGTATATAATGTTGATTCCGATAAAGTCATTTTTCAAAAACAAATAAGCGGGAAAATTTAACGTTACGCGCCGTGTGCAAGTGACAGCATCATTTCACACATCTGGTTCCGCGTTTCACATGGCTGCTTTCTAATTAGCGTCGCAGCAAATGCCGAAGCTCAAAGCTAGTCTCGTTTCAAACGATGGTGATTCCATCACGAAAAACACGCAGACGAAGGCTGATTGATATGTTGTGAGCCTCATATTGAAGGATTTGAATTTTGTCGGATATATTATACCCCCCTTCAGTCTACTTTAGCCTACGGTGTTTAAGAGCCTCAATGCCACTTTTATAGAAGGTTTCTTGGCTGTTCAGAAAGTCATCCACTGCATATATGACGTCATCATCTGAAAGGGGGTGCCTGAAATAGCTGTTTTCAGTTTTGAAAATAGATAAAATAGAAGTAGAAGCAATGATCAGAAATCGATACAATCAACCCACAGCTCCCATCAGAGACACCAGAAAGAATCACAAACATGAAACAACAGACCCTAATGGAAACATCAATAGCGGAAAGCCAAAAGGACAGTTACTTTCCCACAAAATGGCCAATAGGCTATCCAAAATAAAATAATATAAGCCACATAAACACCCAAAGCGAACCATAACAAAAATAATCCGCGACAGAAGAACCGCCTTGGAACGGTCAGCGGAAACGAATTCCACTGGGTTGGGGGGTGGGGCATAAATCGATTTTACGTGGCCACAATCCTCGCCCTTACTTCCGTCGCGATTTAGACAAACAATTTGTTCAGTCCGCATGAAGGCCTCCTAACTCATCAGTGCAACATCTCCGTGAACACAAATAATCAAACAACCACAAAGATTAAACAACGGTGAGGACTGGACAGCAAGAGACCACTGAAATGCTGGAGCTAAAGAAAACCAACAGTTAGACTCCGATGGGCCCGACCAGAGACAGAGCATTAGGCACCAACCAGCATTACCTTAAATTAGATCTCTCTAATTCTCAATAAGCCTTTACGCTGAAACCATCATAGAATCTGCGGCCTGACCCGCCGGCGTGCAATTAAAGAGGGAAGCAAAGTTGTCAACCGTGATAAGGTTAACTAGCATGCATGCAGTCTGTCGTATAACATTTATGTTGTACCAATATTTTTATATCGAAGAGTGATTTTACGAAATTGGGTGCTGAAGTCATTGCGGTTATATATTTTTCGGAATGTATACACAAAGTCACCATAAAATTCGGGTTCCGATAGACCTTGTTGCAGAAAAGTCCAATATTGAATTTTGAAATTAAATCAGACTGACGTCTATAAAATTATAAAAATGCTTTGCGTAGTTTATTGTACCGATAACCCTGATTAAGACGTTTAGCCGTTAACAATTTATTACGAGTGTTGAAGTCAGTTACATGACTACACACTCTGGCAAATCGAATTAATCGCGAAATATAAACGCCATAGGATGGCGCATGAGGAACATCACCATCCAAAAAAGGAAAATTTACAATCTCAAAATCAAATGAATCGCGTTTATCATAAATTTTGCACGAAACAAACCCATATACAATAGATAGATGTAAATCCAAAAACGGGGCCTCGGTATCAGAAGAATTTGCATTATTTAACTGAAGTTCTGGGTGGTGGGGAGGGGCGTAAATTTGACTGATCAAACCATCGAAATAGGTATTATCAATATTTAATAAATCATCCAAATATCTAGAAGTGGAGCTAAAAACTTCAATCATTTCAGACTGGTTTTCAGGAGAAAGGGACATCATGAAGTCTCACTCATAACAAAAACAAAAACAGATCAGCCACAAGTGGTGCGCAATTAGTACTCATCGGAATACCCACAACTTGTCTAAGTAACTTAGTACCAAATCTTATGTAAATATTGTCAAGTAGAAAGGTGAGAGTTTCACACACTTTCTGACATGACCATAAAGTATAATTTTTATGCTCTTCGCAAGTGAAAAAAGCATTCCTTACATTACATGCAAGACAGAGGGAGTCTTCCCTATGAAATGTCCATTTAATTAAATCATTAAGTTTTTCTTTTATAAAAGTTTGATGGAGCTAGATCAGTTGAATAAGGCGGATGCTCAATGAATTTAAAACCACAATCATGAATGGCACACACACCTTTAGTGAGCTTTTCCGCGGCGATTAAGTTTAACATTTTCCCGTGACTGCGTCAGAAGTGAAGCATATATATAGTATGTGCCAATGATTGTTTGCCCTTTTGGAGATAATCTATCAGCAGATTACCATCTGCAATCCAACAAACCGAGGCCATAACCTTCCCAGCTGAGGGGACAGTCTTTGCCATCTTTGGCGGGAGTGAGCCAGGGTGCTTTAATCGTTTTGCGTGTTGTTTGGCCATGTTTCATCCATAGTGACAAAAATCTGACGAAAGTGGGCAGGACCCTCCTCAAAAAGGTTATGATAAGCACCCGATAGTGTGCGTCCGATGTGCTTTTGATCAACTGTGGGAGGTACTGGTACCCATCTGGCCGAAAGCTTTCTCATTGCAAGATCCTCTGTCAGAATGGAATGTACTCTATCCTGTGAAATACCAACTCCATAGGCTATATATCTTTCTGTGACTTGTCTGTCAGTCATAATAATATAATGGACTTTACTGACCATTTCTAGGGTTGCAACATTGACAGGCCTTCCAGGATGGGAGTCACCCTCAAGGCTCTGTCTGCCGCGCTTAAATTCCGTCACCTACCTTTTCACTGTAGCATATGACGGGGTATCTTTCCCTTATGTTGCTACCATATCATTATGGATATCCTTAGTCCTTAGGTACTCAGTCCTATATAGTCAGAGAATAGTAGGACTTGCAACGATTCAGAAAGATGAATAACTTTATCTGCAACATGTCAATGGCAAACATTGGCAACCAGTTCACAAATCACGGCCTGTAACCTGTTAAGGAAGAATTTGCATAAATGTTTGAGAAATCGCCATCTTTACGTCAGATTATTTCAAATGTCATAGACATGCGAAAATCAGTCACTGTTTTCCTGCCAGTAATGTGTATGACCACCTCGAGCAGCACAACACTCCTGGCATCGCCGAGGCATGCTACGAACCAAATTTTGAACCGTTTGTAAAGCTAGTGTTTCCCACTCATTTCTAAGGATGTTTGTGAGTTCTTGAATAGTCATTAGTGGATGATCGCCCTGTGAGATACGTCTGTAAAGAGTGTCCCACACATGTTCTATTGGGTTTAAGTAGTTTAGGTCGTAGTACCAAAGCGTAAATCCAAAATCATTAATCCATAGACAAATGGCATATATAAATGTTCAGACCGTTTAAGTCAGGAGAACGTGCTTGCCGGTCTATTAATTCAATAGTCTCACGATTAAAGTAATCCATGTACACTCTAGCAGTATTGGGGCGCGCATTATCCTGCATCAGAATGAAATTGTCACCGATTGCTCGAGCGAAAGGTCTCACAATAGGATCTAGAATTTCATCTCGATACCGTATTACAGTCAATGTACCTCCATTTATCACATACAAGTCCGTTCGGCCTACGCAAGAAATTCCATCCCATACCACCACTGACCCCCTCCATATCTGTCTGTTTTCACAATGTTACAGTCCTCGTATCGTTCTTAGGGTCGTCTCCAGACTTGAACACGTCGATCACGTGCACTCAGGTGAAATCTGCTTTCATCCGTGAACAGAATTGTACGCCAGTCTTGCAATCGCCAGTTCTGATGTTTTTGGGCAAACTCATATCGCCGTGCACGATGTTGCCTGATGAGAATAGGCAATCTTGCCGGACGCCTGGCCCTCAGATCATCTTCATGTAACCCGTTACGTATTGTTTGATCGGATATCCTTTGAGCAACTGCATGCTGGAAATTGATTTGTTGCCTGCCGAATTCGTAGCGCCAGATTATTTCGAAGATATTGATCTTCCCTTTGCGGTGTCGGCCTTGCCCTTCTCGTCTAGTAAACTCGGCGTCTCCATAGCCTGGCAACAACACTTCTCGATACATCAAAGCGTTCAACAACGATCCTTTAGGTGTACCCACTTTCAAGCAAAGCGAGAGCTAGAGCGACCTCAACTTCTTTCAAGAACCTCCTACATGTAACACCATATGAAGTCACCATGAAGCCCAAACCGAAGGATTGACATGTTTCTGACCCAAACTCAAATTTCGAACAGATCGCCCCATACCGAATTTCAGCCGTTTTATATGGATACCCATGCTGTAGCTCACATTCTTGCTTGGCACGTGAACCTTGCTTCTTGACGTTTGCATGAACATTGTTAAGAGATGTCACTTTAAAATAGTGCCTTTCCTGGAGTTTGAAAATTGCCAAGCGGTGATTTGTTTGGTTGATTTGAGATTTAACGTCCCCGTCAACACTGTAAAGGTCATTTTGGAGTCGTTGCTTCCAAATATGTGGGACTTTTACCCGTTATTGAGATGAAATGACATGAAATGACATCTCAAGCCCTGTCGCCCAATCCAAGCCGTGATGTTAAACAGGCTTAAAAGTTTGCTCCTTTAATTGTTTTGAGCAGTGTATTTGTATAGGCGTGTTTCGTAGTGTATTTTTGTAGATATATAATAATTAAACATACAATTGGGCGACATTTAAATCTTTCAATCACGTTGTTCAGTGTAGATGCCTTTTCCTAGATGAGCCGTCTCATTAGAATCGAAAACTGTTTACCATCCTGTTAAAGATTTTGACTAAACTTCTAATGAATGCAAAGGGACGTATCAAAATTCAGAGATGGGAGAGTCTACATCGAAAACTCAGGAGTGAACGTGTTGAGAGGTGTGTATGGTTACGTAAGGTTTTTGTCGACTTCTAATGGTGTCTTTAATGGATACTTCTCTGAGCTATAATCGTCACAGTTCGGAACAGCATATGTATTATATCCGTCTTGTGTAATGGATGAATTCGATTGTTTTGTCTGGAAAAAAAGACAATGAAACAAATCAAAGACATAGAATACTTGACGCACAACACACTTCTGAACTTAAACATAACATTAACGAGGCCGTGAAATGAACTACCGAAAGTCGAAACAATTTATCCACAGATCCCATCAGAGACACCAAAGGAAAGAAACACAAACATGAAATAACTAGACCCAAATGGAAATATCAAAATGCGGATGACCTGTACCTGGGCCAATACGAAATTACTTGACTAATAACATTATATTATTAATTGAGTATCCAGTATTGATCGGAGGTCATCCGTATTAACACCAGCTCAACCAATATTAACTGAGGTCAAGTGAGGTAAAAAAATCAATAATTTAGGGGATAACTGTATTCAAAATTGTCATTTGGGGAGGTAAATCGCAGGTTTTACGGTCGGAAATTTCGTTTTACGGCGACGCGTCAGCGGAGCCGTAAAACGTAATTTGCGACCGTAAAACCGACGATTTACCTCCCCAAATGACAATTTTGAATACAGTTATCCCCATTCTAATGCACATATTTGATTGTTTTGTTAAAATTATGCTATTTCGCACAAAGCGGCAATCGTTGTGAGCTGCGTAAAACCAAATGCCAGCCAATGAAAAGCGACGTTACGTGATGACGTCGGATTTCCGACAGTATATCGCAGAATATACTGTTGCAAATTTTTGACGTTATCCAATCAGACGTCGCGATACATACGCCGGTGCATTAGAACATGTTTTTAATTGTGTCAATTAATAAAATTGTCATTAATCAATTAATTTCTTATTGACCCAGATACAGGTCCTAGGTAAGCTGCATTGGCCCTCGGCCTTCGGTCTCGGGCCAATGCAGCAGACCTCCGACCTTTACCTGGACCAATACGAAATTACTTGGTTAATAACATTATAGTATAACGCAGACTTGCTTATCCGATATCTTGGGTTTCCTAGTTAGCTCGGCTGTTTTCGAAGAAAACGACGAGGTATTGTCATAGCTCTGGTGTCGTCTGCGTCGTCGTGCAAAAACTTGGACATTTTGTATTATCTCTGTCATTACTGAACATATTTACTTGAAACTCGGATTAGTTGTTCATTATGAAAAGGGGCTGCAGCCGAGCCTTGGGATCTGCATGCGGTGCTCATGTTTATCATATGACGTCGCCAGTTATTTAGTGTCATATTTACCGTGCGGAAAGTTTGTTATGTTTGTTTTTGTTGAGATCTTTCTTCCCCGTCAACATTATATAAGTCATTCTGGAGACGTTGCTTCAGATTTTGTGGGAATTTAACTCGACATCGAGATGAAATGAGATCTCAAGCCCTAAACCCAAAGAGACCGCTAGGGTAAAAAGAGCGTTCCGACTCGCACCACTTTTCCTGGGCAGGCTTAGACCTACATGTAAACGGTTTACCAGTACTCAAGTTTAGTCGGTTTCAGATCAACGCGAAGCACCATGCAACCAGATCTATTTCTCCAGGCCCCGATGGACGGGGCGCTTGGGGACGTGCGTAATTCGTCGTAGCAACGCCGCAAAACATTATCACCGCAACATTATGTTTACTGTGGGAGCTATATCAACTGTTCTACGAAGAAAAAAACACACAAAATGTTGATCATATGATGAAAAGAAACCGTTAACCGTGGTCATTTCATATTTATTACTTGACGTCGCGTCTGAGAACGTAATAATGCCAAGTAATAAATTCGATTATCCACTAGTGGATTAAATGTGCAAATTAGTTCGATACGTCCCGTAACGTACACGTACGACGTCCTCAACGGCGTCGCGTTTACTAATGGCGGAATATGGACATTTTTGTAGAACAGTTGTGAATAAGCTGCGTTTTAAATTTCATATGATAAATAGTATCTTGCATTCGTGCTCATGTATTATTGAATTCATTAAACTCCTTTAGGAAAAGGGATCAAGATCTCGGCAAAGCCTGACATTTTATCCATTTTCCTCAACGAGGTTAATAAATTCAATTAAGAAATAATTATATTTTTCTGCTGTTCATGATGGGTTGCTTGCAATGTAAATTTGTTTCATGTAAACTTTGCTTGCGGCCCGCTGTCGTTCATACTTTCATGAAAAGCAGAAAAAAAAAATAAGTTTATTTCTTATATTTACATTCACTGGGCAATAAAATGCTTATAGGGCAAACTTTTAAAGCTGAAACTAGAAATACGTCCATAGGACACGGATGCCCCGCCTGAAAATATGTCTATATTGGTATTGAACCATAGAAAGTTATTGACGGTGTTTATGTTTTGGACTTTTTTTCATATTTGACCTCTAGGTATGACCTTGACCTTGGACGTAAGGACTTTGGTTTTGTGTGAGGCAGATTGTCTCATGATGGCCAACATTTCTGTCATGTATTTTCAAAATCCATCCAGAAATAAGAAAGTTATTGACTGCGTTTAAGTTTCGGACCCATTTTTTTACCTTTGACCAGTACGACCTTAATCTTGGAGGTACGGACCTGGGTTTTGCACGCGACACATCGTTTCAGAATGGTTAACATTTCTACATAGTAATTTCAAAATCCATGCAGAAATAAGAAAGTTATCGACTGTGTTTAAGTTTCGGACCCTTTTTTTACCTTTTACCTCCAAGTATGACCTTGACCTTGGAGGTACGGACCTGGGTTTTGCACGTGACACAACGTCTCATGATGGTGAACATTTCAACAAAGTAATTTCAAAATCCATCCAGAAATAAGAACGTTATTGACTGCGTTTAAGTTTCGGACCCTTTTTTGACCTTTGACCTCTAAGTTTGACCTTGACCTTGGAGGTACGGGCCTGGGTTTTGCACGTCCCATGATGTTTAACAATTCTACAAAGTAATTTTCAAAATCCATCAATAAATAAGAAAGTTATTGGCTGCGTTTAAGTTTCGGACGGACGAACGAACGGACGGGGGGACAGGGACAACGCTATTTGGCGAGGGGCAAAAAAATTACACGCTGTTTTTCCTACAAAGAGCGGAAGAGCGTTGACGTCACTAACGCCCGTAGAGAACCATGGTTTAGACTGACGTCATTTGACGTCACTGAAAATCATTTGTCTCGATGCGTTCATGGAAGTATGAACTGCATTGTTTTCTATAGGTCTTCATTAGACTTTACAATGGAAATGTAAATATTAATGAATGAATCCCCATGTAAGATCCTCGATGAAATTTATTAAACTCACCGGAGGCTTGTCTCATAAATGGCATACGAAATGTTCACTCGTCTTAGATATTATACATATGTGTATATAGAGAATACAAAGTTCGTGTCATTTGATATCAAGTTAATCGCGCAAGGCTCTAATAAGACTTGTAGAATCGTGAGGCTTGCCGAGCGATTCTACGTGCGTTCTCGAAGCCGAACCTGATAAACAGGAGTCCAGTTCATAGAAGTGCAATATCACGTTGACTTGATAAAGCTCACTTGTCCCGAGATAGCATATCTTTATCAGGTCAGTATGTTACAATGCAATGAATAAAGGGGATAACTGATAAATGCTTACCTCAGTTTGCATCTTCGAGGAGCTTGAGCTTAAGCAGACAAGTATGTTCGGCAAACCAATATAGTCATGAAAAACTTGAAACAAAACATGGCAGATCTTCCAGCTTGCGATAAGAAGAACTACCAGGGCAAGAACTAGAATAACACTCTCTTTGTGACTGTCAATGATATCTGGCAAGGTTTGTTTCTCATTCACTGCCTCATAACCGGGCTTCATCACTTCGTTTGAACTCATGGCTTATCACTCAGGAAAGCCTTTTGGATGGATTCAGTTTTCTGATGTCGTTTTGTCGGAGTCTTCCTAAAAATCAGAAGTATGCGATGTACTTTGTTGTTGAAATGCGAGTAATCAGTACACATAAGTAGTACTTGAAGAAATATATGGGCTGCATGATGCTTCCACGCAGAGCTGAAACCGACCCACACACGAGTACTGGTAAACCACATAGAGGATCTATGCCTGCCCAGGCTATTGGTTTCATTTAGCGGCTAGGCTTGAGATGTCATTACATCTCAGTGTCGGGTAAAAAGCCCCACAAAATTGGAAGCAACGTCTCCAAAATGACCTTTATAGTGTTGACGGGGACGTTAATCCTCAAATCAAACAAACAAAAGAACATAAAGCAAGAACATCATGGAAGGCTAAGTCGCGCCTGTGGTGAACTCCATCTTGTGAACAAGTCCTGAAATGAAGACCCCATATACCCCACTTTATATATAGAGAAAACTGGTAGTTACGGGGTATACATTATTTTTTTTCTTATTTTTGCTCCAAGACATAGGTTGTGGGACTCGTTAGAACCGCCTCAAAAAGGCGGTTCTGACGAGCACTCACAACCTATGTTTGCATTATTTATAAGAAAAATATCACGGGTTTTCATCAGAAAAGTAGCCATTTTGGAAATGTGAAAAAATGCACTTTGTTATCGTAATGTAAAGGTAAATGCTCGATATCTGGGACCAGTTGTTCAAAACTAACGACATCGTTAGTTAACATATCATTAAAACTTTGATCATCTATTATTTCAAATATACTAATATTTTTTGCTGAAAAAAAATGTGAGCAGCTTTTGCATATCACAAGTATGCGATGAAATATCACATTTTTTCAGTGAAAAATACAAAATTTTAGGTAATAAACTTGCTAGAGCAGTTAACAATATGACCACTAACGAGCTCGTTAAGCTAACGATGCTGTGAACAACTGGGCCCAGATCATTTGTCAAAAGTCAGAGAACCGTGAAAAATAAGCCAGGCCAATTATGGCTGTTTGCATTCACATTATAATCCATTGATGCAAATTACCACAACAGATCAATGACCTTTGAGAGTCTAAAGAATTATTCCATTTTGGAGGAAGCAAGTTTCGGATGACTTTTGTCACTGAACTTTAATCAAAGCACTGACAGCACTGTCTCTGAGTGTGGGTTGGGAAAATAGTCCAGAACTGAGACATAAACATTTTCGTTCAACCCTTAAATTCCAGTTTGTTAAGCCAAAAGTGTAGCCCCTGATCACACGCTGCGTTTTGCTTGGCCTGACCCTTAAATTTCCTTATCTGTTACATATAGCAAACTGTGTACAATGCAGCAACTGATCAGACGTCGCATCACGCGAATACGACTACGTTGCTAGCTGGGAATGAGTTGCTATGCATGTGCATACATTCTGATAAATCGCACACTATGCGGCTTAATGGGGATGGGAACACCTTCAGGGGAGCCAACTCCTGCAAAAGTATGTTTTGTCTCCAAGATTAGATTAAACATATTTTATTGCATAAACATACAAAGGGATTGGACACAAGTTATGACAACATTAGATAGTCCTTTCCCTAAATATAACAACAAATCATTTCAATGGTACAATGGTGGATGCAATTTAACATATACATGTAATTTATACCGGCTCAGGTTTAATACACACATGTGCAAGAATGCAAGCACGTCTCATGCACGCGCACGCACGCACACACGCACACACACACACACACTAATACATCATTTCACACATGAAACCCCACCCGTTGTGGTAGCGCTGTTCTTGAAATCATTAAGATGCATGTATTTGAGCCAGCAAACTAATGAACCGAAAAGGAAATTAATCCACGTATTTTCTTCAAACCAGCGTGTATCCTTAATGAATCTAGTGATGGACTGTATGATTGATCTATTAGTAATGTCGCCATAATTTTGAGATCCTGTTGCCAGGATCTCAACACATAATTTTGAGATCCTGTTGCCAGGATCTCAACATTAACATCTTGAAGATTCAATAAAGTTTGTAAATTATGCATAAGAACGTTTCGTTGATTTGTGTATAGCTGACATTCGAAGAAATAGTGTTCTGCACTTTCGCTTGGAGCACCACAACTGCATACAGGACTCGGAATAATATTTACATGGAAAAGATAAGCCTTTAAACTGCTGCTTCTGTGTCTGATACGAGCAAGTATTATGCTATACTTTCGCTCGCTTATATTTGTATAATCAGCTATTTTGTCTGTTGTGAACTGAATATTAGACTTAAATTGTGAAAGAGTTGGGAGTAATCGAATCTGTGGGTCAAGTTCATTCCACAATTTTAAGGAAGAAAGCGAAGTATGAACTTTCGTATGAACAAAGTCTAGAAAAAGGAATTTCGAAATTGTTCCTATTTCTTAAGTTATAAGAACTAATATCATTTACTCTATTTGGTAATAAGTCAGCGAGGTAAGATGGAGCATCGCCATTGACAATTTTGTACATCAAAGTTATTTTTTTACGTTTTCGTCTATTTGCCAAGGTTTCCCAACCAGTTTCATAATAAAGAGAGCGTAACGATGCAAACACTGGTAGACCTGTAACAATTCGTGCTGCATTAAGTTGTATTTGCTCCAAGCGATTGGCGTCAGTCATCGTACAGCCATCCCAAACTTCCGACCCATATTCTAACAAAGGCCTGATATAAGTACAGTATAATCTATCAAGTGTACTTTTTGATAACTGGTACTTTAGTTTTCTTAGATATGAAACTTGCCTTGATGCTGAATCAATTATAAAATCGATATGTTTTGTCCATTTATTGTTGGATGTTAAATATATACCTAAGTGTTTGTGGATTTCGACTATATTTAATGCGATGTCGTCATAAGTAAGCCGTAGGTCATAATCATGGAAAATGTTAGAAACTAATACAACTTCCGTTTTCGCAGGATTGAAATGTTTGCCCAATCTTTTAATTTCTTAAGGTCTCCAATATCAATAGGGGTTAACTCTTTCGGAGCAAATTCTTTCTTTTAAGAATAGACTCCTTTTTTTTCAGTGGGACGGGGCTTATAGAAAAGCGAACAGGAAGTCCCGAAAGTTGTCTCCCTTTGTAAAATGGCAGAAAAATCTTCCAGATGTTCCCATTCCCCTTAAACTACCGATAAAGGCCACAACGAAGCGTACGATTATTGCACTGATACGGCTGTAGGGCTGGCTAATAGGAGCTGAAAAAATTCGATTACCAGTCCTGCCATTGTGATCGATAATCGATCAGTGATCACTGAAGATTTAGTCATAATTTTACCTGTCTGGCTTTCTATCTGAGCTTGACTCCTACCATATATTGTACTTTACCGTATGTATTTGAATAGACATGCCTGAGCAAACAGATTTTTTCCCAGAGAACGTGGCGTCTCATCAGGGTCTGTGCCGTTTGACACTCACTCGTCCAGCTATTTTCGACACAACTTTGGGTAGTAAATTGTACGTATCAAATAATCGATTACAAACAAATCAGTAATGATAATCAGTTTTGTGGAATTTATCGATTGATTACTCGATTATCGTGACAGCCTCACACGGGTGGTCATTTCATATGAAATTTATGAAACCGGCCATCGGCCATTTCATATGAAATTTATGAAACGAGCAATTGGAGAGTCATTTCATATGAAATTTATGAAACCAGCCATCGACCATTTCATATGAAATATATGAAATCGGCCATTTCATATGAAATTTATGAACCGAGAAATCGGAGAGTTTCATAAGTTTCATATGAAATGACCACCCCATTTAAGATTATGTTCTTCATATAACTATTTTAAATTTTATTGCAGAAGACTGTCAATAGCAAGCATATGATTGTCACAGACGGTGTCAGTGACGTTACACGTCAGTAGCCATGTGCTATTCACCATATTTGCATTACTTGCTGGCTCCCAGCTTGCACAGTGTCAATATTGGAAATACAGGTAACCAGACCCCCCTGACCTTGTAAGGTCAGGGGGGTCTGGTTACCTGTTTTTCCAACTCTGATAACCTTCAGACTAGGAACCAGCAGATAATGCAAATAAGGTTAATAACATGTGTGGACATGATATTTATGATAGGACGGTATCCAATAAATATATTATGTAAACACCCGTGCGACATAAGCCTCTTTTTACATCTTGAAAATGGCTACTTTTCTGATGAATATCCGCGTTATTTTTGTTATTTATACTATAAACATAGGCTGTGGCTGCTCGTTAGAACCACCTCGTTGAGGCGGTTCTAATGAGTAACCACAACCTATGTCTTGGAGCAGAAATAAGAAAAATAATGTATACCCATTAAACCATAGTTTTAACCATATAAAGTGGGGTTTAAAGGGATGTTCATTTCACGGACTAGTTCACGTGATGATAAACGTATCATCGAAGTTATATGATAATAATAATAAAAGCGGACGAACCACATTAACCCTTTTTGTATCAAATGGAATCTTCCTCCTTATATATAGCAGGAGTTCATTTCAAAATTTAGGGGTGTCTGGTTGGTTTTCTTCAAAATTGATTTGTAAAATGGCTGAACTTTCTGCAAATATTGTAGGCCCTGATGAGACGCCGCGTTCTGCGGCGTCTCATCTGGGCCTGCACTGTTTGCAAAGGTACCCCTTTTGGGGTTTCCGATACTAAATGGGCTAGTATCAAGCATAATTTTCTCTTAACAAATTCCGTCCCATCACGATAACAAGCCAGTAAAGTGAAAACCCATGTAAACTCAACTTTTACATTGGAAAAATGGGTTTTGCAAAGACATACATTATTTGCTTGTTCTTGCTGAATGAAATAACTTACAGCGCCTAATGGTTTTTTTGGCTCAAAACATTGATTTTTGGTACTCTTTAGAATCGCCTCTGTAGAGCCGCCTCAGGCGGTTCTAACTAGCATCCCTAATCCATGTTTGCACCTGAAATAAGAAAGCCTTATACCCACATGAGGGTGTTTTTGAAATGCAGTTACACACTCGTGTCCATTTCGAAACTAATTCAATCATAATGATATTTTTACCACCCAAAAATATAATTTTCAAGTTTTTTTGTTCGTTTGTTTGTATTGGACTTTAACGGCCAAGTCAACACTATTTAGGTCATTTTTGAGCCGGTCAGTTTACCTGTCCATACTTTTCCTGGGCAGGCTTATACGTAGGCAGTTAACCAGTACAGTGCACATTCTTTCGCCAGAAACTGACAACTGCCCTTCTTGAATCAGCGGAAGGGATAGAATGACCATAGAAAAGATTTCATGATCAATCTCCACGAAAGAATGTTGCCGACCCCGTCAGGTATCGAACCCGCGTCCTCCTGATTACCAGTCAGACGCGCACCCGACTGAGCTACCGAAGCCGGCCATATTTTTCAGGTAAAAAGTCTGATATTTTTTCTCGTCTTTCTTTTCAAAACATAGATTGTGTGTGTGTGTGTGGGGGGGGGGGGGGGAAGGGGGTCGTTAAAACGGCATAGGCGCGGGGCGTTCTTACGAGTACCACAACCGATATCTTTGAGCTGAAATAAGATATACCCCCGAAAGCACCAGTTTTACTTTAGAATAGTGGGGTTGTAAGTGGGTAACAATTACTTGGTCGTGTTTTCGAGATGACACAGTCAATGCATTCATCATCACGAAAACACGCCTATATAATTTTGACCCCCTTGAACCCCACTTTTATACAGTAAATTTGGGGTTTACAGGGGTAAACCTTTTTTCTGCTCTAAAATAAATTGTAGATACTCGTTAGAACCGCCTGGATGAGGCGGTTCTAACGTGTACCCACAATCAATATTTTGAGCAGAAATAAAAACATAAGCTTTACCCCTGTAAACCCCCGTTGTTCTGTATAAAAGCAGAAATAAGAAATGTATCACAATTTTTCATCTTTCGGCGAAAAAATTAACGATATATTTTTTTAGGCGTGCTTTCGTAATTTATGAATAAAATTCCATTTGTCTGATAAAAAAAGACTGATTATTTTTCTTGTTCTGGTGCAAATATAGATTGTTAGATTGTAAGTGCTCGTTAAAACCGCCTCGTTTTGGCGGTTCTAACAGGTATCCACAATTTATAATTTGAACAAAAACTAAGAAAATTGTTAAAACCCCTGTACAACCTATTTTCTCAGAATAAATCGGGTCCACGGGGGTGCTCATTACATGTACTAGTCAAAAGGATGTAGCTACACAAAAAGGTAAAACGTACCCCTCAAAATCCAAGGCATACTGTGTAGTTCAATGCACCAGACTTGTTATTGCATTTTCAATGACAAATTATAATCTTTTGTAGGGCATGACCGGTTTAATTTCCAAACCATGAAAATATCATAATCTCTTGTCGTGACATTTGCATTATACTAGCGTATTACTCAGTAAAACTATCGATAAGAAAATGACATAACTGGTGCAAAACATGTTTTGCGTGAATGCATATTTGCCAAAGTCGTTCAAGTTTATATCCTAGTTTTGTTAACCCAGTATCACGTTAATGACATTGGGCGAGAGCTCATCACACGTGCCATAAGCTCCTTGCATTGAGTCATTGGGTATAGAAAAATTCCAACCAGAGGCCTAGCCGAGGCTTTGCTATCACAACGGAACAACAAAATAGTTGATTTCAACCCGAGTACAAACTCCCCACCAGCATATACAGTAAAATTCCGATATAACGACCAATTTTGGGACTGTTCAAAAGTGGTCTTAAAGACCACCTTTGAACAGTACCAAAGTTGGTCTCTGACCGGAGGACAGTGTGTGCAGAACACACAAAGAAAGAATAACTGCAACCTTCTAAATAAGCTTCAGAAGCCTCCGTGGTGCAGTGGTTACGCTACTCGCCTTGGAAACCAGGGGTCGCAGGATCGATCCCGGGATTCTCCAGTCATTCGGATGAGTCTAGAAACCGAGGTCCCGTCTCCGTATGATCTTAGCTGTTGGTGGGACGTAAAACTCAAACACTCACTCACTGTTTAAATAAGCTTCTAAAACCAGAATTAGTCTTAATTTTAGGTGGTCTTAATAGCGGAATTTTATTAAATAGTCTAGAACATCAATTGATGCACTCTTATAGCATGCAAATTCAGACAAAAATGTTTTCCCTATACAAGTGCATGTAAAACCACGTGGATTAATGGGCAGTGTCATTTTTGGCCCCAGGGCAATAATTAGAACAGTCTTGGCAAAGGTCCATAGACGACGCTGTGTACGAAATATCAAAGGGCTGGTTTTTCCAGTTTCAGACAAATGCAATTTTTAAGATTTTCCGTATACAAGTCCATGTAAAACATGTGGGCCCTTGGGCGGAGCCATTTTCTTTCCAAGAGCTACAGTTTGGACACCTTTGCAGAGGTTGAGTGAGTGAGTGAGTTTTAGTTTTACGTCCCACCAACAGCTAAGGTCATACGGAGACGGGACCTCGGTTTAAAGACTCATCCGAAAGTCTGTTGCAGAGGTTGAGTTGACTAAGGTTTGTATCAGATATCGAAGGCCTGAGCCTTCTGGTATCAAACAACAAGATTTTAAAGCCGTCTGTGTGGACAGTTTTTTTTGTTGTTGTTGTTTTTTTTTTTTGTTTTGTTGTTGTTTTTTTTTTTTTTTTTTTTTTTGCCCAAGTGCTTTAATTTGAACAATCTTGTAAGAGGTTTACTAAATTAAGCTACATGTCAAATATCAAAGATCTGGGCCTTCTGGTTTTAGTCAAGATGATTTTCAGAGGTTTTCACTATGTAAGTCTGTGTAAAACACGTGGGCCATATTTGGCCCTATTGTAATAATTTGAAGTCAACTAAATGAAGCTGTGTACCATATATCTAATGTTTGTGATTCCATATTCAGAGAGGCTTTCCCTATATAAGTCTATATAAAATAAGTGGGTACCGGAATGGGGCAGATTTTGGCCCCAAGACTATAATTTGAACAATCTTAGACTGCGGTTTGTGACGTTTCTTCTCTTTCAGCCAGCGAGAAGTCGTTTCTGCTGCTGACTATATTGTGAAGAGGCCTTCTTAATGATTAAGAAAGATTCTTAACCATTAAGAAGAACCAGTGCTTCAGCTGAAGTGCACGACCCACCGGATGCTTTTAACTTTATGAGTGTAACCATATATGGGTATTGCGGCTATTTTGGTCATGTGACCCGGACCTAAAACGGTTCCCCAAATAAATGCGCCTTATCGTAAGGAGCAAAAATATATCTTATACTTTAGTACTGTATTCTGAATCGTTTGCAGGCTAAAATGCATTCTCACTTTTCCAGTACAAAAGCATATGTGTCAAAGTTTGACCTAGGCAGAAAGAAGGTCAAGGTCAACCCAGGATCACCATTTTAGCAATTTATGATGGGCCTACGTCCCAGATGCTATTTATCAAGTTTCGTGGAAATCTGCCCAGTGGTTCTGGAGAAGACTATTTTTGAAGGGTTTTTACCATATATGGTTTTGCGGCCATTTTGGTCATGTGACCTGGACCCCATGAGCAAATTTTGGTTTCCCCCATCCCATAGAGGGCTTTGCGGCCATTTTGGTCATGTGACCTGGACCCCATGAGCAAATTTTGGTTTCCCCCATCCCATAGAGGCTCCATATGAAATTTGACTTCAATCGGCCCAACGGTTTCCGAGGAGAAGCAGTTCGAAAATTTTCACATTTTTCGCCT
Source organism: Lucinisca nassula (assembly GCA_963580285.1). NCBI lineage: Eukaryota > Metazoa > Mollusca > Bivalvia > Lucinida > Lucinidae > Lucinisca > Lucinisca nassula. Next base: position 106,009,960 of record OY757015.1, read on the forward strand.
CGGCGAGGCTATACTAAATGGAATGTAATATTTCTCAAGTTCGTTGGTTAGATCTCATTGATATCTATCAGTATGCCAAAATTTGTTTAAATATTTCAAGCGGTTAAGTCACTATCACCAATTTTCACAAACGGGTTACGGACGGACAGACAGACTGACAGAATGACCGAATGACAGAATGACACGGTGATTTTAGGGCACTCTTAGAAAATCACTTCAGTCGGTCGCTTTTTCTGCGGGTCGTGCAATTCTTAACACATAAATCAGCCTAGATGCTTCTGTGTGACTGAAAAGCAATACAACTTCATCCTGTACCTGACAGAGAAATCAAGCTGGGTGTCCATTGAATTATCTATGGTCTTCCTTTTTTCTGGAATATCAAAAAGAAATTAGCAGAAATAGATTGACTGACAGTTCATAAGAAGTAGGAGAATCAATACAAAGCATGCATATCGAAAGTCCTTATTGACACAATAAATGAAAAAATAGGATTACTTATTTAAACCTTTTGTACCAAATGGAATCATCCACCTCATATATAGCACACAGATACTTGGGGTCAGTAGAGCTTTCTTGCGATTAGTAGAGCGGATGGTCCAAATCTGATCTCTTGGATATTTTTCTCTTTATTTTTGCATTTTAGCATGCCTTATTTCATACAAACGACTGTGTCACGTCTAGAAAATCGTTTGAAAATATTTTATGGATTGGATAAAATTTGTTAAAATTGCAACACTTTTTTCTTGTTTTAACAAAAATTTTATCATACAAAACAAAGTTCCAGACAAGAGCTTGTGAGTGAGACTAAGTCAAAAATACAAAATAAAATAAATTGCATACCTGTCAACAACCATCCGATTATTGAACATCCGTTTACTGTTCTTCGCATGAATAGAAAACAATTGTGTTGCTGATAGTATTTCAAAATACTGAAATCCAGATTGAGTCTCCCATCTGACATTTTTCTTCAAGTTCAAATTAAAAAATAGGAAAAAAGAAACCTCCTTATGGTAACTTCTCAGTGAAGAGCAACTAAGTGAATGGATGAGAGTACAATAAAGTTTTGAGCAAAATTAATGTGATCTCAAGAGACCATCAATGGACATAATTCAAGAAAACTGACAGCAGTTGAAGCCGGTTAGAAGTCATTAAGAGATTTCTTCACAGTAAGAATCTGCTACGCTTCGCTTCGCAGATTCTTACTTGTAGAGAAAACTCTTCATAACTTCTAACCTATACTTGGTAAAGATCTTCAAGCCGAAGCTACAATCCAAATATCAAAGACTTAGTTTGTTTTTTTGTTTTTTTTTTTTTTTTTTTTTTTGTTTCCGACAAGATTTTTTTAGTTATTTTCCCTATAAGGGTCTATGTAAAACATGTGACGCCTAGGGCGGGGTCAATTTTTATAATTTGACACCTTTGGTAATGGTCTATTAGGTGAAGCCACATACCAAATATCAAAGACCTGGGCCTTGTGGTTCAGACAAGAAGATTTTTAAAGGCCTTTTTTTTCTAATTTTCCCCAATTTGCTGCCATGACAACCAGAGTTCTGCATGGATTCCGAATCTTTTAACTCATTTCATTTAGTACCTCCCAAGGATCATTCTAGTGCATTCTGGTCCAATTGGCCCTGAGGTTCAGGAGGTGATGTCAATTGTTGGCAAACGACGGGCGGATGGTGCACGCCTGAGCACTGGCGTACCAGATAAGCTGATTCAGCACTAAGTGCTCAGGTAAGCTAAGAACTGCATGGTGTGTATGCTCATCCCCACCATATATTCTCAAGATTTAGTAAGAATTTTATTTAATTCATTCACTTTAAAAGCTATCAAGAGTTATATGATAAATCTCTAGAGTCTCAAGAACGCGTTCGACACAGACACGGAAAACAACCAGCAGAGTTCTTGGCATTGAAGTTTTCCTCACGAAAGCATGCCAATATAAATTTGACCCCCTTAAAATACTGTTTTATATAGTAAACCCTTTCTAGAACATATTTAAAGGGATATATATTTATTCTTATTTCTGTTCAAAAACATAGATTGTGTTACTTGCCCGGCAAAATCTATGTTTTGAGCAGAAGTATGAAAATGTCAGGATTTTTTATCTGACAAATTTCATTTTTTCTTTATTTATTTGTAATTTGTTTGTTTGATTTGAGGTTTAACGTCCCCGTCAACACTGTAAAGGTCATTTTGGAGACGTTGCTTCCAATTTTGTGGGACTTTACCCGACATTGAGATGAAATGACATCTCAAGCCCTGTTGCCCAATGAAACCAATAGGGTTTATAAGGATGGACGGGCCGACTCGCACCGCTTTGTCTGGGCAGGCTAAGATCCTCCAAGCTGTATACCAGTACTCGTGTGAGGGTCGGTTTTAGCTCTTCGCGGAAGCATCATGCAGCCCATATATTTCTTCAAGCCCCGACGGGCGTGCGCCAGTAAGGGAGGTAATACAGGGGCCTCTAGAGTGTTAACATGTTTTTTTTTCTATGATATGACCTACGTTTTGATCCGACATGACCCATATTCGAACTTGACCGAGATAGTGTCATGATGATCATTCTGAGCAAGATTGATGATAATTAGACCAAAAACCGTGGCCTCTAGAGTGTTAACAAGAAAAGTTTACGCACGACGGATGATCTGATACATTTTACGTACGGACAGACAGTTTAGACACTTATTTTTTTTATTTTTATTTTTTTCGTTTGTTTGTTTGTTTGTGGCGCTTATTTTCTTTTGGAAGTGTATGGAATTATAGTCTTTCAAAACACAGTGAGACGTGACTGCAATTTTAATTTTGAACTGCACGGACCTCGGCCACGAGCAAAGTGAGATAGCTTCCACGTACGATCTTTCCCGAAGGGTTTTGCAGATTTACAAACACGCTTGAAATGCATATTTTCTCTCTTTTTAGCTACACGGAGTTCGTTTTCTCAATGGGATAAACTTGTTTATATATATCCAAAATTAGAGTACACTATTTAACAAAAACAAGGTTTCAGTTTTTTTCTCTAAACGAAGATTTGTATCGTTTTAGTCGCTTTCTAGTTCAATGAGCAAAGCGACTCGCCATTTATTCAGTGCGGTTCAGCGATATTCCATTTGATTCTTCGAAGAGCGTGTGTTTGTATTGGAGTTTGACGGCCCATTCAATCCTATTTTAGGTCATTTTTGAGCCAGTCAGTTTACTTCATCCAGACTTTTCCTGGGCAGGCATATACGTAAGCAGTTAACCGGTGCAGTGCACATTCTGACAACTGCCCTTCTTGAAACAGCGGAAGGGAGAGAGTGACGGAAGAAAATATTTCATAATCTATCTCCAGAAAAGAATGTTGTCGACTACAAAGAGTGACCTCCGAAAAATGAGAAGGGGGTCAGTATTTAAATCTACAACAGGTCTACAATAAAAGCGAGTGTATTTCAATCTGTCGACGCATTTTTGTTTGGTTTCCTTGGAAATGTACGACCCTGTCAACACTTAGTTATATCCAGCAAGACAGTTTAATTAACCACATTTTATCTTCACTGCAGCTGCTGAACATGTGCCATGTGGCGGCCGTAAAAAAACAACCCGTACATCATCCTAGTGCAGATTATATTTTCTCGTCCTTTGGGATAATTGAGTTCATTTATAGAACTTATTTATCTTCACTGCAGCTGCTGTTTTGCCCTGTCTCGGCCGTACAAAGTCTCCCCGTATATCATAAAAGTGCAGTTTATATTTTCTCAATGGGTTCATTTAGAATAATATTGAAAATAGAGTTCTGCTTAAGCCGGTGCTAGAGGGCGTGGCCGTTGTTGCACATTTAAGCACTGGTAATAAAACAGACTCAATAAAACCAGACTGCTATTTTCGTTTATTTGGTGTATTCTTTGCGCCCAATGGATCTAACTATTCAGAATTTATTTATTTATAGGTAGTCAACCAGAACTGTGGAAATTATTTTGCCAGAGGCTGATACCTGCCTTTCTTGAATCAGCAGAAGAGAGAGAGAATTACCGAAGAAAAGATTTCAATGTTGCCGAACAGGCGGAGATCGATCATCAGTCAGACACGTTTTCGATAATTTTCTTAAAAAGGGGTAGTCCTTTGGAGCTGAAAACTGTGGGTTGTGCAAGATTTTTCTGGGCCTGACTAGCTTGTTTCGGCAATCGAGGCCTCATCAGTGACCCTCAATTGTTCCCTATTAAATCCCACAGTCCAATAAATGATTCCAAAAGACAAGAAAATATAATCCACTGAGGTCATTTCCTGATTTACCTGCATATGCGACAACATAAGGCCCGGTCTATGTGCAAAATTTGGAAAGTAGTCTGTATGTGCTCATATTCATATCAGGAAGAAAAGAGCTGATCCACCCAAAAAGGCGATTTTTGCAAAATTCATGCATGTATGTTTACTTTTATGCCGATCGGTTTCAACTCTGCATGGAAGCATAATGCAGCCCATCTATTTCTTCAAGCCCCGATGGACGGGGCCGAGCCATCTTAGATATCGGGACGCAAGGATTTCAAAAATTTGGAATCTACATGTCGCCCGAATGCCCTCACCAAATTTCATCTGCATCTAACATGGTTCTGGACATGTCGAAATTATGAATTTTACGACAGACGGGCTTACGTGCAGACAATAGACGGAAAGCGGACAGCAAACTGCGAAGCAGTTCGATCAGGTACCGTGGTTAACCATGGTTAACCAGTTAGCCAAAGTGTGAACTCAGTCTGGTAGCGGTCTGGTAGCGTGGCGGGTAAGTCGTGACATCACTCTGGTCGAACCAGACTAAAGCGTGGGTTTCTCTGGTAGATACGTCACACCATACGTAACAAAGATGGCGGCGAAAGGGCGAACACTAATGTCCGCGAATGGTCCGGGAAATAGTTGGTATTTTGTCCTGGAAATGGGGGTAGTGGTACGTTATCCCTAATATCTCCTCTTCGGGTGGTCAGAAATTAATAAAAGTAGTATCAAATAAAGTTTTAAGCTACATTCTAAAATATCATGAAAATATTCTTCATTTTTAACATTTTAAGGGTCCATTTCTGAAGTTAATTTTTTCGGGAAATTCCCGGACAAGTTAACTTAAAAAATTGACCCCTTAATAGTTATTATTTTAATCTTTTAGAATGGAGCTTAAAACTGTTTCGGATACTAATTTTATTAATTTCAAACCACCCGAAGTGGAGGTATTAGGGATAATGCACCACTAACCCCCATTTTCTGGACAATTCCCGGACATTAGTGTGCACCCCATGTTTCTCTAGACTGCTACACAGACTTGTGTTTAAGAAATAGATGGTCTGTGTACCAGTCAACCAAACATCTACCAGACGTCGTTCGATCACACCGATGAAAGAACATGGAAATCATGGGAAGAACGTGCACACTTTGACTTCCAATACCATGGTCTGGTAGATGATTGAACTCCCTCTACGGCATAAAGTTACCGATGCTCCAGATGTACAGCATACAGTAAATAAAAATAGCCTTCATGCACACGAGTCTTAAATGTTAGCTTCCACGGACACGGATTGAAAATGATAGCTTCCACGGATATGATTAAGAATGTTAGCTTCCACGGACGAGTGCAAAAAATGTTAAATTCCACGGACATGGGTTTCCATAAACAAAATTGCAATTAATGTTGTACCCAAATTTTTATATCGAAGCATGATTTTACGGAATTGGGTGTTGAAGTCATTGTGGTTATATATTTTTCTGAATTTATATACTTAGTCACCATAAAAATCGGGTTCCGATAGACCTTGTTGCAGAAGAGATTTAAGTCCAATATTGAATTTTGAAATTAAATCGGAATGACGTCTATAAATTTTTGAAAAGGCTTTGCATAGTTTATGGTACCGATAACCCTGATTAAGAAGTTAAGCCGTTAACAATTTATTACGAGTGTTGAAATCAGGTACATGACTACACACTCTAGAAAATGGAATTAATTGCGAAATATTAACGCCACAGGATGGCGTACGAGGAACATCACCATCCAAAAAAAGGCAAATTTACAATCTCAAAATCAAAATCATCGCGTTTATCATAAATTTTGCAAGAAACAAACCCATCCACAAAAGACAGATGTAAATCCAAAAACGGGGCCTCGGTATCAGAAGAATTTGTTTTATTCACCTGAAGTTCAGGTTGGGGGGGGGGGATTTGACTGATCAAACCATCGAAATAGGTATTGTCAGTATTTAATAAATAATCCAAATATCGAGAAGTGGAGCCAAAAGCTTCAATGATTTCAGACTGGTTTTCAGCAGAAAAGAACATCATGAAGTCTCAACAAAACAAAAACCGATCAGCCACAATGGGTGCACAATTATTACATATCGGAATACCCACAACTTGTCTAAATAACTTAGTACCAAATATTATGTAAATATTGTCAAGAAGAAAGGTGAGAGCTACGTAAACCGCTCAGAGGATCTAAGCCTGTCTAGGCAAAGCGGTGCGAGTCTGGCCGTCCATGCTTATAAACCCTATTCGTTTCATTGGGTGGCAGGGCTTGAGAAGTCATTTCATCTCAATGTCGGTTAACAGTTGATCGGGAAGCAACGTCTCCAAAATGGCTTTTACAGTGACGACGGGGACGTCATAACTCAAATCAAACAAACAAAATCTAAGATGCCCATGGCGGCCATCTGGAAATTCATCAAACGACCTCCCAGACTGTAAGGCGGGAGCAAACATCGATGCCACACGTTTGACAAGGCCCTCGTCTGTCACTAGTATAAGGAGATAGTGGGTACATCATCTGTATGGGCGCCTGAACGATATGGCTCCTTTCATGGTCACTTAGACCTGAACGGCTCCGAAAAATTTTACCACAATAACGACACACTGCTGGCTGGTGTTCCATGGCTGCAATAATTAATTTTACCGGTAAAATGGCAAATAAATATATGCTGATTATATATAACTAGCAGCAACAATTATTAATACATGCATTTTGTTTATGGAACTCAGTGTCCGTGGAAGCTAACATGTGTGTACTGGTCCGTGGAAGCTAACATTCTTAATCATATCCGTGGAAGCTGTCATTTCCAATCCGTGTTCGTTGAAGCTAACATTTAAGACTTGTGTGCACGTAGGCTATTTTTATTTTCTGTATGTTGCACATCTGGAACACCGGTAACATTCTGCTGTGGTTTGCTGTCCGATTTCCGTCTATCGTCTACACGTAAGCCCGTTTGTTGTAAAATTCACAATTTCGACATGTCCAGAACCATGTTAGATGCAGGAGAAATTTGGTGTGGGTATTCGGGCGACATGTAGATTCCAAACTGATTAAATCGTTGCGTTCTGATATCTAAAATGGCTCGGCCCTGTCCATCGGGGCTTGAAGGAATAGATGGGCTGCATTATGCTTCCACGCAGATTTGAAACCGATCCGCATACAAGTAAACATATATGTATGAATTTTGCAAACATCGCTTTTTTGTGTGTGTGGATCAGCTTTTTTTCTGATATGAATATGAGCACATACAGACTACTTTACACATTTTGCACATAGACCGGGCCTTTATGCAAGTAAATCAGGTAATGGCCTCAGTGGGTTATATATATTTAATAGTCCTTTGTAATCATTTATTGGACTGCGGGATATAATAGGGAACAGTTGAGGATTACTGATGAGGCCTGGTCGACCGAAATAAGCTAGTCGGGCCAAGAAAAATCTTGCACACCCCATAGTTTTCAGCTCCAAAGGACTACCCATTTTTCAGAAAATTATCAAAAACGTGTCTGACTGATGATCGATCCCCGCCTGTTTGGCAACATTGAAATCTTTTCTCAGTAATTCTCTCTCTCTCTCTCTCTCTCTCTCTCTCTCTCTCTCTCTCTCTCTCTCTCTCTCTCTCTCTCTCTCTCTCTCTCTCTCTTCTGCGGAATCAAGAAAGGCAGGTGTCAGCCTCTGGCAAGATAATTTCCACAGTTCTGGATGACTACCTATAAATAAAGAATTTCTGAATACTTAGATCCTTTGGACGCAAAGAACACACCAAATAAACGAAAATAGCAGACAGGTTTTATTGAGTCTATTCATGACCAGTACTGAAATGTGCAACAAAGGCACCTGCTTAAGCAGAACTTTATTTTCAATATTATTCTAAATGATCTCAATGAGAAAATATAATCTGCGCTATTATGATGTACGGGGAGACTTTGTACGGCCGACACAGGACATAACAGCAGCTGCAGTGAAGATAAATAAATTCTCTAAATGAAGTCAATTTTCCCAAAGAACCAGAAAATATAATCTGCACTAGGATGATGTACGGGTGGACTATTTACGGCCGCCACATGGCAAAACAGCAGCTGCAGAGAAGGTAAAATGTGGTTAATTAAACTGTCTTGCTCGATATAACTTAGTGTTGACTGGGACGTACAACTCAAAGGAAACCAAACGAAAATGCGTCGACAGATTGAAAAACACTCGCTTTTATTGTAGACTTGTTGTAGATTTAAATACTGACCCTCCTCTCATTTTTCGGAAGTCACTCTTCGTAGTCGGCAACATTTTTTCGTGGAGATTGATTATGAAATCTTTTCTACCGTCATTCTCTCCCTTCCGCTGTTTCAAGAAGGGCGAAAGAATGTGCACTGCATCGGTTAACCGCTAACGTATATGCCTGCCCAGGAAAAGTGTGGATGAAGTAAATTGACCGGCTCAAAAATGACCTAAAATAGTGTTGAATGGGCCGTCAATCTCCAATACAAACAAACGCTCTTCGTAGAATCAAATGGAACATCGCTGAACCACACTGAACAAATTGCGAGTCGCTTTGCTCATTGAACTAGAAAGCGACTGACACGATGCAAATCTTCGTTTAGAGAAAAAAATGAAACTTAGTTTTTGTTAAACAATTTACTCTAATTTTGAATCTATATAAACAAGTTTATCCCATTGAGAAAACGAACTCCGTGTGGCTAAAAAGAGAGAAAAATATGCATATCAAGCGTGTTTGTAAATCTGCAAAACCCTTCAGGAAAGATCGTACGTGGAAGCTATCTCATTTTGCTCGTGGCCGAAGTCCGTGCACGCCATTATTTTATTACTTTTTTCTCTTCCAACACTTCGACGAGGGGTTTTCTGCTGATGTCAAAGGGATGGGTGTAGGTAAGTGACGAAGGTGCTTCAAAGCTAACCTGTTATCTGAACTTTTTTTCTGTGGCCTAGGAAAAATAGGATTTTCTTGAACTTTCCGTGTTCGCTAACAGTCAGTTTTTCGGAGTTTTGTCCCAAGTGTTCTCGGTAACCATGGTAAGCACACAGATAATGAAAGTAGCCAAAGAAATGGGAATTTATGCGCCACCTACTGCGCTACGTGTCAGATTTCTCCAATGGAAGGTATTGAAGAAAGAAATGGAAATACCCGTTTTCCGAACATAAATCGTACCCGAACAAACTTCCTAACGTGTGACGTAAGCACAAATGATAGCTACCAGGGAGTTTGTTTCCCGACAGTGACACACGCATTGTAAGTTTTTCTCGTAACAAAAGATAATGCCAGTATCACGGTCATTTACCAAAACAAAATTCTCCCCCTTGCCAGTGCATCCACGGTTTCTTTATAACAATTAATGTACAGGTAAGCCCAGCCCCATTCATACCTTTTCATTCAGCCCCATCAACAACTTTCAGAATTTACAAGAGGGTCATGATGGACCTGGGTCGCTCACCTGATCCATAGTGTAACAAGTGGGCCCCAGGGAGGGCCATTATTGGCACCAGGGCTTTAATGTGCATAATGTTGAGGGAGGTCTTAAAGGTGAAGCTTCATACGAAACATCAACAAAGGCTATAATTTGAACAATCTTCGCAAAGGTCCACTAGATGAAGCTACACACCAAATATCAAAGACCTGGGCCTTGCGGTTTCAGAGAAGACGATTTTTTTAAGATATTCCCTACGTAAGCCTTTGCAAAACCAAATGGACCCGGGCGGGGGCATTTTTTGGTTTGGCCCCAGGGATTTAATTTAAACAATCTTGATAGAGGTCCACTAGATGAAGCTTCACACCAAATATCAAAGAGCTGGGCCTTGCTGTTTCAGAGAAGATTTTCAAATATCATCTCTATATAAGTCTATGTAAAACCAAAAGGGCCCCGGGATGGGGGCATTTGTGGCCCCAGGGCTATAATTTGAACAATCTTGGTAGAGGTCCATTAGATGAAACGCCATACCAAATATCAAAGACCTGAGCCTTGCAGTTTCAGTGAAGAAGATTTTTAAAGATTTCCCTTTACAACAGCGCAATCGGCAAGTTAGCAATCGGTCTTCTCCCAGACGTACTTTTGATGTTGTTTGAGACGAATATCAAATACGTGCCGAAAGCTTTGTTGCACCGTTTTGAACTTTCCATCACGTGCTTCTGAACCGGTATTTTAGATGATTGACAACCGGCTTTGGACGTTTTAAGCGGGGGCGGGTTAATAGCGCTGTCAGTTAATGTTACAATCGATTTTAATACTGCTCAAAAGAAGATTGTGGATACTCGTTAAAACCTCGAAGCGGTTCTAACCAGCAGTACCCACAATCTATAGTCTGCTCAAAACAGAGATTGTGGATACTCGTTAAAACCTCTAGGTGGCGACATGGCTTGAGATGTCATTTCATCTCAATGTTGGGTAAAAGTTCCACAAAATTGGAAGCAACGTCTCCAAAATGACCTATACAGTGTTGACGGGGACGTTAAACCTCAAATCAAACAAAACACACAAAACCTCGAGGCGGTTCTGACCAGCAGTACCCACAAGCGAATATATATTCTCAAAACAGACTGTGGATACTCGTTAAAACCTTGAGGCTGCAGCAGAAACAAGGAAGAACAATGGATGAACCCCTGTATATACATGTATTAAAGTGGCCGAGCCGGCACTCGACATTGAATCAAGCGTGCATGGTCGCTCAACGGTATAGTGCACCTGCCTGTGATGCTATACAGAGGCCCCCGGTTTGATTCCCGGCAACGGTAATACAACTGCGGTGTCCGAACATGCTCCGGGTGAATGCCACAAAGTGCATCGTCCTCCGCATCGGGACATTAACTGGGAGGCCCATTCTGTGCAGGTTAAAGATCTCTTCGTTATTACATGATAACTGTGTATGTTTTCATCCTGCAAACCTGGATCGGCAATGACCGATCACACTAGAATTGAAAACGCTCCAATGTTGATTCCACCGATATAGATAGAAATAGTAGAAAGAATGAATTGGAGAGGAGCAAATTCTTTCCTTTAAGAAAAGAAAATAAATAAATAAAAAAAATCAGAAAATAAATAAATATAAAAATATGTGTCACTTAATTGCTCGACTCGACGGTTACTGATTTTTGCGTGCCCCCCCCCCCCCCCACCAGGAGACCTGTTGGGTCCACACTTTTAAATTTTGAAATCTTCCTGAACAACTTCATTTTCATATCTGTCTAGTGGTTACTGAGAACTTATCGGGACAAAAATTGGGCGGAAAAAAGAGAAGAAACCCAGAAAAACTAATGTCTCGTTTCGGAGACTTAACCCTTATCCTAGCCACACCCATTGATGGCTATCAAAGCATCATGTAGCCCATGTATTTCTTCAAGCCCAGATGGGCGAGGGCCGCAACACTGTATAGGTCATTTTGGAGACGTCACTTCCAATTTCGTGGGACTTTTACCAGACATTGAGATGAAATGACATCTCAAGCCCTGTCGCACAATGAAACCTATAGGGTTTATATACATTGACGGCCTGACTCGCAACACATTTCCTAGGCAGGCTCAGAACCTCTAAGCTGTTTACCAGTACTCGTGTTCGGTCAGCTCTGCGTGGAAACATCATGCAGCCCAGTCTATTTTTGCAAGCCATGATAGGTGGGGCTATTCACAGAAACAGTATTAAGTTCCAACGTTGAGTGGTAGGGGTCAAAATTAAAAAGGTGTGTTTGTATGGTTCGTATCAACTATGAGACTATGAAGATGTGCAGGCTTACTTATAATCACAGTGTTGGGAACAGAACTTTATTAAGCATCAATGATGGGAAATGCCGGATCCGGCGTATTTTTTACGCCAGATTTTGCGTAAAGTTTCCATTCGTGGCCAGTATTTTTTCTCCTGTCGCGTTCGTCTTTGTAAATGACAGCGAGTGCTCAATTGATCAAAGGATTTAACAGTCTCAGATCTGTAGGCAGGTGGGTATTGCCAATCGCGACTGCGGAAAAAAATGAAAGGTCCATCTTGCGACACTCGGGTGTGCTGTGACAAATCAAGCATCTTATTGAATGTTTTGCTTCCCGGATTTTTGTACACACACTTGGATTATTGGTAATTTGATTGTTGAGAAAATGTCGGGGCATAATTAAAGAAAGCGATCATTACCTATATTTTGATAAAAAAAAAAAAACAGAATCGTCGATATTGCGATTCCCTATCTAACACCATTATCCTTTCCATCAACAAATAACAAAATGTGTTAAACTGGCAAATAAAATCAATTTTTGGCTATTAAACTTTAAAAATAGAATAACCAAAGTAATCATAACTGAAGTTTATTTTATCAGATGCATTAGTTTGAATTTTAAAAATTGATTCGAAAATGGACAATTTTTATGTGGAAGTTCACCATTGCGACTGACCGGAGAAATGACCCGAATTACATATGGTTCAAGCCCCAAAGTCTTTCGGATCCTTACGCGACACATGTTCATGGTGCTGCCTGACACAACAGCTTATAATACTGGCACAGCATGCAACGCTCAGATGTCTGTAAACTTTAGCCATAAACTACCAAAGCCTGCCCTGGCAAGTCGGACCATCCGAGCATATAAACCATATCGGTTTAACTGGGGGGCAGGGATTGAAATGTCAGGATGTTAAGCCTCAAATCAAGTAAACAAACAATCTAACAGAAAAGCAGAAATAATGGTCAATTAAAGTCCGTTATTGGTCACATGAAATCTGATGGGAATGACTTGGCAGATTTTCCACATTTTTCAAAAGGGGACAACTTTCGGAACTTCCTGTTTGCTTTTCTATAAGCTTTGTCCCACGAAAAAGGGGTCTACTTTTAAAGGAAAGAATTTGCTCCTTAGGAGCAAATTCTTTCGTTTAAGAGTTGACCCTCATTGACATGGGAGACTAAAATATGCTTGAAAGAGTTGCCTCCCCTGAAGGTGTATGCATTCCACTGAAAGTCTGAAAATATATTTGTCACTTTAATTGCTCGACTCGACGGTTAGTAAAATATTTGGGCGGATTTTTGCGTGTTTTTTTCGTAATTATATGGGCCCACCCTTTTAAATTTTAAACCTTCCTCATAACTGGACAAAAATGGGCGGGAAAAAGAAACCCAGAAAACCCAATGTCTTAACCCTTATCTTGCTGAATATATACATTTAGCCACAGCCATTGCCGACTGTCAAACATTAAATTTCTTAACATTATTCACAAGCTGCATGGCAAACAGTGTAGGACCTTATCTCTGTTTGCAAAAGTAGGGGTTGTTATGGGTTAAATATACACTAAAGCCACGTCATAACTGAGCCTCCTGTTGTGCCCATTTCTGTTTGTGTGTTTGATTTGAGGTTTAACGTCACCTTCAACACTGTATAGTTCATTTTGGAGACGTTGCTTCCAATTTTGTTGGACTTTTACCCGTCATTGAGATGAAATGACATCTCAAGCCCTGTCACCCAATGAAACCAATAGGGTTTATAAGTATGGGCGGGCTGCCTCGCATCGCTTTGTATGGGCAGGCTTAGATCCTCTAAGCGCTTTACCAGTACTCGTGTAGTCTGCGTGGTAGCCTCATGCAGCCCATCTATATCTTCAAGCCCCGATGGGCGGGGGCCGACCATTTCTGTATGCATTTGAATTGCACAAGGAGGGTAAATTACAAGGATTCGTGTCAAAATACATTGTGTATAAAGAAGTTGTTTTGTGAAAGCAAAATATGGAACAAAGGGTTAATTCTTTCATGGAGGTTTAAAATATTAGGCAATAGTAATTATATATCAGTTCTCAACAAGCTGTTGTATGATAAGCGCTAGGACGTAGCAACACTAAATCAAGGCGAGATGCAAAGGACTAACTCAACCATTTTAGGTAAAGGTATGCACATGTATGTAATCAGACCGGACAGTCGTCGGCAGTCGCGAGCGGACGACAAAGGCGACCAGCGGAAAGGGGAAGCGTCCCCGACTGCCACCGAGTGTAGGCTGGGATTTTTTTTTTTTTTTTTTTGGTTTTACGGCCCTTTCAAGATTATTTCACTCATATCGAGCCGATCGTTAATCAAAGGTGGGCGAAAACACGAGCACCCGGAGAAAAAACACCTGACCTTCCGTTGCAGAACTTGGCGTCTCACATTTGACCCGAGCGAGGCTCGAACCACAGCGGTGAGAGACCTAATGATCCAGAGTCAGCGCTCTTAACCACTAGGCCACGGAGGCCCGTGTAGGCTGGGAAAATAGTCCCGGACTGAGATCCAAACTTTCGTTCAAGCCCTTAATTTCACTTTCTTTGTAAACAGTGTAGACCCCGATCAGATGCCGCGTTCTGTGGCGCCTGATCCGAGTCTCCATTGCTTGCCAAGCCTCTCACAGCAAACATTCTCTACTAAAATCATATACGCTAATTGTTGATTGATTTTTTACATGACCCGTGGCGTCATGCAGTAGATTTTTGACAATCGCTTAGCTCCCAAATATATTGTCCGCATGTTGCTGGCACTAGCCGCATCCATGGACATTTTCTCAGGATTTAATGAGTGATATACAACTTTACAGGATGCGGATAGGCTTACATTACGTTCGCCAATGCAAAGTTAAAGGTATAAAACAAATTACGCTCTTTGAATTATTAATAATCCTATCACTTTTATTACTACGATCAGGGGATATTGAACTCAACCCCGGTCCGAATCTATCTCAAACTGAGACTGACTCAATAACCATGGACGACGCGTTACTATCAAAATACTTCTCCATAGTTCATTACAACATCCAAAGCATTACTAATAAAATTGCTTTGATAGGAACTGAACTAAGAAACTTTTCTATCATTTGCTTAACAGAAACTTGGCTTAACCCAAATATACCTGACGACTCCATAAAAATAGATGGCTTTAAACTTTATCGCCGTGATCGAGGTGGAGATATTCACGGAGGGGTATGCGTCTACATAAAGGATAACATATTCTCTCGCCGCAGGAGCGATCTTGAACTACCGAATATTGAGTGCGTCTGGGTCGAGGTCACAGTTCACCATAGAAAATTTCTTCTAGGAACATTCTATAGACCCCCCTAACTCCCCTTCTCAAATCGTGTCTGCTATTGAAGATTCAATTAGTCTTGCATTTGATTGTAATATAAACGATGTATTTATTACAGGTGACCTCAATCTCGATACCCTAAAACACGCATCTAACCAAAAAATTTCTGATATCTGTCAGCAATTCAGTATAGACCAGATAATCGTGGAGCCGACCCACTTCACTAAAAACTCATCTTCTATTATAGATTTGGTCTTTACTGCCAATAAAAATAGTATACTTTTAAGCGGGGTAGGTGACCCATTTCTCGATCAACATATTAGGTACCATTGTCCAGTCTATTTTGTATTAAACTTTCATAAAAATGTAGTTCCCGCCTTTTACAGGCATATATGGTTATTTGATCGTGGTGACTATGAATCCTTTTCTCGCGATATTCGAGAAACTGACTGGGAAACACTCAAGAACAATGATATGGACATTTATGCAGCAAATATAACAAGACGTATCTCAGAACTAGCTGACAAACATATTCCCAATAAAAGAGTTAAGATACGGCAATCTGATCCTTCCTGGTTAACAAACGATGCTAAAAAATTAATTAGAAAACGCAAACGTTTATACAAAAAATTTAAAAGAACAAATAACTTAACAGACTTTGAAAGCTATAAACGCGTAAGGAATAAAACTACAGCAGAAATTCGCAGGCTTAAACAACAGCAAATAGACAAATTGGCGGCAAAACTTAGTAATAACGATATAGGACCACGTGACTGGTGGAAGACCCTTAAGCAGTTTATAAAACCTGACCAATCATCCTCAGTCCCTCCCTTATATAAAGATGATATTGTCTACACAGAAGAGGATGCTAAGGCAAGGCTGATGAACGATTTCTTTGTAGGACAAACCGAACTTGACGAAACAAATGCCACTTTATCATATGATATTCCCTGTCCTGGACATAGCCTAAACTCTGTCTCTACTTCACCCTCCGAAGTTGAATCCGTTTTAAAATCTCTAAAATTAGGCAAGGCAACGGGTCCCGACTCTATAAACAATCGCGTGTTGAAGGAACTAGCACAACCTCTTTCTTTCCCTCTTTGTGATTTATTTAACTTCTCGTTAACCTCTGGCAAGGTACCTTTGATATGGAAGGAAGCAAATGTAACTCCGATTTTTAAAAAAGATGACCCCTCAGTTGTTTCTAATTACAGACCTATATCTCTTCTGAGTGCAGTGGGTAAAGTCTTAGAAAAAATAGTGCATAAACATTTATTTAATTTCATCCGTGATAATGACATACTGACAACATTACAGTCAGGATTTATTCCCGGAGACTCTACAGTTAATCAGCTCGTAGATATATATAACACTTTCTGCCAATCTCTTGACCAAGGCAAAGAAGTTCGCGCAGTGTTTTGCGATATAAGCAAGGCATTTGATAGAGTGTGGCACCGAGGCCTTCTCTATAAGCTTGGATCTGCTGGGATCTCTGGTTCTTTCCTGGCGTGGCTTAAGGACTATTTGAACGACAGGAAACAGAGAGTTGTATTACCTGGATCTGCTTCTTCGTGGGCAGCTCTTAAAGCAGGTGTACCGCAGGGATCTATTTTAGGCCCCATTCTTTTTCTTATCTATATTAATGATATTGTAGACGATATTCACTCTTGCATACGGCTATTTGCCGACGATACCAGCCTTTATATTATTGTAGATAACCCTATACATGCGGCTGATGAACTGAATGCAGATCTCGCAAAAATACATTCGTGGGCGACTAAATGGCTTGTATCTTTCAACCCGGCGAAATCTGACTCCATGGTATTATCACGGAAACATAATAAACCCCTTCATCCACCGCTCAACATGAACCAGCAATTGATGTCGTTTGAAGAAATTGTTTACGGGCGGACGGACGCACGCACGCACGGACGCACGCACGGACGACGGACGAAAAGTGATCCCAAAAGCTCACCTCGTCATTATATGACAGGTGAGCTAAAAACATCAGCCCCTTTTTAATGCAGCCCTCTCTGTCGTAGTGATTAACCCACTGTAGGCGGGAAGCCCCTAAAGGGGTACATTTGCAAACAGTACAAGCCCAGATAAGACGCCGCGGCGTCTGATCAGGGCCTGCACTATTTGCTAGCAGACTTTTCTGTCAAAAAAAGAATAGAAAAGAAAGAAAAATAAGCCTGTCGCGCCATATATGACAAATTGACTTGTCCAACATATAGCAATGGAAGAGTCCACTAGTATACAATGGGTTGAAAGTGATGGTCGCATGAGTTCTAATAGCGCTGAGGATTTATTTTTATTTGTTTATTTTTTTTCCCCCACTTTTTCTACCTTTTTTTCACTTGATGAAAAAAACGTAAACAGTGATTCTGACTTGTAACTTTCAGATGTTTCACTGCGGTCAAAAACTGGAAAGTCTTATTTCATATTTCAAAATACAAAGTCTTAACATTACGCAAACACGCCTATACAAATACATTGCCACCTTTATCGCCGAAAAAATGAAAATTTTATGATGAAAAATTATGATATTTTTCTTATTTCTGCTCAAAATATACATTGTGGGCACTCATTAGAACCGCCTCATCGAGGCGGTTCTAACGAGTACCCACAATCTATATTCTAGAGCAGAAATATGAAAAATAAGGTATACCCCCTGAAACCCCAGTTTAACTATATAAAAGTGGGGTTCAAGGGGGTCAAAATTATATACGCGTGTTTTCGTGATGACGTCGGCATCGGTAGCTCAGACGGAGGGGCGTCTGACTAGCGATCAGGAGGACGCGGGTTCGATGCCTGCCGGGGTCGGCAACATTCTTTCCTAGAGACTGATCATGAAATCCTTTCTACGGTCATTCTCTCCTTTCCGCTGATTCACGAAGGGCAGTTGTCAGTTTCTGGCGAAAGAATATACACTACTGGTCAGTAACCGCTTACGTATAAGCATGCCCAGAAAAAGTGTTGATAGGTAAACCGACCGGCTTAAAATGACCTAAATAGGTTGACTGGGCCGTGAAACTCCAATACCAACAAGCAAACAAAGACTTAATACAGGATAAGGGGTACTTTTTGGATCTCTTTCAAATGTCAGTTTATCTCTGCAATACAAAGTTTCTTCTGTTTAGTGGTTCTAAGGGGTTCTGTCTGCTTCTGTTTTATTTGCTACAGATTGTTAAGCCGGTCCCCGCCCATCGGGGCTTGAAGAAATAGATGGGCTGCATGATGCTTCCACGCAGAGCTGACACCGACCTGCACACGAGTACTGGTAAACCGCCTAGAGGATCCAAGCCTGTCCAGGCAAAGCGGGGCGAGTAGGCCCGTCCATGCTTATTAACCCTATTGGTTTCATTGGGCGACAGGGCTTGAGATGTCATTTCATCTCAATGTCGGGTAAAACACCCACAAAATTGGAAGCAACGTCTCCAAAATTACCTTTACAGTGTTGACGGGGACGTTAAACCTCAAATCAAACAAACAAAAAGTTGTTAAGCTTTTTACAAAAGAAAATGTCATTTTGTAGCAAACACTGCAAAAAGATTTTTTCTTTATTTACTTGCCCTCGTCCAACTTAGGCGAGCTATGTGGTCCTCTGACAATTCTTGCCATTAATTGGAAATACACAGGTGTAGATGAACCTGGGGGTCCGCGCAGTCTGACCAGTACAATGGTTTATGATGCTTGGATAATTCTATACAACACATCGCGAAAACAGCCTATACAATGTTGAGCCCAACTTTTGTTCATGTACAGTAAACTGCGATTTACAGGGGTAAACCTTATTTTCTTCTTATTTCTGATCCAAAATATAGATTGTAGGAACTCGTTAGAACCGCCTCGATGAGGCCGTTCTAACGAGTACCTACAATCTATATTTTGAACATAATTAAGAAAAATATGACAATTTTTCATTCTAAAATATTTCTTTTTCCGGCGATAAATTTTTCAATGTATTTGTAAAGGCGTGTTTTCGTAATGCGTTCCCAGTTTTTTCAACACTAACGATGTTGTTTGTTGTTGTTTTTTTGTTGTTGTTTTTGTTGTTGTTTTTTTTGTTTGTCTGTTTGTTTGCTTGTTTGTTTGTTTTTGTTTGTTTTTTTTTGTGTTTTTTTTTTTTTTTTTTTTTTTTTTTGTTGTTGTTGTTTTTTTACATACGGTGAAAACTTTGATCATTTGATATGACAAATATTCTAATATTTCTGCTGAAACAAATGCAAAAGCTACTCAAATTTTATTTCAGCAAAATTACCAGGGATTTAGATATTGTTCTTACTAGAACAGTTAACAATTTGACCATTAACGAGCTTGTTAAGCTAGCAAAGCTTTGAACATCTGCAGATTTCTTGTATTTGTGGCTGAGCAGCACCCGGAGACACATTTTCACGACGACGCTCATTATCTAGTATATCAGAATTTTATTTAAGAGATAGATCAGCTCCAATTGTGATTTGTTGAGTAATAAATCACAGTTTGGAGGTCAATTGTAAAATAGATCAAATCACGAGCACGAAGCGCGCGTGATTTGTCTACTTACAACTGACCGACAAACTGTGATTTATTACTGAACAAATCACAAACCAGAGCTGATCTATTTCGATTCTAACAGGTTGAAAATCGGCAATAATGCTGTTGTTTCCTTCAAAATCTCAGCACAACTTTTCGCCATTGTTAGAAGAAATCCCGCAAAAATTACCGACTGAAACACATGCATTTATACGTTTTCGATGCGAGAATATGACGTTACACCGTCTAACGTCAAGGAAATCGACTAGTGACGTCATAAATTGGCAGTTTTAATGACGTCACTCGTCACCCTCTTCCTTGTCGTGATTTGTTGAAAAAATAAAACACAGATATTTTCCATTGCCTATATAGGATTTTTGACAATCGCTTAGCTCCCAAATATATTGTCCGCATGTTGCTGGCACTAGCCGCATCCATGGACATTTTCTCAGGATTTAATGAGTGATATACAACTTTACAGGATGCGGATAGGCTTACATTACGTTCGCCAATGCAAAGTTAAAGGTATAAAACAAATTACGCTCTTTGAATTATTAATAATCCTATCACTTTTATTACTACGATCAGGGGATATTGAACTCAACCCCGGTCCGAATCTATCTCAAACTGAGACTGACTCAATAACCATGGACGACGCGTTACTATCAAAATACTTCTCCATAGTTCATTACAACATCCAAAGCATTACTAATAAAATTGCTTTGATAGGAACTGAACTAAGAAACTTTTCTATCATTTGCTTAACAGAAACTTGGCTTAACCCAAATATACCTGACGACTCCATAAAAATAGATGGCTTTAAACTTTATCGCCGTGATCGAGGTGGAGATATTCACGGAGGGGTATGCGTCTACATAAAGGATAACATATTCTCTCGCCGCAGGAGCGATCTTGAACTACCGAATATTGAGTGCGTCTGGGTCGAGGTCACAGTTCACCATAGAAAATTTCTTCTAGGAACATTCTATAGACCCCCCTAACTCCCCTTCTCAAATCGTGTCTGCTATTGAAGATTCAATTAGTCTTGCATTTGATTGTAATATAAACGATGTATTTATTACAGGTGACCTCAATCTCGATACCCTAAAACACGCATCTAACCAAAAAATTTCTGATATCTGTCAGCAATTCAGTATAGACCAGATAATCGTGGAGCCGACCCACTTCACTGAAAACTCATCTTCTATTATAGATTTGGTCTTTACTGCCAATAAAAATAGTATACTTTTAAGCGGGGTAGGTGACCCATTTCTCGATCAACATATTAGGTACCATTGTCCAGTCTATTTTGTATTAAACTTTCATAAAAATGTAGTTCCCGCCTTTTACAGGCATATATGGTTATTTGATCGTGGTGACTATGAATCCTTTTCTCGCGATATTCGAGAAACTGACTGGGAAACACTCAAGAACAATGATATGGACATTTATGCAGCAAATATAACAAGACGTATCTCAGAACTAGCTGACAAACATATTCCCAATAAAAGAGTTAAGATACGGCAATCTGATCCTTCCTGGTTAACAAACGATGCTAAAAAATTAATTAGAAAACGCAAACGTTTATACAAAAAATTTAAAAGAACAAATAACTTAACAGACTTTGAAAGCTATAAACGCGTAAGGAATAAAACTACAGCAGAAATTCGCAGGCTTAAACAACAGCAAATAGACAAATTGGCGGCAAAACTTAGTAATAACGATATAGGACCACGTGACTGGTGGAAGACCCTTAAGCAGTTTATAAAACCTGACCAATCATCCTCAGTCCCTCCCTTATATAAAGATGATATTGTCTACACAGAAGAGGATGCTAAGGCAAGGCTGATGAACGATTTCTTTGTAGGACAAACCGAACTTGACGAAACAAATGCCACTTTATCATATGATATTCCCTGTCCTGGACATAGCCTAAACTCTGTCTCTACTTCACCCTCCGAAGTTGAATCCGTTTTAAAATCTCTAAAATTAGGCAAGGCAACGGGTCCCGACTCTATAAACAATCGCGTGTTGAAGGAACTAGCACAACCTCTTTCTTTCCCTCTTTGTGATTTATTTAACTTCTCGTTAACCTCTGGCAAGGTACCTTTGATATGGAAGGAAGCAAATGTAACTCCGATTTTTAAAAAAGATGACCCCTCAGTTGTTTCTAATTACAGACCTATATCTCTTCTGAGTGCAGTGGGTAAAGTCTTAGAAAAAATAGTGCATAAACATTTATTTAATTTCATCCGTGATAATGACATACTGACAACATTACAGTCAGGATTTATTCCCGGAGACTCTACAGTTAATCAGCTCGTAGATATATATAACACTTTCTGCCAATCTCTTGACCAAGGCAAAGAAGTTCGCGCAGTGTTTTGCGATATAAGCAAGGCATTTGATAGAGTGTGGCACCGAGGCCTTCTCTATAAGCTTGGATCTGCTGGGATCTCTGGTTCTTTCCTGGCGTGGCTTAAGGACTATTTGAACGACAGGAAACAGAGAGTTGTATTACCTGGATCTGCTTCTTCGTGGGCAGCTCTTAAAGCAGGTGTACCGCAGGGATCTATTTTAGGCCCCATTCTTTTTCTTATCTATATTAATGATATTGTAGACGATATTCACTCTTGCATACGGCTATTTGCCGACGATACCAGCCTTTATATTATTGTAGATAACCCTATACATGCGGCTGATGAACTGAATGCAGATCTCGCAAAAATACATTCGTGGGCGACTAAATGGCTTGTATCTTTCAACCCGGCGAAATCTGACTCCATGGTATTATCACGGAAACATAATAAACCCCTTCATCCACCGCTCAACATGAACCAGCAATTGATTGATGATGTGAACTTCCACAAACACTTAGGTCTTACATTCTCAAAGGACTGTTCCTGGCACGACCATATAGAACTCGTAAAAGCAAAAGCATGGCTTCGCATAAATATTATGCGGAGACTGAAATTCCAGCTTGATAGAAAGTCTCTTCAAACTATATTTATATCTTTTGTAAGACCACTTCTAGAATATGCAAATGTTGTTTGGGATAATTGCACTCAGCAAGAGTCAAACGATTTGGAAAAAATCCAAAATGAAGCTGCTCGTATTGTCACAGGAGCAACTAAACTTGTATCAATCCAATCACTTCTATCTGACACAGGGTGGGAAAGTCTTGCATCTAGAAGAGAAAAACATAAACTCATCCTCTACTATAAGATGGTTAACAATATGACCCCCGAATACCTCTCTTCACTTGTACCTCCAACTGTTGGCAGTATATCGAGATATAATTTGCGTAATGAGACGAACCTTCAGACAATTCCTGCAAGATCTCAACAATACTATAACTCATTTCTTCCTTCAACTACGCGAATTTGGAATAATCTTCCGGAAGATACTAAGAACTCACCATCTGTAGCAACTTTTAAAAACAAACTTAATAATAATATTAGCAAACCCCCACGATACTACCAAACTGGTTCACGACTAGGACAAATATATCATGCTCGATTACGACTGAACTGTAGCTCTTTACGCCAACATCTTTTTCAGAAAAATATTATTGACAATCCTTTATGTGAATGTGGCATAGTTGAAAACACTTCACATTTTTTCTTAATATGCAACCGTTTCGGACAGATCAGGCAAGAGCTGCTAAATAGAGTCTCGATATATTGCCAGCCAACACTAAATATTCTCTTATATGGTAGTACTGACCTGCCAGAGGATCAAAACGAAGACATCTTTTTAGCTGTGCAAGATTACATACTAAAAACTAAACGATTTTGTTAGTTCGTTCGACTGTTTAAACGTTCGAACTGTCTTTAAAATTAATTAGTTTTGACCACAAGCGTTTATATGGCATAAACTACGTTAAGGAAAATTTAGATGCGCTACCTTTAAATGCACACACACACACACACACACACACACACACACACACACACACACACACACACGTCGGACATATATTGAAAACATTAAATCCAGCTTTTTACAGGTTTATTGCTGAATGTTGTCCATAATATAATGACCTTTAACTATTACAAAACTGGCTATATGTTCCACTCCCCGTGGAGCCCCAACCAACTATCTACTATATTTATGTTTACTCAGTTATAAAAGTGTGATTAATTTTACAATTATTGAATGACAATTACAATATGATTGTACACACAATAGTATTGCAAACACTTGGGATACAGATTCGAATAAGTCACTGGACTTTTTTTCTGAATCCCATTTGTATAGTGGTTGTATTGTAATCGTATTCTATACTGTTTTGTATATTTACTATGTATTATGCAAATGAAATAAAGTTTAAACCAATCGCTTAGCTCCGCCCTCTCCTGTGGGTTAACCGGTATTGGATGGTGATGTTAAGTATTGATTACGGTCAGTTTGACATTCTTGTCACTTGATACACCTATTCTGGTGTAGCGTGTCAGTGTTTTTTGACATATCTGCTCTTTAATGAACCGACGGGACATGACGTATTGCTAACTTGCTGGGTGCGCGGTTGTATAAGTCTATGTAAAACCAAAGGGTCTCGGGGCGGGGACATTTTTGGCACCAGGGCTATAATTTGCACAATCTTGATAGAGGTCCACTAGATGAAATTTCACACCAAATATCAAAGACCTAGGCCTTGTTGTTTCACAAAGGAAGATTTTTTTAGATTTTCCCTATATAAGTCTATGTAAAACCAAAGGGCCCCGGAGCGAGGGCATTTTTGGTTTCAGGGCTATAATTTGAACAATCTTGATAGAGGGCCACCAGATGAAGCTTCATACCAAATATCAAAGACCTAGGCCTTGTGGTTTCAGAGTAGAAGATTTTTACAGATTTTCCCTATATAAGTCTATGTAAAACCAAAGGGCCCCGGGGCAGGGGCATTTGTTTGCCCGAGCGCTATAATTTGAACAATCTTGGTAGGCGTCCACTAGATGAAGCTTCATACCAAATATCAAAGACCTGGGCCTTGTGGTTTCAGAGAAGAAGATTTTTTAAGTTTTCAGTAAAAAAAAAAAAAAATCTTTTTTTTTGCTCCCGTGACATAGATGTGCAACGAACCGGAACCTTTTGAACAACTTTGAAAGGGGACCACCTAAGGATCATTCCTGTGAAGTTTGGTCAAAATCCGATCAGTGGTTTAGGAGGAGATGTCGTTTGAAGAAATTGTTTACGGGCGGACGGACGCACGCACGCACGGACGCACGCACGGACGACGGACGAAAAGTGATCCCAAAAGCTCACCTCGTCATTATATGACAGGTGAGCTAAAAACATCAGCCCCTTTTTAATGCAGCCCTCTCTGTCGTAGTGATTAACCCACTGTAGGCGGGAAGCCCCTAAAGGGGTACATTTGCAAACAGTACAAGCCCAGATAAGACGCCGCGGCGTCTGATCAGGGCCTGCACTATTTGCTAGCAGACTTTTCTGTCAAAAAAAGAATAGAAAAGAAAGAAAAATAAGCCTGTCGCGCCATATATGACAAATTGACTTGTCCAACATATAGCAATGGAAGAGTCCACTAGTATACAATGGGTTGAAAGTGATGGTCGCATGAGTTCTAATAGCGCTGAGGATTTATTTTTATTTGTTTATTTTTTTCCCCCCACTTTTTCTACCTTTTTTTCACTTGATGAAAAAAACGTAAACAGTGATTCTGACTTGTAACTTTCAGATGTTTCACTGCGGTCAAAAACTGGAAAGTCTTATTTCATATTTCAAAATACAAAGTCTTAACATTACGCAAACACGCCTATACAAATACATTGCCACCTTTATCGCCGAAAAAATGAAAATTTTATGATGAAAAATTATGATATTTTTCTTATTTCTGCTCAAAATATACATTGTGGGCACTCATTAGAACCGCCTCATCGAGGCGGTTCTAACGAGTACCCACAATCTATATTCTAGAGCAGAAATATGAAAAATAAGGTATACCCCCTGAAACCCCAGTTTAACTATATAAAAGTGGGGTTCAAGGGGGTCAAAATTATATACGCGTGTTTTCGTGATGACGTCGGCATCGGTAGCTCAGACGGAGGGGCGTCTGACTAGCGATCAGGAGGACGCGGGTTCGATGCCTGCCGGGGTCGGCAACATTCTTTCCTAGAGACTGATCATGAAATCCTTTCTACGGTCATTCTCTCCTTTCCGCTGATTCACGAAGGGCAGTTGTCAGTTTCTGGCGAAAGAATATACACTACTGGTCAGTAACCGCTTACGTATAAGCATGCCCAGAAAAAGTGTTGATAGGTAAACCGACCGGCTTAAAATGACCTAAATAGGTTGACTGGGCCGTGAAACTCCAATACCAACAAGCAAACAAAGACTTAATACAGGATAAGGGGTACTTTTTGGATCTCTTTCAAATGTCAGTTTATCTCTGCAATACAAAGTTTCTTCTGTTTAGTGGTTCTAAGGGGTTCTGTCTGCTTCTGTTTTATTTGCTACAGATTGTTAAGCCGGTCCCCGCCCATCGGGGCTTGAAGAAATAGATGGGCTGCATGATGCTTCCACGCAGAGCTGACACCGACCTGCACACGAGTACTGGTAAACCGCCTAGAGGATCCAAGCCTGTCCATGCAAAGCGGGGCGAGTAGGCCCGTCCATGCTTATTAACCCTATTGGTTTCATTGGGCGACAGGGCTTGAGATGTCATTTCATCTCAATGTCGGGTAAAACACCCACAAAATTGGAAGCAACGTCTCCAAAATTACCTTTACAGTGTTGACGGGGACGTTAAACCTCAAATCAAACAAACAAAAAGTTGTTAAGCTTTTTACAAAAGAAAATGTCATTTTGTAGCAAACACTGCAAAAAGATTTTTTCTTTATTTACTTGCCCTCGTCCAACTTAGGCGAGCTATGTGGTCTTCTGACAATTCTTGCCATTAATTGGAAATACACAGGTGTAGATGAACCTGGGGGTCCGCGCAGTCTGACCAGTACAATGGTTTATGATGCTTGGATAATTCTATACAACACATCGCGAAAACAGCCTATACAATGTTGAGCCCAACTTTTGTTCATGTACAGTAAACTGCGATTTACAGGGGTAAACCTTATTTTCTTCTTATTTCTGATCCAAAATATAGATTGTAGGAACTCGTTAGAACCGCCTCGATGAGGCCGTTCTAACGAGTACCTACAATCTATATTTTGAACATAATTAAGAAAAATATGACAATTTTTCATTCTAAAATATTTCTTTTTCCGGCGATAAATTTTTCAATGTATTTGTAAAGGCGTGTTTTCGTAATGCGTTCCCAGTTTTTTCAACACTAACGATGTTGTTGTTGTTTTGTTTTTTTTTGTTGTTGTTGTTGTTTTTGTTGTTGTTTTTTTTTGTTTGTCTGTTTGTTTGCTTGTTTGTTTGTTTTTGTTTGTTTTTTTTTTGTGTGTGTTTTTTTTTTTTTTTTGTTGTTGTTGTTTTTTTACATACGGTGAAAACTTTGATCATTTGATATGACAAATATTCTAATATTTCTGCTGAAACAAATGCAAAAGCTACTCAAATTTTATTTCAGCAAAATTACCAGGGATTTAGATATTGTTCTTACTAGAACAGTTAACAATTTGACCATTAACGAGCTTGTTAAGCTAGCAAAGCTTTGAACATCTGCAGATTTCTTGTATTTGTGGCTGAGCAGCACCCGGAGACACATTTTCACGACGACGCTCATTATCTAGTATATCAGAATTTTATTTAAGAGATAGATCAGCTCCAATTGTGATTTGTTGAGTAATAAATCACAGTTTGGAGGTCAATTGTAAAATAGATCAAATCACGAGCACGAAGCGCACGTGATTTGTCTACTTACAACTGACCGACAAACTGTGATTTATTACTGAACAAATCACAAACCAGAGCTGATCTATTTCGATTCTAACAGGTTGAAAATCGGCAATAATGCTGTTGTTTCCTTCAAAATCTCAGCACAACTTTTCGCCATTGTTAGAAGAAATCCCGCAAAAATTACCGACTGAAACACATGCATTTATACGTTTTCGATGCGAGAATATGACGTTACACCGTCTAACGTCAAGGAAATCGACTAGTGACGTAATAAATTGGCAGTTTTAATGACGTCACTCGTCACCCTCTTCCTTGTCGTGATTTGTTGAAGAATAAAACACAGATATTTTCCATTGCCTATATAGGCGCGCTGTTTTAGAATTAAACGTAAACGTCTTACAGTATCTATTTCTGTATTCACACCACCTTTGGGACTGTTCAATAGTGCTTGTGGAGACCACTTTTGAACAGTCACAAGGGTGGTTTCTCACTAGTGGGCACTGGGTGTAGAAAAAATCAGAAACTTTTAAAAATGTTTTCAAAGAAGAACTAATTAACCCATTTTGTACCAGAAACCCCAAAACGCGTACCCTGACAAAGAGTGCAGGCCCAGATCAGACGCCGCAGAACAACCTGTCACTCCTAAATTTTGAAATGGACTGCTGCTATATATAGGGTGGAAGATTCTGTTCGGTACAAAATGGGTTTACATCATAATTACGCAGACACAGACTTTAACCTGCAATCGGTCATTACAAAGGCCCCGAAATAAGAGATCGTTCCTTTGTGGTAGCATCAGCAGACGGATCAGACTTTGCGTCATCTTATTAAATCATCAACGGACCATACTTTGCGTCGTCTTATTTAATGGGAGTGAATGACTGAAAAAGGCGCTATCAGCCTCCTAGATTTAAATGGTGCCCAGCCATCAGGGATCGATCCCGCGGCATCCTTGCAACAAGTCACATGTGCATCCGACTGAGCCGTCGGCACCGACTCCCCGTGGCCTTTTTTTCTATTTTTTCCCTGTCATATTGCTTACAAAGTAAATAAATTTCGTTGCAATCTGTACAGGGCCGACTTTTAAATGAAACAATTCCCACCGTAGCAAATTCTTTCCATCTTTTGGCAAGGGAGACAATATTCTGAAAGATTTGTATCCCCTTCCCCTAAGTGACAAAAGACGTTTGTAACCGCGGGAAAAGCAAATACTATATACTCTTTGCTCAAGCTCCTTGAGTAATTAATTTGCTTTATTAATTAACACCACAATAGTGTAACATTATAATACCTGCATTAATATACAGATGACAAAATGGTCAATACGGTACTGGAGAAAGTGGGCCAATGGACCAATTCTACGAAAGCCCACTAGGGTCAAAATAAGATGAGAAAAAAAAAATATTTTCTCGTACAAACGAGAAAATTTCTCGTACGAACGAGAAACTTTCTCGTACAAACGAGAAATTTTCTCGTTCAAACGAGAAAAAATCTCGTACAAACGAGAAACATTCGCGTAGGAACGAGAAAAATTCTCGTACATACGAGAATTATTTCTCGTTCCTACGAGAAATTTTCTCGTACAAACGAGAAAAAATCTCGTACAAACGAGAAAAAATCTCGTACAAACGAGAAAAAATCTCGTACGAACGAGAATATTTGGTCAAGGTAATGACTCAATTACTCCTAAGGCTTGTAAAGTCGATGATGGAAAACCATTATGTAGACAACCCATCATTATTATAATAACAGTTTTTGGGTCGATTGTTTTGTCAGTTGACCCAACGTTTAGCAAAGTAGTTGCTGTCCACGTGACTATTACTGATCTGTAGAAAATCCAGGTCACGGCAATTTATAGAATAAAGCTGCGCTATTCTCATCGCTGTGATATCATTGTGTTGCGTACGAGGGTTATCTATAGAATCTGGTCAAGAATCATGTGTTAGGTTTGGCAAACAATGTAGACCCAGATTATGTGTCGCAGAACGCGATGTTTGATCAATGTCTACAGTATTTGCTTACAGTTCAGAAATATAAAGGTTAAACTAAATGGACCAGGATCATTTTTACAGTTACATTTATTTATTTTATGCTTCCCCTTAAGAAGGGAAGAAACAAAAATAAATAAAACATTGCTTTCAATTTTGTGGCATTTTTACCCGACATTGAGATGAAATGACTTCTCAAGCCCTGTCACCCAATGAAACCAAAATGCTTTATAAGCATGAACTCGCACCGCTTTGTCTAGGCTGGCTTAGATCCCCTGAGCGGTTTACCAGTGCTTGTGTGCGGCCGGTTTCTGCTCTGCGTGGAAGCATCGTGCATCCCATCTATTTCTTCAAGCCCCGATGAGCGGGGGCGAATATGAATAAATTATTAAATAAATTAAATAATGTTACAGATTCAGTATGAACAAATGCAATCTTCTATTAGGGCTTATTTATTTATTTATTGGAAATTTCTTGACACATATACACACATTGCAAAAAGCAGGTACCATCTGCGGGCCTTTAACCCTTTCAACCCTGTAGATCGGTACAGATACCTTTGCAAACAGTGCAGATCCAGAAAAGACGGTCATAATGAGCCGTCTTACTAGCACGGCCACCATTTGAGGTGAGAGAGTCAATTAACTTCTACCCGTCGTAAAACACCACGTTGTTCAATACACGTGTTATGATGAGTTTCCAGATTCTTGTTATGAACAAGAAAAAATGTCGTACAAACGAGAAACTTTCTCGTACAAACGAGAATATTTCTCGTTCCTACGAGAAACTTTCTCGTACGAACGAGAAAAATTCTCGTACAAACGAGAAATTTTCTCGTTCCAACGAGAAAGTTTCTCGTTCCTACGACATTTGTTTTCTTGTTCATACGAGAAATTTACCATCTTCTTAATTTAATTACCCCTTATCACCTCCTTTAAAATGGCCATTGATTCGGTGCTAGGCTTAGGAATCGGGGTCATTTGTATAATCCCTCTTTTGATACATACCTTTTTTGTTCAAATTGTTGTTTGTAGCCATTGCCTATGTGTACCTTTAACTGCCAAACTGCTGTTTGTTTGTTCTGTTTGTTTGAGCTGAGGTTTAACGTCCCCATCAACACTGTAAAGGTCATTTTGGAGACGTTGCTTCCAATTTTATGGGATTTTTACCCGACATTGAGATTAAATGACATCTCAAGCCCTGGTGCCCAATGAAACCAATAGGGTTTATAAGCATGGACGATCCGACTCGTGCGCACCGCTTTGCCTGGGCAGGCTTAGGTCCTCTAAGCGGTTTACCATTACTGTGTGCGGGTCGTGCATCATGCAGACCATATATTTCTTCAAGCCCCGATGGGCGGGGCTGAACTGCTGTTTGTAGCCATTGCTTATATGTACGTAATATCTGGCATGCGAACACTCTGTTTCTTGGCGGAGATACCATAGCAAAAGGAGTCTTCGTGCATATGCACCCAGCGAAGTCTACCTTAGTTATTAAACCTTAGCCTGCCAATCACAACAATTGTCGCCTGCTTTGTTGTCTGCTTGTTACTTGTTGCAAACAATGTTGAGGAAGATACTGAAAGTGGTAGGAGTCCATACTGTTTGCCGGTATGCTTTGTTTGACGTACTCGTCATCTTTGAAGACACTGCTTTCATTTTGTGGGACCGTGACCCGACACTGAGATGAAATGACCTGTCAAGCTCTACCGCGCAAAGGAACCGCTAGGCTTTTCGTTTGAACTGAGGCTTAACGTCCCCGTCAACAATAGTTAGATCATTTTGAAGACGTTTCCAGTTTTGTGGGACTTTTACCCGACATTGAGATGAAATGACTTCTCAAGCCCTGTAGCCCATGGAAACCAATATGTTTATTGAATAGACGGTCCAACTCGCAACGTGCACCCTAAACTATTTCACCAAACTCCGATGGGCGGGGACCACCGCTAGGACGGTCCGTTTCGCACCAAAAAAGTTTGCAAGATGAACCAGCAGACGACATTTTCATATGAAGTTTATCATGGCATCTTAACTGTCAAACATGGACCAAGTAACATCCATATACCGCAGAGAAAATTTCTCATTACTGCGAAAAATATTCTCGTTCGTACGAGATTTTTTTCTCGTTCATACGAGAAAAGTTCTCGTTCGTACGAGAAAGTTTCTCGTTCGTACGAGATTTTCTCACAACAGTTGTCGACTGCGTTATTTAAAAAGCCATTGTTGCGAACAGTGTGTCCCTACTGTTTGTCTATGTACTTTGTCTGTATGTTGAGGTTTTACATTCCCGTCAGCACTATTTAGGTCATTTTCAAGACACTGCTTCCATTTTGTGGGACTTTTACCCGACACTGAGGTGAAATGAAATCTCCTGCCCTACCACCCGAAGGAACCGCTAGGCTAGGGTTTAACGTCCTCGTTAACAATATTTAAGTCATTTTGGAGATATTGCTTCCAATTTTATGGGACTTTTACCCGACATTGGGATGAAATGACATCTCAAGATTTTCCGGACAATGAAACCAGTCGGACGGTCCGACTTGCACTAATTTACCTTGGCAGGCTTAGACTTTCTAAGCGGTTTTCCAGTACTCATGTGCGGTCAGTCTCAGCTCAGTGTTGAAGCACCTTGCAGCCTAATCTATTTCTCTAAGCTCTGATGGCAGGGGGCACCGCAAGGGTTTAAGGGGCTGCCCGACACGTACCAAAAAGTTGCAAGATGAAACAGCAGACGACATTTTCACATGCAGTTTATCTCAGCATCTTAAGGGTCAAACATTGGCCAAGTGGCATCCATGTACCACAGCGATAGTTTCTCGTTCGTACGAGATTTTTTCTCGTTTGTACGAGAAAGTTTCTCGTTCGTACGAGATTTTTTGTCTTAATAATTGTCGCCTGTTTGTTGTCTGTTACTTTAAAAGCCATTGTTGCAAACATTGTGGAGCAAGATACTGCTCATGTACAAATGTAGTGGCAGTCTGGTATGGGTTCATACTGTTTGCCTGTTTGCTTTGTCTTTGTGGTGAGGTTTTGCGTTTGTTTGTTTGTTTGTTTGTTTGTATTGAAGATTAACGGCCCAGTCAACACTATTTTATGTCATTTTTGAGCCGGTCAGTTTACCAATCTACACTTTTCCTGAACTTATAAGTAAGAGGTTAACCAGTACAGCGCACATTCTTTCGCAAGAAACTGACAACTGCCCTTCTTGAATAGTTTGATTTGATTTAAGGTTTAACGTCCCCGTCACCTTTTTGTAGGTCATTTTGGAGACGTCACCCATCTTGAATCAGTGGAAGGGAGAGAATGACCGTAGAAAAGGTTTCATGATCAATCTCCACGAAAGAATGTTGCCGACCCCGGCAGGAATCGAACCCGCGTCCTCCTGATCACCAGTCCGACGAGCATCCGACTGAGCTACCGAGGCCGGCTTGAGGTTTTACGTACCCATCATTTTATGAAGACACTGCTTCAATACTGTGGGACTTTAATCCGACACTGACATGAAATGACATGTCAAACCCTAACGCACAAAGGAACTGACGCTTACCGTCAAGACTGTTTAGGAAATTTTGGAGACTTTGCTTCCAATTTTGTGGGACTTTTATCCGACATTGAGCTGAAATGACTTCTCAAGCCCTGCCGCCCAATGAAACCAATAGGGGTTAAATGCATGGCCGTTCCGACCCGCAACACTTTACCTGGACAGGCTTAAATCTTCTAAGCGGTTTTCCAGTACTCATTTGCGGTCAGATTCAGCTCTGCTTGGAAGCACCTTGCAGCCTCATCTATTTCTCCAAGCCCCGGTGGGCGGGGTTTAATAAGCGGTCTGACTCACACCAGAAAGTTAACAGACAACAATTTCATATGTAATTTATCTTAGCATCACTATGGGCCAAGTGGCATTCATGTCCCATAGAGCAAAGCCTATGATCAGACTACGCAAATGCATAGACTGATCTGAGTCTTCACTGGATGCACATGTACAACAAAATTTCTATGAGAAATATTCTCGTTCGTACGAGATTTTTTTTCTCGTTTGTACGGGAAAGTTTCTCGTTCGTACGAGATTTTTTCTCGTACGTTCGAGATTTTTTTCGTTTGTACGAGAAAGTTTCTCGTTCGAACGAGATTTTTTCTCATACATACGAAATTTTGTCTTGTCATAACACCAACACAGGTATTGATTAACGTGGCGTTTTACAACGGGTAGAAGTTAATTGACTCCTTCACTTCTGAGTGTCTGCGGTGAATTCTTCCATCTTTGTACATGTATTTGGAATCGTCCATACTTGTATATAGGAGGTTGAGATGAGACCAATAGCAGGATAGCAACTGGTGTTCGTGCTGGTAAGACGGCTCATTATGAGCGTCTTATCTAGATCTACACTGTTTGCAAAAGTATCTGTACTGATATACAGGGTTGAAAGGGTTAAAGGTCTGTAGATGTAATGAAAGCATGCGTACGTGTGTATATGTTTCAAGAAATTTCTAATAATAAATAAATAAATAAATGTGATGACAGCATATGTACCAGCCCTTTGTTAAATCTAAAATAGAAAATTGCATTTGTTCATACTGAATCTACAACGTTATTTATTTATTTATTTATTTATTTATTTATTTATTTTTGTTTGTATGAGCATAAAATAAATAACTGTAGAAGAGCCGATAGCTCAAGTTTCATATTGATCACTAGCGGCAGGGTCAGTTTTATCCACTGCAACTTAATTTTTTATAACCAAAGCATTGACAGCACTGGTGGGTCGATTGTTTTTTTTTTTTTTTTTTTTTTAAGGGTAGGCTGGAAAAATGATCCTGACCCATTTCGTTTAACCCTTAAGTTCCTGTGCTGTAAGCAAAAAGTGTAGACATTGATGAGACATCGCGTTCTTCGACACATATTCTGGGTCTACATTGTTTGCCAAACTTGACACATGATTCCAGTCCAGATTCTATAGATAACCCTCGTACGCAACACAATGATATCACAGCGATAAGAATATCGCAGCTATTTTCTATAAATTACCATTTTCTACAGATCAGTAATAGTCACGTGGACAGCAACTACTTCTGACAAATCAATCGAACCAATCACTGTTATTATAATAATGATGAGTTATCTACAAAATGGTTTTCCATCATCGACTTTACAAGCCTTAAGAGTAATTGAGTCATTACTTTGACCAAATATTCTCGTTCGTACGAGATTTTTTTCTCGTTTGTACGAGAAAATTTCTCGTTTGTACGCGAAAATTTCTCGTTTGTACGAGAATATTTCTCGTTTGTTCGAGAAAATTTCTCGTAGGAACGAGAATTTTTCTCGTTCCTACGCGAAAGTTTCTCGTTCGTACGAGATTTTTTCTCGTTTGAACGAGAAAGTTTCTCGTTTGTACGCAAAAATTTCTCGTTTGTACGAGAATATTTCTCGTTTGTACGAGAAAGTTTCTCGTTTGTACGAGAAAATATATTTTTTTTCTCAACTTATTTTGACCCTAGTAGGCTTTCGTACAATTCAATACTTAAATGAAGTAAATTAATAAAAATGTCTTCCTGCAACTGGCCCAATACGAAATAAACATTATATTAGTCGTTTGAACGATCGATTTTCTCGCATATAAAGGAACTGCGTGTATTGAGTTTTGAGGACTATCGGGTCTGTTTTACAAAAGTCCTACACACACATTTTCAGCAAAAAGTGTAAAACATATTCAGACATAGGTCTACATCAATAATAAGAATGAATGAATTAATAAATTGGATTTATTGATTTTTGATAACGATTCATGCTATAGAGATGATAAAATGGTTATGTTTGAGGGTAAGTTTATAGCTGAACACGTCAATATGCTCTGTGTTTGTTTGTTTGTTTGTTTGAATGTAGGTTTTACGTCCCCGTCAGCACTATTTAGGTAATTTTGGAGATTTTGCTTCGGTTTTTTGGGTGGGCGGGGGGTGGGGGACTGTTACCCGACTTTGAGATGAAATGACATGCCAAGCAAACCAAAAGGGTCTTCCGACTCGCATTTCCTTGCCTGGGCAGGCTTAGACCCTCTAAGCGGTTTACCAGTACTCATGTGCAGTCAGTTTAAGCTCTGTGTGGAAGCATCATCATGCAGACATCTATTGATGGGTGGGGGCCATTACATGTATGTGTATAAAATGTTGTTCGGCTGTATTGGTTTGGAGCTAAGCATGGAATGTAGGCTTATTTAATCAAACGAGTCTGCTATTTTCGTTTATTTGGTGTAGTCTTTACTTCAAAAGGCTCTAACTATTCAGAACTTATTTATCTTCACTGCAGCTGGTGTTGTGCCGTGTGGCAGTCGTTAAACGTCTCATCGTACATCATCGTAGTGCAGATTATATTTTCTGGTCCTTTGGGATCATAGAGTTCATTTTGAATCATTTTTATAATAGAGTTCTGCTTAAGACGGCGCGAGAGGGCGTGACCTGTGTTGCACATTTTGGTTCTGGTCGTGAATAGACTCAACAAAACGGAGTCTGCTATTTTCGTATTTGGTGTATTCTTTGCTTCCAAAGGATCTAAAGTATTAACTATTCAGAACTTATTTATTTAGTTTGGATGTTTAGAGACACGAAAACACGCCTATTGAATTCTGAACCCCACTTTTATACTTCATTTTTCTTATTTCTGCTCTAAAATATAGATTCTTAACTTGTACACACAATCTATATTTTGAGCGGAAATAAGACAAATATCATAATTTTTCATCTTAAATATTTCTTTTTGTTTTCTTTCTTTTTTTAGCACATGGTGAGCTTTTGTGACAGTGAGATGTCCGGTGTCGTCGTTCGTCGTGCATCGTTCGTCGTCCGTGCACAAACTTTTCTTGTGAACATTCTATATGTCACAGTTTTGATCAAATCACCATCAACTCGCTCAGAATAATCATCATGAAAATATCTTGGTCAAGTTCGAATATGGTTCATGTCGGGTAGGTCAGTAGGCCAACACTTAGAAAATAACGTGAACACGCTTGAGGCCACAGTTTTGGTCCTATCTTCACCAAACTTGCTCAGAATGATCAGCTTGACAATATCTGGGTCAAGTTCGAATATGGGTCATGTCGGATCAAAAATAGGTCTGTTGGTCAAATCATAGAAACCCTTGTGAACACTCTAGAGATCACAGTTTTGGTCCAGTCATCATCAAACTTACTCAGAATGATCATCTTGACAATATCTTGGTCAAGGGATAATATGGGACATGTTGGGTCAAAAGGTAGGTCAGTAGGTCAGATCATAGAAACCCCTTGTGAAAACTTTAAAAGCCACAGTTTTGGTCCAATTATCATCAAACTAGCTCAGAATTATCATGTCCAGAATTTCTAAGATAAATTTGAATATGGGTCATGTCAGATAAAACGTAGGTTAGTAGGCCAAATGATAGAAAAACCTTGTGAACACTCCTTAGGCCACAGTATTGGCCCAATCGTCGCCAAACTTGCTCAGAATGATCATCTTGACAATATCTGTGTCAAGTTTGAATATGGGTCATGTCAGATCAAAACGTAAGTCGTCAAAGAAAAACCTTGTGAACACTCTAAGAGGCAACAGTTTTGGTCCAAACATCATCAGACTTATTATCCCCTCGCTCAACGAAGTGTTGAGGGGATATCGCAAATGTTTCCGGT
The DNA here is from genome assembly GCA_963580285.1 of Lucinisca nassula. NCBI lineage: Eukaryota > Metazoa > Mollusca > Bivalvia > Lucinida > Lucinidae > Lucinisca > Lucinisca nassula. Next base: position 106,047,209 of record OY757015.1, read on the forward strand.
ACCTTTCGTACATGCGTGCATACATAGGTACATACATACTTTGTCATGGCTCAAGCACCTATATTTATTGATGGATTTTAATATTAATTCACACAAATGTTTGGTATGATAATATCTCAAGTGAGTTCGACTTTCAGGGTACTAGGCTTAAGGTCACTATAGCTTTTTTTTTAGAAAAACTTTGTTGTCCCTCTAGCGCCTACATTTATTGATGGGTTTAAATATAACTTCACACAACTGGTGTGTATGATAATATCTCGAACAAGTTTAACTTTTAGGATCTTTGACTCAAGGTCAAGGTCACTGTGGCTGTTTTGAAAAAAACTTTGTCTGAACTCTTATGCCTACATTTGTTGATGAATTTTAATGTAATAAAATAAGGTTGATGCCCTGACGGTTGATTTTTTGTAAAAGTGATATCCTGAGGACTGATTTTTGTAAGGTTGATATCTTGATGATTGTTTTTATTGGTAATATTATTATTATTTGTTGTAGTTGTTGTTATTGTTGTTGTTGCTGTTGTTGTTTTGTAAGGTTGATATCTTGATGACTGATTTCTAATTTAGAGGAACTTGGTTGCTGGTAGCCTTTCTTTTTTTTCTTATTATGTCCGTCATATTCTTTCGTAGGAAGGAAAATGCTGACGAGGGCATATGTTGAAAGAGGATTAGACATCTCAATTTGTAAATCAACTTCAGGACCTTTCATTTTAGTTGCGAAATTTACTTGCTGAGTTTGTTTTGTTTTGTTTGTTTGTATTGGAGTTTAACGGCCCAGTCAACACTATTTTATGTCATTTTTGAGCCGGTCAGTTTACATATCCACACTTTTCCTGGGCAAGCTTATACGTAAGCGGTTAACCAGTACAGTGCACATTCTACAACTGCCATTCTTGACTCAGCGGAAGGGAGTGAATGACCGTAGAAAAGATTTAATGTTGAATCTCCACGAAAGAATATTGCCAACCCCGACAGACATCGAACCTGCGATCTGATCACCAGTCAGACGCGCGTCCGCCTGAGCAACCGAGGGCGGCCTTTCTGGGTTTGTAAAAAGCAAATTGAATACATTAAAATCAATCATGTTGCAAATCTTTTCAGCGTTTATGGAAATTGTGAGCCGTAAAAATATAGGGTTTGAGCATTCACTCGACGTTGAATTACATTTGTATAGTCCACACCATAGATTTTATCCATCACGAAAACATGCACGCCTATATAATTGTGACCCCCTTGAACCCCACTTTTATATAGTAAAACTGGGGTTTACTGCAGGGGTAAACCTTTTTTTTTTCTTATTTCTGCTCTAAAATATAGATTATATATATTGTGTACCCACAATCTATATTCTGAACAGAAATAAGAAAAAATAACACATTTTTTTCATCTTTAATTTTTTTTTTTTTTTTTTCGGAATGTGTTTGTAATCAGACTAGTGTAAGGGAAGCAACTCTTACTAATGAATCGAGGTCCTCTGTTCAAGCATTTGTTTTCACACAGGCCGGCCTCGGTAGCTCCGCCGGATGCTCGTCTCTTTGGTGATCAGGAGGACGCAGGTTCGATACCCGCCGGGGTCGGCAACGTTCTTTCGTGGAGATACAAACACAAACAAACAAAAGCTTTCACACTTTTGTAAAGATAATATCCATTCAAATCTTCAGAGCATTAGGAATATAATGTTATTAATCAAGTAATTTTGTATTGGCCCAGTTACAGGTCCGAGGTATACTGTATTAGCCCGAGGCCGAAGACCGATGCCAATACTCCTGATCACAGTCAGACACGCATCCGACTGAGCTACAGACGCCGGCTGTTTGTTTGTTTGTTTGTTTGAGGTTTAACATCTGACAACACTATATAGGTCATTTTTGGAGACGTTGCTTCCAATTTTGTGGGACGTTTACCCGACATTGCGATGAAATGGCATCTCAAGCCCTGCCGCCCAATGAAACCATTATGATTTATATCTAGCATCGGTCCGACTCGCGTCACTTTTTCCTGGACAGGCTTAAAACCTCTAAGTGGTTTACCAGTACACATGTGCGGACAATTTCAATTTCAGCTCTGCGTGGAAGCATCAAGCAGCCCAATCTATTTCTTGAAGCCCCCGATGGAGGGGGGGGGGGGGAGCAAACACGTGTGAAGTTGCGTTGAGTTTTAACATACTTAACCGATAACTATTTGGGTCAAAGGTATTAAAAATCTTAAACTCAGCAATTTTTAGATAAGACTGGAAGAAATTGGGAAAATTTGACCCATTTTTTTTTCTTAACCCATTTAGTACCAGAAACCCCTAAAAGGGTACCTCGGCAAACAGTGCAGGCCCAGATCAGACGCCGGGGTCTAACGCCGCAGAACGCGGCGTCTGATCAGGGCCTCCACTGTTTGCTAAAAGTTAAGTCATTTTCCAAATAAATTTTGATGAAAGCACAACCTGACATCCCAAAATTTTGAAATGGGCTCCTGCTATATATAAAGAGGAAGATTCCATTTGGTACAAAAAGGGTTAAATATATTTTATTTGTAAATTCAAAAATCCATGGTTATCATATTAATGCATTGATGAAATGCAAAGGAATAGCTGGGCAAACTCTAAACAACAACAAAAAAAACTCTGCGGGGGAAAGGCTGTAAAGCTATAAATGGGCCCCGTCAAGCGATTTGGGTACTTATCGCATATGCGAGCAGCGAAGGTTCAGGCGAGACTGCGCAGTCTCGCCAGAACCTTCGCTGCTCGCTCATACAGGCAGTGAATCAAGAGGAACCTTCAGACAGAAAGCCATATCCCTGGTCCCTCTGAATGGCTGGGCATGCGCAGTTATAATTTGTCATGACGGAATGCTCGAAGACACAAATTCGCTTGGCAGGGCTCAAATAATGTTGGAGTTCCGAATTTTGAATATTTTGTTTGCTAAATACGAAAATGGCTTCGATAAACGTCGCACATTTATATATAATTATAAAAAAAAAGCATATCTACAAACATTATGTAGACACTGTAGCTTGTTTTTCAATGAAAATCAAGCTAGCGTTGTCACCACAAAAACACTTTTTTTAGGTAACATTGTCAGAAGGGGATTTAAAAACCAAACCCCTCGTGTGTACGGCAAGGAAATATTCCCGTATAAAGTGGGAAATTCATACAATGTCGCGCTTGTTTTGGCGTCGAAGTCATTTTCATAGATAAAGCTGAACTTGAAGAGAAATTCTAACACAGCGCGCCTATATAGGCAATGGAAAATAACTGTGTTTTATTCTGCAACAAATCACAGCTCGGAAGGGCGTGACGAGTGACGTCATTAAAAACTGTCAATATATGACGTCACTAGTGGATTTACTTGTCGTTAGACGGTGTAACGTCATTTTCTCCCATCGAAAACGTTAGAAAAGGATATAAATGCATGTGTTTCAGTCAATAATTTTAGCGGGATTTCTTCTAACAATGGCGAAAAGTTGTGAGATTTTGAAGGAAACAACAACATTATTGCCGATTTTCAACGTGTTAGAATCGAAATAGATCAGCTCTAGTTTGTGATTTGTTGAGCAATAAATCACAGTTTGTCGGTCAGTTGTAAGAAGACAAATCACGCGCGCTACGCGCTCGTGATTTGTCTACTTACAACTGACCTCCAAACTGTGTAGCGCGCGTGATTTGTCTTCTTACAACTGACCGACAAACTGTGATTTATTGCTCAACAAATCACAGTTAGAGCTGATCTATTTCTTAATTAACTAGTGGTGTAAAACAAAATTTTCACATAACCTGGACAAATATCGGCCCTCTAACAGGGCTGACCTAATCAATCAAAAAGACACCCACCCAAATGCCATCTCCCAAAGCTCTCATAGAGCAGCAGGGTTTTCTTTGTTTGAATTGCGGTTTAAGGTCCCTGCAGGAATACGCTGGGTTCGATACTCTGCCGGGCTCGGCAACATAATTTCATATGGTTTGATCATGAAATCTTTTGTTCTACGATCACTCTGTTCCTTCCGCTGATTCAAGAAAGAACAGTTGTCATTTTCTTGCGAAAGAATGAGCACTTTACTGGTTAGCGGCTAACGGACATAGGGTTCACTGGCTCACAAATGACCTAAACAGTGTTGACTGGGCCGTTAAATTCCAACATAAACAAAGTAGACATGGTGCTACATTACTTTGACCCCAAGAGACCTCATCTTAAATAGCTTGGCTTTTCAGGAGGAGGTTACTATATTTCAGTTCATAGATTGTGGGTAGTGGATAGAATGATTTCCCATAATCTATTTTTTTACCGCCCCCGCCCATCGGGGCTTGAAGACATAGATGGGCTGCATGATTGTTCCATGCAGAACTGAAACCAACCGCAGGTGAGTACTGGTAAACCACTTAGAGGTTCTAAGCATGGCCAGAATAAGTGGTGCGAGTTGGACCGTCCGTGCATATAAACGCTATTGGTTTCATTTGGCGGCAGAGCTTGAGATGTCATTTCATCTCAGTGTCGGGTAAAAGTTCCACAAACTTGGAAGCATTGTCTCAAAAATGAGCTATACATTGTTGACGGGCAATCAAACAAACAAACAAATAATCTATGTTTTCAACAGAAATATAAAATATATCGGAAGATTTTATCTGAATCTTTTCATTTTTTTTGTGGAAAAATATTTCTTATTTTATTTATTTATTTATTTATTTTTTTATTATGGATCGATTTCCCCCTGATTAAATAAATTATGTGAGGAGCGCATTCGAAAGGGCGTTTCCAATAGGGCTTAAAGAGGGTGCCAACGAGGTATGCTCATTACAAAAACACGCCTGTACAAGTACATTGTAAATTTTACCAGTGGAAAATGAATATTTTAAGATGAAAAATTGAGATATTTTTCTTACTTCTGCTCGAAACATAGATTGTGGACACTCGTAAGAACCGCCTCGACGAGGCGGTTCTAACGAGTACCCACAATCTATGTTTTGAGCAGAAATAAGAAAAATATTGTATCGAGGCGGTTCTAACGAGTACCCACTATCTATGTTTTGAGCAGAAATAAGAAAAATATTGTATCGAGGCGGTTCTTACGAGTATCCACAATCTATGTTTTGAGCAGAAATAAGAAAAATATTGTAAACCCCTGCAAACCCCAGTTTCACTTTATAAAAGTGGGGTTTAAGAGGATTAAAATTATATAGACATGTTTTCGTGATGTTAAGTATTTATTGATGGACGTGGAATCAGCCAGATTTGATATAAAACCAAAGCATCCATTAAATTCTTGCAATACTGGACATGGAAGGTATGAACTGTAAGTAAATGTAATTGATATAGAGACAAAAGTCTTTCTTCATAGAAGCTATTCGCCATATTCTCACATCCAAGCACTTGAGAGAAAATCAAAGCGCCAAAGGCACTGAAATGACAGATTCTATGAGAAAATCATAACACTGCGAAAACTTAGAGAAAACCTTTCTAAAACATGTTATGTTTGCAGATGTCTATAGACCGGTGGTATTATGAAACGACATCGATGTTTCAATTTTTGTTTCCAAAGCCTAACATTAAAATTCAAGTTTTAACAATGCTACTGTCCATAAGTAACATTAGAAGCCTCCGTAGTGTAGTGGTTACGCTACTCACCTTGTAAACCAGGGGTCGCAGGATCGATTCCGGGCTTCTACAGACTTTCGGATGAGTCTTTAAACCCATCTCCTTATGACCTTAGCTGTTGGTGGGATGTAAAACTCAAACACTCACTCCATGAGTAACAGTTTTTTGTCTGGTCGGTTGTGGATACCTCTCCCAAAAGATACTCTATGGGAAAGAGATCGGAGGAGAAAGGTTAACTAGTCCAGGACATGAATTCCACTGGCTTGAAGACATTTTTTAGTAAGAACAGCACTATGAGCCCGCTCGTAATCCTGCTGGATAAGATATCCCGGATTCTGAGCGTAAACAAATTAATGGACCCAAGTGAGGCCGAAGCACTTGATTGATGTAACGTCTCGCTGTTCAGTTCACGTCTCAGCCATGATCTTGAATGTTCTTAAAGACACTAAGCTGCGTTCGCTAACTACATGCAATAGCTCGCCACACAATTACACTTATTTCACCCGATATGTCATGCTCTATTACGCACGCGTCGCCTCGGCATACCTTACACCTACTCGTCGAAACCCCCGGAAACGACAACCGGCGTGATTCACGCTGAAGTGCGATTTGTTACTGAAACGCATAGACGCCAATTTACGTATTTCATCCACTAGCGTAAGAGTTCCATACTGTGTCGACGCGTTATCTTTGGTCACGACAGGGAAATCTAGCTCTCAAACGTGCATCAAATAAGGGCGACGAACAGTGCTTATTAGTCGGTAGTTTATCTACAGGTACAGTGTAGCAGCTGCCGGCGGAAATCTGTTTCGCATATGCGTATGACGATTGAAACGATCTTGACGTACTGACGTCGGTCTTCAGCTACGTCGACGTCCACTAGCGTCTTCTGTATATAGTACGAGGTCGCTCAAATAGACGATAGATCACACACATGTGGCACCCAAAATCAGAGTCAACGTCATCCGCTTTCCGACCAGCTTCTAACTGCCCAGGGGCACGCTTACGATCCATTAATGAAAAATGCTGCAATACGCTCTCACTTAAGGTTCCTCAATACAGTTACTTAGCTATATTTGAGGTACTGAAAAAATCATATTTGCAAATAATTACCCAAAAAGATTTTTCATCAGATGGTAGTCCATGTAAATTTAAGAATATGGAAGCCAAAGATTTTTATTCGAAAGTCACCATTTTAGTAATTTAGTGCATTTTTCCTTGGTTTTGCAAAAAAATGATATCTCAATCCACAGAACCACAATGTGTAAAATACTACCATAGAAATGTGGCTCAAGGTTGCCTTTAGGTACTGCAACAGAAGAATTTCAAGTAAAATACCTAAAGAGTACTGAAAATTAATGATTCCCAAAATTTTAAAAAATGTAATTATCTCACCTGGTACTATTTTAAATTCAGTGTATGGTGGCCAAAAATGATCAGTTCTACCAATTTGGCAACAAGCTCATTGATTGGGTTGAGGTGTTGAAATCTCTTGCATTTAGCTTGTAAAATGATTGCCCTTCTTTGGTGCTTTCAGTTATTCATTTTATATATTTCAGTCATGCAATTTATAACAATTCATGCAATCACTGCACCAAAGTTTCCCTGTTTTACTGATTGTGTTTACAGGATGGGTGATTTGATACTTGATAAATCAAAAACAAAAAATTGAAATTAAGAGAACCAACAGTCTATCCCCATATATTTGAACTGAAGGACTGAAAGCAGACTGTTCAGCACCAGAAACTTTGTGGAACTGCTAATAACTGCAATGGTATAGAAATGATTTTTACCCATTGGTTTGTTACATTGATTCACATGAGCCACCATAAACAAATCAGTGATTTTTTGACAGGTGAACTTCTGGACAACACAAAGGTTATATTTATCTGATCTATTAAATGATCTGTTGTGTCACCTACTTACCAATGTGTAGGCTGGTTAAAACTCACAGAAGCCCAATGCGTGTAATATGTTTTGATGAAATAAGCTTGAAATTTTTATTTTTTTCAATGTGTTTACTTGCAGCTGGACCGAACAACACAATCAGGACGATGTTACACAAAAAAATAGTTCGGAAAATGAATGCATACTTTTCATAAAGTAACAAACAAATTATGTTAGAAAGTATCTGAAATTTGTTGCAAGACAGTTTCAAATTTGAATATTACGTTTTAAATTAAAAACAATGGTGTACCATTGTTATTTTTGGGAAATTAGTTCCAAGGCGTATGAATACAATTTTAGTTGGCAAGATGGATAATTCCTCAATTTGACAGCTACAATAATTTATCAGTGATGACAGGCTTCCAAGATAGGCGATGTCATAATGCTGTATGCAGGGAGGAGGCTACATAGCTGAATTTTCAAGGTATATTCATTGATGATTGGCAAAATTAATTGTGGAATGCATAAATGATGAGCATTCTGAGCATTCAAATTTACCGCAAAAAAAAAGAAGATGGCGGCGCCCATGAAGAAAAACATGTCAAAGTTTTTTTTCTGGTTTTCAATTTAGGTAGGCTTTTTGATAGAAAGCTTGGCCCGAGTCACTAGTATTTGATGTGAACTATTGATCTGCAGCTGTTTTAGTAACTTGTAAAAAGGCTAAAAAGCAGTTTCATTTTTTTCCTGGTAAAAGTGAAAATACAGAATTGCATTTATTTTCAAAGGCACAGAGATGTAGCTAATGCAAGAAAGTACTTGCTATAATAATCGTTGGTATCTCCAGACCTTTTTCTTCTAGGACAGGCACTTTAAAAGGAAATCAGGGTCATATTTTGGGAAAAAATAACATGCAAATCTCACACCTATATTTTTCTTGTGCAAATGTATTGAGGAACCTTAATGCTTTTTAGAACAAATTTCAGTTTCTTCTTTTCTAGGCACGAGCTTACATTACACATCGGCAAAAGTTTTATCCTGAACACGTGGTTTCTATCCGCACTGGTGTGAAGGTGGTGCACAGGATCGGCGTGGCCGGACTGGTAACCAGACATCACGGTTGATTGATTTAACCTTTTTAGCTTAAGGGCATGGTGCACGAGCGTGTTGTAATTATGCAATCGCTTGGTTTCAGAATCAAAGCACTGAGAGTGTGGCCTGTAGGTGGGAGTAATAGTCCCGGGCTGAGATTTAAACTGTTTCATTTAACTCTGAAATTCCAAACAAATAGTGAATATTTTGATAAGAAGACGCGTTCTGCAGCGTCTGATCTTGGTCTACACTGTTTGCCAAGCTCACCCTATGATTCCAGGATAATCCTCTTCAGTCTTATGGAATACCTTGATCTCACTGTGGCTATTTTCTACAGGACAAAAGGTTATACTGACAAGTCAGTGATAGTCACGTAGACGTTAGCACTGAAGCGCTTTTCTTATTAGGAACTTCGGGTCGAATGCCAAACAATCAACCCAAACATAGCCGCGTCATTTGTCAGTGTTGGGTACATGTAAGTGTTATCTATAAAATCTGCACATGCATCAAATGTTGGATCTGGCAAACAATGTAAACTCAGATCAAACGCCACAGGACACAGTGCTGATCTTGTTCTAAACTTTTTGCATTAGTTACTAACATCTTAAGTTTAAACGAATCAGTCCAAGTCCCCGTTCATGACCAGCCTGCATTTAGAGACAATCGGCATGAGTGTTGTCACTGCTTTGATTTATTCACTGCCTTGAATTTCTGGGGTGCACTCTCCCATCAGTGAAGTTGGGCTCGTCCATTCTGCTAAATATGGCATTGAGAATTATATCACAGGACCTACACTAAGTATCTGTACCATATTCCAGGGTTGAAAGGGACAGCCTTTCTTTCCAATTTCTCCGTGCAAAGTCAATATACACCTCAGTTGCAACTGACCTAAACTTGACCTCCAAAGTCAGAAAGAAAACCCATTAATATTCTTGTCTGCAGCTGACCTGGTCCTACAGCAGGCTGGTCTTTAAGGATTAAATATTGACAGCACTGATAGAAAACAGTGTAAAACCTGAACAGACGCCGCATTGATCTGGGTATACAGTCTTCGCCAAACCCGTCGCATGATGCAGCTGATTCATGTGAAATGCTGAATCGTAAGATAAAATCGTTAAGTCGTCTGCTTCAAAAGTTTGTATTACGCTTATAGGATAACTAATACGCTTGTACAATTTTTATTACTGCGCCAACCGGACTACATTTTGTGCGGAGTAGTTTAGGTCGTAGTACCAAGGTGTTAATCCAAAATCGTTAATCCATAGACAAAATGGCAAATATCACTGTTCAGATCAACAGACATGGACCCCAATGAAGTGTAATCAGGCACTCATATTTCTATGGCGGTTAAAGCCGGAAGAAAGCCTGACTTACTTTAAAACATGCAGGATAGCTAGAGATGACAGTTTGAATCTGTCATTAAATATCTAGTAAACAAAGTACTATTCCTCACCGCGTCCTTCACTGGAGTCTACAAGAACCGAAATAGAGTGATTAATAAATAAATAAACGTTGAAACAAAATATAAGGCACTAAATTAGCTACGTGTATTTTGCGGTGCATTCTGATAACACACCCGTGCGACATAGTGCATTTTCACATCTTCAAAATAGCTACTTTTTATGATGAAAGTCCGACACATTTTTCTTATTTATACTGCAAACATAGGTTGTGTGTACTCGTTAGAACCGCGGTTCTAATCAGTACTCACAACCTATGTCTTGGAGCAGAAATAAGAAAAATAATGCATACCCCTGTAAACCCTAGTTTTCTCTATATAATGTGGGGTTTAGCCGGGGGTCATTTCACGGACTTGTTCACGTGATTGCAGGTAATGACATATCAATAACACCTGAATTAAGATGATCAGTTTCCTTCTTTCGAAACAAAAAATACGTATGTCCAAATTCTATAACCAGTGGTCCTGAACCGCTCACCTGTCTGGTGACAATTTTCCTACTCCTAAGTCGACAAATTTGACATTGCTGTAAAATAGGTCAAGGTCAACCCAGGGTCACCATTTGTACAAACCATGATGGGCCCGAGTACCATATGCTACATGCCAAGTTTCAAGGCCACTGGCCTTATGATTCTGGAGAAGAAGATTTTTGAAGGCTTTTTACCATATATGGGCATGGCGGCCATCTTGGTCATGTGATCCAAGCTCACCTATGAGCCTAAAGGCTCAGGTGAGCTAGAAATCCATTATTTTCACTTTTTCCTATGCAAAAGCCTAAGTCAGCATATTTGACATTACTGTAAAATAGGTCAAGTTCAACCCAGGGTCACCATTTGAACAAATTATGCTAGGCCCGAGTACCATATGCTACATGCCAAGTTTCAAGGCCATTGGCCTTACGGTTCTTGAGAAGAAGAATTTTGAAGTGTTTTTACCATATATGGGCGTGGTGGCCATCTTGGTCATGTGATCTAGACCATATTGGCAGCTTTTCATTTGTTCAACTCCCAAAGGCTCCAAATTGAATTTCACTTCAATTGGCTCAGTAGTTTCTGAGAAAAAATGTTTGAAATATGGAACCTGCGTGACCTTGGTCTAAGGTCAATTAATGACCTTGACCTTTCTTACACATAGATCTTCATGTATTCAGCTACTTTACCTTATCTACTAATTTTGGTGACAGTGTCTTCAATGGTTTCCTAAAAATCCATTATTTTCACTTTTTCCCATGCAAAAGCCTAAGTCGGCAAATTTGACATTGCTGTAAAATAGGTCAAGGTCAACTCAGGGTCACCATTTGTACAAACTATGATGGGCCTGAGTACCATATGCTACATGCCAAGTTTCAAGGCCATTGGCCTTACGGTTCTGGAGGAGAAGAATTTTTAAGGCTTTTTACCATATATGGGCGTGACGGCCATTTTGGTCATGTGATCTAGTCCGTATTGGCAGTTTTTCATTTGTTCAACTCACAAAGGCTCCATATTAAATTTTACTTAAATTGGCTCAGCAGTTTTGGAGAAAAAAATGTTTGAAATATGGATCCTGAATGACCTTGGTCTAAGGCCAATGAATGACCTTGACCTTTCTGACCCATAGATCTTCATGTATTCAATTACTTTACCTGATCTACAAATTTTGTTGACACTGTCTTCAATGGTTTCCTATAAATCCATTATTTTCACTTTGCCCCATGCAAAAGCCTAAGTCGGAAAATTTGACATTGCTGTAAAATAGGTCAAGGTCAACCCAGGGTCACCATTTGTACAAACCATAATGGGCCCGAGTACCATATGCTACATGCCAAGTTTCAAAGCCACTGGCCTTATGGTTCTGGAGAAGAAGATTTTTGAAGGCTTTTTACCATATATGGGCATGGTGGCCATCTTGGTCATGTGATCAACAAGGCCAATGAATGACCTTGTCCTTTCTGATCCATATACATTCATGTATTCAGTTACTTTACCTGATCTACAAATTTTGGTGACACTGTCTTCAATGGTTTCCTATAAATCCATTATTTTCACTTTGCCCCATGCAAAAGCCTAAGTCGACAAATTTGACATTGCTGTAAAATAGGTCAAGGTCAACCCAGGGTCACCATTTGTACAAACCATGATGGGCCCGAGTACCATATGCTACATGCCAAGTTTCAAGGCCACTGGCCTTATGGATCTGGAGAAGAAGATTTTTGAAGGCTTTTTACCATATATGGGCATGGCGGCCATCTTGGTCATGTGATCCAGACCCCGCGAACAAACTTTCGTTCCCCCATCCCACTGAGGCTCCATATGAAATTTGGCTTTGATTGGCCCTGCAGTATAGGAGAAGAAGATCTTTGAAAATGGTGGACGGACGGACGGACGGACGACGGACCATGGCTATACTATAAGCTCACCTATGAGCCTAAAGGCTCAGGTGAGCTAAAAAGACACGAGTAACTATGTCAACCTACTTTTTTCAGAAATAAAAAGGAAAAGAAGCAATACATTTAAACAACATTGTCCTCTCAACCTTTAGACTGATCACGTGAGCAAGTCCGTGAAATGAACACCCCTCTAAACCCCACTTTAACTAGAGAAAACTGGGGTTTACGGGGTATACATTATTTTTAAATTTCTGCTCCAAAAAATTCTGCTCCAAGACATAGGTTGTGGGTACTCGTTAGAACCGTCAGAACCGTCTCAGTGAGGCGGTACTAACGAGCACCCACAAGCTATTTTGCAGTATAAATAAGAAAAATATCACATATTTTCAGAGCAATAGCCATTTTTTGAGACATGAATAAATGCACTAAATGCACTATGTAGCACGGGTGTATTATCGTAATGAGTGTTTGACATTTGTTGATTGCAGGACCAGCTGACCAGGGCAGGTGGAAACATTTTGCGATGACAGGTTCAGACATTCGTCAATGTCATTCAGTTTCCTCTTAGACAACATTATCCTCGTCTTGTCGCTACTGGGAATCCTCATACTTCTTATTGCGTTCTGCATTCATTACTTTAAAAGATGCTGGCGTGCATTTCAGCGTTGCGAGGGCTGTTCGATTGGAGAACGTTTTACCGACTGCTGTATAAATCTTGTCATGAGGTTCTGTGTGGGATCACGAACAACGAACAACAACGTAAGGATTTCTTCCGATTATTGTCTACGCCCATGGCGTAGACGATATAGACTTTGGGTTTAACACTAGTTATAGTAATCGCAGATAATGTTTGACTAGGCGGAGCTATCGTTTGTACCTGCCTTAGGAATATCCCATAAACAAAAAGGTAAACCAAGTCACCCGATTGTCTGAATGCAACTTTTGCTGTACCGTGTATGACCATTTTGTCCGCTTGTAGAAAGCGTGCGAAAGGCACTCTACCGAATCTTCAGGTGGACTGAGCGAATTTAACATATATTGACAACACCCGAATAGCTCCGCCTAGTCAATCTTATCTGCGACTACTATACCGACAATGCAGGTTGACATTTATATTTATAATGCACCAACAAGTTTAAGCTTTCACAAAAAAGAAAAACAGCCCATAACAAGTATAAGCTTTCACAAAAAGAAAAAAAAGGTCTGGCACAGAATTGCTATCACATTTGTACAAACCAAAGAGGGCCTATAACAAGTATAAGCTTTCACACAAAAAGGCACAGGCACAGAATTGCTACCACATTTTTACAAACCCATATTTTCTGCAGTCATATCTGTACACACTGATACAAAATAAACATCTACAAACTCTCGACTACGATGGACCACTGTCTACCCTATAATCTCCCCAGGTGCCTTCGGCTCTGGTGAGCTAAGAAAACTTGCCTCGCCGTAAGCAATACTCTGTATTAAGAACCATATCAATATGTTAAGCCTGTAAATTATTTTCGGTATCGTCATTACTTTTGGTCAGCCCCCGCCAATCGGGGCTTGAAGAAATTGATGGGCTGCATAATGCTTCCACACAGAGCTGATATCCGTCCGCACACTAGTTCTGGTAAACCGCTTAGAGGACCTAAGCCTGTCCAGGAACCGCGGTGCGGGGCGGACCGTCCATGCTTATAAACCCTATTGGTTTCATTGGGCGTCAGGGCTTGAGATGTCATTTCATCCCAATGTCGGGTAAAAGTCCCACAAAATTGGAAGCAACGTCTCCAAAATGACCTATACTGTGTTGACAGGTACGTTAAACCTCAAATCAAACAAAAAAAAAAAACAAAACAAAATCATTACTTTTGGACTTGTATAAGCGCTAAGAAAGGATGATTTCAATCAACTGATCTTCGCACTGGTTTGATGGTGTCCACAAGACACGGATGGAAACTCACGCGGTCTAGTAGTATCACTAAGTGCCAGACTGGCAATTGAAATTTTGCCAAAGACAGTAAATTATAAAAAAAAACATTTCTGGGATATCTAGACATTCACAGATAAAATATGCTAAGCGTAGACCTAGCTTTTTCGCCCCCGCCCGTCGGGCTTGGAGAAATAGACTGAGCTGCATGGTGCTTCCACGCATAGCTGAAACTGACGAAACATGTCGGAATGCTGGTAAACAGTTTAATCTAACCATTACGATAACATATCCGTGTGATATAGTGCATTTTTTTCAAACCTAAAAAAGGTAATATTTCTGATGAAAATTTGTGATATTTTTCTTATTTATAATCAAAACATAGGTTATGGGTGCTCGTTAGAACCGCCTCATTGAGGCGGTTCTAACGAGTACCCACAACAGTACCCACAACCTATGTTTTGGAGCAGAAATAAGTAAAATAATGTTTACCCCCTAAACCCGTTTTCTCTATATAAAGTGGGGTTTAGGGGGAGGGGTCTTTATTTCACGGACTTGTTCACGTGATGCACAGCGCGCCCATATAGGCAATGGAAAGAACTGTGTTTTATTATGCAACAATTTTTGTATTGGAGTTTAACGGCTTAGTAACCATTATTTTAGTCATTTTGAGTCGGCGAGTATACCTATCCACACTTTTCCTGGGCAGACTTATACGTAAACGATTAGCCTGTACAGTTGTCATTCTCACACCAAAAACTAACAACTGCCCTTGAATCAGCGGAAAGGAGAGAACGACCGTAGAAAAGATTTCCCGATCAATCTCCACGAAAGAATGTTGCCGACCCCGGCAGGTATCGAACCCGAGACCTCCTGATCACCAGTCAGACGCGCATCCGACTGAGCTACGGAGGCCGGCTACTAATTTTATACAACAAATCACGGGAGCGGAAGGGAGTGTCTAGTGACGTCATTAAAAGCTGTCAATTTATCATGTCACTCGCAGATTAGAAACGTTTTCCGAGATTTCTTCTAACAATGGCGAAAGGTTGTTAGAATTTGAAGGAAACAATATTATTGCCGATTTTAAGCGTGTTAGAGTCGAAATACATCAGCTGTAGCCGGTGATTTGTTGGGTATTAAATCAGAGTTTGTCGGTCAGTTGTAAGTAGACAAATCACGCGCGCTACGCGCTCGTGATTTGTCTACTTTACAACTGACCTCCAAACTGTGATTTATTACTCAAAAAGTCACAGCTAGAGCTGATCTATTTCTGAAATCATACTGTTTTCTTTTAATTTGTTTCAGCTTGGAGGCCCTGATTCTACGACCAGGTCAGAGCCAACAGAGCCCACAGAGCCCATTCGTGCTGGACAAAGACGAGTACTTGTTAACCTTCGTACCAATGGTTCGCGAAGTTTTGAAGAAATTGCTCTAGGAGAACCTTTGAGTGTTGGCTCGCCTGATGGTTACTTCACTGCTAGTAATACAGTTGAACAAAATGTGAATATAGGGAGTAATCACTCTGAGACCAGTCTAGAACCGCCTATGTATGAAGATCTAGATACAACAACGCCTCTTACTACGACAGAACCTCCTTCCTATACAGATTTCATTACTAATCCTGAAAAATACAGAACTGAATCTAATCAAAGTACTGAACGGACTGGAGAAAGATGATTTATAAGGCATAATTGCCCAACAGTTTCACTGTTAATTGGGAAAACATGTCCATGTGCAGTAATGGCGTCCAACATGGTGTCAGAAATGACAAATATTGAGTAAAAATTGTAATATCGTTCTTATAGTTTCTTTCAACATAGATTATGGGTACTCGTTAGAATCGCCTCAATGAGGCGGTTCTCACGAGTACCCACAATCTATGTTTTTGAGAAAAAATAAGGCAGATAATGTGTACCCCCGTAAATATGTTCTATAAAAGGGTTATCCTTTGGAAGCAAGGAATACATCACAGAACTGGAAACTGTGAAGTGTACATACTTTCTGGGCCAGACTAGCTAGTTTCGGTCAATTAGGCCTTATCAGTGACCCTCAAATATTTTCAAAATTCCACAATGGAACCGATGATCCCATAGGACAAGAAAATTTAATATACACTATAATATAATGTAAACCCCCTTTTTCTCTGTTTCACGGACTTGTTACCGTGATGTAGTTCAAACAGTTTTCCAGGTATTTAGTTGTATGACCCATCGAGGGTCAGAATGGCAAAGTCAAAAACGTAGCATACTGTCCATTACGCAAACACGCCTATACAAATACATTGCCACCTTTATCGCCAAAAAAAATGAAAATTTCATGATGAAAACTTATGATATTTTTCTTTTTCCTGCTCAAAATATAAATTGTGGGCACTCGTTAGAACCGCCTCATCGAGGTGGTTCTAACGAGTACCCACAATCTATATTTTAGAGGAGAAATAAGAAAAATAAGGTTTACCCCTGTAAACCCCAGTTTTACTATATAAAAGTGGGGTTCAAGGGGGTCAAAATTATATAGGCGTAATTTTGTGATGCAGACAAAGTCCTCAGAATGACAGTCGAAAACGGAGCATACTGTCAGACCAAGTCCGACGTAAAAAGAGGTAAATGAGTCCGCTCATTTCTCATGTGCGTGTCGTAAATGTCAAGATTAGCTAAATCATTATGGTCAAACTGACTTTGAGAAAATTAAGAAAAATATGCCTTTCAGACCAGTGATTCAAACACAGTGAAATTCCGCTAATAGGACCGCCTAAAATTAAGACTAAATTTGCGTTTAAAGCTTATTTAGTAGGCTACGGTTATTCTTTCTTTGTGTTCTGCATATAGTGTCCTCTGGTCAGAGACCACCTTTGAGACTGTTCAAAAGTGGTCTTTAAGACAACTTTTGAACAGCTCCAAAGGTGGTCATAATATGGGGATTTTACTGTATAATTCTGTTACTTAAATGGCCCTTCTTTGTTAGCGGAACATCACTCTTTAAGACCACTTTTGAACAGTCCCAAAGGTGGTCTTAATATAGGGATTTTACTGTATAATTCTGTTACTTAAATGACACTTCTTTACCAGCGGAACATCAGTCCTGGAGAAAGAAAGAAAGTCAGTAATTGTGTTTGTTTGTTTGATTTGAGGTTTAACGTCCCCGTCAACACTGTAAAGGTCATTTTGGAGACTTTGCTTCCAATTTTGTGGGACTTTTACCCGATATTGAGATGAAATGACTTCTCAAGCCCTGTCGCCCAATGAAACCAAAAGGGTTTATTAGCAAGGACGGTCCGCCTCGCACCCCGGTTCCTGGACAGGCTTAGATCCTCTAAGCAGTTTACCAGTACTAGTGTGCTGGCCGGACTCAGCTCTGCGTGGAAGCATCATGTAGCCCATATATTTCTTCAAGTCCCTATGGGCGGGGGCCACGAAAGTCAGTAATAAATATACACTTTTATAAAGAACATTTGCATACACAGCAGAGAGGACTTATGGCCTGAGAAATTTGGCACTGAGAGGAACGTCTATTGACTGTGAAAATTTTATGGCCATTGAACATCATGCGTAAATTGACCTATCATCGTGTAGCCTATCCCTAATCCATCACGTGAACAAGTCCGTGAAATGAACATCTTTATATAGAGAAAACTGGGGTTTCCAGGGGTCTACATTATTTTGCTTATTTCTGCTACTAGACATAGGTTGTGGGTACTCGTTAGAACCGCCTCATTCCGCCTCAATGAGGCGGTTCTAACGAGCACACACAACCTATGTTTGAAGTACAAATAAGAAAAATATCACAAATTTTCATCGGAAAAGTAGCCATTTTGGAGATATGAAAGAATGCACTATGTCGCACGGGTGTGTTATTGTGATGCAAAGCACAGCCTGGCTGGAAAGATGGTCCTGTACGGCATAGTCGCATAAAATACGTCCTTGTGTACGGGAACTTTGCTGTTTGGTTTAAACCTTTATGTATTTCAAACAAACATGTACATGTAGACCCTATCAGACGCTTCTTTTTTGCGAACTATGACGTTGTCTAATTGGTCTCACCAAAGGTCTTCAAAAACAGGTTTATTTTACATACTTTCCGCTTCTTATGGTCATTTAATGCTCTGCATGCTGGTTTTTTTTTCAGCAGACGACATTTTGATTTTTTTTTCTTATTTTTCCCAGAAAACAGGATTAGACATTTCATGCAGATTGTCTCCTTTGGAGACTTTTTGCATGATATGTTTAGTCCTGTTTTCTGGGGAAAAGTAAGAAAACTATGAACAACGAATTTGTCGTCTGCAAGAATAGGACAAACAAATCATTCCATATGGTCACTTAAGAAATAGATCAGCTCTAGCAGTGATTTGTTGAGTAATATATCACTGTTTGGAGGCAGTTGCAAGGTATGTCCAATCACGGGCGCGTAGCGCGAGTGATTTATCTAATTACACTGTCCGATCAACTGTGATATATTTCTTAACAAATCACGCAATACGGCTGATCTATTTCGATTCTAACACACTGAAAGTCGACTAAATGCTGTTGTTTCTTTCATATTCACTCAACATTCCACCATTGTTTGAGGAAATCCAGCCAACATGTTTGACTGTAACACATGCAGTTACATGTACCCGTTTTTGTAACGTACTTGATGCGTGAAAAAGACGTTACTCCGTCTAACGTCAAGGAAACGATCGATGACGTCGCAAAACGTCATAAAACGGCGGCTCTTCGCCTCACGCTTTTTAGCCTAGTGATTTGTCCCACAATATTTCACTGAATTTAACCTTTGTTTATATAGGCAACCAGTGTTAGAATATAAATTCATTCATGCACTAGAAGCCCTTGTGGCGCAGTGGTTATGCTACTCGCCTTGTAAACCAGGGATCGCAGGATCGATCCCGAGCTTCTCCAGACTTTCGGATGAGTCTTTAAACCGAGGTCCTGTCTCCGTATGACCTTAGCTGTTTATGGGATGTAAAACTAAAACTCACTCACTCACTCATTCAGGCTCTTGTTTTTCATCGACTATTATCGTTACTAGCAAGTATTTCATTCGCAAGTGTAATGTTTATCCTACTATCGCATGTTATTAATCTTATACATGTGCTGATGAGAGCTATTAGCCTGGAGAGTGAGCTAATAAAACAAAAGTTGACACAAATTTGTATTATCTGCAATTTATTTTATTGTAACAGCATGAGGTATGCACATATTAATTTTCAGGGAAATATAATATACAAGATATAAACATGTTAGAAAAAGGAACGAAAATTAAAATATAACTATGCTTTTTCAATACAACAATAAACGTATAAAAATCACAGATTATTTCAGTGAAGTAAAACTACATATTATAGAAATAATTATACTGAATTTATGATTCCTGCAACACATCGCGAAAACACGCCTATATAACTCTTACCCTCTTGAACCCCACTTTAATATAGTAAAACTGGGGTTTACAAGGGTAAAACTTATTTTTCTTATATAGTTTGTTGGTACACGTTAGAACCGCCTCCATAAATATAGATTGTTAGTACTTGTTAGAACCGCCACGATGAGGCGGTTCTAACGTGTACCCACAATCCATTTTTTAGCAGAAATAACAAAGTATCACCATTTTTCACCTTAAAATTTTCGTGTTTTAATTTTTTTTTTTTTGTCTTTTTGTTGTTGTTGTTGTGTCGGCGGATATAGGCGTGGTTTCGTGATATTATAAAAATAGACCTGAGTATTAAGGGGGAGAAAATGCACCTTCAGGACAGACAACTCTTTCAAAAATTTTCCCCTTCCTTCAATGGAGATCTACTCTTAAAGGAGCGATTTTGCTCCTAGAGAACAGAGTCGTTTCTTTCAGAGTATACGTAGACTCTCTTTTCAGATTTAAAACGTCCGTGGAGTAGTGGTTACCCTATACTCGCCTTGTAAACCTGGGATCGCAGGATCGATCCCGGGCTTCTCCAGACTTTCGGATGAGTCTTTAAACCAAGGTTCCGTCTCCGTATGACCTTAGCTGTTGGTGGGACGTAAAACTCAAACACTCACTCACATTTCAGATTTGTTTGTTTGTCTGATTTGAGGTTCAACGTCCCCATCAACACTGTATAGGTCATTTTGGAGATGTTGCTTCCAATTTTGTGGGACTTTTACCCGACACTAAGATGAAATGACATCTTAAGCCCTGCCGCCCAATAAAACCAATAGGGTTTATAAGCATGGACGGTCCGACAAGCACCGCTTTGCCTGGGCAGGCTTAGATCCTCTAAGCGGTTTACGGTTACCAATACTTGTGTGCGGAAGCACTTGGTTAATAGGAAAGCAATCAGGGAGTCCCATTCCTCTTAAAATGTGTTGCATACCTCAAGATAAGACGCATTTTTCATCCGAAAGTACTGATATTTTTTTACTTCTGCATGAAAATATACGGTGTTGGAACCCATTAGACGCGGCTCGGCGAGGCGCTTCTAATGATTACCAACAACACATTTTTCATGTAGAAATAAGAATACCCTATATTATCTGGGGCTATGGTGTCGACTAATGGGGAAATTAACAGGACACGGTTGTACAAAGTATCACCCAAACCGGCATATGCCATCTGAGTAACGTCGCATCAACGTCGACGCAACGCCATGACGTTGCATCGACGCTCATTCGACGTTGCATACACGCTGGGATTAGCTTAACGAGCTCGTCAATGGTCAGAATGTTAACTACAGTATGTATTACAGTGGTAGTTTAGCTAACAAAAATGTAAGTAAGTTTCGCAATTGCAAAAGCTACTTTGCGAAAGCTACTCACATTTTTTTTTCAGCAAAGGTTTAGTATCATAGTTTTAGCGTTAAGATGCCGGTTTGGGTGATACTTTGTACAACCGTGTCCTGTTAATTTCCCCATTAGTCGACACCATAGCCCTAGATAATATAGGGTATTCTTATTTCTACATGAAAAATGTGTTGTTGGTAATCATTAGAAGCGCCTCGCCGAGCCGCGTCTAATGGGTTCCAACACCGTATATTTTCATGCAGAAGTTAAAAAATCTCAGTACTTTAGGATGAAAAATGCGTCTTATCTTCACGACATCGTTAGTTATGAACAACAGGCCCAACGGTGTTATCCCTTAAATTAAAACGCCGAGAAAATCTGCATCTGAAAATGTCGTCTGCTTATGTCGTCTGCTGAATTTTTAAAATATTTTTGCATGCGGGCAAACAGTGTGAACCAGATCAGACTGCTTCTAGAGCAGTCTGATCTGGGTTCACACTGTTCGCAAAAAATGAGTTTTAAAGTAACCGACAGACGACAAAGCAAACGACAATTGTGATTGATATTTTTGGGGTTAAAACTAACTGATAGGTCGTCTTACCCATGCAGCCAGTGAAGAATCAGATCAGATTGCACAACCATGTTGTGTGACAGAGTTTTTGCCATGCGCACTCCAAATAGCCGGCCTCGATAGCTCAGTCGGATTCACGTCTAACTGATGATCGGGAGGTCACAGGTTTGATGCCTTGCGGGATCGGAAATGTTCTTCCGTGGAGATTGATCATGAAATCTTTTCTATGGTCTTTCTCTCCCTTCCACTAATTCAAAAAGGGCAGTTGGACTAATGTGCATTGCCTCTGTGGCCTAGTGGTTAAGGGCGCTGACTCTTGATCATTGGGTCTCTTACCGCTGTGGTTCGAGCCTCACTCTGGTCACATGTGAGACGCCAAGTTCTGCAACGGAAGGTCAGGTGGTTTTTCTCCGGGTACTCCGGTTTTCACCCCCTCTGATTAACGATCGGCCCGATATGAGTGAAATAATCGCGAAAGGGCCGTAGAACCAAAAACAAAACAAAAAAATTAATGTGCATTGGTAAACAGCTGTCCAGGAAATGTGTGGATTGGTAAACCGTCTGGCTCGATATAACCTTAATAGTGTTGACAGTGCTGTTAAACTCTGAACAAACTATAGGCACTTATTGGTGACGGAGACAAAACACATACATGCTTGACGCTTTAACCCATTTAGTACCGGAAACCCCAAAACGGGTACCAGGGCAAACAGTGCAGGCCCAGATCAGACGCCGCAGAACACGGCGTCTGATCAGGGCCTTCACTGTTTACAAAAAGTTAAGCCATTTTCCAAATAGATTTTGAAGAAAACACAACCTGACACCCCTAAATTTTGAAATGAACTCCTGCTATATATAAGGAGGAAGATTCCATTTGGTACAAAAAGGGTTAAGTACTAATCAAAACTTTAGAGCAGATGATGTCAGTGAAAATAAGCATTGACTGACATTCCATGTGAATCGCCTGCCTGCAGTCAATGAATCACATGCAATGTCAAGCCTGATTATTAGAGAAAAATGAAAATCTGAAAGTGTGATTGGTGTTTAACCCATTTAGTACCAGAAACCCCATAAGAGGTACCTTGGCAAACACTGGAGGCCCAGATCAGACGCCGCAGAACACGGCGTCTGATCAGGGCCTACACTGTTTGCGAAAAGTTAAGCCATTTTCCAAATCAATTTTGATCAAAACACAACCTGACACTCCTAAATTTTGAAATGAACTCCTGCTATTTATAAGGAGGAAGATTCCATTTGGTACAAAAAGGGTTAAATGTTAATGTATTGTTGCCTTTTTTTCTTTTTTTCTTTTTTTTACTTTAGGCCTATGTACCCCTTAGGGTCCTGCCTGAATAATTAAGGGGACATTTACTTTCTGATGTGGGTGCCAAAATTATTTCGAGTGTGTCGCAAATAGCAAAAAGGTCTCGAGCGTGAAGCATGGTTGAAAACGCTAATGTTTCTACATTCTACATCACAAAGTTCACTTGCTTTTCATTTACATAGGTTGATCAAACTGAAAATAATTTCAGGCTTGTTATAGTGAAAATACTGAGTTGTCATTTTTCACTTGTGAATGATATCATATTCCTAAAAGTTTGACAATACCACTAAGCTCGCCTAACGAAAGTAAGGGGTAGCTATTGCCCCGGTATCCGTCGTCGGCGTCAGCGCCGTCGGCATTAGGTTGAAGTATACATGCAAGCTCTTATTTGTAAGATTTTATAAAGTTATTTTCTAATCAACAGGAACAAGACAATATTATACATATTCCGTATTATACATATTCCATCTTACTCCATTTCACAAGTTTTTTGGCTTAAATTAGACTTTTTGTTTTTCAGAAAATAATTTTATATGTATTACTTCCCTTGGTTAAAGTTAACCTGCAAGCTCTGTAGTGCAGTGGAAAAAGTCATCAGGAAAACACGCCTATATAATTTTGATCCCCTTGAACCTCACTTGTATAGCAAAACTTGGGTTTACGGGGGTAAAACTGGGGACTACGGGGGTAAAACTGGGGATTACGGGATTACGGGGGTAAACCTTACTTTTCTTATTTCTGGTCTGAAAAATATTGTGTGTACTAGTTAGAACCGCCTCATCGAGGCGGTTCTAACGAGTACGCACAATCTATATTTGAACAGAAATAATTTGTTTGTTTGTTTGAGGTTTAACGTCCCCGTCAACACTGTAAAGGTCATTTTCGAGACGTTGCTTCCTATTTTGTGGGACTTTTACCCGACATTGAGATAAAATGACATCTAAAGCCCTGTCGCCCAATGAAACCAATAGGGTTTATTAGCTTGAACAGAAATAAGAAAAATATGACAATTTTTCATCTAAAATTTTCTTTTTTTGTGGTGATAAAATTTACTATGTATTTGTATAGGCTTGTTTTCGTAATGGCTGGACTTGGGACCAAAAGATCGTGAGTTCAAATCACGGTTGAGAATTTTAGCACCTTGTTTCTCTTGATGAAAACATATAAACAGTTATTCTGACGTGCAACTTTTAAGATTTTTTGGGTCAAAATTAGAAAAATATGAATTCAATTTAGTAAAATTCATTTGCTTAAAAACAAGATTTCTTGTTTATTTGTTGTTATTGTTTTTTTTTTTTTTTTGTTTGTTGTTGTTTTTTTTTTTTTTTTTTTTTTTTTGGCGGGGGGGGTCGTTTTATTTCTCTTCCAAATGCTGCAGTCTATTAAGCTCTTTTGCGCAAGACAATGGCTTTCTTGGGATAAAAACTGCAAAATTGAAACTCTTTTTTTTTTAAACAAAAACACTTGAAACAAGATATCGTGTTCAGTGATGCTTATGGGTAATTTCTGGATCGTCTGTTTAGCCCCTTTACTAAAGAAAATGCCATTTCGGGCAAACACTGCAAAACTGAAATTTTATTTTTAATAATTTGCCCTCATCCAACTAGTAGGCCCACGTAGGCGAGCTTTTGTTTATTTGTTTGATATGAAGTTTAACGTCCACGTCAACACTGTAAAAGTCATTTTGGAGAAGTTGCTTCCAATTCTGTGGGACTTTTACCCGACATTGAGATGAAATGATTCTCAAGACCTGCCGCTCAATGAAACCAATAGGATTTATAAGCATGGACGGGCCGACTCGCACCACATTGCCTGGGCAGGCTTGGCTCCCCTAAGCGGTTTACCAGTACTCGTGTGCGGGTCGTTTTTTTTTTCTTTTTTTTTTTTATTCCAGTCATAATTCTGTACAGTGACCTATATATACATATGCGTATATATAGATGAATGTTCTGAACTTAAGTATGAAAAATAAATAAATAAATAAATAAATAATAATAATAATAATAATAAAACTCGAAACATCCCGTTTAGTTGTTTTAGTTGTTTCGGCGGAGTTTGGAATTTCGTGCTACCTATCCAGGATATGTACTCAGACGAAGACTGTGTCGTGTATATCATGAACCCTTTGTATATTTATCGCTGTTCGCCATGACGTCGTCATAAGATGGTGGTAGAGGTAGTTCCGGTGCAACAGAGGGCGCTGACGGCGAAAGCTCCTCATACGCTGGTGGCGCTCCTATCGGGAATGTATCTGTATTTCCTGTTTCGTTCCTGTCCATTATGAATGATGACGTTCTGGATCGTGGAGAATCTGGGGTTGATTCTCCGTCGGACGATTGGGTGAGGGAGCTTCTTTCCACTTGCACATCAACTGAACCAAGTCTAGCTGGAGTCTCAGATACTCTTGAAACAATACTGCTCCTCCTCTCCTGAAAAACAATATAAGCCACCACATCACGAAAATACGCCTATATAATTTTGACCCCCTTGAACCCCACTTTTATATAGTAAAACTAGGGTTTACAGGGGTAAACCTTATTTTTCTTATTTCTGCTCTAAAATATAGATTGTGGGTACTCGTTAGAACCGCCTCGATGAGGCGATTCTAACGAGTACCCACTATCTATATTTTGAGCAGAAATAAGAAAAATATCACAATTTTTCTTCTAAACAATTTCTATTTTTCGGAGGTAAAGTTTACAATGTATTTGTATAGGCATGTTTTCGTGATGATCAAGAGAAAGACCATGTTAAACATAAAAATAAACCTGTTTACCTACACAACGTAGATAGACTCTTTAATCACGTGAACAAGTTCGTGAAAGGAACACCACCCAACCCCCAGCCCCAAACCCCACTTTATATAGAGAAAACTGGGGTTCACGGAGACATTTTTACTTATTTCTGCTCCAAGACAGATTGTTGGTACTCGTAAGAACCCAACAATCTATGTTTGCAGTATAAATAAGAAAAGCTCACGGATTTTCGTCAGAAAAGTAGCCATTTTGAAGCTGTGAATAATGTACTATGTCGCATGGGTGTGTTATCGTACAAGCAGCGATGACCAACGCCTAGCAGAAACCAAGGACACTCAGAACATAGCCTTCGCTAGGTGCATATGCTAAATTCCAAGGTCTAGTTTTCCCAAATTAACGATGTCGTAAGTTTAAGTATGGTTAAATCTTTGATCATTAATCATGAAAAAATGCCAATATTGTTGCCGAAAAATGTGAGCAGCTTTTGCAAATACAAACGCTTCTCACATTTTTTCCAGCAAACATCAAAGAATAATCAATATTATACTTGCAAGAACAATTAAGAATTCGACCACTAACGAGCTCGTTAAGCTAAAATGCTTTGAACAACTGACGCCTATGTCACAGGGTATAGGTATATAGCACACTTGTACTGCCTTGCGGTACAAGCCGGCTTTTATAGCGACGTGGTAGAGTGTTTGCTTACCAATCCGGCGGCCCGGGTTCGATCCCCGGCCGGGTAACGGTGATAGGATTTTTTCACTTGTTACATTTGGCGCCCACCGTAAATAACCCACATATGTGCATTAAAAACTCCTTGAGTATCATTTCACGTGATGGAAATGTAACATGTGAAAAAATCTTATCACCTTTACCCCGCCGGGGAACGAACCCGGGCCGCCGGATTGGTAAGCAAACACTCTACCACGTCGCTATAAAAGCCGGCTTGTACCGCAAGGCAGTACAAGTGTGCTATATGCCTATACCCTGTGACACCTACATCAGCGAGTCGGGTTTCACCCATGGCAAATACAGTGGGACTTCAATGGCTTGAGCATCTTTAAGTGGGACAACGTTAACGTTTGAGACAAAGGGTAGTTTGACCCACCAAGAGTAAATCAAAGATCCAGGAAGGAGACATGATGTAGATGATTTAGGAATATTCCTATGTCGCACCTCAGTCAGGCGATTCTAATGATTACACGCAAGATACCATTTCAAAATTAATCATGAAAATAATCCCTAAATTACCAGTGAAAAATTGTCAGACATCGACGGACAAATCACTCGCGCTAAGCATTCGTGATTTGGTATACTTTACAACTTACCTGCAAACAGTGATATATCATTTAATAAACCACTGCAAGAGCTGATCTATTTCTTAAATATACAGTGAAACTAGAAAAAAAATGTTTCCATAGCTACTGATACCCATATATTTACGGTGAATGGATACACATTCAGGGGAGGCAATTCTCACAAAAGTATTTCTGTCTCCCATGTCAGTAGGCGTCAACTCCAATGGAAAAGAATTTGCTCCTCAGGAGCAAATTCTTTCCTTTAAGAATAGACCCCTTTTTTCGTCGGACAGAGTTTATAGAAAAGCAAACAGGAAGTCCCGAAAGTTGTCTCCCTCAGAAAAATGGCGAAAATATCTGCTAGATATATCTATTCCCCTTAAGGTAATAAAGGAGGATTGTTTTCTAATTTTATTTTGAAAAGGTACGTATGTTGTCTGTATTCATAAGATCGCCTGATTTAGACGATTCTAATGAGTCTACACAGCATTCCTATATCTTGTAGAATTTCCCTTCCCCATTACATGTATGTCCTTGAAACGGCACTTTGATAAACACTATCCCCTAATCGGAAACAAAGTTTTGATTTTATGTTTTTACAATCGAGGCAAAGTTATAAATCACAAGTAGCTCTTCAGTGCTAACGTCCACGTGACTATCTCTGATTTGTAGGAAATCCAGGTAACTTATTTAAAGATAATAGCAGCGTAAGTTTTATCGCAGTGAGGTCGACGTGTTGCATAATGGGGTTATCTATAGAATCTAGGCTGGCTTGGTGAACAGTGTAGACACAGATCAGACGCCGCTTAACGCGCAGTCTGAACAGTGTCTACGCTTTGCTTACAGCACAGGAATTTATGGGGTCAGTCGCCACAAAACGTAGCGTCTGATCAGAGTCTACATTGTCTGCTTACAGTACAGGAAAGTAAGGATTATAGGAAATGCTAACAGTTCAGGACCATTTTTCCAGCCTACACTCAGAGACAATCGACCCACCAGTGCTGTCAGTGCTTTGATTGAAGTCCCAAATTTATTCGAATTATTGAAGATCGACTGCACACAACACTTAAGGAGGAAAGGGTGCACATCTTGTTCATAATGGAAACAACTTTTAGTGCTTCTTTTTCGAGAAATCGGTTCTACCCTTACAGAAAGTATGTGCTTTCCTTTTGTAAATTCTCTCTTTAACGCTTTGCATGCTGGGAATTTGTTCCCAGCAGACGACATTTTGAAATATTTTTCTAATTTTCCCAGAAAAAAAAGATTTGACATCACATGCAAATTGCCTCCTGATTTCTGGGAAAAATAAGAATATACATTTACTATTTGTCGTCTGCTGATTTCGCCTCATCCACTCATATTGATATGTCACGCCAACAAGTCCGTGTATTGAATATCTTCATATGGAGTAAAATGGAGTACCTTATTTCCCTTATTCTTGCTAAAAATGAAGAGTGTGGGTACTCGTAAGAACCGCCTCATTAAGGCGGGTCTAACGGGTACCCACATTCTATAGTCTGAGCATAAAGAAGAAAATAATTACATATGTTGTCAACTGAAAAAATATCCATTTTCAAAGCAACGTAAAACACATTAAAGTACGAAAACACGCCTGTTCAAATATTTTGAAAATTTTACCAGCAAACAAATGAAAAATTTCGTATAAAAATTGAAATATTTTTCAGATTTCTTCTCAAATCATAGACTGTTGGTACTCGCTAGAACTGCCTCCCCCTAGCGGTTCTAACGAGTACCAACAATCCATGTAAGAAAAATAATAATTTAATGTATACTCCTGTATTAAACCCAGGTTTTACAACATGTAAGTGGGTTTTAAAGGGGTCAAAATTATATAGGCGTGTTTTCGTGACGCTATTACATGCATGGACGTGTTGTACTAATACTTAAACGACTAATACCTGAACTCCTGAGTTATGGGAACGCACAGAAGTCAACAAGCACCCTATGAATGGTATATCTTCCAAACTGCCATGCTTCTCACGCCATGCTTTAAAGAACTTCCACACAACTGAGAGGGCAACAAGAATCACTATTATTAAAACCAAGTTTTTGAGGCTGTCCAACAAGTTTTCCCAGAATGATTTCACATCTTCTAGAGATATTGTGCAATCTGAGTTATCTCCACATGGATTCAGATTTAGGCAGACGAGTTTTTTGTCTATACATCGTTTGTTGTCGCAGGTAAATGTATTTCCATACCCTTTACACTCGCCTAGAAAAAGAACCAATTGATATTATTATTATTATCATTATTATTATCATCATTATTATTACACCACAACCTGTCTACATGTATAACACTATTAATGGGGTCCAAAGTGGAAACCGTCTTAGTTAAACAACCGTGTTATATCCAAACAAAAATGTATAGATTATATAGATAAATGACCATTGCACCACCCGCAGAAAAAGCGACCGACTGAAGTCGGTTGATTTTCTAAGAGTGCCCTAAAATCACCGTGTCATTATGTCAATCTGTCCGTAACCCGTTTGTGAAAACTGGTGATCTTGGAATATTTAAACAATTTTTGGCATACTGATAGCTATCAATGAGATCTAACCAATGAACTTGCGAAATATTACACTCCATTTAGTATAGCCTCGCCGAGGCGAAAAGTGTGAAAATTTTCGAACTGTTTCTCCTCGGAAACCGTTGGGCCGATTGAAGTCTAATTTCATATGGAGCCTCTATTGGATGGGGGAAACCAAAATTTGCTCATGGGGTCCAGGTCACATGACCAAAATGGCCGCAAAGCCATATATGGTAAAAACCCTTCAAAAATAGTCTTCTCCAGAACCCTTGGGCAGATTTCCACGAAACTTGATAAATAGCATCTGGGACGTAGGCCCATCATAAATTGCTAAAATGGTGACCCTGGGTTGACCTTGACATTCTTTGTGCCTAGGTCAAACTTTGACACAAATGCTTTTGTATTGGAAAAGTGGGAATGCATTTTATCCTGCAAACGATTCAGAATACAGTACTTAAGTATAAGATATATTTTTGCTCCTTACAATAAGGCGCATTTATTGAGGGAACCGTTTTAGGTCCAGATCACATGACCAAAATGGCCGCCATACCCATACATGGTAACACTCATAAAGCTTAAAGCATCCAGCGGGTCGTGCACTTCAGCTGAAGTACTGGTTTATGGTCATTTTTCGATATAATCTATTATCCCTTTTGAAACCGTGTTATATCCACGCGTTATAACTATCCGTGTTATAATGAGATTGTGGTATATTATTATACCCGCTTTTTCGAAGAAAAATCGGGAATATTGTTTTCGTACCAGAGTTGAGTGGGCGTCTGTCCGTCTGTCTGTCTGTCTGTCCGTCTGTCTGTCTCTCCTTCCGTCCGTCACGTTTCTTGTAAATGGATCTCCTCTGCAACCACTGAAGTTACACTTTTGAAACTTTGCATGTGGATAGAACATGGTATGTAGAAGGCAGTGGGCTACTTTTTTGTGACCTTAACCTCAACATGGCCCCAAGGTCAAAGGTCAAAAAGTATTATTTTACCCTATCTAGAGTTACACTTTTGAAACTTGCATGTGGATAGTACATGGTATGTAGATGGCAGTGGGCTACTTTTTGTGACCTTGACCCCAACATGGGCCAAGGTCAAAGGTCATAAAGTATGATTTTGCCATATTTCCGAAAGTATTCGAGTTACACTTCTGAAACTTTGCTTATTGGATGGCCCTTGGAATATAGAATAAATTGGGCTACTTTTGGGATGATCTTGACCTCAACATGAACCCAAGGTCAAGGTCAAAAAGTATTATTTTGCCATATCTTCTAAACTATTGGATGCACACTTCTGAAACTTTGTTTATTGGATGGCCCTTGGAATATAGAATAATTGAGCTACTTTTGGAGTGACCTTGACCTCAACATGACTCCAAGGTCAAAGGTAAAAAATATGACTTTGCCATATCTCCTAAACAATTGGAGATACACTTCTGAAACTTTACTTATTGGATGGCCCTTAGAATATAGAATATATTAGGCTACTTTTGTGTGACCTCGACCTCGACCTCAACATGACCCCAAGGTCAAAGGTCAAAAAGTATTATTCTGCCATATCTTCTAAACTATTGGAGCTACACTTCTGAAACTTTGGATATTGGATGGCCCTTGGAATATAGAATAAATTGGGCTACTTTTGGTGTGACCTTGACCTCAACCTGACCCCAAAGTCAAAGGTAAAAAAGTATGACTTTGCCATATCTTCTAAACTATTGGAGTTACACTTCTGAAACTTTGGTTATTGGATGGCCGTTGGAATAAAGAAAAAAATGGAATACTTTTGGTGGACCTTAACATAACCCCAAGGTCAAAGGTCAAAAAGTATGACTTTGCCATATCTTCTAAACTATAGGAATTACACTTCTGAAACTTTGCTTATCAGTTAGAATGTTCTTTGCAGCTTTTTTCTTAACTTACATGTAGTTTTGGCTAGCTAATACATAGTCATCAGTGTTTTTCATAGACTAGAAATGCGTCCATAGGACACGGATGCCCCCGCCTGAAAATATGTCTATGTTCGTATTAATCCATAGAAAGTTTCTGACGGTGTTTAAGTTTTGGACCCTTTTTATGCCATTGACCTTGACCTTGGAGGTACGGATCTGGGTTTGCAGGTGACACATTGTCTCATGATGGTTAACATTTCTTCAAAATAATTTTAAAATCCATCCAGAAGTAAGTACGTTATTGGCTGCGTTTAAGTTTCGGACCCTTTTTTTTACCTTTGACCTCTAAGCATGACCTTGACCTTGGAGGTACGGATCTGGGTTATGCATGTGACAAATCGTCTCATGATGGTTAACATTTGTACAAAGTAATTTCAAAATCCATCCAGAAATAAGAAAGTTAATGACTGCGTTTAAGTTTCGGACCCTTTTTTTTACCTTTGACCTCTTAAGTATGACCTTGACCTTGGAGGCACGGACCTGGGTTTTGCACGTGACACGTCGTCTCATGATGGTTAACATTTCTGAGGAGTAATTTTAAAATCCATCAAGAAATAAATAAGTTATTGATCGCGTTTAAGTTTCGGACGCACGGACGAACGGACGCACGGACGGAAGGACGGACGGACAGGGGCAACGCTATATGCCCTTTCCACCATTCTTCGAATGGCGGGGGCATAAAAAGCGGGTATTTGCGATGGTTTACCATCGACTGCGCAATCTAGTTATTATTATTATTATTATTATTATTATTATTAACTCTAACGTCTCGTATTTAACCAATTCTTAACCAGAAAGCCAATAACGGGTATTTGGCAAACAGTGCAGGCCCAGATCAGACGCCACAGAATGCAGCGTCTGATCAGGGTCTACACTGTTTACAAAAAGTTCAGCCATTTTTCAAATAATGTTTGAAGAAAAACACAATTAGTCATCCTTAATTTTGAAATGGACTCTTGGGGCCAGTTGTTCAAACCTAACGACATCGTTAGTTAACGTATCGTTAAAACTTTGATCATTTATTATGGCAAATATGCTAATATTTTTGCTGAAAAAAAAATGTGAGCAGCTTTTGCACTGACAAAAGCTGCTCACATTTTTACAGCAAAAATACCAAAATGTTGAATATTAAACTTGCTAGAACAGTTAACAATATGACCACTAACGAGCTCGTTAAGCTAACGATTCTTCGAACAACTGGCCCATGTTATATAAGGAGGAAGAGTCCATTTGGTACAGAAAAAGGTTAAGGGATACAAGGTGTCCGTCTGATCGTCCGGCACATGACATCTAAGTAACGACGCATAAACGTCAATGCAACGCCATGACGTTGCATCGACGCTCATTCGGCGTTGCACACACGCTATGTGTCCGCTGGGACTAGCTTAAAGATCTCGTAAATGGTCAGAACATTACGATTACTCGCCCGTACAATATGGTACATCATTCACATCTACAAAATGGCTACTTTTCTGGTGAAAATTCTTGATATTTTTCTTATAAATGCTGAAACATAGGATGTGGGTGCTCGTTAGAACCGCCTCATTGAGGCGGTTCTAACGAGTACCCACAACCTATGTCTAGAAGCAGAAATAAGAAAACTAATAAATATCCCCGTAAACCCCAGTTTTCTGTATATAAAGTGGGGTTTAGAGGGGTCTTCATTTCACGAACTTGTTCACGTGATGATGTTGCATTTTCTAGCAAGTACGATATCTAATACAGTGGTATTTTAGCTAATAAAAATGTACGTAACTATCGCAATTGGAAAGGCTACTACAAAGGTATCATAGTTTTAGCGATACATTAACTGGGCCCCGTCAAGCGATTTTGGTACTTATCGCCTATGCGAGCAGCGTAGGTTCAGGCGAGCCTGCGCATCCGCGCAGTCTCGCCAGAACCTTCGCTGTTCGCTCATACAAGCAGTGAATCAAGGGGAACCTTCAGACAGAAAGCCATATCCCTGGCCCCTCTGAATGGCTGGGCATGCGCAGTTAAAATTTGTCATGACGGAATGCTCGAAGACACAAATTCGCTGGGCGGGGCTCAACTAACGACATTGTTGGCTTTGAACAAAGGCCTAACGCTGTTAGGAGGCCTTCATGCGGGCTGAACAAATTATTTGTCTAAATCGCGACGGAAGTTAGTTTTAGTTTATACTAATTTATTTTAGTTCGATTGCGATGAAAGCTGCAAGCTTATTGAATGGCTCTCGAACACTCATTCCGGGTGCTTTCACGCGCGCGAGAGAGAGGCAGTGGCTTTTACACCAGCGGAAGTTAAGGGCGCCTGAGGATTGCAGCTGCGCAAAATCGATTTAAGACCCCACCACCCCCACCTATCTTATATTATTTTGTTTTGGATAGCCAACTGGCCATTTTGTGGGAAAGTCAGGGTCTAGTTATTTCATGTCCTTTGATGTCTCTGATGGGAGCTGTGGGTTTAATTGTATCGATTCCTGATCGTTGCCTTCACTTCTATTTTGTTTTGTTTGTTTGTATGTTTGTTTGTTTGATTTGAGGTTTAACGTCCCTGTCAACACTATATAGGTCATTTCGGAAACGCTGCTTCCAATTTTGTGGGACTTTTACCCGACATTGAGATGAAATGACATCTCAAGCCCTGTCGCCCTATGAAACCAATAGGGTTTATAAGCATGGACGGTCCGACTCGCACATCTTTGCCTGGGCATGCTTAGATCCTCTAAGCGGTTTACCAGTACTCGTATGCGGGTCGGTTTCAGCTCTGCGTAGAAGCATCATCCAGCCCATCTATTTTTTCAAGCCCCGATGGGCGGGGGCTAACACAGGCGAGCTGTTTTGTCTTTTGATAACTCCTGTTTTGTCGGAGCGATAAAGCCTACTTTGTGTTGACACGCTGTAAAACAAATAGTCAATGTATTTGGATCGACAGCACGAACCACCAAAATCCACGTCTCAGATTTTCTAACAATAATAACTCATATCCTGTCGACGAAGCCAATGTTATAAATATATATTTTTTTATTTCAGTCATAATTCTGTACAGTGACCTATATATATACATATGCGTATATATAGATGAATGTTCTGAACTTAAGTATGAAAAAAAAAAAAAAATAATAATAATGTAACGGTTATGGATGAATACCACTTCACAGCCTTGCTGTAGGAGCCGGCTCTTTTAGCGACGCAATTAGGGTGGTTGGCTTATTCGCGAAGTTAAGCAACGGAGATTGCGGTTAGTACCTGGATGGTTGACTGCGTTGCTTGACTTCGTGAACGACCAGGTACACGCTACATTGGTGGCAGCGGTGGTACAGAAACAGTGCCGCTGGTTTGTTACATAGACTTCGACCTCGAGTTTGCCTGGTGAGGCATGTGTGACTTCGGGACGAAGTCAAGAGATAAGGGGGAGAAATGTAACGGTTATGGATAAATACCACTTCTACAGCCTTGCTGTAGGAGCCGGCTCTTTTAGCGACTCAAGTAGGGTGGTTGGCTTATCCGCGAAGTTAAGCAACGGAGATTGCGGCTATGTACATGGATAGGTGACTGCGTTGCTTGACTTCGTGGACGACCAGGTACACGCTACAATAAAACTCGAAACATCCCGTTTAGTTGTTTAAGTTGTTTCGGCGGAGTTTGGAATTTCGTGCTACCTATCCAGGATATGTACTTTGACGAAGACTGTCACGTTTATATTATGAACCCTTTGTATATTTATCGCTGTTCGCAATGACGTCGTCATATGATGGTGGTAGAGGTAGTTCCGGTGCAACAGAGGGCGCTGACGGCGTAAGCTCCTCATACGCTGGTGGCGCTCCTATCGGGAATGTATCTGTATTTCCTGTTTCGTTCCTGTCCATGATGAATGATGACGTTCTGGATCGTGGAGAATCTGGGGTTGATTCTCCGTCGGACGATTGGGTGAGGGAGCTTCTTTCCACTTGCACATCAACTGAACCAAGTCCAGCTGGAGTCTCAGATACTCTTGAAACAATACTGCTCCTCCTCTCCTGAAAAACAATATAAGCCACCACATCACGAAAATACGCCTATATAATTTTGACCCCCTTGAACCCCACTTTTATATAGTAAAACTAGGGTTTACAGGGGTAAACCTTATTTTTCTTGTTTCTGCTCTAAAATATAGATTGTAGGTACTCGTTAGAACCGCCTCGATGAGGCGGTTCTAACGAGTACCCACTATCTATATTTTGAGCAGAAATAAGAAAAAATCACAATTTTTCTTCTAAACAATTTCGATTTTTCGGAGGTAAAGTTTACAATGTATTTGTATAGGCATGTTTTCGTAATGAGCAAGAGAAAGACAATGTTAAACATAAAAACAAACCTGTTTACCTACACAACGTAGATAGACTCTTGAATCACGTGAACAAGTTCGTGAAAGGAACACACCTCCTCTTAACCCCACTTTATATGGAGAAAACTCGGGTACACGGAGGTATTTTTACTTATTTCTGGTCCAAGACATAGATTATTGGTGCTCGTTAGAACCGCCTCATCGTCTATGTTTGAGTATAAATAAGAACAATATCACGGATTTTCATCAGAAAAGTTGCCATTTTGAAGATGTGAATAATGTACTATGTCGCATGGGTGTGTTTTCGTAATGTACTAACCAAGCAGCGATGACCAACGCATAGCAGAGACCAAGAGCACTGGGAACATAGCCTTCGCTAGGTGCATATTAAAGAAGCTTTAGATCTGCGAAATTCCAGGGTCCAGTTTTCCAAAATTAACGATGCCGTAAGTTTATGTATGGTTAAATCTTTGATCATTCATCATGCAAAGTAGGCTGACATTGTTGCCGAAAAATGTTAATAGCTTTTGCAAATACAACAGCTTCTCACATTTTTCCAGCAAAAATAACAGAATAATCAATATTATACTTGCAAGAACAATTAAGAATTTGACCACTAACGAGCTCGTTAAGCTAAAAATGCTTTGAACAACTGGAGCCAACATCAGCGCGAAGACTGTTTTTTTTTTTTTTTGCTGTTGTTTTGTTGTTGTTGTTGTTGTTGTTTTTTCAGGTTATACCCATGGAAATACAGTGGAACTTTTAATGGCTGGAACATCTTTCAGTGGGGCTACGTGAGTGTTTGGGTTTTACGTCTCACCAACAGCTAAGATCATACGGAGACGGGACCTCGGTTTAAAGACTCATCCGAAAGTCTATTCAGAGGGGCTATAGAAGCCTCCGTGGTCGAGTGGTTACGCTACTCGCCTTGTAAACCAGGGATCGCAGGTTCGATCCCGGGCTTCTCCAGACTTTCGGATGAGTCTTTAAACCGAGGTCCCGTCTCCGTATGACCTTAGCTGTTGGTGGGACGTAAAACTGAAACACTCACTCAGAGGGGCTATGTTAACGTTTGAGACAAAGGGGTAGTTTGATCCACCGAGGGTAAATCAAAGATCCAGGTAGGGAGCATGATGTAGATGATTTAGGAATATTCCTGTGTCGCCCCTCAGTCAGGCGATTCTAATGATTACACGCAAGATACCATTTCAAAATTAATCATGAAAATAATTACTAAATTATCACTGAAAAATTGTCGGACAAATAAAACTTGGTATACTTTACAACTGACCTCCAAACAGTGATATATCAATCAATAAGTCATAGTTAGACCTGATCTTTTTCTTAAATATACAGTCGAACTTCAATGGCTCGAACACCTTTGGGACCTCGAAAATCTGTTCGAGACACGGGTAGTTCGAGCCACTGAGGTTACTGACAGGAGGCATAATGAGATACTTTTAGACATCTTTTCGGTGTTTTATATTGAAAATGAATGCTGTGTGTACTCATTTCTATATCTTGTAAAAGTCCCGATCCCCATTATGCCCTTGAAATGAATTTTTATTAACACTATCCCCCTGTTGGGTACAAAGTTTAGGGTCAATATTTTGTCAATCGACGGTTATAAAGCGCAAGTAGCTCCTCAGTGCTATAGTCCACGTGACTATCTCTGATTTGTTGGAAATCCAGGTAACTTATTTATAGAAAATAGCAGCGTTAATTTTATCGCAGTGATGTCGGCGTGTTACGTAATGAGGTTATCTTAACTGGCTTGTTGAACAATGTAGCCCAGATCAGACACCGCTAAACGGGGCGTCTGATTAGTGTCTACACTGTTTCCTTACAGCATAGGAATTTAAGGGGTTAGACGCCACCAGTGCTAACAGTGCTTTGATTAAAGCCCCTATTGAAGATTGACTGCACAAAACCATTAAGGAGGAATGGATGCCCGTCTTGTTCATAATGGAGACAACTTTTGGGGCTTGTTGTTCGTGAAATTGGTTCTACCCTTACATTAAGTATGTTTCTTTCTTTAACCCATAGATGGCAATGGACTCTTCCACCTAGTAAGTTTGGAGTGGTCCATTTCCAATTATAGCGGTGTCAGGTTTATTTTTGTTTATGGCACATTTTACAAAAAAAAGAAAAACAGAATGTTCTTTAAGCAAACAGTGTAGACCTGTGCTGCGTGCTGCGGCGTCTGATCTGGGTCCACACTGTTTGCCAATGTCCAAAAAAGGATAGGTTTAGAGCACCCACCCATATTGATATGTCGCGCCAACAAGTTCGTGTATTGAATACCTTCATATAGAGCAAAAGTGGAGTACCTTATTTCCCTTATTCTTGCTAAAAATGAAGAGTGTGGGTACTCGTTAGAACCGCCTCAACGAGGCAGTTCTAACGAGCACACACATTCTATCTTATGAGCATAAAGAAGAAAATAATTACATATGTTGTCAACTGAAAAAATATCCATGTTCAAAGCATCGTAAAACACATTAAAATACGAAAGCACGCCTGTTCAAATATATTGAAAAATTTTACCAGCAAAAAATGAAAAATTCGTATAAAATTGAAATATTTTTCAGATTTCTTCTCAAAACTTAGACTGTTGGTACTCGTCAGAACTGCCCCCCCCCCCCCCCCACCTTCCGCCGCCCCCCCCCCCCCCCCTAGCGGTTCTAACGAGTACCAACAATCTATTTTTTTAAACAGATATAAGAAAAATAATATTTTAATGTATACTCCTGTATTAAACCGAAGTTTTACAACATGTAAGTGGGCTTTAAAGGGGTCAAAATTATATAGGCGTGTTTTCGTGACGCTATTACATGCATGGACGTGTTGTACTAATACTAAAACGACTCATACCTGAACTCCTGAGTTATGGGAACGCACAGAAGTCAACAAGCACCCTATGAATGGTATATCTTCCAAACTGCCATGCTTCTCACGCCATGCTTTGAAGAACTTCCACACAACTGAGAGTGCAACAAGAATCACTATTATTAAAACTAAGTTCTTGAGGCTGTCCAACAAGTTTTCCCAGAATGTTTTCACATCTTCTAGTGATATTGTGCAATCTGAGTTATCTCCACATGGATTCAGATTTAGGCAGACGAATTTTTTGTCTGTACATCGTTTGTTGTCGCAGGTAAATGTATTTCCATACCCTTTACACTTACCTAGAAAAAGAACCAATTGATATTATTATTATTATCATTATTTTTATTATCATTATTATTACACCACAACCTGTCTACATGTATAACACTATTAATGGGGTCCAAAGTGGAAACCGTCTTAGTTAAACAACCGTGTTATATCCAAACAAAAATGTATAGATTATACAGAAAAATGACCGTTGCACGACACGCAGAAAATTGATTTTCTAAGAGTGCCCTAAAATCACCGTGTCATTCTGTCAGTTTGTCCGTCCGTAACCCGTTTGTGAAAACTGGTGATAGTGACTTAACCGCTTGGAATATTTAAACAATTTTTGGCATACTGATAGCTATCAATGAGATCTAACCAATGAACTTGCGAAATATTACATTCCATTTAGTATAGCCTCGCCGAGGCGAAAAGTGTGAAAATTTTCGAACTGTTTCTCCTCGGAAACCGTTGGGCCGATTGAAGTCTAATTTCATATGGAGCCTCTATTGGATAGGGGAAACCAAAATTTACTCATTGGGTCCAGGTCACATGACCAAAATGGCCGCCAAAAATAGTCTTCTCCAGAACCACTGGGCAGATTTCCACGAAACTTGATAAATAGCATCTGGGACGTAGGCCCATCATAAATTGCTAAAATGGTGACCCTGGGTTAACCTTGACATTCTTTGTGCCTAGGTCAAACTTTGACACAAATGCTTTTGTATTGGAAAAGTGGGAATGTATTTTATCCTGCAAACGATTCAGAATACAGTACTAAAGTATAAGATATATTTTTGCTCCTTACAATAAGGCGCATTTATTGGGGGAACCGTTTTAGGTCAAGATCACATAACCAAAATGGCCGCCATACCCTTACATGGTAACACTCATAAAGCTTAAAGCATCCGGCGGGTCGTGCACTTCAGCTGAAGCACTGGTTTATGGTTATTTTTCGATATAATCTATTATCCCTTTTGAAACCGTGTTATATCCACGCGTTATAACTATCCGTGTTATAATGAGGTTGTGGTATATTATTATACCCGCTTTTTCGAAGAAAAATCGGGTATATTGTTTTCGTACCAGAGTTGAGTGGGCGTCAGTCCGTCTGTCTGTCTGTCCGTCTGTCTGTCCGTCAGTCCGTCCGTCACGTTTCTTGTAAATGGATCTCCTCTGCAACCACTGAAGTCACACTTTTGAAACTTTGCATGTGGATAGAACATGGTATGTAGATGGCAGTGGGCTACTTTTTGTGACCTTAACCTCAACATGGCCCCAAGGTCAAAGGTCAAAAAGTAATATTTTACCATATCTAGAGTTACACTTTTGAAACTTTGCATGTGGATAGTACATGGTATGTAGATGGCAGTGGGCTACATTTTGTGACCTTGACCCCAACATGGGCCAAGGTCAAAGGTCAAAAAGTATGATTTTGCCATATTTCCTAAAGTATTCGAGTTACACTTCTGAAACTTTGCTTATTGGATGGCCCTTGGAATATAGAATAAATTGGGCTACTTTTGGGATGACCTTGACCTCAACATAAACCCAAGGTCAAGGTCAAAAAGTATTATTTTGCCATATCTTCTAAACTATTGGATGCACACTTCTGAAACTTTGTTTATTGGATGGCCCTTGGAATATAGAATAATTGAGCTACTTTTGGAGTGACCTTGACCTCAACACAACCCCAAGGTCAAAGGTAAAAATATGACTTTGCCATATCTCCTAAACAATTGGAGATACCCTTCTGAAACTTTACTTATTGGATGGCCCTTAGAATATAGAATATATTAGGCTACTTTTGTGTGACCTCGACCTCAACATGACCCCAAGGTCAAAGCTCAAAAAGTATTATTCTGCCATATCTTCTAAACTATTGGAGCTACACTTCTGAAACTTTGGATATTGGATGGCCCTTGGAATATAGAATAAATTGGGCTACTTTTGGTGTGACCTTGACCTCAACCTGACCCCAAGGTCAAAGGTAAAAAAGTATGACTTTGCCATATCTTCTAAACTATTGGAGTTACACTTCTGAAACTTTGGTTATTGGATGGCCGTTGGAATAAAGAAAAAAATGGAATACTTTTGGTGGACCTTAACATAACCCCAAGGTCAAAGGTCAAAAAGTATGATTTTGCCATATCTTCTAAACTATAGGAATTACACTTTTGAAACTTTGCTTATCAGTTAGAATGTTCTTTGCAGCTTTTTTCTTAACTTACATGTAGTTTTGGCTAGCTAATACATAGTCATCAGTGTTTTTCATAGACTAGAAATGCGTCCATAGGACACGGATGCCTCCGCCTGAAATATGTCTATATTCGTATTCATCCATAAAAAGTTATTGACCGTGTTTAAGTGTTTGACCCTTTTTATGCCATATGACCTCTAAGTATGACCTTGACCTTGGAGGTACGGATCTGGGTTTGCAGGTGACACATTGTCTCATGATGGTTAACATTTCTTCAAAATAATTTTAAAATCCATCCAGAAATAAGTAAGTTATTGGCTGCGTTTAAGTTTCGGACCCTTTTTTTGACCTTTGACCTCTAAGTATGACCTTGACCTTGGAGGTACGGACCTGGGTTTTGCATGTGACACATCGTCTCATGATGGTTAACATTTCTTCAAATTAATTTCAAAATCCATCCAGAAATAAGAAAGTTATTGACTGCGTTTAAGTTTCGGACCGTTTTTTTTACCTTTGACCTCTAAGTATGACCTTGATCTTGGAGGCACGGACCTGGGTTTTGCACGTGACACGTCGTCTCATGATGGTTAACATTTCTGAGGAGTAATTTTAAAATCCATCAAGAAATAAAGAAGTTATTGACCGCGTTTAAGTTTCGGACGAACGGACGCACGGACGGACGGACACGGGCAACGCTATATGCCCTTTCCACCATTCTTCGAATGGCGGGGGTATAAAAAAGCGGGTATTTGCGATGTTTTACCATCGACTGCGCAATCTTGTGATTATTATTATTATTATTATTAACTCGTATTTAACCCATTCTTAACCAGAAAGCCAATAACGGGTATTTGGCAAACAGTGCAGGCCCAGATCAGACCCGCAGAATGCAGCGTCTGATCAGGGTCTACACTGTTTACAAAAAGTTCAGCCATTTTTCAAATAATTTTTGAAGAAAAACACAACCAGTCATCCTAAATTTTGAAATGGACTCCTTGGGCCAGTTGTTCAAACCTAACGACATCGTTAGTTAACGTATCGTTAAAACTTTGAAGATTTATTATGGCAAATATGCTAATATTTTTGCTGAAAAAATGTGAGCAGCTTTTGTAATGACAAAAGCTGCTCACATTTTTACAGCAAAAATACCAAAATTTTGAATATTAAACTGGCTAGAACAGTTAACAATATGGCCACTAACGGGCTCGTTAAGCTAACGATTCTTCGAACAACTGGCCCATGTTATATAAGGAGGAAGAGTCCATTTGGTACAGAAGGAGTTAAGGGATACAAGGCGTCCGTCTGATCCGAATCTACACTGTTTGCTTGAACTACAGACTTTTAATTTTAAAACCTATAACAAATAAAACAAGCTGAAATCCATTGGGAGTTTGCCCTATCCAAAGCAAGCTGTTTAGTGAATGATTAAGGTAAGTGAAACATACCGCCCCGCCCATCGAGACTTGGAGAAATAGATCAGGGGCCAGTTGTTCAAAGCATCGTTAGCTTAACGAGCTCGTTAGTGGTCATATTGTTAACTCTTCTAGCAAGTACAATATCGTAAATTTTGGTATTTGTGCTGAAAAAATGTGAGCAGCTTTTGCGGACGCAAAAGCTGCTCACATTTTTTCAGCAAAAATTTCAGCATATTTGCCATATTTAATGATCAAGATTTAACGATACGTTAACTAACG
The DNA here is from genome assembly GCA_963580285.1 of Lucinisca nassula. NCBI lineage: Eukaryota > Metazoa > Mollusca > Bivalvia > Lucinida > Lucinidae > Lucinisca > Lucinisca nassula. The sequence continues at coordinate 106,090,060 of OY757015.1, forward strand.
ACGTCGTTAGTACGACGTCGTTAGTTTTGAACAACTGGCCCCAGGTTGCATGATGCTTCCGTGCAGAGCTGAAACCGACCGAACATGAGTACTGGTTAAACCGCTTTGGTCTAAGCCTGCCGAGGCAAAGTGGTGCGAGTAGGACCGTCCCTGGTCATAAACCCTGCTGAGGCGGTTCTAACGAGCACCTACAAGCTATGTTTTAAGTATAGATAAGAATATAATATCACAATTTTTCATCAGAAATTTAACCATTTTGGAGATTTCTTTGTTTGAATTGAGGTTTAGCGTCCCCGTCAACACTGTAGCGGCCATTTTGGAGACGTTGCTTCCAATTGTGTGGGACTTTTACCCGACATTGAGATGAAATGACATCTCAAGCCCTGTCGCCCAATGAAACCAATAGGGTCTATAAATAGCATGGACGGTCCGACACTCACACCGCTTTGCCTGGGTAGGCTTAGATCCTCTAAGCGGTTTAGCCATTTTGGAGATATGAAAGAACGGATGGAATATCGTAATGGCATTTAGCACCTCGGAAAATAATCTATACTTCTATAAACCCCAGTTTTATTATATAAAAGTGGTGTTTTAGGGGGTAAAAACTATATAGGCATGTTTTCGTGATGTAATAAATGTGCATCCGCGCAGTCAGCACCTTGCTGTTCGCTGCGATCTCCAGTTTCTATATAAGCAGAGACATCATAATTATAAATCAGCTGATAATGAATGACATTTCTTGTCCATCAAATGCAGTCAAACTTTAATTGCTCGAACACCTTTTGGACCACGAAGATTTGTTTTAAATAGGGGCTCTTCTAGCTGACAAATAAGGGATATCTATTTGACTTAATAAGGGTATAGGCTGTGTTCTGGAACGGAATGTGAGGTGCATTTTCGGCGGTTTTACGGCCGCAGTAAACCGTAATTTGTGTCCGTGAAACCGACGATTTACCTCCCCAAATGACCATTTTCGATACAGTTATCCCGATCTAATGCACTTATTCAGTTATTTTGTTTAAAAACTGTGCAATTTTGTTCAAAGCGGCACAGCTGCGTAAAACCAAATACTGCCCAAAGAAAAGCAACGGTTCATCATGACTTATCCCATCTAACGTAGAGTCTCATATGCAAGACTTAGTGCATTAGAATCTGCGATATACTGCGGGAAACCCGACGCCATCATGTGACGTCGCTTTTCCTTGGCTGACCGCTAACAGTGCTTGCCGCTTTGTGCAAAGCAGTACAAATCTTAACAAAACTAGAAAAAGTGTCCATAGGACACGGATGCCCCCGCCAAGTGCCCTTCATAAAAAATATTACAAATGTTCTTCATGTCAATCATACAATATATGCATCAAGGGCAGATAATCCAAAAACCAAAAATGCAAGAGTTGTCTTCCTTATTCATGACACATCGTCTGAGTGTGATGAATGCACCTGTGAAGTTTCATGAATATATTCCATACGGTTTAGGAGTTATGGCCCGGACAAGGTTTACTATATGGAACTTAGTCAAGGGCAGATAATTCAAAAACCAAAAATGCAAGAGTTGTCTTCCTTGTTCATGACACATCCTCTCAGTGTGATGAATGCACCTGTGAAGTTTCATGAATATATTCCATACGGTTTAGGAGTTATGGCCCGGACACGGTTTACTATATGGAACTAAGTCAAGGGCAGATAATTCAAAAACCAAAAATGCAAGAGTTGTCTTCCTTGTTCATGACACATCGTCTCAGTGTGATGAATGCACCTGTGAAGTTTCATGAACATATTCCATACGGTTTAGGAGTTATGGCCCGGACACGGTTTACTGTATGGAACTAAGTCAAGGGCAGATAATTCAAAAACCAAAAATGCAAGCGTTGTCTTCCTTGTTCATGACACATCGTCTCAGTGTGATAAATGCACCTGTGAAGTTTTATGAATATATTCCATACGGTTTAGGAGTTATGGCCCGGACACAGTTTACTATATGGAACTAAGTCAAGGGCAGATAATTCAAAACCCTAACAGCAAGAGTTGTCTTCCTTGTTCATGACACATCGTCTCAGTGTGATGAATGCACCTGTGAAGTTTCATGAATATATTCCATACGGTTTAGGAGTTATGGTCATGACACGGTTTACTATATGGAACTAAGTCAAGGGCAGATAATTCAAGAACCAAAATTGCAAGAGTTGTCTTCCTTGTTCATGACGCATCGTCTCAGTGTGATGAATGCACCTGTGAAGTTTCATGAATATATTCCATACGGTTTAGGAGTTGTGGCCCGGGCACGGTTTACTATATGGAACTAAGTCAAGGGCAGCTAATTCAAAAACCAAAAATGCAATAGTTGTCTTCCTTGTTCATGACACATCGTCTCAGTGTGATAAATGCACCTGTGAAGTTTCATGACTATATTCCATACGGTTTAGGAGTTATGGCCCGGACACGATGTCGGGACGGACGAACGAACGGACGGACGAACGAACGAACGGACAATCGAACGAACGGACGAACAGGGGTGATACTTAATGCCCTTTCCACCATTCTTCGAATGGCGGGGGCATAACAACTGAATAAAAGCATTAGAATGGTTGTCAATTGGGTTGGTACATCGTCGGTTTTACGAGTATGATCGCAAATTACGTTGTAGGGCTCCGCTTATCTAAATTTCCGACCGTAAAACCTCCGATTTACCACCCCTATCAGTTATTCCCGAAATGATAAACACAAAATGGGGGACCGGTCCAGGGTGACCACCTCCATTATCACGCTGTTGTTCTCGTTGTCCTATGATAAAGGGATAACTGCTATACAAAATCTCCTTGAGGACTTGGTATAATTTCGCCTTAAACGTTTAACAATTTTATCTCACGATCCAGCAAAGAGTCAAAAAGGTCCAGACGGAATGGCAAATATAGCGGTACATTGAAAAGTCTTTAAGACCACTTTTGAACAGTTCGAAGGGAGGTCTCTTATTTGGAGACACTGGGTGTGGAAAACACAAAGAACGAATAACTGAATAATAAGCTTTTAACAGCAGATTTTGTCTTAATTTTAAGTGGTCTTAATTGCAGAATTTAACTGAAGTTATCCCAATTCATTTGTTTTGTTGACTTACGAGTATTGTACTGTCGGCACACAGTGGCAAGCGTAGTCAGCTACGTAAAACCACATACCAACCCTTGAAATTCATTGATTGATTTGAGGTTACACGTCCCCGTTTACACTGTATGGGTCATTTTGGCGCCGTTGCTTCCAATTTTGTGGGACTTTTACCCGACATTGAGATGAAATAACATCTCAAGCCCTGTCGCTCAATGAAACCAAAAGGGTCTATAAGCATGGACGGTCCGACTCGCGCCACTTTGCCTGGGCAGGCTTAGATCCTCTAAGCGGTTTACCAGTACTCGTGTGCGGTCAGCTCTGCGTTGAAGCATCATGCAGCCCATCTATTTCTTCAAGCCCCGACGGTCGGGGGCCGACCAACCTTTGAAAGCGATGGTACGTGATACCGTCAGATTTCCGACAGTATATCGCAGAATGGTTATCCAATTAGACGTCGCGTTACAATCGCGTCGCGTTACAATCGCGTTACATACGCGTTGCAGTCGCAAGTGGGCCCCGCCCATCGGGGCTTTGAGAAACAGACTGGGTTGCATGATGCTTCCATGCAGAGCTGAAACTGACGCCGTTGAGTACTGGTAACCGCTTAGACGGTCTAAGCCTACCCATGACAAGTGATCCCTACATATAAACCATTTTTGGTTTGTTTGGGCGGCAGGACTTGAGATGTCATTATATCTCAATGTTGTGTGAAAGTCCCACAAAATTGGAAGCAATGTTTCCAAAATGACCTACATGATGTTGACGGGGACGTAAAACCACAATTCAAACAAACAGTCGCAACTGCATCATACTTTGTTTTATAGTAAACGCCATACCTGTCAAAAGATAATGATAATATAGAACATACCGTCATACGTCTCATCAAAATATGATACGAATGTCATGTTAAACAGAGCGAGACTATATCGAGCTTTCCTTTTAAATACTATTGTCAAGCGGTCGTTTGATGCATACACAACGCCTTCCATCAAATCGTCTCCACAAATAGGGTTCTTCAATCCTGTAATACAAAAACATGAATACAATTTTCAACGTGCAGTTTGTTTGTTTGATTTGAGGTTTAACGTCCCCGTCAACACTGTAAAGGTCATTTTGGAGACGTTGCTTCCAATTTTGTGGGACTTTTACCAGTGCAGTCAAATTCCGCTATTAAGACCACTTAAAATTAATACAAACTCAGCTTTTAAAAACGTATTTAGCCTTTCGTTGTGCTTTCTGCATACAGCGTCCTCTGGTCAGAGACCACCTTTGAGACTGTTCAAAAGTGGTCTTAAAGACCACTTTTGAACAGTCCCAAAGGTGGTATTAATATATGTTTAAATTCCTATTGAGACGATTTCAGTTATTCTTTCTTTCTACACCCAGTGTCTCCTAAAGGAGAATACCTTTGGAACTGTGGTCTTAAAGGTCAATTTTGAACATTCAAAATGTGGTCTTAATATAAGACATTTACTGTATTAACTGCAGAGAGACTTAGACTGTATTCCACCAGGGTGGCTCGCTTGCAGACCATCATGTCTATTTTTTTTTTTTTTTTTTTTTCTGAGTCTGTTACCTTGCTGGTGGGACGTTAAACTCAAACACATACACACATATGGAAGTCCGGTTCAGTGGCAAAGGTGGCCTTGGAAACCGGCAAAAACCAGTTTAAGACAGAAAATGTGAGGTCTCGGCTTTACTGGGGCTCATCATAAGCATGGCCCCGCCCATCGGGGCTTGAAGAAATATTTGGGCTGCATGATGCTACCACACAGAGCTGAAACCATCCCGGACACAAGTACTGGTAAGCCACTTAGAGGATCTAAGCCTGCCCATATGCAGGCAAAGCGGTGCGAGTCGATTCGTCTATGCTTATAAACCCTATTAGTTTGATTGGGCGACAGGGCTTGAGATGTCACTTCATCCCAATGTCGGGTAAAAGTCCCACAAAATTGGAAGCAACGTCTTCAAAATGACCTTTACAGTGTTGACGGGGACGTTAAACCTCAGATCAAACAAACAAACGCATACAGTACAAGGCCACCAAACATTAAGACTAAATCTGCTCTTAAAAGCTTATTGAGGAGGTTTCAAATGTTCTTTCTTTGTCACTCCTAATAAAAGAGGTCTTTAAGACCATATTTGAACAGTCCCAAAGATGGTTTTAAAATAGAAATTTCACTGTACATGTCAAACCTGCAGTATGAAGTATAGATAGAAGTAATGCCCGGCCCCGCCCATCGGGGCTTGAAGAAATAGATGGGCTGCATATTGCATCCATGCAGAGCTGAAACCGTTAAACCCCCGCCCTTAGGGGCTTGAAGAAATATATGGACTGCATGATGCTTCCACGCAGAGCTGAATCCGGCCCGCACACTAGTACTGGTAAACCGCTTAGAGGATCAAAGCCTGTCCAGGAACCGCGGTGCGAGGCGGTCCGTCCATGCTAATAAACCCTATTGGTTTCATTGGGCGACAGGGCTTGAGATGTCATTTCATCTCAATGTCGGGTAAAAGTCCCACAAAATTGGAAGCAACGTCTCCAAAATGACCTTTACAGTGTTGACGGGGACGTTAAACCTCAAATCAAACAAACAAAAAAGAGCTGAAACCACCGCACACGAGTACTGATTAACCGCTTAAAGGATCTAAGCCTGCCCAGGCAAAGCGGTGCGAGTCGGACCGGACCGTCCATGCTTATAAACCCTATCGGTTTCATTGGACGACATCGCTTGAAATGTCATTTCATCTCAATGTCGGGTAAAAGTCCCATAAAACTGGAAGCAACGTCTCCAAAATAGTGTTGACGGGGACGTTAAACCTCAAATCTAACAAAAACAAACAGAAGGTCTACTGTCACCATACGTCATATAACATTAACTACAGTGAAGTGATATAAAGCTGTTAAAGGTGCTTTTGGAAACAGATTACAGATTCTAATGCACTTGTACTTTGCGACAGTATATTTAGGGGATAACAGTATATATTCAAAATTGTCATTTGGGGAGGTAAATCTGAGGTTTTACGGTCGGAAATTTCGACCGTAAAACCGACGATTTAACTCCCAAAATGACAATTTTGCAATACAGTTATCCCCATTCTAATGCACTTATTCGGTTGTTTTCTTAAAATCTGTACTATTTTGCACAAAACGGCAAGCGCTGTGAGGTGCGTAAAACCGAAAAGCGAGGTTACGTGATGACGTCGGGTTTCCGAAAGTATATCGCAGAATATGCTGTCGCAAATTTTTGACGTTATCCAATCAGATGTCGCATTACATACGTTCGTGCATTAGGATCTGCGATATACTAGCGGAAACCCGGCGTCACCACGTAATGTCACTTTTCGTTGGCTTGAATTTGGTTTTACGCAGCTCACAGAGTCTGCCGCTTTGTACAAACAATTTTTAACAAAACAACCGAATAAGTGCATTAGAATGGGGATAACTGTATTGATAATTGTCATCTGAAGAGGTAAATTGTCGGTTTTACGGTCGAAAATTCCGTTTTACGGCTCCGCTGACCGTGCGGGGTCGCCGTAAAACGAAACTTTCCGACCAAACAACAGCCGATTTACCTCCCCGAATGTTGGCCCCCGCCCATCGGGGCTTGAAGAAATATATGGTTTGCATGATGCTTTCACGCAGAGCTGAATCCGACCTGCACACGAGTACTTGCAAACCGCTTAGAGGATCTAAGCCTGCCCAGGCAATGCTGTGCAAGTCGGCCCGTCCACGTTTATAAACCCTATTGGTTTCATTTGGCGACAGGGCTTGAGATGTCATATCATCTCACTTTCGGGAAAAAGTCCCATAAAATTGGAAGCTACGTCTCCAAAATGACCTTTACAGTGTTGACGGGGACGTTAAACCTCAAATCAAACAAACAAACCTCCCCAAATGACAATTTTCGATACAGTTGCCCCATGAATATATATTCTTGAAACAATAGCCTCTTATTGCGCCTCTTATAACCAACACTGGTGTTTGGAAAACTGCATACCTATCTAGTGTTTAAATGAACAGAACTGTAGTGAGTATAGGTTGCAAAAATGGTTCTGAATCTGGACTTATGCCCATAATTTCTTATTCTTTAAACAAACAGTGCAGCCCTGGTCAGATGTTCCGTTCTGTGGCGTTTGACCAGGCATTTAAGTAAAATTCCTCTACTAAGACCACCTTTGGGACTGTTCAAAAGTGGTCCTTAAAACCACTTTTGAACAGTCCCAAAGGTGGTCTCTGGCCAGACGACACTATGCCGAAAACACAAAGAAACAATAAATGAAACCTGCTAAATACGGTTTTCAGAGCAGAATTTGTCTCAATTTTAGGTGGTCTAAATAGCGGAATTTTACTGAATACGTAAGTAAACCAATTCACGAAAAACGTGTTACCCATTATTGTCATTGCGCTTTGTTTGTTTGAATTGGGGTTTAATGACCCCCCTCAACACTATTTAGGTCATTTTGGGGATGTTGCTTCCAATTTTGTGGGACTTTTACCCGTCATTGACATGACATGACATCTCAAGCCATGTCGCCCAATGAAACCAGAAGGCTTATATGCATTGGACGATCTGACTCACACCGCTTTGCCTGGGCAGGCTTAGTCCTAAGCGGTATACCAGTACTCGTGTGTGGTCAGATTCAGCTCTGCGTGGAAGCATCCAAGCGCTTTAACTTCATTAGTCATGTTAATTTTAGTCATGTGGACATTAGCAGTATGATCGCTGTTGTATGTATAACCAAAAATACTTAAATGATTCTAATAGAAACTAGAGCGCGCAGTCGATGGCAAGCCATCGCAAATCCCCACGTTTTCTCCACAGTCAAAAGTCAAAATTTGACCTTTTGACCCCTCCCCAGGGCCCCTGGGGGCGGGGGCAAAAAAAAAATGTGCTCTTGCGCAAGCCATTCATGTAAGCAACTCGCATACCAAATTTGGTTGAATTCCGGCTAACGGTTTAGGAGGAGATAGCCGGACAGACAGACGGACAGACGGACGGAGGCGATAACAATATCCCCACTTTTCGTTGAAAAACGTGGGGATAATAAAAAAACTAGAGCGTGCAGTCGATGGCAAGCCATCGCAAATCCCCACGTTTTCTGTCAAAATTTGACCTTTTGACCCCTCCCCAGGGCCCCTGGGGGCGGGGACAAAAAAAAATGTGCTCTTGCGCAAGCCATTCATGTAAGCAACTCGCATACCAAATTTGGTTGAATTCCGGCTAACGGTTTAGGAGGAGATAGCCGGACAGACAGACGGACAGACGGACAGACAGACAGACGGACAGACGGAGAGACGGACGGAGGCGATAACAATATCCCCACTTTTTTTTAAAAACGTGGGGATAATAAAAATATAAACTGCGAAAACCACAAGAACTGGTTCATGCTAGCCTATCAAAATCACCTTTAAGGGGAATGGGTACACCTGGCACATTTTCCCCGCCATTTTTCAAAGGGATACAACTTTTGGGACTTCCTTGTCGCTTTTCCATAACTCCTGTCCCAATAAAAAAGGGGTCTACTCTTTAAGGAAAGAATTTGCTCCTCGGGAGCAAAATTCTTTCCTTTACGAGAAACCCCTATTGACATAGGAGACAAAAATACGTTTGCATGAGTGTGTTCTCATTTCCCTTATTAATAGAAAAATTAACTAGAGCTCTACAAACTTACTAAGTTGTACTAAGATTCTCTATGGTTTAAAATTTTGAAAAGCGTTTTAAAATGTTTTATGGCCATGTACATACCCTCGACGCTCTTCATCAAATAAATTTCGCTCTTCTTTTCTCCTTCACCGATGGTAAGATTGGTATCATGGCAATCTCCACCCATGTACCAATCATTAAAGTGGAAGACAACACCTTGGGAATGAGATCTCGAAGTAGTTCCAGGTTGTAGGTAGACTGTGCACTCGTACTTATGACCAGAAGGTAGTAAGTCCGAGTCAAATACCAAGAACCCACCCATCCACTCGTCTGAATAATCAACCGTTTTGTCGCATAGATAATGCATATTGACTGAAAATAATGTAAAAAGAAATTTGTTGATGTTCTGGGGGTGTGTATTGTTCAAACTAAACGATGTCGTTAGCACTAAAATGTATTGTTAGGACTTTGATCATCGGATATAGCCAACGTGCTAATATTTTTGCTGAAAATGTGAGCTTTTTTCAGCAAAACCTCAAGAGTATTGGATTTAGTACTTGCTAGAACAGTTAACAATTTGACCATTAATGGCCTTGTTAACCTTTACCCTGCTGTAGGCACAAGCCCTATCTTTGCAAACAATGTAGATCCAGATCAGATGGCTTCTGAAGTAGCCATCTGATCAGGATCTACACAGTTTGATATTCAATTTATGAATATGTAGAAATAAGCTGCATCAAGTAATCTGATTGCTTCAAAGTCAGAAATGAGTGTGGCTTAATTGAATATTCAGCAGGTTAAAGGTTAAGGTGACGATGTTTTGAATAACTGGGCCCCATGCATTAAACCTTGAGGTCCAGTATCTGTCGTCTCCAAGATAAAGGGAGATAAGGATGAGAAGAGGTAGTAGAGGAGGGAGAAACAAATCAATCAACCCATCAGAAAATGGTACTGTTAACTACTGTTCGCATAGATGAGCAGCAAAGGATCAGACGATACTGCGCATGCGCAGTCCTGTCAGAGCCTTTGCTGCGCACGCACATGTAGAGGAAATCTTGAGATAGCTTCGTGCTGACGGGCCTCCGTGGCCTAATGGATAAGAGCGCTGACTCTTAGTCAATAGGTCTCTCACCGCCGTGGGTTCGAGCCTCGCTCGGGTCACGTGTGAGACGCCAACTTCTGCAACGGAAGGTCAGGTGGTTTTTCTCCGGGTACTCCGGTTTTCGTCCACCTATGATTAACGATCGGTTCGATATGAGTGAAATAATCTTGAAAGGGCCGTAAAACCCAAACCAAAAAAAAAAGCTTCGTGCTGAAAATTAGGTGTGTAGTCCAGTAAGTTGGGTCCGCAGCAGCAACAGACAAACAGACAGACAGGCAGGCAGGCAGGCATACAATCACAGACAGACAGACATACAGAGGCAGGCAGGCAAGCAGGCAGACAGACAGACAGACAGACGGGTGGGCGGGCGGGCGGACGGGCAGGCAGTCAGACAGAGGGGTAGACAGACAGTCAGACAGACAGAGGCAGGCTGGCAGGCAGGCAGACAGACAGACAGACAGAGGCAGACATCTTTAAAATAACATACTTAAATTGAAAAATTCCAAGGGCCCTTTTCTAATGTGTCGTCTCAAATACTTTTTTGTTAATTGACTGAGCAGAACAATAAAAGCATACACCCCTATCTATCTACCCTGCATTATAATCATAATGAAAACTATGTTTTTGTTTAGTTTTCATTATGATTGTAATAATCATATTTATTTACTCTTTTCATTCTAATCATTCCATTTTAATATATTGTACTCAAAACTTTAAGAATCTAAAAAAAACAATAACAGCACTGCACTGTTGTAGCTATAGACCTACAACACTTCTGTTTAGCTTCAATTATCATTATTATTATGATTGTCATTTTTACTATTATTATTATCATTATCATTTCCATTATTATCTTATATCATATGTTGTCTCAGTGTTGAAAGCAAGACTTGCAACCAGTCTTCTTCCTCTGAACCTTAAGCCGCGTGTGTTCCTACATGGAAACCTGCATAGGCATGCTCCATTTGCAGCCTTAGTCAAATGGCCAATATCAAGCGGCAAAAAGAAAGAGCACTATTGAATCATTTATCGCTCTTGAGAAAAGTACAGTCGAACTTCGATGGCTCGAACCACTTTGGGTCCATGAAAATTTGTTCGAGACAGCGGTAGTTCGAGCCACAGAGGGATACTATTAGTGCCATACCAGGAGGCATAATGGAGATAATTGTGGATATCTTTTCGTTGTTCTGTATTATAAATGTACGTTGTGTGTACTCATTAGAATCGCCTCATCGAGGCGATTCTAATGAGTACACATAGCATACATTTGCAAGATAAATGAAGAAAATCTTCCTTAATTACCCCTATATCCGTATTTGGAGGAACTCCCTGCGGACTCAAGAACGGGTTCGACTCATCCATAGTAAACGAGCCATCGGAGTTCGAGCCATCGAAGTTTTACTGTATAGAAATCACGATTTGCAGTCGTTTTGGCACTGATTTCTACACATTTACAGCTCATTTTTCGACTAGCATTTTAAATTTCAAAAACAGGCAGTGCTTCAATTTTTCTATGGTTGGGCACCGGCAGCCCAACGCCATTTGCTCTTGTTGGACAAACTGCCACGATTTGCAGCCCAGAAGCACTTAACCTATGTCTTGTTGTGGAGCTATGGAGTTCTGTCCGCTTGACCATGGCAGACATAAAAAGCCTTAACCTAAACGAACTAACGAACGCCGTTCGTTAGTTCGTTTAGGTTAAGGCTTTTTATGTCTACCCTGCAACCAGCCCGGTTGGAAGCTACCAAGTAGACTTGTACATGTCCCCTACTTTTATTTTCTTCTTGTCCTCTGTCTCTCCTTTCCCGTTTTACTTAATTGAGGAAACAAAGTGGTATTTTTGAATATGAGACGGAGTATCAGTCAAGCTACCCAGATGTTGACAGCTATGCGTCATCTCGCCTATCAACAGAAAAAAAAATTACGACTTTTGATTTGGGTCGAAGTAAAAAGCACCAATTAACACTATTAAGGTATTGTCGAGCCGGTTAGTACAAACCACACTTTTCCTGTACACGTTTATACGTTAGCGGTTCAGAAACTGCGACTGCTCTTCGAACCCCGCGACCTCCTGATCACTAGTCAGACGCGCATCCGACTGACCCCACGAGGCACATACGTTTTATATTTCCATTTATTGTACATAGATAGTACATATTGTTTAAAAGAATGGGCAGCCAATCCATAAAGTAATGTCATGAGAGTTACAGTTCCTTGATTAACTGAAATTTCAAAGTAAATCAAGGACATGTACTCTTCCACTATAAGTTGTTGAGTTTCGAATAATGACGTCACGAGGGCGTCTGTTTTCGGGGTCTGCGATGTTATGAAAGTTACATGCCTTTGATTAACTTTGAAATTTCCGCCGGCAGAAATTTCGAAGTCAATCAAAGGCGTGTAACTCTTCCACTAATAGTCGTAAAATTTCGAACAATGACGTCATGCGAGCGTCTGTCTTCGGGATGGCGATTAGATAAGATAAACACACCGGACTATTGAATCATACACAGAAAAATTTAGATGTTGTATTCCAGCAAATAGCACTGTAAAGGTGCCAATGAAACTGAGTGGATGCACAAGCTAATCTATATTTTTGTTGTTAGGAAATAATCAAAACAGAGGTGCGTTCAACAAAGAGCGCAAACTTTGTTGCCCACGTTATATAAGCTACAGGCAACAAAGAGCGCTCGGTGGCGCCCGCTTTGAAAAAGAATAGGCAAAACGTGAGCGCTCGGCGGGCGCCCACATTGTTGAACGCACTACTGAAGGCAACAAAGTGAGCGCGCGTTGTTGAGCACACTTCTGTGTATGCATCAAAGTGGGCGCTCGACGGGCGCCCGCGTTGTTAAACAAGAACGTAGGGAGCAAAGTGAGCGCTCGGTGGGCGCCGCGCTGTTGGACAAGAACGTAGGGAACAGAGTGGGCGCTCGGTGGGCGTCCGCGTTGTTGGACAAGAACAAAGGCAAGAAAGTGAGCGCCCGGCGGGCGTCCGCGTTGTTGAACGCAACAGTGAATGCAACAAAGTGAACGCCCGGCGGGCGCATGCGTTGTTTGATGCACCTCTGTGTACGCACCAAAGTGGGCGCTCGACGGGCGTCCGCGTTGTTGAACAATAACTTCTGTTGTGTTTGTTTGATTTGAGGTTTAACGGCCCCGTCAACACTGTATAAGTCATTTTGGAGAAGTTGCTTCCAATTTTGTGGGACTTTTACCCGACATTGAGATGAAGTGACATTTCAAGCCCTGTCGCCCAATGAAACCAAAAGGGTTTATTAGCATGGACAGACCGACTCGCACCGCTTTGTCTGGGCAGGCTTAGATCCACTAAGCGGTTTACCAGTTCTCGTGTGCGGTCGGTTTCATTTCTGTGTTGAAGCGTCATGCAGCCCATCTATTTCTTCAAGGCCCGGTGGGCGGGGGCCGAGAACAAGAACGTAGGGAACAAAGTGAGCGCTCGGCGGGCGCCCGCGCTGTTGAACAAGAACGTAGGCAACAAAAGGAGCGCTCGGCGGGCGTCCGCGCTGTTGAACAAGAACGTAGGCAGCAACGTGAGCGCTCGGTGGGCGCCCGCGTTGTTGAACAAGAACGTAGGCAACAAAGTAAGCGCTCGGCGGGCGCCCGCGTTGTTGAACAAGAACGTAGGGAACAAAGTGAGCGTCGGTGGGCGCCCGTGTTGTTGATCAAGAACGCAGGGAACAAAGTGAGCGCTCGGCGGATGCCCGCGTTGTTGAACGCACCTCTGTTGTTGAACAAGAACATAGGCAACAAAGTGAGCGCTCGGCGAGCGTCCACGTTGTTGAACAAGAACGTAGGCAATAAAGTCAGCGCACGGCGGGCGTGCGCTGCGTTGTTGAACAAGAACGTAGGGAACAAAGTTAGCGTCGGCGGGCGCCCGAGTTGTCGAACAAGAACGTAGGCAACAAAGTAAGCGATCGGCGGGCGTCCGCGTTTTGAACAAGAATGTAGGCACTGAAGCCAACGCTCGGCGGGCGCCCGCGTTGTTGAACAAGAACGTAGGCAACAAAGTGAGCACTCGACCGGCGCCCGTGTTGTTAAACAAGAGTGAGCGCTCGGTGGGCGCCCACGTTTTTGAAAGCATCGCTGTAGGCAACACTGTGAGCACTCGACGGGCACCCGCCTCTGTGTAGGCCTAGTCATCAATTTGAACGCTCGCGGGGGCGGTCGCGATGCTGTATGCGCCACAGAAGCGCCACTTTGCCCGCAAAGTTGCCCACGAGGTGCGCTCAACAACGCGGGCGCCCGCTGATCGCTCATTTTGTTGCCAACATGATTTCTTATGACGTTGTTCAAGTATAAGGTTAGGATTTAGAAGAAACGCCCAAGTTTACTTACATGTTGGCACGTTGGCGGTAACCACCTGAAGGAGGCCACTGTATATCAGAATCCATATCAACATCCTCGCCGAGTCGTCGTTTTAGTCCTTTAGTTTTCGACAAATGTGTTATCTAGTTGGTGAATGAATGTATTGGAAAAACTACTACACATATGCTTATGGATTTTTTCGTGTAATGTTTACGGAAGGAATTAAGGTATATAGTAATCTCACATCTAGACTGCAATGCAAAATAAACTAAGATTTTCCAAATTGTTACCCAGCAGTGTGGGTTGCAATATAAGTTCAAAAACCAAATACATTATGTAAAGCAAATTCAAAAACTACAGTTTAAGACCAAATAATGGTCCTATAAGACCACTAGACGAAGATTTATTGTCCAAAATGAGGCAAAATCCCCTAAATTTTCAAACAAGGATACCGACAAGGCAGGAGCACTTATCCATAAAATATTATCATTTTCAGTTGTTATGTACTCTGAAGTAGCAAAGACGAGGCATAATTTTCTTACTTTCTACATTTTTAAGCACTTTTGTGAAAATTTCACCGAATACCACATGGTAAATTTCATCGCCATCTTGGATTTCGACGAAATTCTTACCCTGGATTTAGTGAAATTCAAATCCCAAGTATTTCCCTGTCAGTCGAGATCGGATGATGACAGTTACCTCTTGCAATTGCTTAATCAATGGCTTTGCAGAACCATCAACCTGATCTTCATGTCATTTTGCTTCAGGTGTTTTAAACGTCTTTCAAAATACTGACTTCGGTTTGTTTACAATAGAGAAATCTGTCGAAATCTGTCAAATTTCTTGACGACCTCATCACTGTTTCAGCTGATTTGTGTTATTGCGCATGCATTAAAAAAAGGGATAAAACTTGATGAATAACATACAAAAATTACAATTTAATAAAGCTCTTTAAGTTCTGTTTTAGCAAAATGATTAACGACCACCTTTATCGGCATTATGACGGTTTTTATGTTTTACTTTTTTGCGTATGTAACTTCCATTAAATGGTAATTCGGTTGTATCCGCTTTCTCTAGGACTGGTTTTCGGCACTAGAAAGCGTCATTGTCATAAAACGGGTCGAATTAAAGCACCCGGGATCCAGCAGAATATAAATGGCGAAAAAACCCACATGTAGCAGACAGAAGCAATAACGTTTTCTTCGTATTTGTAAGTGTTTTTGGCATTGATCATGAAATCGGTTTTGCGGTAATAGGGATATCATTTTAGTTTTTCGAATTCCACACCGGTAACGATGTCACACACTATGGGTTTTGGAAATGAAGATGGAAACCGCGTATTTTAGCAGTGTGAACAGAAACTGAAGATTTGTTGTCACGTGACAAATTTTATGAAAATGAAAAGCAACATTAAAACAGATAAAAACAGCATTTATCGATATATTTTGCAGACCGGAATATTTCTTTATTTTAACTGTTTCTGGAAAAGTTCCTTTGAAAATTAGCCACGGTTCTTGAACAAGGAAATTTATTATTATGTATGGTGGTTGCATTGTGTCATGGTAAACTGTTATCTCCTACTGATAATGTAATCGGTCTTTCATCTTTGACCATTACTCGCAGCAGATTTGCAGGTGTACATTAAATACATTCCAGGTTGGCAGGAGCGTACACAGTCATGTAATTAAAGTAGGGATTTTTTAAGCTGCATGGGGGGGGGGGGGGGGGGGGGCATAGAGGGCTTCCAGTTAACATTCCGACACGAAGGACAGTGCACTATGTGGCATTCATCCCTGCTAATGATGCCAGTGGAGCATGATCCGACACGAAAATTACCGCTTTTGGGGATCAAACCAGGGATGGGGGTTTCTTGCACCAGAGGCAGCATCCTAATTCCTTCAGATGGGGGACGTTAACTTTTTCTGAGCTATCTATCTATCTATCTTCATATACTGAGTCGGTCAAACTTGGCCATTACCTCAGTTGGGTGGTGCGCTAAATTTAGAATTTAGCAAAAAAAAAAAAAAAAAAAAAACACCCACTGGATGAGTTCTTAAAACTATTTACAATCTGCTTTCAGAGGTGTACTAAAACGCACACCTCTGGATCCCAATCTACACTATGCGGG
The DNA here is from genome assembly GCA_963580285.1 of Lucinisca nassula. Classification (NCBI taxonomy): domain Eukaryota; kingdom Metazoa; phylum Mollusca; class Bivalvia; order Lucinida; family Lucinidae; genus Lucinisca; species Lucinisca nassula. The sequence goes on from OY757015.1 coordinate 106,106,360, forward strand.
CTTTGAACTCCTCTGCAGTTTTGGCATTTACCACAGAGGAGGGAAGACTATTCCACTGAGGAATAGTTCTAGGGAAGAAAGAATTCTTCAGGGCATCACTATAGGCCTGGTACCTACGATATTGACTGTTGTTTAGTTTTGATGCCCTTGTTTGAGTTGAAGTAGTCACAGGGGTCAAGTATTTATCTTTATTAAGAGACACTGTGTCAGAGTGAATCTTATAAAAGAAGGTTAAAGAGGACTGCTCGTGACGGGCCTCCAAGGATGGCCACTCCAGCTCATCGAGCATATCACCAACACTGCTTCTGTTCCGCCATCGCCTGCAGGTCCATCGGGCAGCCGTTCTCTGAACCTTCTCAACCTGCTGAACCTGAGTTTTAACATGGGGGTGCCAAACAGGTGATGCATACTCTAATTGAGGTCTAACCAAGGTTTTGTATGCAACACCCTTTGTCTGCCTAGGTGCAAAAGCCAAATTACGTCTAAGAAACCCTAATGTCCTAGTTGCTTTAGAGGTAATCTCAGAAATATGTTGACCCCAATCAAGATTATCAGTAATGGTGATACCAAGATATTTTGCGGATTGGACATGTTCCAAAGTATGCTGATGTAATGAGTAGTTGAATTTAATCTGCTTGTCTGGAGGGTGCCGTGACACCCTCATTGAATGACATTTGGCCACATTGAACTTCATTTGCCAATCGGCCTCCCAACGTGCTAGGCTATCCAGGTCATCTTGTAAGATAAGACAGTCAGAAGTAGTATATATGTTCCTATACAAAACACAATCATCAGCAAACAAACAAACAGATGACCTGATATTATCAGGAAGATCATTAATAAATATCAAGAAAAGGACCGGTCCAAGTACCGAAGCTTGTGGGACACCGGACAAAACAGGGACTGGATCCGACGCTTGGCCGTCAAGTACAACTTGTTGAGTGCGTCCAGAGAGCCATGAGCTAACCCACTTAAGTGTGGATCCTCTAATCCCATAATGATCTAGTTTGTACAATAGCCTCCTGTGAGGTACCTTGTCGAAGGCCTTTGCAAAATCCATGATAATCAGGTCAGTCTGTTTGTGGCCACGATTAATGGCCCCATCCAGATTGCTCACTATGTCATGGTAGAACTGAACTAATTGAGTTTCACAAGACCTTCGACTTCGGAAACCATGCTGGCAGTCAGCAAGAATGCTTTCAAAGGCTAGGTGCTTGTTAATGTTGCTGACTAATATATGCTCCAGGGTTTTGCAACAGATGCATGTGAGCGACACCGGTCTGTAATTCGCAGCATCATATTTTTCTCCTTTCTTAAAGACCGGGGTTACGTTTGCTTGTCGCCAGTCATCTGGTACAGTGCCCCGAGCAAGTGATTCATTGAAAATAAAGGCCAGCAGGGGAGATATTTCAGCACTACATTCCTTAAGCACCCTGGCATGCAGACCGTCAGGCCCAGATGCCTTATGTATGTTGAGCTTGTCCAACAGTTTTGCGACCCCTTTGGGGTCAACTGTTATGTCCCCCATAGAGGGGAACGGACTTGTACCTTTTGATGGTAGCTCACCGTCAGCTTCACGTGTAAACGCCGATTGAAACTGCTTATTACATATATTTGCCTTTTCGCGTGATTCAGTTTTCAAAATTCCATTTTCTCTAAGTGAAGTGATCCCAAATGATTCTTTTTTCAGGGACTTTACAAATGACCAAAATTTCTTAACTTTTCCATTCTTCTGGGGGCCCTCGGGATCAATATTTTCATCATCAAAGGTAAAGATGCTGGAAACATGATTCCAATATGCATCTCTAATTACCTTTTGTACATGTGCTCTGAACCTTTTGTAATGGTTCTTCACGTCGGGATTGCTAGACTTACGAGCACGAAAGTACATTCTGTCACGTCTTCTGATTAGGTGTTTGATCGTGTTATCGATCCATGGTACACTATGCTTTGTTTTGGTCATTTTTATTGGTATGTACCTTTCCATGGCCGTCGTAAGTTCGGTCTTAAAACTGACCCACAAGTCATTTACTGACATGCGAGAGAGGTCAGAGGAAAGGAAGGAATCCTTAAATCGCGCCATATGGTCTCGCAGACCATCCATATCCGCACGCTTATATAAATATATTTTAGGCGGGACCTGTCGGATTCGCTTTGCTTTTATGTCATACTCAATATAAACTATATCATGATCGGCCTTGCCGATCGGGGGCATCCCTTTGACACGACTAACTGGGGATGGAGAATTTGTAAATAGCAAATCCAGGGTTTTTTTCTTGCCGGGTGGGTATATTTACGACTTGAGAGAGGCAATGTTCTTTTACTATATCCAAAAGCTGTTGTTGCGTTTGCCTTTTAGACACCCCATGGGGTACCTGCTGGTTGCACCATTCAATATCACCACAATTGAAGTCCCCTCCTACCAATATGTGGGCATTTCCATTTGACATTATCCTAGCCAAGGATGTATTGAAGGCCTCAAGATAATCTGGGTCAATCTGATCTGGTGGACGATAAAAAGATCCAAGGTACAGAGTCCTACACCCAATAATGTTCAACTTACACCAAACTATTTCACAGTCGGTGTCCAACTCCGGAGTTTCTGTGCAGAGCAGGTCTCTTTTAAATGCCACGAAGACACCACCATGGGCATCTCCAACTCTGTCTTTCCGGATGGCCTCGAATGAATCTGGGAAAATTTCCGAGTTTTTGATATCTGGGGTTAACCAAGACTCATTCCCCAAAATGATGTCTGGTTTAGCCGAGTCGATAATTGTGTGAATTTCAGCCCTTTTATTCTTAATTGACTGACAATTCATAATCAAGATTCTGAGGGGGTGGTTGAGGACCGCTTTTTTGGTCCTCGGTTTAGCTCCTCTTGGTTGCTGCACAATGGGCGAAGAAGCTGCAGTTGGTGGGCCAATATTGTCTGGTATCGGACTATCAGGCTCGGACAGATAGATAGTGTGGAAACTCACATCACATAAAAGGAGAGCATAATGCAGAATCTGATCAGGGCCTACACTGTTTGCATAAAGTTCAGCCATTTTTTAGATACATTTTGAAGAGAAACACAACCTGGCATTCCTAAATTTTAAAAAATGGACTTTGGCTATTATATAAAGTGGAACACAGGCACTTGTTTCATAGAGGAGGTAGAGGGTAGTTTTTTTCTCTTTAAAACAAGTGCATGTGAAGTGGAAGATTCAATTTTGTATACAATAGGTAAAGAATGAAAACAGTACATTTTGTACTCTCCAGAGGTTGGGGCCCCGGTGATAGGGGCTTGGATTTATACATCAGGCTGCATGGTGCTTCCACGCAGAGCTGATGCTGACCAAACATTGTACGAGTACTGATTCCACTTAGAAGAACAAAGCCTGCACAGGCAAAGTGGTGTATGTCAAACCCTCCAATGAATATAACATTTTGGTTTCATTGGGTGGCAGGGCTTGAGATGTCATTTCATCTCAAATGTCGGGTAAACTCCCGCAAAATTGGAAGCATCATCGCCAAAATAACCTCAATAGTGCTGATGGGGCATTAAACCTCAGATCAAGCAAACTCTCAAGAGGTTATGACCAATTCAGACCACGGTAAATAGAAGGAACTACTTTCTTTTTGTTTACATGTTTTCACCATGTGCTCAAGAGCAGCCATGTTTCTTCAACTTCAAGTGCATGGAGGTGGCAAGATGAAAATTTGGTCAATTTTGTAATGGGAAAGAATTTTTGAAAATCATTGGTAGGTTTTGTTAGGAGAGGTTATACAAAGGACTGATTTGTGCTAAAAAGAAACATTGGATGAAATGACAGCTCTGCAGTGACGTTTGAAATTTGACAATTTTCATCCTGATTGTTTTTGCCTTTTGAAAACTAAATGTTAGTAGCAATAGAGCTACATAAAGCCAAAATGTTATGCTTTCATGGAATTAATCACAAAAAAATTCATAGTAGTCATAATTTCTCTTTAAAACAATTTTCATCTTCACACTTGTCAAATTTTCAATACAGGTTGTCAGCCATTTTGTATAGTCCTTAACCAAGGTATATAAACGGGCTAGTGACGAAGGTCAATACAATAGGTAATGCACACCTTAACCCTTAAAGCGCTGCAGAAATCTGTAAAGCAGACTGCAATCTATTTCTCCAGCGAAAACATGGCTTGACCTTTTGTGTGAGTCGTCTGCCCAGCAAATGTCAAGCCTTATTTTCACTTAAAATAAGGCTTGATATTTGTCAGCCCTTATTTTCACACTTAAAAATTCTTGAAAACTCACCCACGGCGGCTTGAAGAAATATATATGGGCTGCATGATGCTTCCACGCAGAGCTGCATCCGACCCGCACACTAGTACTGGTAAACCGCTTAAAGGATCTAAGCCTGCCCAGGCAAAGCGGTGCGCAAGAGTCGGACCGTCCATGCTTATAAACCCTATTGGTTTCATTGGGTGACAGGACAGGGCTTGAGATGTCATTTCATCTCAATGTCGAGTAAAAGTCCCACAAATTTGGAAGCAACGTCTCCAAAATGACCTTTACAGTGTTTACGGGGACGATAAACCTCAAATCAAACAAAAACAATAAATAAAAACCCACCATAGCCTATGTTAAACTTAGCGATTCGCGGGATTTCTGACGAAATCCTGCCGAACATTGTTCTGGGTCGAAATTGACCATGTTTCGTGACATTGAGCTTTCTTTGCTGAAAACTTGCAATCATCGCAGCCCCTTCAGTTTTGATCGGATCTTCTTGAAACTTACAAACAAGCAAATCAGGGATAAAAGCTCGGATGAGTTCGAAAACTGACGAGGTCGGCCTAGCAATCTTAGAGTTAATGATGAGGCCTAATTGGCCGAAACTAGCTAGTCTGGCCCAGAAAACATGTACACTTCATATTTTCCAGTTATGTGGTGTATTCCTTGCTTCCAAGGATGACCCTTTTATAGAACATATTTAACGTCACTACAGCTGGTGTCTGGGACTGTGTGGCGGCCGTAAAAAGTCTCCCTGCCCTACATCATAGTGTAGTTTATATTTTCTTGTCCTTTGGGATCATTGATTCCGTTGTGGGATTTTGAAAATATTTGAGGGTCACTGATGAGGCCTAATTGGCCGAAATTAGCTAGTCTGGCCAGAAAACATGTACACTTCATATTTTCCAGTTCTGTGGTGTATTCCTTGCTCCCAAAGGATAACCCTTTTATCGAACATATTTTTCGTCCCCTTGATTGCTAAAAATGCCTATTTTTGACTTTGTCATCACCATAGCCCCTTCAGTTTTCACCGGATTTTTTTAAACTTACATAAGTAAGGGATAAAACCTCGACGGAGGTTGACTTATGTTTCGGAGAGTTATGTCCCCTTTGATAACAGAAAATGTCTTTTTGACCTTGTCATCACCGTAGCGCCTTCAGTTTTTATCGGATCTTCTTGAAACTTACAAGTAATTAAGTAAGCCGGGATAAACGCTTGGATGAGTACGGAAACTGATGAGGTCAGCCTATTTATGATTGAGTTACTTCCCTTTGATTGCAGAAAATGTCTATATTTGTCCTTGTCATCACCGTCATCCTTCAGTTTTCATCAGATCTTCTTGAAACTTATAGGTATGTAAGTCAGGGATAAAAGCTCGGATAACTTCGAAAACTAGCGCTGTCAGTCGATTAGTTACGGAGTTATGTCCCCTACTTTGCTGGAAAATGCTTATTTGCGACCTTGTCATCACCGCTGCCCCTTCAGTTTTGATCGGATCTTCTTGAAACAGTTGGAAAACGGGTGAGGTTGACCTATTTATCATAGCGTTACACCCCTTTGATTGTGGAAAACGCCTGTTTTTACCTTCTCATCACCATAGCCCCTTCTGTTTATATCGGAATGTCTATATTTGTCCTTGTCATCACCGTCATCCTTCAGTTTTCATCAGATCTTCTTGAAACTTATAGGTATGTAAGTCAGGGATAAAAGCTCGGATAACTTCGAAAACTAGCGATGTCAGTCGATTAGTTACGGAGTTATGTCCCCTACTTTGCTGGAAAATACTTATTTGCGACCTTGTCATCACCGCTGCCCCTTCAGTTTGATCGGATCTTCTTGAAACAGTTGGAAAACGGGTGAGGTCGACCTATTTATCATAGCGTTACACCCCTTTGATTGTGGAAAACGCCTGTTTTTACCTTCTCATCACCATAGCCCCTTCAGTTTATATCGGAACTTATTGAAAGTTATTTATAAGCAAGTCGGGATAAAAGCTTGAATGAGTTTGAAAACTGGTGAGGACGGCCTATTTATCATAGAATTACGTCCCCCCTTGATTGCAGAAAATGTTTACCTTTGACCTTATCATCATGGTAGCCCCTTCAGTTTTTATTGGATCTTCTTTAAACTTACATGTAAGTAGTTGGGGATTAAAAGCTCGGATGAGTTCGAAAACTGATGAGGTCAACCTATTTATCATAGGGTTACATCCCTTTGATTGCAGAAAATGCCTGTTTTTGATCTTGTTATCACCGAAGCCACCTAGTTTTGATTGAATCTTCTTGAAACTTACAAACAAGTAAGTCAGGGATAAAAGCTTGGATAAGTTCAAAACTGTAGAGGTCGGGTTTTTTTATCATAGAGTTATGTCCCTTTAATTGCTGAAAATGGCGACTGTTGACATTGTTATCATCATAATTCACTAAGTTTTTAACGAATCTTCCTGAAACTTACATATAAATCAGGGATAAATGCTTGAATGAGTTTGCAAACTAAAATTGTTGGCACATTAATCATAGAGTTAAGTCCCCTTCTTTGCTGAAAATACCTATTTTGTAGCTTGACATTACCATAACTCATTTAGTTTTGATTGAATCTTCCTGAAACTAACATATACACCTAATTGCAAATTTCTGACCCCAAATCGCATTTTCAAACTCAAAGCGGTGACCTTCAGAAGCCCGCCAGCACGATTTCCGTCACAACAGTTAGATGATGTCAAGAGTAAACTTCAAAGAAACAAAACACATCACAGCTGTCAAGATGTTCCAAAAATAGCGTCATCGCTACCTCTCATCTACATGAAAGAACCGCCGCCTAGCAAACCATTTCGCCACAGTTTGACTGACACGACAAAGAACCTCCTACAAAAACTAAGCACGTGAATGGATAAGAAAATGCGATATCGCATTTACTTTTGCTTTTACTTTCCTCTACAGTAAAAGAAAGACAAACTAAAAGGTAGATCCAACTTGTGACATGTGTAACGGGACATGTGTAACATGAACCACACCAATTGATGATAATTTCATCCAAGTGATATTGCGACCAGCAAAGTCTCCGATAAGCCTGCCAACCTACTAAGTCTCATTAAAGATTCACTTCGTCTATTATGCCTGCTCAGGGTGAATGTCGTCTAGAATACTATAAGTTCCATCTGAAGCGCCTATCAAACTTTTTAAGATGATCGATTGCTTTGATGATCGATTGTCTATATATTGTACCTAAATTAATGTTATTTTTTTTTTTTTTGTTTTTTGTTTTTTGTAGAAAGAATATTGGAGTTCAGTCTGTATTTAAAGTAGGTCATAGTCTGAGATTCTTGGAGCTCACGAGGCAGTTCGTTCCATTCTCTGATGGCAGACGGTAGGAAAGAGTTATAGTATAGTTGGGTATTTGTATTGATCGTTCTTATATCACTAACGTTTCGCAAATTGTATTGAACAGTGGAACCGACATTGGAGGGGACGAGAGAACTTAAGTAGTCAGGGCACAGGTTATTCCTCATTTTGTAGAACATGACTAATTTGTGCTTGTTTCTTCTTGCAGATAGTGTTTCCCAGCCAGTTTCAGTATAAAATGAATGAATAGACGTCAATCGTGTTGCTCCAGTTACGATGCGTGCAGCCTCGTTCTAACTTTTTTCTAACTCGTTTGCATCGTTTTGTGAACAATTATTCCAAACTATGTCCGCATATTCAAAAATGGGTCGTATGAGGAGAAGTAAATAGTTTGTAGAGATTTCCTGTCCAACTGAAATTTTAGTCGACGCATTATATTTATTCGTTGCCATGCTTTACTTTTTATGTACTCTATATGCTCATGCCAGGAACAGTCATTAGAAAAATATAGCCCCAAGTGTTTGTGTGAAGTCACTTCTTGAATCTGCTGATAGTTCATAAATAGAGGTGGATGATAGGGTTTATTTACTTTCTAGATATCAAAAGCGATTCAGATTTTGCTGGATTAAAAGCAACAAGCCATTCGGATGCCCATCTTTGGATTCTGTAGAGATCAGAATTTAGAGTTACGCCAGCAGTTACTGGATCATCAACGACGATATAGAGACTGGTGTCGTCCGCGAACAGACGAATAGAAGACTTGATGTCATCGATAATGTAATTTATGTACATAATAAATAGAAGAGGACCAAGAATGGATCAAGTTTATTGTTCACAAAATATGTTAAAGGGGCATAAGTCTGAAAATATTTGGCGGACTATAACCTCGAAACAATATGCGCTACACCACCTCATAGTCTTACTATCTACTAAGTTTCAGCCTGATCGGATGAAAACTGAAGGTGGAGTAATCCGGAAACAAAAAAGTTTACAAACGGAAGGACGGATAAACGGACGGACGAACGGACGCCTGCCCTATACCATATTACGACTGTTTATACAAAACGGGCGTATAGAGATGATTTTCTGATTGTCAGATCAAACGATTCCGATTTACCTCTGTGACTCCGGTTGTCACAAATCACTGTGGAAGACGACACACAATCTAGTGCCTGATGTAAATTTCGACACTATGTTGTTGGTACATTGACCAATCGATGGTCATCACTGACAATCCCGCACCAATATGTGTTGGGGGAGAGACTCTAAATTGGATAGATACCTTTCTTTGTCATAGAAAACAGCGATTTGTTGCTATCTGTCTAGGCTCCCACAAGGGGCTGTTCTAAAGTCCATTGTTGTTCTCCCTGTACATTAATGATATTTCCACTGACACTGACTCAGAAATAACACTGTTTGCAGACGACTTAGTGTGCTAGAGATGCATAGGACTCACTGAAACTTCAGAAGGATATACATGTAGATAGATTAGGATGCTGAGCAAGAAAATGAAAATTGAGATTTCAGCCCGTAAATGCAATATTATGCAAATACATGTAACTACGGTTCTCGAGAATGTGGATTCCATGAAATACATTGGTGTGACAATCACACACGACTTATCAACATGTGTAATGAGGCAAACAAAACGCTTGGTTTCCTGAGATGAAATCTTTACCAGTTTCTTCAGGATGTAAAAGAGGCAGCCTAAAAAGGACTTGTTCGTCCAATCTTGGAATATGGTAGTTGTATCTGAGACCCTATGTATCTGGGTTGCATCTGGGACCCCCAGTATGGTAGTTATATCTGGTCTTCCAAGAAGAAATTGAAAAGTTCAGAAAAGAGCTGCTAAATTTTTAACCAGCAACTACTGCTTTGTAACTAGGATACTAGAAAAAATAAGGATGGGAGGCTCTCAAAACATGCGAAGAGACAGTATGCTTATAATATTTATAAAGGTCTAAACGGTGCAGCCAGCATTCCAACAGATGTCCTTGTTCACTCAGCTAGGCGCTGTATAAATCATCATTCATTGGTATTTCAGACCCCTGCAGCAAGAATTGACATTTACAAAGGTTCCTTCTTCCAGAGATTGGAATGCCCTTCCCGATTCGTTGGTGAGAGCTAAGTATCACAGTGTCACCAGTAACAATTCTAATTCTAATTCTGGCGGAAACTCTTTCTGTCTTCTCTGTCATCACGTTAACAAGTCCGTGAAATAAAGACCCCCCCCCCACACACACACACTTAAACCCCACTCTACATAGAGAAAACTGGAGTTTACGGGGGTAATAATTATTTTTCTTATTTCTGCTCCAAGACATAGGTTGTGGGTACTCGTTTGAACCGCCTTCTAAGGAGCACCCAAAACCTATGTTTGGAGTATAATTAAGAAAAATATCACAAATTTTCATAAGAAAATTTCCCCTTTTTAGGTTTGAAAAAAACACTATATCACACGGATGTGTTATCGTAATGTTTTACTGTGATTTCGTTTTGAACTAGACCTGTTTCCAAAAGAAAACTTTGCCCACCTTGCACCTTAGATTTAAAAAAAGAAAGAAACGAAAAAAAACAAGAGGGTCATAATGGTCCCGGATCGCTCACCTCATACTACAGATAAAGTGGTAGATAATATAAGGTGTACTGGATGGTTCTGACAAGAAGATTTTTGAAGATTTTTTCCTATGTAAGTCTATGTTAAACCACTGGGCCGCGGGGCGGGGGCATTTTTGGTACCAGGGCCATAATTTGAACAATCTTTATAGAGGTCCGATAGACGCAGCTTCATACCAAATATCAAACACCTGAGTCTTCTGGTTTCAGACTAGAAGTGTTTTAAAGGTTTTACCTATATAAGTCAATGCAAACCATACGGCCCCGGGCGGGGTCATTTTTAGCCCCAGGGCTCTAATTTGAACAGTCTGGATAGAGGTCCTCTATAGATGAAGCTTCAAACCAAATATCAAAAACCTGGGCCTTGTGGTTTCAGAGAAGAAGATTTTTAAAAGATTTTTCCTATATAAGTCAATGTAAAACCAAAGGGACCCGGGGCGGGGGCATTTTTGGCGCCAGGGCTATAATTTGAACAATCTTGGTATAGGTCCACTAGATGAAGCGCCACAGCAAATATCAAAGACCTGGGCCTTGTGGTTCCAGAGGAGAAGATTTTTTATAGATTTTTCCTATATAAGTCAATGTAAAACCAAAGGACCCCGTGGGCGGGAGAATTTTTTGCCCCCCCCCCCCCCCCCCCCCCCCAGGGCTATAATTTGAACAATCTTGATCGAGGTCCACAAGACAAAGCTTCATACCAAATATCAAACACCTGAGCCTTCTGGTTTCAGACGAGAAGATTTTTAAAGGTTTTCCCTATATAAGTCAATGTAAAACTAAAAGGCACCGGAGCGGGGATTTTTTAGCCCCAGGGATCTAATCTGAACAATCCTGGTAGAGGTCCACTAGATGAAGCTTCAAACCAAATATGAAAGACCAGGGCCTTGCAGTTTCAGAAAAGAATATTTTTTAAAGATTTTTCCTAAAAAGTCAATGTAAAACCAAAGTGCCCTGGGATGGGGGTCATTTTTGGCGCAATGGCTGCTATTTGAACAATATTGGTAGAGGTCCACTAGATGAAGCTCCACACCAAACATCAAAGACCTGGGCCTTGCCGTCTCAGCGTAGAAGATTTTTTTAGCTTTTTCCTATATAAGTCAATGTAAAACAAATGGACATTTTGGCTCCAAGGCTATAATTTGAACACTCTTGATAGAAGTCCACTAGATGAAGCTACACACCAAATATCAAAGACCTGGGACTTGCACTTTCAGAGTAGAAGATTTTTTAAGAATTTTTCCTATATAAGTCAATGTAAAACCAAAGGGCCCCAGAGCGGGGGCATTTGTGGCCCCAGGGCTTTAATTTGAACAATCTTGGTAGAGGTCTACTAGATGAAGCTACACACCAAATATCAAAGACCTAGGCCTTCGGGTTTCAGAGGAGAAGATTTTTAAAGATTTTTTCTAAAGCAGTCAATTTAAAACCAAACGGCTCCATGGCGGGGGCATTTTTGGCCCAAGGGCTATAATCTGAACAATCTTCATAGAGGTCCACAAGACGAACCATCATACCACATATCAAACACCTGAGCCTTCTGGTTTCAGACAAGAAGTTTTTTAAAGGTTTTTCCCAATATAAGTCAATGTAAAACGAAAGGGCCCTGGTCAATCAAGTCAGAACCCTGGTCACTATCGAAGTGGAAACGGATCGATAAACATGCCTCCTTAGATATCAAGGAAAGTTGCAGAACCCCAAAAGTGCACACCGATCGCAGGACGGAGCCAGCCCACAATGCGCGGGAAAAATAGACACCACGGAACACGCCTATATAATTCTGATCCCCTTTAACCCCATTTTATACAGTAAAAAAAATGGGGTTTACAGGGGTGTACATTATTTTCTCATTTCTGCTCAATACATAGATTGTGGGTTCTCGTTAGAATCGCCTCGACGACGCCTTAGCGGTTCTAACGAAAACACACAATCTATTGAACAGAAATGAGAATAATATCACAATTTTTCATCTTAAAATTATCATTTTCTTCGGCGGTAAAGTTTACAGTATATTTGTATAGGCGTGATTTCGTATTGATACATGGGTTCGCGCTTCGATCGGGTCACATGTGAGACGCCGAGTTCTGGATCGGAATGTCGGGTGGTTTTTTCTCCGGGTACCCCGAATTCCGCCCATTGTGATTAACGATCGTAGTGCAATAATCTTAAAATGGCCGTAAAACCAAAATAAATCAAGAAAAGGAGGGAATTCCAAGCATAATTTTACTCATTCTGCTGAAGTGGGACTGTCGTTGACTATTTTAACAGTTGGATAAGAATAGCCCTTTGTATGGCATTATGTTGACTTGCCCAAGTCCCTATATTTAATTTTTTTATTTTTAAATGAATATCTCTTTAAACAAAACAAAACAAAAAAAATATGTAAAAGTCTCTTTAGTCTTCATCTCTGAATGTTCATTTCACAATTTCATAAAATACAATGCATTTATTTATTTATTATTATTATTTTTTTTTTTTTTTTGTAAACAATTATTTCTACAATGGAACCTAATTAACAGACTTGGGCAAGTCTACGCGATATGAGACATCTTTGTATCATCCCTGTCAACCTTGAAATAGTTTAAAATAGTTTTAATGGACAGCAGGCGTGTTTCAGCTTTCCTGAAAATTGAAATATTATCGTGTTGGTGGGTGGTTGTCTTCAATGTGAATCAGTTTCTGAAAATAGCGTCCAAATCGCATATATATAGAGGATCTTACATTAGTGTTCATGTATTATTGAATTTAGTAATCGAGTTGAGGAAAAGGGAATGAGGTTTTGCCGAGCATTTCATCCCTTTCCCTCAACGAGTTTAATAAATTCATTAATACATGATTCTATTTATCGTATGACATTTAAAACGCATTTTATTCACGATTGTTTACAAAAATGTCAATATTCCGCCGTAAGTAAACGCGACGTCGTATGTGTAACGTTACGGGGCGTAACTAACTAATTTGCATATTTAATCCACAAGTGGATTATCGAATTTATTATATGGCGTTATTACACTCTCAGACGCGACGTCATATGATAAAAATGTATCACAGAATTTTGATATTTTATTCCATTTGGGTTTAAATGAAACTTTTGTTCAGTATGACCAATTTATTTTGTAAAATCAAAATTGCTAAAACTTTCTTTTGAAGACGGTTAGAAAAATATGTGATAATTTATTTTATCATATGACGTAACGTCTGAGAATGTAATAACGCCATGTAATAAATTCGATAATACACTAGTGGATTAAATATGCAAATTAGTTAGTTACGTCCCGTAACGTTATATGTACGACGTTGTTAACGACGTCGCGTTTACTAATGGCGGAATATTGACATTTTTCTAAACAATCGTGGATAAAATGCGTTTTAAATATCATATGATAAATAGACTCTTGCATTCGTGCACATGTATTATTGAATTTATCAACTCGTTGAGGAAAAGTGATAAAATGCTCGGCAAAGCCTCGCATTTTATCCCTTTTCCTCAACTCGTTTAATAAATTCAATAATACATTAACACTCATATAAGATCCTCTATGTAGAGTGTGCACTTCTAATGCCTTTCATGCTCATGCGTAATTGCCACAAGGTCATGCCTTTGATCAGTTTTAATGAAATTGCAAATAATTATGTCATCAAGCTAGTGCCAAGACAGAAAGAGTCACGTAAAATCATTTAAACGGGAAAGGGAGCACCTGTCAGAATTTTTCCGCCATTTTTCAAAGGGAGACACTTTTCGGGACTTCCTGTTCGCTTTACTATAAGCTCTGCCCCACGGAAAAAGGGATCACTCATCAGTGCAACATCTCCGAGAGCATAAAAATCAAGCGATACAAACTGAAATGCTGCAGCAAAACAAAATCAACATTTGGACTCCGTCGGGCCCGACCAGAGACAGAGCATCAGGTACCAGCCAACAGAAGTTATCACTGGGCATGTCTTTTTTAACATTATATAAGAATTCATCCTGAAGTACACATAATGATCAGTGACGAACCAGTTACAGTGCACTACAGTAGAACTCCGATGGCTCGAACACCGATGGCTCGTTTACCATGGATGTGTCGAACCCATTCTTGAGCCCCTAGCGAAATCCTCTACATAAGTACTTGTGGGGGATAATTAAGGAGATTTTAGTCTTTTATCTTACAAGTGTATGCTGTGTTTAATTATTAGAATCGCCTCGATGAGGCGATTCTAATGAGTACACACAGCATACATATTCATTATGGAACACCGAAAAGATGTCTAAAAGTATCTCGTTATGCCTCCTAGCAGTAACCCTCAGTGGCTCGAACCCCCTCTGTCCGAACAGATTTACGAGGTCCCAAAGGTGTTCGAGCTATTGAAGTTCGACTGTATGGTTAAAACCTTGCGTAAAGTTTATAGTATTGTGTGACTGATGACATATAATAGATGTAAAATGTGTAAAAAAAACTTTTCATTACGAAAACACGCCTATACAAATACATTGCCACCTTCCTAACGAGTACCCACAATCTATATTTTAGAGCAGAAATAAGAAAAATAATTTTTACCCCTGCAACCCCCAGTTTTACTATATAAAAGTGGGGTTCGAGGGGTTCAAAATTATATAGGCGTGTTTTCGTGATGTCAAATATCTAGATATCAGAACTGCGGTCATCATTGCGCAATTTGAACGCAGCATGCTGCTGAAAAATCATTTTTGTTTTATTAAATACAAAAAGAAGTGAAGGCAATGATCAGGAATCGATACAATTAAGCCACAGCTCTCATCAGAGACACCAAAGGGAAAGAAACACAAACACAAAATAACAAGACCCTACTAGAAACATCAATAGCGGAAAGCCAAAAGGATAGCTACTTTCCCACAATGATGGCAAATTCGCTAACCAATACAAAAATATAAGCGATACTTACACTCAAAGACAAACCATAACAAAAATAAACCGCGACAGAAGAACCGCCTTGGAACTGTCAGTGAAAAGAATTTCACTGGGGGCTTAAATCGATTTTTCGCGGACGCAATACTCGCCCTTACTTCCGTCGCGATTTAGACAAATAATTTGTTCAGTCCGCGCCTCCTAACTCATCCGTGCAACAACTCCGAGAACACAAAAATCAAACAACCACAGAGATGAAACAACGGTGAAGACTCGACAGCAAGAAACCACTGCCATTTAAGATTGCTTAAACAGGAAAAGAATAGTCGCGTTTTTGCAAGTGGAAAGAAGAAATAACTGTTTTAATTGGGCTCATCGCACTATAAACAAGAAAATATAGCGCTACAAACATTTAACATCAGGACCATGGAAATATGCAAAATATTTGACACAAAAAAGTCGATACGGTATTTTCATGTAGATAGTTGTTAGATTCCAGTTGACATGCTTCTTTGTTTCAATTATGGAGAGTTTGAATTATTGAGAGTTAAATATCAATGCATAGTTTTTTTTTACTTTCAAATTACTTCGAATCAATGATTACGAGCTGAACTAACCTTGCTTTCTGAGAAAACAGATGTCCCCGCCCCACCCATCCCCCACACACATACGCTATCAAACGCAAGCTTATTTTAACTGTACCGCTGTGACCTTGAAAATTAGGTCAAGGTTACGACAATCTATTCAGTTCTTTTATCTTGTCCAAATATTATACCCATGCAAATTTGATTAAAACCCACCTAGTAGTTCATGAGATATACTGCACACAACCTTAATTTTGCCTAAATTTGACCTATTTAGGACGGCTGTGACCTTGAAAATAAGGTCACGGTCACCCAAACCTAATCGGTTCTTCATCCTTTCCCAATGTTATATACATGCAAATTTGATTAAAATCCACCCAGCAGTTCATGAAATATCTCTTACACAATAAATAATAAGATTCTATAATATAAGCTATAAATCTGACCATAGCACAGTTAAATTAATTATGGATGGAGATTCTTTTCGACGAGGCGCTGGATATTTCAAATTTAACAACAGTCTATTGCTTGCTCTTGAATTACAACATATTATAAAATGAGGTCAATAAATAAAGATGCGTTACCTAATACACTATGGGAAATTATCAAAGGAACAATAAGAAATGAAATTCTTGCACACCAGACAAGGAAATCCGTGATTTTACCCTGGGATAGAAATTTATGTTCTGACCCTGGTGTTCCGACCCCAAATCGAATATAATCGCGTGTTTGATAAATGCACTGGTTGATTACAACCTCATGCGCGGCGTCGTCATGCGTGACGTCACAAAAAATTCCTGTTGTGTCATCACAAAATGGCGGACGTCAGTAACCGAAGTGACAGCAGCATTAAAAATTCGGAATAGAAATGGAATGTATGCAAGAAAAAGAATCCTATATGGGTGTGAGGGGTGGATAGAAAAATCCGTCCCTCGGGATTACTGTCCGGCATCACTCGGCAAGCCTCGTGATGCCGGACAGTGACCCTCGGGACGGATTTTTCCATGCACCCCTAACACCCATATCAGATTCTTATACTATCAAATACGCAGCAATGAAAAAGAAAAAGAAGCCAGGAAAAGAATCGAAGATAACAAAAGACATTCAAATATCGGAAACGAATTAAGTAACTCAGACAACGCAGATACTGAAATGCTACAATTAAAAAGAGAAATGATCAGGCACAGTAGTGATACAATCAGATCCCAAGTTCTTCCAACAATATCACTAGGGAAAGAAGTCGAAACATGGCGTGACGACAGTAAAAATAATAACAAACAACAACAAAAAACAAAAACAAACAAAACAACGGACAACAGGTAAACAGAGTAAGCAGCTCTCTCCCAAACAGGTGGTGACACAGAATATCCAAAATAGAAGTGAAGGCAATGATCAGGAATCGATACAATTAACCCACAGTTCCCATCCGAGACACCAAAGGCATGAAATAACTAGACCCTAATGGAAACACTAATAGCGAATAGCCAGAAGGACAATTACTTTCCCACAAAATTGCCAATTGGCTTATCAAAGAAAAATAAAAAGCGATACATACACTCAAAGAAAAACAATAAAAAAATTAAACCGCGACAGAAGAACCGAACCTAGCCAAAAAGGAGCAATATACATAATGGAATCACAAACAAGGCAAGGACCAACATAACTTAAAATGAACAACTAAAAAGTGGGAAGAATCAGAATCATCAACGTAGCAACAGATATGATTCGGGAAAGACTCGGAACCAGCAACACTAACTATGAAGGAACCACAGCAAAAGCACCCATTATGAAAACACGCCTATACAAATACAGTGTTATCTTTATCGCCGAAAAAAATGAAAAATTTCAGATGAAAAATTTTGATATTTTTCTTATTTCTGCTCTAAAATATAGAGTGTGGGTACTCGTTAGAACCGCCTCTGGGTACTCGTTGTAACCGCCTCACCGAGGCGGTTCTAACGAGTACCCACAATCTATATTTTAGAGCAGAAATAAGAAAACTAAGATTTACCCCTGTAAACCCCAGTTTTTCTATATAAAAGTGGGATTGGAGGGGTCAAAATTATATAGGCATGTTTTCGTGATGGACTTGGAACGGTCAGTAAAGTTACTGGTGGGTTTAAGTTACTTTTACGGGATCCCAACCCTCACCCCCACTCTCGCTGTGGTTCAACCAAGTCTTAAAGCCGCTATAGACGGGAAAATGGTGAGTTAAAATAAAATTCTTGAAAACAAATTAAACGGCTTTATTACGCGCTCCAAAGGTCAACTTTTTGAACAAGTTGACAAACAACTACAACAACAACAAAAAGCTACTGTTTTGCAGAATTAGAGAAGATAAAAACCTGTAGAAAAGAAAAAGAAGAGGTAGTAAAGAGGACGAAAGGAGGGTTGGGGTTGGCATGATAGAAAAGGAAAATGAAGGGCAATATAGAAAATGAAGATCCTAACCATAATGCTTACCCTTCTCTACCCTAACTTGCCGCACGGGCAGCAGTAGGCCTTGTCCAACTATAAGCCAATATCAGTTGGACACCCCAGTGACGTAAGATACACGACACCTTTACTTAAGGCTGACACGATTAATCGTATAATCGATTAATCGACTGATAAATTCCACAAAAATGATTATCATTTCTGGTTTGCTTTTAATCGATTACTTGATAGGTACAATTTACTACCCAAAGTTATGCATAAAATAGCTGGATGAGTGGCAAACAGTGCATACCCTGATGATACGCCGCATTCTGTGGCGTCTCATCTGGGTCTACACAGTTTGCTGTCTGTTTAAATATGCATATGGTACAGTGCAATGTTTGGTAAGAGCCATGCTCAGACAGAAAGCCAGACAGGTAAAAGTATGACAAAAACCTCAACGATTACTAATCGATTATCGATCGCAATGGCAGGACTGTTAATCGATTATCTTTTCAGCTCCGATTAGCCAGTTCTACCTTTACCTCACCCAATCACTCAGTCTGGGGTCTGAAATTGGGGCTTAAGCAAAACCCGTCTCAACCTTCGTTTGAGTCGTCAGCACTCTTTGCTGCAAAACAAGGTGGCAAAATTTGCAAACATTATTAATCCAGATCAGATGGATTCTGGCTTCTGCAGAAGCCATTTGATCAAAATCTACACCGTTTGTCATGCAGTTTCTTAATTCAACAAATACATTATATGGAGTACATGTCATTTGATTGATGGATAGTCAGAAATGGGTGTGGCTAAACCAGTTAACGGTGACAACACACCGACATTTTTCACATCTCCAAAATGGCTACTTTTCGGATGAAAGTCCGTGATTGCACGACCCGCAGAAAAAGCGACCGACTGAAGTCGGTTGATTTTCTAAGAGTGCCCTAAAATCACCGTGTCATTCTGTCATTCGGTCATTCTGTCAGTCTGTCTGTCCGTCCGTAACCCGTTTGTGAAAATTGGTGATAGTGACTTAACCGCTTGGAATATTTAAACAATTTTTGGCATACTGACAGATATCAATGAGATCTAACCAATGAACTTGCGAAATATTACATTCCAATTAGTATAGCCTCGCCGAGGCGAAAAATGTGAAAGTTTTCGAACTGCTTCTCCTCGGAAACCGTTGGGCCGATTGAAGTCAAATTTCATATGGAGCCTCTATGGGATGGGGGAAACCAAAATTTGCTCATGGGGTCCAGGTCACATGACCAAAATGGCCGCCAAGCCATAAATGGTCTGTCTGTCTGTCCGTCCGTAACCCGTTTGTGAAAATTGGTGATAGTGACTTAACCGCTTGGAATATTTAAACAATTTTGGCATACTGATAGATATCAATGAGATCTAACAAATGAACTTGCGAAATATTACATTCCATTTAGTAAAGCCTCGCCGAGGCGAAAAAATCCGTAACCCGTTTGTGAAAATTGGTGACAGTAACTTAACCGCTTGGAATATTTAAATAATTTTTGGCATACTGATAGATTTAAATGAGATCTAACCAATGAACTTGCGAAATATTACATTCCAATTAGTATAGCCTCGCCGAGGCGAAAAATGTGAAAATTTTCGAACTGCTTCTCCTCGAAAACCGTTGGGCCGATTGAAGTCAAATTTCATATGGAGCCTCTATGGGATGGGGGAAACCAAAATTTGCTCATGGGGTCCAGGTCACATGACCAAAATGGCCGCCAAGCCATAAATGGTCTGTCTGTCTGTCCGTCCGTAACCCGTTTGTGAAAATTGGTGATAGTGACTTAACCGCTTGGAATATTTAAACAATTTTGGCATACTGATAGATATCAATGAGATCTAACAAATGAACTTGCGAAATATTACATTCCATTTAGTAAAGCCTCGCCGAGGCGAAAAATCCGTAACCCGTTTGTGAAAATTGGTGACAGTAACTTAACCGCTTGGAATATTTAAATAATTTTTGGCATACTGATAGATTTAAATGAGATCTAACCAATGAACTTGCGAAATATTACATTCCATTTAGTATAGCCTCGCCGAGGCGAAAAATGTGAAAATTTTCGAACTGCTTCTCCTCGGAAACCGTTGTGTCGATTGAAGTCAAATTTCATATGGAGCCTCTCTGGGATGGGGGAAACCAAAATTTGCTCATGGGGTCCAGGTCACATGATTAAATGGCCGCCAAGCCATATATGGTAAAAACCCTTCAAAAATAGTCTTCTCCTGAACCACTGGGCAGATTGCCACGAAACTTGATAAATGGCATCTGGGACGTAGGCCCATTATAAATTGCTAAAATGGTGACCCTGGGTTGACCTTGGCCTTCTTTGTGCCTAGGTCAAACTTTGACGCATATGCTTTTGTACTGGAAAATGTGAGAATGCATTTTATCCTGCAAACGATTCAGAAAACAGTACTAAAGTATAAGATATATTTTTGCTTCTTACGATAAGGCGCATTTATTGGGGGAACCGCTTTAGGTCCAGGTCACATGACCAAAATGGCCGTTATACCCATATATGGTAACACTCATAAAGCTAAAGGCATCCGGCGGGTCGTGCACTTCAGCTGAAGCACTGGTTTTTGTTTCTTATTTGTACTGCAAACATATGTTGTGGGTCCTCGTTAGACCCGCTTCATTGAGGCGATTCTAACGACTACCTACAACCTATATCTGGGAGCAGAATTAAGAAAAATAATGTTGTACTCCCCCGTAAACTCAAGTGTTGGGTTGAGGGAGGTATTAATTTCACGGACTTGTTCACGTGACGTGTGTTCAGCGGAATAAGGCTTAAATTCTTCCAATGCGAACGTCTAAGTTCTTGCATGCTGCCCATAACGAAAACGCACCTATACAAATACATTTCCAATTTTTTGGCCAAAAATTAGAAATTTTAAGATGAAAAAATGTGAATTTTTTCTTATTATTGCTCAAAACATAGATTGCGGGGACTCGATAGAACCGCCTCGACGAGGCGGTTCTATCGAGTACCCACAATCTATGTTTTTGAGCAAAAATAAGAAAAATAGTGTATACCCCCTTTAACCCCAGTTTTACTATATAAAAGTGAGGTTCAAGGGGGTCAAATTTATATAGGCGTGTTTTCGTGATGCACATCAAGCAGACTTCAAAAAGACCGGGACCCAGGTGCAAATGGATAGCAGTGGTGAAATAATCACTGCCTCTTTCTCGCGCGCGTGAAAACATCGGAATGAGTGTTCGAGAGCGATTAAATAAGCTTGAAGCTTGCATCGCAATCGAACAAAAATAAATTAGTAGAAACTAAAAAGTCCGGGAACAGGAAAGGCTCTGGCGAGACTGCACTTATGCGCAGGCTTTTCAGAGCCTTTGCTGGTAGGCTATGCAAAAAATAGCCTGTTTTTATTAGAAAGCTCATCTATTTCATCCTCATCCACCTCCTCCCCATCCTCACCTCCTCCTCATCATCATCATCTTCTTTAACGTCCCCGTCAACACTGTAAAGGTCATTTTGGAGACGTTGATTCCAATTTTGTGGGACTTTTACCCTACATTGAGATGAAATGACATCTCAAGCCCTGTCGCCCAATGAAACCAATAGGGTTAATTAGGATGGACGGTCCGCCTCGCACCGCGGTTCTTGGACAGGCTTAGATCCTCTAAGCGGTTTACCAGTACTAGTGTGCGGGCTGGATTCAGCTCTGCGTGGAAGCATCATGCAGCCCGTATATTTCTCCAAGCCCCTATGGGCGGGGGCCGCATTGGTTTTCGAGCCATATACTACTACACAAACTGGGGTTTTAGGGGAACACAATTGTATAGGCGTATTTTCGTGATGAGTATTTTTGTTTGTTATGTTTTGGTTTTACGGCACTGTCAAGATTATTTCACTTGTTTCGAGCCGGTCGTTGATAAAAGGTGGACGAAAACCGGAGTACCCGGAGAAAAAAAAAAACACTGATCTTCCGTTGAAGAACTTGGCGTCTAAAATGTGTATTATTATTATTATTATTATTATCATTATTGTTGTTGTTGTAGTTGTTTTGGTTTTACGGCGCTTTCAAGATTATTTGACTTATATCAAAACGATCGTTAGACAGTGTGTGTGTGTGTGTGTGTGTGTGTGTGTGTGTGTGTGTGTGTGTGTGTGTGTGTGTGTGTGTGTGTGTGTGTGTGTGTGTGAATTCGGGTTTAACGTGGCTTTCAACAATTTTTCAGTCATATCACGACGGTGTCTGGTTGCGACAGGGAGCTCAATGCTCACTTTTATAGTGCTGCCTCACTGAAGTAGCCTGTCCCAGACACATTACATGATACCACACCCAGTCACATTATCCTGACACTGGGTCGACCAGTCCTAGCTCTACCCCGTAAATCTGAGTGCCAAGCGAGGAGCAGCTAGTACCATTTTTAACGACTTTGGTATGTCGCGGCCAGGGATCGAACCCGTGACCTCCCGTTCCCCGGAGCGAACACTCTACCAACTGAGCTATCGGGGCCGGTATCGTTAAACAGAGGTGGGAAAAACCTGAGAAAAAACAGCAGAACTTGGCGTTTGAAATTGGTATTACTATTCACTTTTTTGCTTCGGACATGCCTTTAAAATTTGACAAGGCGTTAGGCCCTGTTAGAGAGTTAATAACACCAATAACATACGCCTTTCGAATCATTTGGGCTTAGTTTGAGCAGGTGATTCCAACCTGATTGTCTATGAAAAAGAAAAAAAAAAGAGAGAATAGAATGTTGTCTGCAGTAGAATGTCTTGACACTGTAAAGAAAAGGAATAGCTGACAAGTCGCGGCGAATCTCGGTTAGCCTAAGCACGAAAATGAGGACAAACGCTTTTGTTCAAGTGTATACAGATATTTTTTCAATACCTGAACTATTTATCGATTGGCACATATAATGATCGATAGATGTACCCATACCCGCTACAATTAAATCTAGATATCTTATAATTGAACACACCTTCGGTTAAAAAATCATTGAAAGAAAAATGTGTATTAGTTAAACAACGCTAACAACCAAAAAATGGAGATTTCGAAATTTCATCTAAGCATGCATGGGCGCGAGACATTAAAATTGAGATTCTGATAGAATGGGTTCTGTGTACGTGATATTGGTGATTTTAGATGTACTTGTCAGTGCTGTGGCTTTACTGCCCATTTGTAAGTATATTGTTTATATTGATAAATGTTTATCTTGTCACCCAAGTCAAGCTTTAACCCATTTTGTACCAGAAACCCCAAAACGGGTACCCTGACAAACAGTGCAGGCCCAGATCAGACGCCGCAGAATGCGGCGTCTGATCAGGGCCTACACAGTTTGGTTTAAACATATTTTATTGCAAATAATGTCATAAACATATTATACACAAATACAAACACTTACAAAGGGATTCAGAAAGAAGCCAAAAGGCTTACATATTTACACAGTTTGCAAAAAGTTAAGCCATTTCCCGAATAAATTTTGAAGAAAACACACCCTGACACCCCTAAATTTTGAAATGCACTCCTGCTATATATAAGGAGGAAGATTCATTTGGTACAAAAAGGGTTAATTTTGCATTTTACGCATGCGCGTATAGAGAAACATCGGCAGTATAGAGAAATCACCCAATTGCAACCGGTAATGCAATTTCCTTTACAAATCACACGGGCTGCTCTTAAAGGAAAGACTTTCCTCCCAGCGGGACCATTCGTTGCGAAAACACGGCTATACAAATACATTGTAACCTTTATCGCCGAAAAAATGAAAATTTTAAGCTGAAAAATTGATATTTTTCTTATTTCTGCTCAAAATATAGATTGTTGAGGCGGTTCTAACGAGTACCCGCAATCTATATTTAAGAGCAGAAATAAGAAAAAATCGAGGCGGTTCTAACGAGTACCCATAATTATATAGGCGTGTTTTCCTGATGGTAATGCAATTTCATTTACAAAACACACGGGCTGCTCTTAAAGGGAAGACTTTGGTCCAGCGGGACCATTTTAGCAGAATGATGATGAGGGCGGTACTAACGAGTATCCACAATCTGTCAGTGTGAGAGAGGAAAATAATGTGCAGTCTTGTAACCCTCATTTTTCTTGAAGAAATATATGGACTGCATGATGCTTCCACGCAGAGCTGAATCCGATCCGCACACGAGTACTGGTAAACCGCTTAGAGGATCTAAGCCTGCCCAGGCAAAGCGGTGCGCACGAGTCGGACCGTCCATGCTTATAAACCCTATGGGTTTCATTGGACGACAGGGCTTGAGATGTCATTTCATCTCAATGTCGGGTAAAAGTCCCACAAAATTGGAAGCAACGTCTCCAAAATGACCTTTACAGTGTTGACGGGGACGTTAAACCTCAAAACAAACAAAACAAATTTTCTCAGTACAAAGACAACGCATAATGCCTGTCTTGGAACTCGAACCCGGAATCACTCTATCACGAGTCAAATGTTTTACCACTGCCCCCTACAAAGCATGGCAAGTTCATGCTGCCGCGAAAGATTATTTTTATTTTTAAACTTGCCAAGCAACTACCGGCTTTGTTCTGAAATTCGACCAGGGCTGATATCAAATTATCCGTTTGTGTGGGTTGACTGTCTGCCCCACCTAAGAGATATAAGGAATGTACAGTTTAACCCATTTAGTACCAGAAACCCGGAGACGGGTACCCTGGCAAACTGTGCAGGCCCAGATCAGACGCCACAGAACGCGGCGTCTGATCAGGGCCTCCACTGTTTGCTAAAAGTTCAGTCTGGTTCTGTTTTTTGGTTTTACGGCCCTTTCAAGATTATTTCACTCATATCGAGGTGGGCGAAAACCGGAGTACCCGGAGAAAAACCACCTGACCTTCCGTTGCAGAACTTGGCTTCTCACATGTGACCCGAGCGAGGGTCGAACCACAGCGGGGAGAGACCTAATGATCAAGAGTCAGCGCTCTTAACCACTAGGCCACGGAGGCCCTCTAAAAGTTCAGTCATTTTCCAAATAAATTTTGAGGAAAATACAACCTGACACCTCTAAATGGAAATGAACTTCTGTTATATATAAGGAGGAAGATTCCATTTGGTACGAAATGGGTTAAACAAACATTGTAGATTCCGATCAAACACTATCAGATCTGGGTAAACGCTGTTTATTAGCTACCATGCTCATCAGTGTGTGGAAAAAAGGTCTTAGAGTATGTGTACATAGTGATAATTTTGATCAGCCTGCGCAACTACGCAGTCTGGTCAAGTCTTTACTGGACACTGTTTAGACAGCCCCTTAAGTATGAAATGCCATTTTTTACTATAAATTCCCTATTTTTGATACCACTAAATCGATTTTGTAATATTACAATCGATTTTGTGATAACACTAATTATTATGCGGTATCTATTTATTTTGAGATATCACAAATCGATTTTGTGATATCACAAAGTAAGACTGGATTTGTGATATCACAAAATGTCATGATTTTGTGATATCACTGATTCTAGTCAGTGATATCACTAATTCTAGTCAGTGATATCACAATTCGATTAATCTCTTTTTAGTGATATCATACAATCTATTTTGTGAAATCACTAAATAGCAGTGAATTTTTGATATCACTAACTATGATAGATTTCGTGATCTCGCAAATTCATACTATCCCTTTGAATTTTTGGAATACTGAATGAGGGCTCCCGAAATGATCACTGCGCATGTGGTACTACTGCGCATACTCTAACGGCAGAAAAATGGCGGAAATCAACCGCATTCTGAATGCGGCAATACAGATCCCGCTCTCTTCTACATCATCCGTCTCATTAGCACCTTCTCTGTCGGCAACAAATTCATTAGCGAGTAAACATTGCACTGTTTGCGAATATAATATATTAAGTGACATCACTTATTCGATTTGGTGATATCGCAAATTCGTTCATATTTAGTGATGTCACTTATTCTTTTTTGTGACATTGCTTAATCATATCTATTAAAGTGATATCACGAAAAACGACTTAGTGATATCACAAAAATCGTAGTGATATCACAAAAACAATTAAGTGATATCACTATTTCGATGTGATATCGCAATATATTTGATTTAGTGATTTCAACAATTCTAATTTAGTGACATCAATAAATCAGATGTTGTGACATCACTAATTCGGTTTTGTGAAATTAATCTCTATTATGTGATATCAGCAAATAGAATTTCTGATATCACTAATTGGATTAGTGATATCACAAAATATGGGATTTATAGTAAAAAGGCACCTCATACTAAAGTGCCTTCATGCGCGCGCACATTTTCGCTCGACGCGGCAGACATTACGCATGCGTTTAGAAAGTGTTTAACAATGCGGCTTTTGGCATTGCGAAGTTTCGCGAACTCTGATGCTAGAACTGATGTTTAGCCGATACCAGAAAAGAGATTCTCTGGTATTCTCCAACTGACATTCCTGTAATGTTCATGCGCATTGTATACTAGTGGACTCGTCCATTGCTATATGTTGGACATGTAAATTTGTCATACAAGGGGGTGTCAGGCCTATTTCTTCATTAGCTCACAAGAGCCGAAGGCTCCGGGGGAGCTTATATAGGATAGGCAGTTGTCCGTCGTCGTCGTCTGCGTCGTCGTATGCGTCAACACTTTCAAACGACATCTCTTCTGAAGCAACTGGGCCAATTCAGCCCAAATTTCATCTGTAGCATCCTTGGGCTGGGGGATTGAAAGTTTTAGTTTTTAATGAAAATCGGCTTATTAGTTTGGTTGCTATGGCAACTTAGAGTTTCCATATACTTATAATGGGGAAAATAGAAAAATGGCATTTGCAGATATTTTAACAAAATTTTTATAGAAATATTCTTTGAGTGAACTTCTTTTAGCCACATCCTTTTATGCCAACCTGGGGATCCCCCAGGGTGTGCTGGGGCCATGCCCACCCCCTCCAGTGCATAAAAAGCCATATATCTCAGAAACCATTTAGATCCCCACCCCTAAACCATATATATATATTTTTTTTCTTATGATAAGACGCATTCGGTGACACCAACCTGGGGGTCCCCTGGGATGTGCCGGGCCCATGCCCCACCCCTCCATTTCGTAAAAGGCCCAATATCTCAGAAACCGCTTAGATCCCCATCCCAAAACCATATATATTCTTGTTTCTTATGATAAGACGCATTCAGTGACACCAACCTATGGGTCCCCTGAGATGTGCCCGGGCCATGCCCCCACCCCCTCCACTTTGTAAAAGACCCAATATCTCGAGACCGTTGAGATCCCCACTCCTATACCATATATATTCTCGTTCCTTATGATAAGACGCATTCAGTGATACCAACCTAGGGGTCTCCCAGAGTGCGCCGGGGCCATGCCCCACCCCTCCACTTCATAAAAGGCGATATATCTCAGAAACCATCCAGATCCCCACCCCAAAACCATATATATTCTTGTTTCTTATGATAAGATGTTTCAGTGACACCAACCTGGGGGTACCCTGTGATGTGCCTGGGCCTTGTCTCACCCCTCCACCCCATAAAAGGCCCAATATCTTAGAAACCGTTCAGATCCCAACCCCAAAACCATACCATATATATTCGTGTTTCTTATGATAAGACGCATTCAGTGACACCAACTTGGGTGTCCCCTGGGATGTGTCTGGGCCATGCCCCACCCCCTCCACTTAGTGAAAGTCCCAATATCTCAGAAACCATTTAGATCCCCCTCCCTAAACCATATATACTCTTGTTCCTTTTGATAAGACACATTTAGTGATACCAACCTAGGGGTCTCCCAGGGTGCGCTTGGGCCATGCCCCAACCCTCCACTTCATAAAATGCCATATATCTCAGAAACTGTTCAGATCCCCACCATTAAGACAGGTATATTTGTGTTCCTTTTGATACGACTCATTCAGTCACATCAACCTTGGGTGTATTTGTGCTAGGGCAATGTGTCGATGCCATGGCCCACCCATCCACTGCATAAAAGGCCATATTTCTCAGACACCATTAAGATCCCCACCTCATAATCATATATATTCTTGTTCCTTGTGATTAGACACATTCAGTCACACCAACTTGGCGGCCCACTGGGGCAATTCCTCTCCTCTTCACTTCATAAGAAGGCCTCATATCTCAGAAAAAGTTCAGATCCCCACTTCTATACAATATATTTTCTTGGTCCTAATGATAAGACACATTCAAGGACAACAATCTTGGATTTCTTGGTGCCTGCCATGCTCCGACCCCTCCACAGCTTAAAAGGCCTTACATCTCTTGAACTGTACATATCCCCACCCCTAAACCTTATATATTCTTGTTCCTTATGATAAGACGCATTCAGTGATGCCAACCTGGGCTCTGTTGGATCCATGTCCCACCCCTCCACTTCAATAAAGGCCTAATATTTCAGATACAGAATCTACATGGAATGGGGGTTCGTTTGGGAGACTTTATAATCGATAAATTTAAACTATACATGGCTGCCAGTGGGCGGTGCCCGCCTTAACTCTGGTGAGCATAGTGGCCCATGGGCTCTTGTTTTTATTCTACTTTTGACGGAAAATTCTGTTAGCAAATAGTGCAGGTCCTGATCAGACGCCGCGTTCTGCGGCGTCTGATCTGGGCCTGCACTGTTTGCCAAGGTATCCCTTAAGGGGTTTCCCGCATACAATGGGTTAAAGGGCCTGACGCATGATATTTTGCGCGAAGCTAGGCTCAAGGACTCGGCTACATGTCTGCGAACAACAAAGACTGGCGATTCTGCGCAGTCTCGCCCGAGCCTTTGCCGGTCGCCTATCAGTTAATGACACTTTTCCAATGAACTGGCTCATACTGACATGTTTAATGGTCATGATCTGTATTCTTTTTTCTCCGAGGTGGCTTCATGCAATTCTGTGCTAGGCCGAATAAGGTGGCGGCTGGTCTGGGTTTATAAGCTATATACAAAAAAGTATCGTGGTGAACATTGCTTGGAGCCATAAATGCGTCTATCTGATTACATGTCACACATTTGCCTAATTTTATGTTGGAGGTAAACTAACAAAGACGGCCCCCGCCCATCGGGGCTTGAAGAAATATATGGGCTGCATGATGCTTTCACGCAGAGCTGAAACCGACCCTCACACGAGTACTGGTAAACAGCTTAGAGGATCTAAGCCTGCCCAGGCAAAGCGGTGCGTGTCGGCCCGTTCATGCTTATAAACCCTATTGGTTTCATTGGGCGGCAGGGCTTGAGATGTCATTTCATCTCAATGTCGGGTAAAAGTCCCACAAAATTGGAAGCAACGTCTCCAAAATGACCTTTACAGTGTTAACGTGGACGTTAAACCTCAAATCAAACAAATAAACTAACAAAGAACTTCCAAAAGAATCGCTCCCCTTTCTGAGGGTCGAGATATTTTGCTGTCCAATCCTGGGGAGTATGTCGACCGCTCTACCCTCTCATAGAACAATGATATGTGCATACATAGAATACCATGTTAGTGCAAATCACAAATGAAACACGTTTTCTCATAGGCTAGAAACGCATCACGTGCAAATCGCCAGTCTGTGGTAGGTGTACAGCGGGCGCTTAAACGGCATTTGAATCGGACGGGTCCAAGTCCAGTTTTATAACTCTACTCGCTACGGAGATAACTGTTTTTTTTTTTAAGAAAAATCACGATTAACTTTTTTTAAGTTGTCGCACCGTTGGTTTGCAGGAAACCAGCATAACAACATTACGCCTTTCATTTTCCACTCATATGTTTGTGGTGTATCGCTTTGCAGTTGTTCAATGCACTAAAAGCAATAGAGGCCTAAGCTTCGGACACTATCAAGGTTTATGGATCACCCTCGGGACACGGGCCTGGACCGCCGGGTTGATATGGTCCTCCCCCTTGGCCCTCGGACAGTCCATAAATCTTGAAAATGCCCTCAGCTTGGGTTATTATATATTGTTAAATAAGTGTTAGTTAGGAATGTAAAGGAAAGGACCATCTGATTGTATATGTTTTCATAAGCTGACATTTAAATATTATATATATCATTATTATTGATTTTCTTTTACACCCAAAAATTTAATTCATCACGAAAACACGCCTCTATAATTTTGACCCCCTCGAACCCCACTTTTATACAGTAAAACTGGGATTGCAGGGGTAAACCTTATTTTTCTTATTTCTGCTCAAAAATATAGATTGTGGGTACTCATTAGAACCGTCTCGATGAGGCGGTTCTAACGAGTACCCACAATCTATATTTTGAGCAGAAATAAGAAAAATATCACATTTTTCATCTTGAAATTTTCATTTTTTTTTTTCGGTGATAAAGGTTACAGTGTATTTGTATAGGCGTGTTTTCGTAATTACTATACAATTGGTTTAATTTTCTCCTTAGGGAATATGCACTATACATGTGGACAAACGATATCAAAGACAGACACCGGAGGATTCCTGATTCTTAACTCGGACTCACTTCCGGCTGGCCACGAACACGACTGTAGAGTAGTGATACAACCGGCGTCACCAGAAAGTAGTTCCACCTCCGGAAGTCAAATTTTATTTCATTTTTCTGATTTTGAAGTCGGAAAATACTGCCAAGATACAAATGTTACTGTTCTTGACGGAAACGGAATAAATATGGAGCCCATAGAAGGTAGGGATACTACAATAACAAATACATTTTTTTGCTGTTTGAAACATGCATAAACTACCCTCACCCCTGTTCCTATTCTGGGGTAGCTTATCAGATGTTTTTGTCACAAACAAAAGCAAAAAATATAGGGTAAAATATATACAAATATATATATAGATATATATATATGGTCCAAGACCCTTGAAAAACACCTGTTTTCAGACTCGGGATGGCCCCCGCCCATAGGGGCTTGAAGAAATATATGGGCTGCATGATGCTTCCTCGCAGAGCTGAATCCGGCCCGCACACTAGTACTGGTAAACCGCTTAGAGGATCTAAGCCTGTCCAGGAACTGGGGTGCGAGGCGGACCGCCCATGCTAATAAACCCTATTGGTTTCATTGGGCGACAGGGCTTGAGATGTCATTTCATCTCAATGTCGGGTAAAAGTCCCACAAAATTGGAAGCAACGTCTCCAAAATGACCTTTAAAGTGTTGATAGGGACGTTAAATCTCAAATCAAACAAACAAACAGACTCGGGAAAGTGGAGTTTAAAAGGACGTAGACTAAATTTCCTTATTATTGATCAAAAACGTAGATTGTGGGTACAGTACATCCGCCACAATTCTTTTTGAATCCGCGTAGCCCCTCTTTCTATTTGTTTTGATCCGCCGAGTTTCCGCGCATGACCCCGCGCTACGTCCCGCTGCAAGCCATCGCAATGGCACGGCGTACACACCGCGGGTTCGCCCCGTTTCACATATACGAAAGTTTCAAACAGGTAACGCGGACAATCAATTTTATACCTGAACACCCTATTCCCCGCGATCCCCACCATCGTCGCGCATCCGCGGTTGTCGTTACAGATTTAATTTTTTTTATCATGTCCCCCTCAACGCGGGGTTGCGTGGGTTCAATAAAATTTTTCGGCTGATGTACTGTACTCGTTAGAACCGCCTCATAGTTCTAGCGAGTATCGTTAACCCATCTTTGAAGTACAAGTAAACAAAATACCCCAAAATACCCAAAAGTGTCATCCCAAAAGATATTGGAAAGAAAATTTCATACACCTGCATATCACTTCCTTATTATGCCCTCACTTTTGTTTTTGGGAGGTTTGTGCGTCCGTCCGTGAGTGCGTCCTTCCGTTAAGCTTTTTGATGCATAGCATAATTTACGAATCGTGCATGCCAGGGTTTTGAAATTTCATATATGGATTCTTATGAAAAACTTACTGACATGTATTTTTTCACGTCAGGATTATGCCTCTTTCTGAGTTATTGCCTTTTGAAAAAAAAATGATGAAATTTTATCAGCAGATTTTCTTAAATACCATTGGCGTTAGAGTGAGCGGATTGCTAATGATAAGTAGATGATCTGTTTAACATTTGAAGAAATTCCGAAAAAATACTTAATGAGATATGGTCCTTTGTAACTTTGGACATTTATACATTGTACGTTTTGTGATGCATAGAGTGACTTTAGAACCGTGTATGCTAGTGTTTTGAAATTTCATTTTTGGATTCCTCATGAAAACAAGGTTGACACATATTTCACCAGAATCATGTATGCTACGTTTCTTTTTAAATTTCATATATGGATTTTTCATAAAAATACTGACATGTATTTTTTTCTTGTTGGGATTATGCCTCTTTCCTGAGTTATGACCCTTTGAAAATTTGGATGTAATTTTGTCAGGAAAATATCTTAAAAACTATTAAAGCTAGAGCCTTGAATGTTGATTAGGGCATTGACAGTGATGAGTAGATGAACACATTCATGCTAGGGTTTTGAAACTTTTGAACAAATCCCCCCCCCTCCCAAAATACTTCATGAGTTATGGCACTTTGTAAATTTGGATATTTGTACATTACATGCTTTGTGATGCATAGCATAACTTTAGAACCATGGATGCTGGGGTTTTGAAAATACATGTATCATATATGGATTCCTCATGATAAAATAGTTGACACGTATTTTTTTCAGGATTTTGGTTCTATTCTGAGTTATTTCCATTTGAAAAACTTTGGATGAAATTTTGTCAGCAAAATATCTAAAAATAAATAAATAAATAAATAAATAAATAAATAAATAAAACTATAAAAGCTAGGGGTCTTGCAAGTTGATGAGTGCAGTGCTAGTGATGCGTAAATGATCTAATTATCTTTAGAAGAAATTCTCTGTGATGCATATTATAACTTTGGAACCATGTATGATAGGATTTTGACATTTAATTTGTGGATTCCTCATGAAAAAAGATGATACATACTTTTTTCTCATCAGGATAATGCCCCTTTTCTGAGTTATGGCCCTTTGAAAAATATGGATGGAATATTGTCAGCAAAATATCTCAAAGACTATAAAACCTAGAGCCTTGAACGTTGATGACTGCATTGCTAGTGTTGAGTAGATGACCTGATTAACTTTTGAAGAATTTCCGAAAACTACATCATGGGTTACTGGCCCTCTGTGAATTTGGGCAGTTGTACATTGCATGCTTTGTGATGCATGCCATAACCTAGGAACCATTCATAATAGGGTTTCGAAATTCTTTGTATGGACTCCTCATGAAAAAATACCTTGCATCCGCAACTATTATTGACATGTATACCTTTGGCGCTAAGGATTGAGCCTTTTACTGTGCGCTGATCTTCTCGGCTTACCTGTACAGAATCTCTTGTTGGAAATAGCAGGCGCTTTAATAGAAAACAATTTTTAAACAAATCTAACTTTTTTTATTTTACAATTTGACAAACATGTTCCGATTTAATCTAATTGTCCGTTTAAATTCCTTTTAAACGATTTCAAATAAGTGGAATTTTTATTTAATTAGCTGCCGGCATTTTTATTTTCAAAGTAATAACCCTTAATCCTTACTTGAATCATACAAAACTCCTTTTCTGAGTTATGGTCCTTTGAAAAAAATATTTGGATGAAAGTTTGTCAGCAGAATATTTCAAAAATCATTGTAGGAAGCTAGAGCATTGAAGTTGATGACTGAATTGGTAGTGATTATAAGATGACATGATTAATTTAAGAAATAGATCAGCTCTAACTGTGATTTGTTGAGTAATAAATCACAGTTTGGAGGTCAGTTGTAAAGTAGACAAATCACGACCGACAAACTGTGATTTATAACCTAACAAATCAATGGCTAGAGCTGATCTTTTTCGATTCTAACACGCTGAAACTCGGCAATAATGCTGTTGTTTCCTTCAAATTCTCACAACTTTTCGCCATTATTAGAAGAAATCCCGCTAGAATTATCGACTTATATCCTTTTCTAACGTTTTCGATGCGACAAAAATGACGTTACACCGTCTAACGTCAAGGAAATGGACTAGTGACGTCATAAGTTGGTAGTTTTTAATGACGTCACTCGTCACGCTCTTCCTTTCCGTGATTTGTTGTAGAATAAAAGTTATTTTCCATTGTCTATATAGGCGCGCTGTGTTAGAATTTTAGAATTTTAAATAAATTCTTAAAAAAAAAAATAAAAAAATAAAAAAAAATGGATGCAATCTTGTTCTTCAGTTGTGGCCCTTTGAACATTTTGGCATTTTGGGGCATGCATGTGGTTGGGGGCATAATGTGTAACAAACACCTTTTCTAGTTGTTTATTCTCTTGTACATTCTACGCCAACTGAGGGTGTCTGAAGCAAAGCTTCCTGGGATCACTAGCGCTATCTTGCGGTTAGTAGTAGGATGGTCCAAAGGCTGATTTTTTTGCATTTTATTATACTTGAACGACACCGCAAATGGTTGTGTCAATTGTTGGATGCAAACCGAATCTAAATCGGGTCAGGCACTACTGCTTTTGAGGTTTAAGATCTATTACCGCTATCGGGTCTGGAATCGTTTGTTTTGCAGCGGAAGATCGGTTGGTTTCCTCTGAGCACTTCGGCTTTCGCCCACATTTCGATATAGAAGAAAAAATCTTGAAAGGGCCGTAAAACTCAATGTAATGGAAAAAAAGTTGCTGGAATCGTATGGCTGATAAGTATCTACTTTATTTTCAGACCTTCCAACTCCGCTATGTGGCGCTAAATCGAGTTTTACCAAAGATGTAACATTTACGACACAGAGCTATTTTATGACAGTATTATTTCAAAGAAATGCTGCTGGATTCAACTTTAAATCAAAATTTAATATGACATTTCTCTCATTTTCTCAAGGTAAGTGAACAGGCATTACGAAAACATGCCCATACAAATGCATTCATGTGGGACAATTGTAATCCGCCTATTACCTGTGTCCGATTTAAACCGCGCGACAAATTGTATAGAAATTAATAGGGCATGTGAATCTAAGACATGATTGAAAAAATACTAGGCTAGATAGCGAAAATGTGATTAAAAATTATGAAAATTCAATCTTTTATCTTAATTTTGATTATAATTTTATATTTTTTAAATAAAATTTAAACTGGTCAATTTTGAAATGAAAATAGGACCCTTCGTCTCGTGAACCTCTCGTTTACTTCAATAGAAAATTAGCAAAAACTCACGAGGGTGTCTGTTTTTATACTGTAATAATTAAATTATAAAATACGTTGTTAAAAATGTGACTTTAAATTCTAGAAGAAAAATGATTTTTCTTTCCAACAGTATCAAATAATTGAAGATCAAATAAAAATAAAGTTGGTCATTTTCAGGTTGTTTTCTTGCCATTTTCAGTACTTTTAGCCGTCTCTCCTCATTGTATCTATTCATAGCTATCAGTTCTCATATTACGCGA
Organism: Lucinisca nassula; assembly: GCA_963580285.1. Taxonomy (NCBI): domain Eukaryota; kingdom Metazoa; phylum Mollusca; class Bivalvia; order Lucinida; family Lucinidae; genus Lucinisca; species Lucinisca nassula. Next base: position 106,141,775 of record OY757015.1, read on the forward strand.
TTATCGGATTAAATCGGAAATTTCCGGGTTTTTATAAGCTGGTTTAAGACGAATGTCAAAGTGAGCTGCTGAAAACATTTTTGTTAATGACATTTAATGCTGAAATAAATTTATTTTCATTTCGTCTTATTTATATATTTACTGTTTTTGAATTTTTTTTTCTTGTTTAATATATTTTTTCTGCATGTGACTAATGCGCAATTAACAAACACTTTATATTGTTTGCAAAAGAAGAAGAAGAAAAAAAAATTATTGATTTTTTTTGACTAGCGAAAATATATTGATTTCGGTGAAAAATCTTTTTTTTTCGGGTACTTCACACACATGCTTAATTGGCCATTGTTGCTAATTACTGCCAATCATGCCGGTACCCTTAGGTACTTTTTCTGATCAGAGTCTACGTTGTGCGAAAGATCCATTGCTTCTTCATGCAGCAAGAGAATTCTAGGATGCGCACGCTGATGTGATTCTTTGCTGGGCACACGTAAAGTGTAGGGAGTGCTGTGCCCGGGTTCAAATATTATTTTCTGGGCTAAATTGCATGCACCCCTTGAACCTTACTTTTATATAATAAAACTGGGTTTTACAGAGGTAAACCTTGTTTCTTATTTCTATTCTGCATATAGATTGTAAGTACTCGTTACACAATCTATATATTGTGCAACAGAAAATTTCACAATTTTTCATCTTAAAATTTTCTCTTTTTCGGCAATAAAATTTACTGTGTAGTTGTACAGGCTTGTTTTGTAATGTGTTGTCAGGGTTGCAAAACAAAATATATTTTGATGCTAACCAGTTCTCAACAAAAGCTGATTTAACAAGTTTCGATTAATATGCATCAATTAGTACATGTACATGCATAGAATTTAAGAGTTGACACGCGCTGTGTGTATATTCAAATTAATTGCTTTATGACCCGGAAGCCGTAATTGTTTACATGATATCGACAAACTTGTTAGGTAATCTTTAGACAAACGTTCTCTGTAGTTAATGGACTCGGTCCAGTTAACGCTTTCCCTTTCACCCCTAAGCTTCTGTTAATTAGAATTTAGCCCCCCCCCCCAAAAAAAAAAAAAAAAAAAAAAGAAAAAAAAGGTTGCGCACAATTCAAGTCTTTCTATTATAACAAAATATATCCATAGTACGCACAATGAACACTCTGATCAGATTGTGCAGATGCCAGGTTTGTCTGGGGTTTGTCATATAATCTTATTCGCTAGTTATCAAGTATCTTATTTTATTCTCCAAGATATATCTCTTACAGCGGTCCTAACGAGTACCCACAATCGATGTTTTGGAGCAAGAATTAACACACTCGCGCGTCAACGTGCATTTTTCATATCTCCAAAATAGCTATTTTTCTATTGAAAATCCGTGATAATTTTCTTATTTATACTGCAAACATAGGTTATGGGTGTTCGTTAGAACCGCCTCAATGAGCGCAAAATAGTGTATACCCCGTAAACCCCAGTTTTCTCCTATACAAAGTGGGGTTTATTTCGCGGACTTGTTAACCTAATGTATGTATTTACTTTTTTGTAGGTAAATACCAAAAATATTATTTCATCGAGTGTATTGAAAACATAAAATTTTTCACTCGTGCAAAAAAAAAGAAAAAGAAAAAAGAAACTTTTCTAACGAGTGCGTTGAAAACGTCATAGTTTCACGAGTGTGCAGCATGGGTGATTTTTTAAATTATTTTCAATACACGAGATGAAATATTTTCTGTTTTTTTGTTGTTTTTTTTTTTTGTTGTTGTTGTTTTGTTACGGTCAGTTTACCTATCCACTCTTTTCCTGGACAGGCTTATACGTAAGCGGTTAACCAGTACAGTGCACATGCTTTCGCTCTCTGACGTGCGGTTTAAAATAGCCGTTTCCCATCACGTAAAGCAAGTCCTTGAAAAACACCTCAAAACACGCTCTGTATTAACAGGGGCATACATTATTTTGCTCTTTCTGGTCCAAGACATAGATTGTGGGTACTCGTTAGAGCAGTCTCAATGATGGGTTTCAAACAAACCAATGACAGGCACGTGGAAATCAGCAGTGCAAAGCTACTGTACTTAGTAGCGTTTGTCAATTCGTCTCGAAACTATCAAAACTTAAACATTGAGTCAACTGCGTTCTCCTTAACATCAAGGCCAAGTTGTTCAAAGCAGCGTAAGTTAACCCTTTTTGTACCAAATGGAATCATCCACCTTATATACAGCAGGACTCCATTTCAAAATTTAGGGGTGTCAGGTTGTGTTTTCATCAAAATCTATTTGGAAAATGGCTGAACTTTAAGCAAACAGTGCAGGCCCTGATCAGACGCCGCGTTCTTTGGCATCAGATCTGGGCCTGTACTGTTTGCCAAGGTACCCCTTTAGGGGTTTCTGGTATACTGAATGGGTTAATGAACTCGCTACTGGTCAAAACGTTATCTATTCAATAGGTACCTAATACTCTTGTATTTCTGCTGGAAAATGTGAGGAGCAGTTTGCAAAATTGATGCAAACCCTATTCGCATTTTTTTTGCTGTTCAAAATGATCAAAAATTTAACGACTCGTTAACTAACGACTTCGCAAAAAAAAAAAACAACATAAAATAAATAAATAAATAAATAAATAAATAAATAAATAAAAGTGGCATTAGGTTATTTTATAAATGAGGCATGAAACAAACACTTTTCCTTAAAATACTATAATATTTGAAAAGCAATTTAATCCGTATAATATATGGACCAATAAATCATCATATTTAGTTAAAACAAATATGCCACTGTAATACCCTTAAGCAATTGTCTGAGACAAGGATTGACGGCCACAACCGAAAGTCACCGGAAACTGCCGACAATAGCCGAATTGCTTTAAAACAGGTGTCAAGTAGCGTAATTCTGGAGGCTACCTGGAAAACTGCCAGTACAGGTTTGTTCCCTTGATTTCCCTTGATTTCATATGGCCGATCTTTTCCCGTATGGTAAACTTTATGGCTGAAAAAAAAATGAAAGTTTTCAGATGAAAAATTGTGATATTTTTCTTTTTCTGCTCAAAATATAGATTGTGGGTTCACGTTAGAACCGCCTCTTCGAGGCGGTTCTTACGAGTACCCACAATCTATATTTTAGAGCAGAGATAAGAAATATAAGGTTCACCACTGTAAACCCCTGTTTTACTATATAAAAAGTGGTGTTGAAGGGGGTCAAAATTATATAGGCGTGTTTTCGTGTTGAAAAGATTCAAATGCGCGTTTAAGTCACTGTCACGATCTTGTAAGCCAAGCTTAAGAAATTTACACACAAAAATAACTTTTAAAGAGCCATGAAAGACCCTTGTTTCTCACACATGGAACAAGTAAACATCTTTTAACAGCCACATGTTTTTCTGTCTCGATCACACCGCTTTGCTGGGTCTAAAAACTGTCACAATAATTACGTTAATTTTTCGCATGTACGTACTGTTGAGCAACGAATTGAGAAATCCTGCATTTGCTTGTTGCAAACTACACGGGTGCAGATCACATCACGAAAACACGCGTGTATAATTTTGACCCCCTCAAACACCAAACTTGGGTTTACAGGGGTATAAATGATTTTTCTTATTTCTGCTCAAAAACATAGGTTGTGGGTACTCGTTAGAACCGCCTCGTCGACCACGTGTGAGACGCCAAGTTCTGCAACGGAAGGTCAGGTGGTTTTTCTCCGGGTACTCCGGTTTTCGCCCACCTCTGATTAACGATCGGCTCGATATGAGTGAAATAATCTTGAAAGGGCCGTAAAACCCAAACCAAAAAACCGCCTCGTCGAGGCGGTTCTAACGAGTACTCACAATCTATGTTTTCAAGAGAAATGTGAAAATCATTAGAATTTTTTATTTGGAAAATTTCATTTTTAGGGCGAAAAAAAAAATCAATATATTTTAATAGGCGTGTTTTCGTAATGAGTCTGATCTGCACCTTAGAGTTCGCTGCCTGGATAGTACAATACCTCTTGTTTATGTGTCTAAAATTTCAAGATTCTTCATTGGCCTATGTAGCTGAGCAAACCAGTTTGTGTATGCTCTGATCGCAGTCCCCCAAAACAGGGTTTCTCATGACAGGGCTTGTACGCAGCCCCCGCCCAACCAGACTTGAAGAAATAGATTGGACTGAATGATGCTTCCACACAGAGTTCAAACTGACTGCACATATGTACTGATAAACCGCTCAGAGGGTCGAAGCCTGCTCAGGCAAAGTGGTGCAAATCAGACCGTCCATGTATAAACCATGTTGGTTTCATTGGGCGGCAGAGCTTGAGATGTCATTTCATCTCAATGTTTGGTAAAAGTCCCAAAGAATTGGCAGCAATGTCTCCAAAATGACCTATATAGTGTTGACGGGGACATTAAACCTCAAACAAAGAAAAACAAACAAACAGTTTTGTTTTTGGTGGAAGTGTGATTGCCTATTCAACACAGTAAAGCCAAGCGGACTAGAATAGTAAATAATTACAAGTAACCCGTCCACCCCTCACATGTTAGAAGCGGAACGTCAAAACGCCAAAGGCGTTAGACAGGCGTGTGAGAGGAAAAACGGGTTCCAAATATAAAGCGTGCACTGTATCGACGTAGAAGCTGTATTCTTTATGTTTATGATGCCGTTCATTAATGGGTCACTTGCGAGGCTGATATCTTTGTTTATATGATAAGCTTCTGAATTGGCCCCGATGTGTTTAAATAATTGCTCATGAGGCACGTTCTATCGCTTCCCACACTTCGCACCTGTTTTGCATGCAAAAGGGGGGGAAAACGGTCAGGTTAGGGCGTTCGTCCCTTACCTCCCTTTCGAAAAGTGAGCACTCGAACATGGGTTTGCCTTTGCTGCAGGTTTCTTGTAAAATAATGAATGTACACGGCTATACCTTGAATGATGTAGTTCTGTAGACGATGCGTGACGGACATTACATGATCACAGTAAAGTCTCTTGAACGAAGCCACTTCATAACGACAACAAGGGTCGGGACCTTGTCAAAGCGATGAATAACAAAAATAATGATAAAGAAGATCTAGGCGGGCCAAACAACACGTTGCATTGGGCTGTGCAGATAATTCTTACAGATGTGGGAACAGAGTGCATGTTTCTTTCTTTCTTTTTTTTTTTTTTTTTTTCTTTAGTGCATCGCCAGTGCCAAATCATTGCAACGCCCTGCTTCTCGAATTAGTTCTCGAATCTCTGTGCATTGTCGCTCTGGAAACCCTTGTAGTCCCGCAATACTCTAGACTTGCTCCAGTCCCAGAAACAACCAGACAACATGATATCTTTGATACTTCTAGCTTCTCTGATACGTTTGTTTGTGTCTGTGAGCGTGTGTGTTTTGTTAATTGTTTGTTTACCCGTCCAAGTTTGACCCTTTCGTGAATCGAAGTCGGACCAAAACCGAAGTGCCCGGTTGTACCACCAAACCTTCCGCCACAAAACCTGGCGTCTCACATGTGGCTCGAGCGAGGTGCGAGCCACAGCTGTGATAAACCAACGATTAAAGCGTCAGCTATTATCCACAAGGCCACGTAGGCCCTTCTGATACAATTTATCCATGTTGAATCATAAATGTTTGATATGTAATTTCCCGTGTCTGGTCTCTAGGACTGATGCAAGACTAGCAAAGTATACGTGTATTATTCATGTGTTCTCAATCATGTTCGTCATCCGAAGGCCGCAGCTTGTTTGTTTAAAAAACATGACAGCAATGTGATGTTACAATAACCTTTAACAGTTTCAACAACTCAGAATAATATCAAAACCAATAAATAATCTCAGCGAAAACAACTGATGTTTTGACATAATTATCCAAAAATGCTGAGGGAGCGCTAAAATTTTGTTCATGAACACTCTTGCGTCTTCCGTATGACTTTGATAATGAATGACGAGCTTTCAGTCTGTTATTACCCACACTACAAAAGAAGAGTTTTAGATTTTTTTTTTTTTTAAGAAAACTATTCACCTACTACCTGTGTGTCTCTGTGATCTTGCACCTGACCCAGCGCGTTGTCTGACAGACTGAAGGCAAGCCACGTGGTGCATTTTGTATATATCACATGTTCGGGGCACCGACGGGAAACTTGCAATAGCGACTTAAACAGCGCTTTCATCTATATATTGCGTTTCCACTGGTCACATCAAACCAATATATTAGAATCAAAAGCGTATTATTGTTCTTATGGTCGTGTTTGGAACAAAATCTTTTCGGCAACACAAACAAGCTTTTTTTTTTTTTTTTTTTTATTATAAATATTACGTGTCTGTAAATACTGTCTCTCTCTCTCTGCTACTCAATTAAATACATTTTATTAAATGAAAGCTAACACATTCTTCTTTTCTTCTGTGTAAATACCAAAAATCAAAGTTTCCTTTGCATCTTCATTCGTGATTCCTTTATTTAATTAAGTGCCAAATTTCTCCTCTCTCTTTTTTATCATTTGTCTTAGGTTTTCTCTGTATCTTTTCCTTTTTCTTTTCTTTTTTTTTTCTATTTTTATCTTAAACATGCATTAACTACAATATTTCTCCTCTCTCTTTTTATCAATTGTATTTTTATATATTTATATATACATCTTTTCTCTTTTTATTTTATTAACTACCAAATTTTACTCGGTGGCTCTCTTTTTTTCTTTTCTATTTTATTTTTTCTATCTCTGTCCTTTTTTTTTTTTTTTTTTTGTTCTTCATCCTTATTAACAACAGAATTAAGTTTCTCTCTTGTTCTGATTTTCTTTTTTTTTTTTTCTTTCTTTCTTTCTTTCTTTCTTTCTTTCTTTCTTTCTTTCTTTCTTTCTTTCTTTTTTTTTTTTTTTTTGTTACTCTGCATTACAAAATTCCCTCTTTTTCTTCTCTTTTTTAATCTGTTTGTTCTTTTGGCTATATAAAATATCAAAAAGGGACGTGTTAAACACTACTTTTTCTCTCAATAATGCTACATATTAACAACTGCGAGCCTTTTCTCTCTTACTGTCTGTATTGTCATATTATCAACATGCGCGTTACAACTCCTCAACTGCCCTTGTCCATTAAGCTTCCCTGACTGCTTAAATGACACCGAAATGTCAAAATTAATTAAATGCTATAATTTTCATGAGGACACAAATTGGCTTCTTAAATAAAAGGATTAAAATTGCACGCAAACTCTACATGTTAACCATAGTTTCACAATCTTACCCAATTAAACATGACAAATTATGGCAAAATGAACTCGCACAGATCGACTCTGGCGCATTATGGAAAATAAATAAAATTCAAAACTTACTTCTGAATCTGAAGATTTTTCCGTCTTTGATTTTTTTGCCGGTGGCTCCTTGTCCGCCGGTTCGCCCGAACCGGACGGAGACTCTTGTTCCTTAATCTCCGCCGCGTAGTGTAATAACACTGCAAGGTTTTCTTGTCTGGGATCTATGGCTCCCAAGCCACATAAACCCAACCCATCAACACCTAGCTTTTTAAGTTCACTTTTGATCTCGTCATTGCTTAAAGTTTCAATTTTTTTTCCTGCCACATTTCTTAACTCTGGGTCGTCATTCTCCCTGAACTTTTTCAAAACTTGTAATTCCATTGTACTCAATGATGATCGTCGTACTAGAGCGGAGCGCGTTGTCTGACAGACTGAAGGCAAGCCACGTGGTGCATTTTGTATATATCACATGTTCGGGGCACCGACGGGAAACTTGCAATAGTAACATAGATTGTAATTTATTGCACATATATAGTCCTGACCAATAGATTATAGTTTATTGCAAAAATATACCCCCCAAAACAACAACAAAAAACAACAACAGCAAAAACAAAAAAACAACAAAAAAACAACAACAACAACAAAAACCGAACAAACAAAAGTTGGAGTACAGGCAAAACAAAAATATTACACAACAATACACATATTCACACACGCCTATATTGCAGCTTTAAACGAGGGTAGGGGGGTGATAATACAGTAAATTTCCTTTATTCAGACCACCTTTGGGTCTGTTGAGAACTGGTCTTTAAGACCAACTTTTCCCCGTCCCAAAGATGGTCTGTTACTAGAAAACTGGGCGTAGAAAAGACAAAGAACGATCATTGAAACATGTATATGATTTTTAAAGAAGAATTAGTCAATCAAACAAAACAGACCAATAATAGCTGATCTTAATAGTGGAACTTTACAGAGTTGGTCAGTTTGTCTACACTATAATTGTGGACAGCTGATTGGCTGCAACAACTCTTTCACTCCTGAGTTCGTTAACAGAATGGTAAACACTGTAGATGTTGATCATTGCGATAAAACATCTCCAAAACGGATAACTTTCTGATGTAAATTTGTGATATATATACGCCTTAATTCTACTCAGAACATAGGTTGTGGGTGCTCGTTAGGACTGCATTGCTGAGGTGGTGTTAACGTCTACCTACACACAACCTATGTCTTGGAATATAAATGAAAAAAAAATAATGTTACCTCTATAAACCCAAGTTTTCTCTATATATCTCTCATTATACCGACTTGTTAACGCGATATGATAGCCGTCTCAGCTGGTTCTTCCCCGTGTCCAGGCTGGGGTTGAAAACGTTGACAGTTTGTTTTATATTAAATTTTGCAAAATGGAATGGGTGAAAAAGTTCAGTTATAGTAAGCTGTTATTATTGTAGAATGCTCGGTTTAACCACGCGCTGCATCATATTTTCATATTACTAGGTTACTAAGGTATTTGCTTATTTCCAGATCGTTTCGGTTTCATGCCCGGCAAAGCTTCGCACGAGGCGAAATAGTCTGAAAACCAGCATGAGATATACTTGTCTCAGTCGGCTCCTGCTCCTGTCCTTCTTAAGGGGAGTGGGAAGACCTGGCCAATTTTTCCGCCATGTTCAAAGGGAGGCAACTTTCGGAACTTCTTAATCGCTTTCTATAAGCCCTGTCCCACCGAAAAAGGGTCTACATCTAAAGGAAAGAATTTGCTCCTAGGGAGCAAATTCTTTCCTTTAAGAGTTGACCCCTATTGACATGGGAGACAAAAATACTTTTGTAGGAGTTGCCGTCCCTGAAGGTGTTCCCCATTCCCCTTAATGCAAATTTTATTTTATTAATAAAAGACAATTTCCTACTCCTTCTTTCTAAAACATAGAATGCGTGTACTGGAACTACCTCGTTGATTTTTTTTCTTTCTTTGCAATTTTATGTAGCTCTTCAGGCCAAACAAGTCTTGTTTAACATTGGACATTCTTTCTTTCTTTTTTTTATCTTTCACGTTCTTAAAATATGCAAATGAAATATTGTGATATTCTCATTTATACTGACAACGGACTATGAGCACTCGTAAGACCGCCTTATCGGAGAGATGCTAACGAGGAACAACAGTCTATGTTTTAGAGAAGGAATATGGATATTAATTTATAGCCCTCAGGTTGTAAAAGTAATAACCGGAATGGAATAATTCTGCAAGCCAACCGGCAATAGCGATTTTACGTTAAAATCCTATTGCAAGTTAATGACAATAACGATTTTAACGTAAATTCGCTATTGCCAGTTAACTGGCGATAGCGATTTTATCGTAAAACCGCTATTGCCAGTTGACTGCCATTTTATTTTTCTTTCTTTTATTTCCCAGGGAAGTGCGGTTCAAGCGATGCTGATTTATTCACCTGTTCCAACGACAGATGTATAGACAAGAAATTTGTATGCAAGAAATTAAATCCATGTGGCGATAGTTCGGACTGTCCGTCGACATCGATATCCGATAATTTAGAAACCGTTGTACAGGCAATGCAATACGTGGCAGTGGTCATATTTGTCATTATCACTCTGGGAATTTTTGTTAAATTTTTTTCGCGGCGAGGTGGGTCCGCGGCCGATTGCATATGCGATGCTTGCTCAGGGATCTGTGAGCATTGCGGACGTTGCTGTAGAGGATTAGGGACAATAGCACGATGTAAGCCTTGTAGAGACTGTTGTGGCGATGTTGTGGAGCGGACCAGGTCATCACGTGACCGCTGCAGAAACTGTTGTGGACGCATGTGGACAAGGATTGTTGCAGCTTTTGTAGGACTGAAATCACGCTTTACCTCGTCAGTGGTGAGTTCATAGATTATCATATCCAACCTTCATTTAAGAGGAATGGCTTCACTCCCGTGGTGGTGGTTGTTGGGGACGGGAGTTGGGGATGGCAATTTAAAAGAAGAGTGTTATGTTAATCTGGTTGATAGTGGTTGACTCTTAAGTATTGGGCGGGGGTTGGGGATGGCAATTTAAAAGAAGAGTGTTCTGTTAATTTCGTTGATAGTGGTTGACTCTTAAGTATGGGGCGGGGGTTGGGGATGGCAATTTAAAAGAAGATTGTTATGTTAATCTGGTCCAAATGGAATCCTCCTCATATAAAACAGGAGCCCACTTCAAAATTTAGGGGTGTCAGGTTGTTTTTTCTTCAACATTTATTTGAAAATGCCTTACCTTTCGCAAACAGTGTAGGCCCTGATCAGACGTCGCGTTCTGCGGCGTCTCATCTGGGCCTGCACTGTTTGCCCTGGTACCCGTTTTGGGGGGGGGGGGTTCCGGTACTAAATGGGTTAAAGTAAAAACAAATTTGGCTTCCTTTATGAAGAGTGTTTCGGTGGTGCATAAAAGTAAACAGCAAGTGACAAAAGTTACCACCCCTCCCCCGCCCTTGTCAGACGGAAAACTGCGGAAAATATGCCAGATGCAACATTACCCCTGGACTTATATATGTCCTAGATGTTAATAGGTGTGCTCATGCATTCCATATTTTATATTATGCCACCATGCAAGGCATGATTTGATTTTATCCTGACACAATGTGATGAGAGCTCAAGAGAGAGATTTGTGGAAGGGGTATATATTTTCATCTAAGGATTACTTTGTAAAAAAAGTCACATCTCATCAGACTTTATAAGTCTACATTACCACTTAACATTGTAAATTTGAGCCGGGCAACAGCAAAAGATACTGCCTGACTTGTGTGACCAACAAACACCTGTTACTCGGGGCGGTCTGCACAGTCTCTCATCTTAATCTCTGCATAGCTTAACTATTACTATGTTGGTTACGAATGTGCGGATGCGCATTCGCCAACAGTTTCCGGAGCTATATTCATACGCAAGTTCTGACAATAGCGAAATATTCTCTTGGTACCTTTTCTCAGCAGCATACTTTATTGGGTCGATTGTTTATCAGTCGACCTTAAGTTATAAAGGACAGTTAGCTTTTCAATGCTGAAGTCCGCGTAAACGTCGGAAAACCAGGTAATGGTTATTTATAGAAAATAGCCGCTCTATCTTATCAATGCGTAAGAGAGGGTTATCTATAGAATCTGGACTGGAATCATGGGTTAGGGCTTCGCAAACAGTGTCGACCCAGATCAGACGCCGCAGAACGCGACGTCTGATCAGCGTCCACACTTTTTGCCTAAAATCTGAAATTCAAGGTTTAAGTCTCAGTCCTAGCCTACACTCCGAGTCAATCGACCCACCCTTTGACATTTCTTGTTTCAGGAAGAAGAACAACATACCGATAATGAAGCAGCATCGGAGCCCACACAAGACTCTTCACAGAACAGGTCGACGGGAAATAGATCGAATATTTCACCAACTATATCGTCACAGTATTCATTAAATAGTTCAGAAGCATCACGTGATTATCACAATCAAGCGTATGACAGTGATGAAGATAGCTATACCAGTGACTTCGAGAGTTACCCTAATGAGAGAGAGACCGGAATCTCCGCAGACGCACCCCCTAGTTATCATGAAGCCGCGGGTTCAGCGCGTCCTCTTCCGCCAGTTCCGGTTGAGCCAACAGCGCCCCCTATCTCGCTTGACACTGCACCGCCGCCATCTTATGACGAAGTTGTGGCTAACAAAACAAAATATCAAAAAAGAAAACAAAAGCATTGAGAGTACTGCTGGGTCGATTGTCTCTGAGTATAGGCTGGAAAATGGGTCTGAACGGGGACTTAGACTGTTTCTTTTACCCTTAAATCCCTGTACAGTTAGCAAACAATGTAGATCCTGATCAGAAGCCGCGCTGTGCAGCGTCGTCTGATCTGGGTCTACTGCGTTTGCCAAGCCCAACCCATGATTCCAGCCCAGATTCTATAGATAACCCTACCATGCAACACGCTGACCGTCCTGCGATAAAATTAAAGCTGCTTTTTTTTATAAATCAGTCACCTGGATTTTCTACAAATCAGTGATAGCCTCGTGGACGTTAGTACTGAAGAGTTTCTAATCTTAGTAACTTTGGGTCGACTGATAAGGGGGTCGATTGATAGTCGACCAAAAATGACCTGTGATATTAATATTACATGTATATAAGCCTGTGATAATTCATACAAGTGGCATTTAGTGAGACAATGTTATATCTCGAAATCTTTTGATATGTTGATATCCAAAGTTTACATATTTTGAAAAAAAGAAGAAGAAAATACAAGACACTGATGCCATTATTACGAGAAAAGTATATTAACTTAAAAGGATGCATGGTTTGTTAAGATGGCCAAAAATTAAGAGCATTTAAAATAAAACGTAATAAGGCTGTCTATTCTTGATACATGCAAACAGAAATGGTCATTTGAAGTCTCATTAAAATTTCAATGACATTGATAAGGTTTGCCTTTAATTTGGAACATTACCAAAACACGCCTATTCAAATATATTGGTAAAATCTTACCACCAAAAATAATTTTTCAGGATCAGGATTAGAATCCTGATATTTATCTTTTTCATACTGCAAACATAGGCTGTGGATGCTCGTTAGAACCGCCTCATTGAGGCGGTTCTAATGAGTTCCCACGACCTATGTCTTGGAGCAGAAATAAGAAAAATAATGTTAACCCCGTCAGCTTAACTAAATAATCTAAAAAGAAGAACCTGCTTCTCGACCAACAGATCGAAATGACCTATCTACAGACCTCAGCCCCCGCCCATCGGGGCTTGAAGAAGTAGACAGCATGATGCTTCCACGCAGAGCTGAAATCCGACCACACACGAGTACTGGTAAGCAGCTTAGCGGACCTAAGCCTGCCAAGGTAAAGCGGTGCGAGTCGGACCGTCCATGCTTATAAACCCTCTTGGTTTCATTGGGCGACAGGGCTTGAGACGTCATTCATCTCAATGTCGGGTAAAAGTCCCAAAAACTGGAAGCAACGTGTCCAAAATGACCTATAGTGTTGACGGGACGTTAAACCTCAAATCAAACAAACAAACAAAAACCTACAGACCTATATGCTTATGGACCTTCTTACGGACCTACCGAGCCAAATTTATACTCAGCTTCAGTAAAGACCATCATATCCTTTCTTTGACATCAGCCCATCCACCCTCCTACACATCCATAGGTCAACCTTTCTTCTCTTTAATATCCATCATTTTCACCATTGTCCTTGTTTCCGGGGCCGACTGGTATACGTGGCGCTGCGTTGCTTGCGTTAGTGTCTTTGTTGCGCTATTGTTGTTAATCAGGTTTTGCTGAGATGCTGGCGTGGATGGCGTGGCGTCGTGGGGGTTTGCACCTGCGACCCATTTAAACATCCATCTACCAAATCTGTGCAACACCAATATTCTTGAATAATACCTAGATGGCTGTCCATATATTATAATTGTAAATGTTATAATACATTGTGTAATATATTGTATATAAAATACACGATATGTCAAAAAATATGGGGTCGATGTCGACCAAAAAAAATTGTTACCTCGTAAACCCAGTTTTCTCTATATAAAGTTGGGGGTGCTCATTTCACGGACTTGTTCACGTGATGTCAAGAAAATTTTGTTCGAGACAGGGGTAGTTTGAGCCACGAAGAGTAAATCATAGCTCCGGACATGAGGCATAATTTGGATTTCTTATATGCTTTTCAATGAAGTATAGAGATATATTATACCGAAACGATGAATTAACCCGATTTATCAATGAATTAAAACGGCACAGGAAGATTTATTTCCTTTCCCTATAGCCGGACCTACTTTTCCAATGCAATCGTTGTATTTAGACACGGGGAAGTTTAATTCGCGTCGACGCGTTGTTCTTGACGTCAACGGCGTTTCACGTTCTTTTCTTTTCTTTTCTTTTTTTTTTTTTTTTTTTCTCCTATTTCTGCTACTCGCTCACATCTGAGCATTACGAGCAGGATTTCCTGGGTGGTAACCAGTACTTTTTTTTATTATTTTATTTATTTTTTTAAGCAATGTGGATGAAGTGCCTTGCTCAAGGACACAACACTTTGGTCAGCGTGAGGCTCGAACCCGCAACCTCTCGATCGCCAATCCGATGCGCTACCACTGCACCAAAGCGTTCAGAATGTATGACGTTAGACTCGGAGACCGCGTTGAAATAAAGATTACAGGATCATGACCACTGAATCAGGCGAAAGTTTGATTACTGTCCTCTCGGAATTTTAACTGTTTTATCACTATTGCCTGATATTTTTCATTCAGTACAATAGAAAGCACTTTCAAAATGGCGTCTAGACATTATTGTTTCAGTCAGCTTTTGTGTCACTGCGCCCACAACCGTTTACTTGGACTGTATGTTCAGAGTGAACTGTATTAAGATGCAAACTGATCCACCAGCTCTATCAAAATACCTATAATATATAGTTAATTGTCTCAGGCCATTTTAAATATGAGATTTATAATACACCCGATAAAGAAACTCGTGCGCAAGCGCTCTCTTTCTTTATCGGATATTCAGCCTCCTTCGGTTTATTAATCCCATATTATTTTAACATGGGCTTAATAATAAACCCTGTTTCTCAGTGAAATCGTCACTGCAAACTATTTTACACTTTAAAAGCATGAAAGAAACATAAACGTTTATTTCTGTTTGTAGTGTACGATCAGTCGGTCATTGTTTTACTCAAGAACACCAAAAACGCTTTTTGTGACTCGGGCTGTTGACTACCTAACTCTTTATAGTCACTCATATTAGTTTTCAATACTTCAACACATTAATTCTAACACAAGTTGCTAACACGATCTGTTAGTTGCCATGCAGTTCAGTAAGAGAAAAGGATGTGTATGTCACATTTATTGACAGCAATTTAAAGTTTTTCAATAGACACTTTGTGAAAAAAAAAAAAAAAAAAACAAGATTGGGTCTGATTATTTTTGATAGAATATTAAAAGATCATTTGACGGATATTAAGAGTGTGCGTAAAGAACGTAGTGGACTCAGTACCATTGGCGTTTTTTGTATGGGAAGTTGTGTTTCAAAACTGCCAACATGTGCATTTTGCTGTGCCATGATTTTGGAGAGAAGCGATACAATATGCTAACCTACAAACCAAATCATGACGATCATGTGGTGCATCTTCTGTTGAGCCTAGCCCACAGCTGAATTTCTTACACCAACGAAAAACTGTCGGAAAAGACATTTCATTATGCCCATAAACAGAACATATTTCATCAAAAATGTCATTGAACTGTATACCAAGAATACAACGATACAACGATTCTTAATATAGGACCGCATTTCAATGGCGTACTCTGACCTTCTTCCAACCATGTTTTGAATTAGTATACAAGTGTAGACAGTGTTTATCGAACGATATACATGGCTAAAGTGGACGGATTTTAACAGGTTTGGTATCAATGTATAGGTAAAATGTTTTTCTACGCTGTGATATTTATTTCCAGGTGATTTTCGCATTAGTGCATGAGAAAACGTTCTACTTGTATTCATATTTGAACAGTCCTCGTATATGTTAATCTTTAACCCTTAAAGGGTACAGCTGAACAATAAATTCTATTCTTTCAAATATTGTACATGTATTTGCTTCCTTACTGGCCGGCAATGGTTTAACTATGTTCCGGTGAATAAAGGCTTTCTTAACCGTCACCATTATGAACCCAGATATATCTTTTTTTGTTGTTTTTTTTTTTTTTTGAAAACCATATACATCATGATCAGCTAGCTTCTCGGAAGCCAGCTGATCTGGATCTATACTGTTTTCCACTGTGATTCTGAATCTATGGTTATAATTGAAATCATGCAATACAAATCGCTGAAAATCTGGAGGGAGTGTTGTTAATATAGAAGAACTTACACTCGTGGTCAGTACATATGAAGTTAATGAAACGAGCCTTCGGCTCAGTCTCGTCAGAATCTTCGCTGCTCGCTCATACAAGCAGTGAATCAAGAGGAACCTTCAGACAGAAAGACATATCCCTGGCCCCTCTGAATGGCTGGGCATGCGCAGTTAAAATTTGTCATGACGGAATGCTCGAAGACAGAAATTCGCTTGGCGGGGCTCAATTTAAAGGAAGGTCAAACTACTGACTCTACCTCCACTACAGCGCCTTTTCTCAAAGCAGAAGCCATAATTGTAGATAAAGAAAGTTGATGGCACTTGGAAACCTGTCTTCGGCTGCATGCTTTGAATTTTTTTGACGTGATTGCTGTTCGCATATGCACTAACTCCAATTTTCCTGCGTCACAGCTGAAATGTAAAACAGATATCGCAGAGAATAACTGTATGTAAATAACTTGGTAGGTAATAATAATGCAAATCCCAGAGACTTCTACAGATATATCAATAGTCAGAAAAAAGACAGGCAAAGTATCCCATCACTAAATGAAAGAGGAGGGAATGGAGTGGCTGAATCAGTCTCTGAAAGAGCATATAGTCTGCTCAAGCATTGGCCCACTTGGGGGAACATAAACATTTGTCAGACAGGCAACATGCGTTTAGGAAAAGGCATAACTGTGAAAAGCAGCTAAGCAAAGGTAAAAATCTTGGACAAAGAGGGACAGGTGGATACATTTATTCTAGACTTTGAGAAGGCTTTTGACACACCTCCTCCTGAACTACTTAAACCAAATTTTTGTTTATGGAATTGGAGCGAAGACTCTAAAATGGATAGATCTTTCTTTGTTGAAGAAAAAAGCGAGTTATTGTCAATGGGGAACTCTCTGAGTGGGCTCCAGTTTTGTCTTGGGTCCCACAAGGAAATGTTCTTGGTCCGTTGTTGTGCTCCCTGTTTATTATTGATATTTCTATTAACGTTGACTCAGAAATAAGAATTTTTGCAGACGATTGTGTTTGCTGCAGGAAAATTTGAGATGCAGATGACTCACTGAAACTTGAGAAGGATACCGATAACTTAGGTTATAGGACAAGAAAATGGGGTACGAGATTTCATTCTGTACAATGCTATACTATACAGATAACTAGGAAGAGACACAGCAAAACTGGGGCTTCTTACACCTTAGAGATAGAACACACATATTAGCAACACATGTACAAAGGCAAATTTCGGAGACGAAATTTTATCATTGTCCAAAGAATGTAAAAGCGGCAGCATATAATGGACTTGTTCGCCCAATCTTGGAATATGGTAGATGTTTCTGGGACCCTCGGGGAGTGGCCCTTAAGAATAAATTAAAAAAAAAGTTCAGAATAGAGCTGGTTTGAAACTGGGAGTATGTCTGGGATACTAGAAAAGTTAAGATGGGAGCCTCTCAAAAAAGGAGAAGAGACAGTAGGTTTATACTATTGTACAAAGGTCTGAAGGGTGCTACAGGCATTCCAACAGATGTCCTTGTCCCCCCCCCCCCCCCCCCCAGTTAGGCGCTGTAGAAATCATCACCCCATGGCGTTTAAGACTGCAAGAACCGACGAATACATAGAGGATCTTACATGAGTGTTCATGTATTATTGATTTTATTAAACGAGTTGAGGAAAAGGGATAAAATGCGAGGCTTTGCCGAACATTTTATCCCTTTTCCTCAACGAGTGTAATAAATTCAATAATACATGAGCACGAATGCAAGATTCTATTTATCATATGACATTTAAAACGCATTTTATTCACAATTGTTTACAAAAATATCAATATTCCGCCATTAATAAACGCGACGTCGTACATGTAACGTTACGGGACGTATCTAGCTAATTTGCATATTAAATCCACTAGTTGATTATCGAAAATAATGCATGGCGTTATTACACTCTCAGACGCGACGTCATATGATAAAAAGGTTTCTCCTTCCATCGGACTATTACTTATTGGAACACCCTTCCCAATTCGATCAATTGCATGGCTGAAAGTGCAAAAGATAGTACAGTAGAACTTCGATGGCTCGAACACCGATGACTCGTTTACCATGGATGTGTCGAACCCATTCTTGAGCCCCTAGCGAAATCCTCTAAATAAGAAATAGTGGGGGATAATTAAGGAGATTTTAGTCTTTTATCTTGCAAATGTATGCTGTGTGTACTCATTCGAATCGCCTCAATGAGGCGATTCTAATGAGTACACACAGCATACATTTTCATTATAGAACGCCGAAAAGATGTCTAAAAGTATCTCGTTATGCCTCCTGGCAGTAACCATCAATGACTCGAACTACCCCTGTCTCGAACAGATTTTCGTGGTCCAAAAGGCGTTCAAACCATTGAAGTTTGACTGTATAGTTAAGTTTACCTCTTCGTTTAGAGCTTTGTTTGTTTGTTTGATTTGATGTTTAATGTCCCCGTCAACACTGTATAAGTCATTATTTTTCTGAGACGATGAGAGCTATGGACTAACTTCCCATATCACAGGTCCTGGTTTGGCGTGTCACCAGTAACAATTCTGATTCCGATGTTGTCGGTCAAAATTGTCGACCTTAACGGTTCGTACCTATCACTTAGCACTGCTGTCTGCTCAACTGTTCTTGAAGAGTTCACAAACCAAATGGACTTGCTTTTATTATAAATGAGTAAATGCTTGTGCCAAAAAGAATCGCTATACAAACTTGCTTTGTAGTTATCACGTACTAACTGCATACATCCATTTTCTTCTTTGAAATATCGACCCTTTACAAATTAATCATAGCACTGGTAGCGACAGAACCGTCTAGACTGACATGTTAATCAACGAGATGTAGCCCTCTCTAACAACACAATGACTGACGGAAGTATTTAAAAGATATTTCATTGTTTTGACTGGTTAATTTCTAGTTAATCTGACTGTTACATTCTCCTTGAATCATCGACATCCGTATAAAGTACGTCGACAACTGTCCCCTGCAAACTTTCAGTTAATCGACAACAGTATCCGCGAAAATATAAAAATCCCTATAGATGCATATAAGCGCATGCACACACACACAAATGAAAGTTAATCGTGTATACTAATGGTGTATCTACAGTATATCGCCCTCCACTTGCAATGACACTAAATAAGATCCACGCATTTCCCGGAAACACTTACTTTAGGCATCAGGGGACAGTTAATCGCAGCACTTTTTTGTCCGCGTCACACCAAGTTTTTGAATCGTTATCGACAACTCCTGGAGAAAGCGATAACTTCTGTTTTGGTTTTAAATTGCTCCACACATGCATGAAATCAAAACAGAATACCAAAGGAACACTTTTCTGTTTGCATAGGCTGACAGCAGCAGCATTTCACTTACCCCACCCACTAATTTTTACATACAAAAAATCATGACTCCATCTCACTTTGACAGATCCTGTGAATTTACTCCCAAAACACCAGTACTTGGCACCTGTTGAAATGTCATGTACACTCAGTCACATGGAAAGAAAAAGACAGAAAAGTATACCATAACCAGTAAACTTTTTCAGGAATCCTCTTTGAAAAACAGCCACTTTTTAGTGCCAAACTTACCTTCGTGAATTCCGATATGCCGCTGCACCTTGAACTTGCACAGCATCCAGACAGCCGGTGTTTTAGTTTCGTATTCCATTTCATAAAAGTACAGATACTCAGCAAATAAGCCCACATTGGCAAAAAATATCCACATATCACAATTTCTATGAGCAACCATGCCATTATTGACCCACCTACTATAATATTTTGAAAAACGTCCACCCTCAAATGCGAAACTGTCCCCTGATGCCTTATATATTTTCCCCGTTTAACTCCGCTCAGCGTTTAAACGAATTATCAGCCAGACTTTCAAAACGCACAAAACGATAGAAAACTAGTTCAGAAACGGTTTGAACCAAAAACATGTAGAAACATACACTAAAATAACACACTGACAACGCATTTAACGAAGTCATTTCTCTGTCGACATCCGTACTGCTCGGTCGAAAACCGTATTTCTCGGTCGACAGCAGCTTTAGTTTAAACTTTATTTCATTCAAATCTAATAACACAAAACATATAAACACGATATCATTGGATAAGTACAATTATATCTTAAAGGGATACAGAAACAAGTCTGCTTCCCAGTAGTTCTAATCTTAACATAGACATACAATGATTTCGTAAAATGCTTTATGCATGAGTTATGTTGTCGCCAGCAGCTTTACGCAGTACCGACTGGGTCGACAACACAGCTAAAGATTTTGGTATTACCCCCGTGTATATCATTGCAAGCATACATTACTCGATTAGATTTTAGTGACATTGACATTGACCTTATTTTCAAGCCTATAAACGCCTAAATACTGTCAGATTTATTTTGGAATACAAACGATTTTCTGCATCCTATAATATCTCCAGAACAAATTTATGAATCGAAGTAAAACTTGGTACAAGTGAAAATGATTGACAATTTTGCTCTGCCTAAATGCAATATATCTCTGAACCAAACATACAAAAGACGTGCTTAGATTTTGATGTGTCATGTATGTGCTTGAGTTTTATGTCCCCACGACAACTTAGGTAATATGGAGACAGGTTCTCGGATAAAGTCTGGAGAATCCCGGAATTGATCCCACTACCTCTGGTTTGCGAGGCGATAGTTTTCAGTACACCACAGAAGCTTCTCCTTGGATTTTGGTTTAAACTTCATTTTGATTGCTTCACATACAAGGATACAAAACAAACAATTATTAATTGACTATCCTGTATTACAAAAGGTCAACCAATATTAACCAGAGGTCAAAAATCATAAATCATGTTTTCTCATTGCGTCAAGTAATAAAATTGTCATTAATCAAGTATTTCGTATTGGCCCACTTACAGATCCGAGGTCTGCTGTATTGGCCCGAGGCCGAGGCCTGGCCTCGGGCTAATAAAGCAGACCTCGGACCTGTACCTGGGACAATACGAAATCTCTTGAGTAATAACATCATAATACAAATGGTCCAGAATTTGACAAAAAAAGTCATTGGCTTGTGCGAAGTTCATCTCCTGGCATACAGTAAAATGTCCAGAGGTACTGACTTACTTTTGAAGGTCACAAGTCTAAGATTGTCAAGCTTTGCTTATGTGAACAAATTGAAGAATTCCGACCGAATTTGTTAGATAGAGTATAAGACTTTGGTGCCTTTGGTATTATTTTCAAGGCCACGTTTTTTTAGCTAACCGTCACATACTGACGAGGTGAACTTTTGGGATCACTTTTTGTCCGTCGTCCGTGCGTGCGTCCCTCCGAGCATCCTTGCGTAAACAATTTCTTTAAACGACATCTCCTCCTAAACCACTGATCGGATTTTGACCAAACTTCACAGGAATGATCCTTAGGTGGTCCCCTTTCAAAATTGTTCAAATGGTTCCGGTCCACTGCACATCAAGGTCACAGGAGCTAAAACAGTTTTTTTTATGAAAACTTAAAAAATCTTCTCCTCTGAAACCGCAAGGCCTAGGTCTTCAATATTTGGTATGTAACTTTATCTAGTGGACCTCTACTAAGATTATTCAAATTATAGCCATTGGGCCAAAAATGCCCCCGCTCTGGGGCCCTTTGGTTTTACATAGACTTACATAGGGAAACCCTTTAAAAATCTTCTCCTCTGAAACCACAAGGCCCAGGTCTTCAATATTTAGTGTGTAGCTTCATCTAGTGGACCTCTGTCAAGATTGTTCAAATTATAGCCCTGGGTCCAAAAATGCCCCCGCTCCAGGGCCCTTTGGTATTACAAAGACTTACATAGGGAAAACCTTTAAAAATCTTCTTGTCTGAAACCAGAAGGCTCAGGTATTTAACATTTGGTATGAAGCTTCGTCTTATGGACCTCTATCATGATTGTTCAAACAATAGCCCTGGGGCTAAAAATGCACCCGCCCGGGGCCCTTTTGTTTTACATAGACTTACATAGGGAAACCCTTTAAAAATCTTCTCCTCTGAAACCGCAAGGCCCAGGTCTTCAATATTTGGTGTGTAGCTTCATCTAGTGGACCTCTGCAAAGATTGTTCAAATTATAGCCCTTGGGCCAAAAATGCCCCCGCTCCAGGGCCCTTTGGTATTACATAGACTTACATAGGGAAAACCTTTAAATATCTTCTTGTCTGAAACCAGAAGGCTCAGGTATTCAACATTTGGTATGAAGCTTCGTCTTATGGACCTCTATCAAGATTGTTCAAATAATAGCCCTGGGGCCAAAAATGCCCCCGCCCGGGGTGGTAGGGTGACAATCTGGACCAAAAAAATGGGAACCCATACCCCCCGTATAACAAGACAAGTCATATACCAAAATGTTCGTCAGGATCTGTAGTATCTGAAACTGCCGGCATAAATTGGCATAAATGATGGCGAGCTGAGAAATCCAAGATGGCGTCCAAGATGGCCGCCATAGCTGTAAATTCCAGTTTTTCGTAAAATAAGAATATAAATACCACAAATCATCTTACAAACTCATTTTAATTTATTTTTCTGGTGTAGAAAGAAGATTTGTGCTAGAATATAGATCAACTGTTTAGGTTTGACTTGAAAACCGGTGAAAAAATGATATTTTATTGTTTTTGTGTCTAGTTTTATACGTGGTACATAAAAGCAATTCTGATATTTCAAAATTTAAACAGTTTTTACATATCTATTGTTTTATTTTAACTAAGACACTATTCTAAAATACATTTAATACTATTCTTAAATACATTTATGATTGGTTATGACTTTTTTACCATCAATTTAGCCCCAGGATTACCCCCACCCACTCAGTTTACCAGTAAAAATCATTCACATAAATGCTCACACACAAGGGATTTGTAGGCGTGTGCTTCATTTTAGACAATTAAGTAGTAGAGGACATTCACAATAATGCTTAGTTCTGTTTTCATATTGTCACAAGAACATGCCTATATATGTTTTTGACCCCCTTGAACCTCACTTTTATATAGAAAAACTAGGGTTTTCAGAGGTAAGCATTATTTTTCTAATTTATGCTTAAGGACATTATGCTTTTGGGTGTTTGACAGCATCGCCACGTTGAGAGGGTTCTAACAAGTCCCCGTAATCTATGTTTTGAACAGAAATAAGAAAAATATCATTTTTATCTGGATTTTTTTGGTGGTGGGGGTGAGGGGGTGGTAGTAAAATCTTTCAATGGATTTGAATTATGCGTGTTTTCGTAATGTTATATTATGTATTTAGCCATTTGAAAACACCACTTCTTTATAATACTGTTTTCTGAATCCAAGCATAAACCTCTTAATTAAACAGTGTTATATCCAAACAAAAAGGTAGAATAGTGTAAAATAACTTCCTTTACATGTTTTTTGTCATTTTTTCTATGCATAATGTTATCTAAAATGTGTTACAAAACGATTGTGCTGTACAAATAGGCCATATGAGACTACAAGTATGTGTTTTAAAACTCATAGTCCTCAGTATAAACATGAGCTAGTATTGTTAACAAGTTCTTACAAATGTTAGTTTTTGTCTGTTTGTTTGTTTGTTTGAATTGGGGTTTAACGTCCCCGTCGACACTATAAAGGTTTTTTTGGAGACGTTCATTCCAATTTTGTGGGACTTGTACCCGACATTGAGATGAAATGACATCTCAAGCCCTACCGCCCAATGAAACCAGAAGGCTTATATTCAGTGGACGATCTGACACACACCGCTTTGTCTGGGCAGGCTTAGTCCTTCTTAAAAGCGGTTTACCAGTACTCGTGTGTGGTCAGATTCAGCTCTTTGTAGAAGCACCATGCATCCCAATCTATTTCTCCGTGCCCTGACGGGCGGGGGCGACTTACAAATGTTAGTTTTGTTTTTTTGTTTTGGGGTTTAACGGCCCAGTCAACACTATTTAGGTCATTTTTGAGCTTGTCAGTTTACATATCCACACTTTTCCTGGGAAGGCTTATACGTAAGTGATTAACCAGTACAGTGCACATTATTTCGCCAGAAACTGACAACTGCCCTTCTTGAATCAGCGGAAGGGAGATAATGACTGTAGAAAAGATTTCATGATCAGTCTCCACGAAAGAATGTTGCCGACCCAGGCAGGTATCGAACCCGCGTCCTCCTGATCACCATTTAGGCGCTTACAAATGTAAGACCTATTCAAACATGCTTTACTACTTGCAAGCTTGAGTACATGGTTGTACTTCCTATGCGCAAATGCAGTCATCACTACACTGATCAGGCTATTTACAACCATATCATTTAATAGAGGGAGGCTGCTTGTGTCTGTGTTATGAGCTGTGGAATGAATAACCCAGTTTCAGGATCAATCATATGCCCTAGGTCTATAGGGCTAGGCAAATTAATCTTAGATTTTATAGCTCCCCATCAAATCAGTAGCTGATATGTACACCTGTACAAATGGAACAAAAAAAACTATTAGTTGGTGTTAGATGACTAGGTTTAACTCCGGATTTTTGGAGCACCATTGTTGTCTAATGTGTTTGTCTGAACAGCAAACCTACAGAAAAATTTCTGCTGCCTTAACTGGCCCTGAGAAATTTGTCTCAATACCAAGATCTGAAATCTCTTAAAGCTTGAAGTCTGATTTAGGCATTCTTCTTTCCTATACTATGTAAACAAGAGCAGGTATCACATCCCGTAAGGCAATACACACAGCATAATTGCCCTTTCATCTGGCTCCAGCTTCCTGAAAACAGTGTGAACTGGAATACCTGGTGCAGTCAGCATGAATACCCTTCCTGCTTGTCTTGAAGACTATGTTATCAACATTAAGCTGGCTAAAGTGAAGCAGAAGTAGAACGAAAACATGGGTATATGGACTGACCAGAACAGCTGTGTTATCCCCCAGAGAACCTGCAAACTGCAGGTGCAAAATCATTCTACTATCGGCTTCTTCATAGTTGTAATCGATTTAATGCTGAACAGGAACAACATCAGCGGAAACTTCAGAGCCTTGTTCTCAAGTCAACCTGCACCAACAACAGTAGCATTCTTCTTAAGAAGCTCTTGGCAATTTTCGTTAAGGTATCTAATGTAAAGTTCTTGCTTTTACTGCTTGAACGTATCTATCAATCACCAGTTACTATATTCTTCCTCATAGACACAGTCGCATGTGAAGAAACATTCTTTCCATACTTTTGTTGGGTCTGTGATTTGAGACTGTTTGCCTCATTCCTGTCAAAACCGACGTGCATGTTAGCTACCCAAATAATGGTAAGAAGACTGTAAGACCAAAACATAGCAGCCATCTGTTGATATGTCAGTCTGAGACAAGATGAATGCTGCAACATTTTAAGTACAGACATACCGTCAAATACTATACAACCAGCAAGTCTTTCTAGTCTTTCAAGGAAATCCGACTTATTTGTAGACATCATATATTCTTCATCTGTAAACAAACTCGGGTGATCATGAGCATTTTTGAAAGACAAGACCTTGAATGAATGATTTAATGTATAGAAAGCATATATCTCTTCACCGGTGGCATTTTATGGCAACTTATCAAACTTCTCTATCTTTTGAGGAACTTCATCTCCAGTAGCTATATTGTCCAAATGTCTTCGGTCCCCGCTCACCCGGGCTTGAAGAAAAAGATGGGCTGCATGATGCTTCCACGCAGAGCTGAAACCGACCGCACATGGGTATTGGTAAACCCCTTAGAGGATCTAAGCCTGTCCAGGTAAAGCGGTCGGAGTCGGACCGTCCATGCTTATAAGCTGTATTGGTTTCAATGGGCGACAGGGCTTGAGATGTCATTTCATCTAAATGTCGGGTAAAAGTCCCACAAAATTGGAAGCAGCGTCTCCAAAATGACCAATACAGTGTTGATTGGGACGTTAAACTTCAAATAAAACAACAAAGAAACAAAATTGTCCAAATGTCAGGAAAAAACGGTTTAATAAATTTTAAACTGTCATTTTGAAATAAATCCAACATCTCGTTAATAAACTTATGCACTAGTCATTTGTAACCACTGCCCACCCCCCCCCCCCCCCCCCCCCGACTACGGGATGGGCGGGGGATAGCAGGGCTAATGTGCGGGGTAGTTACCGTCTGTGTTCCCCCGCAGTGCCGGGTTAATGCAGGGGTTTCGATATGCAAATATACCCCCAGTGGAATGAACTATTATAAACAGCGGGGCTTTGACCTTCTGGAGGTCCCCCGCAGTGCAGGGCTTCTAGCAGGGCTGTGAAAAGTGAAAAGTCATTGTCCCCGCTATCCCTGTAGGTGAGGGGCAGTGGTTACAAACGACTGGTGCATTATTATAAGCCTGTGTATTTAGTAGAGCTTGCAACTATGCATGGCATACTTAGCAGTAATGGGTCGTGATAAAAACCATCTTGTAAGGGCTTGTTAATAACTTCATTGTGGGTGATTCCTATAATATAACTGGATAGCCAGATTGCCATTTTGTGGGACAGTAACTGTCCTTTTGGCTTTCCTCTGCTGTTGTGTCCATTAAGCTCTAGTTACTTCACGTTTGTGTTCATTTCCCTTTAGAGTCATTGATGGGAGGTGTAAATTAATTGTATCGATTCTTGATCATTGCTTTACTTCTATTTTGAGAACAAATCTCTGAAAATATCCAGTGAGGTTGTTCCTGCTCAGCATGAACTTTATTCCAACCGTGAAGAAGCTGATAGTAGAATAATTTGCAACTAGCCTTTGCAGGTTCTCTCGGAGTTAACGCAGCCGTTGTTGTCAGTTCTGATACCAATGTTTTCTTTCTACTTGTGCATCACTTTAACCTGCTTTAGGCTGATGACAGGCAGAAATGGTATTCATGCTGACTGCACCAGGTATATTCCAGTTTATACTGATTACAGGAAGCTAGATAATTATGCTGTCTGTATTGCCTTATGGGTTGTGATACCTGCTCTTCTTTACATAGTACAGACAAGAAGAAGGCAATTTATGTTCTGCCTAAACCAGACTTCCAGCTTCAAGAGATTTCATATCTTGGGACTGAGTCAAATGTCTCAGGGCTAGTTAAAGCAGCAGCAATTTCTTTTTGTCCACAGGTGTGTGTATAGCAGCTTCCGATTTGATGGGGAGCTATAAAATCTAAGATTAATTTGCCTAGCCCAATAGACCTAGGGTATACAGAGTAAACCGCTAAGAGATTCTAAGCATGCTCAGAAAAAGTGGTGCGAGTTGAACCATCCTTGCATATAAAACCTTTTGGTTTAAATGTGTGGTGGGGCTTGAGATGTCATTTCATCTCAATGTCGGGGAAAGTCCCACAAAAAATTGGAAGCATTGTCTCCAAAATCCAAAATAACTGATACAGTGTTGACGGGGACGTTGTACCTTAAATCAAACAAAATATAAACTAATTGTATAGCATATCCTCCTTATAACATGTTTTTAAAACACAGTTTTGGATATAACACTTTATAACCCCCCGAAACCTAGCCAGTTACACAGCAAAAATGACAATAAAAGTCATTTTATATCAATTTGATAAACACTATTTTGCTATTTTGTTTGGATGTAGCACTGCTTAATTAAGACGGTTAATGCTCAGATCCCGAAAACAGTGTTATAAAGAGGTGGTGTTTCCTAATGGCTGATCATATAATATAGTATGAAAACAGAACTAAGCATTGGTTTCAATGCCCTCTGCTACTTGTTGTGTAAAATGCAATCCTCACCTGCAAATCCCTTGAGTGTGAGTATTATGTGAATGAATTTTACTGGTAAACTGAGTGGGTGGGGTAATCCTGGGGCTAAATTTATGGTAAAAAAGTCGTAACAAACCATTAATGTACTTGGGAATAGTGTTTAATATATTTTAGAATAGTGTCTTAGTTAAAATAAAACAATAGATAAATAAAAACTGTTTAAAATTTTGAAACATCAGCATTGCCTTTATGTACCACCTATGAAACTAGACACAAAAACGATGAAATGTCTTTTATTTCACCAGTTTTCAAGTCAAACCTAAAATGTTGATCAATATTCTAGCACAAATCGTCTTTCTATACCAGAAAAATAAATTAAAACAAGTTTGTAAGATGATTTGTGGGAATATTATGTGAATGAATTTTACTGGTAAACTGAGTGGGTGGGGTAATCCCGGGGCTAAATTGATGGTAAAAAAGTCATAACCAACCATAAATGGATGTTAGAATAGTGTTAAATGTATTTTAGAATAGTGTCTTAGTTAAAATAAAACAATAGATATGTAAAAACTGTTTAAATTTTGAAACATCAGAATTGCTTTTATGTACCACCTATGAAACTAGATATAAAAACAATAAAATATCATTTTTTCACCGGTTTTCAAGTCAAACCTAAAAAATTGATCTATATTCTAGCACAAATCTCCTTTCTACACCAGAAAAATAAATTAAAATAAGTTTGTTAGATGATATGTGGTATTTATATTCATATTTTACAAAAAAAACTGGAATTTACAGCTATGGCGGCCATCTTGGACGCCATCTTGGATTTCTCAGCTCGCCATCATTTATGCCAATTTATGCAGTTTCAGATACTACGGATGCTGACGAACATTTGGGTATATGACTTGTCTTGTTATACGGGGGGTATGGGTTACTACCAGAAATAGTGGACTTTTTGGCCCATTGTCACCCTACCAAATAGGTTTAAAGGAAAACCGGGCACCAAAGAACATACGTAGATAAAACACGAAAAATGACGCACGGACACTGTCGCACAACGTCATGAAGCGGCCAATGACAACCTGTGTTATATTAAACTTATTTCTCTACCGTAATAAACCGGCCCCGATAGCTCAGTTGGTAGAGTGTCCGATCCGGGGAACGGGAGGTCTCGGGTTCGATCCCGGGCCGCGACATACCAAAGTCGTTAAAAATGGTACTAGCTGCTCCTCGCTTGGCACTGAGATTTACGGGGTAGAGCTAGGACTGGTCGACCCAGTGTCAGGATAATGTGACTGGGTGTGGTATCATGTAATGTGTCTGGCACATGATACTCCTGTGAGGCAGCACTATAAAAGTGAGCATTGAGCTCCCTGTCGCAACCAGACACCGTCGTGATATGACTGAAAGATTGTTGAAATCGACGTTAAACCCGAATTCACACACACACACACACACACACACACACACTATCGTAATAAAATCCGATTTATATTTATAAATAGACCTTTACACTTATGATAGTTTCATATTTAATTTATGAAACTCGCCATAGGCTCGTTTCATAGATTTCATATGAAGTAAAATCCTCTATGTACATGTATTTCAAAGAAACAGGATATATGGATGTACGAGTTGATGTAGATGAAAGTACTGGTGAGGAAGCAATTGCACTGTTCTTGTTAATGGGACATAGACTTTTGATGCATTGTACTCAAAGGCAATATATGGTTTATCTACATATTGGAATGTACAAACCCATAGGTGTCAATTTTCTATGTGGCACTACCCTGACATTTATTGGAAGAAATATTTCAATTTTAAGGTAACGGAGGCATTGACATGTGACCCAATGATCACATTCTCACTTTTGACCAACTATGATAGCAAGGGATCATTGTGATGACCCTATTTTATTGAAATTTGCTCAGTAGTATCTGAATAGTAGTTGAAGGAAGACATTGTTAAAAGACAGACAGGAGGAATAATGGACTTATGGAGCCCGGACGATATGCGATTTGGCAAGTAGAAATGGACAATCAAAACAAAATAAATGTCCCAAACAGATTTATGATAGACAATTATATGGTAGAACACATCATACATACTGTTTGTTTTGCTAGGTTTTACGCCCGTTCAACAATCTTTCAGTCGTATTCAGGCGGGTAGTTTCCTAACCATCGTTCCTGGAAAGTACCAGTACTAAACTCCGATCCTCCGACACAAACTACCAAATGTTCTCACATAAACGATCATGGCCTGTAGCGGGGCTCGAATCCATGACCCTCCAGTGATTACAAGTCAGCGACCTTAATCACTGGACCACGGAGGCGGTCTTCCTTACATACTGAG
The DNA here is from genome assembly GCA_963580285.1 of Lucinisca nassula. Classification (NCBI taxonomy): domain Eukaryota; kingdom Metazoa; phylum Mollusca; class Bivalvia; order Lucinida; family Lucinidae; genus Lucinisca; species Lucinisca nassula. The sequence goes on from OY757015.1 coordinate 106,171,797, forward strand.
TATACAATCATGCCATGTGGCCAGTAAACATGTAATTGTTAGTTGACGACACAAATATACATACAAGGGAGTATAAGACGAAGGAGGAAGAGACATTAAATGTTAACATCTTTTATTAGCAATGTATAAAAATATTATAAACAAGAGACAACCAAAGTAAACAATGTTACCAATGTTAACAGTTTTTATCTGAAAATCTAAAAAGAAATAAACAGTATACAGCTATTTAAGGTGAATCTTGATAAAAACTGGACCAACTGACTAAGTACGCCGTAAACTTTGTTCATTTATTGGTGGCAGTACCTTCAATATAACTAGAGCTGTCAGTGAAACTGACTAGTGCCCCGGCAGCGCTATCAGAGGAGTAGGAAAATGTTGATGTTAAAAAACTATAAAGAACAAGGAAATGAAAGAACATAGCTCAAAGAATCATTTTGAACATGATAACTCGGTTTTATAAACCAATCTGGGTTTTGCGCACAACACATCCTCTCATGATGATTAACATTACTGTCAAGTTATTCTAAAATCAATCCAGGAATAAGAAAGATATTGATCGGACACGATAAAAAAGACGTTTTTTTTTACCTTTCACCTCTAAGTATGACCTTGACCTTTGAGGTAAGGACCTGGGTCTTGCGCGTGACACACTGTCACATTATGGTTAATATTTCTGCTAAGTAATATTTAAATCCATCCAGGTATAAGAAAGTTATAGATTGGACACAATAAATAATACGCTTTTTGACCTTTTATCTCTAAGTATGACCTTGACCTTTGAGGTACGGCTGTGTGTCTTGCGCGAGACAATCCGTCACATTATGGTTAACATTTCTGCCAAGTAGTATTTAAATCCATCCAGAAATAACAAAGTTATTGATTGGACACGACAAAGACCCCTTTTGACCTTTTACCTCTAAGTATGACCTTGACCTTTGAGGTACGGACCTGAGTCTTGTGCGCAACACTCCATTACATTATGGTTAACATTTCTGCCAAGTATTTATTTAAATCCATTCAGGAATAAGACAGTTATGGAGGATAAAAAAATTGTGGACGGACAGACAAACGAACGGACACAGTGATTACTATAGAGCACCCACACTTTCAGTGCGGGGCCCTAATAAGTTTGTACCTATACATTATGATTCAATAGAGGTTTCAGTCAGGTAAATTATAATTTTTAGTAAATGCTCTTATTCTAATTTCTCACATGAAATTATTCAATTTCATTCGTGCAGGTCCAATATGTACTCGCACATGTTATTGAAGGTTTCCATAGTTCACATATTTCCGAACTCTGTGTGTCCACAATTTATCCATTTTTAGAATATTCATCTGTTCGGAAATATTTGAGACATGGAGTGAGTGAGTGAGTTTTAGTTTAACGTCCCATCAACAGCTAAGGTCATATCGAGACGGGTCCTCGGTTCAAAGACTCATCCGAAAGTCTGGAGAAGCCCGGGATCAAACCTGCGTAGCATAACCACTGCACCACAGGGTCTTCTAATTGGAACATGGAAACCGTCAATAACATGTGTGAGTACATATTGGACATAAAGTTATTGACAAAACACCAAAAAAAAGACCCTTTTTCACCTCTGACCTCTAAGTATGACCTTGACCTTTCAGAAACCAACCTGGGTTTTGCGCACAACACATCGTCTCATGATGATTAACTTTACTGTAAATTTATTTTAAAATCAATCCAGGAATAAGAAAGATATTGATCGGACACGATAAAAAAGACGCTTTCTTTTACGTTTCACCTCCAAGTATGACCTTGACCTTTGAGGTTTGGACCGGGGTCTTGCGCGCGACACACTGTCACATTATGATTAACAATTCTGCCAAGTAATATTTTAATCCATCCAGGAATAAGAAATTTATTGATCGGACACGACAAAACCCATTACTACATTTAACCTCTAAGTATGACCTTGACCTTTGAGGTACGCACCTGGATCTTGCGCGCGACACTCCGTCTTATTGAGGTGAACATTTTTGCCAAGTAATATTTTAATCCATCCAGAAATAAGAAAGTTATTTATCGGACACGACAAAATACATTTTTGACTTTTAACCTCTAAGTATGACCTTGACCTTTGAGGTACGGACCTGGATGTTGCGCGCGACACTCCGTCTCATTGAGGTGAACAACTGGCTTAAGTTTAATGAAATTCTATTAAAGGGTTAAGGAGATATGGAGCGTGATAGCTCAGTGGTTAGTGCACTTGCCTCTGATGCTAGAGGTCCCGGGTTCGATCCCCGGCAGCGGCGATAAAATTTCGGTGTCCGAACACGCTCCATTGGCATCATTTGCAGGGATGAATGTCATAAAGTGCACCGTCCTTCGGATCGGGACGTTAACTGGAGGCCCCCTGTGCAGGGAGAACCATCCCCTGTGCAGATTAAAGATCCCTACCGTAATTACATGATTTCTGTGTAGGCTTTCATCCTGCAAAACCTGTAGTGTATGTAATATACACCTGCGGTAATGGTCAAATGTGACCGACGCAGTAGCAGAAGATAGATAGATAGATAGGACAAGAAAGTGTTACGGACAGACAGACGGACGGACGGACGGACGGAAGGACAGACGAAGGGCATTCCTGTAATCCCCACTCCTTTTCGCGGCGGGGGATTAAAAACTTACACAATTGTGAGTAGTGTAGTTTCATTGATTTAGTAATCACACACTCGCAAAATCACGGCGCAGCAGTTCAGTTGACCTTCTCTAGTTAACACTTCTGACGTCAGGAATCTACCCTATAAAATTTCAACAAAACCCATAGAGTTTTGACCTTCGAGTGAATTGTAGACTGCTACACAGATGATTTGTGAATGTGGTCAGGTAAACTTTATTCACGGTAGTGCTGAGTAGAACGTGGCCTAGTGGATAAATTCGCTTCGGTGTTTAGTTAAACTTTCGCACAGAAACGATAGCTCTGTCACTAGACCATCTCTCACTAAACTGGTACCCTGTATTCTATTAAAATAAACGAAAGCTATTGAGCTATAGGGAGAGGGAACCAGAGCACCGGAAAAAACTGACTGTATCTCTGATTTTTGTTTTAAAAACTACCTGAGGATCCAAATTAACATAGAAAGAGAAGTCTAAAACCGGAACCACTTTTCCAATCTAACTGGCTGCAAGCCAACAAGCGAATAAGTGCATTAGAATGGAGATAACTGTATTGCAAAATTGTCATTTGGGGAGGTAAATCGGCGGTTTTACGGTCGCAAATAAAACGAAATTTCCGACCATAAAACCGCCGATTTACCTCCCCAAATGACAATTGTGAATGCAGTTATCTCCCAAGTAATCAGGTGGAAAATCTCAAATAAACTTCTGGACCTTTCAGTAATTTTGGATCACCTCAAACGTTTTAACGAGGTGATAGTATTACATCTGCATCGTAATTAAAAAAAATCACTCTTAATCAGGTCAATACCTTTTGAGAGATTTCAAAGCAATTGTCAGTTCTTTGCAGGTTAAAAGCTTGTTTAGATCTTCGTTGGTGGGTCTATAGAAGCATTTTTATTTCAGCTTTCATATTCAGTCATATCAGTAGTTCCCTGATTTGAGTTGAGTAACGATTTAAAATACATGTAGTCTTGTTAATAGTCTAACCGGTTTTGTGTGTTTGTTTGTTTGTGATGGAGTTTAGCGACCCAGTCAACTGACTAACCGGTACTAATTTCATTTAGACAAATTGTGGAAATTTCAATCGGTACGAAATGCACATCCCTTGTTGCTGTTTTGTTCTTGTTTGGTTATGAACGATACCTCATGTTGTCCCTTACCGTCGAAAACCAATCTGAAATCATTAAGGCTTTTAGCTCGACGTCTAGATATTTGGAACATTTATTAAATACTGTATTGGCAATGCCTACTTCGATGTGTTGATCAGTCATATTTACCCTTCAGAACTTCGGTTAAATAAGGCAAATTCTTCTAATACCGTATTTATTTACATTTATCTATTGTAGATGGAATTGTTGTGCTCCCGCCATTTTAAAATGGGAAGGGGGGGCGCATATAGTATCACCGCTGTCCGTTCGTACGTACGCACGTCCTATACGAAATGCTTTCCGTGCGACTGGATTGGATTCAAATCATACACAGGTATTTAATCATAAAATACAGGTCGAATTCGATTTCAGGTAGAATCCGCTAATTATTATGGGAGTAATGGCCCTTTTTCAGCTTATTTTTTTTTTACATGACAAATGGTTTCCGTGTGATATATTTTGATAACCTAAATGGATTGGATTTATATTTCATACACAATCATAAAATACAGCTCAAGTTCTATTTCGGGTAAAATCCGTCAATTATTATGAGAGTTATGGCCCGTTTGCAAGTTCATTTTTACTTGGTGATATCTTTTTAAAATCTTGGTGGATTGGATTCAAATTTCATACACAGGTATATTATCAAAAATGCAGGTCAACTTTGGTTTCGGGTTAAATCCGCCAATTATTCTCAACTTAAATTTATTACATGAAAACATATTATCATAAAATTCAGGTCAAGTTCGATTTCGGATAAAATCTGTCAATTATTATGAGAGTTATGACCCTTTTCTACTTCATTTTTTACATGATAAAATGGTTTGCTTCCGATATCTTTCGAAGACCTCGGTGGATTGGATTCATACATCACGAAAACATGCCTGTACAATTTTGACTCCCTTGAACCCCACTTTTATATAGTAAAACTGGGGTTTCCGGGGGTAAACCTTATTTTTGTTATTCCGCTCTAAAATATAGAGTGTGGGTACTCGTTAGAGCCCCCTCGATGAGGCGGTTCTAACGAGTGCCCACAATCTATATTTTGAGTAGAAATAAGAAAAATATCACAATTTTTCATCTTAAAATTTTCATTTTTTTCGGCGTTAAAGGTGGCAATGTATTGTATTGGCGTGTTTGCGTAATGCTAGCGGAAAAAAAGAAACTGCATGTATAAAAAAAAATAATTTTCTATAATTCTAAAATTCACTTATGCCTCAAACTTGATGTGTATAAATAAAGTCCTTGCACGTGCATTTCGGTGTTCTTTTGCAAGTGCAAAGCATATTCGTGGCAAGCAATTAAATTGTGAACGCCTTTACAATCTTTTTGAATCAGAATCAGAATCAGAATCAGAATTGTTACTGGTGACACGTCAAAAGACATTCATACACCAGGACCTGTGATGTGGGAAGTTAGTCCCTAGCTCTAACCAAAGAGGTTAATTTAGCTACACAATCATCAGCACCTTCAGCTGTCGAAATAATCGAATCGGGAAGGGCATTCCAATCTCTAATGGTTCTGGGGAAGAACGACTCTTTATAAATGTCAGTTCTTGCAGTAAGGGTCTGAAACGCCAACGAATGGTGATTTCTACAGTGTCTAGCTGGGGGAACAAGGTCATCTGTTGGAATGCTGGCAGCACCCTTTAGACCTTTGTATAAAAGGATTAGCCTACTGTCTTTTCTCCTTTTCTTGAGAGACTCCCATCTTAATTTTCCAAGTATTCCAGTCATGCTCCCAGTTTCAAAGCAGTAATTGCCTGTTACAAATCTAGCAGCTCTATTCTGAACTTTCTCAATTTCATCGTTAAGGACCACTCCACTGGGGTCCCAGATACAACTACCATATTCCAAGATTGGGCGAACAAGACCTTTATATGCTGCCTCTTTAACATCCTGAGGGCACTGATGAAGATTTCGCCTCAGGAAACCAAGCGTTCTATTTGCCTTAGTACACATGTTGCTGATATGAGTATTCCATCTCAAGTTGTGTGAGATTGTAACTCCAAGGTATTGAATGGAGTCCACGTTCTCGAGGACCGTTCTCTCTAAGGTGTAAGAAGCCTCAACTTTAGATCTCTTCCTAGTTATCTGCATAATATTGCATTTAACTGGCTGAAATCTCATGCCCCATTTTCGGGCCCAAAATCCTAATCTATCTATGTCAGCCTGAAGTTTCACTGAGTCAGCTGTATCTCTAATTTCCCGGTAACAATCACAGACATCTGCGAAAAGTCTTATTTCTGAGTCAATGTCAGTGGAAATATCATTGATGTACAGGGAGAACAAAAGTGGACCAAGAACGGTCCCTTGTGGGACTCCAGACAAAACTGGAGCCCACTCCGAAGATTCACCATTAACAACAATCCGCTGTTTCCTCTTGACTCTTTTAATAAACCGTTTTATTCAAGTGAAACAGAAAAACAAATTTATTCCTCCTGAATGTGTTGGTTAGCATTGCCTAGACTCAACGAAGCTCAGCGCAACCAAGCGGTTGGCATGATTCGGGCTGGTGTATCCCAAAATGATTTAGCAGACGGTTTGGCGTGCATTGAACCACGATTTCTGCTTTATGGAAACGTTATCAGCAATCTGGTAACACCAGGGACCGCCGCAGATCGGGACGTCTACGTGTGATGTCATTACGTCAAGACACTAACATCCGTGTGACGCAACTTCGTAATCGATTTCAAACTGCTGCTTTGGCGGCTAGAAGCATTCCTGGCTTGAGGAACCGTCAGATACTACTTGCGTGAACGGAACATTCGCCCTCGGCATCCAGCAATCCGTCCAATCCTACAGCTTTATCCTGCACTTGGACAACGAAATGCACGTGCAAGATCCTTATTTACCAGTCAGTGTTGTTAAGGCGTATACACATGTTTGTGTAAAGTTTCAAGCATAAATGGATTTTAGATAAGAATTATCGATAATTTATTTTTTGTTTTTACATGCGCAGTTTCTTTTTTCCGCTAGTATATAATCATAGAATACAAGTCAAGTTAGATTTGAGGTATAATCCACCATTTTTATGAGTTATGGCCCTTTTTCAACTTCTTTTTAATGGTTTCTGTGCGATATCTTTTGAAAATGTTGGTGGATTGGATTCATATTGCATAAACAGATATATAATCATAAAAATAGTTTAAGTTTTGACTTCAGGTAAAATCCTTCAACTATTATGAGAGATATGGCCCTTTTTGAACTTCATTTTTACATGAAATATGATTTGCATGCGATATCTTTTGAAAACGTGGGTTGATTGGAATCATATTTCATACAATGGTATGCAAACAGAAAATACAGGTCATGTTTGATTTCTGATAAAATCCACCGTTTATTCTGGGAGTTAAAGCCCCTTTTCAACTTTGTTTTTATTACACATTAAGGTATATGTGTTTGCTATCTTTTGAAATCATTATTTGAGTTAATTTACACTGAAATCATATTTTATATAATCATGAAATCTAGGCCAAGTTTGATTTAAGTTACAATATGCCGATTATTATGACAGTTATGACCCTTTTTAAACCTCATCTTTTTGCAAAATACTTGTTTCCGGGTGACACTGACCCTTGGGCCGGGGCATCCATATCATACCGACACATTTCTAGTTTCCTGCAAAGTGCATGATAAACATGATAACTTACATTTTGAGCTTGTACATATTCCTTTCATGGATGGTGTTATTGCTCGTGCGGTTTCCTATGGTGTTTATATTTCACAATTAACCCTTTTTGTACCAAATGGAATGTTCCTCCTAATATATGGCAGGGGTCCATTCAGAAATTTAGGGGTTTCAGGTTGTGTTTTCGTCAAATTTTATTCGAGAAATGACTGAACATTTTGCAGACAATTGGCCTTGATCAGACACCGCGTTCTGCGACGTCTGATCTCGACCCGCACTGTTTGCCAAGGTACCCGCTTAGGGGTTTCTGGCACTGAATGGGTTTATTTGATTTGCCAGACTGTCTAATCGTGTAACTGACTTCAACATTCGTAAAAAATGTTAAATGTTAAACTATGTAATCAGGCTTATCGGTATCATAAACTACGAAAGCCTGTTCTGAGTTTTATAGGCGTCATTCCGATTTAGTTTCAAAATTCAATGTTGGACTGAAATCTCTTCTGCAACATGTTCTTTCGGATGGATGGATGGATGGATGTTTTGTTTAAAGACGCTCAACCCTAATAGGGTATATAGCGTCTAAAATAATTGGGTATTAGATATAAAATTGTTATTGAAGTTTAAAAGTTAAAATATTAATGATTACAGTTTGTTAAAAAGTCCGATTTCTTTAAGAAAATTGATTATTTGATAAGATGGTATGTCGTTAAAAAGCTCTTTCATTGTTGAAACATTAAAATACTTTGTGCGTATATGATAAAATTCTATACATGAAATGAGAAAGTGTTTAACTGTGATCGGTTCGTTACAAGATATGCAGAAAGGTGCTTGTTTGTTTTTTAATATAAAGGAATGAGTGAGTCGTGTGTGTCCAATGCGGCATCTTGTGATTTTCGTCTGATCTTTCCTACTATAATTCGAAAAAGAGCATTTGCTATGAAAATTCGGTTGTATTTTATTTAATTTATTATTGGTTTCTTTTTCCAAAATAGATTGGCATTTATTCTTTTTATATATATATTTATGTTTGATTTTAAATCTGAATGCGGAATTTAGAAATTGGTAATATTTAACGGCAATGCCGATTTGGCTTCAAAAACGGCTAACTCGTTTCCACGGATATTTACGTGACTGGGAAGCCAGCAGAATATGATCTCCTTTGAGACGGAAAGGTAATGATATTTTCTAAAATTTGTTGAATCAAGGGGTTTCTGTGATGTTGATCTTTGAGAGATTTCAACACAGAAAGAGAATCGGAATAAATGATAAAATTTCTTTCAGATTGATCCCGAATGTGATAGAGTGCAATATCAATTGCTTTCGCTTCAGCGGTAAAAATAGAGCTATTATCGGGTAATCTAATACAGTCAGTGAAATTTGGACTAATGACAGAACAAGCAACTTTCTCATCTTGTTTCAAACCGTCAGTGTAAATGGATATACGATGTTTAAAATTGGATTTGATTTCTAAAAATTCGTTCTTAAAAATATGTGATTCCACTTCGGATTTCTTATTTTTGTGTAATGTTAAAATTATCTTTGGAGAGTTTAACGTCCATGGTTCTTTAGATGGGAATGAAAAGGATTGAATATTTTTATATTAATATTGGCCTCTTCGAGTAATGGTTGAATTCTTAGGCCAAGAGGTTTTATTGCTGATGGTTTGTTGTTATAAAATCTTTCATAATTAGGGTTAAAAACAGAGTCGTATGCTGAATTACGTGGGTGTGCGGCTAATTTAGTAACATATTGAAGAGACAATTGCTCTCTTCTAACATAAAGTGATGGTTCATTTGATTCAGCATAAAGACTTTCGACAGGTGAAGTGCGAAAGGCACCTACTGCTAGACGTAAACCTTGATGATGTACAGTATCCAAAGAATTTAAGTAAATCTAAGTAAATTAAGTCTAAAGCAGATCCATAGACTATGGAGCCATAGTCCAATTTGGAACGAATTAAAGATCTATAAAGATTTAAAAGGACAGTGCGATCTCCTCCCCAGTCGGAACTGGGCAGGATTTTAAGAATATCAAGAGCTTTTAAACATTTAACTTTCAAAGCTTTGATATGGGGAATAAAAGACAATTTGTTATCGAATAAAAGACCCAAAAACTTCGCTTCAGTGACGACTGGAATTGGACTGCCGTATATAGTAAGAACAGGATCTAAATGCAATTTTCGAATTTGGCAGAAGGAACACATTGAGTTTTTGTTTTTGAAAATTTAAAACCATTTTCTTTTGCCAAAATTTCTATATTATTTAAACACCTTTGGAGTTTAAACTCAATGGTTTCCATATTTTTGGAGCGATAAAAAATTCCAAAATCGTCGACAAAAAGCGAACAATCTGGGTCTTTTACACATTTAACTATATTATTAATTTTAATACTGAACAAGGTCGGTGATAAAATACTACCTTGTGGTACACCTTGTTCTTGATCAAATGTGTCCGATAATGTATTTCCTATGCGGACATTAAAAATGCGATTAGATAGGAAATTTTTAATAAACAGTGGTAATCGGCCTTTAAGGTCCAAGTTGTGTAAATCTTTCATGATGCCATATTTCCAAGTCGTATCATAGGTCTTTTCGAGGTCAAAGAATACAGCTACGACATGTTCTTTTTTAAATAAAGGCATCACGTATAAATGATTCTAAGCGAATCAAATGATCGTTAGTAGAGCTGTTTTTTTTTTTTAATCCAGCTTGAAATTTAGTGATAAGCTGGGTTGATTCTAAGAACCAAACCAGCCTATCATTAATCATTCTCTCCATTGTTTAGCATAAGCAACTTGTCAAAGCAATAGGTCTGTAATTAGTGGTATCAGTATGATCTTTATTTGGTTTCGGAATAGGAATAATGGTAGCTTTTCTCCGGTTTTCAGGGAACTTTCCTGCGATCCAAATATCATTCAAAATATTTAATAATGTTTCCAATGCCTTGTTTGGTAAATGTTTTAAAATTTGATAGTGTATGTCGTCAGGACCAACAGCAGCATCATGAGATTTATGGAAAGCATCTAATATTTCTTTAGTAGTGAAAAGTAAATTATATTTTTCGTGATTTAATGATGAAAAATTTGAATTCTTTTTCTCTTGTTCTTGTTTAATATTTTGGAAGCTTTCTGAATTATTTGAGCTAGAGGATTTTTTTCTGAAAATCCCCCCCCCCCAAGGCATTGGAAATGTCTTTAGCCGTTGAATATAGAATATATATTTCCGTTCGATTTGATATGGACATGTTTTTTTTATTAGTTTTTTCCACTAAATTTTCTAATCATGTCCCATATTTTCTTCGTTGGTGTTCTGGTGTTCTGCTTGGAGACGTATTGCTGCCAAGATGCTTTTTTGGTCGATTTTATTGTTTTGCGAGCTGTTTGACATGGATAAGATTTTCTTTTGTTGGTTGTTTATTAAATTTTCGTAATGCAGATTTCTTTTATTGATTGAACTTTTAACTTCATCATTAAACCAAGGTCTCTTTCGTTTTGAAAAAGTCGAGGATTTAGGAATACATTTTTCAGCAATATCAATCAATTGGTCAGTAAAATCTTGTACATCATTTGCAGTTTTAAAAATTTCAGGTTCGAGTTTTTCATTACATAATTGATTAAAATTTTCCAAATTTGCTTTACTCAAATTCCATCTGGGGTGACGATCCTCATGGGTCGATTCAATTTCTTCAATTACTATCGGAAAATGATCGCTCCCATGGAGATCGTCCACAACAGACCAATCAAAATCTAGATAAATATTTGGAGAACAAATTGAAAGATCTAAAGCAAAATAATTTATTGTGGGAGAATGAAGGTATGTTGGTTGTTTATCATTAAATAAACATAAATCACTTTCAGCAATAAAGTTTTCAATGATTTCTCCTTTGTCATTTGTATCCGAGCAACCCCATAATTTTACTGTGACTATTAAAGTGTCCTAATAATATATAAGGACTAGGTAATTGATTAGTTAGATTTTCTAATTCTTGTTTAGAAAAATTATAGTGTGGTGGAAGGTAGACAGAAAAAATCGTTATGGATTTGGATAAAGTGACGTTTACAGCAACAGCTTGTAAATTAGTGTTTACATCTATTTTCCTATGAGGAACGTCAGATTTTACCAGGATTGATGTACCTCCTGATGCCTTCTGATTATCCGTTGAAATATGATTGTACATACTGTAACCTTTGAAATTAATATTATCTGTAGTTTTCAAAAAGGTTTCTGGGAGACAAATGACATTAGGAGAAAAAAGCGTAGATAAAATTAAAAGTTCGTTAAAATTGGCTTTCAGTCCTCGACAATTCCATTGAATTATTGACTTCTTATCCATGGTTGAATGGAGAGAAGATTAAAACAAGGAATTCAATCCTTTTATCTTTTATTATTCTTTGAGAACGTGGAGGGATCAACGTCCAACTCCATATCCTCAAGGGCGCCGTACTGATTAGCCAGTTTTACTGGATCAGCCGCCGCCCCTTTACTGTTTGGGTTTGATCCTTTATGCTTTTCTTTGCCGTTTTTTTTTTTTTTTTTTTTTTGATCCGCTGTCCCTGACGTGGATCGGGAGTGAGATCTGCTAGAGTGTTTGCTGTTAGGTTGTGAACTGGTCTGTGAAGTTTGTCCAGATTCTGTTCTTGAATGATGAGTAGATGTAGGTTGTGACGATGTAGTAGGTTGTGATGATGTGGGTTTTGGTTTAACAGTAGAGGTAATTACTTTAGAATGGGGTTTAATTTCAAAATCTTTTTCATTAAATTGTGTGGATGTTTCTTTTTTCTTCAGGTTTGCTGGCAAGGGATTGGACAACTTTGGCGAATGTGTTTTCTGGTTTGTTTTGTTGTATTTTCTTTGCTTTCAAATAGGTGACATTTTGTGTAACTTTGATTTTCATGATTTCTTTTTCTGTTTTCCGAACTTCACAGACATTGGATTTAGACAAATGATCTTTTCCGCAGTTCACACATTTTGGAGAGTTCTTGCAGTTGATAGTGTGATGGTCGGTACCACCACACTTCTCACAAACAGACACGTCAGGGACAGTACAAATCATTTTCGTGGTGCCCAAACCTCTGACAATTAAAACATCGCAGAGGATTGGGCACGTAGAAGATCTTCAGCGATTTCGGCAAGGAAGTAGAGTTAAATGTGAGTAGAAGTGTATTTGTATCAATGAGATTTCCATCTTTTTTACTTTAAATCTTTTGCATGCCGTTACACCTTGTTCTTTTAGATAGTCGATTATGCTGGCTTCTGATTCGTGTTTTAGCATTCTGTCACGGATAATGCCTTTACAAGAGTTTAGTGTTTTATGTTCCGTGACAGAGACGTTCATATTAAAGAATTTGTTTATTTTTAGGAGGTTTTCGGTTTGTGTTTTTCTGTTTGTTTCTATTAAAAGTGTCCCATTTTTTAGTTTTTTGACGTTTTATGGTGTTCCAATCAATGATTCTATTTGTTTTTTTTTCAATTACGAACGGAGAAAGAGTTGTAACGGCCTTATCTTCCTAAATTAAAGAGATAATGTTGGTTGGTGCCTGATGCTCTGTCTCTGGTCGGGCTCATCGGAGTCTAACTGTTGGTTTTCTTTTGCTCCAGCATTTCAGTGGTTTCTTGCTGTCGAGTCCTCACCGTTGTTTCACCTCTGTGGTTCTTTGATTTCTGTGTTCACGGAGATGTTGCACTGATGAGTTAGGAGGCCTTCATGCGGACTGAACAAATTATTTGTCTAAATCGCGACGGAAGTTAGGGCGAGGATTGTGGCCACGTAAAATCGATTTAAGCCCCCCAGTGGAAATCTTCCACTGACCGTTCCAAGGCGGCTCTTCTGTGGCGATTTATTTATGTTGTTGTTTGTTACTTAATGTGTGTATCACTTGTGTCTTTTAATTTTGGATGGCCATATGGCCATTTTGTGGGAAAGTAACTGTCCATATGGCCTTCCTTTGTTTAGGTTTCCATTATGGTCTGGTCGCTTAATGTTTGTATTTCTTTCCCTTTGGTGTCTTTTATGGATGGAGTAAGTTAATTGTATCAATTCCTGATCTTTGTTTTACTTCTACTTTGCTCGAAATCACTAAAAATCGAGCGAAATTGTCATTTACTTTGAAATTGAAAGTAGTAGGTTCCGGGTCGTCATCTGATAAATCTAAAAATGCTCTTTTCCTAGTGTTGGATCCCATGGTGATAAATTATGATTCGATAGCTATGCGCCCCACACTCCTTGGAGCCCTACAAGGGGACGTTTGATGGAAATGGATCTCCTATTTCCAACGCCAGGGCTACATTGCTACTATACTCGATGACAGGACCAGAGTCCTTCCGCTCCACTTCTGTTTTATGTCTCCCAACTATGCACCCAGATTTCCATGAAAAAAAAAAGAGGAACAGTTGAGACCCATCCCCACCAGTATTCACTCCCTCACAGAAGTTTCTGCTGAATTTCCCCAGTACAAGCCCACCGATTAATCCATCAGCCGCCGCCCATCAAACCACACAGAAAGATAGAGGAATAAGACAAAATTACACCCGGTTCGTACCATAAAGATACGTAAATAAAGAAAGAAGGAAAATAAGAACAAGCTGTGCGATTCTAAAGCTTGGCACGACTGTGCCGATTGATTCAGGACGGATCTAGCCCAAACCCCTCGTCTATCTGAAATATGGGTCAAAATGATGTGTTGAAAAGCTGGAGATCCCTGGGCTTTTCTCAATCATCAGGGTCCCTTCTTGTAGCATACGAGACGCCACTCACGGCAAACAAGTGGCTCCTGTTTCAACAAGGAATTTCATCCCCATTCACTACAGAAGGAAAGTGACCTGTATATTTTATTCCCTACAGACAAGGAAGGCTGAAAACGTTTGCTTAAATAAAAGCTTGGCTCTGAAAACAGGAGATCCTTTGCTAAATATGAGATCCACGATTATGATAAGAATTTATTGAGGTGATACGTTTCCGAGAGAACAAATGATTTTATAAACTAATAAAGAAATCAGCTGTGTTAGATGATAACGTACACTTCAGAACTTAGGGATAAGTATCCGATTCTGTTAACTTTAGAATAACATGAAATAAATTTGGGGTAACATGAAATGACAAGTAACTTATCTAATAACGTATACAAAATGCATCTTTCATTGATGTGCAGAGTGATGGAGCATGAAAAAGTGACACATACACAGTACAAACACATGTATTAGACGCAGATGAGGTTTTCTTCTTTGCAGTGTGCGGCCCACCAGCACAGATGACACACGTACAAATGCAGCATGGTAGTAAAATGAGATAGGAAAGGTTTAAAGGGATAGATCTCGCGTAGTGAATTGTTAAAAAATTTGGTAAGATGCATTTGAACAAATTGATTCACAAAATAATACCGGTCGAACGGACGATTGTTCTGTATGTTGGAGGCTTTTACCCAGCTGCCACAGAAGCTGAAGGCAGCCACCTATTTTGAGGCACCGGGTGGTCTCGGCAAGGGGACTGTTTTCGGTGGGGTCTTACCACTCTGCCACACTCCCGAAGGCAGCCGTCATATTTCTACCCCCACCCCCCCCCCGGGCTGGCACGGGGCCTGTTCTTTCGTTCGGAAGCCGAGTTTTATGGTTACTAAATATATAAATTCAGAAAATTTTATGCTTCCAATGATTTCAGTACCCATCGTAAAATCATTCTTCGATATAAAAAGATTGGGTACAACATAAACACGGCAGGTAGACTCGTAAGGGGTAACCGCCGGTTATGCAATCAAAATCCTTACGGGAACTTCCGTTTATGCATTCCGAGACCACAAATATGTCAACAAATAGGTGAGTGTTCCCGATATATGAGTTATAGTCATTTTTGTAAACATATTTTGAGAAATCGGGTAATGCTTTTCTCAATAACTTTCATTTCTGCCTCAGAAAAGATGGGTGTGGACATGAAAAGGCAAGCAGTCGATTTTTAATTTAATTTCTCCCTGAGGAAGGTAGTCAGATATTTCTGTTTTTACCTGTTATCAGGTCCTGAATGAAGGCATGGATGATGCGAAACTAAAACAACATGCCAAATAACACGTAATTCAAACCATTTTCATGTTGAAATACATAAGTTGCAAACCTTCCGCAGAATTCGTTCCAGGAGCTTTAATATTTGTGCCGATTATGACTTACGAGGACCGATTCCCCCTTACGGGAGCATTACCCCTTACGGGGACTGAAAAAAGCCAACTAATGGGTGTTTGATTGAAAGTCGTTTCTTCATTCAATAATTCATACAAACCGTTCATCAAAGCCCTGAAGACACTGCAGTTGCTCGGTACGACTGATAATGCTGTTAACTTTATTCAGAATGATAACTTAAAGTGGAAATTCATGCGCTTGTATGAATTGCTCGTACGAATGTATCCAAATTCATGTACTCGAACGAATTGCGGAAAAACCTTATATTGTTACATTTTCAAGGCATTTATCTGATATGCTCGTACAGTAGAAAAAAATTCATATTAGATACGCATTTTACTATGCCCCCCGCCCATCGGGGCTTAAAGAAATAGATGGGCTGCATGGTGCTTCCACGCAGAGCTGAAACCAACCCGCACACGAGTACAGGCAAACAGCTTAGAGGATCTAAGCCTGCCCAGGCAAAGCAGTGCGAGTCGGATCGCCCATGCTTATAAACTCTATTGGTTTCGTTGGGCGGCAGGACTTGAGATGTCATTTCATCTCAATGTCAGGTAAAAGTCCTACAAAACAGGAAGCAACGACGGTCTCCAAAATGACTTTTACAGTGTTGTCGGGGACGTTAAACCTCAAATCAAACAGATGATTAGGATAAGCGTTTCACTTGTTTTCAAATCCCGTCATTGTAAATTGTACATGTACTGTTCGAATTGACTTGTCAAATGAAATGAATAAATATTGTTTAAACCAAATGCGCCCCGTCAAGCGGTTTTTGGTACTTATCGCCTATGCGAGCAGCGAAGGTTCAGGCGAGCCTGCGCATCCGCCATACCCGTAAATGGTAACACTCATAAAGCTAAAAGCATCCGGCGGGTCGTGCACTTCAGCTGAAGCACTGGTTGTATTTTGTTTCTCAAAAAGCATTAAGTGAGAACGTATTGCAACATTTTTCATTAAACCCTGGACAGTTAGAGTGAGTGAGTGTTTGAGTTTTACGTCCCACCAACAGCTAAGGTCATACGGAGACGATACCTCGGTTTAAAGACACATCCGAAAGTCTGGAGAAGTCCGGGATCGATCCTGCGATCCATGGTTTACAAGGCGAGTAGCATAACCACTACACCACGGAGGCTTTTAATGGACAGTTAGAAGCTGGTCGGAAAGCGGATGGCGTTGACTCTGATTTTAGGTGCCACATGTGTGTGATCTATTTGTCTGTTGGAACGACATCTTACTATCAACAGAAGACGCTAGTGGACGTCGACGTAGCGGAAGACCGACGTCAGTACGTCAAGATCGATCCGACAGACGCATATGCGAAGCAGATTTCCGCCGGCATCTGCTACGATGTACCTGTAGATAAACAAAGGGTTTCAACTACCGACTAATAAGCACTGACACTGTTCGTCGCCCTTATGCGATGCACTTTTGAGAGCTAGACGTCCCTGTCGTGACCAAAATTAAGACGTCGACACAGTACGGAACACTTACGCTGGTGCATGAAATACGTACATGTTTATTGGCGTTTAAGCGACTCACGTGATATGCGTTTCAGTGACACATCGCACTTCAGCGTGAATCACGCCTATTGTCGTTTCGGGATGTTTCGAAATATAGGTGTAAGGTATGCCGAGGCGACGCGTGCGTAATAGAGCATGACATATCGGATGGAATAAGCGAAATTGTATGTCGAGCTATTGCATGTAGCTAGCGACATTAAGAACATTCAAGATCATGGCTGAGACGTTAACTGAACGGCGAGACGTTACACCAATCGTGTGCGTCGGCCTCACGTGGTTCCATTTATGTGTTTACGCTCAGAATCCGGGATATCTAATCCAACAGGATTACGCGCGGGCTTATAGTGCTGTTCTTACGCAAAAATGTATTCGAGCCAATGGAATTCATGTACTGGACTGACCAGCCTTTCTCCTCCGATCTTTTTTTGAAAAATAGGGTATCTTTTGTGGGGAGGTATCCACAACCGACCAGAAAAAGATGTTACTAATTGACAGTTGCAGTGTTAAAACTTGAATTTTAATGTTTGGCTTTGAAAGCGTAAATAGTTTCATTCCAAAATTTGAAACATCGAATGGCATTTCAGGATACCACCGGTGTATAGACATCTGCAAACATATCATACAATGGAATTTGCGGAACTACTTTTCTAAATTTTAAGATCTTTTTAGAACGGGCCTCCGTGGCCTAGTGGATTAGAGCGCTGACTCTTAGTCATTAGGTTTCTCACCGCCGTAGGTTCGAGCCTCGCTCGGGCCACGTGTGAGACGCCAAGTTCTGCAACGGAAGGTCAGGTGGTTTTTCTCCGGGTACTCCGGTTTTCGCCCACCTCTGATTAACGATCGGCTCGATATGAGTGAAATAATCTTGAAAGGGCCGTAACCCCCCCCCCCCCCCCCAAAAAAAAAGATCTTTTTAGAAAGGTTGTCTGTAAGTTTTCACAGTGTTTTGATTTTCTCATAGAATCTGTCATTTCAGTGCCTTTGGCGCTTTGATTATGGGCGGTATATAGCGCTTGAGATGCCATTATATCCCAATGTCGGGTAAAAGTTTCACAAAAAAGTAAGCAGCGTCTCTGAAATGGAACGATGATGTAAACTTAGCTATATATAATAATAATAATTGAAGGCTCTAGATATTGGATTTACGAAGTGTCACCGGATTTTCCCTCATTTCAAAATTCTGAGAGTCCTTCCAGCCTCAAGGGTCCCATCCTAAATTCAGGAGTCCTAAATTTTCAATAGGAAAAACTGTTTGTAAAACGCTGCTCCGATTAAGTTTGTACATCATCAGTAATGACTAAAATTAAACTTACCACCATGATCCTGTATACATGCTAGTATTGGGACTAACAGGCCTAAGCAAACAGTGCAGACCCAGACCAGACTGATTACGGTCTACACTGTTTGTCATTTTGTCTTAACCTTTTTGAGTCCTTGATTTTATGGCACTGCATTCAGTTTTGTTTCAGTTATGAAAAGTGTCTATGTATCCACTGTCATAGTCCAAGAGGACTCCCACTGCTTCATTCAAAGTCCCAGTCAGACTTTTATGAGTCTCTAGAGACTCAATATCCTGCGTCAGGGAAAACCGTTGAAGAGAGATTTGTTGTTGTTTCCGTTGTTCCGAAGTTATAGATTGTGGGTACAAGATTAATCGGTTCTATTTATGTTTTAGCCAAAATAAGAAACTAATGTATTACCATGTAAGCCAAACTTTTTCCCTATGTAAAGTAGGGTTTTGCAGGCTGTTTATTACACAGACTTGGTAAAGTGATTTCGACCTCTCTTGGGCATTTACATCTATAAGAGCCATTCGGTTTCCAGGTGTTGAGCTAATCTGAATATTGGTCTTATTTTTTAAGGCTGATACGATTAATCGTATAATCGATTAATCGGTCGATAAATTCCACAAAAATGATTATCATTTCTGATTTGCTTTTAATCGATTACTTGATAGGTACAATTTACTACCCAAAGTTATGCCTAAAATAGCTGGATGCGTGACAAACAGTGCAGACTCTGATGAGACGCCGCATTCTGCGGCGTCTCATCTGGGTCTACACTGTTTGCTCAGGCCTGTCTGTTCAAATATACATATGGTAAAGTGCAACATATGGTAAGAGTCATGCTCAGACAGAAAGCCAGACAGGTCAAATTATGACAAAAACCTTAGCGATTCCTAATTGATTATCGATCGCACTAACAGGACTGATAATTTTAATCGATTATCTTTTCATCTCCGATTAGCCAGCATTAGTTATTTTCCAATGTGTTGTTCCAAATAAAGATTGTGGATACTTGTTACAATCGTTAAGGTTATTCTAACAAGTATCCACAATCTATGTTTTTGAGCCAAAGTAAGGAAAACAATGTACTTCCACGTGAATCCTTCTTTTCTCTATGAAAAATGGGAATTTCCACGATTTATTACACAAATTATGTTATCATGATTTCGATCTCGCTTGGACGATTAAATCTATAAAAACATTCGGTTTTCAGATTTTGAGCTAACCTAAACAAAGATTACGGTTGATACCGTGCTTAGGGAAATCGTTTTGAAACTTTGTTCTTGCTGCTCTTTCAGTTTGATCTGGGCCGGCACTGTTTGCTTAGGCCTGTCAGTCCCAATACTAGCATGTAAATCAAATATCTAGAGCCTTCGATTATTATATATATAGCTAAGTTTACACAATCGTTTCATTTCAGAGACGCTGCTTACTTTTTGTGGGACTTTTACCCGATATTTGGATGAAATGGCATCTCAAGGCCTACCGCCCATAAAAACCGCTAACGTTTAAGGAGCGTTCCCACTCGCAGCAGTTTTCCTGTAAATGGTTTACCAGTTCTCAATTTCGGTCGGTTTCAGCTCTGCGCAGAAGCACTATTTCTCCAAGCCCCGATGGGCGGGGGCGTATAGTAAACTGCGTATCTAATATGAAATTTATTCTACTGTATGAGCATATCAGATAAATGCCTTGAAAATGTAACAATATCAGGTTTTCAGCAATTCGTTCGAGTACATGAATTTGGATACATTCGAACGAGCAATTCATACAAGCTCATGAACTTTTAAGTTATCGTTCTGAATAAAGTTAACAGTATTATCAGTCGTTCCGAACAACTGCAGTGTCTTCAGGGCTTTGATGAACCGTTTGTGTGATTTATTGAACGAAGAAACACATTTCAATCAGGCATCCATTTTTTTTTTTTTTTTGTTTTGTTTTTTTCTAGGGGTAATGCTCCCGTAATGGGTAATCGGTCCTCGTAAGTCAAAATCGGCACAAATATCAAAGCTCCTGGAACAAATTCTGCGAAAATTTTGCACATTATACATGTATTTCAACATGAAAGTGGTTTGAATTACGTGTTATTTGGCATGTTGGATTAGTTTCGCATCGTCCGGGTAGCTGAAAACGCCTTCATTTGGCGCTAGAAAACAGGTAAAAACAGAAATATCTCAGTCGGACTACCTTCCTCGGGGAGAAATTAAATCAAAAATCGACTACTCGCCTTTTCATGTCCATACCCATCTTTTCTGGTGCAGAAATATAAGTTGTTGCGAATAGCATCGCCCGATTTCTCAAAATATATTTACAATCAAAGCACTGAGAGTGCTGATGGAGCGTAGCTTTGATAATTTGATAGCGTTAGGCAAATTTAGTGTGTGTGTGTGAATTCGGGTTTAACGTCGCTTTCAACAAATTTTCAGTCATATCACGACGGTGTCTGGTTGCGACAGGGAGCTCAATGCTCACGTTTATAGTGCTGCCTCACTGAAGTATCATGTCCCAGACACATTACATGATACCACACCCAGTCACATTATCCTGACACTGGATCGACCAGTCCTAGCTCTACCCCGTAAATCTGAGTGCCAAACGAGGAGCAGCTAGTACCATTTTTAACGACTTTGGTATGTCGCGGCCCGGGGTCGAACCCCAGACCTCCCGTTCCCCGGAGCGGACACTCTACCAACTGAGCTATCGGGGCCGGTAGGCAAATTTAGCGTCTGATTGGTATTTTAAATCAGGCTCATATAGATCCAATGAACATAGCTGTTTGAAGCTATTCTGGGCCAGAACTCGTGTTAAAGCAACAAGACCTATATTGAAATTAACTCACGCTAAGGTGTAGTCCCCGCAACAACCATCACGAAAGCACGCCTGTACAAATACATTGTCAATTTTTCGGCAAAAATATGGAAATTTGAAGATACAAAATTGTGATATTTTCTTATCTCTGCTAAAAACATTGATTGCGGGGACTTGATTGAACCGCCATGTCGAGGCATTTTTATCAAGTACCCACAACCAATGTTTTTGAGCAATATACCAACCATGCAGTTCTACAGTTTACTTGAAGATTTCTGCTTAGCTATAGTTCGTGCAATAACTGCGGCTTGCGCAATTTTTTGGCGGCTTTAAAGTTATTTTATGTAATCAGTTTTTGAAAAATTACCTTGGGGATGTTATTTATCGTGCATTAGACATTCTCCTTGGTTACGTCTTGATGATGTTTATCTTCATGTGAAAAAATTATCATAATTTTCCCAGCAGTTTATAAGTTATACATCTGTAATCACTCTTTAAAAATTGCCTCCTCGGTGAGGCTGTTTCTAAAGCTATCTGGCATTAGACAACTTGAATATCATTAGCTTGATCTTGTCAATTTAGATCTGCATGCAAAACATTATAAAAATATACCCGTCGGTTTGAAAGTTATACGACCGTGTCAGTGGGTGAATTTTTTACCTTGCCGAGGCTAAAATAAAGAAATTGGGCATTCGGGAGTCTCGTTGGTTAGATCTGTACATTATCTATCTGCATGCTAACAGTTGTCAAAATATTCCAAGTAGATTAGAAGTTACACTTCGAAATAATTTTTCAAACAGTTTGCCTAGGCGAGGCTTGTAAAGTAATTTGGCATAAGGCAATTTTGCGGGTTATGTACTGTCAATATCAACCTGTATGACAAAAATGAGCAAAGCCGGATTTAGATGTTATACTCCGTATTTATTTTTTATATTATTTTGCCTTGGCGAGGCCATTCATAAAGTAATCTTGCATAAAACAGCCTCATGGGTTAGATATTGTCAATATCAATCCGAATGCCAAAAATGATCGGAATATTCAGAGAGGTTGGAACATTATACTCTGTTAACAGTTTTCTAAATATATATTGCATCGGCGAGGCCATTTATGAAGTGATCTTGCATACGACAGTTTCTTGGGTTAGTTATTGTCAATATCAATCCATAGGAATATTTGAAGAGGTTTAGACATTATACTCCGTTATCATTATATAAAAATAAATTGCCTCGACGAGGCCATTTATGAAATGATCTGGCATTAATGCAATTTCTTTGGTTAGGTATTGTCAATACAGCACAGTGCACAGTCTTTTACCGGAAACCATCAACTGCCCTTCTTGAATCAGCGAAAGGGATAGAATCACTGTGGAACAGATTTCACGATCAATCTCCTGGAAAGAATGTTGCCGAACCCGGCAGGTATCGAACTTGCGTCTGAGCTGATCTGATAATTTGCTTTCTTTATGGTCACATGCCTAGGACGCAGACAAGTCGTTTTAAACAAACACTGTCTTCCAGCCCCCCCCCCCCATTAACCCATACTCTGAGTATATGTCTAGCAGCCTTTTTATGGGACAAATATAGCACACCCAGATCAGACGCTACAACAAGTGGCGTCTCATCTGTGTCTAAACCACAAACTTTACTGCTTTCAATATAAGCCTTGCTCCTTAAAATTTGACGTGCACCTGTCCAAACTCATTAACTGGATGATTCCAACTGTCTTATTTTGGTAAAGGAAACAAAGAATTACATTATCGACCCACACTGCGTACTTTTAACCCACTCTAAACGAATGGAATCCTCAACCTTATATCAGTATGGAATGAGTTCATTTTAAAATCAGGGATGTCAGGTTGTGGCTTCCACGAAATATTTGGCAAAAATGGCTGAACCTTTTTATAAGTATGCAGTGTAGGTCATTATGAGACCCCGCGTTCTGTGGTGTCTGATCTGGGTTTGTCTTGTTTGCCAGTTGCCAGGTTTGGGATTTTACGGTACAAAATGGGCTGTAAACTGGGTTATATGAACTGAACTATAAAAAGATTAGACTGCTACACAGTTCACATCTATTAAAAATATTCATCTATTCCGCCGATTGAAATAGATGGTCTGTGAAGCAGTCTATAAGAAGATACCGCATGGCGTAATAATCTACTATGTTAACACAGGGCTCTTTGTTCTCACTGGTGATTAGGTCATACGCAGTAACCCCAAAAGTAGTGCCGAAATCATTTCTCATTTCACTGAAGCTACGCTCCAAAAATAACTAAAAAGCATATATCGGGAACTCTGTGTGGTCTCGGAAGGCTTAACCGGATTTTCCCGTAAGGATTTTGAATGCATAACCGGCGGTTACCCATACGAGTCTACCAGCCGTGATAAATGTAACACGACAGACTGTATGCATGGTAGTTGGATGCACATTTGACTGGTGATCAAGGGGACTCGGGTTCGATACCTGCCGAGTCGGCAACATTCTTTCTTAGAGATTGATTATGAAATCTTTTCTACGGACATTCTCTCCCTTCCGCTGATTCAAGAAGGGCAGTCGTCAGTTTCTGGCAAAAGAATGTGCATTGTACTGGTAACCGCTTACGTACAAGCCTGTCCAGGAATAGGTAACCTGATCGGCTTAAAAATGACCTGAATAGTTTTGACTGAGCCATTAAACCCCAATACAAACTAACAAACAAATGTATGTCTATATCGAATTATTTTTTTTCAGTTAATAAGCAGGATCCGCGTGTTAGTGACATCATAAATTTTTCACGGTTAGTTCCGCGTTACACATTACGATGTCATAGTGCATTTTTCTTATCTCCAAAATGGCTATTTTTCTGATGAAAATCGTGATGTTTTTTTTGTGTTTTTTTTTATAAATATTGCAAACGTAGGTCGTGGGTGCTCGTTAAAACCGCCTCAATGAGGAAAAATTTGAGGCGGCAAATGTGGCGCTGACACTGTAGCTTCGTAGTAACTAGGTAGTTCTTGTTCGTCGTTTCCGGTTTCACTTTGACTTTCAATCGGAGAAATGAGAGGCCGCACATGTGGCGCTGACGCTGTAGCTTCGTGGTAACTAGGTAGTTCTTGTTCATCGTTTCCGGTTTCACTTTGACTTTCAATCGGAGAAATGGGAGGCCGCAAATGTGGCGCTGACGCTGTAGCTTCGTGGTAACTAGGTAGTTCTTGTTCGTCGTTTCCAGTTTCAGTTTGGCGTTCAATGGGAGGCGGTAAAGGTGGCGCTGTCTCTGAAACTTCGTGGTAACTAGGTAGTTCTTGTTCGTCGTTTCCAGTTTCAGTTTGACTTTCAATGGGAGGCGGTAAAGGTGGCGCTGTCTCTGAAACTTCGTGGTAACTAGGTAGTTCTTGTTCGTCGTTTCCGGTTGCACTTTGACTTTCAGTCGAAGAGATGGGAGGCGGCAAAGGTGGCGCTGTCGCTGTAACTTCGCGGTAACTAGGTAGTTCTTGTTCGTCGTTTCCGGTTGCACTTTGACTTTCAATCGGAGAAATGGGAGGCGGTAAAGATGACGCTGTCGCTGTAACTTCCCGGTAACTTGGCGGTGCGTATTCGTCGTATCCGGTTTCACTTTCATTTTCAGTATCATCACTAAATTCAGCAAATTCACTATACATCGATGTCCCGTCACCGTCGGTCTCCCGTGTACGACGTGATGGATGAAATAAACCCCTGCTTATGTTTAAAGTTGGCTCAGAACTTGACCTAATCACTTCTCGATGTGCGTTATATTCGTCATAATAGTTGTGTCGTCTCTCCTCTGTGTGATGCGATTCACGACCTGGATTACCTGCTCTTTCTCGACGCAGACCTTGGACCTGCAAAAGGAAGGAAATTGAATTAAGTTAACTGGAGCGCATTTTTTTACGTGCTCGTTAGTGGTCAAATCGGTAACTGTTCTAGTAAGTACCATTTCCAATACAGTGTTTATTTTTTGTTGTTTTTGTTTATTTTGTTGTTGTTGTTGTTATTAATGTTGTTGTTTTTTGGTGAAAAATGTGAGCAGCTTTTGCAGATGCAAAAGCTGCTCACATTTATTTCAGCAAAAATATTAGCATATTTGACATAGTAGATGATTAGCATTTTGACGATTTGTTTGCTTGTTTGATTTGAAGTTTAACGTCGCCTTAAACATTATAAAGGTAATTTTCGAGACGTTGCTTCCAGTTTTGTGGGACTTTTATCCAACATTGAGATGAAATGACATCTCAAGCCCTGCCGCCCAATGAGATCAATAAGGTTTATAAGCATGGACGGGCCGACGCGCACGTGCGCATTGCCTGGGCAGGCTTAGATCCTCTAAGCGGTTTACCAGTACTCGGGTGCGGGTCGGTTTCAGCTCTGCGTGAAAGCATCATGCAGTCCATCTATTTCTTCAAGCCCCGATGGACGGGGGCTAAGCATTTTGTCGATAAGTTAACTAACGACGTCATTAGTTTTGAACTAACTTTCGATAAGGCGATTCTAACAAATCTCTTTAACATTTGTTTCTTGGAGTAATGATGTGGAAAGGACCTTTTATAAGCTATAATACTCCTGACTGGGATTCTTTATAACGGCACATTCGTTATTACGACACAATAATAGGGAACAAAATAGTCGTTTTAACAAACTTGCTATTGCAATAAAAATTGTCATAGGTACTGTACTGATGCAAAGAATTGGGACAAATAGTCCTAAGCAAAAAGTGAAGGAACAGTCTGATCATGGTCTACACTAATTGCCATTCCGAGTCTTTGCTGGATCATGAAACAAATTTGTTAAAATTTTAGGACAATTACAGCAAGTCCTCAAGGTGTCCGAATTATTATGATTTTTACGATATAAGGTGTAAGAGTCATAGAGAATCTTACATGAGTGTTCATGTATTAATATTTACATTTCTAAAGTATAGGTAAACCTATATATGTAGAAAACAATGTAGTTCATACTTCCATTAACGCATCGAGGTACATGATTTTCATTGATGCGTGCGTGCGTGCGTGCGTGCGTGCGTGCGTGCGTGCGTGTGTGTGTGTGTGTGTGTGTGTGTGTGTGTGTGTGTGTGTGTGTGTGTGTGTGTGTGTGTGTGTGTGTGTGTGTGTGTGTGTGTGTGTGTGTGTGTGTGTGTGTGAATTCGGGTTTAACGTCGCTTTCAACAATTTTTCAGTCAAATCACGACGGTGTCTGGTTGCGACAGGGAGCTCAATGCTCACTTTTATAGTGCTGCCTCACTGAAGTATCATGTCCCAGACACATTACATGATACCACACCCAGTCACATTATCCTGACACTGGGTCAACCAGTCCTAGCTCTACCCCGTAAATTTGAGTGCCAAGCGAGGTGCAGCTAGTACCATTTTTAACGACTTTGGTATGTCGCGGCCCGGGATCGAACCCGTAACCTCCCGTTCCCCGGAGCGGACACTCTACAAACTGAGCTATCGGGGCCGGTCCACATTGCTTAGTACTGGTTCTTAGCCAGGAAAAGAGGGCCACGTGGAAGATTAGTACTAGTACTAAATGTGCTACCCTCGAATATTATTATTATTATTATTGTTATTATTATTATTATTATTATTATTATTATTATTATTTTAATGGCGGTCCCTACCCCTCCTACACAATTCGATTTCCAACGTCTGCAGGTAGCACGTATCCTTCCCGGCAGTCTTCTGCAACAGGTGCAGTCAATTTCTGAGCACTGATAACTCAGCCCATCTACACAATCCATGCAACACTCAAAGCACTTTTTAATAGGCGTCTTCAGTTTGAAAAGAACAAACAAAACAAAAGGCACACAGGTTACTATTAGACCATATTTCAATATGGTGAAGAGCTGTTCGAGATCTTCCTCGGATAGTCCAGTTGTCGAACAGTCTGAGTTATCTCCACATGGATTTAAATTGTGACAAACGAACTTCTTGTCTATACATCTACTGTTGTTACAGGTAAACAGATCTTGGTTGTCGGCTCCGCATGAACCTGAAACCACATAATGGTGAAAATTTATTTATACGCCAAACATAGTTTTGGGGTGCTCTATAGAACCGCCTCATTGAGGCGGTTCTAACGAGTACCCACATCCTATGTCTTGGAGCAGAAATAAGAAAAATAATATATTCCTTGTAAACCCCAGTTTTCTCTGTATAAAGTGGGGTTGGGGGGGGGGGGTCTTTATTTCACGGACTTGTTCACGTGATGAAAACCGTGAAGCTAAGACAAAAGAAATGGACCCTGAGCTTTGGCCGATTGTTTGTCAACCTAAACAAAGTTATAAAGCACAGTAGCTTTTCACTTCAGAAGTCCATGTGATTATCACTGACTTGTAGGAAATCAAGGTAACGATATTTTAAAGAAAATAGCCTCGCTTTTCTGGTCGTTGTGACGTCAGAGCGCTGTGAAAAAGAAAGCACTGGCACGGCGCCAATATATGCTTGGACATTGTCAAACAGTTTAGACTCTAATCAGACACTGTTTGCATACAGTGCATGAATTAACAGGCTACATGAAACAGCCTAGGTCCCTTTTTTACCAGTCACCCCCTATATTAATGGCATTGTAGCACATTGACCTGATAAAGATATGCTATCTCAGGACCAGTGAGCTTTATCAGGTCAACGTGAAATTGTAGTTTTATTAATAACCGGGACTACTGGAAAAATTGACAAAAATGTTATTATTACTGGTAAAAAAATGAAAAAAAAGTTCTTAGAGAATATCATAGAAAAATATAGTCAGCCGATACTGAGTATATCGACAGTCGGAATGTTGGGTCGCACTGAGGACCGTCGATAACCGATCGTAAATTGTAAATTTAAGAGTGTACAAGGGGATAAACTGATAAACAGAATACCAGATTCGCGTCTTTTGATAACAGTTTTATCAGGCTCGGCTTCGAGAAAGCATGTAGAATCGCGAGGCTTGCCTAGCTTTCTTGAAGCCTTGCCTGCTAAACTTGATATAAAAAAGACACCCACCTGGAGTTCTAACTGTTGGTTTTCTTTTGCTCCAGCAATTCTGTTGTTGTATGCTGTCGAGTCCTCAACCTTGTTTAATCTCTGTAGTTTTTTGATTTGTATGTTCTCGGAGATGTTACACTGATGAGTTAGGAAGCCTTCATGCGGACTGAACAAAATTAGTATACACCGCGACAATGGATTATGGCCATGTAAAATCGATTTAAGACCCCCAGTGGAATTCTTTCCACTGACCGTTCCAAGGCGGTTCTTCTGTGGCGGTTTATTTATGTTGTTGTTTGTTACTTACTGTGTGTATCACTTGTGTCCTTTTATTTTGGATGGCCATTCGGCCATTTTGTGGGAAAGTGACTGTCCTAATGGCCTTCCTTTGTTTAGGTTTCCATTATGGTCTGGTCGCTTTTTGTTTGTGTTTCTTTCCATTTGGTGTCTTTGATGGGTGGAGTAAGTTAATTGTATCGATTCCTGATCTTTGTTTTACTTCTACTTTTCTCTATTTCTCAGCCTACATTTAGACAATCGGCCCACCAGCACAGTCGGTGCTGTGATATAAATGTTTGAGGCATCTAACCAGTAGGGCTAGACACACGACATCTTACATCAAGCTGTTTGACCCATTTAGTAAACTCCAAAACGGGTACCCTGGCAAACAGTGCAGGCACAGGTCAGACGCCGCAGAACTGATCAGGGCCTACACTGTTTGCAAAAGTTCAACCATTTTCCTAATCAATTTTGAAGAAAACACAACCTGACAACCCTAAATTTTTAAATGGACTCATGCTCTATATATAAGGAGGAACATTCCATTTGGTACAAAAAGGGTTAAAGACTGTAGACAATAAAGGCTCTGATGTGACTACGCTTATTGTTCGCCTATGCTATTAACCAATATATGCCTAGTGTCCCTTTTTAGGGACAGAGACAGTGTAGCCCTGATCAGTCTTGGTCCGCAAAACGCGGCGTCTGATCAGGGCCTACACTGTTTGCAAAAAGTTCAACCATTTTCCTAATCAATTTTGAAGAACACACAACCTGACATCCCTAAATTTTGAAATGGATTCACACTATATATATATGTTCAGCGCAAAGTAAGAATCGGTACAATTCTAGAATTGTCCTGCGCAAAGTAGGAATTCCTACTTTGTTGCGCAATTCTAGAATTGTACCGGTACAATTCCAGAATTGCGCAAGGGATTCGAATGTTATATGAAACAGGTAAATCTCTCTGCGCAAAGTGGGAATCTTTTGGACAAAGTGAGAACCGAATGTTCCATTCGTATGGACAAAGTGGGAGTATTTGGGACAAAGTGAGAATCGAATTTTCATCTGTGGGAATAGCATTTGTCATCTGTATAGTCTGGGTAACTTTACTTTGATGGTTTTGTGAGTAGAAAATTATTTGTGATTGTAGGAGCTGAATGTTCTGTATCTCGGGGTACTTATCATTCTTACACAGTATACAGTAATGTGCCTAAAATGTGGGAAACCTTGATCTTTTCCTTTCCTTTTCCAGACATTGATGTTTCGCGCATAAAGGTCTTAGTGCAGGCTGTATGATAAACACTGTACACCCTGATCAGAATGCATGCTCATCTGAGTGTACACTGTTTGCTCACGTACTTGGTTGCCCCAGTTTTTAGAATCATTACGATTTATAAGATGATGTGTTTGTATTTTGTGGTTCCTTTCTGAGTCTGAGGTCATCCACAAGAACAGCAGAGACTCGCTAATATAATGTACATTTTAATTTCATATGTGCTTTAATATGTTCGTTCATCATGTGCTCACAGTTTTGTTTTATCAATATAATAAAAGTAGATTGAGCATGTCTGTTTTTATTTTATACAACCCACTGCCGCAACAACTACTTTCAACTTGACTGAAATGTGTTTGCTTTACCGCTATCTTGCTGTCGTAAGTAAACAAAACTGATTTTACTGATGAAGTTGGAAAATTTCATAAGAAACTGCAGTAAAAATAAAAAATAATAATGATAACGGCAAAAATAAAATGCATTTCAAAACAAATTCAAGTGTACCCAGCCATCAAGAAATCATTACCAACACTGGACAAGTGAGCATCTGGCTATGATATCAGCGGCGTCACGCATAAAATGTACTTAGCGTATATCCGTAAGTTGGTCACATAAATGCACATGCGCAAAGTCCCACTTAGGTCAGATATTTGATTCTTTGTCTGAAACTTCCTCTAGACCCATATATTCTTCATGCATACAGCGAAGGATCTAAGGACTTTTTATGCGTGATGCCGCTCATATTCTTTTAAGAAAATTAAAATGGAATGTCCATTAGAAAGAAGCGAAGTTTGGACTAGATTTATAGAGTGATTTTTACCACCAGGGATCAGTTTCCATACGAATGTGATAAAATCCCGTAATATATTTTACTATTCTCACTTTGTCCCGATTCCCACTTTCCACAGAGGCAATTCCGATACTGTAATTGCGCAAGGTAGGAATTCTCACTTTGTCCCGATTCCCACTTTGCGCAGAGACAATTCCGGAATTGTATTGCGCAAGGTAGGAGTTCTCACTTTGCGCAACAAAGTGAGAATTCTTACTTTGCGCAGGACATTTCTAGAATTGTACCGATTCTTACTTTGCGCAGAACATATATATATAAGGAGGATTCCATTTGGTACAAAAAGGGGTTAAGGACTACGGACAGCAAAGGCTCTTACTATTCGCCTATGCTGTTAACCAATATATGCCTAGTGCCCCTTTTTGGGGACATAGACTGTGTAGACCCTGATCAGACACTTGGTCTTCACTGTTTGCTCCAAGAACATACATTTTTGTACAACTTACAGTTAACAAAACAAACCTGATATCCCTATAATTGAAAATGGACCACTCCAAACTGATTGGGCGGAAGATCCATTGTCATATGGGCCCTGTCAAGCGATTTTGGTGCTTATCGCCTATGCGAGCAGAGAAGGTTCAGGCGAGCCTGCGCATTCGCGCAGTCTCGCCAGAATCTTCGCTGCTCGCTCATACAAGCAGTGAATCAAGAGGAACCTTCAGACGGAAAGCCATATCCCTGGCCCCTCTGAATGGCTGGGCATGCGCAGTTAAAATTTGTCATGACGGAATGCTCGAAGACCAAAATTCGCTTGGCGGGGCTCATATATGGGTTAATAGCAGGCGCATTTCAATAAATTATAATGAACTCGCAGAGGTTGAAATAATCGAAAAAGGATCAGGGTCACTGACTAAAGCTATTTTTCGGCCTCGTGTATAGGAGGTGGCCAATAAAAAGGGGCATAATATAAATTTTATGCCTGGAAATCAGGGAAATTGCATTTTTAACGAATAATAGCACTGTATTCCTAGCCATCAAAGCAGAATAATACAATTGTTTGGGCGCCCCGCCCCTCGGGGCTTGGAGAAATATTGGGTTGCAGACTAGACGTGTGTTAAGTACTGCCTTTGCAAAAATTGTAGCAGTAAAAGCAGCGGTGGCGGTTGAATGGAATATGGGTCATACGCCGAATGCCAAAATGATCGAAGACGAGCCAAACCACGTTATTGTGGTGGTGGTGGTGGCGGTGGTGGTTGCAGCGCTGGCAGTAATGATGGACTAGTGTTCGTGGTGACGGAGCAAATGGTTGTAGTAGTGGTGGTATAGTTGCGGCTGCAGTGGAGGTGGTGGTCGTGGTGGCGGTGGCAGTAGTGGTGGATATTGTAGTGGCGGCGGCAGTGGTAGTGGTGGTTTTGCCGGCGGCAGTGGTAGTTGAGGTGGTCCTAATGATGGTGGTGGCGGCAGTGGTGATGGAGGCAGGCGGGCCGAGGCGATGAAGATATTGGTGGTGGCGGCAGCAGCAGTGCATGTAGTAGTGGTAATTGTGGCGGTAGCGTCGGCAGCGGTGATGGAGATGTTGGTGGTGGTGACGGAGGGCGTGGCGGTGGAGGTGGTGTTTGCGGCGGAAGTGGTGTGGAGGTGGTGGTCATGGTGGCGGTGGCAGTGGTGGTGGAATCGGAGATGGTGATGGTTGTGGTGGCAGTGATGGTGGAGGTTGTGGTAGCGGCGGCAGCGGCTGCAGTGGTTGCGGATGTGGTTATTGTGATGGCGGCGGCAGTTTTGGTGGTGCAGGGGGGGGGCAGCTGCGGGATTTTTGGTGGTGGTAGCGGCGGCAGTGGTAGTGGTTGCGGATGCGGCCGTAGTTTTAGCGGCTGGGTCAGTGGTAATGGGTTGGCGACCGCCGCCTTGGTAGCAATAGTGGTGATGATGGTGGTGGCGGCAGCATTGTGCTGATTGAGATGGTGTAGGCGGAGGCGCCAGTGATAGTGGCATCGACGGCGACTGCGAGTACAGTGGTGGCGACGGGAGAGGCGGTGGCGGTGGCAGTGGCTGAAGCGACTGTTGTGGTGGTGGTGGCGGCAAAGGTGGTGGTGGTAGCGGTATCGACGATGGTTGTGTCGGGGCGGCGACAATGGTGGTGGAGATGGTGGTGGTTACATGTGGTAGTGGTTCTGGTGGTGGCGGCGATGGCGGCAGCAGCAGTAGTATACATACCTTCAGAAAACGAGAGAAAGGTGAGGTTGAACTTCGATTTAAAGTTTAAACCGGCTTCATTCCTACGAAAAACCAGCGTCATAAAGAAACTTTGAGTTCTAAAAGTTACGCCTTTGTCTAAAGTCCAGTTAGCACCACACATTGGATTTCTAAGTCCTGTAAAAATAAACGTAAAAAGGATCACGAATGCATAAAAAGTCATTTAAAGTTAATGTCTGCTTCATTCCTTTGATTGATTCATTGATTGATTGATTGATTGACTGAATGATTTGGGTTTAACGACACACCAACCCTTTTGGGTCATTTTATGTCGTCCCTCAGAGAAAGGGAGAAGAGATGGTAGAGACTGTCACTGTGAAAGTGAGGGACAGAGGAGAAAGAGGAAAATAAATGAGCCAGCGCACGACAAAACCTACAATAAGACATGTGCGCCCAACGAAAACTCAGATTAGCCAGCGCATCCGCGCAGTCTGATCAGAGTCTTCGTTGTGCGCTCTAAGGATAGCTATGGGCTGAGTGCTCCTTCATGCTGAAAGAGAAGTCTCTGGTTAGACTATATCAATGCACAGGCTGATCTGAGTCTTCTTCGTTGGGCGCACATGTCTTATTGTGGGTTTTGTCGTGCGCTGGCTCAAATGGAGGACGAGAATCAGAATAAATAACAACAATCCCATCTACCCTTACCAGCTGCAAGGTCGGCAGACCTTGACCAATTGTAACCAGCTGCAAGGTCAGCAGACCTTGACCAATTGTAAGGACAATATAAACTGGACCCCCTCCCAGTGACACCATTACGAAAACAGGCCTATACAAATGCATTGTAAACTTTGCCGCCGAAAAATTGAAAATTTTATTGTGAAAACTTGTGATATTTTTCTTTAAATTTCTGCTCAAAATATAGATTGTGGGTACTCGTTAGAACCGCCTTATCGCAGAGCTGAAACTGACTGCACACGAGTACTGGTAAACCGCTTAGAGGGTCAAAGCCTTCCCAGGCAAAGCCGTGCGAATCAGTCCAGCCTTTTGGTTTCATGGGCGACAGGGCTCGAGATGTCATTTCACCTCAATGTCAGGCAAAAGTCCCACAAAATTGGAAGCAACGTCTCCAAAATGACCTATACAGTGTTGACGGGGGCGCTAACCCTCAAATCAAACAAACAAAAGCACCACACATCGGGTTTATTTAAGGTCCTTCAAATAAAAAGAAATAGACTCACGAGCATATTAGGGTCAGTCTAAGCGCCAGATCAAGGGTGGGTGAGGCATAATGGGGATTATCAATATCTTTTCGAACTTTTTTCAAATGAAATTTACGTTGTGTTATTTATCCGTTGTTCACCGTTGTTTACTGCTGTAGACCCCTCTTTTCTCTTGATTAAATTGGGGGTAAATAGGGATCTTTATATCTTAGACTTTTTGACGTAATGATTTTTAAACTGCAACTTTCTTTCAACAATGATTTCTGGAACGGCGTCAATACATCAGGCACCGTATCCAAGTGGTATGTGACGCGTTGTCATCGTTACGATTTTTATTATAACGTTACAACGTACGTTACCAAGTTGGTCCGAAGAGTGAACACAACTAAATATAAATCAGGGACCGGCTATTCAAAACTAACGACGTCGTTAGTTAACAATTATTTAAAAATTTGACGCTTAATGAGGCTAATATGCTAATATTTTGCTGAAAAGAAACATGTGAACAATTGCAAAAGCTACTCACATTTATCCAGCCTAAATTCCGGAGTATTAGATTTTGTACTACAGTCGAACTTCGATGGCTCGATCTCCTTTGGGACCATGAAAATTTATTCGAGACAGCGGTAGTTCGAGCCACTGAAGGTTACTGCCAAGAGGCATAACGAGATGCTTTTGAACACCTTTCGATGTTATATAATGAAAATGTTTGCTGTGTGTACTCATTAGAATCGCCTCACCGGGGCGATTCTAATGAGTACACACATCATACATTTGCAAGATAAAAGACTAAAATCTCCTTAATCACCCCCACCATTTCTTATCTTGAGGATTTCCCTAGGGGCTCAAGAATGAGTTCGACCCAGCCATGGTAAACGAGCCATCGGTATTCGAGCCATCGAAGTTCCACTGTAAATAGAATGGTTTACATACGGCAAAGAGTGTGCGTCCAGGTCAGACTGCTCCTACAGACGGCAGTCTGATCTGGGCTCACACTGTTTGCGAAAATACTTTTAAGGTAACCAGCAGACGGCAAAGCAGACGACAATTGTCGTAATTGACATATTATAGGTTAACACCTTTACCATGAACGAGCTTGTTTAGCTCAATTGGGACCAGCCGCATCCCAATGACACTGATATTTATACGATGTTCTTACGACATTGTTTGATTAAATGGCACAAATCAAGTCGACAAAACATGACATAGTCACCCCAAAAAGCTAAAGTCAAAACTAGCGATACCCTACCTTTTATGGGATTCATATTTATCCCATTTCCATCCAGAACCGTAATGTTTGTGTCTTTGCAATGTTTTCCAACTTCAAAATCAGAGAAATGGAACAGCACATAATTTCCGTAAGTGGAACTACTTTCTGTTGGGTCTGGCATTATCACTACTCTACATTCATATCTGTAATCAGGCGGAAGATAGAGCGAGTCAAAGACCAAGAACCCTCCTCTTTGACCTTGTCCGACAGTTTTACCACAGAAGTCTCGAATGGTGCGGATATTTGGTGTGCCTTGAATGGAAAAAGACATTGAAACATATATGTGAGACGCATTTGAAAAAGGCTTTAGAATCTCTCGATTTATGATCTTCGAATGTTTCTGCAGCCAAACGTTTGACTCATTGTCATGTTAACGCTCTGCATGCTGGGTATTTTTTTCGCAGCAGACGACGTTTTGAATAGTTTTCTTTTTTTCCCCATAAAACAGGATTTGACATCTCATGCAAAATGTCTCAATGCATGAGATGTCAAGACTTGTTTTCTGCGAAAACTGAGAAAAATACAAACAATTTGTCGTATGCGGAGTTAGCCAAGAGAGTGGTCAATGTCAAGTAGCATTAATGTCACCTCAGTCAGCAGGGGCTCAGCAATGATCCATTTTTACGGGCTGGAATGCATTGGTGCATTGGAATTCCATTATAAAGAATGCATACTGTATTCGGGGGCTGCACAAAAGCGGTCTTGTTCGAAAATGGTCTTTAGGACTACTTTTGACCAGTCCCAAACGTGGGCTCTTGCCAGAGGACATTGGGACACAGAGAGAGAGAGAGAGAGAGAGAGAGAGAGAGAGAGAGAGAGAGAGAGAGAGAGAGAGAGATCTAATATTAATTCTATAATACATATAACAAGCACTGAAACGTAATTAAAATCGAGTCGGAGATCAAAAATAAATAGTGTATTGTATGAAGCTCCTTCAAAATCGTTCTGATGTGACGGCTGCGCGTCTGCGCATGCTTGTCCGAGGCTTAGCTACTCTTCTTTGTTATAAGTACCCTTTTATCATTTTTAATCACCAATAGAAACGAGCCTATATTTAAAATTTAAAGGGAATGGATACACCTGGCAGATTTTTTTCGCCATTTTTCAAAGGGAGACAACTTTCCAGTTTTCCTGTTTGCATTTCTATAAACTCAGTCCCACTGAAAAAAGGGGGTCTGCTCAGTCTTAAAGAAAAGAATTTGCTCCTCCGGCCCTGGAGGAGCAAATTCTTTCTTTTAAAAGAAAACCCCTATAGACATGGCCGACAAAATACTTTTGCATGAGTTGCCTCCCCTTCCCCTTAAGTCCTTTAGTAAATCTTTTGTTAACGAGAATTTCTGAAATAGATTGGGTTACATGGTGCTTCAGCGCAAAGCTGAAACCGACCACTCTTCCCCAAACTCCAGTACTGGTAAATCGCTTAGAAGGTGCTGCGAATCGGACCGTTCCTTTCTTTAGGTGGTAGGGCTAAGCATTTCATTTCAATATTGGGTTAGAGAAGGAACGTCTCTAAAATGACCTAAGTAAAGTTGACGGGGACGTTAAACATCAATCAAAAATAAACAAAATTAAATCTAATTACGTTACCACACATAAACACTTACTGCCAGTTGTCAAACTAAATGCGACTGAAAACATCCATAACAAGATTTCCATATCCAGAGGATTTTGTGCAACTCAAAGTGTTCCATTTAACTCCAGTCATATTTTAAATACATAGGTAATCAAATACATCGCAATTATCAATTGTGAACTAAAAAAGACCTAAACATAGAAGCGTGTTTTGACAGAATATATATAGATCTTTATCGATTATGACTCGGGTATTCAGTGTCCTTGTACCAAATGGAATCTTCCTCTCTATATTTAGCAGGAGTTCATTTCAAAATTTAGGGGTGTCTGGTTATGTTTTCTTAAACTTTTATTTGGAAAATGGCTGAACTTTTTTTTTTGCAAACAGTGTAGGGCCTGATCAGACGCCGCATTCTGCGGCGTCTGATCTGGGCCTGCACTGTTTGCAAAATACCCGTTTTGGGGTATCTGGTACTAAATGGGTTAAACGACAGATGATCGATTGATTTATAAAGTTGAGGTTTAACGGCACGCCAACACATGTGGGTCATTTTTGTCGTCTACCATTGAAGTGTAGAAAGGGAGAAAAGGGAAAGAATCGATAACAGAAAAGATGAAACAGAATATTGTGTGCAGCTCTAATCATTTTCGAATATGACTCGGGTATTCAGTGTACTGTTTAAACCAACTTGAGAACAAGAATAAACCTAAATTGATCGATAGATTGTGTTGGGGTCATTTTTGTCGTCTACCAGGAGAAATGAGATAGAAGCAATATTCTAACACAGCCCGCCTATATACACACTGGTAAAGGCAAGCGTGCAGGATAAGGAACAAACACACCGGATAAGGAAATTTTTCCGCTCAGGATAAAAAAGAAAATGGCGGATTGGGTATCACATGTGCAGGTTTGTTGTTGTTCTAGATCTCGTGTTATGGTTACTAATCAATACGGCTGCTCACATTAGCTTCACGGAAGACACATATTATTCACAAATTTATATTCGATGGTCCGAATTCGACAGTAACATCCAGTCAAACGGAGAACCGGACACAGTGGAGCTACTCCACCGCGAAATCTCATTATTTTACATGAAACGCTCTTCTGGGAAGATGGCATGCACTGTTTTGTTGGTTGTAGACATACACATGATAACTCGGATTGTTGCAAATACGATTTAAGGAAAATTTGAAATTAGAAGGCTCACAGTGAGAAATCCTAGTTCAATTTTCAATACAACGCCCACGGGCAAGGGAATGGGTACAACGCATATGATAAGACACAAAATTTTACGGGGAAAATGGTTGCTGTATGGTCGTAGCATTAGTAAATTTCCATCTCAGATTAGGTTTTCCGATATTAATAAATAGTCCTACATAGTTTAAAGCACCAATTGTGACCTTTAGGAATCATCCAAAGTTTATGTGAATTGTCTTGGCAATCGCATTGCTGTGGTTCTAGCAATATAAACATCCCCCATGGAGATAGATGGATTGGGTTCATCGCGATCATGAATTAGAGAAATGATGTATTTGTCCATGCAGTACAATGTATTTCTGGTAGAAAATTGTATGCTTGTTCTTTTGGCTGAAAATAAGGTAGATGACTTCGCCAAATTCCTGAGACATACCTATTACATGGTCATTAAGGTTCCTCAATACATTTGCACAAGAAAAATATAGGTGTGTGATTTGCATGTTATTTTTTCCCAAAATATGACCCTGATTTCCTTTTAAAGTGCCTGTCCTAGAAGAAAAAGGTCTTGAGATTCCAACGATTATTACAGCAAGTACTTTCTTGCATTAGCTACATCTCTGTGCCTTTGAAAATAAATGAAATTCTGTATTTTCACTTTTACCAGGAAAAAAATGAAACTGCTTTCTAGCCTTTTTACAAGTTACTAAAACAGCTGCAGATCAAAAGTTCACATCATATACTAGTGACTCGGACCAAGCTTTCTATCAAAAAGCCTACGTAAATTGAAAACCAGAAAAAAAACTTTGACATGTTTTTCTTCATGGGCGTCGCCATCTTCTTTTTTTGCGGTAAATTTGAATGCTCAGAATGCTCATCATTTATGCATTCAACATTTAATTTTTCCCATCATCAATGAATATACCTTGAAAATTCAGCTATGTAGCCTCCTCCCTGCATACAGCATTATGACATCGCCTATCTTGGAAGCCTGTCATCACTGATAAATTATTGTAGCTGTCAAATTGAGGAATTATCCATCTTGCCAACTAAAATTGTATTCATACGCCTTGGAACTAATTTCCCAAAAATAACAATGGTACACCATTGTTTTTAATTTAAAATGCAATATTCAAATTTGAAACTGTCTTGCAACAAATTTCAGATACTTTCTAACATAATTTGTTTGTTACTTTATGAAAAGTATGCATTCATTTTCCGAACTATTTTTTGTGTAACATCGTCCTGATTGTGTTGTTCGGTCCAGCTACAAGTAAACACATTGAAAAAAATAAAATTTTCAAGCTTTTTTCATCAAAACATATTCCATGCATTGGGTTTCTGTGAGTTTTAACCAGCCTACACATTGGTAGGTAGGTGACACAACAGATCATTTAATAGATTAGATAAATATAACCTTTGTGTTGTCCAGAAGTTCACCTGTCAAAAAATCACTGATTTGTTTATGGTAGCTCATGTGAACCAATGTAACAAACCAATGGGTAAAAATCATTTCTATACCATTGCAGTTATTGGCAGTTGCACAAAGTTTCTGGTGCTGAACAGGCTGCTTTCAGTCCAGTTCAAATATGGGGATAGACTGTTGGCTTCTTTTCATTTCAATTTTTTGTTTTTGATTTATCAAGTATCAAATCACCCATCCAGTAAACACAATCAGTAACACAGGGAAACTTTGGTGCAGTGATTGCATGAATTGTTATAAATTGCATGACTGAAATATATAAAATGAATAACTGAAAGCACCAAAGAAGGGCAATCATTTTACAAGCTAAATGCAAGAGATTTCAACACCTCAACCCAATCAATGAGATTGTTGCCAGATTGGTAGAACTGATCATTTTTGGCTACCATACACTGAATTTAAAATAGTACCAAGTGAGATAATTACATTTTCTAATTTTTAGGAATCATTAATTTTCAGTATTATTTAGGTATTTTACTTGAAATTCCTCTGTTGCAGTGCCTAAAGGCAACCTTGAGCCACATTTCTATGACAGTATTTTACACATTGTGGTTCTGTGGATTGAGATATCATTTTTTTGCAAAACCAAGGAAAAATGCAATAAATTACAAAAATGGTGACTTTCGAATAAAAATCTTTGGCTTCCATATTCTTACATTTACATGGACTACCATCTGATGAAAAATCTTTTTGGGTAATTATTTGCAAATATGATTTTTTAGTACCTCAAATATAGCTAAGTAACTGTATTGAGGAACCTTAATGGTGCATTATTGAGCTACGGGGTCTCAAATCTTTTTTCTGGTTTTTATCTTCAATGCATATTCCTTTGTCATGTGTACACTTTTGGAGCCAAATACAGCTTCAGAACTTTGTGAAAATGGTCGTTTTCATTCGTGTTTACCCTTCGCTCTGAACATGTGTTCGGAATTTCTGTTCTAAAAATAAATCTGTCACTTTACACATACATGGCGACAGTATCGTCTCTGAGTGTCGTAACTTATTGCATGGTATTCAGCGTCATATTTTTTTTTCCGATTCAGGCATGACCTAAGCAAACAAGGCCAAAAATGAACGTCGCATAACGTCATATAATGGGATTCTATTTTTGTCACGAACTAAAAACAGATCTAACTAGTGTTCGAAACCTAGTTAGGGAATCCCTCTCAAACTCGTTTACCTGTCATCATAATTGTTCGCATTTTTGAATAAAATGCATTCATTTGTATTGTTTTAAAGAAGAATACCGGCTATATGTATTATATTTTTGGAAGCATTTTTTTTTTTCAGATAGCTCAATAATGCACCTTTAAAAGGCCTGATATGATTTGGCTTCTTTTTGACCCTCACTCAAATCCTCTTCAGTGTGCGACGTTTCACGTGCTAACAGGCTTCGTTAATGGAAACATACACAGAAACGAGTTGTTTCGTCTTCAAGTATTTTTAGAATAACTTGACGTTTGATGTGTCTGTTTGTTTGTTTGATTTGAGGTTTAACGTCCCCGTCAACACTATAAAGGTCATTTTGGAGACGTTGCTTCCAATTTTGTGGGACTTTTACCCGACATTGAGATGAAATGACATCTCAAGCCCTGTCGCCCAATGAAACCAATAGGGTTTATTAGCATGGACGGTCCGCCTCGCACCGCGGTTCCTGGACAGGCTTAGATCCTCTAAGCGGTTTACCAGTACTAGTGTACGGGCTGGATTCAGCTCTGCGTGGAAGCATCATGCAGCCCATATATTTCTTCAAGCCCCTATGGGCGGGGGCGCAAATTTGATGTGTCTGTATTGAGTTAATAAATTATGACGAAAATAGTAAGAAAAGTGTGATAAAAGTATACTCCTTCGAAAGAAAAATACAATAGAAAGTGCCCTTAGAAACCCGGTTTCAATTGGCGCATTAATATATCAGGTAGCACGGCTCATCGTTTGTACACTAAGTGAGCCATATCTTGTTACCCCACCCAATTGCTTTATCATGGAGATATACGAAAAATGAAATATTACAGAATCAAAATGAAACGGGTATCAAATTATTCCTTGGTTTCTAACTAAGAACATGAGTGATAACAACATATATTTAGCTTTACTATGAACGGAGTTATGGCAATTTTATGTTGACATTTCTGACAATGACCATAATTTAATTTATGAAAAAATAAACACAGAGGCCACCTTTCCTTTTTTTATTTTCACCACGTGTTAACATATCAAAACTTTATCTGTATACAAAATATAAAATATGTACAGGCAAGGCTAGGCTGTTATATTTTGAAAGCCATAAAGGTGACAAATTGTACAATTTTGGTCAAAATCAGCTTTGGGTAGGGGTAAAGTCATGGTAAAAACATACCTTATTTGTGAATGACCAAACATTTTATTG
Source organism: Lucinisca nassula (assembly GCA_963580285.1). Lineage (NCBI taxonomy): Eukaryota > Metazoa > Mollusca > Bivalvia > Lucinida > Lucinidae > Lucinisca > Lucinisca nassula. Next base: position 106,213,611 of record OY757015.1, read on the forward strand.
ATTTGTTTTTCTTTGAAGCTGTATCTTTTCATATAACATCCTTTGGCTATCAGTCACCATGCAACATTTATGAAACAAATATTGCGGTGGGGGGGGGGGGGGGGGGGGTGGGGGGTGGGGGGGAGAGGCGGGGTTCAGATAGAATTGGATATCTTAACAGGCCCTTTGTACGCAGTTGGTCGTCGGATATAAGACAAATATTGTTTGTTTGATTTGAGGCTTAACGTCCCCGTCAACACTGTAAAGGTCATTTTGGAGACGTTGCTTCCAATTTTGTGGGACTTTTACCCGACACTGAGATGAAACGACATCGCAAGCCCAATGAAACCAATAGGATTTATAAGCATGGGCGGGTCGACTCGCACCGCTTTGCCTGGGCAGGCTTAGATCCTCCAAGCAGTTTACCAGTACTCGTGTGTCGGTCGGTTTCAGCTCTGCGTGGAAGTATCATGCAGCCCATCTATGTCTTAAGCCCCGATGGGCAAGACAACTATTAAAGTATGTGCATGTATTGGTAACTTAATGATTATGCCGGCCTCGGTAGCTCAGTCAGATTCGCGTCTGTTGGTGATCAGGAGGGCACGGGTTCGACACCTGCCGGGGTCGGCAACAGTCTTTCGTGGAGATTGAACATGAGACCTTTTCTATGGTCATTCTCTCCCTTCCGCTGATTCAAGAAGAGCAGTTGTCAGTTTCTGATGAAAGAATGTACAGTGTACTGGTTAACCGCTCTCGTTTAAGCCGACCCAGGAAAAGTGTGGATAGGTAAACTGAGCGGCTAAAAAATGACCTTAAATAGTGTTGACAGTGCCGTTAAACTCTAAAACAAACAAACAAACAAACCAAGAGGCATTACTGAAAACAAATCCCAAAAATGTAAATGTCAATTTGCACAGGACATTATATTAGCCTTGCCAAGTTGTCCTACCCAATATTTTTACGGACCACATTCTCCTTGGCCGAATTCTCCTAGGTCAAATCGTCCGGGCGAAATCGGTCATATATTCATAGTGTATGTGTGTGTGTGGGGTTGGGGGGGGGGGCGGCTGGGGGTGGGGATGGAGTTCATTGCTAGAACCAGTGTAATGCACATGCCAAGACAATGCACAAAAACTTTGAACGTTTCCTAAAGATCACAATTGGCGCTTTAAACTATGTAGGACTCATTATTAATATCGGAAAACCTAATCTGAGATGGACATTTCCTAGTGCTACGACCATACCACAACCATTTTCCCCGGAAAAGTTTGTGTCTTATCTTTCTTTTTTTTTTTTTTCCTATTACTGCTACACGCTCACATCTGAGCATTACGAGCAGGATTTCCTGGGTGGTAACCAGTACTTTCTGTTTTCTATTTTTTTTTTTTTTTTTTTTTTTAAGCAATGTGGATGAAGTGCCTTGCTCAAGGGCACAACACTTTGGTCAGCGTGAGGCTCGAACCCGCAACCTCTTGATCACTAATCCGATGCGCTACCACTGCACCAAAGCGCTCCACATGCGTTGTACCCATTTCCTTGCCCGTGGGCGTTGTATTGAAAATTGAACTAGGATTTCTCACTGTGTGCTTTCTAATTTCAAATTTTCCTTAAATCGTATTTGCAACAGTCCGATTTATCATGTGTCTGTCTACAACCAACAAAAAAGTGCATGCCATCTTCACAGAAGAGCGTTTTATGTAGAATAATGAGATTTCGCGGTGAAGTAGCTCCACTGTGTCCGGTTCTCCGTTTGACTGGATGTTACTGTCGAATTCGGACCATCGAATATAAATTTGTGAATAATATGTGTCTTCCGTGAAGCTAGTGTGAGCAGCCGTATTGATTAGTAACCATAACACGAGATCTAGAACAACAACAAACCGGCACATGTGATACCCAATCCGCCATTTTCTTTTTTATCCTGAGCGGAAAAATTTCCTTATCCGTTGTGTTTGTTCCTTACCCTGCGCGCTTGCCTTTACCAGTGATATAAGCAATGGAAAATAACTGTGTTTTATTCTGCAACAAATCACAGCTCGAAGAGCGTGACAAGTGACGTCATTAAAATTCCCAATTAATGACGTCACTAGTCGATTTCCTAGACGTTGGACGGGGTAACGTCATTTTCTCGCATCGAAAACGTTAGAAAAGGATATAAATGCATGTGTTTCAGTCGATAATTTTAGCGGGATTTCTTCTAACAATGGCGAAAGGTTGTGAGATTTTGAAGGAAACAACAACATTATTGCCGATTTTCAGCGTGTTAGAATCGGAATAGATCAGCTCTTGTCTGTGATTTGTTGAGTAATAAATCACAGTTTGTCGGTCAGTTGTAAGTAGACAAATCACGCGCGCTACGCGCTCGTGATTTGTCTACTTTACAACTGACCTCCAAACTGTGATTTATTACTCAACAAATCACAGCTAGAGCTGATCTATTTCTTAAGCAGAGGAGGTAGTAAGAAAGAGGAAAAGGAATGAAAGAACTAGAATTTGTTTTTCTACCAAAATGCAGATGTCTCCCCCTTTATGACCTCTAAGTATGACCTTGACATTGGAGGTATTGACCTGGGTCTTGTGTGCAACACATAATCTAATTAAGATTAACATATCTGCAATGTAACTTTAAAAAGTCCATAGAGAAATAAGAAAGTTATTGACCGGACACAAAAAAGCCCTATTTTTTACTTTGACCTCTAAGTATGGCCTTGACCTTTGATGTACAACACATCGTCTCATGATGTTTAACATTTCTGCCAAGTAATTTCATAATCCATCAAAGAATAAGAAAGTTATTGACTGTACACAAAAAAGGCCCCTTTTGACCTTTGAGCTCTAGGTATGGCCTTGACATTGGAGGTATGGACCTTGGTCTTGCACACGACTCATCGTCTAATGAAGGTGAACATTTCTGCAAGGTTACTTTAAAAAGTCTATCCAGATATAAAAAAAAGTTATTGACTGGACACAAAAAAGAGACTTTTTTACCTTTGACCTCTTTTTATGACATTGACCTTGGAGGTACCGACCTGGGTCTAGCGCGCAACACATCGTCTCATGATGATTAATATTTCTGCCAAGTAATTTCACAATCCATCCAGGTAAGAAAGGTTTTGACTGAACACTAAAAAAGGCCCTTTTTGACCTTTGACCTCTTAGTTTGACCTTGACCTTTGAGGTACCAACATGGGTCGTACAAAAGACATATCGTCTCATGGTAGTTAACATTTCTGCCAAGTATTTTCAAAATTCATCTATAAATAAGAAAGTTATTGACCAAACACGAAAAAGACCATTTTTTTACCTTTGACCTTTAAGTATGACCTTGACCTTTGAGGTACCAACCTGGGTCATGCATCGTCTCATGGTAGTTAACATTTCTGCCAAGTAATTTCAAAATCCATCTAAAAATAAGAAAGTTATCGACCGAACACACAAATGCCCCTTTTTTACCTTTGACCTCTATGTATGACCTTGACCTTTGAGGTACCAAACTGGGTCATGCGCGTCAACACATTGTATCAATATGGTTAACATTTCTGCCAAGCAATTTCAAAATCCATCTTAAAATAAGAAAGTTATTGACCAAACACAAAAAAGACCACTTTTTACCTTTGACCTCTATGTATGACCTTAACCTTTGAGGTACCAACCTGAATCATGCGTGCGACACATCGTTTCATAATAGTTAATATTTCTGCCGAGTAATTTTAAATCCTATCTAAAAATAAAGAAGTTATTGACAAAACACGAAAAAAGACCCTTTTTTACCTTTGACCTTTGAGGTACCCACCTGCGCCATGCGCGCCACACATCGTCTCATGGTGGTTCATATTTCTGCTAAGTAATTTCAAAATCCATCTAAAAATAAGAAAGTTATTGACCGGACACGATTTGCACATACAAACATACCGACAAACTTCCAAGTGAGATAACTCAAAAAGTATAAATGCGAGAGTTATAGTTCTTGCGATATGCACGTCGTCTAATATTGATTAATATTTATATGAAGTTTCGTGAAGATAGCTTGAACGGTTTTCAAGTTATAGAGCGGACACGATTTTGTGACACACGGACAGACGGGCAGACGCCAGGGGGAAAAACAATATGTCTCCCCCCCCCCCACAGACTTTCGGATGAGTCTTTAAACCGAGGTCCCGTCTCCGTATGACCTTAGCTGTTGGTGGGACGTAAAACTAAAACTCACTCACTCCCCCCCCCCCCAAAAAAAAAAAAAAAATCGGGGGGAGACATAATTAAAAACACCCCCTCTATCCTTACATGCCCATGATCAGCCTAATTCTGGTGAGCGATTTCTGGCCCACTTGGACTTCTAGTTACATTGGGCGTTTTTACATTTGCGTTGCCTTCAAAGCCAAATGTATAAACGCCTTTTGAACTCTTTGACAAGAGCTCGAAATAAGTGAAATAATCTTGAAAGGGTCGTAAAATCAAAACCAAAAACAAAGAAAATAAATAAATAAAATAAATAAATAAAAGTTAAACACATGAAAATTCCTTTATCTAGGGTGGTTGGGAAGGTGTCGGTGGTAGCACTGGGATGAGGCTGCAATTCGTGAACCAAGGCAACTTACAACAGCGCAATCGGCAAGTTAGCAATCGGTCTTCTCCCAGACGTACTTTTGATGTTGTTTGAGACGAATATCAAATACGTGCCGAAAGCTTTGTTGCACCGTTTTGAACTTTCCATCACGTGCTTCTGAACCGGTATTTTAGATGACTGACACACGTCTTTGGACGTTTTAAGCGTGGGCGGGATAATAGCGCTGTCAGTTAATGTTACAATCGATTTAATACTGCTCAAAAGAAGATTGTGGATACTCGTTAAAACCTCGAAGCGGTTCTAACCAGCAGTACCCACAATCTATAGTCTGCTCAAAACAGACATTGTGGATACTCGTTAAAACCTCTAGGCGGCGACATGGCTTGAGATGTCATTTCATCGCAATGTTGGGTAAAAGTCCCACAAAATTGGAAGCAACGTCTCCAAAATGACCTATACAGTGTTGACGGGGACGTTAAACCTCAAATCAAACAAAATACACAAAACCTCGAGGCAGTTCTGACCAGCAGTACCCACAAGCGAATATATATTCATCTCAAAACAGATTGTGGATACTCGTTTAAACCTCGAGGCTGTAGCAGAAACAAGAAAGAACAATGGATGAGTGTGTGTGTGAATTCGGGTTTAACGTCGCTTTCAACAATTTTTCAGTCATATCACGACGGTGTCTGGTTGCGACAGGGAGCTCAATGCTCACGTTTATAGTGCTGCCTCACTGAAGTATCATGCCCCAGACACATTACATGATACCACACCCAGTCACATTATCCTGACACTGGATCGACCAGTCCTAGCTCTTCCCCGTAAACCTGAGTGCCAAGCGAGGAGCAGCTTGTACCGTTTTTAACGACTTTGGTATGTCGCGGCCCGGGATCGAACCCAAGACCTCCCGTTCCCCGGAGCGGACACTACCAACTGAGCTATCGGGGCCGGTGAACAATGGATGAACCCCTGTATATACATGTATTAAAGTGGTCGAGCCGGCACTCGACATTGAATCAAGCTCAATGGTATAGTGCACCTGCCTGTGATGCTAGAGGCCCCCGGTTTGATTCCCGGCAGCGGTAATAAAACTGCGGTGTCCGAACATGCTCCGGGTGAATGCCACAAAGTGCACCGTCCTCCGCATCGGGACATTTACTGGGAGGCCCATTCTGTGCAGTTTAAAGATTTCTTCGTTATTGCATGATTACTGTGTATGTTGTCATCCTGCAGACCTGGCTCGGCAATGACCGATCACACTAGAATTGAAAACGCTCCAGTGTTGATTCGACCGATATAGATAGAAATAGTAGAAATAATGAATTGAAGAGGAGCAAATTCTTTCCTTTAAGAATTAATTAAGAATAAATAAAAAAATCAGAAAATAAATAAATAAAAAAAATATTTGTCACTTAATTGCTCGACTCGACGGTTACTGATTTTTGCGTACCCCCCAGGAGACCTGTTGGGTCCACACTTTTAAATTTTGAAATCTTCCTGCACAACTTCATTTTCATATCTGTCTAGTGGTTACTGAGAACTTATCGGGACAAAAATTGGGCGGAAAAAAGAGAAGAAACCCAGAAAAACTAATGTGTCGTTTTGGAGACTTAACCCTTATCCTGCTGAATAAATTAATTTAGCCACACCCATTGTTGGCTACCAAAGCATCATGCAGCCCATGTATTTCTTCAAGCCCAGATGGGCGGGGGCCGCAACACTGTATAGGTCATTTTGGAGACGTCGGGACTTTTACCAGACATTGAGATGAAATGACATCTCAAGCCCTGTCGCCCAATGAAACCTATAGGGTTTATATACATGGACGTTCTGACTCGCAACACATTTCCTAGGCAGGCTCAGAACCTCTCAGCTGTTTACCAGTACTCGTGTTCGGTCAGCTCTGCGTGGAAACGTCATGCAGCCCAGTCTATTTTTGCAAGCCATGATGGGCGGAGCTATTCACAGAAACAGTAGGAAGTTCCAACTTTGAGCGGTAGGGGTCAAAATTAAAAAGGTGTTTGTATGGTTCGTATCAACTATACGAGACTATGAAGATGTAATCACAGTGTTGGGAACAGAACTTTATTGAGCATCAATGATGGGAAATGCCGGATCGGCGTATTTTTTATGCCAGTTTTGTTTGTTTGATTTGAAGTTTAACGTCCCCGTCAACACTGTAAAGGTCATTTTGGAGACGTTGCTCCCAATTTTGTGGGACTTTTACCCGACATTGAGATGAAATGACATCTCAAGCCCTGTCGCCCAATGAAACCAATAGGGTTTATTAGCATGGACGGTCCGCCTCGCACCGCGGTTCCTGGACAGACTTAGATCCTCAAAGCCGTTTACCAGTACTAGTGTGCGGGCCGGATTCAGCTCTGCGTGGAAGCATCGTGCAGCCCATATATTTCTTCAAGCCCCTATGGGCATTTTTTACGCCAGATTTTGCGTAAAGTTTCCAGTCGTGGCCAGTATTTTTTCTCCTGTCGCGTTCGTCTTTGTAAATGACAGCGAGTGCTCAATTACGAAAGAGCATTAGGGCCAGGTATACTTTTTTTTCTTTTGATAGGTATCTCGAAATTTCGACTTAGTATCTCGAAATTTCGACTTAGTATCTCGAAATTTCGACATAATAACTCGAAATTTCGACTTAGTATCTCGAAATTTCGACATAATAACTCGAAATTTCGACTTATTAACTCGAAATTTCGACTTAGTATCTCGAAATTTCGACTTAGTATCTCGAAATTTCGACTTTGTAACTCGAAATTTCGACTTAGTATCTCCAAATTTCGACTTAGTATCTCGAAATTTCGACTTAGTATCTCGAAATTTCGACATAATAACTCGAAATTTCGACTTAGTATCTCGAAATTTCGACATAATAACTCGAAATTTCGACTTATTAACTCGAAATTTCGACTTAGTATCTCGAAATTTCGACTTAGTATCTCGAAATTTCGACTTTGTAACTCGAAATTTCGACTTAGTATCTCGAAATTTCGACTTAGTATCTCGAAATTTCGACATAATAACTCGAAATTTCGACTTAGTATCTCGAAATTTCGACATAATAACTCGAAATTTCGACTTATTAACTCGAAATTTCGACTTAGTATCTCGAAATTTCGACTTACGAGATATTAAGTCCTATACACACAGTTAATGTTAAACACCCCCGTTTCATTATACCCCAGCTTTGAAAACAAGTTTACATCAAGCAGATTATGCAAATTATGTGATAACATTGTGAGACTATGGTCATTATCGGCTTACTTGTATCGTGTAAACGCCAATGACCTTTCTCGGTGTATTTTGTCACATGTTCTTTCATTCTTCTTTCTCTCTATATTGACCAATGTTAATTTTATCAAATATTTCTCAAGAACTATAAAACTAGAAGCCCAAAACATATGTATCATGTAAGAGTCAGAGGGTTTTCTGTCTCATCAGGACGTCGCGCATTCAATCCCGTTTCACGGGCCCGCCCATCGGGGCTTGAATAAATGGATAGGCTGCATAGTGCCTCAACGCAGAGCTGAATTCCGACCGCACACGAGTACTAGTAAATCGCTTAGAGGAGGTAAAGCGGTGCGAGTCGGACCGTCCATGCTTATAAACCCTATTGGTTTCATATTGGTTGCATAAGGCGACAGGGCGGCCTCCGCCCATCGGGGCTTGAAGAAATATATGGGCTGCATGATGCTTCCACGCAGAGCTGAATCCGACCCGCACACGAGTACTGGTAAACCGATTAGAGGATCTAAGCCTGCCCAGGCAAAGCGGTGCGCAAGAGTCGGACCGTCCATGCTTATAAACCCATTGGTTTCATTGGGCAACAGGGCATGAGATGTCATTTCATCTCAATGCCGGGTAAAAGTCCCACAAAATTGGAAGCAACGTCTCCAAAATGACCTTTACAGTGTTGGCGGGGACGTTAAACCTCAAATCAAACAATTAGTGCGACATGGCTTGAGAAGTCATTTCATCACAACGTTGGGTAAACGTCCCACAAAAGTGGAAGCAACGTCTTCAAAATGACCTATACAGTGTTGACGGGGACGTTAAACCTCAAATCAAACAAACAAATTCAACCCCGTTTCAGTAAAATACAAACGGACTTAAAGTCATATTTGACAGTTTTTTTCGGTAGCAAACTTTCACATCGTGTGCTGTAAAAATCATTTATAGATCAAAGCACTGACACCACTGTCGATTGTCTTCGAGTGTGGATTTGAACATGTTTCGTTTATCCTTTAAATTCCTATACTATAAGCAAAATGTGTAGATTCTGATCAGACGCCGCACTTGGGTCGATTAATTATCAATTGACTAAAAGTTACTAACTACAGAAGCTTCCCGCCTTCTATTGACCTCGTGACTATCACTGACCATGTTCAAAATCCAGGTCGAGCTATTTATAGCAGCGCTATAGTCTTTCCTTGTGACGTCAGTGCCCCATGTAGACTGGGCCGGGGAACATGGATATTGCAAACAGTGTAGACCCTGATCAGACGCCGGAGAAGAGAGCTTCATTAAATAACCGGTACGTTCATGGTGTAGATGGTCAGCGATAGTCACGTGGACAATAGCAGGCGAGAAGCTTCTGTAGGTTGTTACTTTGGGTCGAATGAAAAAAATCGACCCAAAAGATGGTAAACTATGCAACACGAACACCATGACTAACTTTACAAAGCAACAACCGGACAGAAAATGCGGTATCAGAATACGTTGCGTGTTCAAAATGTATCATTTTGACAGAGCAGCAGATTCCTAGACCCTTCGTTTCATCCCATCGGTCAGACGTCGAAATTGATGGCTGGTCAGCTCTAGCCGCGCGTGTGTGTGAAGGTGGGGGAAGGGGGTCGTGGGTGTGTTCAGTGTTCTGTATTCGACGCCCAAGAATCTCCCAAATATGTTCCAGGGGCTTCTAGCTAGCCAAGCCAATGTCTCAATTCCATAACGGCGGGGTCTAGCACACATGTCCAGTGGCAAATGATTCGTTCTCAAAATGAGGCATGACTTCTGGCGCTAAACATGCAAAAATATCCAAACTCCATATTTAAACCGTGATAATGAAGTTGTGAAAAAGTTGGTTATGACATCTAAGGTCTTCTTTCAACTCTGAGTTGACCATAACAAGATTCCTGTTATGGCTAATCCCTATTCAGAGTTGAAAGTCACAGCGCAGATCAAAGAGTCAGTTTCGAGCTAGTATGTAGAAATTATAGTAAGTCGAAATTTCGAGATAGTAAGTCGAAATTTCGAGTTATTAAGTCGAAATTTCGAGTTATTAAGTCGAAATTTCGAGATAATAAGTCGAAAATTCGAGATATTAAGTCGAAATTTCGAGTTACTAAGTCGAAATTTCGAGATATTAAGTCGAAATTTCGAGTTATTAAGTCGAAATTTCGAGATAATAAGTCGAAATTTCGAGTTACTAAGTCGAAATTTCGAGATATTAAGTCGAAATTTCGAGTTATTAAGTCGAAATTTCGAGATACTAAGTCGAAATTTCGAGATACTAAGTCGAAATTTCGAGATACTAAGTCGAAATTTCGAGTTACTAAGTCGAAATTTCGAGATAGTAAGTCGAAATTTCGAGATAATAAGTCGAAAATTCGAGATACTAAGTCGAAATTTCGAGATACGAGTCAAAAAAATAAAAGTTAAAGTGGCCCTAATGCTCCTTCGTACTCAATTGATCAAAGGATTTAACAGTCTCAGGTCTGTAGGAAAAAAATGACAGGTCCATCTTGCGACACTCGGGTGTGCTGTGACAAATCAAGCATGTGGCTGATTAACACTTATTGAATGTTTTGCTTCCCAGATTTTTGTACACACACTTGGATTATCGGTAATTTGATTGTTGAGAAAATGTCGGGGTATAATTAAAGAAAGCGCTCATTACCTATATTTTGATTAAAAAAAAAAAAAAACAGAATCGTCGATATTGCGATTCCCTATCTAACACCATTATCCATACCATCAACAAATAACAAAATGCGTTAAACTGGCAAATAAATAAATTTTTGGATATTAAACTTTAAAAATAGAATAACCAAACTAATCAAAACTGAACTTTATTTTATCAGATGCATTAGTTTGAATTTTAAAAATTGATTCGAAAATAAACATTTTTTATGTGGAAGTTCGCCATTGCGACTGACCGGAGAAATGACCCGAATTACATATGGTTCAAGCCCCAAAGTCTTTCGGATCCTTACGCGACACATGTTCATGGTGCTTCCTGACACAACAGCCTATAATGCTGGCGCTTCAGATGTCTGTAAACTTTAGCCATAAACTTCCAAAGCCTGCCCTGGCGAGTCGGACATGCAACGCTTCAGATGTCTGTTAACTTTAGCCATAAACTCCCAAAGCCTGCCCTGACGAGTCGGACCATCCGAGCATATAAACCATATCGGTTTAACTGGGCGGCAGGGATTGAAATGTCATTTTATCTAAACGTCAGGTAAAATTTCACACAAAACTGGAAGTAATGTCTCCAAAATGACCATAAATAATGTTAATGGGGATGTTTAACCTCAAATCAAGTAAACGAACAATCTAACAGAAAAGCAGAACTATTGGTCAATTCAAGTCCGTTATTGGTCACATGAAATCTGATGGGAATGACTTGGCAGATTTTCCACATTTTTCAAAAGGGGGCAACTTTCGGAACTTCCTGTTTGCTTTTCTATAAGCTTTGTCCCACGAAAAAGGGGTCTACTCTTAAAGGAAAGAATTTGCTCCTTAGGAGCAAATTCTTTCGTTTAGAGTTGACCCTCATTGACATGGGAGACTAAAATACGCTTGAAAGGGTTGCCTCCCCTGAAGGTGTATGCATTCCACTGAAAGTCTGAAAAAATATATTTGTCACTTAATTGCTCGACTCGACGATTAGTAAAATATTTGGGCGGATTTTTGCGTGTTTTTTCGTGATTTTATGGGCCCACCCTTTTAAATTTTGAAACCTTCCTCACAACTGGACAAAAAATAGGCGGGAAAAAGAAACCCAGAAAACCCAATAAGTCTTAACCCTTATCCTGCTGAATATATATATTTAGCCTCAGCCATTGCCGACTGTCAAACATGAAAATTTCTTAACATTATTCACAAGCTGCATGGCAAACAGTGTAGGACCTCATCTCTGTTTGCAAAAGTAGGAGTTGTTATGGGTTAAATATACACTAAAGGCACTTTACAACTGAGCCTCCTGTTGTGCCCATTTCTGTTTGTTTGTTTGATTTGAGGTTTAACGTCACCTTCAACACTGTATAGGTCATTTTGGAGACGTTGCTTCCAATTTTGTGGGACTTTTACCCGTCATTGAGATGAAATGACATCTTAAGCCCTGTCACCCAATGAAACCAATAGGGTTTATTAGTATGGGCGGGCTGCCTCGCATCGCTTTGTATGGGCAGGCTTAGATCCTCTAAGCGCTTTACCAGTACTCGTTTAGTCTGCGTGGTAGCCTCGTGCAGCCCATCTTTATCTTCAAGCCCCGATGGGCGGGGGCCGACCATTTCTGTATGCATTGGAATTGCACAAGGAGGGTAAATTACAAGGATTCGTGTCAAAAATACATTGTGTATAAAGAAGTTGTTTTGTGAAAGCAAAATGTAGGACAAAGGGTTAATTCTTTCATGGCGGTTTAAAATATTAGGCAATAGTAATTATATATCAGTTCTCAACAAGCTGTTGTATGATAAGCACTAAATCAAGGCGAGATGCAAAGGACTAAACTCAACCATTATACATAAAGGTATGCACATGTATGTAATCAGACCGGACAGTCGTCGGCAGTCGCGAGCGGACGACAAAGGCGACCAGCGGAAAGGGGAAGCGTTCCCGACTGCCACCGAGTGTAGGCTGGGATTTTTTTTTTTTTTTTTTTTTTGGTTTTACGGCCCTTTCAAGATTATTTCACTCATATCGAAAGGTTGGCGAAAACCGGAGTACCCGGAGAAAAACCACCTGACCTTCCGTTGCAGAACTTGGCGTCTCACATGTGACCCGAGCGAGGCTCGAACCACAGCGGTGAGAGACCTAATGATCCAGAGTCAGCGCTCTTAACCACTAGGCCACGGAGGCCCGTGTAGGCTGGGAAAATAGTCCCGGACTGAGATCCAAACTTTCGTTCAAGCCCTAAATTCCACTTTCTTTGTAAACAGTGTAGACCCCGATCAGACGGTGCGTTCTGTGGCACCTGATCTGAGTCTCCATTGCTTGCCAAGCCTCTCACAGCGAACATTCTCTACTGAAATCATGATTGATTTTTTACATGACCCGTGGCGTCATGCAGTAGATTTTTGACAATCGCTTAGCTCCGCCCTCTCCTGTGGGTTAACCGGTATTGGATGGGTTAAGTATTGATTACGGTCAGTTTGACATGCTTGTCTCTTGATACACCTATTCTGGTGTAGCGTGTCAGTGTTTTTTGACGTATCTGCTCTTTAATGAACCGACGGGACATGACGTATTGCTAACTTGCTGGGTGCGCAGTTGTAAGGAGAATGGGAACACCTGGCACATTTTCCGCCATTTTTCACAGGGAGACAACTTTCGAGACTTCCTTTTCGCTTTTCTATAAGCCCTGTCCCGCTGAAAATGGGGTCTACTCTTAAAGGAACGGATTTGCTCCTCAGGAATAAATTCTTTCCTTTAAGAGTTGACCCCTATTGACATGGAAATCAAAAATAATTTCGCAGGAGTTGCCTCCCCTGAAGGTGTTCCCATTCCCCTTAAATCTAGCCTAAGTTGCTTTTCAAGATCTTATTAAAAAATCCGAGTCTATTACATTAGTTGCGGTGCATTCAACGCCAAATGCAATGGCGCCTGACAAGACGAAAGTTTACCTGAATAATATCCCTATTTATCTTGGGGTCGAGAAATGTTTTGAAATGGGCCGGCTGCGTTTGTTGAAAGCCATTACAGCGGCTCTAGTTTTATGTAGGGTGTTATTCAAGGCCATGTGAAAAATTCTGAGTTTATTATATGAGGCGTCTTCATACTCTAGTTTGGAAAACGGTGGTATGATCTGATGCCCCTCGACGTCCGTCCGTCCGTCCTGCTGTAAAGCTATATTTTCCGGTTAACTCGTGCTATAATTTACATCCAATCAACCTAAAACGTGATGCATGCATATAGTAAGACCATGGTGTGGAGCAGCATGTATTTTTTCAAGGTTATGATCCACCAAATATTTATGTATTTATGCCCTTTGAAAATTTCTGTGGACATTTCATTTCCAGCTTTCTCCCACAATTTACATCCGATCACCATTACGATAACACATCCGTAAAATATAATGCATTCTTTCACATCTCCAAAATGGTGACTTTTCTGATGAAAATTTCTGATATTTGTCTTATATTTGCTCACAACATAGGTTGTGGGTACTCGTTAGAACCGCCTCATTGAGGCGGTTCTAACGAGTACCCACAACCTATGTCTTGGAGCAGAAATAAGAAAAATAGTGTATACCCCCGTAAACCCCAGTTTTCTCTATATAAAGTGGGGTTTAGGGGGTGTTCATTTCACGAACTTGTTCACGTGATGACGCTGAAATTTTTTATATAGTAAGATTGTGATGCAGTGCAGCGCATCTTATTTCGAGGTTATGATCAACCAACTATAAAAAGAGTTATGCCCCTTTTTGTAAATGCCTGTACATGTTTCATTTCCAGCTAACTCTCATTACATCGGTCAAGCTAGATAGGTCATGATGTGGAGCAGCTCATATTGTGTTTCGTGGTTGCTGTCAACAACATATTAACAAAGTTATGCCGCTTGGAAAATTGTACGTTTTTCGTTTCCAGCTAACTTTCCCTACAGTTACATGTAGTTTACTACCGGTCCCGATATCTCAGTTGGTAGACTGTCCGCTTCGGGGAACGGGAGGTCACGGGTTCGATCCCGGGCCGCGACATACCAAAGTCGTTAAAAATGGTACTAGCTGCTCCTCGCTTGGCACTCAGATTTACGGGGTAGAGGTAGGACTGGTCGATCCAGTGTCAGGATAATGTGACTGGGTGTGGTATCATGTAATGTGTCTGGGACATGATACTTCAGTGAGGCAGCACTATAAAAGTGAGCATTGAGCTCCCTGCCGCAACCAGACACCGTCGTGATATGACTGAAAAATTGTTGAAAGCGACGTTAAACCCGAATTCACACACACACACATGTAGTTTACTTCCAGTCAAGCTGAAACTTGATTTATAATTCTATCATTATGCAAAGCAGTGCATATTGTTTCGAGATAACAGTGCACGAAATATTAACCCTTATCCTGCTGAATATTCGTTTTAGCCACACCCATTTCGGACTTTGAACCTATCAGATTACTTGATGTAATATATTTCTACACATTCATAAACTGAATGTCAAACAGTGTACATCCTGACCAGGTGGCTTCTTCAGAAGCCATATACACTGTTTCAAAAGATAGGGGTTGTCGTGAACAGCAGGGTAAGAGTTAAACCCCCTTGAAAATGTCTCTTAACAGTCCGTTTCCGCGGGTTATTGTTTGTGTTGGAGTTTAACAGCACGTCAACTCTTGTGGATCATTTTGTGTTGTTTCCAGAGAAATGGGGAGATAGTAGAGAAGATGAAAGCTCGAGGGTGGGGCGGGAATGGGATGGAGGTAAATTAAAGGAAGTGAAGAAACAGAAGAAATGACAACATTCCCAATCTACCCTTACCCGCAATAAGGTTCAGCTGCCACCTACAAGGACAGAAGTAGAGCTTTGCGCCACAGATACTTGGGGCCTGGACTCAGGTGAGTGATCATGGGCCGAACTGACCTCTTGAAGTTCGATTTTTGCACAGTTTTTGTCATAGTTAAATATGACTGAGCACTAGAATAGCATGTTTAAAAAACTTAATCATGTCCAGAAGGCGTATAAATGAAAGTAGTTGTGATGGCGATATAACCATCACAACTGCTTTCATTTATAAGCTTTTTAGACATGAATAAGCTTTTTGAACAGGTTATTCTAGTGCTCAGTCATGTTTACTATGGAAAAAAATGTGCAAAAATCGAACTTCAAGAGGTCAGTTCGACCTATGATCACTCACCTGAGTCCAGGCCCCAAGTATCATTGCTTTGCTCTACTGTTCATAACTCCCAGAATAACTGGTTGATTTTATCAGACATCAAACTTGACCTGCATTTTCTGAGGCTATGTTCAAAATTAAATACATAAATAAATTTAGGCGCTAGGGCGATGACAAAGTATTCTAAAAATAGCCACAGTGACCTTGACCTTGATGCGAGGACTCGGAAAGTCGAACTCGCTCGAGAAATTATCATATGAAACATTTGTGCGATGATATATTAAGCGCTATCCATAAATGTACGCGCAGGAGCAATGAAATTCTTTTTTCTCTAAAAATAGCCGAGGACCCTTAAAGTCAAACTCACTTGAAGTATTATCATACACACAAGTTGTGTGAAATTAAAGTAAATCCATCTTTATATGTAGGTGCGCTAGCGAATACAAAGTTTTTTTACTGAAAATAGCCACAGTGATCTTGACCTTGAGCCCCAGACCCTGAAAGTCGAACCTGCTTGAGATATCTTCATACCCAAGAATTGTGTGAAGTTAACTTAAAAAAATCCATCAATGAATGTAGGCGCTAGAGCAATGACAAAGTTTTTGTAAAAATAGCCACAGTGACCTTGACCTTAAGCTCCAGACCCTGAAAAACTTGCGCGAGATATCATCATACCCGGCATTTATGTTATGTTATATTAAAATCCATCAATAAATGAAGGCCCTAGAGCGATGACAAAAGTTTTCTAAAACCAGCTATAGTGACCTTGACCTTGAGCCCAGGACCCTGATAGTCAAACTCGCTCGAGTTATTATTATACCCAACATCCATGTGAAATTATATTAAATCCATCAATAAATAAAGGAGCTAGAGAGATAACAAAGTTTTTCTTTAAATAGCCACAGCGACCTTGACCTTGAGCCCCAGAACCTGAAATTCGAGATAACATCATATTTAACATTTGTGTGAAGTTATATTAAAATCCATCAATAAATGCAGGCGCTAGAGCGACGAGAATTTTTTTCTAAAAATAGCCACAGTGACCTTGACCTTCAGGCAATAACCTTGAAATTCAAACGCGCTCGAGATATTACCATAAGCAACATTTGTGTGAAGTTATATTGAAACCCATTGATAAATATGAGCGCTAGCGTGATGACAAGGTTTTTCTAAAAATAGCCACAGTTGCCTTGATCTTGAGGTCATGACCTTGAAAGTCGAACTCGCTAGAGATATTATCATGAGGAACATTTATGTGAAGTAATATTAATATCCGTTCATAAATGTAGGCATTAGTAAGATGAATGTGTTCTAAAATAGCCACAGTGACCGTGACCTTGAGGCCATGACCTTGAAAGTCGAAATCCCTCGAGATATTATCATAAGCAACATTTGTGTGAAGTTACATTAATATCCGTCGATAAATGTAGGTGCTATAGCGATGACAAAAGCACGTTTGTACGGGACAAATGCTATATCCCCTTACAACTTCGTTATGCGAGGAAATAAAAAGTATCATAACTCTCATTTTACCCGAAATCAAACTTGACCTGTATTTTATTATTATATACCTGTGTATAAAATATGAATCCAACCCATCAATGTTTTCAAAAGAAACCATTTTTCGTGTAAAAATTAAGTTGAAAAAGGGCAATAACTCTCATAATAATTAGCGGATTTACCTGAAATCGAACTTGACCTGTATTTTATGATTATATACCTGTGCATGAAATTTGAATCCAATCCACCAATTAAAAAAAGTTTAAAAAAGATCCGCTCGAAAACAGCTGAGAAAAAGTGGAGACACCATTTTTCGTTTATATTTATACCCAAGGGCAGGTAACTCCAAAGTTGCTGCTCCTGCGAGACCCAAATTCGAACTCGACGTAGACTGGTTATCTCATGATGAAGATAAGACCAGAAATTGCTGTCAAGCGTTGGAGATGTAATTTTTTTTATTGTAAAACAGAAGTTAAGGCAATGATCATGAATCGATACAATTAATCCACAGCTCCTATCGGAGAAGTCGGGAAAGAAACACAAACATAAAATAACAAGACCCTCATGGAAACATCAATAGCGGAAATCCAAAAGGACATTTACTTTTCCACAAAATGGTAATTTGCTATCTAAGACAAAAAATATAAGCGATACACACACTCAAAGACAAACCATAACAAAAATAAACCCCGACAGAAGAACCGCCTTGGAACGGTCAGTGAAACGAATTCCATTAAATAGGAGCTTAAATCGATTTTACGTGGCCACAATCCTAGCCTTTACTTCCGTCGCGATTTTTCAGTCCGCATGAAGGCTTTCTAACTCATCAGTACATCATCTCCGAGAACACAACAATCACACAACCACAGAGATGAAACAACGGTGAGGACTCGACAGTAAAAAACCACTGAAATGCTGGAGCAATAGAAAACCAACAGTTAGACTCCGATTGGCCCCGACCAGAGACAGAGCATCAGGCATCAACAAACATTACATAAAATTAAATTATCTCCAATTCTCAGTAAGCCTTGGCGCTGGAACCGGCGTGCAATTATATAGAGAGAAGCAAAGTTAGCTGTAAGCCTATAGTAAAATGTTTCGGGCTCAAGGGAATGTAATTGCGAAACCAGTTGTCTTAATGTATGATTTGAGGTTTAATGTCCCCGTCAACACTGTAAAGGTCATTTTGGAGACGTTGCTTCTAATTTTGTGGGACTTTTACCCGACATTGAGATGAAATGACATCTCAAGCTCTGCCGCCCAATGAAACCAATAGGGTTTATAAGCATGGACGGGCCCGACTCGCACTTCATTGCCAGGGCAAGCTTAGATCCTCTAAGCGGTTTACCAGTACTCGTGTACGGGTCGATTTCAGCTCTGCGTGGAAGCATCATGCAGCCCATCTATTTCTTCAAGCCCCGATGGTCGGGGCTAAACGAAACCAGTTGTCAGATTCAAGCCAAATTCAAACTCATCTGAGATATTATGCTTGACCTTGTTTACAAAAGTTTCAAAAAGATCCACTCGATGAGAAAAAGTGGAGACACCCTTTTTTCGCTTATTGTATGTTCAGGGGCAGGTAACTCCAAAGTCGTCAGTCCTGTGAGGCTCAAATTCGAACTCGACATAGACTATATGTCTCTCCTGGGTATCTGCAAGTTGTTTGATAAAGATCGGATCAGAAATGGCTGGAAAAAAGTTGGAGACATCTTTTTTTCCATTGTAAGCCTATGGTGAAAATTGTCCTTGTTTGCTGGAAGTTTCAAAACAGATCGATCGAAAACGGCTGAGAAAAAAGTGAAGGCACCATTTTCCACTTATATTTATGCTCAACGGCAGATAACACCAAAGCCGTTTGTTCTGTGAGGCCCGAATTCGAACTCGACGTAGACTGTATGACTCTCATGGTTCTGTAAGTTCGATAAAAATCAGATCAAAATGGCCGAAAAAAAATTTGGAGACGTCGTTTTTCCATTGCAAGCCTATGGCAATTTTTTTCACGCTCAAGCGAACTAAACTGCGTAACCGGTTGTCAGATTCAAGCCACATTAGAACATGTTTGAGATATTCTGCTTGTCTTTGTTTACTAAAAGTTTCAAAAATATATCGAAAACAGCTGAACAAAGTGGAGAAAACAGTTTTCGCTCATATTTATACTCAAGGGCAGGTAACTCAAAAGCGGATGGTCATGCGAGGCACAAATTCGAACTTGACGTAGAATGTATGCCACTCCTGGTTATAGTTTAATAAAGATCAGATCAGAAACGGCTTGGAAAAGTTGGAGACGTCCTTTTTCCATTGTAAGTCAAGGTAAAATTTTTCACGATCAAGGGAACGTAACTGCGAAACCGGTTGTCAGATTCAATCCAAACTCGAACTCGTCCGAGATATAATGCTTGTCCTTGTTTACTAAATGTTTCAAAAAGACCCGATCTAAATCAGCTGAGAAAAAGTGGATACACCTTTCTTTGCTTAAGGGCAGGTAACTCCAAAGCTGTTGGTCCGGAGGCCCAAATTCGAACTCGACGTAGACTGTATGCCTCTTCTGGATATCTGGAAGTTTGATAAAGATCAGGTCAGAAATGGCTGAAAGAGGTTGTACACGTCCTTTTTCCATTGTAAACCAAAGGTAAAATTTTTCACGCTCAAGGGAACGTAACTGCGAAACTGGCTGTCAGATTCAAGCCAAATTCGAACTCGTCTGAAATATGCTTGTCCTTGTTACTAAACGTTTCAAAAATACCCGATCGAAAACAGCTGAGATAAAGTGGATACACCATTTTTTTCTGCTTATTGTTATGCTCAAGGGCAGGTAATTCCAAAGCCGTTGGTCCCGTGATCCCCAAATTCGAACTCGACGTAGACTGTATGCCTCTCCTGGATATCTGCAAGTTTGATAAAGAACAGATCCAAAATGGCTGAGAAAAGCTGAAGACGTCCTATTTCCATTGTAAACCTACGGTAAAAGAGAATGTCACTGCGAAACCGGTTGTTCGAATTCGTCTGAAATATTATGCTTATCCTTGTTTACTAAAAGTTTCCAGAGGACCCGATCGAAAAAGGCTGAGAAAAAGTGAATACACCATTTTTCGCTTATTTTTATGCTCAATGGCAGGTAACTCCAAAGCCGTTGGTCCTGTGAGGCCCAAATTCGAAGTCGATATAGACAGAAAGCCTTGCCTGGATATCTGCGGGCTTGATAAAGATCGGAGAAAAGTTGGAGACGTCGTTTTCCCCATTATAAGTCTATGGAACGTGTTTGTTTCCATGACAACCAGAGTTCGGGTCAAAACCTAATGCAGTCAATCTCCCACCCAAGTGGTGCTGCACATAAAATTTGATCAAGATTGGCCAGCTAGTAGCTGAGGTATTGAAGTTCAAATGTGCGGAAGACGGACGCCGCACGGCGGACGGACGCCGGAAGACTGCATACACTACAAGCTTGTGGTTCAGGTGAGCTAAAAACCAGCCTAACTTATTTCTTGGTGAGATCCGATGTAATTGCCCTCTAGAATGATGCACTTGGACCAACGCTGTTCAACTGCCATAAGCCCAGAACTGAAGAAGCCAGGGTCCCTGTTTCCAACCCACTCCTCAACTGCCGCCACGACTTCTTCGTTGGACCGGAAATGACGTTCCCCCGATATCCTTCCTCAAGAGGGCAGAGCAATAATAGGCCTAGCCTACGCCCCATCCTTATCTCACTCATTATATAAACTGTTTTATGTTTTCGAATACTTAGCTATACTGTGTAAATAAGTGTTTGATGACAAAAAATTCTGAATAGATAAATCCTTCCTCAAGTTGGGAATAGAAAATAGCCACAAGGAGCTAAGTAAGGAAAATAGGCAGTGTGCGGTATAAGCTCGTACCCATTCCGCTCAACAGCAACCATTGTAATTTTGCAAGTGTGGACTCTTGCATTGTCCTGTTGGAGCAAACTCCCTTTGGAGAGTTACCTCGATTTTTTACAAATCGCAGTTAGCAGTTGGTCGAGCAAATTTACATAATACGCAACTGTTATTGCATGCATTTCTTTGCTAGAAAAACCAACATAACAATGCCTTGTGCGTCCAAAAATACAGTTGCCATCACCTTTCCAGCAGAGGGTTGCATTTGAACTTCTTTGGCCTCGGAGACCCTAACCCAACCCACTGGCGACTTTGAGTTTTATTCTCTGGCTCATAATAATGGACCCAGGTCTCATCTAAAGTCACCAGACGTAAAAGAAAATTATCTTCCTTTGACCTAAACCGCTTCAACAATGCATTGCATACTGATACTCTGATTGTCATTTGTTCGCCGCTAAGGGTTTTGGAACCCAACGGGCTGTTAGCTTGCGCATACCCAAGCGATCATGTAAAATTGTTGAAACGCTACCATGTGAAATGTGTAATGCGTTCACTGTTTCTGCCACCAGAGTACACCAGATCCCGTACTTTTCATCGGTGGCATCTGATGGACGTCCAGACCTCTGCTGGCTGATCTCAGGCATTTCTCGTCTGTAGCATGCCTCAGGTGGGGGTTGATGACAAAAGCTTTTTTTATCAAAATTGAATAAAAACTTTGGTTACTATGACAACCGCAAGGTCCCATAGACTTACAATGGGAACAGTGTTGTCATTCTTGCGAACACTTTGCATGCCACAGTTTTGGTCCAATCATCATCAAACTTTCTCAGACTGATCATGATGACAATATCTCGGTCAAGTTCGAATATGTGTCATGTCGAGTCACAAAGTAGGTCAGTAGGTCAAATCATAGAAAAACCTTGTGAACATACTAGAAGCCACAGTTTGGGTCCGATCATCATCAAACTCGCTCAGAATGATCATCTTGACAATATCTCGGTCAAGTTCGAATATGGGTCAGGTCGGGTTAAAATGAAGGTCAGTAGGTCAAATCATAGAACAACATTAAGAACATACTAGATACCACAGTTTTGGTTCGATCATCATCAACTTGCTCAATGTGATCATCTTGACAATATATCGGTCAGTTTCGAATATAAGTCATGTGGGGTCAAAAAGTAGGTCAGTAGGTCAAATCATAGGAACCCCTTGTGAACCCTCTGGAGGCCACAGTTTTACTCCAGTAATCATCGAACTTGGCCAGAATGATCATCACTACAGTATCTCTGTCAAATGGGTCATGTAGGGTCAAAATCTAGGTCAGTAGGCCAAATCAAAGAAAAATCTTGTGAGTGCTCTAGAGGCCACAGTTTTGGTCCAATCATCATCAGTCTTGATCAGAATTGTCATCACGACAGTATCTGAATCAAGTTCGAATATGGGCCATGTAGGGTCAAAAAATAGGTTAGTAGGTCAAATCCTAGTGAGTGCCAAGCGAGGAGCAGCTAGTACCATTTTTAACGACTTTGGTATGTCGCGGCCCGGGATCGAACCCGTGACCTCCCGTTCCCCGGAGCGGACACTCTACCAACTGAGCTATCGGGGCCGGTCATTACGACAATATCTTGGCCAAGTTCAAATATGGGTCATATCGGGTCAAAAAGTAGGTCGATAGGTCAAAGCATAGAAAAACCTCGTGTGCGCTCTAGAGGCCACAGTTTAAGTCAGATATTTATCAAACTTTGTCAGAATGATCACGACTACAATATCTCAGTTACATTCAAATATGGGTCATGTAAGGTCGAAACCTAGGTCAGTAGGTCAAATCAAAGAAAAATCTTGTGAGCGCTTTAGAGGCCATAGTTTTGATCCAACCATCATCAAACATTGTCAGACTGGTCATCAAGACAATATCTCAGTCTAGTTCGAAATGGGTCATGTTGAATTAGAAAGTACAGTCGATCTTCGATGGCTCGAACCACTTTCGGACCATGAAAATATGTTCGAAACAGCGGTAGTTCGAGCCACAGAGGGATACTATTAGTGCAATACCAGGAGGCATAATGGAGATAATTGTGGATATATTTTCAGTGTTCTGTATTATAAATGTACGTTGTGTGTACTCATTAGAATCGCCTCATCGAGGCGATTCCAATGAGTACACACAGCATACATTTGCAAGATAAATGAAGAAAATCTTCCTAAATTACCCCTATATCGTATTTGGAGGAATTCCCTGTGGACTCAGGAACGGGTTCGACTCATCCATGGTAAACAAGCCATCGGAGTTCGAGCCATGACAGTAGGTCAAATCATAGGAAAACATTGTTTGCACTCCAGCAGTCATAGTTTTTGGTCCAATAATCTTCAAACTTGGTCAGAATGATCATCACAACAATATCTCAATCAAATTCGAATATGAGTCATGTCAGGTCAAAATGTAGGTCAGTAAGTCAAATTATTATATACCAAGAAAA
This sequence comes from Lucinisca nassula, assembly GCA_963580285.1. NCBI lineage: Eukaryota > Metazoa > Mollusca > Bivalvia > Lucinida > Lucinidae > Lucinisca > Lucinisca nassula. The sequence goes on from OY757015.1 coordinate 106,237,052, forward strand.
TGTCCCGTTTACTTTGTACAGAAGTTACCGGTCAATATTTTCCTTATTATATACCCAGAAAATGTCCCGTTTACTTTCAACAGAAGTTACCGGTCAATATTTTTCCATCTTACATGAGTGCTCATGTATTATTGAATTTATTAAACGAGTTGAGGAAAAGGTATAAAATATATATAGAATATTACACGGTTCTTTTGATATCGGCCCTGGTCTCGGCCCGAGTTGCCTGTCTCAGCCCGAGCCGGAACGGCGAGGGCTGAGACAGGCCGAGGGCCGAGACCAGGGCCGATATCAAAAGAACCGTGTTATATTCTTTTTATCATATACTTATTTGCGTAAAAATATTCTAAGATATAAGAAATATCTCCGTTAAAGCAAGTTTATTAGTTTGAAAATAGCTTAATTAGCTATAATTGTAACTTTTTAATTTTTATCAAAAAAAGAAGAAAAAAAAAAAAACATCTACTGTAAACAGAGTAATTGTCATTGGTAAAAATTGAACAACTTTAGTTTTGCTGTCCATGGAAATGCATATTAATATTTCCATTAATTGTTGCATTATGGAACATGGAAAAGGGATTTTTTCTCCAAATTCCTGAAGATGTCACACTAATTCCCTGATTTGTTATAGTTATAGGTATATGAACTCGTGCCAAATATTTCACAATATAAACTCAATAACCTTTTTATTATATACCCAAAATTTCAAATGTCGGCTAGAATTCAGGATTGCCTGGTATGAATTTCTGAACGTAAAATCAGATTATACATCTTTTAAGTGGTTTGAAATGGAAAATAATGAAGGTCGTTAAGTGTCTCCCTACTCGTTGAATAACCACGGTCAACGGCGCCAAAGTGAAGACGACGTTAACGTTGGTGGATGTGACGTCATTAAAACATTGACGTTTCCAAACACAGGACGCCATTTTTTTCCGAAGCGTCGGTTATATTTCTTTCAGAATACTCCTGATTTCTTAGAAGAAAGTATTGAAAATCTAAACAGATTGCAGGTAGGTCATATTTGACAGCATAAAATGCGGTTTATAAACTTTGTCAGAACCTATATTCGTTTTGTTTTACGTTCTTTCAGTCGATTCGCACGACAAGATGGCTGCCGATTTTTAAGATTCAAAACTGAGAAATTTGAAAGTAGTCCTGTTATGCACGAGACTGCTTATCTCCGGGCAATATGAACTTGACTACGGGCAATATGGAAACATATTGACCGGTAACTTCTGTACAAAGTAAACGGGACATTTTCTGGGTATATAATAATTCACAATATAAAGTCAATAACCTATAAATATTGCCCGTAGATAAGCAGTCTCGTTCAAAATAGAACTACTTTCAAATCTATGCATTTCAAGACGAAACATCGGCAGCCATCTTGTCGTGCGTATCGACTGAAAGAACGTAAAACAAAACGAATATAGGTTCTTACAAAGTGCATAAAGCGCATTGTATGCTGTGAAATATGACCTACCTGCAATCTGTTTAGATTTTCAATAATCAGGAGTATTTTAAAAGAAATATAACCGACGCTTCAGAAAAATGGCGTGCTGTGTTGGGAAACGCCAATGTTTTTAATGACGTCACATCCACAACGTTAACGTCGTCTTCACTTTGGCGCCGTTGGGCGTAATTTTTCAGCGTGTAGGGAGACACTTAACGACCTTCATTATTTTCCATTTCAAATCACTTAAAGATATATAATCTGATTTTACGTTGAGATTTCTATACCAGGCAATCCTGAATTTTAGTAGACAGTTCAAGTTTTGGGTATATAATATAAAGGTTATTGACTTTATATTGTGAAATATTCGGCACAAGTTCATATGGCGAAGGACGCACAATAACCCATAATCATAGAAGGGGAAAAACCTTGTTTGCGCTCTAAAGGCCATAGTTTTGGTCCAATCATCATCAAACTTGGTCAGAATGGTCATCATGACAATATCTCGATCAAGTTTGAATATGGGTCATGTCTGGTCAAAAAGTAGGTCGGTAGGTTAAATCAAAGATAAACCTATGTGCCCTCTAGAGTTTTCATTACGATAATTCGCCCATACGACATAGTGCATTTTTCACATCTCCAAAATGGCTACTTTTCTGATAAAATTCCTTCATATTTTTCTAATAAATACTCAAAACATAGGATGTGTGTGCTCGTTAGAACCGCCTCATTGAGGCGGTTCTAACGAGTACCCACAACCTATGTCTTGGAGCAGAAATAAGAAAAATAATGAATACCCCGTAAACCCCAGTTTTCTCTATATAAAGTGGGGTTTAGTCATTTCACGGACTTGTTCACGTGATGTGATTCAGACATCAAAAATGTTTGTTAAAATGATTATCACAACAATATCTCGGTCAAATTCGAATATGATTCATGTTTGGTCAAAAAGTAGGTCAGAAGGTCAAATCATAGAAAAACCTAGTGTGCACTCGCGAGGTGACAGTTTTGGTCCAATCATCATCAAACTTAATCAGAATGTTCATCATGACAATATCTGTGTAAACTTTAAATGTGGACCATCTCGGCTCAAAAAGTGGGTCAGTAGGTCAAATGAAAAAAAAAATGTGTGCTCTGATTTTATGTCCCTTGGCATGTGACCTACTTTTAAGAAAAAAAAAATAGCCATCGGCAGAGATTGCAAATCCCCAATATGGCCTTCAGAAGGTTGTTCTCCAATAGAAAGTGCACCAGACAGAATTAAACCAGCAATATATCACAAAAGTATTGCAGTTATGACCATCACAAGATTATATTGTCAGGGGAGATAACTTAAAAACCAGGGCACTCAGAAATGTGGTTCTTGCCCATGGCATGCCTGCTTAAGCTCATGTATTTCTGTACAAAGTACCATCAATATGTCTCAAAAGGTATTGGAGATATGGTGATCACAAGCTGGTCATAATGTTATATTAGAAGGGTAGATAACTCAAATACCACATCACCAACAGTTGTGGTTCTTGCACATGACATCCCTTCTGTACCTTGTATACAATTGTGCCAAGTTCCTTCAAAATATGTCAAAGGGTGTTGGAGTTATGGCTATCACAAGGTTATATTGCCAGGGGAGATAACTAAAAAACCAGAGCACCCAGAGTTGTATTTCTTGAGCCTGACACACCTGCTTAACCTCATGTTCATCTGCATCAAGTACCACCAATATGTCTCAAAGGGTATTGGAGGTACGATGATCACAAGGTTGTCATACTGTTATATTGGAAGGGGAGATAACTCAAATATCATAACACCCAGAGTTGTGGTTCTTAGGCATACAGCGCCGTCTCAACGTTGTATACAATTGTGCCAAGTACCATCAATATATCTCAAAGGGTATTGGAGTTATGGCCATCACAAGGTTATATTGTCAGGGGAGATAATTAAAAAAAAAACAGGGTACCCAGAGTTGTGGTTCTTGCACGTGACACACCTGCTTAACCTCATGTACAACTGTACCAAGTATCATCAATATATCTCAAAGAGTGTTGGAGATGTGGCCATCACAAGGTAGTGATTCTATATTATTGGAAGGGAAGCTAACTAAAAAAACCATGGCACCCAGAGTTGTGGTTCTTGTGCATGACAAACCGTCTTGGCCTTATGAACAACTGTGCCAAGAACCATCAATGAATCTTAAAGGGTATACGAGTTATGGCCATCACAAGGTTGTCACTCAATTTGTTTTGGAAGGGGAGATAACTCCAAAACCATGGCAACCAGAGTTTTGGTTCTTGTGCATGACATGCCGTCTCAGCCTTGTGAACAACTGTGCAAGGTACCATCAATATATCTCAAAGGGTATTGGAGTTATGGCCATCACAAAGTAGTCATTCTATTTTGTTAAAAGGGGAGATAACTAAAAAGGTATGGCATCCAGAGTTCTGGTTCTTGCGCATGACCCGCCGTCTCGGCCTTGTGAACAATTGTGCCAAGAACCATCAATGAATCTCAAAGGGTATAGTAGTAATGGCCATCACAAGGTTGCGTCTATGGACGGACGGACGGCCAGACGGACAGACGGACGGACGCCAGGCTGATCGCTATATCCCCCGAACCTATTCGGTCGGGGGATAAAAATAGCATTGGTAATAACTTTTGAACTGTCTTTTCATATTTGGAATAAAGGTTCCTTGTGAGAAGGGCTTCTAACTCATACAAACAAGAGCTTCGCAAGAGGGGCATCATGCGCCTGTAGCAAGTTAATATTTGTCGGGCTGAAACCTTGAAACAAGAAGAACTGCTCCATATCATTGTCTAACTATAATGTTTCAGCTTGAGCAGATGCAATTTGTAGGAGGAGTTAGCCGGAAATGAAAATGTCTACAGATATTTTCGAAGTGTTATACTTATATAAATATTTGGTGGACCATCCTCTTTAAACCATATAGTCAAACTTAATATCAAGATTTTGCCAGATCTAATGTCACCTGCAGGAGCAGTTAGCCACAAACAAAATGTGCATAGAAATTTTCAAAGGGGCATAACTCGATTAATTTTTGGTGGATCTTAACCTCAAAACAATAAGCACTGTGCCACATAATGGTCTAACTATATATGAAGTTTCAGCTTCATTCGATATTAATTGTAGGAGAAGTTAGCCACAAACAAAAATACTTACAGAAAACTGCAAAGGGGCATAATTTGGGCCCCGCCAAGCGATTTTGGTACTTATCGCCTATGCAACCAGCGAAGGTTCAGGCGAGCCTGCGCATCCGCGAAGTCTCGCCAGAACCTTCGCTGCTCGCTCATACAAGCAGTGAATCAAGAGGAACCTTCAGACAGAAAGCCATATCCCTGGCCCCTCTGAATGGCGGGGCATGCGCAGTTAAAAATTGTCATGACGGAATGCTCGAAGACACAAATTCGCTAGGCGGGGCTCATTTTATTTATATCTTGTAAGCCATAAAATCGAAACAATACGGGCTGCTCCACATTGAAGTCAAGCTACATATCAATCTTCAGCTTGATTAAATGTTCACTGTAGGAAGAGTTAGCCTTAAACAAAATGCTCACAGGAATTTTCAAAGGGGCATAACTCTATAAATATTTGGTTAACTGTACCTTGAAATAATATGGACTGCTCCAGATCTTGGTCTAACTAAATATCAAGTTTCGGCTTGATCGGTTCTAAATTGCAGGCAAAATTGCTTACAAAAAATTCAAAGGGGCATAACTTTGTTTTTATTTGTTGGACCATAACCTCAAAACCAGATCACTGGGCCCCACATAGAGCTATCAAAGAGGTGCGGTACAAGTTTTTGTCAGAATGTAGGTCTTGTGATGGTAAGAATTTGTGTGAATTTTCATGAGAGAAAAGCAAATACTTTTGAAGTTATGACCAGGGTTGAGTTTTTTGGTTAAGGCAAGACAAACACATGGACAAAAGCAATCAAGGCATTGTCCTTTGAAAGAATATAGGTATTGTGATGGTATGTGTGTGACATTTCGTGAGTTTGAAGTTATGACCGATGATACGTTTTTTGGTTAAGGCGTTACAAACACATGGACAACAGCAATACTGTTGTAGCCAGTGTGGGGCCCTTACAATATGCAGTGCTCCACATCATGGTCTAACTATATATCAAGTTTCAGCTTGGTCGAATGTTAATTATAGGAGGAGTTATCCGGAAACGAAATATTTACAGAACTACTCAAAGGGACATAACTCTTTAAATATTTGGTGGAATAAAACCTCGAAAGAATATGTGCTATATCAGGTCATGGTCTTACTACCTATTAAGTTTCAGCTTGATCAAATGAAAACTGTAGGAGAAGTTATCCGGAAACAAAAAGTTTACACAAATTTCTAAAGGGGTATAACTCTATGAATATTTGGTGGACCGTAACCATGAAATGAAATGTGCTACATCAGGTCATGGTCTTACTATGTACCAAGTTTCAGCTTGATTATATGAAAACTGTAGGAGGAGTTATCCGGAAACGAAGAAGTTTACAAAAATTTTCAAAGGGCCATAACTGAGTAAATATTTGGTGGACCGTAAACCTCTAAACAATATGCGCTACATCAGGTCATGGTCTTACTATCTACCAAGTTTCAGCTTGACCGGAAGTAAACTGTAGGAGGAGTTATCCGGAAACGAAAATATTTACAAAAATTTTCAAAGGGACATAAATCTGTAAATATTTGGTGGACCATAACCTCAAAACAATATGCGCTACATAACGTCATGTTCTTACTACGTACCAAATTTCAGCTTGATCGGATAAAAACTGTAGGGTGAGTTATCCGGAAACGAAAGTTAACAAAAATGTTCAAAGGGACATAACTGAGTAAATATTTGGTGGACCGTAACCTCGAAATAATATGCGCTACACCAGGTCATGGTCTTACTATCTACCAAGTTCCAGCTTGACCGGAAGAAAACTAGGAGTTATCCTGAAACGAACAGTTTACAGACGGACGGGTGCCGACCCCATACCATAATACGACCGTTTTAACAAAACTGGTGTATAAAAATGACCTGTGACCATGGCCTGTGACCATAGGGGCTTGAATCATGAAAAAAAAATGAAAAAAAAAAATGATTTTTTTTTTTTTTTTTTTCTTTTTTGGTACTATATTAGAGACAAGGGGGGAAACTTCGACTCCATTTTTTGGGGGGTTACCTCATTTTACCCAGTGTATCTTTTTCGCAAATGCAGTTTTTCACCTGCTTATTACGAATTATACAAGTTAAATATGTCCACTTTGCAACAATATTCCGCCTCTGTCTGTCACTTGCAGGAAACATGTTTTTCTCGCATGGATTACCTCAGCAAAGCAAAATTCGGCATAAACGTGTGACAAAAATTTTCAGGTTTTCATCAATCACAAGCGAACTAGTGTTACGGAGGAAACTTTTTTCGCTTTCAACTAATGTCTTTCATTAAAATGAACCTCTCTTGACCAACTTGAATCCAAAATGATGTATTTACAGCTCTAAATTTAGAGTTTACTCCTTTTACATCGCTTAATGTAACAGATCAAGAAAACAATCGTCGCGAAGCTTGGTTTTTCTGCTGATTCCGGGCTACTCTATCGATGAACTAACGACCGGAACGACCGGTGCTGTTTAATTTTTATACCGTTCGAAGTAGCGACAAATGAGCATTATCGCTATTTTTCTTCCATTTTCAACTAAACCCCAAGAGGGAACACAGTCGTTGTATACTGCATATACTCCAGTTTTGAAGGCTGAAAGAGTACACAGTCACCATGTAATTACGGTAGGGTTCTTTAACCTGCACAGGGGATGGTTCTCCCTGCACAGGGGTCTCCAGTTAACGTCCAGATTCGAAGGACGATGCACTTTATGATATTCATACCTGCAAAATTTATTATGCCAATGGAACGTGTTCTGACGCCGAAATCTTGTCATCGCTGCTGGGGATCGAACCTGGGACCTTTAGCATCTGAGGCACTGAGCTAGGTGGGTGGTTAAATTTAGGAAGGCAGGGATTAGCCGTAGTTATCAGAAAAAGTGAAATGTATTTTTTGTTGAAATCGTGGACGTTTTGTGTTATTTTCAAAACAGTTTCACTCATGCTTGTGTAGACAGAAATAAAACAAGAGGACCCTGTATCGCTCACCTGAGCTAACAGATTCAAAGTTTCAGGAAGTGCCAACCTTTACTGAAGGATTAATGGAAGGACATGGTGATGACAGGGTAAGCATTTTCTGCAAATCAAGTAGAATGTAACTCTATGATAAATAGGCTGACCTCACCAGTTTTCAAACGCATCCAAGCTTTTATTCCTGACTTGCTAAGAAGATCCGATATGAACTGATGGGGTGATGGTGATGACAAGTTCAAAAATAAGCAATTAACTGCTGCAATCAAGGGGATGTTACTCTGTGACAAATAGGCAAACCTCACGGGTTTTCAAACTCCTCCGAGCTTTTCTGCCTGATTTATTTGTTTGTAAGTTTCATAAAGATCCGATCAAAACTGAAGGGGCAGCAGTGCTAACAAGGTCGAAAATATGCATTTTTAAGCAATCAAAGGCACGTAACTCTATGATAAATGTGCCGACTTGGCCAGTATTCAAACTCATCCAAGGTTTTATTCCCAGCCACCGTACATATAAGTTTCAGAAAGATCCGATCAAAACTGAAGGGGCTACGGTGATGACAAGGTCAAAATTTGGCATTTTTAGCAATCAAAGGGATGTTACTCTAAAATAAATGGGCCAACTTAGCCAGTTTTCGAACTCATCCGAGTTTTCATCCCCAGCCACCTTACATATAAGTTTCAGAAAAATCCGATGAAAACTGAAGGGGCTATGGTGATGACAAGGTCAAAAATCAACATTTTCAGCCATCAAAGGGACATAACTCTACGATAGATAGGCTGACTTGGCCTGTTTTCGAACTCATCCAAGATTTTATCCCCAGCCACCATACATATAAGTTTCAGAAAGATCCGATCAAAACTGAAGGGGTATGGTGATGACAAGGACGTAAATCTATGATAAACGGGCCAACTTGACCGGTATTCGAACGCATCCTAGGTGTTATCCCAAGTCACCTTACATATAAGTTTCAGAAAGATCTGATCAAAACTTAAGGGGCTGCGGTGATGACAAGGTCAAAAATCGACATTTTCAGCCATCAAAGGGACATAACTATATAGTAAATAGGCCACCTTGGCCGGTATTCGAACTCATCCGAGGTTTTATCCCAATCCACCTTACATATAAGTTTCAGAAAGATCCGATCAAAACTGAAAGGGCTACAGTGATGACAAGGTCAAAAATCGGCATCTTCAGCAATCAAAGGGACGTTCCTCTGTGATAAATAGACCAACTTGGCTGGTTTTCGAACTCATCCGAGATTTTATCCCCAGCAACTTTACATATAAGTTTCAGAAAGATCCGATCAAAACTGAAGGGGCTACGGTGATGACAAGCATTTTCCCATTGTAAGTCTATTAGGACTTGTGATTGCCATAGCAACCAAAGTTTTCATGCGATTTCAAAAAAAAAGCTAATTTCATCAATGCCCCACCTGAGGCATGCTACAGATGAGAAATGATTGAGATCAGCCTGCAGGCTGCAGAGATATAGCTGCTCAAAAGTGTGGACGGACGACGGAGGACCCACTATACTATAAGCTCCCCTGGAGCCTTCGGCCCAGGTGAGCTAAAAAAAACAGCTAGCTTGTTAAAATGCCACCAATACGTAAATGTTCAAAATGATGCAGCATGGAAACAATTTGTTCCCTTTTGCAACATATTCCTTTTTATGTTTTGAAATTTTGATCCTGGGTCGCTAATGGCCAGTAAATGACAATAAGCACTATTGAGATTGGGCCCATTGGGTGATTTAAGGGGACAGAACCCCTACAGTGCAGCACACACATGCTCTCTCATCCGCGAGTTTCTGAAGTGGACGCTTCGATTTATGAATTCGGCCAAATCCATTGATGTAGGGACTTGGGTAAGAAAAAACACTGCTCAATTCTTCTGCACAGCAAGTTTGTATTAATCTGAATAGGCACCACAACTCACCACAACACGGCAAATAAAAAAGGTCAGAATAAGCTATAGCATATCTACCTTGATTTTTTTTTTTTTTTTTTTGGGGGGGGGGGGGGGGGGGTGGAGCGGGGATCATTTTACGGTCCTTTCGAGTTTATTTCACTCATATCGAGCCGATTGTTAATCACATGTGGTCGAAGACCGTAGTATCCGGTAAAAAAAAAATAATAATAATAAAAAAAAAATAAATAAAAACACCAGGCCTTCCGTTGCAGAACCTGAATGCATTAAAATAGATGTCTTTTATGAAAGGTTTGATTGTGAAGTGCTTAGATCTGTTGAAAAGTACTTGCATTAGCCTAGAGTGTAGTGGAAAGTAAGTGAGAAATGGGTCCTTTTCAATATATAGGACATTTAATTTTGGTGCTGTTGAGTAAAGCGGCATTCCAATCTTACTGTTTCTCGACTAGGCTATTTAAAGTTTATAAAACGTTTTCATGCTCAATTCAGTGGAGCGTTAAATTTGTAATGCTCGCTATTTTTAAATACTAACAGTTCATCAATTTTCCTGCTTAGATTTGTTTGTTTGATTTGAGGTTTAACGTCCCCGTCAACACTGCAAAGGTCATTTTGGAGATGTTGCTTCCAATTTTGTGGGACTTTTACTCGACATTGAGATGAATTGACATCTCAGGCCCTGTCGCCCAATGAAACCAATAGGGTTTATAAGCATGAACGGTCTGACTCGCACCGCTTTGCCCGGGCAGGCATAGATTCTTTGAGCGGTTTAGCAGTTATCGCGTGCGGTCGGTTTCAGCTCTGCTTGGAAGCGTCACACAGCCCACCTATTTCTTTAAGCCCCGATGGGCAGGTCCGAAAACTTTAAAGAATGCGTTGTGAACTGCACAAATATACAGAAATTAATAAGCGATAAAGCACATTCACACCAATGTAACACAACAAAATGTCGTATTTTAATATTCATACCTCCTGGAGAATATCGTCAACATTTTTCCAGTGAGCCGCTAAAGTTTGTGTCTAAAGCATCCGTTTACATGTAAAGTGCTAAGCATGAAACAAAAATCAATGCATGTACATTTCATGACCTGCTTTCTTTAACAATTGACAGCAGTTTGATGACAAATTGAATGTCCATTTCATTAAAAGTTGATAAGGACATGTCATTCTGACTGTTAAAAATGTACATTTAAGGGGAAACTGAGAAGCTGCTCCCCTAATTGCATGGATAACAAAACATGCTACAGAAGACGGTTTTGAAAACAAAATTACCTCGGGCTCAATGTGGGTGTTTTGCAATGACTGACATAATGAGATAGCTATTAAACCCTAGAGTGAGCAGCGATATGAGGCAAAGAAAACAAACACTTAAGGAATGAAATTTATTTTTCTGCTATTCATAATAGTACGAACGCAGTGGGTTGTATGCAAAGTAAGTGAACCCCGAAGGGGTTCATGTAAACTTTGTTAGCGACTCGCTGTCGTTCATTTAAGAAATGAAATTTATTTTTCTGCAGTTCATGGAAGTATGAACGCAGTGGGTCGCGCGCAAAGTAAATGAACCCCGAAGGGGTTCATGTAAACTTTGCTAGCGACCCACTGTCGTTCATACTTTCATGAAAAGCAGAAAAATTAAGTTTATTTTTTATATTTACATTATTTGACCCTCATTACTGGGCGAAAAAAATGTTTGTATGGCAAACTTTTAAAGCTGAAAAACATTTACACGCTGTTTTTCTACAAAGAGCGGAGCAGCGATGACGTCATCAACGCCCGTAGAGGACAATGGTTTAGAATGACGTCATTTAACGTCACTGAAAATCATGTGATTCGATGCGTTCATGGAAGTATGAACGCAATTGTTTTCTATAGGTTTACATTAGACTTTACACTGGAAATGTAAATATACTTTCATGAAAAGCAGAAAAATTAAGTTTATTGTTTTAAAATAACATTCTATGCCCCTCATCACTGGGCGAAAAATAATGCTTATAGGGCAAACTTTTAAACTGAAAAACATTTACACGCCATTTTACTACAAAGAGAGGAACAGCGTTGACCTCACCAACGCCCGTAGAGAACCATGGTTTAGAATGACGTCACTTGACGTCACTGAAAATCATGTGACTCGATGCGGACTACACTGTTTTCTATGTGTTTAGATAAAATTCATACCCTATCAGTTGAGCCTGAAAAAAAGTTTTATAATCCTTGGGCCAGGTTGGTGCAGTTTAGGTCTGTACACCGTTCTTTCTACCTCTGGAATGAACAGTACACAATATTTCCATACCCCTCTACTTAATCTTAAGACCTCTACAAATTTAATCCAAATATCTGAGAGAGAGAGAGAGAGAGAGAGAGAGAGAGAGAGAGAGAGAGAGAGAGAGAGAGAGAGAGAGAGAGAGAGAGAGAGAGAAAGAAAGAGAGAGAGAGAGAGAGAGAGAGAGAGAGAGAGAGAGAGAGAGAGAGAGAGAGAGAGAGAGAGAGAGAGAGAGAGAGAGAGAGAGAGAGAACAGCAAACATTAGACAAAATACATGTTGAAACGCTTTTTCCTTGGTTTCAACTTATCACAAAGAAAAAAAAAAGAAGGAAAATTCCTACAGGCCTATTGGCACCAAAACAGCCATTGTTATTTAGGTAACAATATTAGAACACACGCTTAAAGTCGTCAGTCATTCCGACCACTATGAATTCAAATTTGTAAAACAATTTCAAGTTATTTCTAGCCGTATCTCTTTTAACTAAAATTCTGAACCGTTTGGCTTAACACTGCTGCATTTTTATTTATTTTTTATTTTTTGCTTAGCTAACCGTCGCCGTGTACCGGGAAAGAGCGTTTAAACATAAGGTGACGACGTCATGTTAACAGCGGTCTCCGCCCAAAGGGGCTTGAAGAAATATATGGGCTGCATGATGCTTCCACGCAGAGCTGAATCTGGCCCCCACTAGTACTGGTAAACCGCTTAGGGGATCTAAGCCTGTCCAGGAACCGCAGTGCGAGGCGGACCGTCCATGCTAATAAACCCTATTGGTTTCATAGAGCGACAGGGCTTGAGATGTCATTTCATCTCAATGTCGGGTAAAAGTCCCACAAAATTCGAAGCAACGTCTCTAAAATGACCTTTACAGTGTTGACGGGGACGTTAAACCTAAAATAAAACAAACAAACAAACGTCATGTACACACGTTCTTTAGCACTCTGCCAAAAACACATAGATTTTATACGATACCCGTTGTGCAAGAAACTGACAAACATTTCCCCTTCAATACGGAGCTCTCTAGCAATTTCCTCGATAACGTGGGTTGTGCCCGTCCCAGCCTGGGCATAAACAAGGCAGTTGGGCCCAGTTTGGCCTTGTTTTTTTTTTTTTTTTTTATCAGATCAAAGGCCGTCTTCTGCTTGTTAGTAAACATTTTATTTCCTTTTCTGCGCATGTGTCAAAAAGTTACAGCGGCTGATTGGAAGTTGACCGCAAAGCGATACAATACAAAATTCCCAGAGCACAGCCCATTATACGTAGAAACACTATCCAGTTATCTTATCTGCGTAATACGTGTGTACGTAGTCCTAGCAGAATATGTTACATTGACAAAATAAATCAAAGGAGAAATCAAGGCTATCACACACATTTTAACAGTAACAACTCCACTGCCGGACGTAGTTTCCGAAGTTCCGGATTATATCTGTCCTGCACGTACCGCTTTTTAAACACGACGATTATGGCAAGCGCCCGGGTTTCTGTACCGATCATTGACAGAACACTGAGGAAAGCGAAGCAAAAGTTGGAAAATCTATATTTTGAGCTGCGAGTACATCTTTTTGGATTCAAATTGGCAAAGCGAGCTAAAGTTAAATGAAAGACAACGGGTGAAAGTGAAAAAAGTCCCCCCGTATCACTAGTTCGGTTGTGATTGATGAAAACCTGAAAATTTTTGTCACACGTTTATGCCGAATTTTGCTTTGCTGAGTTAATCCATGCGAGAAAAACATGTTTCCTGCAAGTGGCAGACAGAGGCGGATTATTTTTGCAAAGTGGACTTATTTAACTCCTAATTCATAATAAGCAGGTAAAAAACTGCATTGGCAAAAAAGATACACTGGGTAAAATGAGGTAACCCCCCCCCCCCCCCCCCCAAAAAAAAAAAAAAAATTGAGCCGAAGTTTCCCCCCTTGTCTCTATTATAGAACCACAAAAAAAAAAAAAAAAAAAAAAAAAAAAAAAATTTTTTTTTTTTTTAATTTTTTTCAGGATTCAAGCCCCTATGCCTGTGACCTACATTAAAGAAAAAAATAGCATTGGCCATAACTTTTGATCCATTTGAGATGGAGCATTCATATTTGTCATGCTGGTTCCTTGTGACTTCCCACTCATATGAGACATTTTGCTCTTGACCTGTGACCTACATTAAAGAAACAAAATAACATTGGTCATAACTTATGAACTAAGTAAGGTAGATCCTTCATATTTGATTTGTAGGTTTCTGGTGACAAGGGCTTCCCACTCCTGCAAAAATTATGATGTGTGATCGGGAATTTTCGAACCCTTTGAGATAGAGCCTATAAGGTGAAGTGGAGGGTTTGAGCAATTTTGGTTAGCAGTCACTCAAGGAATGTTTAATTTCTGCGAAATTATTTCAAATCTACGGTGGTATATTTAGGACATTCAATATAATATTTTGAAAAATATTATGTCGAGCGCTCGACATATTATCTCAAGCGCTCGATATAATATCTCGAGCCCTCTACATATTATTTTCCAGCACTCGACTTATTATCTTGAGCGCTCTACATATTATCTCTAGAGCGCTTTACATAATATCTCGAGCGCTCTGTGTAATATTTCGAGCGCACTGCATAATACCTCGAGCGCTCGACTTATTATCTTGAGCGCTCTACATATTATCTCAAGCGCTGTACATAATATTTTAAGCACTCGACTTGTTATCTCAAGCACTCTACACAATATCCCAAGCGTTCTATATAATATCTCAAGCGCTCAACATAATATCTCGAGGGCTCTACATATTATCTCGAGCGCTCAACATAATATCTCGAGCGCTCGACATAAAACCTCGAGCGCTCAATATGTTATCTCAAGCGCTCGACGTATTAAACGAGCGATCGGCACATCATCTCTAGCGCTCAACATGTTATCTCGAGTGCTCGAGGTGTCATCTCGAGCCTCGAAATGTGCATTCTGATCCAAGTTCTTCTGCAAGCCGCATACCGAAGCATCCCGCCCATCGGGGCTTCGAGAAATAGACCGGGCTGTAGGATTCTTCCATGCAGAGCTGAAACTTACTACATTTCATCTCAATGCCGGGTGAAAGTCCAACAACATTGGAAGCAACGTCTCCAAATTGACCTTAATAGTGTTGACGGTGACGTTAAACCCCCAATTCAAACACAATGTTTAATTAACGTACAAATATTGCCAAATGGGCAAAACGCTCTGGGAAGAACGATCACGCTTTGGACAAGAAAAAAAACTGAGGACGTTGAAACGGACAAAACCTCTGAAACGGGCAAACCTCTCTATTGACGAACGCGTCAATATATCAGGTTAACCCTTCTCTTGCTGAATATTCAGATTAGCCACACCCATTTCTGACTTTGAACCAATCAGATTACTTGATGTAGTTTATTCCTACAAATTCATAAATTGAATGTCAAACAGTGTAGATCCTGATCAGATGGCTTCTTCAGAAGCCATCTGATCTGGATCTACACTGTTTCCAAAGATAGGGGTTGTCGTGAACAGCATGATAAGAGTTAACAAGCCCACCCCTCTAACTCCAAGTTTAATAGAGAAAACTGGGGTTTGCGGGGGTACACATTATTTTTATTACTTCTGCTCCAGGAGCTAGGTTGTCGGTACTAGTTGGAACCACTTCATTGTGGCGGTTCTAACGAGTACCCACAACATATATTTGGAATATAAATAAGAATAAAATAACAAATTGTGTCAGAAAAATAACCGTTCTCTCTCTGTTTTCATGACCATAATAAGAAATTTGGTCAAAACCAGGAAAATGATGTTTTGTGTATCGCAGTTCAAAGAATGGACTGTGGGTTCTAGTTAGCCCCCTATTTGAGGAGGTTCTAACGGGTACTCATTTTAAAAGCAGAAATAAGATGAGTTTATATCCCTGTACACCCAGTTTAAACTGTTTGATTTGAGGTTTAACGTCCCTGTAAACAATGTACAGGTCATTTTGGAGACGTTACTTTAAATTTTGTGGGACTTTTGCCCGACATTGAGATATAATGACATCTTAGTTTCTGCCGCCCTTTGAAACCAATAGGGTTTATATGCACTGACGGTCCGACTCAAACCACTTTGCCGGGGCAAGCTTAGATCCTCTAAGCGGGTTACTAGTACTCATGTGCGCTCGCAAAAGCATCATGCATCCCAATCTATTTCTCCAAGCCCCAGGTGGGTGGGGGCTATGCTGTTAACTGGAACGGTTAATATTAATGATTATAGGACTTAGTATGCATTTCGTCCCAATGTCGCGTGAAAGTCCGACGGACATGCAGGCAACGTCTCCAAAATAACGGAAATATTGTTGGCAGGACCATAATAATTTAAACAAACCATAAACAAGTTAGTGGGGATTAACCATTTACCACTCAGGGATTTTGTGAATTTCGCTGATTTTCACAGTGTTGTGCCTGACAGCAACTTCAACTAGCCATTGTTTCATAATGGATGGTCTGTTTTACACCTAACTCGGTACGAATGTTCATTGGGCAGTAGCCTTTCAAATGCAACCTTTCATGACCTGATCATTGTTGTCATGGTAATGAGGGGGCATCTCAAAGTTGGCAAAAAGTGTGATTTCACATGAATTTTTGACCAAATCTTAATCTTCACACAGCTGTCAAGGCAACAATTAAGGGGTTTGAAACTGGTCATTTTCACTGTTTGCAGCATGTTTTATCAGTATCAATTCTGAGGCATTTTTGATCCTAGACACCCTCAGATATAAATTTTAGCGGCCGGTTGGGCCATACACCCAAAAATTTTCGGATGTGAGGGGGGCGTTGACCCCCCCCCCCCCCACACACACACACTTTCAATTCCCCCCCCCCCCCCCCCCCAGAATATTTTTAGTGGGGAGGCGCGCGAAAAAACAGGTCACTTTTTCCCAACAAATCTTAACACCAACTTTACTATCCAGGGGTAGGTGCTTCTGGGGCTTAAAATGGAGGGGTGGGGGGGGGGGAACACGTAAAAACACGTATCTGAGTGGGAAAGGGTTAACTGAAATCTGGGAACATACTGAATTTTAGTCTAAAATGCATGATATTATATCTGAAATAGTGTTTCTTGCAATAAAATGATGGAAAAACATTATTTTGGTGAGTTTGGATTTTTTTTCATTAACTGAAATCTGGGAACATACTGAATTTTAGTCTAAAATGCATTAATTATATTTGAAATATTGTTACTTGCAATAAAATGATGAAAAAAACATTATTTTGGTCAGTTTGGATTTTTTTCATTAACCCTTTACCACTCAGGGATTTTGTGAATTTCGCTGATTTTCACAGCGTTGTGCCTGACAGCAACTTCAACTAGCCATTGTTTCATAATGGATGGTCTGTTTTACACCAAACTCGGTACGAATGTTCATTGGGCAGTAGCCTTTCAAATGCAACCTTTCATGACTTGATCATTGTTGTTGTGGAAATGAGGGGGCATCTCAAAGTTGGCAAAAAGTGTGATTTCATATGTCAAGGCAACAATTAAGGGGTTTGGCACTGGCCATTTTCACTGTTTGCAGCACGTTTTATCAGCATCAGTTTTGAGGCATTTTTGACCCCAGACACCCTCAGATATAAATTTTAGCGGCCGGTTGGGCCATACACCCAAAATTTTTCAGATGTGAGGGGGGGGGGGGGCATTGCCCCCCCCCCCCCTTCAATCCCCCACCCAGAGAATTTTTAATGGGGAGGAGCGCGAAAAAACAGGTCACTTTTTTGCCCAACAAATCTTAAAGCAAACTTAACTATCCAGGGGTAGTAAATGCAGATTTTAGGTGCTTATGGGGCTTAAAATGGAGGGGGGGGGGGCGTGCAGACACGTAAAAACACGTATATGAGTGGGAAATGGTTAAGGATCTTGAGTGCATAGACTTGTTAACTTGGTGACCAGGTAAGGGCAGCAGCCAAACTGATGTTTCGATATGATCTAGAGCGCCCATGATAATATATTGAGTGCTTGACATGTTATCTCGAGCGCTCGAGATGACATATCGTTCACTTGTGATAATATGTCGAGTGCTCCAGATAACATGTCGAGCGCTTGCGATGGTATGTGGAGCGCTCGAAATATTATGTAGAGCGTTCGAGATAATAAGCAGGCCGCTCGTGATATTATATAGAGCGCTCGAAATATTATGTAAAGCGCTCGAGATAATATGTAGAGCGCTCGAGATAATTGTTTGTTTGATTTTAGGTTTAACCTCCCCGTCAACACTGTAAAGGTCATTTTGGAGACGTTGCTTCCAATTTTGTGGGACTTTTACCCGACCTTGAGATGAAATATCATCTCAAGCCCTGTCGCCCAATGAAACCAATAGGGTTTATAAGCATGGACTCGTGTGCTGGTCGGATTCAGCTCTGCGTGGAAGCATCATGTAGCCCATATATTTCTTCAAGCCCCGATGGGAGGGGGCCGTCGAGATAATATGTCGAGCGCTCAAGATATTATGTCGAGCTCTCGAGATATATGTCGAGCGCTCGAGATAATATGTCTAGTGCTCGAAATAATATCTCGAGGGCTCAAGATAATATCTCGAGCGCTCGACATAATATTTTTCAAAATATTATATTGAATGTCCTAAATATACCATCGTACAAATCAATCTAGATATATAGGAGTAGAAATCATTTTTAAGGATTGTATATTTTTTAGTTCTGGGGCCAGTTGTTCAAAGCATCGTTGGCTTAACGAGCTCGTTAGTGGTCATATTGTTGACTGTTCTAGCAAGTTTAATATTTAATTTTTTGGTATTTTGCTGAAAAAAATGTGAGCTGCTCACATTTTTTCAGCAAATATATTACTATATTTGCCATAATAAATGATCAAAGTTTTAATGATACGCTAACTAACGCCGTCGTTAGTTTTGAACAACTGGGCCCAGGTGACTACCATGTTCAGTGGAGCGAAAGGATTTTGAGCAATTTTGTCAGAGGGTCACCCATGGAACATTCCTTCGAAATTGTTTTCTTTTTGAGAGTTACCTAAGACAAAGCTGACTTGTATGTCACTATCTGGGCACCTTGTGGACATTGAGGGTCAGATCCAAGTGCACCAGATGGAGGTGAACCGGCTCAGTCTAACTTGTTGGCATCAGAAGCTAGACTTATTATTTTACAATACAGAGCTGACTTGTGTCACTATCTGGGCACAATGTGGACATTGAGGGTCAGATCCAAGTGCACCAGATGGAGATGAACCGGTTCAGTCTAACTTGTTGGCATCAGGCGCTAGATTTATTATTTTACAATACAGAGCTGACTTGTATCTCACTATCTGGGCACCTTGTGGACATTGAGTGTGTGTGTGAATTCGGGTTTAACGTCGCTTTCAACAATTTTTCAGTCATATCACGACGGTGTCTGGTTGCGACAGGGAGCTCAATGCTCACATTTATAGTGCTGCCTCACTGAAGTATCATGTCCCAGACACATTACATGATACCACACCCAGTCACATTATCCTGACACTGGATCGACCAGTCCTAGCTCTACCCCGTAAATCTGAGTGCCAAACGAGGAGCAGCTAGTACCATTTTTAACGACTTTGGTATGTCGCGGCCCGGGGTCGAACCCCAGACCTCCCGTTCCCCGGAGCGGACACTCTACCAACTGAGCTATCGGGGCCGGTTTGTGGACATTGAGGGTCAGATCCAAGTGCATCAGACTGATGGAGATGAACCGGTCTTGTGTAACTTGTTGGCATCAGAATCTAGACTTATTATTTTACAATACAGAGCTGGGCACCCTGTGGACATTGAGGGTCAGATCCAAGTGCATCAGATGGAGATAAACCGGCTCAGTCTAACTTGTTGGCATCAGAAGCTAAACTTATTATTTTACAATACAGAGCTGACTTGTATGTCACTATCTGGGCACTTTTTGGACATTAAGGGTCAGATCCAAGTGCATCAGACTGATGGAGATGAACCGGCCTAGTCTAACTTGTTGGCATCAGAATCTAGACTTATTATTTTACAATACAGAGCTTACTTGTATGTCACTATCTGGGCACCTTGTGGACATTGAGGGTCAGATCCAAGTGCATCAGATGGAGATAAACCGGTCTAGTCTAACTTGTTGGCATCAGAAGCTAGACTTATTATTTTACAATACAGAGCTGACTTGTATGTCACTATCTAGGCACCTTGTGGACATTGAGGGTCAGATCCAAGTGCATCAGATGGAGATAAACCGGTCTAGTCTAACTTGTTGGCATCAGAAGCTAGACTTATTATTTTACAATACAGAGCTGACTTGTATGCCACTATCTGGGCACCTTGTGGACATTGAGGGTCAGATCAAAGTGCATCAGATGGAGATGAACCGACTCAGTCTAACTGGTTGGCATCAGAAGCTAGACTTATTATTTTACAATACAGAGCTGACTTGTATGTCACTATCTGGGTACCTTGGGGACATTGAGGGTCAGATCCAAGTGCATCAGATGGAGATGAACCGACTCAGTCTAACTTGTTGGCATCAGAATCTAGACTTATTATTTTACAATACAGAGCTGACTTGTATGTCACTATCTGGGTACCTTGTGGACATTGAGGGTCAGATCCAAGTGCATCAGATGGAGATGAACCGACTCAGTCTAACTTGTTGGCATCAGAAGCTAGACTTATTATTTTACAATACAGAGCTGACTTGTATGTCACTATCTGGGTACATTGTGGACATTGAGGGTCAGATCCAAGTGCATCAGATGGAGATGAACCGACTCAGTCTAACTTGTTGGCATCAGAAGCTAGACTTATTATTTTACAATGCAGAGCTGACTTGTATGTCACTATCTAGGTACCTTGTGGACATTGAGGGTCAGATCCAAGTGCATCAGATGGAGATGAACCGACTCAGTCTAACTTGTTGGCATCAGAAGCTAGACTTATTATTTTACAATACAGAGCTGACTTGTATGTCACTATCTGGGTACCTTGTGGACATTGAGGGTCAGATCCAAGTGCATCAGATGGAGATGAACCGACTCAGTCTAACTTGTTGGCATCAGAAGCTAGACTTATTATTTTACAATATAGAGCTGATTTGTATGTCACTATCTGGGCACCTTGTGGACACTGGTGCACCAGATGGAGATGAACCTACAATGTCTTGTGGTGACAAAGTGTGCTTGGGTGGGGGATGGGGTGGGGTTGACTGTGGTTCCTATTGATAACCAGACCAAGATGAACCAGCTCAGTCTAACTTGCAATGCCTCATGGTGACCTTTAGTACATGTCCTGATTTTCAAACCACCTTTACCCAATACTAAGTTGGGGTCTGACAACAACTCAGGCTTCTCATGTAAAAAGGCACCATTCTATTCATAAAATACCCCACCTGACCAAGATGTTGTCAAGCTGATCATTCTGAACCAGTTTGATGATGATCAGACCAAAACTGTTGTCTCAAGAATGTTCTCAAGGCTTTTCTATGATTTGAAATATTGACCTACATTTTGACCCTACTTGACTCATATTCCATTACGATAACACATCCGTGTGATATAGTGCATTTTACCATACCTCAAAAAAGGTCATTTTTCGGATGAAAATTTATGATATTTTTCTTATAAATGCTGCAAACATAGGTTGTGGGTGCTCGTTAGAATCGCCTCATTGTGACGGTTCTAACGAGTACCCACAACCTATGTCTTAGAGCAAGAATAAGAAAAATAATGTATACCCCCATAAACCCCAGTTTTCTCTATATAAAGTGGGGTTTAAGGGGGTCTTCATTTCACAGACTTGTTCACGTGATGTAAAACTTGACAGAGATATTGTCAAGATGATCAATCTGAGCAACTTAAATGACTGTGGCTTCTAGAGTGTTCACAAGGATTTTTTATGATTTGGCCTGCTGACCTACTTTTAAACCTGATATGACCCATATTCGTACTTGACTGAGATAATGCTATGATGATCATTCTGAGCAAGTTTCATGATGATTAAACCAAAGACAAGGCCTCTAAATTGTCCATAATGTTTTCTATGATTTGAGCTACTGACCTACTTTTTTACCCCAACATGGCCCATAAGATATTGTCAAATTAATCATTCTTAGCAAGTTTAATGATAACTGGATCAAAACTGTGGCCTCTAGAGTATTCACAAGGTTTTTCAATGATTTGACCTACTGACCTTCATTTTTACATTCGAACTTCACTGAGATATTGTCAAATTTATCATTCTGAGCAAGTTTAATGATAATGGACCAAATCTGTGGCCTCTAGAGTGTTTGTTTGTTTGTTTGTTTGATTTGAGGTTTAACGTCCCTGTCAACATTGTATACGTCATTTTGGAGATGTTGCTTCCAGTTTTGTGGGACTTTTACCCGACATTTGAGATGAAATGACATCTCAAGCCCTGTCACCCAATGAAATGAAACCAATAGGGTTTATAAGCATGGACGGTCCGACTCGCACCACTTTGCCTTGCAAGTTTAGATCCTCTAAGCGGTTTACCAGTTCTCGTGTGCGGTCTGATTTCAGCTCTGCGTAGAAGCATCATGCAGCCCATCTATTTTTCAAGCCCCGATGGGTGGGGGCCGCTCGAGAGTGTCCACAAGGTTTTTCTATGATTTGAACTACTGACCTAATTTTTGGCCAGACATGACCCATATTGAAACTTGACTGAGATATTGTCAAGATGATGATTTTGTGCAAGTTTGATGATGATCTGACCAAAACTGTGGCCTCTTTTGTGTAAACAAGGTTTTCTATGATTTGACCTACTGACCTACTTTTTGACCTGACATGGCCCATATTCATAAGTGATCGAGATATTGACAAGACGATCATTCTTTGCAATTTTGATGATGATTGGAACAAAACTATGGCTTCTAGAGTGTTAAGGTTTTCTATATTTTGACCTACTGACCTACTTTTTGAGCCGACATGACCCATAGTCAAACCTGACTGAGACATTATAGTGTTAACGGGGACTTTAAAACCTCAAATCAAACAAACAAACAAAATACATTGTCAAGATGATCAATCTGAGCAATTTTGATGATAATTGGACTGACCTGTGGCCTCTAGAGTGCTAACAATGTTTTCCTATGATTTGACCTACTGACCTACATTTTTACCCGATATGACTCATATTCAAGCTTGATCGAGATATTGTCAAGATTGTCATTCTGAGCAAGCAAGATGATAATTGGACGAAAACTGTGGCCTCCAGAGTGTTAACTAGGTTTCTCTATGAGTTGACCTACTCACCTACTTTTTGACCTGACAAGACCCATATTATAACTTGATTGAGATATTGTCATGATGAACATTCTTACCAAGTCTGAACATGATTGGACCAAAACTGTGGCCTCTAGAGTGTTAACAAGAAAAGTTTATGCACGCACAATGCCAAACACCTTACAGTCACAAAAGTTCACCATCAACATTTCAGGCACAAAAACTCACCATGACCTTTGGTCAGGTGTGCTAAACAAGAGGGCCCAGAGGGCCCTGATTCGCTCACCTGAATGTAACTGTCTCTAGTACATTCTATTTTTAGCTCTGGTGGCCATCTTGTTGATCAGAGTGGAACGATCTTAGCTATTTTGGTAGGGTGTCACCTAGGCAACATTCCTTTGAAGTTTGACTCAAACTGACCCAAGGGTTTAGGAAGAGTTCGCAATTGAAGGAAATTTACAATGTTTTTCTATTTTTAGCTATGGCTGCCATATTGTTCGTCGGAGCGAGACCATTTTAGCTAAACAACATTCCTATGAAGTTTGAATGTAATTGGCCCAAGAATACAGGAGGAGTTGTCGTTTGAATTTTTTTTTCTATTTTTAGCCCTGGTGGCCATCTTGTTTATCAGAATGGAATAATTTTAACTATTTTGGTAGGGAGTCACCTGGACAACATTCCTGTGAAGTTTGAAGCAAATTTACAATGTCTTTCTATTTTTAGCTCTGGTGGCCATTTTGTTCATCAGAGCGGGATCATTTTAGCTAATATGGTAGAGGCTCAACAACATAATATTCCTATGAAGTTTGAATCAAATTGGCCAAAGGGGTAAGGAGGAATTGTCGTTTGAAGAATTTTTCTATTTTTAGCTCTGGTGGCCATCTTGTTAGGTTAGTCAGAGCAGAACAATTTTAGCTATTTTGGTAGGGAGTCAACTACATAATATTCCTGTGAAGTTTGAATCAAATTGGCCCTAGGGTTAAGGAGGGGTTCGTGTTTAAAGCAAATTTACGATGTTTTCTATTTTTAGCTATGGCGGCCATTTTGCTCATCAGAGCAGAACCTTTTCAGCTATTTTGGTAGATGGTCACCTAAGCAACATTCCTATGGAGTTTGCATAAAATTGGCCCATGGGTACAGGAGGAGCTGTTGTTTAAAGATTTTTTCTATTTTTAGCTCTGGCGGCCATCTTGTTTGTCAGAGCATAACCATTTTAGCTGTTTTGATAGGGAGTCATTTGGGCAACATTCCCATGAAGTTTGAATCAAATTGGCCCAAGGGTTGAGGAGGAGTTTGTGTTTGAAGCAAATGTATGATGTTTTTCTATTTTTAGCTATGGTGGCCATTTTGCTCATTAGAACAATACCGTTTTAGCTATTTTAGTAGAGGGTCACCTAAGCAACATTCCTATGAAGTTTGAATTAATTTGGCTCAAGGGTACAGGAGGAGTTGTCGTTTAAAGAATTTTCTATTTTTAGCTCTGGTGGCCATTTTGTTCACCGGAGCAGAAACATTTTAGCTATTTTGATAGAGGGTCACCAAAGAAACATTCCTATAAAGTTTGAATGAAATTGGCCTTAAGGTAGAGGAGAAGTTGTCGTTTAAAGATTTTTTCTATTTTTAGCTCTGGCGGCCATCTTGTTCAGCGGAGCGAAACAATTTTAGCTCTTTTTGTAGAGGGTCACCTCAGCAATATTCCTATGAAGTTTTATTGAAATTGGCTCAAGGGTTAAGGAGGAGATAGCATTTAAAGCAAATTGTTGACGCCACACGACACACAACGCACGACACATGATGGACACTGACCGATCACAATAGCTCACCATGAGCATTTCGTGCTCAGGTGAGCTAAAAAGTTGTGGTCTGCAAGCAAAAGAATCAATATACCAATTTCCAACTCTCTATGTGCCTGGGCTGATTGGATATCTTAAACCTTGGTTTAGTCTCAGTTTTGGTAAGCATGGGCATCTTTCATGTTTGAAACACCTGTATCAAACCTATACTCATGAAAGATTTGTTTTTATTTTCTTACCCATGGGACAGTGTTTCTCCTATCTTTAGTGGAGCCCTACTTGCTGATGTTGCATACAAAGTTTAGAAAGTTTTTCAAAGGTTTTTACCATATATGGCCAGAGGTTCAATATTTGTCATGTAACCCAGACATTATGAACAAACTGTTGTTCCCCCATCCCATGGAGACTTATTTTGGTTTCAACTGTTTGTTTGATTTGAGGTTTATTGTCCCCATCAACACTGTATAGGTCATTTTGGAGATGCTGCTTCCAATTTTGTGGAACTTTTACCCGACATTGTGATGAAATGAAATCTCAAGCCCTGTCGCCCAGTGAAACCAATAGGGTTTATAAGTATGGACGCTCCAACTCGCACCGCTTTGCCTGGGCGGGCTTAGATCCTCTAAGAGGTTTACCAGTACTCTTGTGCAGGCGTGGAAGCATCATGCAGCCCATCTATTTATTCAAGCCCCGGTGGGTGGGGGCCGGTTTCAGAGGTTGATGATGATGCAGACAACTATGGACCACTGTCCATTCTAGCAGTCATTGCCTCTGGTGAGCTAAAAAGTGCATAACAAAAACATGCCTATACAAATACATTGTAAGCTTTACCGTCGAAAAAACAAAAATTTTGAGATGAAAAATTGTGATATTTTTCTTATTTCTGCTCAAAATATAAATTGTGGGTACACATTAGAACCGCCTCATCAAGGCGGTTCTAATGAGTACCCACAATCTATATTTTCGAGCAGAAATGGGCACATGTTAGAACCGTCTATATTTTCGAGCAGAAATAAGAAAAATAAGGTTTACCCCTGTGAACCCGAGTTTTAGTATATAGGCATGTTTTCGTAATACGGGATGACAAAACAATCTTTATGCTAGGCCTCCGTCAGAAGAATAATCAAACATCCATCTCTTATGCAGATACTGACATCCAAAATGATCTTTATGCTAGGTCAGAAGAATAATGGAGTGAGTGAGTGTTTGAGTTTTACGTCCCACCAACAGCTAAGTTCATACGGAGACGGAACCTCGGTTTAAACACTCATCCGAAAGTCTGGAGAAGCCCAGGATCGATCATGCGATCCCTGGTTTACAAGGCGAGTAGCATAATCACTACACCACGGAGGCTTCTAGAAGAATAATGGAACCTCCACCTCTAATGCAGATACTGAAATCCAACCCTTTGGGTCAGAGGATAATGTTGGAAACTCAGTGAAATCTTATTTCTGACTAATATGTTCTAGAAAGGGTTATCCTTTTGAAGCAAGGAATACACCTAGAACTGGAAAATATGGAGTGTACATGTTTTCTGGGCCAGACTAGCTAGTTTCGGCCAATTAGGCCTCATCAGTGACCCTCAAATATATTCAAAATTCAACAATGGAATCAATGATCCCAAAGGACAATAAAATATAAACTACACTATGATGTAGGGCAGGGAGATTTTTTACGGCCGCCACACATTCCCAGACACCAGCTGTAGTGACGTCAAATATGTTCTAGAAAGGGTTATCCTTTGGAAGCAAGAATTACACCTAGAACTCGAGTATATGGACATGAAAACACGTCTATATAATTTTGACCCCCTTGAACCCCACTTTTATATTGTAAAATTGGGGTAAACCTTATTTTTCTTATTTCTGCTCTAAAATATAGTTTGTCGGTACTCGTTAGAACTACCTCGATAAGGCAGTTCTAACGAGTACCATAATCCATTATTTGAGCAGAAATTAGAAAAATATCACAATTTTTCATCTAAAACTTTTCGTTTTTCGGCGACAAAGCTTACAATGTATTAGCATGGGCGTAATTTCATAACGTCATTTCTTTTGCGGAAATCCTGGGCCCGGTGGTTAAATTTTTTTTTCATAATTACTTGAGCATGAAATTTGTCCTGTTACTAAATTTAAATGCCAACAATTGTTGGCATTTTAAAATTTATGAGCAGGATAAATAACATTCTACGCTGATCTGAGCAGGAAAATTGGCTCCTACATTTATAGTTTAATATTTATAAGTATTATAAATTTCGAGCTTGAGTTGAACATGAAACAAGAGGCCCATGGGCCACTACGCTCACCAGAGTTCATGTGGTTTATACCATATATAGGCAAGGTGCCCATCTTGGTCATATGACAACAATACCACAAATAATGTTTAATTGCCTCACCCCCATAGAGGCTTTTCATGTTATATGGTTTCAATCAGCACAGCTCTTTTACTGGAGAAGAGGATAAAAATACTGAATCTGAGCCCTCCAAAACAATGGTCAGTAGTGACCTTGACCTTTGGAATTAATAAACTTTCATTCAGCTAACTGCAAATACCATTTCTGATGCAACTAGCTAATATACAATCAGAAAAATCCACGGGTTTGCCATTTTTCCCCGATGCTGCATACCAAGTTTCAAGATCATCGGCTATTCGGTTCTTGAGAAGAAGATTTTTAAAGGTTTTTACCATATATGGGCATGGCGGCCATATTGGTCATGTGACCCAGTCCTCACGAACAAACTTTCGTTCCCTCATTCCACAGAGGCTCTACATGTAATTTGGTTTCAATTGGCCAAGCAGTTTAAGTGAAGAAGAAGATAAAAATACTGAATCTGAGCCGTCCTGGACAAAGGTCAGTAAATGCCCTTGACCTCTGAAACTGATAATCTTCCATTCAGCTGATTGTAAATACCATTTCTGATGCCACTAGCTAACATACAATCAGAACTAGAAATGCGTCCATAGGACACGGATGCCCCCGTCTGAAAATATGTCTATGTTCGTATTCATCCATAGAAAGTTATTGACCGTGTTTAAGTTTTGGACCTTGTTTTCACATTTGACCTCTAAGTATGACCTTGACCTTGGAGGTAAGGACCTTGGTTTTGTGTAAGGCAGATTGTCTCATAATGGTCAACATTTCTGCCAAGTAATTTCAAAATCCATCCAGAGATAAGAAAGTTATTGACTGCGTTTAAGTTTCGGACCATTTTTTTTTACCTTTGACCTCGAAGTATGACCTTGACCTTGGAGGTACTGATCTGGGTTTGCACATTCAAAATCCATCCAGAAATAAGAAAGTTATTGACTGCGTTTAAGTTTCGGACCATTTTTTTTACCTTTGACCTCTAAGTATGGCCTTGACCTTGGAGGTACAGATCTGGGTTTGCAAGTGACACATCGTCTCATGATGGTAAACATTTCTTCAAAGTAATTTCATAATCCATCCAGAAATAAATAAGTTATTGACTGCTTTTAAGTTTCGGACCCTTTTTTTTGACCGTTGAACTCTAAGTATGACCTTGACCTTGGAGGTACAGACCTGGGTTTTGCATGTGACACATCGACTCATGATGGTTAACCATTTGTACAAAGTAATTTCAAAATCCATCCAGAAATAAGAAAGTTATTGACTGCGTTTAAGTTTCGGACCCTTTTTTTTTTACCGTTGACCTCTAAGTATGACATTGACCTTGAAGGTACAGACCTGGGTTTTGCACGTGACACATCGTCTCATGATGGTTAACATTTGTACAAAGTAATTTCAAAATCCATGCAGAAATAAGAAAGTTATTGACTTCGTTTAAGTTTCGGACCCTTTTTTTGACCTTTGAGCTCTAAGTATGACCTTGATCTTGGAGGCACGGACCTGGGTTTTGCACGTGACACGTCGTCTCATGAGGGTCAACATTTCTGCTGAGTAATTTTAAAATCCATCAAGAAATAAGGAAGTTATTGACCGGGTTTAAGTTTCGGACGCATGGACGCACGGATGAACGGACGGACGGATGGATGGACGTTCTCACGGACGGACAGACAGGGGCAACGCTATATGCCCTTTCCACCATTCTTCGAATGGCGGGGGCATAAAAATCCACTGTTTTGCCGTTTTTCCATACAAATGTCTAAGTGACCAAATTGACCCTGACGTAAAACAGGTCAAGGTCAACCAAAGGTCATCATTTGAACAAACTTGGTAGGGCCTGAGTCCCCGATGCTGCATACCAAGTTTCAAGATCATCGGCTATTCGGTTCTTCAGAAGAAGATTTTTAAAGGTTTTTACCATATATGGGCATGGCGGCCATATTGGTCATGTGACCCAGTCCTCTCGAACAAACTTTCGTTCCCCCTTCCCATAGAGGCTCCACATGTAATTTGGTTTCAATTGGCCAAGTAGTTTCAGAGGAGATGTTGTTTGAAAATGTTGACGACGCAGACGACGACGGACCAATGCCTATACTATAAGCTCCCCCGGAGCCTTCGGCTCTGGTGAGCTAAAAACTTTATAACCGCGGGGCCTGGAGTGTGAAACTTGAGTGTGAGAAAGTGCGACCTAGCCCCGAACTTAAATTTTTTCATGCGCAATTCAGCAGAGCAGGAATCTTGTAATGCTTATATATGCTTAAATTCAAACAAATCAGGCAATTTTCCTGCTCAAATCAGCAGAATATGCTATTTGTCCTGCTCATGAATTTTAAAATGCCAACTATTGTTGGCATTTTAAAATAAATGAGCAGGACAAATTTTATGTGAGTTGAGCATGAAATTTTTATTCTAACCTTGGAGCCTTGCCCCGGCTAGACTACTGAGTCTTCCAGTTCTTTTTGCTGTGGAAAAAATGTACTAAAACAAACAAAATTAATTAATGTTCATTCTTTATTTTAATACTTTGATGATTCTGTAATGAATCTGAAGCCAGATTGCAAATCTTTTACACACCAACCTCTTTAGATACAAATCATCACAAAAACACACCTATATAATCTTAACCCCCTTAACCTGCACTTTTATAATAGTCCAACTGGAGTTTACAGGGGTATACATAGGTTTCTTATTTCTGCTCAAAAACATAGATTGTGGGTACTCGTCAGAAAGTTCTAACGTGTTCCCACATTCTATGTTTTGTGCAGAAATATGAAAAATATCAGGATTTTTACTTGAAAATTTTAATTTTTTTTTTGGACATAAAATTTTCAATATACAGTGAATATCTGTTATTAAGACCACCTAATGTTAAGACTATTTCTGCTTTGAAAACCTTATTTTGAAGCCTCCACTTAATATGTCTTTGTGTTTCTGCCTGCGGTGTCCTCACTTCAAGGACCACCTTTGGGACTGTTCAAAAGTGGTCTTTAAGACCACTTTTGAACAGTCCCAAAGGTGGTCTTAATATAGGAATTTTACCGTACTTGAATAGGTGTGTTTTCGTAATGATAACATTGGATCTAGAGCATCAAATGGGAAGCAGCAAGTGTCTTTTCAAACAACTTTCAACATTGCAGCTAAGCATTTAGCCTCAAGCTCAGGTACCGGTGACTCAGTTTATGCTAGTGTTCTGCTATTGCAGTCTAAACTTTCTTTGTTTTGGGGTTCAACGGCCCAGTCAACAGTATAAAGGCCAATGTTGAGCAGTTCAGTGAAACTAGCTATATGCAGTCAAATTTCAATGGCTTGAACACCTTTGGGACCAAGAAAATCTATCTGAGATAGCATCTATTCGAGCCTCTGAGGGTTAGTGCCAGGAGGCATGACGGGGATAATTTTGGAACCTATTTTTTGTGTTCTATAATATAATGTTTGCTGTGTGTACTCATTAGCATCACCTCACTGAGGTGATTATAATGAGTACACACAGCATATCTTGGCAATATAATGTATGCTGTGTATACTCATTAGAATCGCCTCAAATAAAAGGCGAAAATAGCCTAAATTTTCCCTCACTATTTCTTATGTGGAAAAATTCCCTGGGGACTCAAGAATGGGTTTGACTCAGCCGATGGTAAACAAGTCATCGGTGTTAAATTATCGAGGGCTTAAAACCATTTAAATGCCAATACTTTCACTTGTCTCTGAAATCAACCCTTCTTAACTCTTTCAACCTTGCATACTTGTACAGATACATATCATTACGAAAACACACCTATACAAATACATTGCCAATTTTTTGGCCAAAAATTAGAAATTTTAAGATAAAAATTGTGATATTTTTCTTATTTCTGCTCAAAACATAGATTGTGGGAACTCGATAGAACCGCCTCGACGAGGCGGTTCTATCGAGTCCCCACAATCTATGTTTTTGAGCAGAAATAAGAAAAATAATGTATACCCCCTTAAACCCCAGTTTTACTATATAAAAGTGGGGTATGAGGGGGTCAAAATTTTATAGGTTTGTTCTCGTAATGTGCAAACTCATAATTAGCCATCTCATCTTGATCCACACTGTTTGCTATCCTATTGATGATTTTGATTAACCCTTTTTGTACCAAATGGAATCTTCCTCCTTATATATAGCAGGAGTCCATTTCAAAATGTAGGGGTGTCAGGTTGTGTTTGCAAACAGTGTAGGCCCTGATCAGATGCCGGGTTCTACGGCATCTGATCTGGGGCTGCACTGTTTGCCAACTTCCCGTTTTGGGGTTTCTGGTACTAAATGGGTTAAACCTTCTATGAACAAGAATGGATGCGTCTGAATTCAAAATGGAAGACTTCACTTCCGAAACTACCTAAAAGTGCAAAGCACAATTGAAGAACACAACATTTTCAAACATTTCTCTTATTTTTGTGAGAAAATAAGGCATGATATTGCTTTAACCCTTTTACAGTACCAGAAATGCCAAAACAGGTACCCTGGCAAACAGTGCAGGCCCAGATCAGATGCCGCAGAACACGGTGTCTGATCAGGGCCTACACTGTTTGCAAAAAGGTTCAGCTATTTTCCAAATCAATTTTGAAGAAAACACAACCTGACACCCCTAAATTTTGAAATGGACTCCTGCTATATATAAGGAGGAAGATTCCGTTTGGTACAAAAAGGGTTAAACTTGTTGCTTGGCTCATAATTCATACAACATGCTCTGAAAAATACAGTTAAACCTTTCTTAGTGGCCACCTCTATTAAGCAAGCAACCTGTCTTAAGCAAGCAGGTGTTCAGTTCCCGAGAAAGGAAAATGCATTAAAATTCACCTTTTTAAGCAAGCACCTGTCTTAAGCACTTTTTGAATATCCCATAGGTGCTTGCTTAATACAGGTTGGACTGTATATTTAATTGCCACAAACAAGCCTGTTTCTTTTGTGCTTAGCACCTTTAGGTTAAGTGGAGTATTAGACAGCTATGCCTGGGCAAACAGTGTGGACCCAGATCAAGTTGCTCCTTTAGAGCAGCCTGATCAGGGTCCACACAGTTTTCCACTTCGATTGCACCTTCTATCCTCCAGGGCTGCATGTTAGCAATTTAATGTTGTCCAAATTTTAGTTCACCAAATTTTTAAAGATACAGTCCAACCTGTATTAAGCAAGCACCTTTGGGACAATCAAAAAGTGCTTGCTTAAGACAGGTACTTGCTTAACACAGGTGAACTTTAATACATTTTCCCTTTTCGGGAACTGAAAACCTGCTTGCTTAAGACAGGTTGCTTGCTTAATAGAGGTGGCCGCTAAGACAGGTTTTAAAGATACAGAGGATCCTTGTTATAAAGACAAAATTTGTTCCCTTTCACTTTACCTTTATAAAGAATTTTCCGCAATAACGAATCTCAATAAGGAGTAGTATAATAGGTAACAAAGGCCTTTTCCTCTCAAATACTCCAAGAAACAAATGTTGTGGAAATTTGTTAGAATCGCCTCGTTGAGGCGATTCTTACAAATTACCACAACATTTGTTTTATGGGAGTAGTTCAATATCTAAGTTAGCCCCTCCCATCTTGGCCTAAGGATTACATGTAGTTCCATTGAAACTGTCATTTTAACGAGTTTTGTTCTTATATAAAATGTTGGTATAAAGAGGGTTGTCTGTTTGTTTGTTTGTTTCATTTAAGGTTTATCGTACCCGTCAACACTGTAAAGGTCATTTTGGAGACGTTGCTTCCAATTTTGTGGGACTTTTACCCGACATTGAGATGAAATGACATCTCAAGCCCTGTCGCACAATGAAACCAATAGGTTTATAAGCATGGACAGTCTGACTCGCACCGCTTTGCCTGGGTAGGCTTAGATCCTCTAAGCCGTTTACCAGTACTCCTGTATGGGTCGGTTTCAGCTCTGCGTGGAAGCATCATGCAGCCCAGCTTTTTCTTCAAGCCCCGATGGATGGGGGCCCGTTTCCTCTCAATTATTCCAAGAAATGAATGTTGTTGAGATTTATTAGAATCACCTCACCGAGGCAATTCTAACAAATTTCCACAACATTTGTTTTTTGGAGTAGTTTAATATCTCCATGAGCTCCTCCCATCTTGACCTAAGGATTAGTTCCATCGAAATTTTGTCATTTTAATGAGTTTGTCATTACAGAGGACCCTCGTCATAACGACTATTTGATCCCTATTATTGCGCCGTTATAAAGAATTCGTCGTTATAAAGATTCCCTGTTAGGAGTATGATAGGTAATAAAAGGCCTTTTCCCCATCATTACTCCAAGAAAGAAATGTTATAGACAATTGTTAGAATCGCCTCGATGAGGCGATTCTAACAAATATCTAAAACATTTGATTCTTGGTGTATTAGATTACAAGACCCTTTCCTGACTATGGACTTGATTTGTGCATTTCCCACCCGAGAGAAGCCCACGCTGCTCAGAACCTCCATTCAAATTCCCGTTATAACGAGTTTTGCAGTTAAAACGAATGTCGGTGTAAAGTGGGTTGACTGTGTATAAAATGTCAGTATAAAAAGGGTTATCCCTAGTCAAACAGCAGTTTATTAAGATGTTCTTCTTAGATCAGGTTACGGTGTGCTATTTGTCTTTGCCTTTACTCTTGAATGGACTTAGAACTCTCTTCATCTTTTCCAGCACAACACTGAAATGGTAAAATGAAACATTTAAATCTGTTGCATGTGGGATACCCTAAAGGCATACCTTGGCAAACAGAGCAGACCCAGATCAGACGTCTGATCAGGGCCTGCATTATTTGCTAACAACATTTACCATCAAAAATAGAACAAGAGGGCCAAATGGCCATATATAGCTCACCTGTGTACCAGAAAATCATTAGTGATGTTTAGAATGCCCATCGGGGCTTGAAGGAATAGATTGGGCTACATGGTGCTTCCATGCAGATCTGGAACTGACCCCACATGAGTACTGGTAAACAGAGGTTCCAAGCCTGCCCAGGAAAAGTGGTGCAAGTTGGACTGTCTATGCATATAAATCCTGTTGATTTCACTGGGCGGAAGGGCTTAAGAAGTCATTTCATCTCAATATTGGGTAAAAGTCCCACAAAACTGGGAGCAACCTCTCCAAAATGACCTACACTGTGTAAATCAATCAAAAATCTGGACCCTGTGGTTTCAGAGAAGAAGATTTTTTTTAAGTTAATCCATTGTAAGTCTATGGGAGCTAAGGAGCCCTGGGGCATGGCCAATTCGGATTCCAGGGGCATGGTTGGCAGGATTTATGTAGTAGACCACCTGACATTGCTATATACTAAATATCTAAGCTCTGGGCCTTATGGTTTCGCAGAATAAGATTTTTGAAGGTTTTTTTCCAGTATAAGTCCATCTAGGAGCTATAATGAGCCCTGGGGCATTGCCAATTTTGACCCAAAGGACATGGCAGGATTTTTGTAGGCGACCATTTTATGTTGCTATATACTACATATCTAAGGTCTGTACTTCGTGGTTTCAGAGAAGAAGATTTTTTTTCCATTATAAGTTTATTGGAGTTAAGGGGCCACCGGATTTGGCCAATTCGGAATCCAGGGGTAACATTGGCAGGAGTCCTGTAGCCAACCACTTGACATTGCTACATGCTAAATACCTTAGTTCGGGCCTTATGGTTTCAGAGAAGAAGATTTTTGAAGTGTTTTTTTCTTTCATTTTAAGTCTATGGTAGCTAGTTGGCACATGGGCTTGGCCTATTTTGACCCAAGGGGCATGGTTGGCAGGACCTATTAAGGTGACCATTTCATGTTGCTACATATAAATATCTAAGCTCTGGGACTTATGGTTTCAGAGAAGATTTTTGAAGTTCTTTTTTTTTTTATTATAAGTCTATGGGAGCTAATGGGCCCATGGGCATGGCCAATTTTGACCCCGGGGGCATGGATGGCAAGATTTATGTAGGTGACCACTTGACATTGCTACATGCTATTTATTTAAGCTCTGGGCCCTGTGATTTCAGAGAAGAAGACTTTTCAAGTTTTTCCGATTGTAAGTCTATGGCAGCTAATGAACTCTGGGGTGTAGCCAATTTGGAACCCAGGGGCATAATTGGCAGGATTTATGTAGGTGGCCAGTTGACATTGCTACACACTAAATATCTAAGCTCTGGGCCTTACTGTTTCAGAGGTGAAGATTTTATTCCATTATACGTCTATGGGAGCTGATAAGCTCGGGCGTGGCCAATTTTGACCCCAGGATTTATGTAGGTGACTATTTTATGTTGCTAGATACAAAATATCTAAGCTCTATGCTTCATAGTTTCAGAGAAGACGATATTTGAAGCTTTTTTTCAATTATGAGTCTACGGGAGCTAAGGGGCCCCAGGGCGTGGCCTATTTGGATCCCAGGGGCATGATTGGCAGGATTTATGTAGGTGACCACTTGCTGTTGCTACATGCTAAGTATCTAAGCTCTGGGCCCTGTGGTTTCAGAGAAGAAGATTTTTAAGTTTTTCCCCTTATGTCTATGGGAGCTGATGAGCCCCGGGGTGCGGCCAATTTTGGACCCAGGGCTATGGTTAGCAGGATTTATGAAGGTGACTATTTTTTGTTGCTACATACCAAATATCTAAGCCCTGTGCTTCATGATTTCAGAGAAGAAGATTTTTGAAGCTTTTTTCCATTATAAGTCTATGGGAACTAAGGGGACCCGGGGTATGGCCAATTTGGAGACCAGGCGCATGATTGGCAGGATTTATGTAGGTGACCACTTGACTTTGCTACAAGCTAAATATCTAAGCTCTGGGCCCTGCGGTTTCAGAGAAGATTTTTTAAATTTTTCCCATTGTAAGTTTATGGGAGCTTTATGTTGCCATGGCAACCAAAATTCCAACCCGATCAGCACAAAAAACTTATGCAACCTTTCCCCCTGCCTGATGATGCTTCTCATAAAATGTGTTCTTGATTGGCGGTGGGGTATCAGAG
Source organism: Lucinisca nassula (assembly GCA_963580285.1). NCBI lineage: Eukaryota > Metazoa > Mollusca > Bivalvia > Lucinida > Lucinidae > Lucinisca > Lucinisca nassula. Next base: position 106,273,115 of record OY757015.1, read on the forward strand.
ATATACTTAAATTGTTTATGCACGGATGCACACACGGGCACACGATGAACAAAATGTGATCACAAAAGCTCACCTTGTCACTATGTGACAGGTGAGCTAATAAAAACACTAAAATTGGCCTACCACCCCTTATATGACAAATGGACTTGTCCAACATATAGCAGTGGAAGAGTCCACTAGTATACAATGGGTTAATAAACTTTTATCCCTACCTGTGTTTTTCTTATTTCACAATAAAAGCATATGTTGTGGGTACTTGTTAGAAATGCCTCAATGAGGTGACTCTAACAAGCTACCACACCATAATTTACCAGCAAGATATAAGAAAAATTATCACTTAGCCCTATCCCGCTTAACACAAAAGCCATTCTATTCCGTAAAAAGAAATGTTTTTGGATGAAAACAATGTTCACCCACCATAAATGAGCCGGGGCACAGTATTTACTTCAATTTACATGTGTGCCCAACAAAGACTCAGATCAGCCTGCACATCCGCACAGTTTGATCTGAGTCTTTGGTGTACCCTCTAAGGATAGCTTAAGGACCAATGCTTCTTCACATAACAATTGAAGTCTCTGGTCAGTCTATATGGATGTGCAAGCTGATTTTATTCATCATGAGTGCACATGAAAATTGTAGGAAATGCTGTGCCGCAGCTTACAACTTTTAACCCATTTTATTTTGAAAACTAGGTAGGTTAATAAGGTCACCAAAATTAAGGTGAATACAAGCCATTTTTAGCCAAAAACTTACATTTGGAAGCCGGTGACCTCTAACCCTTTTTGTACCAAATGGAATCTCCCTCCTTATATATAACAGGAGTCCATTTCAAAATTTAGGGGTGTCAGGTTGTGTTTTCTTCAAAATCTACTTGGAAATTGGCTGAACATTTTACAAACAGTTCAGGCCCTGATCAGACGCCGCATTCTGCGGCATCTGATCTTGGTCTGCACTGTTTGCCAACTACCCATTTTGGGGCTTCCGGTACAAAATGGGTTAAAAAAGGTGAAGATCGCCCAAAATGTAATCAAATCTTTGGCAGGTTGTAATGATACATTTTACCAAATTTGACCAACACTCAGCAATTGTTGCAGACAAGCCATTATTTGCCCAAAGTTAACAACAGTTGTTTGGAGCCTGTGACACTGAAAATAATGTCAAGGTCACCAAAATCTAACCAAATCTTTGGTAGGTAGCAATTATATATTGCACTAAGTTTGACCAAATTTCATCAATTCATTCATGAGACAGGGTGCATACAAGCCGTAATTGACAGTTTTGGGGGGCATGTGCCCTTGAAAATCAGGTCATGGTCACCAAAATCTAAGCAAATCTTTAGTATGTTGTAATGATACAGTCTACCAAGTTTGATCAATTCATTCATGAGATAGGGTGCAGACAAGCCATTTTTTTTTATTTATTTATTTATTTTTTTTGGGGGGAGGGGGGGCGGGGGGGGGGGGGGGGGGGGAAAGCAGCTGTGTCTTTGAAAATAAGGTCAAAGTGACCAAAATCTAATCAAATCTTTGGTAGATTGCAACAATATATTGTACTAAGTTTGACCAATTTCATCCATTTGTTCATGATGAGATAGTGTGCAGACAGGCTAAAATTGACACTTTTTGGTGGCCTGTGCCTTTAGAAATTAGGTCAAGGTCACCAAAATCAAATAAAATCTTTCATAGGCTGCAGTGATATAGCATACAAAGTACCAGATTTCATCAATTCATTCACGAGATATATGGGTGCAGACAATTAAGAAATGACAGATTTGTGGGGCCTGAGCCCTTAAAAATCATGTCAACGTCACCAAAATCTAATCAAATCTTTGGTAGTTTGCAATGATATATTGTACCAAGTTTGACCAAATTTCATCGTTTTGTTTATGTGATAGGATGCAGACAAACCATTTTTGGCCCAAAATTTACAGTTTTTTGAGGGCTGCGCTCTTGAAAACGATGTCAAGGCCATCAACACCTAAGGACTGTTTTCCCCTCATCCAAGTGATGTATCCATGTAAGTTTGGTCAGAATCCAACAAAAGGTGAAGGAGATATAGTGCTTCAAACAGGCTAGCCCAACGCCAACACTGATGCAAATGGGATCTGCACAAAAAACAATATGTCCCCTTGGTTGGGGGAACATAGATACAACATACACGTAATGTACATGTTTTTAACAAATTAACCCTTCTCTTGCTGAATATTCATTTTAGCAGAAACAATCTCAGACTTTGAACCAATCATATTACTTGATGTAATTTATTGCTACAAATTCATAAACTGAATACCAAACAGTATAGATCCTGATCAGATGGCTTCTTCAGAAGCCATCTGATCTGGATCTATACTGTTTGCAAAGACAGGGGTTGTCGTGAACAGCAAGATAAGGGTTTAAAAAGGATTTTACATTTGCGCCCAGAAAAGACTCAGATCAGCCTGTACATCTGGGCAGCCTGATCAGTCTCCGTTGCACGCTCTAAGAATAACTAAGGGCCCAATGCCCCTTCCTGTAGCAAGAGAAGTCTCTGGTCAAACTAAATGGATGCACAGGCTGATCTGATTCTTCCCTGGGCACATATGTACATTGTGGGAAATGCTGTGCCCGGGCTCAAATATTTTTATCAGGAGAAGTCACTGCTTCTGTCCAGACTGATGAAAGTAAACCATGTACAAATTAAAGGTTTTTAATACTGTTAACCCTTTTCCCGCTGAGCCCGGATATGTCTTTACTTTCAAACAATGCAGGTCCAGATCAGATGGCTTCTGAAGAAGCCATCTGATCAGGATCTGCATTGTTTGTCATTCAGTTCATGAATTTGTAGCACTAATTTGCATCAAGTAATCTGATTGGTTGATAATCAGTAGTGGGTGTGGCATATTTAAATATTCAGTAGGTTAAGGGTTAAACCATTCTGCATTTAGCAGAAATAGAGCATGATACTCACATCTTATTTTCTTCTTGTGATTTTCCTGAAACATTGAAAGAAGATAATATATCCTAATGATCCTAAGTATTGGGTCAGTCCGGAAATAAAAACAGTGCAGACCCTGATCAGACTGCTCCTGTAGGAGCAGTCTGATCAAGGTCTACACAGTTTGCCATTCCATCTGCATGTTTTGGACTCCTTGCTGGATTGTGAAACAAATTTGTCAAAATTTTCTGAGAATTACAGCAAGTGCTTAACGTATCCGAGTTTTTAGAAAATTTTATGGTAGGTAATGAAGGTGCTAAGTAGTGTTATTCACAGCTGTTTCTTACATGCTTTTCAATGATTTTGTTTGATTTGTTTGATTTGAGGTTTAACGTCCCCGTCAACACTGTAAAGGTCATTTTGAAGACGTTGCTTCCAATTTTGTGAGACTTTTACCCGACATTGAGATGAAATGACATCTCAAGCCCTGTCGCCCAATGAAACCAATAGGGTTTATTAGCATGGACAGTCCACCTCACACCGCGGTTCCTGGACAGGCTTAGATGCTCTAAGCGGTTTACCAGTACTAGTGTGCGAGCCGGATTCAGCTCTGCCTGGAAGCATCATGCAGCCCATATATTTCTTAAAGCCCCTATGGGCGGGGGCGATTCAATGAAATATAGAGATTTCTCAGTGAAATAGAAAATGATATTGTCACTGTTTCAAACAGTGACTGATATCAATTTTATTTTTCACTGTTTGGAACTACTTTTTTTTTCTCCAAATCTAATTCTGTGGTCAGTTTTCCATCGTCAGCTGATTGAAAATTAATGAACTGTACAAGGTTTGACGCTATGCCCGTTCACACGTCACGTGGACGTTAATGACGTCATTTCGACGCTGACGTCACGTATTTTTTTGCGCGACGTTAGATCTGTCCGCGCCTTCTTTGGCAAACTAATATCACAATTATTTCAGTAACCATTCATAAAAATGCCATCCCAAGCCATTTCTCAGGTGCAAACTTTTAGTTTACACCCAATATTATACTCAGTAAATACGATGGACACCACTAAATTGCCGCGAAATGACCAGAAACAAAGTAAGTTTTCTCTGAGTGTGAGTGACGCGATTAGTGAAGCTAAATATTGCCGTTTTGAAGCATGTAAGAAACAGAAAATTTGATTTTTTCAGTGTAAGATCAAATTTTATTTCACTAATGAACACCTAAACTGGTATTTTCACTCGTGGCTACGCCACTCGTGAAAATACTGGTTTTGGTGTTCATTCGGTGAAATAAAATTCGATCTTACACTGAAAAAATCAAATATCCTCTATTTGATTCACAAGTGTTAGTAACGTACCTGTGACCCTATATATTTTTTTAACACGTCTTTTTTTTTTTAAAACATGCATAAATCTTAGAAAAAAAAAAAAATTCTGACAATCCACCCTCACCCCTAGTATAGAATAGAGACAAGTGAAAAAAGACATAACGTGTTAAAAAAATATATATAGAGTCACAGGTATGTTACTAAAACCTGTGGTTTGATTAATGGCCCAGTCAACACATTAACATCAAACCTAGCCAGTTATTCCTGAACTGTTTTTTTTTTTTTTTTAGTTTAATGGTGCAGTCAACACTATTTAGATAAAATGTTGAGCCGACCAGTTTATCTATAATTTTTCTGAGCAGGTTTATACCTTTTAGAAGCCATCAACCAGTATAATGTGCATTCTTTTGCTAAAACCTAAATCAGCTTCTGCCCTTCTTGAGGGCCACATGGAAGATTAGTACTAGTACTAAATGTGTTACCCTCTATAAATAAGGTTGATTATTATTATTATTATTATTATTATTATTATTATTATTATCCCTCTTATTCTCGAATCATTGAAAGGATGAGAATGATCATATAAAATATTTCATGATCCATTTCTACGAAAGAATGTTGCAGAAACCCACAACCTCTTGGTTACCAGTCGGATGATCTGAGTCTGACACCAGGGCTGCCTGGTTAACTTTCACCATGGAGAGCCCAGATATACCATACAAGTCCTAAGATTTGGGACACCCTGAGGACTTGCTATAATACTCCTAAAATTTTAACAAATTTATTTCATGATCCAGCAAGGAGTCCAAAAAGTGCAGATGGAATGGCAAACAGTGTAGACCCTGATCAGACTGCTGATCTGGATATGCACTGTTTGCTTAGGCCTATCTGTCCCATTACTTAGGAACATTACGGTACCCTATTTTTGAACACAGTACTGATCCTGATGGCTGACTTCTCAGAAACAAGCTGGGAGCGATCTACACTGTTTTTCATTCTGGTTTTGAATAAATGGTAAAAGTTCAAATCTTCACCACAAATGGCTGAAAATCAAGGAGGGGATCAAATTGATATATTAGAATTAATTAATGATAATTCATAATTTATACTGTAAATAAGCAGATGATCGAGCTATTAGTTTAGAAGCTTTTACGATCTCTGAGAGTTTCATAAATTTCATACGAATTGCCCATGTGTGTAAGATTTTGTTCATCATGTAATGATTTCAAATCTGATTTTATTGCCAAGAAGTTCAAAACAATGTTAATATGAAATAAAAGCACGCTAACACTGCATGATACCCCACCACTGCAAGATAATATGGTTATAGCCTTGCCCATAATAGTGGTACTTTTAAGTGTTATAGTTATCTGTAAAACTTCACTAAGGCATTCAATATAGTAAAGGAACTACATACATGTATATCAAAAGGGCAGATAATACAATAACCAGAAAAGCAGTGACTGTCCTTGGCAATAATATGTGTCCTTTAGTGTTTTAAAATTTGAAGAAAATCCATGAAAAGATTCTTAAGTTATTGATCGCAAACTCCAAAAAAAAATTGTGAGAAATTAATCAAGTTATAGGTCGGAAATGGTGTGGATGGACGGACGAACTGACAGACACCGGAGGGTATATTATAATACCCCAGCACTATCGTGTGATGGGGTATAACAAAAAGAAGAAAAGAAAAAAAAGTCATTCTCGATATAAACATGTAGGCACAATTTGAAAAAAAAAAATGTGAAAAATTAATCAAGTTATCGGTCGGAAATGGTGGGGATGGACGGACGGACGGACAGACACCGGAGGGTATATTATAATATCCCAGCACTATCGTGTAATGGGGTATAACAAAAAGAAGAAAAGGAAAAAAAAAAAAGGTAAAAAAAAGGAATGAAAAACAAAAAATGAGAAAAAAAAAAAACGAAAAAAAAAAAAAAATTCATTGCAAAAAGAAAGAAAAGAAAAATAAACGGGAAAAAAAAAAGAAAAGAAAAAATGAGAAAAAAAGGGAAAAAAAAAGAAAATTCCATTCCTCCACGGGGGTTTGAACTCACGCCCCTCAGATTCATAGCACAAATTAATCCAGTTATTGGTCGGAAATGGTGGGGACGGACAGACACCGGAGGGTATATTGTAATATCCCAGCACTATCGTGTGATGGGGTATAACAAAAAGAAGAAAAGGGTGAAAAAAAAAGGGGAAAAAAAGGTATGAAAAACCAAAAATGAGGAAAATTAAAAAAAAATAAAAAAAAATAAATAAATTCATTGCCAAAATGAAAAAGAAAGAAAAAGAAAAAAGAACACACACAAAAAAAAAAAGAAAAAACGAAAAAAAAAAAGAAAAAACGAAAAAAAAAAAAAAATTCCATTCCTCGACAGAGATTTGAACTCACGCCCCTCAGATTCATAGTCAACAATAGGATTTGTAGTCCAGCACTCTAACCACTACACTGGCAGTGATAATCAATATATTTCATAAATTAAAGGAATAAATGCGCAGAAACTATTTAATGGGAATTGTTAACGACCAATTTTTCGTTAAATGTTAACGCATTTTGTGTATTCACAACACAAAACCTGCTTATTATGGTTGTTTATACATCAGTGCAGTTTCATCCAAATATTCCATATAGTAAAGGAATAAGTCCCCAAAAACCATTTAATCGGAATTTTTAACGACCATAATTCCGTTAAATGTTAATGTATTTTGCCCATTTACAATCCCAAACCACTCATACCCAATGCCAATGTGTATACAAAATTTGAAGAAAATCCGTGACAAAATATTCAAGTTATTGATCGGAAACGCCCCAAAACCCCTCATTTTGAACTAAAAAGGACCATAACTCTGTCAAATGTTAACGGATTTTGCCCATTAACAATCCCATACCACTCATTCCCGATATATACATGTATGCAAAATTTGAAAAAAATTCGTTAAAAATTACTCAAGTTATCGATCGGAAATGGTGCGGACGGACGGACGTTCTTAGTAGAGGTACCTTGTGGGGTTACTAATGTAAAGTCTATGGAGACTTTAACCCAATAACGCACCACTGTACAGAGTTTTAACCCCACATACGAAATTTTTAACCCCACTAACTGAAAAGTTACTGTGCCTTACGGAATAAACCTCATTAAGTTGAATTGGGCAGAATACTAACCCCACTAGGTACCTCTAGTCTGCCCGGACATACGGACGGACGGACGGACACCGGAGGGTATATCATAATACCCCGCCACTATCGTGTCGTGGGGTATAAAAAAGGATTATCACTCAGACTGCGTCTAGATGTTACAAACGACCAGTAACATGATGTGTGTTCATATAATTTTTATGACATAACGTTGTCCACTAAAATAACAGCCATTTTGTTAGCATAATGATCTTAAGTATTGGGACAGACAGGCCTAAGCAAACAGTGCAGACCAAGATCAGACTGCTCCTGAAGGAGCAGTCTGATCAGGGTCTACACTGTTTGCCATTCCATCTGCAGTTTTTGGACTCCTTGCTGGATCATGAAACAAATTTGTTAAAATTTAAGGAGAATTACAGCAAATCCTCAAGGTGTCAGAATTTTAAAGATTTTTACAGGATCCCTTTATGTGTAGATAGTTATCACTGATGAAGTCACAGCACTTTTGAAAGACTTGCCCAGCTTGAAGGTGTATAATCATCACCTTTAACCCATTTTATAACTGGTGGTCTTTTCCATTGTTATAATGTTGGACAAGTCCATTTGTCATATAAGAGGTATCAGGTCTTTTTGTTTTTGTCTTTTTTTCCATTTTTGATGGAAAATCCTGTTAGTAAACAGTGCAGACCCTGATCAGATGCTACATTATGTGGCATCTGATCTGGGTCTGCACTGTTTGCGTTTGCCACTTTTACATGTTTCCAGGAAAGACTGGATTTTTTTTTTGGGGTGGGGGGGGGGTGGTTACAGTTCTTTCAAGATTATTTCACTCATAATGAGCTGATCGTTAATCAGAGGTGGGTGAAAACCTGAGTACCTGGAGAAAAACCACCTGACCTTCCATTGCAGAACTTGGCGTCTCACATGTGACCCGAGCCAGGCTCAAACCACAGGGATGAGAGACCTAATGATTAGGAGACAGCACTCTTATCCACTGGGCAATGGAGGCCCGTAAAAATGGATTAAGGACAACTGAATTGCTATACCTATATTTTCATGTAGCTGTTCTATGAGTTCTTTGGTAAATATCTCTTTGAGTGGTACGACAGGTTTAGCTCCCTTTATCTCTTTAACTTTCTTCAGAGCTTCTTCTATACTCAAACCAACCCATTCTGCCTCCTCTAGCTGAAAAAAGACAAAATACAGGGAAATTCCGCTGTTAAGACCACCTTTGGGACTGTTCAAAAGTGAACAGTCCCAAAGGGGGTCTCTCGCTACAGAGACCAGGATGTAGACAAGACAGAGAAAATATACCTGAAACTGTCATTGCCCCCGCCTATAGGGGCTTGAAGAAATATATGGGCTGCATGATGCTTCCACGCAGAACTGAATCCGGCTGGCACACTAGTACTGGTAAACCGCTTAGAGGATCTAAGCCTGTCCAGGAACCGTGGCGCGAGGTTGACCGTCCATGCTAATAAACCCTATTGGTTTCATTGGGCAACAAGGCTTGAGATGTCATTTCATCTTAATGTCGGGTAAAAGTCCCACAAAATTGGAAGCAACGTCTCCAAAATGACCTTTACAGTGTTGACGGGGACGTTAAACCCCAAATCAAACAAACAAAACCTGAAACTGTCTAAATATGCTTTTAAAAGCATAATTTGTCTAAATTTTAGGTGGTCTTAATAGCGGAATTTCACTGTACAGTATTCATTCCGCTGTTAAGACCACCTAAAGTTAAGATAAATTCTGCTTTTAAAAGCTTAATATTCAGTAGGTTGCAGTTATTCTTTCTTTGTGTTTTCTGCATACAGCAACCTGTGGTCAGAGACCACCTTTGGAACTGTTCAAAAGTGGTCTTTAAGACCACTTTTGAACAGTCCCAATTGTGGTCTTAATATAGGATTTATTGTATGTGCATGTATTTTCATGTGTACAAATGTTCGTGATTTTTCAGATTTGTACATATTCACAGGTATTTTGCTTCACGATTCAAGAATTTCTCCTGTTTGTATTTCACAAAATTCTTATATTCAAGTGTTTTAATATTTGTGGATTTTTCCTCTGATATTTTTTTGGATAACGCAAACATTAACCCATTTTGTACCGGAAATCCCAAAATAGGTAATTGGCAAACAGTGCAGGTCCAGATAAGACGCCACAGAATGTGGTGTCTGATCAGAGCTTACACTGTTTGCAAAAAGGTCAGCCATTTTCCTAATACATTGTGAAGGAAACATAACCTGACACCCCTAAATTTTGAAATGGACTCGTTTGTTTGTTTGATTTGAGGTTTAACATTCCCGTCAACACCATAAAGGTCTTTTGGAGACGTTGCTTCCAATTTTGTGGGACTTTTACCCGACATTGAGTTGAAATGACATCTCAAACCCTGCTGCCCAGTGTAACCAATAGGGTTTATAAGCATGGATGGGCCAACTCACACCGCTTTGCCTGGGCAGGCTTTAAGATCCTCTAAGCGGTTTACAAGTACTCGTGTGCAGGTCGGTTTCAGCTGTGCGTGGAAGCATTGTGCAGCCCATATATTTCTTCAAGCCCCGATGGGCGGGGGCCTGGAAAAGATGAAATTGACTCGTGCTATAAAAAGGGTTAATACACTGCAAAAATGTGTACTTGTTAGATTTTAAATCAAACAAACAGTCATCATAGCCAGCCAAAATTAATTCTTGACCTGCTGAATATTTAAATATGCCACACTCACCACCAATTATCAACCAATCAGATTACTTGATGCAAATTATTGCTTCAAAATCACTATCTGAATGACAATGTAGATCCTGATCAGATGGCTTCTTCAGAAGCCATCTGAGCTGGATCTACATTGTTTGAAAGATAAGACATGTCCGGGCTCAGCAGGACAAGGGTCAAGGCTACTGGTACATGTAATTCTTCATTAAAACCATATTTAACCCTTGTCCTACTGAATATTTAAATATGTCACACCCACTACTGATTATCAACCAATCAGATTACTTGATGCAAATTATTGCAACAAATTCATTAACTGGATGGCAAACAATGAAGATCCTGATCAGATGGCTTCTTCAGAAGCCATCTGATCTGGATCTACATTGTTTCAAAGATAAGGCACATCCGGGCTCAGCAGGACAGGGGTTAAAAGATTTCAGTTTTTCTTGAAGTTCCTTTTTGTTTTCTAGATCCACATTATTGTCCTCTAGTAAAGGACCACCTTTGGGACTGTTCAAAAGTGGTCTTCTTAAATACCATTTTTGAGCAGTCCCAAATGGTGACCTTAATACAGGACTTTTGATTAATATAGAGCAGTAGACTCTATTTCAGAATTTAGGGGCATCCGGTATGCGCGTCTGACTGGTGATCAGGAGGACGTGGGTTCGATAGACTGCCGGGGTCTGCAGCATTCTTTCGTGGAGCTTGATCATGAAATCTTTTCTACGGTCATTCTCTCCCTTCCCCTGATTCAAGAAGGGCAGTTTTCAGTTTCTGGCGAAAGAATGTGCACTGTACTGGTGAACCGCTTAAAAACGTATAAGCTTGCCCAGGAAAAATGTGGATAGTTAAACTGACTGGCTCAAAAATGACCTAAAATAGTGTTGACTGGGCCATTAAACTCCAATACAAACAAGCAGACTCTATTTCAGAATTTAGGGGTGTCAAGTTGAATAACCATAAAAACTAGAAATGCGTCCACAGGACACGGATGCCCCCGCCTGAAAATATGTCTATGTTCGTATTCATCCATAGAAAGTTATTGACCGTGTTTAAGTTTTGGACCCTTTTTTCACGTTTGACCTCTAAGTATGACTTTGACCTTGTAGGTAAGGACCTTGGTTTTGTGTGAGGCAGATTGTCTCATGATGACCAACATTTCTGCCAAATAATTTCAAAATCCATTCAGAGATAAGAAAGTTATTGGCTTTGTTTAAGTTTCGGACCATTTTTTTTTACCTTTGACCTCTAAGTATGACCTTGACCTTGGAGGTACGGATCTGGGTTTGCACGTGACAGCTCATCTCATGATGGTTAATATTTCTTCAAAGTAATTTTAAAATCCATCCAGAAATAAGTAAGTTATTGACTGCGTTTAAGTTTTGGACCCTTTTTTTTACCTTTGACTTCTAAGTATGACCTTGACCTTGGAGGTACCGATCTGGGTTTGCATGTGACACATCGTCTCATGATGATTAACATTTCTTCAAAGTAATTTCAAAATCCATCCATAAATAAGTAAGTTATTGACTGCGTTTAAGTTTCAGACCCTTTTTTTGACCTTTGACCTCTAAGTATGACCTTGACCTTGGAGGTACGGACCTGGGTTTTGCACATGACACATCGTCTCATGATGGTTAACATTTCTACAAAGTAATTTCAAAATCCATCCAGAAATAAGAAAGTTATTGACTGCGTTTAATTTTCGGACCCTTTTTTTGACCTTTGAGCTCTAAGTATAATCTTGACCTTGGAGGTACTGACCTGGGTTTTGCACATGACACGTCGTCTCATGATGGTTAACATTTCTGCCAAGTAATTTTAAAATCCATCAAGAAATAAGGAAGTTATTGACTGCGTTTAAGTTTCGGACACATGCATGCACGCACGCACGGACGAACGGACGGACAGGGGCAATGCTATATGCCCTTTCCACCATTCTTCGAATGGCGGGGGCATAATAAAAAAAAAAAATTCGGACACCTTGTGGACTTGCTGTACATTTTCTAAAATTTGAATAAATTTGCTTCACAATCCATCAATGGCAAACAGTGTAGACCCTTATCAGACTGCTCCTGATCTGGGTCAGCACTGTTTGCTTAGGCCTGTCTGACCAATTACTTAGGATCGTTACATACGGTATAGAAAATTATTTTTGGAAATGGAAGAATTTTCACAAACAGTGAGGTTGCTGATCAGATTACAGCATCTGATCTGGGAATGCAATGTTTGCCAATGTCCCATTTCGGGCTTTCCCAGGAGGCTTTGATGTAAATCATTTAGGAAAACACACCCAGGCGTGTGAGATATAGCTGTCCTTCACGGCATTATGAAAGGCATGTTGCTGATGAAATGTTGAACACCACAACAAATTTATAACACTGTTCTATGTATAACATGGTTTTGAGTACAAATCATAATTTTAGGTGGATTCCAAAAATGTCTTTTAATTTTTTCATTTTTTTTTTTTTTTTTTTTTTTTTGGTTTGGGTTTTACGGCCCTTTCAAGATTATTTCACTCATATCGAGCCGATCGTTAATCAGAGGTGGGCGAAAACCGGAGTACCCGGAGAAAAACCACCTGACCTTCCGTTGCAGAACTTGGCGTCTCACACGTGGCCCGAGCGAGGCTCGAACCTACGGCGGTGAGAGACCTAATGACTAAGAGTCAGCGCTCTTATCCACTAGGCCACGGAGGCCCGTAAACATTCATTTTTTTCATTATAATCTTTACATTCTTATTTGGCAATATAACATGGCTGTTTAACCCTTGTCCTGCTGAGCCCGGATATGCCTTACCGTTCAAACAATGTAGATCCAGATCAGATAGCTTCTGAAGAAGCCATCTGATCAGGATCTACATTGTTTGTCATTCAGATTGTGAATTTGTTGCAATAATTTGAATCAAGTAATCTGATTGGCTAATAATCAGTAGTGGGTGTGGCTTATATAAATATTCAGCAGAACAAGGGTTAACATCATGTGAACAAGTCTGTGAAATGAACACCGGCATTTAAACCCCACTTTATAAAGAGACAGGGTGGTTTCCGCCCCTCCCCCACCCATCAGGGCTACAGGAGAAATAGATTGGGCTGCATGCTGCTTCCACGCAGAGCTGAAACAGACCACACATAAGTACTGGTAAACCGCTTAGAAGGACAAAGCCTGCCCTGGCAAAGTGATGTGAGTCAGACCGTCCAGTGCATAAAAGCGTTTTGGTTTCATTGGGTGGCAGGGCTTGAGATGTCATTTCATCTCAATGTCAGGTAAAAGTCCCACAAAATTTGAAGCAACGTCTCCAAAATGACCTACAAAAACAAGACATAGGTTGTTGGTACTTGTTAGAACCGCCTCAATGATGCAGTTCTAATATTTGCTCCCACAACCTATGTTTGCAGTTTAAATGAGACAAGAGGACCAAGCTGGTCCTGTATCGCTCACCTAAGCTAACAGATTAAAAGTTTCAGGAAGTGCCAACCTTTACTGAAGGATTAATGGAAGGACATGGTGACGACAGGGTAAGCAATTTCTGCAAATCAAGTAGAATGTAACTCTATGATAAATAGGCTGACCTCACCAGTTTTCAAACTCATTCAAGCTTTTATTCCTGACTTGCTAAGAAGATCCGATATAAACTGAAGGGGCAATTAACTGCTGCAATCAAAGGGATGTTACTCTGTGACAAATAGGCAAACCTCACAAGTTTTCAAACTCCTCCAAGCTTTTCTGCCTGACTTATTTGTTTGTAAGTTTCATGAAGATCCTATCAAAACTGAAGGGGCAGCAGTGCCAACAAGGTCAAAAATAGGCATTTTTAAGCAATCAAAGGCACGTAACTCTATGATAAAAGTGCCTGCTTGGCCAGTTTTCAAACTCATCCAAGGTTTTATTCCCATCCACCTAACATACGTGTATAAGTTTCAGAAAGGTCCCATCAAAACTGAAGGGGCTACGGTGATGACAAGGTCAAAATTTGGCTTTTTCGTAATCAAAGGGGTGTTACTCTAAAATAAATGGGCCGACTTGGCCAGTTTTTGAACTCATCCGAGGTTTCAACCACCTTACATATAAGTTTCAGAAAAATACAATCAAAACTGAAGGGGCTACGGTGATGACACGGTCAAAAATCAACATTTTCAGCCATCAAAGGGACATAACTCTATGATAATTGGGCTGACTTGGCCTGTTTTCGAACTCAGCCAAGATTTTATCCCCAGCCACCTTACATATAAGTTTCAGAAAAATCTGATCAAAACTGAAGGAGCTATGGTGATGACAAGGTCAAAAATCGGCATTTTCAGCAATCAAAGTGACGTAAATCTATGATAAATGGGCCAACTTGGCCGGTATTGGATCTCATCCTAGGTTTTATCCCAAGTCACCTTACATATAAGTTTCAGAAAAATCCGATCAACACTGAAGGGGCTATGGTGATGACAAGGTCAAAAATCGACATTTTCAGCCATCAAAGGGACATAACTATATAGTAAATGGGGCGACTTGGCCGGTTTTTGAACTCATCCGAGGTTTTATCCCCAGCCACCTTAAATATAAGTTTCAGAAAGCTCCAATCAAAACTGAAGGGGCTACAGTGATCACAAGGTCAAAAATCAACATTTTCAGCAATCAAAAGGACCTAACTCTATGATAAATAGGCCACCTTGGCCGGTATTCAATCTCATCCGAGGTTTTATCCCCAGCCACCTTACATATAAGTTTCAGAAAGATCCAATCAAAACTGAAAAGGCTACGGTGATGACAAGGTCAAAAATCGGCATTTTCAGCAATCAAAGGGACGTTACTCTGTGATAAATGGACCAACTTGGCTGGTTGTTGAAATCATCTGAGATTTTATCCCCAGCCACGTTACATATAAGTTTCAGAAAGATTCGATCAAAACTGAAAGGGCTATGGTGATGACAAGGTGAAAAATCAGCATTTTCAGCAATCAAAGGGACGCTACTCTATGATAAATAGACCGACTTGGTTGGTTTTCAAACTCATCCGAGATTTTATCCCCAGCCACCTTACATATAAGTTTCAGAAAGATCCGATCAAAACTGAAGGGGCTATGCAGTGATTCTTGAAAAAATGACCCAAATATGAAACCAAAAAATTAGAAAAATGAACCTTATGTAATTTCGACTGATATATTTTCTTTTGGTTTATTTCCACATTTAAACATTTGACCCAAACTTTTACCCACACCATTTCAATAGTTTTTGAGTTTTTGACTGTGAAACCTGCTCGTTACGGAGGAGGGTTTATATTTGTAAGCCCATGTGTCTGTTTCATCCAACAGTCTATGCTAACCCAATTAGTATATTTATGAAGTTAAACTCATAGCTTTTGCCAACAAACAACACTTCGTTGGGCTACTGATTGTCTGAATAAGTAACGCTCACTTCTAAATTTGCTCGCCTCCGTAACATTTTAACTCACCTACGTAACATCTCTTCCGTAACGATAGATTTCTCCCCACAGTCTGTAGCTAGACCGAAATGCAATGTTTAGCTTTAGTGATTTGATATTACTATCACAAATAACACTCGATACACACAAAGATGTTCCGATACCTATATCAGCTTAGGTTTTTACGTTACTGAGGAGAGAAGTTACGGAGGGGGAGGACAGTTTTTTTTTTATCAACCAAACCGTTGTTGTTGGACCAAAGGTCAATGTTATGTTTCATATCAGTACAATCTAATGCAAAATATATGGCAATTAGCTTAAAGTGTTCCTTTCCATCTATTGACCTTTTGAAAGCACCGTTACGGAGGTGAGGCTCTGAAAAGTGACAAATTAATTATCCACTTTCAGATTTCATATAATGTTTATTTCGAAAGAAGATCAAACACTTAATGGTTTATTTATCAGAACATTCCTTTGGTGGAATATATGACATAGTTATAAGCAGAGAATTATTCCTGTCTGCACACTGTGACCAGATATAGATCCGTTACGGTAGGTGAGTGCTGTTTTAGCGACACCCTATTTTAACGGCATTGTGTCCAGACACTGAATGCAATAAGTCTTTAAATTCTGCTAATTGTTTCCTAAGCATCGTATCATTGAACCGCAATTGCAATCCCATTCCATCTAAACAATAAAAGGTTAGATATTTGCACTTCAGTATGTAACCATGCCTTGTGACATGACAAAAACGCATACCCCACTGGTATATTAATGGTGTTAACTCAGTAATCGTACTAGACGGCATTGGTTTTAGAATTGGAAGTAAGTTCCTGAATATGCCTCTTGGCTTATATAGCTTATTTACACCCATAGACTGCATTGTTTAGCCACCATGAAGGGACAAACATAAGCGACAGGGTATTTTCAAAATTGTGTCATTTTTTCAAGAATCACTGTATGGTGATGACAAGGTCAAAAATCGACATTTTCAGCCATCAAAGGGACATAACTATATAGTAAATGGGGCGACTTGGCTGGTTTTTGAACTCATCCGAGGTTTTATCCCCAGCCATCTTACATATAAGTTTCAGAAAGATCCGATCAAAACTGAAGGGGCTACAGTGATCTGAAGGTCAAAAATCAACATTTTCAGCAATCAAAGGGACCTAACTCTATGATAAATAGGCCACCTTGGCCAGTATTCGAACTCATCCGAGGTTTATCCCCAGCCACCTTACATACAAGTTTCAGAAAGATCCTATCAAAACTGAAAGGGCTACGGTGATGACAAGGTAAAAAATCGGCATTTTCAGCAATTAAAGGGAATTTACTCTGTGATAAATGGACCAACTTGGCTGGTTTTCGAACTCATCCGAGATTTTATCCCCAGCCACGTTACATATAAGTTTAAGAAAGATTCGATCAAAACATAAAGGGCTACGGTGATGACAAGGTCAAAAATTAGCATTTTCAGCAATCAAAGGGACGTTACTCTATGATTAATGGGCCGACTTGGTCGGTTTTCGAACTCATACGAGATTTTATCCCAAGCCACCTTACATATAAGTTTCAGAAAGATCCGATCAAAACTGAAGGGGCTACCGTGATGACAAGGTAAAAAATCAGCATTTTTAGCAATCAAAGGGACGTAACTCTATGATAAATGGGCTGCCTTGGACAGTTTTCGAACTCATCCGAGGTTTTATCCCCAGCCACCTTATATATAAGTTTCAGAAAGATTTGATCAAAACTGAAGGGGCTACCGTGATGACAAGCATTTTCCCATTGTAAGTCTATGGGACGTTGTGATTGCCATAGCAACCAAAGTTTTCATGCGATTTCATAAAAAAGCTTATGTCATCAATGCCCCACCAGAGGCATGCTACAGATGAGAAATGATTGAGATCAGCCTGCAGGCTGCAGAGATATAGCTGCTCAAAAGTTTGGACGGACAACGGATGGACGGACGACGGAGGACCCACTATACTATAAGCTCCCCTGGAGCCTTCGGCCCAGGTGAGCTAAAAAATATCCCAGATTTTCATCAGAAAAGTAGCCATTTTGGAAATATGATAGAATGCACTTTGTCAAATGGGTGTCTTATCATTACGTTAACATTTATTGATTTCAGTTTTGGGCCCCAACAATAGTGTTATAAAGCAGTTGGAGGTGCTTGTTAACCCCTGTCCTGCTGAATATATTAATCTGCCGCACCCACTACGGATTATCTGCCAATCAGATTACTTGATGCAAATTATTGCAACAAATTCACAATCTGGATGACAATGTAGATCCTGATCAGATGGCTTCAGCCATCTGATCTGGATCTGCATTGTTTGAAAGATAAGGCATATCAAAAAGGGTTAGAAAGCATCTTCATTTGTTTGCTTATTTTTATTTATACTGGAGTTTAACAGCCCAGTCAACCCTTAATTTAGGTCATTTTTGAGCCGGTCAGTTTAACTATCCACAGTTTTCCTGGGCAGGCTTACATATACGTAAGTGGTTAACCAGTACAGTGCACATACTTTCGCCAGAAACTGATACACATGCGTCATAAATGCCCTTCTTGAATCAGCCGAAGGGAGAGAATGGGGTGATCAATCTCATCAAAAGAATGTTGCAGACCCCGGTAGGTATCGAATCTGTGTCCTACTGATCTGGTCAGAGGCCCATCCGACTAAGCTACTGAGGCCGCCTCAGCTTCATTTAGGTGGTACTAATGAGTAACCACAATCTATATTTTTCAACAAAATTAAGAAAACTGATATAATTATTCCCTTGTAAACTCATTGTTACCTTTCCTTATAAAGTGTTGGTTTGCAAGGATTTTCATTTCTATCATGATATATTATATGCTTAATTTTGTTTAAAGCTTTCTCTAGATCCAGCCCAGCCCTGCCAGCCCGGCCCAGCCCAGCCCAATTTGCTTGCCAAAATTTGCTGAAAATTTTAATTCAGAATATTCTGTCAAAAACATGAACGTTAAACTACAATTGTTAGACTAATTATTGTGGGGAATAACAGAACTTCTATACCAACATGAAATTCTGCCCTGTATGTCCCAAAACAAGAGGGCCCAGTGGGCCCTGGTTCGCTCACCTGATCCAAAGCATAACAAGTGGGCCCCTGGCAGGGTCAATTTTGGCCCCAGGGCTAAAATTTGAACAATCTTGGTAGAGGTCCACAAGATGAAGCTTCATATCGAATATGAAAGACCTGGGCTTTCTGGTTTCAGAGAAAAAGATTTTAAAGGTTTACCCTGCATATAGAAGTCTATGTAAAACAAGATTTTCCCTTATATAAGTCTATGTTAAACCAAAGGGCCCCCGAGCTGGGGCATTTTTGGCCCCAGTGCTATAATTTGAACAATCTTGGTAGAGGTCCACTAGCTGAAGCTTCATAACAAATATCAAAGACCTATATAAGCCTTGTGTTTCAGAGAAGATGATTTTTCAAGATTTTCCCTATATAAGTCTATGTAAAACCAAAGGGCCACATGACGGGGCATTTTTGGTCTCAGGGCTATAATTTGAACAATCTTTATAGAGGTCCACTAGCTGAAGCGTCATAACAAATATCGAAGACCTAAGTCTTGTGGTTTCAGAGAAGAAGATTTTTCAAGATTTTCCCTATATAAGTCTATGTAAAACCAAAGGGCCCCGGAGCAGGGGCATTTTTGGCCACAGGGCTATAATTTGAACAATCTTGGTAGAGGTCCACAAGATGAAGCTTCATACCAAATATCAAAGACCTGGGCCTTGCAGTTTCAGAGAAGAAGATTTTTCAAGATTTTCCCTATATAAGCCTATGTAAAACAAAAGGGCCCTGATGTGGGGGCATTTTTGGCCCCAGCACTATAATTTGAACAATCTTGGTAGGGGTCCACTAGATGAAGCTTCATACCAAATATCAAAGACCTGGGCCTTGCAGTTTCAGAGAAGAAGATTTTTAAAGATTTTCCCTATATAAGCCTATGTAAAACAAAAGGGCCCTGGTGCGGGGGCATTTTTGGCCCCAGCACTATAATTTGAACAATCTTGGTAGGGGTCCACTTGATGAAGCTTCATACCAAATATCAAAGACCTGGGCTTAGCGGTTTCAGAGAAGAAGATTTTTCAAGATTTTCCCTATATAAGCCCATGTAAAACCAAAGGGCCCCCGTGCGGGGGCATTTTTAGCTCCAGCACTATAATTTGAACAATCTTGGTAGGGGTCCACTAGATGAAGCTTCATACCAAATATCAAAGATCTGGGCCTTGCAGTTTCAGAGAAGAAGATTTTTAAAGATTTTCCCTATATAAGCCCATGTAAAACCAAAGGGCCCCCGTGCGGGGGCATTTTTGGCCCCAGCACTATAATTTGAACAATCTTGGTAGGGGTCCACTAGATGAAGCTTCATACCAAATATCAAAGACCTGGGCCTTGCGGTTTCAGAGAAGAAGATTTTTTAAGTTTTTGGTGAAAAAAATCTATTTTTGGCTACTGTGACCTATATGTGCAACGGACCGGAACCATTTGAACAACTTTGAAAGGGGACCACCTAAGGATCATTCCTGTGAAGTTTGGTCAAAATCCGATCAGTGGTTTAGGAGGAGATGTCGTTTGAAGAAAAGTTTACGGACGCACGCACGCACACACGGACGCACGACGGACGACGGACTAAAAGTGATCCCAAAAGCTCACCTTGTCACTATGTGACAGGTGAGCTAAAAATGGGAGTTGGACAACTGTAAGGTGCTATAACCCAATTGCAATTCAGATGCCGCCCAATATGGCATTTCATCAAGTACTTTTTTGCAAAAACTGATTTAAAAAATTATATAACTCTTCAAACGCTATGCCATTTTCAATTTTTTTTCTTTTCATATTTTTCAGTGAAAAAAGGCTTGACATTTTATATGAATCATCATTTTTATCAGTAACCCTTTTTTTTCATTTTTTTTTATTTTTCAGGCAGATTTTGGGCACATATGATCCACATGATATATCAAACCTTATTCCTGCTAAAAAGATTAACCCTTGTCCTGCTGAATATTTATATATGCCACACCCACAACTGATTATCAACCAATCGGATTACTTGATGCAAATTATTGCAATTAATTCATGAACTGAATGACAAACAATGAAGATCCTGATCAGATGGCTTCTTCAGAAGCCATCTGATCTGGATCTACATTGTTTCAAAGATAAGGCATATCTGGGATTAGCAGGACAAGGGTTAAGACCATGTAAAATCAACCCTTGTCCTGCTGAATATTTATATATGCCACACCCACTACCGATTATCAACCAATCAGATTACTTGATGCAAATTATTGCACCAAATCCATAACCTGAATGGCAAACAATGTAGATCCTGATCAGATGGCGTCAGAAGCCATCTGATCTGGATCTACATTGTTTCAAAGATAAGACATATCCAGGATTAGCAGGACAAGGGTTAAAACTGGTTTATGGTTCTGAGAGGTCCGTTTGACAGTTTATTGGTATCTCTCAAACATGTCCATATTTTCACAGCAGAGCTCAGCCAAAACAGCATGGTGGTTTTCATATATAATAGAAAAAGTATCAAAACCTATTTACTTATGATCAACAAAAGGGAATTTACAAAATCCAATCAGTACCCTGTAATTTGTTGATACAATCACAATTACCCTCACCCCCTTTTACAAAGGGTGCGAAATCAAAACACTATTGTGTTCCAAATCAAGTTTCTTGTTAGCAAAACCTTGACACTTTTGTCCAAAAACACCACTTTATCACCTGGATACCATTTTAAAGTAACAGAATAACACTACTCCTTTGAAAAATAAAAAAAAAATCTACAGTAATATACAAAAGTACTTATCCAAATACGATCAAAGCTACATCCAAATATTAGTTCAGAGGTTAAGGGGAATTTATACACCTGGAATGTTTTTTTCCCCAATTTTCCACAAGGGAAATAACTTATCTGAATACCCATTTTTTCTTGCGCTTTTTCTTGTATAAAACTTATACCATCTGAAAATGGAGTCTACTCTTAAAGGAAAGAATTTGTTCCTGCGGAGCAAATTCTTTCCTTTAACCCTTGTCCTGCTGAATATTCAAATATGCCATATCCTCTACTGATTATCAACCAATCAGATAACTTAATGCAAATTACTGCAACAAATTCACAATCTGAATGGCAAACAACGTAGATCCTGATCAAATGGCTTCTTCAGAAGCCATCTGATCTGGATCTACATTGTTTGAAAAGTATGGCATATCCGGGATCAGCAGGACATGGGTTAAAAGAAGACTTTTGAAATTCTTTCCCTTATGAGTACATGTATATACTTGGAGAAATAGATGAGGCTGCATTGTGGTTCAACACAGAGCTGAAACGGACCAAACTCAAGTGGTGATTACTGCTTCGGTCTAAACCTGTCCAGGAAAAGTAATGCGAGTGAGACCACTCCTTAAACCCTAGCAGTATCTTTGAGCATTAGGGCTTGAGATGTCATTTCATCAAAGCACACAAACTCTGAAGCAATGTCTCGAAAATGACCTAAAAATGTTGAAAGGGACATAAAACCTCAATACAAACAAAGAAACAAACAAAGACCTCTCCAAGATGAGAGAAACTAAAACTATTTCACAAGAGTTGCCTCCCCTGAAAGTGTATCCATTCCCCTTAAAATTTCCAAAAACCCCTTAAGCCCTTCTTGCTGAAGGGACTGCTGTGTACATATAATTAGAAATTGCAAAAAATCAACAAACATTGCATTGTCAGTGACATCAACCACAATACTACAGTATAGCAACTTGTGATAAAACCAACTTCATCTACATGCATACATGTCTTAGTTTCATTCAATTCAGGATTGTTTAAATGGACTTAAAATTGAGAAATATTGTTTCCTTATTTTTCTTTGTTTGTGTGTATATCGGAATGGAATAACCATATTCAAATCTTTGAAATTCATGATCATGCAATTACAAGGATAGAATGTTTTGTGTTTACAAAATTGCTGCCATCAACAACCAATTCCATGAGAAGCGCCCCTGATTATAACAGAACACAGTGGACTGGAACTGACAGAATATGATGCAGTATTACGAAGCCAGAATTTGAGGTAAGTTTGATAATATTACCATAGCCAAATGGACAAGTGCCACCAGGACACTCAGATGAACATGGGCTTCAGCCTCAGGCCATGAGCAGAGGCTTTGTTGTTCATAGGTGACTTTTACTAGTTTCTGAGCAAACCAAAGAACAGTACACCCTAACCTCTTTATAAAACTGTTGTTGGGGTCCAAAGCAGAAACCGTGTTAGTTAAACAACCGTGTTATATCCAAATAAAAATGTATAGATTATATAGAAAAATGACCATTTATGGTCATTTTTCTATATAATCTATACATTTTTGGGATCCATCTTGAAACCGTGTTATATCCAAAACCGTGTTATAATGAACCGTGTTATAATGAGGCTCTGGTGTACTAAAGCAAAGACTCTAATGGCCGCAGAACTGCTCTGAGTATTTGCTCAATAAAAGTGGAGTACTTGGTAAAAACATAACGTTGTGGGTACTTGTTAGAATAGCCTCATCAAGGCGATTCTAACAAGTACCCATAACATAAGGTTTAATGCAGAAATAGGGTATTAATCCGAAAATTTATCCCCATTATACTCTTCTTCTGGAGTTAACCCATTTGTTTGTTTGTTTGATTGATTTGAGGTTTAACGTCCTCATCAACACTGTATAGGTCAATTTTGGAGACGTTGCTTCCAATTTTTTTGGACTTTTACCCAACACTGAGATAAAATGACATCTCAAGAGCTGTCGCCCAATGAAACCAATAAGGTTTTATAAGGATGGATGTTCCGACTCGCACCGCTTTGCCGGGGCAGACTTAGATCCTATAAGCGGTTTACCAGTACTCAAGTGCTGTCGGTTTCAGCTCTGCGTGGAAGCATCATGCAGCCCATCTATTTCTTCAAGCCCGGATGGGTGGAGGCTCAGAGTTAACCCATTGTATGCTAGTGACTCTTCCATTGCTATATTTTGGACAAGTCCATTTGTCATATAAGGGGTGTCAGGCTTATTTTTTTCATTTTTGTTTAAGTTTTTACGGAAAATTCTCTGATCTTGGCCTGCACTATTTGCCAAGGTACCCCTTTAGGGGTCTCCTGCATACAATCACTTGTCTTCTTGTTTGTTCAGCTGTACATGTGCTGTGGCTCACATTTTTGTTTTTTTTGTCTGTTTTGGAGTTTAATGGCCCAGTCAACAGTATTTAGGTTATACATCTATCTAGCCAGTCACCAAAACCATTCTTTTCCGAGCCAGGCTCAAACATAAGAGGCTACCCAGTACAGTGCAAATTTTTAACCCTTAAGACACCAAGAAAAACAACATCTGAAAATGTCATCTGCTTAATATGCCGTCTGCTGAATCTTTTTTTGCAAACTTTTTAAAAACATTTTGCATAGAGACAAACAGTGTGGACCCAGATCAGATTGAACAGTGTGGACCCAGATCAGGCTGCTCCTAGACGAGCAGTCTGATCTGTGTCCCAACTGTTTGCAAAAATGACTTTTAAAGTAACTGGCAGACAACAAAGCAGACGGCAATAATTGTGATTGGCATATTGTGGGTTAACCCAGAAACTGACAACTGCCCTTCTCGAGTCAGCAGAAGGGAGGGAATGATCATAGAAAATCAATCTCTACACCATTCACGGTTCCTTGACCAGTGGTAACATAGATCAGCCTGTGCTTAAGTATGAGCCAGGTATGTAAAAGGCACAGGACAACACAATCTGTGTCATATATTCAATTCTTTAATTGCTGCATATAATTATGTATAATGAATTTTTTCTGTTGAAATATATGATATTTTTTTCTCATATCTGCTACAAATAGATTGTGAGTGCTAGTTTGTTTGTTTGAACTGAGGTTTATCATCCCCATCAACACTATTTAGGTCATTTTGGAGACACTGCTTCCAATTTTTTTTTTTTTTTTACCCGACATTGAGATGAAATGACATCTCAAGCCCTGCCGCCCAATGAAACCAAAAGGCTAATGTGCATTAGATGGACTAACTCACACCAGTGCCTGGGCAGGTTTAGTCCTTCTAAGCAGTCTACCAGTCCTCATGCTTGGAGGCGGCCATGCAGCCCATTCTATTTCTCCAAGCCCAGATGGGCGGGGGCGAAGAGAGTGCTAGTTGGAATTGCCTCATCCAAAACTCAGAATCAGGATTGTTGCATGACACTCAGCATAATGTATCAGAAATCCAGAAATCATCAGAGATTATGACCTAGAACTGTCAGAGAGTATGACTGCTATAACCCCATCCCCCCACCCCCACCCCACCCTGCTTTAGCGCATTTAATTGATATGGGGATGTAGACCTGTTACTGTGATGATACTTCATCATACAACTAAATTAAATATCAAGACAAAATTCTAAACAAAAACTAGAAACAGTGACTATGACCTTGACCTGACCCATATCAAATTATCACGCACATATAGACCTTATTAAGAATGCATATGCAAAATTTGAAGTCAATCAGTGAAGAAATGTGGGAGTAGTTTGAATCACAAGATTATTCTGTTTTTAGCAACACTGACTTAACCCTTGTCCTGCTGAGCCCGGATATGCCTTATTTTCCAAACAATGAAGATCCGGATCAGATGGCTTCTGACGAAGCCATCTGATCAGGATCTACATTGTTTGCCATTCAGATTGTGAATTTGTTGCAATAATTTGCATCATATAATCTGATTGGTTGAAAATCATTAGTGGGTGAAGCATATATGAATATTCAGCACTGACTTAACCCTTGTCCTGCTGAGCCCGGATATGCCTTATTTTCCAAACAATGAAGATCCAGATCAGATGGCTTCTGACGAAGCCATCTGATCAGGATCTACATTGTTTGCCATTCAGATTGTGAATTTGTTGCAATAATTTGCATAATATAATCTGATTGGTTGATAATCAGTAGTGGGTGTGGCATATATGAATATTCAGCAGGCTTGACCTGACCCAAATGAAATTTATGTCATGCACATCTACATCTCAGTTTGAATGCAGCTGCAAAATTTGAACTCGATGGGTAAAGAAATGAGGGAGAAGTTCGCATCACAAGATTATTCTATTTTTAGCAACAGTGACCTTGACCTTAACATGACCCCTATATAACATATGTCACCCACATCTACATCTCATTAGAAGCCTCCGTGGTGTAGTGATTACGCTACTGGCCTTGTAAACCAGGGGTCGCAGGATCGATCCCGGGATTCTCTAGACTTTGGGATGAGTCTTTAAATCGAGGTCCCATCTCCGTATGACCTTAGCTGTTGGTGGGACATAAAACTCGAACACTCACTCACTCTACATCTCATTATAAATGTATACATACATATTTAAACATATATATGCAAAATTTGAACTCAATCAGGCAAGAAATGTGGAAGTAATTTGCATCACAAGATAATTCTATTTTTAGCAACATTGACCATGAACTTGACTAGGCCCATATAAAATTTATGTCACATCTATACCTCGTTGAGAATGTATACCGGTATGTAAAATTTGAACTGAACCATTGAAGAAATGTGAAAGTAGTTCCCATCACAAGATTGTTGTCATGGAATTCTATCCTATTTTTAGTGACAGTGACCTTGACCTTGACTTGATGCATATAAAATTTATGCCACACATATCTACCCCACATTGTGAATGCAAATGCAAAATTCAAAGTCAATCCAAGAAGTTCCCTCATGGATTTCTGTTCTATTTTTAGCAATTTTGACCTTGACCTTGACACATATGAAATTCTTCTGCACATTTGTTCAAACAGTCTCTTGATACCGGTTAAGAAATCCCCAAAGAATGGCTTCTAGCAGGCATTTGTCCACAGCTGTGAGAGACCTAATGAATAAGAGTCAGGGCTCTTATCCACTATAGGCCACAGAGGCCCGTTCTAGTACTTATAGTTGGTGAGATCGCAACAGTTATGTTGTTATCAGACAAAGTCAATGAAGTATTAAATATCGGTCCAGGCCATTAGGTCAAAGTGTTTGCTGAGTCAACATGTCAAGTACTGAAGAAACATAATGTGTGAAATTTAACCCTTGTCCTGCTGAATATTCATATATGCCACACCCACTACTAATTATCAACCAATCAGATTACTTGATGCAAATTACTGCAACAAATTCACAATCTGAATGGCAAACAATGTAGATCCTGAACAGATGGCTTCTTCAGAAGCCATCTGATCTGGATCTACAATGTTTAAAAAAAAGGCATATCCGGGCTCAGCAGAACAAGGGTTAAAGGTTCCAGCCACTCTAATTGCTGAGATTCCAAGGGTTATGGTAAAATCTGACAAAGTCAATGGAGCATGAAATATACATCAAGGTAAAGAGGTCAAGCGTATGCTGAGTCAGCATGTCACAAAGAAACAATATGTAAAGTTTGATTTGTTTGTTTGTTTGTATTGGAGTTTAACAGCCCAGTCAACACTATTTAGGTCATTTTTGAGCCGGTCAGTTTACCTATCAACACTTTCCTGGGCAGGCTTATACGTAAGCGGTTAACCAGTACAGTGCACATTCTTTCGCCAGAAACTGAGTGAGTGAGTGTTGGAGTTTTACGTCCTACCAACAGCTAAGGTCATACGGAGATGGGACCTCGGTTTAAAGACTCATCCGAAAGTCTGGAGAAGCCCGGGATCGATCCTGCGATCCCTGGTTTACAAGGCAAGTGGCGTAACCACTGCACCACGGAGGCTTCTACCAGAAACTGACAACTGCCCTTCTTGAATCAGCGGAAGGGAGAGAATGACTGTAGAAACGATTTCATGATCAATCTCCACGAAAGAATGTTGCCGACCCCGGCGGGAGATGTAAAGTTTGAATGTTCTAGCAACTATAGTTGCTAAGATCCCAAGGGTTATGGTACAAACTGGCCAAGTCAATGGAGCATGAAATATAGGTCAAGGCCATGGGGTCAAGGTGTATGCTGAATCAGTATTTCACAAAGAAGCATTGTGTAAAGTTTTGATGTTCTAGCAACTATAGTTGGTAAGATCCCAAGGGGTATTGCACAAACTGGCCAAGTCAATGGAGCATGAAATATAGGTCAAGGCCATGGGGTCAAGGTGTATGCTGAATCAGCATGTCACAAAGAAACATTGTGTAAAGTTTTGATGTTCTAGCAACTATATACAGTAGAACTTCGATGGCTCGAACACCGATGGCTCATTTACCATGGATAAGTCGAATCCGTTCTTGAGCCCATAGCGAAATCCTCTACATAAGAAATAATAGGAGATAATTAAGGAGATTTTAGTCTTTTATCTTGCAAATGTATGCTGTGTGTACTCATTAGAATCGCCTCAATGAGGCGATTCAAATGAGTACACACAGCATACATATTCATTATAGAACACCGAAAAGATGTCTAAAAGTATCTTGTGATGCCTCCTAACAGTAACATCAGTGGCTCGAACTACCCCTGTTTCGAACAGATTTTCGAGGTCCCAAAGGAGTTCGAGCCATTGAAGTTTGACTGTAGTTGCTAAGATCCCAAGGGTTATGGTATAAACTGACCAGTTAAGTCAATGGAGCAAGAAATATAGATCATGGTCATAGCGTCGAGGTGTATGCTAAGTCATCATGTCACAAAGAAACATTGTGTAAATTTTAAAGGTTGTAGCAACAATACTGGTAATTTCTGAGATCACAAGGGCAATGCTTTTGTTTGATTTGAGATTTAACATCCCCATCAGCACTGTAAAGGTCATTTTGGAGACGTTGCTTCCAATTTTGTGGGACTTTTCCCAGACGCTGAGATGAAATGACATCTCAAGCCCCGTCGCCCAATGAAAGCAATAGGGTTTATAAGCATGGACGGTTCGACTCGCACCACTTTGCCTAGACAGGCTTAGATCCTCTATGGGGTTTACCAGTACTCGTGTGCAGTCAGTTTCAGCATCATGCAGCCTGTCTATTTCTTCAAGCCCTGATGGGCGGGGGGCCGACAAGGGCAATCTGATTAAGTCAATGGAGCATGAAATATACATCAAGGTCATAGGGTCAAGGTGTATGCCAAGTTGCATGTCAACAAGAAACATTATGTAAAGTTTGAAGGTTCTGACAACTTTAGTTGCTGGAATCTCATTACGATAACACACCCGTGCGACATAGTTCATGTTTTCACACCTCCAAAATGGCTACTTTTCTGATGACAATCCGTGATATTTTCTTATAAATACTGCAAATATAGGTTGTGGGTGCTCGTTAGAACCGCCTCAATGAGGCGGTTCTAACGAGTACCCAAAACCTATGTATTGGAGCAAAAAAAAAGAAAAATTATTTTATACCCCCGTAAAC
Organism: Lucinisca nassula; assembly: GCA_963580285.1. Lineage (NCBI taxonomy): Eukaryota > Metazoa > Mollusca > Bivalvia > Lucinida > Lucinidae > Lucinisca > Lucinisca nassula. The sequence continues at coordinate 106,302,025 of OY757015.1, forward strand.
CCCAGTTTTCTGTATATAAAATGGGGTTTAAGGGGGTGTTCATTTCACGGACTTGTTCACGTGATGTGAAGGCTTATGGTATAATCAACGGAGCGGAAAATAAAGGTCAAGCTCACTAGATCAAGATGTATGCTGTCAGTGACAGTATGCCAAGCAGAAACACTAAGTTAGTGAGTTGTTGTTAATGGTGAAACATCGGAGTGGGCTCCAGTTTTGTCAGGGGACCCACATGGGATTGTTCTTGATCAACTATTAATCTCTCTGTACATTAATGATATTTCCACTGATGATGTCTCAGAAATAAGACTGTTCGCAGACGACAGTGAATTAGTTTAATCATATTTAATCATATTTATTGCAACTTAATAAACGCAAGGGGTTGGGAACATTAGTTACTGCCTTCCCCCTACAATGAAAAACATAGTAATTTCATGTGAAATCATTTGTGAATTAGAGATGCAGAGGACTCACTGAAACTTCAGAATGATATATAGATAGAGTTTATGTTGGGCACAAAAATGGAGCATGTGATTTCAACCCTTTAAAAGCAAGATTATGCAGATAACTAGGAAGAGAACATATAAAATTGAGGCTTCTTACACCTTAGAGGGATAAGTCCTCACGAATGTGGATTTCATTCAACACCTTGGTGTGACAAACTGTGACACATGATCTGAGATGGAATCAGTCACACATTAGCAACATGTGAACAAAGGCAAATAGAACGCTTGGTTTCCTGAGGCAAAGTCTTCATCAGACAGTCCTCAGGATGTTAAAGAGGCAGCATATAATGGACTAAATGTTCACCAAATCTTGGAATATGGTAGTTGTATCTGGGACACCCAGGGAGTCGTAACTGAGAAAGTTCAGAATACTGAGATGCTAGATTTGTAACCAGAAATCGGGAGTATGACTGGAATACAAGGAAAATTAAGATGCGAGTTTGTCATGAAAAGGAGAAGAGACAGAAGACTATTATACAAAGGTATAAAGGGTGATGCAAGCATTCATTCCCCCAGCTAGGCACTGCAGAACATAAATCGTTAATTTGGTGTTTCAGACCTGACATTTACAAAGGAAAACACGCCTATAAAATTTTGACCCCCTTGAACCGCACTTTGATATTGTAAAACTGGGGTTTACAGGGGTAAACCTTATTTTTCTTATTTCTGCTCTAAAATAGAGATTGTGGGTACTCGTTAGAACTGCCTCGATGAGGCACTCTATATTTTGAGCAGAAATAAGAAAAATATCACAATTTTTCATCTTAAACTTTTCATTTGGTTACAATGCATTTGTATAGGCGTTTGTATAGGTGTGTTTTCATAATGTACTCCAGAATCTAGACTGGTGCTTTGTTTGAAGTGAGGATTAATGTCCCTGTCAACACTTTAGGTCATTTGGAGACATTGCTTCCAATTTTGTGGGGCTTTTACCCAACATTGAGATGAAATGACATCTCAAGCCCTGCCGCCCAATCAAACTAATAGGGCTCATATGCATTGGACGGTACGACTCGCATCACTGTGCCTGGGCAGACTTAGTCCTTCTAAGCTGTTTACCAGTACTCATGTGTGGTCAGCTTCAGCTCTGCATGGAAGCATCATGCAGCCCTATCTGTTTCTTCAAGCCCCCATCAGCGGGTGCCCTTAGCCTGGTGCTATTAAGGTTAAATGGTGATTCATCATGTTAACCCTTATCTTGCTGAATATTTATTTAAGCCACACCCATTTCTGTCTATCAACCAATCAAATTACTTGATGTAATTTTTTGCTACAAATTCATAAACTGAATGCCAAACAGTGTAGATCCTGATCAGATGGCTTCTTCAGAAGCCATCTGATCTGGATCTACACTGTTTCCAAAGATAGGGGTTGTCGTGAACAGCATGATAAGAGTTAACATATCCGTGAAAATTAATACATACCCCTGTATTATAGAGAGAAGACTGGTGTTTATAGGGTATACTCATTATTTTTCTTATTTCTGCTCTAAATATATATTTTGTTTGTTTGATTTGAGGTTTAATGTCCCCATCAACACTGTATAGGTCATTTTGGAGATGTTGCTTCCAATTTTGTGGGACTTTTACCAACACTGAGATGAAATGACATCTCAAGCCCTGTCACCCAATGAAACCAATAGGGTTAAATATAAGCATGGACAGTCCGACTCGCACCGCTTTGCCTGGACAGGCTTGAAAGAATGTGCTATGTCTGACGGATGTGTATTCGTAATGACTTTCGTTTGTTTATGGTTTAACAGCCCAGTCCACACTGTTTAGGTCAAATCGAGCTGGGAAATTTATTTTAACACACTTTCCCTGGGCAGGCTTACAGATAAGTAGTTAACACTTAATATCCAATCACAACAATTGTTGTCTGCTTTGTCAACTGCTGGTTACTTTAAAGACTTTGCAAACTGTGAATCCCGATCAGACTGCTCCTCTAGGAGCAGTCTGATCAGGGTCCACACTGTTTGCATGTTTGCAAAAATATGTTGCAAGAATATTCAGCAGACAACAAAAGCAGACAACATTTAAAGATGTAAATTTTCTCGGCAGCTTAACCCTTGTCCTGCTGAATATTTCAATCTGCCACACCCACTACCGATTATCAACCAATCAGATTACTAGAAGCAAATTATTGCAACAAATTCACAATATGGAAGGCAAACAATGTAGATCCTGATCAGATGGCTTCGTCAGAAGCCATCTGATCTGGATCTTCATTGTTTGGAAAATAAGGCATATCCGGGCTCAGCAGGACAAGGGTTAACCCATTTTGTACTGGAAACCCAAAAACGGGTACCATGGCAAACAGTGCAGGCCAAGATCAGATGCCGCAGAATGCAGTGAATCAATCAATTTTTTTGAAAAAAACACAACCTGACACCCCTAAATTTTGAAATAGACTCCTGCTATATATAATGAGGAAGATTCCATTTGGTACAAAAAAGGTTATGGGTTAACCAGTGAGCAAAGTTCACGTTCTTCCCCAAATACTGACAACTGCCCTTCTTAAATCAGCTAAAAGGATAGAATCACTTTAGAAAAGATTTCATAATAAATCTCCATGAAAGAAGGTTGCCATTGTAACCAGGCACTGTTTCAAACCCCCAACCATCTATTAACCAGTCAGATGGGCATCCGACTGAGCCACCGAGGCCAACAAAATGACGGTCTTCTACAAAGAAGCACCAAAAGTGATTTTACATCACGAAAACTGGCCTATATAATCTTGACCTACTTGAACCCCACTTTAATATAGTAAAACTGGGGTTTACAGGGGTATACCTTATTTTTCAAGTGCAGAAATAAGAAAACTATCACAATTTTTCATCTTATTTTTTTTTTTTTTTTCGGAGGTAAAGTTTACAATATATTTGTATCAGACCTCATACTGACCATGCTTTAATTTCCATGCCTGAAAGGCCCAATTTTGCAGCTTCAACCCTTATCCTGCTGAACAAGACACAACTATATTACCTTTGCAAACAGTGTAGATCCTGATCAGATGGCTTCTGAAGAAGCCATCTGATCAGGATCTATACTGTTTGTAATGGGGTTTATGAAAATATGAAGTAATTTGGTTGACTTAAAAGTCAGAAATAAGGGTTAAATGGTTTTTAAAAAGACTACTCGTATACACAAAAATCAGAATCTAAAAGCTTGAAATAAAAAAATAAAAAAAAAAAAAAGTCAAAGCTCTGAAATCCTGCAAATGCTGGAAAAATATGAGGCCTGTTGTATAGGCGTGTTTTCGTAATGATAAGCTAGGCTTTGCAGAATGAACAGTTTAACCCTTGTCATGCTGAATATTTCAATTTACTACATTCCTCCCCAATTTTCAGCCAGTTGTGTTGTACGATTTCAATTTTAACCATGGATTCAGAAGCAGGATGGAAAACAGTATAGATCCTGATCAGCTGGCTTCTGAGAAGCCAGCTGATCTGGATCTATACTGCTTTAAAAAAAAAAAAAAAAAGATATATCCGGGTTCAGCATGGTAAGGGTTTACCATTACGAAAACATGCCTATACAAATACATTTCAAATTTTACTGACGAAAAAAAATAAAATTTTCAGATGAAAAGTTATGATATTTTTCTTATTTCTGCTCAAAATATTGATTGTGAGTATACATTAGAACCGCCTCATCGAGGCAGTTCTAACAAGTACCCACAATCAAATATTGATTGTGGGTATACGTTGGAACTGCCTAATCGAGGCAGTTCTAACGAGTACCCACAATCTTTATTTTAGAGCAGAAATAAGAAAAAATATGGTTTAGCCCTGTAAACCCCAGTTTTCCTATATAAAAGTGGGGGTTCAAGGGGGTCAGAATTATATGGGCCCTGTCAAGTGATTTTGGTACTTATCGCTTATGCGAGTAGCGAAGGTTCAGGCGAGCCTGCGCATCCGCGCAGTCTCGCCAGAACCTTCGCTTCTCGCTCATACAAGCAGTGAATCAAGAGGAACCTTCAGACAGAAAGCCATATCCCTGGCCCCTCTGAATGGCTGGGCATGCGCAGTTAAAATTTGTCATGACGGAATGCTCGAAGACAAAAATTCGCTTGGCGGGGCTCATATAAGCGTATTTTCATGTAGCAAGCAAATTAGCAAGCATTGATGGTCTAAACAAGTGTAATTCCAAACACAAATTATATGCTGTGTGTTCTTCAATGCAGTTTTTAAAGGGTTTGGGACCATCATCTTAAAGTCATAAAACATTTAAAATCACATGATCTGGACAAAACAATTGTTGATTAGTATGATAAAGAATAATGTGGGTCTCTTCTGTCTAATAAGCAGCAATTAAAAGTTTGCTATAGGCCTTTTTTGGAGGAATCTTTTTGAGATCAAAGAAGGATAGCCCCAACAACCAGCCCTCAGGTGTTAAAAACTGGACATAGAAATTTCTATGTCTTTCTGTGTTTTAAATTTATGGCCCCTTAAAATGTTTAAGGAAATTATTTTTACTTTTGTTTTTGTTTTGGTGGTGTTTGGAAAGAACAAGATGTGTTTTTGATTTCCGTATTTCATAATTAAGGAAAATAAACATGCTGGATTAGTTTAATTCTGGATATAAAAATAATAAATGCTCTGCTGAGCTATCTGGTGAGTTTTTGAACATTTTGTTTCAATAGCCATTAATATTTGTCCAAAATTCATATGTAATCACATGAAGCTTTTAAACTGTAGTAGGGATCATTATAACACTATTGGTTACACAGCCATTGGGGCATGGAGCCCCTAAAATGTATAGATTTACTAAAATTAAGACTAATTCTGCTTTAAAAAGATTATTTAGTAGATTGCAGTTATTCTTTCTTTGCTTTTTCTGCATACAGTGCCCTCTGGTCAGAGACCACCTTTGTGACTGTTAAAAAGTGGTCTTCGAGACCACTTTTGAACAGTCCCAAAGGTGGTCTTAATTTAGGAATTTTTCTGTATGTTCATTTTGTCATGCTGTAACAGAGAGTTTTCTTATGTGTTATAAAGAGGTTGTGCAGTACAGAAAAGGTGGGTATATTCCACATTTTGAGCTTATTTGGTTAGTTTGTGGAAGTCTAAAATTTGACTACCCTATAACTCCATGATCTTCCATGATCTAGAAAATGAACGACTAGAAATGTGTTCAGTGACACAAATGCCCCCACCTGATTGTTGTGACACTGATGAAAAATTTAAACGCAAATTGCTAATGCCATCTCGGACATGTTGTGTAGTGGTTATAAACCAGAGGACATGGTCTCCAGACTTTCGGTACCGGCCCCGATAGCTCAGTTGGTAGAGTGTCCACTCCGGGGAACGGGAGGTCACGGGTTCGATCCCGGGCCGCAACGTACCAAAGTCGTTAAAAATGGTACTAGCTGCTCCTCACTTGGCACTCAGATTTACGGGGTAGAGCTAGGACTGGTCGACCCAGTGTCAGGATAATGTGACTGGGTGTGGTATCATGTAATGTGTCTGGGACATCATACTTCAGTGAGGCAGCACTATAAAAGTGAGCATTGAGTTCTCTGTCACAACCAGACACCGTCGTGATATGACTGAAAAATTGTTGAAAGCGATGTTAAACCCGAATTCACACACACACTCCAGACTTTCGGATGAGCTTTAAACTGAGGTCCTGTCTCTGTATGACTTTAGCTGTTGGTGGCACATAAATTTGTTTTGATTTGATGTTTGACGTCCCCATCAACACTATGTAGGTCAGTTTGAAATGACATCTCAAGCCCTATCGCCCAATGAAATCAATAGGGTTTATAAGCACAGACTTTGCCTGGGCAGGCTTAGATATGGTGGCACGTAAAACTCATACAAACACACATGGACATGGATGCAGATGGTGACAGACAGAGCTTACATAATATGCCCTTTCCACCATTCTTTGAATGGCTGAGGCATCAAAATTGGGGTTTCAGAAGGGCATACCATTACATTATTTTATAATTTCTGTTTGAAACAGTAGAATGAAGATACCCATTTGAGAATCTCTTTTCAGAGCATCAGATCACAAATTAATCACAATGGTCATTTTTCTATATGGGCCCGTCAAGCGATTTTGGTACTTATCGCCTATGCGAGCAGCGAAGGTTCAGGCGAGCCTGCGCATCCGCGCAGTCTCGCCAGAACCTTCGCTGCTCGCTCATACAAGCAGTGAATCAAGAGGAACCTTCAGACAGAAAGCCATATCCCCGGCCCCTATGAATGGCTGGGAATGCGCAGTTAAAATTTGTCATGACGGAATGCTCGAAGACACAAATTCGCTTTGTGGGGCTCATATAATCTATACATTTTGTTTGGATGTAACATTATTGTTTAACTAATTAAGTCTTAATTGTTTTGGATTCTAACAATAAGTGCTATAAAGAGGTTGTGGGAACATTGTCAGTGAAAACATTTCTGTACTGAAGTTCTCCTCATTGTCCTAATTTGAGGTTTATATCTGATCAACAGCTGTGTCATATCTTATAACGCACCCGTGCGACATAGTGCATTTTTTCATCTCCAAAATGGCAACTTTTCAGATGAACATCTGTGATATTTTTCTTATTTATACTGCAAACAGGTTGTGGGTGCTCATAAGAATGCCTCATTGAGGTGGTTCAAACGAATACCCACAACCTATAACTTGGAGCAGAAATAAGGAAAATAATACCCCATAAACCCCAGTTTTCCCTATATAAAGTGGGGTTTATGGGGGTGTTCATTTCATGGACACGATCATTCTTGATGGGAAACCCCCAAACAGGACATTGCATCAGTCACAGAGAGTCAAATATAGCTAACTCTGTTGGAACTGTAGCAGCACATTACTTTGGATTACTTCCCTTAGTTAGTTCCATAAAATTCCTAAAAATTTAGGAGTTGCTGGGATTCTCCTTAACCCTTATCCTGCTGAATATTCAGTTTAGCCACACCCATTTCTGACTTTGAACCAATCAGATTACTTGATGTAATTTATTCTTACAAATTCATAAACTGAATGTCAAACAGTGTAGATCCTGATCAGATGGCTTCTCAGAAGCCATCTGATCTGGATCTACACTGTTTCTAAAGATAGGGGTTGTCGTGAACAGCAGGATAAGAGTTAAATTTATACAAATGTGTTTCACAGTGTTGGGTGCAGACAGAATGGCAAACAGTGAAGACCATGATCAGACTGCTCCTTAGTCTGAGCTGGGTCTGCACTGTTTGTCACAATATCATTACGGTAGTATAATAACAATATAGCTAACTCTGATGGAACTGCAGCAGCAATATTCCTTTGGATTACTTCCCTTAGTATACCTGCACAAACAGTGTAGATCCTAGTGAGATGGCTGAGCCATCTAAACTGAATCTTCAATGTTTGCCATTCTTTTTGTGAGGTTAGACTGAATCAGCTGTATGCAATATTGCTTTGTTTGTTTGATTGGAGGTTTAATGTCCCTGTCAACACTGTAAAGGTCATTTTGGAGACGTTGCTTCCAATTTTGTGGGACTTTTACCTGACACTGAGGTGAAATGACATCTCAAGCCCTGTTGCCCAACGAAACCAATAGGGTTTATAAGCATGGACGGACCAACTCGCACTACTTTGCCTGGGCAGGCTTAAATCCTCTAAGCGGTTTACCAGTACAGGTGTGCAGCCCAACTATTTCTTCAAGTTGCAACAATACATCACGATAACAAGTCCGTGAAACAAAGACCCCTCTAAACCCCAATTTATATAGAGAAAAGTGTGGTTTATGGGGGTATACATCTGCCTAATTTTTGCTAAAAACACAGATTGTGGGTACTCGTTAGAAATGCCTCATTGAGGCGGTTCTAACGAGCACCCACAATCTATGCTGATAGCAGAAACAAGAAAGATGTTATCATTTTACCCTAAATTCTTCATTTCTGACACCATGTTGGATGCCACTATTTCTAAAGGACATGTTTTCCTGATGGGATGTTTCCAAATTCAAAGACACTGAATAGATTAGTTACCATAAAAATCCGAAAAATTCGGACACCTTGAAGATTTGCTGTAATTCTCCTAAAATTTTAAACAAATTTGTTTCATGGTCCAGCAAGGAGTCCAAAAGGTGCAGATAGAATGGCAAACAGTGAAGACCCTGATAAGACGGCTCCTTCAGGAGCCGTCTGATCTGGGTCTGCACTATTTGCTTAGGCCTATCGGATCATTACAGTAGTAGAATAAAATAATGCCAACTCTGTTGTAACTGCAGGAGCAATTACTTTGGGTTACTTCCCTTAGTTTATATGTGTTGAGTTGAGTTTTAACATCACCATCAACACTATTTAGGTCATTTTGAAGACGCTGCTTCCAATTTTGTGGGACTTTTACCCGACATTGAGATGAAATGACATATCAAGCTCTGCCACCCAATGAAACCAAAAGGCTTATATGCATTGGATGTTCTGACTCGCACCACTGCCTAGGCCCGCTTAGTCCTTCTAAGCGGTTTACAGTACTCAGGTGTTGTCATGTTTCAGCTCTGGATGGAAGCACCATGCAGCCCAATCTATTTCTCCACGCCCCGATGGGGGCATTCTGTGTGTACAAACAGGACTATTTACAATGTATCTATTCTAAACATATTTTAAAATTAAATGCACTCAGTTGAATAACTGGGATATTATTATACATTATTAATTGACTATCCTGTATTGTTTGGAGGTCATTCATATTAACACTATTAAACACATGTTTTTAATGGTGTCAATTAATAAAACTGTCATTAATCAAGTAATTTCGTATTGGCCTAGTTACAGCCCTCGGTCAGCTGTATTGGCCTCGGCCTTCGGCCTCGGGCCAATACAGCAGACCTCGGACCTGTAACTAGGCCAATATGAAATTACTTGATTAATAACATTATAATATCATATGAATTTTTCTGGGACCCATTTTAACTGTTTCAGCAAACAGTGTTATCTGGATCTTACTGTTTGCCATTCTTTTTGTGAGGTTAGTTTGTTTGTGTGTTTGACCTGGAGTTTAATGGCCCAGTCAACACTGTTTAGGTCCTTTTTGAGCCAGTCAGTTTGCCTATCCACTCTTTTCCTGGGCTGGCTTTTACGTAAGTGGTTTACCAGTACAGTGCACATTCTTTTGCCAGAAACTGACAACTGCCCTTCTTGAATCAGCAGAAGGGAGAGAATTTGACCGTAGAAAAGATTTCACGATCAATCTCCACGAAAGAATGTTGCCGACACTGGAAGGTATCAAACATCCTCGTGATCACCAGTCAGACGCACATCCAACTGAGCTACCCAGGCCAGCCTTTTGTGTGGTTAGACTGAATCAAATGTTTGCAGCACTGTTTCGAAATTCAAAGACATAAGAGGATTATATAAATCAGCTAGCGTAAAAATCCGAAAATTTAAGACATCTTGGGGACTTGCTGTAATTCTCATAAAGTTTAAACAAAAAGTTTCACAGTCCAGAAAGGCATCTAAAAGGTGCAGAAAGAATGGCAAACATTGTAGACCCTGATCAGACTGCTCCTTCTGATCTGGGTCTGCACTGTTTGCTTAGACCTATAGCTAGTACAATTTGACCTGAGACTGGTGACCTCTATCATCATAATTTCACACCCGACTGAATGCATATATTTATCGTCGCCGTTTTCCGAAGCGGTCGTTATTGTTATTCAATAAAAAGAGGCTGGTCAATGCGTCGCAATTCACGTGATGCCGAAAATGCACGAGAAGCCTATTGGGAAGTTACATTTACTAATTTATTCCGCAGTACAATACAAGAAAGCTAACTCTGTTGGAACTGTAGCAGCAATTATCTTGGATTACTTCCCTTACTTTATAACTGCAGATCAGACCAGTAAAGTAGGGAGATGGCTAAAGCATCTAACCTGGATCTTCACTGTTTATCATTATTTTTGTGAGGTAAAAATTAATCAACTGTTTACAGAAATGGATGTTTCCAAATTCAAAGTATACGTAATTGGCAGATAGGCCTGAGCAAACAGTGAAGTCCTAGAATGGTCTACACTGTTTGTATTTCCGTCTGCACATTTAGGACTCCTTGCTGGATCAAGAAACACATATGTTAACCCTTGTCCTGCTGAGCCCGGAAATATGCCTTATCTCTCAAACAATGTAGATCCAGATCAGATGGCTTCTGAAGAAGCAATCTGATCAGGATCTACATTGTTTGTAATTCAGATTGTGAATTGGTTGCAACAATTTGCATCAAGTAATCTGATTGGCTGATAATCGGTAGTGAGTGTGACAGATTAAAATATTCAGCAAGATAAGGGTTAAACATTTGGAAATAATAAGTCTTCAATGTGTCCAATTTTTTAGGATTTTTACGGTAATTATGGTTTCTTTCAGGAGAGGCACTCTCTGAAAGTATTTTCACCTGGGTCTATTTTTAACCCTTGTCCTGCTGAATATTTTAATCTACCACACCCACTACTGATTATCAACCAATCAGATTACTTGATGCAAACTATTGCAACAAATTCACAATCTGAATGGCAAACAATGTAGACCCTGATCAGATGGCTTCGTCAGAAGCCATCTGATCTGGATCTCCATTGTTTGGAAAATAAGGCATATCCGGGCTCAGCAGGACAAGGGTTAACCCTCATCCTGCTGAATGAATTAATTTAGCCTCACCCATTTCTGACTAGCAACCAATCAAATTACTTGATATAATGTAGATATTCAGTTCACAAACTGCACAACAAACTGTGTAGATCCTGATCAGATGGCCATCTGATCTGGATCTACACTGTTTACAAAGGTAAGGGTTGTCATGTTAAGCAGGATAGGGGTTAAAGAAAATAAGGTCTTTAGAAGTCTGCAAAAATAAATTATTTAAGCCAAGCTTGGGACAGTCAACCAATCAAAATACATCACGAAAACATGCCTATATAATTTTGACCCCCTTGAACCCCACTTTTATATAGTAAAACTGGGGTTTCCGGGTTTTCCTTATTTTTCTTATTTCTGCTCTAAAATATAGATTGTGGGTACTAGGCGGTTCTAACGAGTGCCCACAATCTATATTTTGAGCAGAAATAAGAAAAATATCACAATTTTTCATCATAAAATTTTCATTTTTTTGGCGATAAAGATGGCAATGTATTTTTATAGGCGTGTTTGCGTAATGAAGTCTTGATAAAATATTACATTAAAATTTGCAACTCAGTCGACAGTGTAGAAGCCAGAAGCCATATGATCTAGATCTACACTGTTTGCAAAAGTAGGGGTTGTAGTGTTCAGTGGAAATATTAGGGTTAAGGGAAAAATAGGTCAGTATTAGGGGTCTGTTCTTAAAGAAGAAAAACTGGAGGAGCTAATTCTTTCTTTTAAGAACAGACCCCATTTGCCGTTAGTTCAGATTATAGAAAAAGAGTATAGTACAAGGTTACAAAAATTATCTCCCTTGCTAATTATGGCTGAAAATATGTCTGTTGTACCAATTTCCTTTATTTATCATCCTAACATCCCTCTGTCTTTGGGCCTCCACAGCCTTGAGGGTAAGAGCGCTGACTCTTTTAAATTATTTGGTCTCTCAGCTCTGTTGGTAAATTGGGCCTGGCTTGGGTCACATGTGAGACACCAAGTCCTGCAACGGAGGTCAGGTGCTTTTTCTTCAGGTAATCCTGTTTTTACCCACCTGATTAAGCTCAATAATCAGTAAGTGATATAATCTTGAAAGGGCTGTAAAACCAAGACCAAACTACTGTCATCCCTGCGTCTCTGCTGAGACTGTTTATATCATTATTAAATCATTCCAAATATCATAATTAAGTCATTTGGCAATAAAATGTCCACAAATTTTAATAATAACATATTTTGCAACCTATTATGTTATGTCTTAAATTGTAATCACCATTATTTGACATGATTCGGTATCTGTTGAGCAAAGAAGAAATATCAGACTACCTAGTTAAACAGTAATAAAACTGAATCTTGACCAGTATTATTGCCCTTTGAACTCCTTTATTACAAAAGGAACTTGTCTAAACATCACTGATCATAATTGCAGGATCTTCAAATTTAAACAAGCCTAATAATTAGCATGGTCAGTACAATGATGTCTTAAGGGATGACCTGCCTGGAGTGGTCAGGACGATCAGGTGTGCCGGTTAATCCATTTCATACAGGGAAACCTACTGGCAAACTGTGCAGGCCCAGATCAGAAGCCACAGTTTGCAGAACCAGGCATCCACCGTTTGCAAAAAATTCAGCTATTTTCTCAACAAATTTCTAAAAATAACTCGACATGCTACCCTGAAGTAAGATTTCAAAGTGGACCTACAATATATTGGCCCATTTTATACAGGAAACCCCATGATGGGTACTTAGCAAACAGTGCAGGCCGAGACCAGATGCCACAGAATGCCTATACTGTTTGCAAAATGTTCAGCCATTTTCCAAATACATGTAAATTTTGAAGACAATACAACCTGACACCCCTAAATTTTGAAATGGAATGTGCTATATGTAAAGAGGAAGATTATAGATGGGTTCAAAAAGGACAAAATGGATAAAAAGCATGTTACAACAGACCATACCGTAAACATCCTAAATTTGCACACCCTAAGCCTGAGGACTTGCTGTAATTCTCCTAAAATTTTAACAAATTTCTTTCACAATCAAGCATTTAATGACCAAAAGGGGCAGATGGAAATAGGCAAGTTGTGTAGATCCTGATCAGACTGCTCCTTCAGGATCTGGTTCTGCACTGTTTGCTTAGGCCTATCTGTTCCAAATACTTAGGATCCTTATGGTAATAATTTAATTAATACCGTAACTTTATATGCAGAATGTTTGAGAAAAATTAATCCATTTTTGTACAGGACCCCCCCCCCCCCCCCACCCCACCCCCTAACGTGGTGCGAGTTGGACCGTCCATGCATATAAACCCTATTGGTTTCATTAGGCGACAGGGCTTGAGATGTTATTTCATCTCAATGTTGTCCCACAAAATTGGAAGCAATGTCTCCAAAATGACCTAAATAGTGTTGGCAGGGACATTAAACCTCCAATCAAATAACAAACGGGAAACCCAAAAATGGGACACTGCTAGGAAAACAGTGCAGGCCCAGATCAGATGCCGTAGTTTGCAAACTGCTGCATGATCCTGCATCTGATATACGACCTTCAGTGTCTCTAAAGTGTGGGTTTCTTTAATATAAATTAACCTTTGAGTGGCTTCCCTAGTTTTCAAAGTGGACTCCTGTGCATGTGACATAAGGCAGGACAAAAAGGGTTAACCCTTGTCCTGCTGAGCCCGGATGTGCCTTATCTTTGAAACAATATAGATCCAGATCAGATGGCTTCAGAAGAAGCCATCTGATCAGGATCTACATTGTTTGTCATTCAGGTTGTGAATTTGTTGTAATAATTTGCATCAAGTAATCTGATTGGTTGATAATTGGTAGTGGGTGTGACATATATGAATATTCAGCAGGACAGACAGGGTTAAGATAATAATTCAGCTGCCAAGACAATGGCTGGCCCTAATGGTGGACCTGACATTTCATCTCAATGTGGGGTAATTTAAAAGTCCCACACAAAAATCCAAAATGACCTAAATAGTGTTGATGGGAACTTAAAACCTCAACACAAACATGAAAATGTCCTGATCAGCACTTCAACCCATTGTATGCAGGAAACCCCTTAAGGGTACGTACCTTGGCAAACACTGCAGGCCCAGATCAGGGCGTGCACTATTTGCTAACAGAATTTTACGTCAAAAATACAAAAAAAAACCCCGCAAAAACAGGCCTGACACCCCTTATATTACAAAATTTTATGGGCCTGTCCAACATATAGAAATGGAAGAGTCCACTGGTATACAATGGTATAAGAGAACAATAGTCAACACCAGTTGCATGCCTGGGCCCTATCAGACTCCCTATTATCCTAAGCAACAGCTGCATATGCCCAAAAATAGTGCATTCATTTTCATTTCAAAATCTTACCTGTCACAGATGACAGGTGAAACCCCAATGTAATTAACATCATCTTGAACATATTATCAACACCAGTTAATTACCAGAAAATTTAGGAGCATTAATTCTATATTTGGAAGTTTCTGAAGACCCTAAAAGTCTAAAATGAGGTTTCAGCATCTGTTTGTCAGTGATAACACTCTATCAAAGAAATATTAAGAGAAATATTATGCCACGCCCATTAGTTTTGACTCTTTGAAGTCCAATTGTTATAATCTGTGACTAATGGAAAATGGTGGCATCATTTAAACACCAATATTTGTTTCTAAATATGGAAGTGGTTGAAGATACAATCTCAGATGCTGTCCTGGCGGCCGAGACAATGAAGCACAGCTATTGACTTTGGACAATTAACCCATTTTGTACCTGAAACCCCAGAACGGGCAGTTGGCAAACAGTGCAGGCCCAGATCAGACGCCGCATAACGCGGTGTCTGATCAGGGCCTACACTGTTTGCAAAAAGTTCAGCCATTTTCCTGATCAATTTTGAAGAAAACACAACCTGACACCCTTAAATTTTGAAATGGACTCCTCCTATATATAAGGAGGAAGATTCCAGTTGTAGAAAAAGGGTTAAGATACAATCTCAGATGCTGTCCTGGTGGCTGAGACAATGCAGCGCAGCTATGGACTTTGGAAAATTAATAACAAGAAACACATTTCAATTTTCTGTTTCATAAACATTCTGACGCTGAACTAGCCACTGAAACTGAGTCATGTGACTTCTCTTAAAATGCACACACCCTAACCTTTGTCCTGCTGAATAAATTAATTTGTCACACCCATTTTGTTATCAACCATTCAAAATGCTTGAAATAATGTATCTTTTCAAGTTCTCAAACTGAATGAAAAACAGTGTACCTAGATCCTGATCAGTTGGCTTCTACACCTTGATCTGGATCTACACTGTTCACATTAAAGATTGGGTTTGATTCATCTTTGAAACACCAAGAAAAATTGCAGAGCAGATGGAATTCTTTTTTTTTCTATTTTGTCAAGGACAATCTGAGGCTTATAATTTACATTTCATTTGTATCATGTACATTAGTATCTGAAATTGGGACTCGCAGTAGGAAAACATGTCTATTCAACTTTACCACCGAAAAATGAAAAAATTTCAGATAAAAATCCTGATATCTTTCATATTTCTGCTCAAAACATGGATTGTTGGTACCCGCAATCTATGTTTTTGAGCACAAATAAGATAAAAAAATGTATACCCCTGTAAACCCCAGTTTTACAATATAAAAGTGAGGTTTAAGGGGGTCAATATTATAGGCCTATTTGCGTGGTGGATGCAATTGAAGCTTTAAAAATAGTACCGGTAATTACTACAAATTTCGCAAAACTCATTACAATATTAACATAAGGTTTTTCTCAGTTTCGCCCCGTTTTGTTTACACCTTACCACAAAAAACCTACAATCTGGTGCAACAAATAGTGGTCCCTCCCCAGAGAATCTCCTACCCCTTACAATGACATCCTAGGTGATAATGTGACAATAATGGGTTACTAAATCCCTCACTTGCAGACAATACTGAATATCATAATGATCATCCTCACTTGCAGAAAATACTGAATACTGTAATGATCATAAGTATTGGGATAGATAGACCTAAGCAAACAGTGCAGACCCAGATCAGACTGCTCCTGAAGGAGCAGTCTGATCTGGGTCTGCACTGTTTGCCTTTTGGATTTCTTACTGATCAGGAAACAAATTTGTTAAAATTTTAGGAGACTTACAGCAAGTACTCACAGTGTCCAAATTTTTAGTATGTTTACGGTAAAAAGATACATTTTGATTGTGAATAATGGGGAGACATTATGAATAAATCTCTAATCAGCTGGGAGTCTATACACTATAAAAAGGGGCAAATTCTTCCTTGAAGGAAAGACCCTTTTAAAGAAGGGGTCAAAGTAACCTGATAGGAAAAAGAGAAGGGTTTAAAGTACTGAGTGATAGGAAAAAGTCTAAGTGACAGAAGCTGCCTTTCTTTTAACCCGTGTTAGATGGGGCTGTTCAAGCCCCTGAACTTGATATATTGGCAAAGTTTCTATGTGCAGGTTCAGATCAGATGCCACAGTATGAGTGAATGAGTGTTTGAGTTTTACTTCTCACCAACAACTAAGGTCATACGGAGACGGGACCTCGGTTTAAAGACTCATCCGAAAGTCTGGAGAAGCCCGGAAATTGATCCTGCAACCCTTGGTTAATACAAGGCGAGAGTGCCACAGTATGCAAAGTCTGATCAATCCCTTCACTGTTTACAAAAATAAAAATACAGCTACTATGTGTACTCTTGAGCCCCCGCCAATCGGGGCTTGAAGAAATAAATGGGCTACATGATGCTTCCATGCAGAGTTGAAACTGACCGCACACGAGTACTGGTAAACCGCTTAGAGGATCTAAGCCTGCCCAGGCAAAGCGGTGCAAGTCGGCCCGTCCATGCTTCTAAACCCTATTGGTTTCATTGAGCGGCAGGGCTTGAGATGTCATTTCATCTCAATGTTGGGTAAAAGTCCCACAAAATTGGAAACGACGTCTCCAAAATGACCTTTACAGTGTTGACGGGGACGTTAAACCTCAAATCAAACAAACAAAAAAATCTATGTGTCTTCAAAAATTTCTAAGAATTAACCCTTATCTTGCTGTTCACGACAACCCCTATCTTTGCAAACAGTGTAGATCCAGATCAGATGGCTTCTGAAGAAGCCATCTGATCAGCATCTACACTGTTTGGCATTCAGTTTACGAATTTGTAGCAATAAATTACATCAAGTAATTTGATTGGTTGATATAACG
This sequence comes from Lucinisca nassula, assembly GCA_963580285.1. Classification (NCBI taxonomy): domain Eukaryota; kingdom Metazoa; phylum Mollusca; class Bivalvia; order Lucinida; family Lucinidae; genus Lucinisca; species Lucinisca nassula. The sequence goes on from OY757015.1 coordinate 106,319,314, forward strand.
AAATGGGTGTGGCTTAGATGAATATTCAGCAAGATAAGGGTTAAAATCAACCTAACAGATACAGCGTGGTATAGAGATAATTTTTTGTCAATTCTCCCGGTCAGCACTATTTAGGTCATTTTGGAGACATTGCTTCCAATTTTGCGGGACTTTTACCTGTCAGTAAGATGAAATAACATCTGAAGCCCTTTTAACCCTTATCTTCCTGAATATTCATTTAAGCCACACCCATTTCTGTCTATCAACCAATCAAATTACTTGATGTAATTTGTTGCTAAAAATTCATAAACTGAATGCCAAACAGTGTAGATCCTGATAAGCCATCTGATCTGGATCTACACTGTTTCCAAAGATAGGGGTTGTCCTGAACAGCAAGATAAGGGTTAAAATTGGCAGTATAAGTATGTATTGGTATGTATAAGGCCAAACAAACCAAAAGGGTTTATAATTATTTAGGAACAGTCCAATTTGCATCACTTTGCCTTCGCAGGCTAATAGACATTCTAAGCGGTTTACCACAGTACTCACGTGTAGTCAGTGAAACATCATGCGGCCCAATCTATTTCTCCAAGCCCGGATGGGCGGGAGCCCCAGTTAAAGCTGTTTACCTGTTATATTGTTGTACTGCCACCTAGTACTATGTTTCTACCACTCTGTGTCAAAGTTTGATTTAGAGTGTTGTGTGTGTTCGCGGGGGGAGGGGTTCCGAGAAATTAATTCTTTCCCCTTTAGAGAAAGCTGGATGACAGGAAGCACAAAATCAGTCCAGAATTAATTCCCTCCGTTACTTGTAAAATCAGCTAGCTTCATTTTCTGTAAATGTGAAAAATGTTTTTGTTGCTGTTGTTTTCACTTTCAAAGGTTTCATAAATCAAAACCTCTTTATATCACTGTTCATTATAACATTGTTTGGGATATAACAGAGTTTAACTCTTATCCTGCTGTTCACAATAACCCCTACATTTGCAAACAGTGTAGATCCAGGTCCATAATGCGGCGTCTGATCAGGGCTTGCACTATTTGCTAACAGAATCTTACATCAAAAATAGAATAAAAACGTAAAAATAGGCCTACCACCCCTTATATGACAAATGGTCTTGTCCAACAAAAAGCGTGGACCCCGCCCATTGGGGCTTGAAGAAATAGATGGGCTGCATGATGCTTCCACGCAGAGCTGAAACCGACCACACACAAGTACTGGTAAACCACTTAGAGGTTCTAAGCCTTCCCGGGCAATGCGGTGCGAGTCGGACCATTCATGATTATACTTTACCCTATTGGTTTCATTGGGCATGTCATTTCATCTCAGTGTCGGGTAAAATTCCCTCAAAATTGGAAGCACTTCTCCAAAATGAGCTATACAGTGTTGACGGGGATGATAAACCTCAAATCAAACAAAACAAACCAACAAAAAGCAAGGATCAATTAATCAGGATGATTATCAATACAAGTGGCAGCAACATGGGTTTTCTACCCAAATGTTTGGTTAACAATCTTTTTGTGACATTTTTGGAGGCCTGTGATAGATTGGTTATATCAGGTTCCGTGTAGAAGGCACAAAGACACTGGGCCACACTCAGAAAAGCCCACCTGATTCAGTGTTAAGATAACAATTGCCTGTGTAATGGTATCCTAGTTTTTGTTTGTTTGATTTGAGGTTTAACGTCCCCGTCAACACTGTAAAAGGTCATTTTGGAGATGTTGCTTCCAATTTTGTGGGACTTTTACCCGACATTGAGACGAAATGACATCTCAAGCCCTGTCGCCCAATGAAACCAATAGGGTTTATAAGCATGGACGGGCCAACTCGCAACCCTTTACCTGGGCAGGCTTAGATCTTCTAAGCTATTTACTAGTACTCGTGTGAGCATGGGTTTCAGCTCTGCGTGAAAGCATCATGCAGCCCATATATTTCTTCAAGCCCCTATGGGCAGGGGCCGTATGGTATCCTAGTAAACTATAAGGCTTTTAACAAACAAATTAATCCAAAAGATCATAGCCAAGAAAAAAATACATTTAAAAATGTTGTATATGTTGACGTCGTTTGCTGCTTCTTCTTGCAAACGTATTTTTCATGCAGTCAAACAGTGTGGACCCTGATCAGTCTGTTTCTACAGGAGCAATCTTATCTGGGTCCACACTGTTTAGCAACAATAACAAGTATAAATTCAGCAGACAACTATTAAAGCAAACGACTATTGTTGTAATTGGTATCTTAACCCTTAAGAGGCCAAGAAAAACTACATCTGAAAATGTCGTCTGCTGAATTTATTTTTGTAAACTTTTTAAAAATATTTTTGCATACAGGCAAACAGTGTGGGCCCAGATCAGACTGCTCCTACAGGAGCAGTCTGATCTGGGTCCACACTGTTTGCAAAAAATTACTTTTAAGGTAACCGGCAGACGGCGAAGCAGACGACATCTGTGATTGGCATTTTTAGGGTTAAAGCAACCCACTATTGATGTAATTGGTTTCTTAAGGGTAATGTTTATAAGCTTAAGATACTTTGAATAAGAGCATGGCCTCTTATTGATACAAGAAGTAAAAACTTGTCATTTTTGACTACTGTAAGGAAGCCTACCAGACATAATTGCCCGTCCTGGGATTCAAACCAACTTTTTCACTGAGATATAGACATCATATTGTACATTATCCCTTTGAATTGGTGGAAAACATAGATTATCTGAGGGACATTAACCTTTCTCAAAAAAGGGGTCGGTGTTTAAGGTCTTCAGTATTTGCAAAAAGTAAAGAACATTACAATAATGGATCCCTATGACATATAGTGCAATCTTTTATATATCCAAACCGGTTATTATCGGGTGAAATTCTGTGATATATTTCTTATCAGGTTGTGAGACTGAGTGCTCGTTAGAACCGCCTTGAGTACCCACAACCTATGTCTTGGAGCAAAAATAAGAAAAATAATGTATTTCCCTGTAAGTCCCAGATTTCTCTATTGATTTCACGGACTTTTCCAAATACAATGAAATTCCGCTATTAAGACCACCTAAAAATAAGACTTATTCTTCTTTAACCCATTTAGTACCAGAAACCCCAAAACGGGTACCCTGGCAAACAGTGCAGGCCCAGATCAGACGCCGCAGAATGCGGCGTCTGATCAGGGCTTCCACTGTTTGCTAAAAGTTTAGTCATTTTCCAGATAAATTTTGAAGAAAACACAACCTGACACCCCTAAATTTTGAAATAGACTCGTACTATATATAAGGAGGAAGATTCCATTTGGTATAAAAAGGGTTAAAAAAGCTTATTTTGTAAGTCGCAGTTATAGTTTCTTTGTTTTTTCTGCATACAGTGCCCTCTGGTCAGATATCACCTTTAGGGCAGTTCAAAAGTGGTCTTAAAGACCACTTTTGAACAGCCCCAAAAATGGTCTTAATATAGGAATCTTACTGTAACTTAGTTTGACGGCCTTAGCTTTCAAAATGGACCCTTGCTAATATATGGCGGAGGATCAAGTCCATTCGGTACCAAAAGGGTTAAAACTGGACAGTATGTGAGAATTATTTGGTAATAAAGTTCCAAGGGTTTAGTTGGCCTCAGTGGTGACAGACTCAGATGCCAGGCTGTGTCTGGTGGTAATCAGAAGGTCATGAGTTTGATTCCTGTCAAGTCTGGGAGCAATCTTTTGTAGAGACTGATCGGAAATATTATCCCAGTCTTCATGATCTCAGTCCCTTAAACGTTGCCAAACAGAAGAATGCACTGTACACCACAACCTAAATATAACATGGCTCCTAAGTGTAACACAGTTTTGGATATAACAATGTTTCATATGGATCTCCAAAATATATAGATTGTATAGAAAAATGGTCATAAATGACCATTTTTCTATATAATCTATACATTTTTGTTTGGATATGACAAGGTTGTTTAACTAACAAGGTTTCTGAGTGCTTTGGACCCCATTAGTAGTGTCAAAAGATCTCAAAAGGCAATTTTAAGTGAGTGGATGAGCTTATCACCTTGCAGTATAATATGAATGATGACTTCTGACCCATTCTGTGGGCAAACTGGCTTTAACCCATTTTGTACTGGATACCAAGAAAAAGGCATATCCAGGCAAACAGTGAAGGCGCAGATCAGATGCCGCAGAAGGCGGCGTCTGATCAGGGCCTACACTTTTTGAAAAAAAAATCAGCCATTTTCCAAATAAATTTTAAAGAAAACACAACCTGAATACCCTAAATTTTGAAATGGACTCCTGCTATATATAAGGGGGAAGATTCCATTTGGTACAAAAAGGGTTAAAAACTTAACCCTTCTCTTGCTGAATATTCATTTTAGCCACACCCATCTCTGACTTTGAACCAATCAGATTACTTGATGTAATTTATTGCTACAAATTCATAAAATGTATGTCAAACAGTGTAGATCCTGATCAGATGGCTTCTTCAGAAGCCATCTGATCTGGATCTATACTGTTTGCAAAGATAGGGATTGTCGTTAACAGCAAGATAAGGGTTAACCCATTTTATATGGGATGCCCGAAAATGGTCTGAGATTGACAAACAATGCCAGCCAATATCAGACGCTGCAGAACATTGGCATCTGATCAGGGTGCTCACTGTTTGCAGAAAGTCAAGGGGTAGGGGGGTCAGTGGTGAATTCCATTCAGTATATAATGGGTTAAATTAAGGAGCTGAGGTCAGTACCCAGGTACCAGTAATCAAATTTAATTTTATTATTAACTGCACCCAACTGCTTCACCCATACTTGAATAGCACCTTTGATGTGGGCATGCAGTTAAAAAGAAATTCATTAGTGCAGTAATTAAACTAAATTAATAAAAATACACAACCCTTACAGTCCTGCCTTTGTGGTCACTATTGTACATTCCTTGCAGTGTTTTTCTCATTTCCTTAATAACACACTTAAGGGATCTATGGTTCCAATTTAGCTTAAACCCTTTCAACCCTGTAGATGGGTACCGTGAGCTACCAATGCAAACAGAGTACATCCGGACGGGAATGAGCCATTCCATCAGGAACTACACCGCATGACATCTTGTTAACCCAATTTGTACCAGAAATCTCACCCCAAAATGGGTATCTGGCAAACAGTGCAGGTCCAGATCAGAAACCGCAGACTACAGCGTCTGATCAAGGCCTACACTGATTGCAAAAAGTTCAGCTATTTTCCAAATAAAATTTTAAGAAAACAAATTACCTGAAACCCCTTAATTTTGAAACGGATTCCTGCTATATGAGCCCAAACTCAAATAGAGAAGAGTCCACTTTAGAAATGCAGGGGTGAAAGTGTTACAAATGGTAGCTAATGCAAGAATGCCCAAACACAAAAGGGGTCAGTAAGTTTAGAACATTTGCAACTTAGTACAGACAATTCCCACTGTTAAGACCAGCCCAAAATAAGACCACCCCTCTTATAAAGTGATGTTTAAACTTGTCCCCAAAATAGATAACTTTTAAGTTTCTGATCAGTGATCACACCACTTTGCTTTTGTTGTTGTTTGTGGAGTTTAATGGCCCAGTCAACACTGTTTAGATCATATTAAGCTGATCAGTTTACCTAAAAGAACCTTTCCTAGACAGGCTTATACATAAACAGTTACCAAAATGATCCTAAGTATTGGGACAGATATGCCTATAAGTCAAACAGTGCAGACCCAGATCAGACTGCTCTTGAAGGAGCAGTCTGATCAGGGTCTACACTGTCTGCCATTCTGCCTGCACCTTTTGGACTCCTTGCTGGACCATGAAACAAATTTGTTTCTAATTGAGGACAATTACAGCAAGCCCTCAAGGTGTCCAAATTTTAAGGACAGTAGGCATCCTTTCGCCAGACATTTACAACTGCCCTTCTTGAGTCAGCTGCTGGGAAAGGAGAGAATGTCCATAGAACTGCCCTTCTTGAATATAGTGTACTGATTTCATAAAATTTAAATATTTAATTGCCCATGAAAATCAACACTGGTGAGGATGCAAGGACATTGGTATGAACAATCACACTGTCGTCATATTATTAGCCCAAATATTGTGATATGAGCTGTTTAATTGTTTCCTTTTTCCATAAATAGATGTACAGTATGTTGGCTATCTAACAATCATTCACAGAAGGAAGCTTTCAATTATCTGGATTGGCCTGAATTGGGACAGACAAAATGTCTGGTGGTCTTGGGGAAACAATCACTACAGGTATTTAACTATAACAAGCTAATACTTATCCTTATTAAACTTCAAAGAGGGTGACTTGTTTAAATTGAGACAATCTATCAAGAGTCTGAGTGTTTCCAAGCACCACCATTTAGCAACTGTTACAGTGGAGCTAATAACAGAAACAGACTGAATTGTCCTGACAGCCATTAACCAATTTTGTACCCAGAAACCCCAAAATGGGATATTGGCAAACAGTACAGGCTCAGATCTGGGCCTACACTGTGCAAAATGTTCAGCCACATTCCAAATATATTCAAAAGAAGTCCTGTATTTTGAAATGGACTTGTGCAATATATAAGCACAGAGACCCAACTAGCCCAACTATGAATACCGCATCCATCCCATATAGCGCCCCTGCTCCTATAAGCGCCCCCTCACTGTCTTTCCAATAACACAATAATAAGCGCCCCTTCTGCTGTCAGAGGAAAAAATATTTTATCTTACCTAAAGTAAAGATTTCATCCTTTAAATCATGGCTGTATCTGCTGGAATTATATCAAGCAAGGTATTTCTAAACCCTCTGCTATCATAGTGTCTGTGTTGACCACTTGGTACTTTACTTTCATGATTCCACCATATTCTAACAGAAAACTAGAAATGTTTTCAGAGGAAAACAATGTCTTATCCACCATAAATATATCTTAACCCTTATCTTGCTGTTCACGACAACCCCCATCTTTGCAAACAGTGTAGATCCAGATCAGATGGCTTCTGAAGAAGCCATCTGATCAGGATCTACACTGTTTGGCATTCAGTTTAAGAATTTGTAGCAATAATTTACATCAAGTAATCTGATTGGTTGACAGACAGAAATGGGTGTGGCTTAAATGAATATTCAGCAAGACAAGGGTTAATAACTACAAATGTATGTGAATGTCACCAAAATGATAGCTGCAAACAAGCCAGTTTTGGCAAATAACAGACAGTTTTCAGGAGCCTTTGACCTTAAAAAAAACAGTCATTAACCCTTATTCTGCTGAATATTCATATATGCCACACCCACTACCGATTATCAACCAATCAGATTGCTTGATGCAAATTATTACAACAAATTCACAACCTGAATGACAAACAATGTAGATCCTGATCAGATGGCTTCTTCAGAAGCCATCTGATCTGGATCTACATTGTTTCAAAGAAAAGGCATATCCGGGTTCAGCAGGACAAGGGTTAAAAAGGTCAGATAACCAAAGTCTAATAAATTGACTGTAATTAAATATATATAGCACTGAGTTTGACCAAAAATTTCATCAATTCTTAAATGATAGAGGGTACGGACAAGCAATTTTTTGGCCCCAAAAGAACAGATTTCGGGAGCCCTTGACCTTAAGAGCCCTTGACCTTGAGGTCAAGGTGAGTAAAATCTGAACAAATATTTTGCAGGTTGCAATGATATATTGTACCAAAGTTGGCCAAATTTTGTCAATTCTTTCATGAGACAGGGTGCAGACAAGCCAAAAATTGACAGTTTCTGGGGTCCTGTGTGCTTGAAAATATTATCAAAATCTAATTAAATTTTTTGTAGGTTGCATGAATATGTTGTGCCAAGTTTGACAAAATTTCACAAACCAAAATTTACAATTTTTTTTTTTCTTCTTCTTCTTTTTTTTTTTTTTGGGGGGGGGGGGGGGGGCTGTGCCCTTGAAAATTAGGCCAAGGTCACCTTGAAAGTCTAATCAAATATTTGGTAGATTGCAATGAAATATTGCACCAAGTCTGACCATATTTCATGTATTTCTTCATGAGATAGGGTGCAGACAAGCCGAAATTCACTGTCTTTGGAGGCTTGTGACCTTTAAAATAAGGTAAAGGTCAACAAAATCAAACCAAATCTGTGGTATTTTGTATTGATATATTGTACCAAGTTTGACTAAAATTAATCAATTCCTTACTGAGATAGAGTGCAGAAAAGCCATTTTTGGTCACCAATATCAAATCAAATCTGCGGTATGTTGTAATAATATATTGTACCAAGTTTGACTTAAATTCATCAATTCGTTAATGACAAAGTTTTTTTGTTTGATTTGAGGTTTAACATCCCCGCCAACACTGTATAGGTCATTTTGGAGACGTTGCTTCCTATTTTGTGGGACTTTTACCGATGTTGAGATATAATGACATTTCAAGCCCTATCACCCAATGAAACAAAAAGGGATTATAAGCATGGGTGGTCCCACGACCACCACTTTGCCTGGGCAGGCTTTGTTTGTTTGTTTGATTTGAGGTTTAATGTCCCCGTCAACACTGTAAAGGTCATTTTGGAGACGTTGCTTCCAATTTTGTGGGTCTTTTACCCGACATTGAGATAAAATAACATCTTATTTTAGCCCTGTCGGCCAATGAAACCAATAGGGTGTTAATAAGCATGGACGGTCCGACTCACACCGCTTTGCCTGGGCAGGCTAAGATTCTCTAAGTTGTTTACCAGTACTCGTGTGCCGATCGGTTTCAGCTCTGCGTGGCAGCATCATGCAGCCCATATATTTCTTCAAGCCCCGATAGGCGGGGGCCTACCTGGGCAGGCTTAGATCCTCTTAAGCAGTTTACCAGTACTCGTGTGCGGTCGGTTTCAGCTCTGCATGGAAGCATCATGCAGCCCATCTATTTCTTCATGCCCCGATGGGCGGGGGCTGCAATTAGATAGAGTGCAGACAAGCCATTTTTTAACCCAAAATTGACTGTGTTGTGGGGCCGGGCCTGTGACCTAAAAAAGGTCAAGGTCACCAAAATCTAATCCAATCTGTGGCATGTTGTAATGATATATTGTGCCAAGTTTGACTAAAATTAATCAATTTATTAATGAGTCTAGAGTGCAGACAAGCCATTTTTGTCCCCAAATTGACTCTTTTTTTGGGGGTGCCCGTGACCTTGAAAATAAGGCCAAGGTCACCAAAATCCTATCAAATCTGCAGTATGTTGTAATGATATATTGTACCAAGTTTGACAAAATCAATAAATTCCTTAAGACAAGCAAAGTTATTGGTTCTGGGGCGCTCTGACCTTGAAAAAAAGGTCAAGGTAACCAAAATCTAATCAAATCTGTGGTATGTTGTAATGAGATATTGTGTTAAGTTTGACTAAAATTAATCAATTCGTTAATGAGATAGATTTTGCAGACAAGCCATTTTTGGCCCAAAATTGACTGTTTTGGGGGTCTGTGACCTTGAAAAAAGGTCAAGGTCACCAATATCTAAACAAATCTGCGGTTTGTCGTAATAATATATTGTACCAACTTGCACTAAAATTAATTAATTCGTTAATCATCATATTAGCCCAAATATGGTGAATACCAGGATAGAAAACTGAGGTAATGGCCAGGTATGACAGACTCGGTATAAAAATAAATAGATAGATAGAAAGGAGTTGTTTAATTGTTTCCTTTTTCCATAAATAGATGTACAATATGTTGCCTATCTAACAATCATTCACAGAAGGAAGCTTTCAATTATCTGGATTGGCCTGAATTGGGACAGACAAAATGTCTGGTGGTCATGGGAAAACAATCACCACAGGTATATTTAACTTTAACAAGCTGATACTTATCCTTATTTACCGTAAACTTCAAAGAGGGTGACTTGTTAAAATTGAGACAATCTATCAAGAACCTGAGTGTTTCCAAGCACCACCATTTAGCAACTGTTACAGTGGAGCTAATAACAGAAACAGAAGAAACATTAGGGCTGAATTGTCCTGACAACTGTTAACTAATGTTGTACCCGGAAACCCAAAAATGGGATAAATGCTACAGATTATAATCCCTTATTTCAACAAACATGTAGTATTTTGCTAAAGCAACAGTTCAATGTATTGCTTGTTGAAATGTAACATTTTTTAATGTTCTTGTAAACTTTAAACAGAAACCTAGGCACCTATTATAGGAATTTCAATTCTGCATGTTTGGCATAAATTTGCTTTAGCAGCTTTCAATTCAATTTTTATCAATGCACTATGATTAAAAATTTTCAACCCCATTGTGTCAAAATTGACAACTAACATTTAATTACTGATAAAAATTAATTTTCATTAATTTTCATTGACTGTAATTAATTAAATTGGCTGTACCATCAAGACCGAACAACATAGTCAGTCACTCAGCCCATTCATATTGGGTCTGTGATATAAGGTGGAAGACTTCTTTCAATTCAAAATTGGTTAAAATGCAGTAATGTCCCTGTACCTAAGCTGATCGAGGAGTCGGTCAGATGTGCATCTGACTAGTAATCAAGCGGTACCTGGTTCCAAACCTGCCAGGTCGGCAACATTCTTTCATGCCGACTGATCATTCTTGCACACCAGATAAGGTTCTAACCCTGATGTTCTTACCCAAAATCGAATATTCTCGCGTGTTTGATAAAATGCACTGGTTGCATATACGACCTCATATGCGCCATCATTAAGGTTGACATCACAGCGCTTTACATGATGTCACTAAACATCACTGTTGGTGCCATCACAATATGGCGGACGTCAGCAACCGGAGTGACTGCAGTATTAAATGCAAGGTATACAAGAAAAAGAATACTACATGGGTTAAGGGTGGATAAATAAATCCGTCCCTCGGGATCATTGTCCGGCATCACTGGGCATGCCTCATGATGCCTGACCGTGACCCTCGGGGATGGATTTTTCTATCCTCCCCTCACACTTATGTTAAAGATTCTTATATGATTGACATATCTTTTCTTCTGTCATTCTCGTCCTTCCGCTAAATAAGAAGGGCAGTTGTCAGCTTCTAATGAAAGAATCTATCCTGCATTGGTTAACCACTTATATTTGCCTGTCCATGAAAAGTATAGTTTTGAGGAAACTGCCTGTCTCAACATGACCTAAATAGTGTTGATGTGGCCTTTCAACTCTCAACAAACAAACAAAATCTAAGGGGAAAGGATACAGCTGATATAAATAATAAAACTCTAATGATCCTAACTATTGGAACATATGCCTAAGCAAACAGCGCAGAGTAGTCTGATCAGGGTCTACACTGTTTTCCATTCCATCTGCACTTTTTGGAGTCCTTGCTTGATTGTGAAACAAATTTGTGTCTCTCAATTGGTGACCTGAGCAGGGCTCTAACCACAGTGGTGACTCTCAGACCTAACATTTTATTAACCCTTTTTGTACCAAATGGAATCTAGCACATTTCCATTTCAAAATTTAGGGGTGTATTAGGTTGTGTTTTCTTCAAAATTGATTTGGAAAATGGCTTAACTCTTTGCAAACAGTGGAGGCCCTGATCAGACGCCGCATTCTGCGGCGTCTGATCTGGGCCTGCACTGTTTGCCACGGTACCCCCTTTTTCTGGGCTTCCGGTACCAAATGGGTTAAGAGTCAGTCACAGCTTTATAATCCACTAGGCCTTGGAGGTCTATTATTTAGAGAAGTTACAAGATGTCTTAGTAGGATCTTTAGCACTTGATTATATTATATAAGGGACTTGATCTCTTCAGATTATAGATCAAAGGTCAGAACATGCATAATGTTTGCAATTTCATTTTTTAATTCAGCGGAAAAATAAATCCTGGCATTAGACTTCCATTATTTTTTGGCATTGAATGGGCAGATAAACTTTCCTTAAAGCCGAACTCATCAGGAGACAGTCACAATGCATTGACATAACTGTGTCCGATGACTTCGATTCAAGTAATCCCTCATTTCCCTAATGGCCGGACTACTGACAATGACCAACAAAAGGATGATTTTTTTCCCTTGATCTTAAGTAACCTTCCACCCTCATTGTTTGTTTATTTTTTCCTCCCGCCCCGTCATACTGATTAATAGTTCAAAGGCAAATGGTCATTAGGCCCGTTTCAGCCTAGCATCCCAAGAAAGGGGCATTGCCAAACAGTGTAGCCCCAGATCTAACGCTGCAGAATGCAGCGATTCTGCAGCATCAGATCTGTGGCTACACTGTTTGTTCGAAATAAAGGATTTTTCCAAAACTTACAACCAGTAAAACAAACCTGAAAATATGTAGTGAACTTGTCATAAGGTATTTAGCGTGAGGTTCTGTTGTCATGCAGTATGGGTTAACCCATTTTGTACCGGAAACCCCAAAACCGGTACCCTGGCAAACAGTGAAGGCCCCGATCAGAATCCGCAGAACGCTGCATCTGATCAGGGCCTACACTATTTGCAAATAGTTCAGCCATTTTTCAAATCAATTTTGAAGAAAGACACAACCTTACACCCCTAAATTTTGAAATGGACTCCTGCTATATATAAGGAGGAAGATTCCATTTGGTACAAAAAGGGTTAAACACCCCATGCCATGCACAAACTAAGTTAAAAAATTGTCTCCATGACTTGAAAGGGTATTGAGATTATGTTGAATAATTCAAATCAAGAGCACATATGATGAGCTACTTGTTCAAATCAATTATGTTTTATGCATGCCATACTAACTATATTAATTAGGACCAACAGAAAAAAAATCTGAGTAGAAGAGAAAAAAAAAATGTTACAGCCCCCACCCATCTGAGCTTGAAGAAAGTATAGATGGGCTGCATGATGCTTCCATGCAGAGCTGAAAACGACTGCACATGAGTACTGGTAAACCGCTTAAAAGGATCTATACTTAGCCTGCCCTGAAGCAAAGTGGTGCGATCTGACCGTCAATGCTTAAAAATCCTTGGTTTCATTGGGTGACGTAGCTTGAGAAGTCTTTTCATCACAAGGTCAGGTAAAAGTCCCACAAATCGGAAGCAACATCTCCAAAATGACCTATACAGTGTTGACTGGGACGTTAAACCTCAAATCAAACAAAACCCTTGCTGTTATAGTGTTTTTTTTTCTACCTAAGACTTTCAGAAGCTTTTTGTTTAATTTTATTTTTTCAGCACCAAATGTAGATTGTAGATGTTCGTTAGAACAGCCTCAAAGAGGCAGTTTGAAAAGGTACAAACTACAAGTTTTATGAGCCCCCCAAAAAAGGAAAAATATATACCCTTGTAAACACTACTGTCCCTATAAAATGGGGTATTCATCACACAAACTTGTCAACCCATTGTATACCGGTGGACTCTTCCATTGCTAATATTATGTTTGTTGGACAAGTCCATTTGTCATATAAGGGGTGTCAGGCCAACATTTGACATATACGGGGTGTCCATCAGGCCTATTTTTTCACTTTTATTCAATATTTGACAGAAAATTCTGTTAGCAGACAGTGCAGACCCTGATCAGACCTCTGATCTTGGCCTGCGCTGTTTGCCAGGCTACCCTTTTAGGGGTTTCCCATCTATAATGTGTCAACATGATGTAAAGTGCGAAAATAAGACATTACAAAAGCAGTACGTCTTTTCAAATACAGTGCTTTGTTAGTTTTTGTTTGATTTGAGGTTTAACGTCCCCTTCAACACTGTAAAGGTCATTTTGGAGATGTTGCTTCCAATTTTGTGGGACTTTTACCCAACATTGAGATGAAATGACATCTCAAGACCTGCCGCCCAATGAAACCAATAGGGTTTATAAGCATGGACGGGCCGACTCGCACCGCATTGTCTGGGCAGGCTTGGATCCTCTAAGCGGTTTACCAGTACTCATGTGTGGGTCGGCTTCAGCTCTGCGTGGAAGCATCATGCAGCCATCTATTTCTTCAAGCCCCGATGGGCGGGGGCTAATACATTACAAAAGCATGTCTTTTCAAATACAGTGCAATTCCGCTATTAAGACCACCTAAAATTAAGGCTACTTCTGCTTTTAAAAGCTTATTTAGTAAGCTGCAGTTATTCTTTCTTTGTGTTTTCTCCATACAGGGTCCTTTGGTCAGAGACCACCTTTGGGACTGTTCAAAAGTGGTCTTAAAGACCACTTTTGAACAGGCTCAAAGGTGGTCTTAATACAGGATTTTTACTGTATATTGAAAACTGAAAATTTTCAGTTTTTTTTTTTTTTTTAATATTTCGGCTCAAAGCATAGGAATAAGACAAATAATGTACACCCCTGTAAACCAAACTTTCATCATTTAAAAGATGGGGGGGGGGGGGGGTTAAATGTTTGTAATGCCTTTGTATATCTGAGTTTTCTCTATTTAATCAAATATAATTTAATTTGCAATGATTTTCAACATAGATCTATATGTTTAAGAAAAAAGTCACAAGTTTTGATCAGAAAATGTGATTTTACAGTCAGTCACTTTATACCCTGATGATTATATATATGTAAGGGGAGCTATATTGTTTTCACTTTGCCATTTTCTGTCATAAGACGGTTTTTTGAGCTCAAAATTGAGCCGAACTGCTATACCTATCCATATAATGCTTATATCAAATTGTGAGTATTGATCTGGAATAGAACCGATTACAACAAAATGTTTCACTTTGTGGATAATTATCCAGTAATTAACGATTAACTGCTTCATTTAATTAACATTGAGCCGGTGAAATTGCTGCGGATTGTATTAGTAGGCGGGAACCAAACCATCAGTTTCCCAATTGACTCAGATCTATAAATAGCTCACGAGTCTTGCTTCGTTCATGTTCCCTACTTTCCGTTAGGCTAGTCGTAGAGGTTTCGATTCCTTCCGTCTGCGTCCGGTTGACGGCAGGCGCGGTCGAATGATTTACGGAGTATAAATATAGAATCAAGTCGAGAGCGCGTATTTATATCATTCTTGCTTCTTTATGTTGCAAGTGCTTTGTGCTGATAAGAATATATACAAGTTAACAGATTAACTCTTTGAGTCCACCATTGTGTCAAGCCAAGAATTTGTTTCTATAACTCGTAAATCATGAGCTATAATGGTCATGTGCATATACTTCAGGTCATGTGCTCTTGAAATGAGGTCACATCTCTGGACTTAAGCCCGGGCAGGCGCAACACTGCCCTCCTTAAGATTAAGAGATTTTTTTTTAAAATTAAGTTTTATTACTAATATAAAAATGGTAGGTTACTGATGAGGCTTTAGTAGCCGAAACTGGGTAGTCTGACCCACTTCTGGTCTTTAGAATACGTTCATTGTTCTTAAGGGATACTCCTTTTATTCTTTATTTACAGTGTAAGAGCTAGATTTAACATGATTTGCCAAAGTATGGGGTGGGGGTGGGTAGGTTTTGTTTGTTTGATTTGAGGTTTAACGTCCCCGTCATCACTGTAAAGGTCATTTTGGAGACGTTGCTTCCAATTTTGTGGGACTTTTACCCGACATTGAGATGAAATGACATCTCAAGCCCTGTCGCCCAATGAAACCAATAGGGTTTATTAGCATGGACGGTCCGCCTCGCACCGCGGTTCCTGGACAAGCTTAGATCCTCCAAGCTGTTTACCAGTACTAGTGTGCAGGCCAGATTTAGCTCTGCGTGGAAGCATCATGCAGCCCATATATTTCTTCAAGCCCCTATGGGCAGGGGCAAGGGGGTGGGTAGGTAAGGGGAGATATCTGTATTCTATCGAATACTCCCTTCTAGTTTTTATTGTAGACAAAAAAAAACATCTAAGGGCTAAATAAAGTTCTGACAGGGCCTGCAAATGACAATAATGGAAGTAAAAAGGAATTCTGTGTAAGTGAAAGAAACAGATATGTCATCAAAAGAAAGGTACTAGATCTCAGTACAAGATTACACATACTTCCAAAAAGTGAAACTTGACTTGATAGATTTTGTAAGGTAACCGGGCGCTAAAAGCACATAGGGGCTACCCCCATCTCGCTAAATGGGATTAGTTTATGAACTGCTCTTCCCAGGGCCTCCAATGTGCTGGCACTTGTCAATTCGACAGGTGTCAGCTGACCAATGGGAATATACTGAACTCTTAATCGGAGGAAGGCACAAATCGCACCCAAGGTACAGCGTTTGTCCTAAGAAACACAGTTCTATAGCGATTTTAGAATTTTGAGTGCAGGAATCAGACCAAAGACGGGCTCTAGTATGTGATGACGTGTTGCCAATTTCGACTGCCAAATGTGTCAGAGCACAGCCCTGTTTTCGAATGTCTGGCCGAGGAAAAAAGCTAACATACATTATCAGTTCTGGCTTCCATTATTCTCTGCCTCCACCCCTGACATGGCAAAGAAAACGCCTTCAAAAAGTGAAAGGAAACAGATCTGTCATTTATAGTGACTTTAACCCTTCTCTTGCTGAATATTCATTTAAGCCACACCCATTTCTGTCTATCAACCAATCAGATTACTTGATGCAGCTTATTTCTACATATTCATAAACTGAATGTCAAACTGTGTAGATCCTGATCAGATGGCTTCTTCAGAAGCCATCTGATCTGGATCTACACTGTTTGCAAAGATAGGGGTTGTCGCCTACAGCAGGGTAAAGGTTAAGGTAACCACATAGGGGCTACTCTTTGTAGGGGATGCAAACTGAGTAGACTTTATAATCTTTATCAATTGGTTTTATTTAAGATATATGCATGTCACCTGTACAGTCTTTACCTCTGACTACAATGGAATCACATTCCCCTGTGATTGGATTAACCTGACAGAGCCTCTTTAACAGTTGGTCTTGATTGATAGACAATAGGGGGGAGAGGGGGAGACACGTTTTTATTGGCTTGTAAGACAAGCACTTTCTCTGCAATAGATGGGTGCACTGTGAACACTTCTTTTAGCTAAAGAGACACATTCAAACACCTTTTTTTTGAAAATTATTTGACTGATTGATTTGAGGTTTAACATCCCTGTCAACACTGTATAGATCATTTTGGAGAGTTGCTTCCAATTTTGTGGGACTTTTACCCGACATTGAGATGAAATGACATCTCAAGCCCTGTCGCCCATGTACCAATATAGGTTTTATAAGCATGGGTGGTCCAACTCGCACTGCTTACCCTGGGCAGGCTTAGATCCTCTAGGCGTTTTACCAGTATTCGTGTGCAGTCAGTTTCAGCTGTGTGTAGAAGCATCATGCAGCCCATCTATTTTTCAACCTTTTTTGAAAAGGTAGGGCACTGGTAAACAGTCTAAGTTAAGATCAGATGCTGCAGAAATTGAGACTGTGGCATCTGAACAGGGCCTTCACTGAATACAGAAAGTTCAGCCTCTTTCTAAATTACGTCCAAAATATAACTGAATTTGAATCTAAATGAATAAGCAAAATGATGTATACCCCTGTAAACCCCAGTTTTGTCTATATAAAATGGGGTTTAGAGAGCTCTTCATTTCACAGACTTGTTTATGTAATGATACTAACAAGTACCCCCATTCTATGTCTTGGAGCAAGAAATAAGGAAAATAATGTATACCCCCGTAAACCCCAGTTTTCTCTTTATAAAGTGGGGTGTAAGGAGGTGTTCATTTCACAGACTTGTTTGCATGAGTGTGAAAAAAAAAATGCTGGGGTGCGTACAAAATGAATGAATAATATTAAAATTTTTTGCCTTACTACAGAAAATTATGCTCATTTAAAAACTCCTACTTTTAAAGGGTCATTGATGGGAAACATTTTAGTTTATGAGTTAACCTTTGATCAACAGAAGCTAGGCAATTTGACAAATGGAAATAAAATGAATGCTTTCAATTTCTTACTGATAACATGAATAAATGTAAAATGTCTCTTCAGAAAAGTAGTCCATGGATTCAGAATGAGAAAGGTGATCCGAGGCCTGATTTTGATTAAGCTAGTAATTATGGCGCTGTGTCAGACACCCGTTCTAAAATGGACAGATAATGAGGGAATAGTGTGTAGAAACCCCCATTGTGTACCTCTCAGAGGGAGGGCAGTTGGTCAAAAATTGGTGTAATTGAATGTTTATGATGGGAAATTTGTGTAGTGAATCTTTTAAAGACTTTAAAATTTTAACACAAATTCTGGATTCTGAGTGTGATTTATTTGTAAATTGATCTATAATAGGCGGCTAATTGGCATCATTAGTGGAGTGTTTACATTTTAAAACTGACTTTCTGTAACTTCTGAAGTTGCAAGGGATTCTGATCCTGAAGGGATTTTGCTTTCATTTTGTTGACACTTTGTGTATCACACATCAAGGAAGTTTATCAGTTTGTGGTGACACTCAAAAACAAAGTCTGTCTGTTTTGGAAGATGAGTATATCGTATGTATTTGTTTGAAGTGCTGGACTATGATAAATGAACTGAAATAAAAGTAAAAACAATCGGGGTACTCAGAAAGGACTAAGAATCTATAAGTGGAAATAAGAAACTGCAGAAACCACAATGTTGAAAAAGTTGGGCGATTAGATCCAGAGAATTCGAATGTCACTGGATCATATGATGATGTCATTTCGATGGCGACATGATCAGCCTAACGCATCAGCATTTGGAATGTGTGATCTGTGAACCTAAACATATTTTCTGTAAGTATATTCTTTAATATCTGACATTGGTCCATAGGAGGTTTTAGGAATTCCGTTTATGACGTCATATTTGCGCATGCGCAAAGTACTGGCCGTCAATTGAAACGGCCATCGCTATTCAAATGTATTGGCGAAACTTAAAATGCTAACAATATTCAGACATTTTGAGAGAAAATATACCAGTTTTCATTGAAATAATGCCTCGAGAAGGAAAGAATGATATTTAACTTTCATTACCGAAATTCATTTATCCTAAATCCGTTTTTAATTCACGAAAATCTTTTCGTGAATGACCCATGTCAATGGCTTGAGATACCGTTATTCACAAAATAAGTTTTCACGTAACTTTCGTTTTATTCGCTATCTATCTCTATCTATCTATCTATCTGGACTGACGGAGGGGCGTTGAATCAATGTTGGTTCGACGTCATGCCGTTGACACCCACTCCAACTCACTTCATTGTCACATGACCGTTGGCATGAGAGAGAGAGAGAGACAGAGAGAGACAGAGAGAGAGGGGGGTTTGACTGACAACTGACAGTGGACAGACAGACGACACACAGAACGACTGACTGAATGACTGACTAACAGACGAACGGACGGACTGTTAGACAGACAAATAAACATACTGACAGTCGAAAAAACAACAACCAATAAGTGGACTTGCAGACGGGCGGCGAGTCAACGTTGGCTCGACGTCATGCCGTCGACAACCACTCCAACTCACATCAATGGCACGTTACCGTTGAGATGGTTTGACTGATCGCTGTATCCAAGAAGCCCATAACCCTTTTTGTACCAAATGGAATCTTCCTCCTGATATATAGCAGGAGTCGTTTTCAAAATTTAGGGGAGTCGGGTTGTGTTTTCTTCAAAATTTATTTTTGAAAATGGCCGAACTTTTTGCAAACAGTGTAGGCACTTGATCAGACGCCGCGGCGTCTGTGATCTGGGCCTGCACTGTTTGTCTCTTACCCTTTTGGGGTTTCCGGTACCAAATGGGTTAATGTAGACCTAAGGGGTGGGCAGGTTGAACCAATCTACAAATCTACCAGATTTTACTGTAAAATCTTGTACTTGCGAAGGAGTGTTCAACATTCTTATGCTCTGAAAGGGTGTTCTTCGTTTGTTTTGAATTTAATGTTCCAATCCCACTGAGTCTTGATGGGTCCGAGCACTGGGCAAATGACATTTTATCAAGCAACGCCATATTATCGCCAACGAAACGATGTGACGTTTCATCGACGTTTCAATGTCAAATTCAATGCATCGCTTTGAAGTTGGTTTGATGAAGACACGACGTTATCGACACGCTTCATGTCGGTTGACGTAGCGTCATTTACCGACAAACTGTAATTTACATTTGCCAGTGCTCGCTAATTGTTGGTGCGCTAAGAGAGAGAATGAGAGAAAGAGAGAGAGAGAGAGAGAGCTCGTATGTGCAATTTATCATTTTCGTAATGCCAAATTTCACATCTGGCAGCATATCAGTGTTTCTCCCATTATCTTACATTAGAATTCCCCAAAAGTTTAAAAGAATTCCACTGTTTTACGCTGTAATTAACACTTTATCTGTCCCACTGCCTTTGATGCAATACGACAGATGACGGCCAGGGCTTTTCCCGTTCTATTTTTAGAACCGGAAGTACGTCACGAAAAAAGCTCCTATTCCGATGCACGTCAGACTGTCGCAGATCGGGAGGACGCAGGGTTGGATACCTGCCGGGGTCAGCAACATTCATTCGTGGAGATTGATCATGAAATCTTTTCTATGGTCATTCAGAATTGTTTGTCATTCACTCCCCTTCCACTGATTCAAGAAGAGCAGTTGTCAGCTTCTGGTGAAAAATGTGCACTCTTCTGGTAACTTTCAAGCCTGCCCAGGAAAATTATGGAGAAGTAAACTGACCAGCTCGATATGACCTAAATAGTGTTTACTGGGCCATTAACAGGCTGTGGTATGATCACTGGTATCTGATCTAGGTTTACAGTGTTAGAAAACAGGACTACAGTACACCCGCCGCAACTCTTTGAAGCCACGCATCCACGTGCTATAGTTGTTTTGGTCTCCTGCACCCCAAATGGAATCTTCCACCTTGTATAGTGCAGGAGACCATTTCAAAATTTAGGGGTTCTTCAAAATCTCTTTGGAAACTGGCTGAACGTTTTGCAAACAGTGTAGGTCCTGATCAAATGCTGCAGAATTAACTGGGCCTGCACTGTTTGCCAACTACCCATTTTGGGGTTTCCAGTACCAAATGGGTTTTACAAATGGAATCTTCCACCTTGTATAGAGCAGGAGACCATTTCAAAATTTAGGGGTGTCAGGTTGTGTATGTTTGGTTTGAGGTTTAACGTCCCCGTCAACACTGTAAAGGTCATTTTGGAGACGTTGCTTCCAATTTTGTGGCAATTTTGTGGAACTTTTACCCGACATTGAGATGAAATGACATCTCAAGCCCTGTCGCCCAATGAAACCAATAGGGTTTATTTGCATTTGTTCCTGGACAGGCTTAGATCCTCTAAGCGGTTTACCAGTACTAGTTTGCAGGCCGGATTCAGCTCTGCGTGGAAGCATCATGCAGCCCATATATTTCTGAAAGCCCCTATGGGCGGGGGCTGAGATCAGGTTGTGTTTTCTTCAAAATCTATTTGGAAACTGGCTGAATGTTTGCAAACACACTAGGCCCTGATCTGGGCCTGCACTGTTTGCCAACTACCCATTTTGGGGTTTCCAGTACTTAATGTGTTATGGCCCTTTCAAGTTTATTTCAACCATATCGAGCCAGTCGTCAATCAGGTGGGTGAAAACCAGTCCCCGGAGAAAACCACCTGACCTTCCATTGCAGAACTTGGCGTCTCACAGGCTGTGGTATTTTAGTAGTCGCAGATTAGATTGACTAGGCGGAGCTATCGTTTGTAAAGGCACTCTACCGAATCTTCTGTTGGACTCGGCGAATTTGACATTTATTGACAGCACCTGAATAGCTCCGCCTAGTCAATCTTATCTCGACTACTATACCATATTTGCATTACCGTAAAAATTCGGCTATAAGGCGATTCGGCTATAAGACGGGACCCCTTTTTCAGTTATTCTAAAGTGGGATTTTGCTTATACTCTTTTATAAGACGGGTCAAATTTTTGCCATATCTGTCGGGGCCTA
The DNA here is from genome assembly GCA_963580285.1 of Lucinisca nassula. NCBI lineage: Eukaryota > Metazoa > Mollusca > Bivalvia > Lucinida > Lucinidae > Lucinisca > Lucinisca nassula. The sequence goes on from OY757015.1 coordinate 106,340,936, forward strand.
TCTGCTACCGCCAGATGCTATTTAGATGTGAGAAATCGGCTTTTTTTCGTCAGAAGACCCCTCTACTTACCCCTCATTTCCAGCCACAAAATTTAGAAATATTTGTTGCAGCTTTTTTATAAGTAACTGAACGTTTTTTTTTTTATCGGGGAACACAACACCTAGCTATTCAGTTTCAGAACCAACGCCCCAGCTAGCACAAAATAGCGGCAAACGTCGGGCCGATACGTCGTATCGCTGTCGGCCCGGTATATGCTTTGCTGGCTTAGGCTACACAAACTTCTATTTAATAGACGACAGGGGCTGACAAATCCATTTCCCGGCCGTCCGGGACAAGATCGAAATCACGCCGGGCAGGTGCACTTTGACCTTATGACGCTCGGTCGGGACAAGTGCAAAAAAAAAAAATAAAAAAAATCGCCAGTCCTTTTGAGTCCTTAAATACGGTAAAAGTAACCCAGTAAGTAAATTGCTGTCAATTCAGAGACAAACCATCTGTGTGTTTATTACGGTTCAAGTATGACACTATTGTTAATCCCTGTTGTATAATTGCCACCCTGCGGTGCGTGTCGATAAGGTGTGAAAATATGGTCAAGTTATGTCTCTAATTTGCGTTTATCCTCCAGTCATAAAATTTAATCCACAATCAGTGTGAAACTGATTTAATTGCTCCTCAGACTATTAGCTACATCTAACGGTAGATGTTTGCATTAAAAAATCGGACTTTTCTACGATCTCATGAATGGTTATGTTTTGGCGCCAAATAGACGTTGGCGGGAAAAGTCGAAGGCTGTTGTTGGTTATTGACACGGAGCTTCTGGGGATAATTCTGGAGCTGTGCAAAGCACTGATTTTCTATCCACCTCTATTCACAACCGCTTAGCTATCGGGAAAATATTTTTTTACCGGTTCCAAACATTTTTTTTATGAAAGAGATACATGCAATGACATTAAACACGTGTGGGGGTAATGGCGTCGGATGACGTCATTTTCCGATCGCGTGCAGAAAAATCGTAGCGGTGGTTTGTGGGCGGCGATTTATATCAATTCATAAATCACCGATCGGTTTTTTCCGTATGTCTGGTCTTCGCCGGACATTGCCGGAAAAAAGCCTGCAGTCCATGACCTCGGCTATAAGACGGGGTCGTTTTTTTGGGCACATTTTGGAGGGAAAAATCCTCGTCTTATAGCCGAATTTTTACGGTATTTTCTGAAGCCACGCAGCCCCACGTTATAGTTGTTTTGGTCTGCCACATTTCCGCGTACGACCCTGTGCTACGTCCTGCTGCAAGCCAGTGCAATGACGCGGCGTACACACCGTGGATCTGCCGTGGAAAGGTTATGCGGACAAACAATGTTATACCTATATAATGCCACGGAAACACAGTGATTACACTGTGATCCACCAATTGGCGCGTATCCGCGGTGGTTGTCTCAGATTTAATCCTTTTTATCACCCCCCCCCCCCCCCCCACCTCAACACGGGCTGCGCATGTTCAAAAGGATTTGTAGCCGATGTACTGTAGGTCTTGGTCTACACTGTTTGCAAAACGGACTAACAAATGTAGTCCAAGGGCCAGTTGTTCAAAACTAACAACGTCGTTAGTTAACATATCGTTAAAACTTTCGATCATTTAATATGATAAATATGTTAATATTTTTGCTGAAAAAATGAGAGCAGCTGTGTATGGGTTTATAAGCATTGACGGGTCGACTCGCACCGCTTTGCCCGGGTAGGCGTAGATCCTCTTAGCGGTTTACCAGTAACTCGTGTGCAGGTCGGTTTCAGCTCTGCGTGGAAGCATCATGCAGCCCATATATTTCTTCAAGCGGGGGCCAACCATATGGTATATGGACGTGGCACTGTAATAATAGCAGTGGTATTTGGCAAGGAAAGGGTTAGATAATCAACTTTAACTCATTTTGTACTGGAAACCCCTAAACAGGTAATTTGTAAACAGTGTAGGCACAGATCAGAAGCTGCAGAGCACAGTGTCTGATCAGGGCCTACATTGTTTGCAAACTGTTCAGCCATTTTCCAAATTATCCACATTGCCTAATGCTGGTTTTTTACCCAGGAAAAAGGCGGGGCTTGGAGAAATAGATTGGGCTGCATGGTGCTTCCACGCAGAGTTGAAGCTGACCACACATGAGTACTGGTAAACCGCTTAGAAGGTCTAAGCCTGCCTAGGCAAAGTGATGTGAGTAAGAATGTCCAATGCATATAAGCCTTTGGATTTTATTGGGTGGCAGGGCTTGAGATGTCATTTCATCTCATTGACGGGCGAGAGTCCCACAAAATTGGAAGCAGTGTCTCCAGAATGACCTAAATAGTGTTGACAGGGACTTAAACCTCAATTCAAACAAACAAGCCCAGAAAAAAAGAAAAAAAGAGGGCCACATGGAAGATACTAAATGTGTTATCCTGAGGGTAAATAAAGTCAAATATTATTATTATTATTATTTAAATAAATTTTGAAGAAACCCAAAATTTTGAAATGGATTTGTCCTATGTATAAGGTGGAACAAAAAGAGAACTAGTGTACTTTTCAAGGTCATTGTCTGCATTCCCAGACTGTCACCCTGTCGGGCTCTGTCATGTGTCAACCAACTCAGCTGTGTATTCCAGCAGCCACTGCAGGCTACTAAAGATGCTACTATAAAAATCCTAAACATACGGACATCTTGAGGACTTGCTGTAATTATCCTAATATTTTAACAAATTTGTTTCTCAATCCAGTATGGAGTGCAAAAAAGTGCAAATGGCAAACACTGAGGTTTGCACTGTTTGCTCTTACTCACTGCATAGCCCCAGATAAGAGGGGGTATCCACAAATTATTTTTCTTATTTCTGCACGAAAACATATGGTGTGGGTACTCATTAGAAGCGCCTCAAAGAGGCGCTTCTAATGAATACCCACAACATATGTTTTTGTGCAGAAATAAGAAAGTTATCAGTACTTTTCTTTTGAAAAAAGTCCCTTATCTGGAGCTATGTCAGACTTAGGCCTGTCGGATCATTGCGGTATATAGTCCAACCTGTGTTAAGCAAGCACCTACGGGTTAATCACAATGTGCTTGCTTAAGATAGGTGCTTGTTTAATACAGGTAAATTTTAATGCATTTGCCATTTTCGGGAACCAAATACACGCTTCCTTAAGACGGGTTGCTAGCTTAATAGAGGTGGCCACTATGACAGGTTTGACTGTATAGCCTGGGAATGGACACACCTTACATTTTAGCATCCCAAGGCAGTTCATGGAGAAAAGACAAAATATCAGCGCAGACTTATTTACCATGCAGTCGGCTTCAGCTTTGTGCAGAAACACCATTTCTCCAAGCCTCCATGAGCAGGTCTGCCTCTTTCTTTCTTGTGGTTATTGTAAAATTAATTAAAGTTTTTGAGTTTAATGAAGTATGACCAATACACTTGGCTCCATCCTACTCACTATATGCCTCAAAATGCCAGGTTTTCTGAGAATATGAACAGATGTCAGGGTTCATTATGGGTGTCTGCCTCTGACTGTCAGGGTTCATTATTTCTTGAATTTCGACCCCGGCCTTGGTCAGTAACAATAAAGTACCACAAGGTATTTTGAAAATTGTTCTGCTAATCATTGGTTACCCTCCCCTCAAACTTGGAACTTTGTCTGTATCTAGCAGATTAGTTTTGATCTATTGTGCCAAATTGTTACAAGCGGTTAATGGTGACTTATTTGAAAACGTCAATTATAACAGTTACTCCCGACATATACACTCGTCACCAACATAGCGGATTTCCGCAGATAGGGGGTCCAGTTTTAATGATGATATTGTGACTCGTGTAAATCTGAGGAGGGGATTTTCACATGTATCTCATTCTCCCTTAAAAACTACATCACAAAATGCCGTCTGCTTATGTCGTCTGCTGAATCTTCTTGAAAACTTTTTAAAAATATTTTTGCATACAGGCAAACAGTGTGGCCCCAGATCAGACTGCTGCTAGAGGAGCAGTCTGATCTGGGTCCACACTGTTTGCAAAAAAAAAATCACCAGCAAACTTTCGCACTGGAGACAGCTGGGTGTCTCCAGCGAACTTTCGCTGGAGACAGCCAGCTGTCAATAGCCACTTCCAAAAAAAATGAATTTTTAAGTAACCATAGTAACCAGCAGATGACAAAGCAGACAATAATTGTTGTGTTTGGTTTTGTTTGTTTGTATTGAGGTTTAACATCCCCATCAACACTATTTAGGTCATTTTAGAGACATTGCTTCCAATTTTGTTCATTTTAGGGACGTTGCTTCCAATTTTGTGTGACTTTTACCTGACATTTAGATGAAATGACATCTCAAGCCCTGCCGCCCAATGAAACCAGAAGGCTTATATGCATTTGACAGTCTGACTGGCATCACTTTGCTTGGGCAGGCTTAGTCCTTCTAAGCGGTTTACCAGTACTCGTGTGTGGTTAGTTTCAGCTCTGCCTGGAAGCACCATGTAGCCCATCTATTTACCCAAGCCCCGATGGACAGGGGCGAATGGTATCTTATGGGTTAACCCTTCTAGTACCAAATGGAATCTTCCTCCTTATATATAACAGGAGTCCATATCAAAATTAAATGGTGTCAGGTTGTTTTCTTGAAAATTTACTTGGAAAATGGCTCAACTGTTCGCAAACAGTGTTGGCCCTGATCAGACGCCACGTTCTGAGGCGTCTGATCTGGGCTTGCACTGTTTGCCAATTACCCGTTTTGGGGTTTCGGGTACAAAATGGGTTAACATATTATGCTTGTTTTCTGTCATAAGCAAGAAAAATAAGTATTGTTTTAACCCTTCTCTTGCTGAATATTCAGTTAAGCCACACCCATTCCTGACTTTGAACCAATCAGATTACTTGATGTAATTTATTCTTACAAATTCATTAATTGAATGTCAAACTGTGTAGATCCTGATCAGACGGCTTCTTCAGAAGCCGTCTGATCTGGATCTACACTGTTTCCAAAGATAGGGGTTGTCGTGAACAGCAAGATAAGGGTTAAAGGCTTTAAAACTACACAATGGATTGTACAGTGAGTTATAGATCGGGTGGGACTGCCAACATCCTTTCCTGGAGATTGAACAGGAAATCTTTTCTATGGTCATTCTTTCCCACAGTTTCTCGAGAAAGAACGTACACTGTACTGGTGAACCGCTTACATATAAGCCTGCCCAGGAAAAGTGTGGATGGGTAAACTAACCAGCTCAATATGACCTGAATAGTGTTGACTGGGCCGCTAATTAAGTAAGTACTGTAAGTTACAGAGGCTAACTACTGTAAGTTTACTGATTTTGATTTATTTCCTTCAATTTTGAGTCCTGCAAAACGACGGGGGTGGTTGGATGAGGCAAAGGTGATGTGTATCTGGTATTACTGGGGCTTCCAACTGATATTGGCTTAACTCATTTCAGGCCAGAAACCCCTAAAGGGGTACTCTGGCAAACAGTGCAGGCCCAGATCAGATGCCACAGAACACGGCATCTGATCAGGGCCTCCAGTGTTTGCTAAAAGTTCAGTCAATTTCCAAATAAATTTTGAAGAAAACACAATCTGTCACCCCAGGTTTTGGAATGAACTGCTGTTGTCTATAAGAAGGAAATTTCCATTTGGTACAAAAAGGGTTAATACAGTTGTCCTGTTGCAGCAGGTAAGGGCAGAGGGGGAGTGTTGTTATTTCTTCTGTTTCTACACTTCCATTCATTTTCCTCTTTCTCCTCTGTCCCTCACTCCCACCTAATCTACTATCCCTGTTTTATCTCTTTTATCCCTTTCTTTGGGAGATGACACAAAATGACCCACAAGGGTTGATGTGTGGTTAACCCTTGTCCTGCTAATCCCGGATATGCCCTATCTTTGAAACAATGTAGATCCAGATCAGATGGCTTCTGACGAAGCCATCTGATCAGGATCTACATTGTTTGCCATTCAGATTGTGAATTTGTTGTAAAATTTTGCATCAAGTAATCTGATTGGTTGATAATCAGTAGTGGGTGTGGCATATATAAATATTCAGCAGGACAAGGGTTAACCCCCAAGACAATCAATCAATCAATTAATCATGCAAAATAACAGGAAACCTGTAATTAATTCTAAGGTTGCTTCATAGAGACACTGAAATGTACAATTGTACTAAATTGGAATAAAACAAGAAGTAGAAACTAGAGCTTGTACCCATTTATAAAACAAACATGTCAGACATGAAGCTGTCATTCCAAATGAATGCTAGATATTAGTAAGATTACACATCTCATTAAGATGGTAATTTATTAAAATATTGTTGCATCTTTAACCCTTTGTTTTTCTTCAATTTTGGTTTTTATTAAGACATCAAAAAATATAAATTTGAAACCGGTGGTTACCGAACAGGTGCACCACAGTTCAATTAAATAATTGTCAGTTTATTACATGTCACCTGACTTTATAATACCCGCGTGTGGCCTGAATTTTAGGTTCTGTTCAGCATAATTTTAACCCATTAGGTCATTTTGGATACGTTGCTTCTAATTTTATGGGACTTTTACCCAAAATTGAGATGAAATGACATCTCAAGCCCTGTCGCCAAATGAAACCAATAGGGTTTATAAAAGCATGGACGGTCCGACTCGCACCTCTTTGCCTGGGCAGGTCTAGATCCTCTAAGCGGTTTACCAGCTCTCGTGTTTGTTTGTTTGATTTGATGTTTAATATCCCCATCAACACTGTATAGGTCATTTTGGAGACTTTGCTTCCAATTTTGTCGCTTCAAATGTTTTTGAGCGGGTCCGTCTAAGCGGTTAACCAGTACGCATATGAGTTCAGTTCAGCCCAATCTATTTCTCCAAGCCCCGATGGGCCGGGGTGGGGAAATGTCTCCTTCATAAGATAATGAAAATAAGGTCCATTCTCTTACATTTTGTCTTAAATCACTACTTGATCCATAGCTCTAGATAAAGTGCTCTGAATCATCCGAAAAGTACTGATATATTTCTTATTTCTGCTCAAAAACATAAGTTTTGGGTGCCTTGGCGAGACGCTTCTAATGAGTACCCACAAGCAGAAATAAGAAAAATAATACAGTCAAACTTCAAAGGCTCGAACCCCTTTGGGACCATGAAAATTTGTTCGAGAAAACTGTAGTTCGAGCCACTGAGGTTACTGTCAGGAGGCATAGCGAGATACTGTTAGACATCTTTTCGGTGTTTTATAATGAATATGTTTGCTGTGTGTACTCATTAGAATCGCCTCATCGAGGCGATTCTAATGAGTACACACAGCATACATTTACAAGATAAAAGACCAAAATCTCCTTAATTATTCCGCACTATTTCTTATGTAGAGGATTTCGCTAGGGGTTCAAGAATGTGTTGGTCCCATCCATGGTACATGAGCCATCAGTGTTCGAGCCATCGAAGCTCTACTGCTTCTTATCTGGGGCTATGTTTTGATCAGTGAAAGTGTGTCTCAGATCAGCAATATGACAGGATAATATTTTCATAAGGACACATGTAATTGATGGACAGATACAACTGTCAAACCTTATGCAACAGAACACCGGAATATGTCCATTACTTGTGTCCCTGAGTAATGATCTGTAATGGTTAAACCACAAAAACTGGGACATTTTTATGGTCAACTTGTTATTATTATGGGCAGATCACTTAATTTTGTGACTTTAACATAGATGGATAACGTAATAAGGATAAACAAGTTAAAAACTCCTTGGATTTTATTTAAAAACCAGGTTCATTGTGAAATTTTGGACTATTCGTTTCCCAAAGATTACTTGAAGAGTTAAATTATCAGGTATAAATTTTACTTCATGGGATTTTTTCCCGGTTTTGAGGTCCAACAATACACCACAACGTTTTTATGACATTATGTATTGTTTGGGTCCAAAAACGAAACTGACAGCCATGTTATATCCCAACAAAAATGTACAAATTATATAGGGACATTGACCACTTGTGGTCATTTTTCTATTTTTGGGATCTGTCTTTAAACTGTTTTACAATAATGAACAAGATCACGTAATGGTAAAGATCGCTTGGACTCAGGGTTTATGGTCAAAAGTGTGTGTGCGTTTGTGTGTGTGTATTATGTAAGTATACTAGAATTGAAGGGTTGTAAACATTCCTCCCCACCCAGGCTCTCTCCCTTCTGCCCTCCCACCCCAATAAAATTTAATGTCTGTGTGTGTGTGTGTGTCACGTGTGTTTTATGTATAAAGGGCTGCAAACACTCCTCCCCACCCAGGCTCTCTCCATGCTGCCCTCCAATCCCAACAATAAATAACATGACATGTCAGTTCAGTTCAGAACCAGCAGAAGGATATTATTTAGGTCCAAAGGGCAGCAATCCGAAATACTTGCTTTGTATTTGTGTGTGTGTGTGTGTCATGTGTGTCCAGAATTTAAGAGCTGTAAATACTCCTCCCCACCCAGGCTCTCTCCCTGCTGCCCTCTCACCCCCAAAAATAAATAACATGACATGTCAGTTCAGAACCAGCAGAAGGATATTATTTAGGTCCAAAGGGCAGCAATCCGAAATACTTGCTTGCCCGAAAACTTAAGATTTGCCAAGCGAAAAAGGAAAAAGGTCATCATACCCTTGTCGATCAGATTATCAGCACCTGTCCTTGCATGGTAGTAAGCCATTATGGCATGCTTGAAAAGATACCTAAGAAACATATGATTGAATACCCACTCAAAACCCTTTCAACCCCGATAGACGGATACAGATACCCAGTACATATGTAAACAGTGTAAACATTCTGAGCCGTCTCATTTGGATCTACTCTGTTTGCCACCTTAATTAATAATTTTGACTAAATTCCCTATTACAAGAATGGACTTGGCCAAATTCAGAGATGGAAAGGTTCACTTCCGAAAGTCTTGAGAATATACAGGGTAGGCTAGCGGAAAAAGTTGCCTAGTAATTTATGTTAACTGACCAGACAATTACTTTTCCAGTATTGTAAACATTACCTGATAGCATCAAACTGTCTGGGGGACACCCTGCCCCAGGGTCAGATAAATAAATACACATCATCTAGGGATTTGAATGTAACAGATGTTTCTTTTATCTTGAAACTAACTTACACTCTCTTTCTCTGTACATTATTATTCATCACAATCCCTTCTGACCCTGAAGTACTGGCAGTGGCAGAATGGGTGAATCTGAGACTTAATATCCCAATCAACACTTTTTCAGTCATTTTGGAGAGGTTGCTTCCAATTTTTGTGGGACCTTTACCCTGTCGCCAGTGAAACCAATAGGGTTTATGCATGGATGGTCCTACTCGCACCACTTCATTTGCCTGGGCTCCATGCAGCCCAATTTATTTCTCCAAGCCCTGATGGCCTGTCTCTGAGTGTAGACTGGCAAAATGGTATTAACGGGATTTATTTGCAGAATGGCACACATACTGCAGTGTAGAGCCAGCTGATCCAGAAAAGACGGGCTATCCACATTTTAATTTTCTTATTTCTGCACGAAATTAGAGATGTTGTGGGTTACTCATTAGAAGCACCTCGCTGAGGCATTTCAAATGAGTACCCACAACATATGTAAGAAAAATATCAGTACTTTTCAGATGAAAATGCACCTTATCTGGAGCTACGGACACTACTTGTACATGTAGCAGTCTACTGAGTGAGAGTTGGGTTAAATAACCCATTTTGTACTGGAAACCCCAAAAAGGGCAATTGGCAAACAGTGCAGGCCCAGCTCAGATGCCGCAGAATGCGCCCCCGCCCAAAGGGGCTTGAAGAGATATATGGGCTGCATGATGCCTCCACGCAGAGCTGAATCCGGCCCCCACACTAGTACTGGTAAACCGCTTAGAGGATCTAAGCCTGTCCAAGAACCGTGGTGCGAGGCGGACCGTCCATGCTAATAAACCCTATTGGCTTTATTGGGCAGCAGGGCTTGAGATGTCATTTCATCTCATTGTCGGGTAAAAGTCCCACAAAATTGGAAGCACCGTCTCCAAACTGACCTTTACAAAGTTTACAGTGTTGACGGGGACGTTAAACCCTAAATCAAACAAAAACTGAGTGAGAGTTTAGTTTAAAATAACCCATTTTGTACCGGAAACCCCAAAAATGGTAATTGGCAAACAGTGCAGGCCCAGATCAGACGCCGCAGAATGCGGCGTCTGATCAGGGCCTACACTGTTTGCAAAAACTCAGGCATTTTTTGGCCTCAGTTTTGAAGAAAACACTAACTGACACCCCTATATTATTAAATGGACACCTGCTATATATAAGGAGTAAGATTCCATTTGGTACAAAATGGATGAAACATGAAGAACAGTAGCCAGTATCTTGTGGGATAAGAAATTAATAAGAAAGGTCAACTTAATCAGAATTATCAGCATCCCTCTCAAAACCAAGGGTCAGATGTCAATTAGGATTGGGAAAATGGAGTGTGTGCTAATTGAGAAAATGAAAGATGATTCAGATGCATGGGCCCTTGATTTTAATAACCCATGACTAGTGATATTTTAATAGCTTGAACATAGATGCTGCTTATTTAAAATGGCTGAGTCGAACTACTATCCACACCCCCTCAGATGCAGGGGCCCTTGATTTTAATAACCCATGACTAGTGATATTTTAATAGCTTGAACATAGATGCTGCTTATTCACCATGGCTGAGTCGAACTACTCCCCACACACCCTCAGATGCATGGGCCCTTGATTTTAACCCTTGTCCTGCTGAGTCCGGATATGCCTTATTTTCCAAACAATGTAGATCCAGATCAGATGGCTTCTGACGAAGCCATCTGATCAGGATCTACATTGTTTGCCATTCAGATTGTAATTCTTTTGCAATAATTTGCATCAAGTAATCTGATTGGTTCATAATCGGTAGTGGGTGTGGCAGATTAAAATATTCAGCAGGACAAGGGTTTAATAATCCATGACTAGTGAAATCTTAACTTAAATAGCTTGAACATGGCTGATTTACTATGGCTGAGTCGAATTCATTCAGCCCCCCCCCCCCCCCCCCCAACTTCCCCACCTTATTGTTACCTCCCTCTCCTGAAAGCCCTGGTGTAAACCAATGCTATAAACAGACAAAAACAACAGATAAATATTTATAGTGTACAGACTAATCTATAATCCTGGAAGGGGATAATCCAGCTCATCCCTTAGTATTTCTACTTCCTGCAGATTATCCCCATGTGTAAGATATATATTACACAAATGTTTAAATGGAATAATTCCTTAAAAGTGGACACCAGTAATCATTGTATATATCCAAAAATTTAGAACAAAATAATTCAAAATTATGTCAGTTGATTCAGGGCAAATAGATCAGATCCCTAAGCAGACAGCATTATATAAATCAACAACAGAGCATGAAATTTCAACAACTGTTGGCATTTTAATATTTTTGAACTGGACAAGTTCTTTTAGACTGAGAGCACAAAAAGAGCTGACTGGGTTCAGAGGACAGAGAGATTATAAACTTTCAGCATGCTCAGCTAGCTCAGTTGAAATTTGCCCTGTTCATAAATATGAAAAGGCATTTTGATATTTATGAACAGGACAGATGTAACATTTTAGCTAAGAGTATGAAGAAGAACAGATCTAAAACATGGAGCAATTAGACATTTTTCTCATGCTCAGCTCAGTTGAACGGGCTCAGCTCAGTTGAACGGGATATTTTGTTCTGTTTGTGATTTTAATATTTATGTACAGGACAAATTTTATGTTCCGCTGAAAGCCCCAAAATGAGCAGATTTGGAAGTTTAACTGGGAACAAGCATTTAGTAATAAACTTTTATCATGCTCAGCTAGCTCATTTGAGCATGAAACTTGTCTTGTTCATAAATTTTGAAATGTTGGCATCTTAATATTTATGAACAGGCCATAAGTGTTATTTCCTGATGAGAGCATGTTGGTGTCTGAAATTTATGAGGAATAGAAATTTCATGCTCAGTTGAATTGAGCACAAAAAGTATGACAATCTTATGACCAGACTGTGATGGCTTATTAAAATGAGTCATTAACCCATTTAGTACCTGAAACCCCAAAATGGGTACCCTGGCAAACAGTGCAGGCCCAGATCAGATGCCACAGAACACATCTGATCTAGGCCTTCAAGTTCAGTCATTTTCCAAATAAATTTTGATGAAAACATAACCTGAAACCCCTACAATTTTTACCTACTTCTGCTTTATATGAGGAGGAAGATTCCATTTGGTCCAAAAAGGGTTAACTATACCTCATAACCACCCCCACCACACACACACATACACCCCACCCTCCCATTGGGGCTTAGGTGAAATGACTCTTCCACGCTGAGCTGAAACTGACTGAAATGAGAGTACTGGTAAACTGTTTAGAAGGTCTTAGCCTGCCTAGGAAAAGTGGTGCGAGTTGGACCGCTCCTAAGTAAACCCTAGTGGTTTCTATAGGGCTTGAAATGTCATTTCATCTCATTCTCGGGTAAAAGTCCCACAAAATTAGAAGCACTGTTTCCAAATGACCTAAATGATGTTGACAGGGGTGTAAAACCTAAACACAAGTACAGAAACCTCATAGAACCCCACTTTTATCATAGCAACAGATTGGATGGTTTTCCTTATTAATCCATTTAGTACTGGAAACCTTAAAATGGATACCCTGGCAAACAGTCAGGCCTAGATCAGACACCGCAGAATGCGGCGTCTGATCAGGGCCTACACTGTTTGCAAAAAATTCAGTCATTTTCGAAATGAATTTTGAAGAAAACACAACCTGACACCCCTAAATTTTGAAATGGACTGCTGCTATATACAAGGAGGAAGATTCCATTTGGTACAAAAAGGGTTAATTATGAAATGACCATCTGTATATACATGTAGTCTCTTTATGTATTGTCTCAAACAAAGAACCGTTACTCTTTGTCTTGTCAAGAGAGACTGTCAAAATTTCACAAAAAGAGGCAGCCAGAAATCAATACACGTATTTATTTGTAAATAAATTATCTGTATTGCATACTCAGTGATCAAAATCTGACAATTTTCTCAACTGCAACTGCTCAGGGGCCATCTGATCAGGGATCACACTGTTTGCATAAGCTGTAACAATATTTTGGATGGTAGTGATTATTGTCAACCGTGAAAACTAATCTTTCTCTCTTCTTTCCCCTGAGGCCTCTCTCCCTCTGTACTCCACTGTTTTTCTAAGCATCATCCCAGGAAAGATGTTAAAATTTTATGAAGCACAGCATCTGTTCAGTGCAAATTATTGCAACAGAAATCAATATTTTATTTGCAAAGAAATTAGCAGTATTGCACTTCTCATTGTTAAACCATTAGTGATCAGTGCCATTAGTGGGATATCAATTTTTGATCAAGGATCATGTGATCACTATTACTGAGTAGCACCAGGAGAAAATCTGTCATGTGACAAACGATCACATGACAGATTCATGTGACAACAGATCACATGACATATGATAGCCTTGATCAGCCTTTGCATATGAAGTGAAGTCACTGCTGATCAGGTGCATTGATGATTATTGCAGATTGACAATCTGGGCATCAGTAATAATTCTAACCAATTTTATGAAGAAACCCCAAAACTGGTAATTGGCAAACAGTGCAGGCCCAGATCAGACACCCCAGAGCGTGGCATCAAATCAGGGCCGCATTCAACATTTTCCAACAAATTTTGAAGAAAACACAACCTCACACCCCTAAATTTTAAAATGGACTGATCCTGCTTTATACAAGGAGGAAGATTCCTTTTGGTATAAAAAGGGTTGATAATATGATTTTGTTTTTTTTTTTTCCCTCCAAAATTACAAAAATTTTTTTCAAGGAAATCTACATCTATTCATATAAATACATACCTAGGTTACAACATTGCGGACATTAAAACATTCTATCTTTTGGGGGTTAAGTGGGCCCTTCTCTTGAATGTCTGGGAGCAGTTCAAGTGTACACCTTAGAACTAGAGACACAAATCAGCTTACCGTAAAAATTGTAAACGTTTGGACCCCTTGAGAACTTGCTGTAATTCTCAAAAAAAAAAAAATCACCAATCTAGGGTGTAGACGGAATGGCAAGCGGTGTAGACCCTGATCAGACTGCTCCTCTGATCTGTGCATTGTTTGCTTAGGCCTGAGTATCTGTCCAAATCATCACGAGAACATGCCTATATAATTTTGACCCCGTCATACCCCACTTTTATATAGTAAAACGGGGGTTTAAGGGGGTATACACTATTTTTCTTATTTCTGCTCAAAAACATAGATTGTGGGTACTCGATAGAACCGCAACGATTGGCCCCCGCCCATAGGGGCTTGAAGAAATATATGGGCTGCATGATGCTTCCACGCAGAGCTGAATCCGGCCCGCACACTAGTACTGGTAAACCGCTTAGAGGATCTAAGCCTGTCCAGGAACCGCGGTGCGAGGCGGACCGTCCATGCTAATAAACCCTATTGGTTTCATTGGGCGACAGGGCTTGAGATGTCATTTCATCTCAATGTCGGGTAAAAGTCCCACAAAATTGGAAGCAACGTCTCCAAAATGACCTTTACAGTGTTGACGGGGACGTTAAACCTCAAATCAAACAAACAAAAGAACCGCCACGAATCTGTATTTTGAGCAGAAATACGAGAAATGTCACAATTTTTCATCTTAAAATTTCTAATTTTTGGCCAGAAAAATTGGCAATGTATTTGTATAGGAGTGTTTTTGTAATGACTTGGGATCATTATGGTAATTATCCCTTATCCCCCTAGAGAACAACCCATATCTTTGCAAAGTGAAAGTGTTACCAGGATGCTTGTCAGTTTGACTGTTTGGTAGTCAGAAATGGGTTTGCAGGTTAAGGGTTTAATACAAATATAATTTTCTTATTTATAATTGAGGCAATTCTAACAAACAATAAAGAAAAATGTCCCTTAGAAAATTATCTACTGTGACCCCTCCTGGAGTGCCTTATAACACATTGTATGAGGGGAAACCCGTAAAGGGGTACCTTGGCAAACAGTGCAGGACCAGATCAGACGCATTCTGTGGCGTCTGATCAGGGCCTGCACAATTTGCTAGCAGAATTTTCTGTCAAAAAATAGGATAAAAACTAAAAAATAGGCCTGACATCCCTAAAAGGACAAATGGACTTGTCCAACATATAGCAACGGAAGAGTCCACTAGTATAAATGGGTTAATGGTCAAGCAATGATGATGGCCCTAAAGGAATGTACAGTCTTATTAGCAAGGCTATATGGTACTTGTAATATTGACAGTTGCCCACCTGTCATCACAGGTGAGAACCAGGTAAACTCTCAGCTTCAGCAGCAGCCACCCCTCAGGGGAAATCTACACCAAACTCTATTGATTTCCAGTAACAGTGCCATTGTGTGATGCCTATTTGTCAAATATGCATGTTTAATATTAGGCTCAGGTTCAGTGAAATTAATTTTATGATCACACTTTCATCCCAACCCTTTGTTTGGCAAAGAAAAATGATGGTGAAATTATAAATTAAGTCAGCTTGGTTGACATATTATGTTTTTTAAATCATGATGAAAATATTTATGAGTATCAGAGAGTTCAAAACCAGTCATTAATTTTAGCTGTTGTAAAATTACTTTATCATTCATAGTAAAAAAAAAAAAAAAAACAACAGCAACAAAAAAAAGATCAAACTACATATAACTAATCCCTATTGGTTTCATTGGGCGACAGGGCTTGAGATGTCATTTCATCTCAATTTTATCTCAACGCTGGGTAACCACAAAATTGGAAGAAACGTCTCCAAAATGGCCTTTACAGTGTTGACGGAGACGTTAAACCTCAAATCAAACAAACAAACAAAACATATAACTAATAAAAAATGTCAATGTGTTTCGGTCTGATTATTAGGAAAGGGACCTAGTGCACACCAAAGTTTTGGGTTTAATGATTGTAAAGGAAGACTCCGAAGAGACAGCACCAGGACAGAAAATGAATGGAAGGATAGAAAGTGAAGAAATAACAACATTCCCCCCTCTACCCATACCTGAGGCCCCATGCCCAACTGTAAGTCAATATCAGTTGGACGCCCCGTGACAAAAGAAACTTGACACCTTTGCCTCACCCAACCACACCCCCTCGATCAAGTATAGACAGTATATATTTTAGTACACAGACAGATCTGGGTTTTCACTATTTAATCTCATTATTAAAATTCCTTGACAGGATTTCATTTTCCTCAATTTGAAAAAATAAATAAATTTATTACTGATACAGAGGAAGAAATCTGTATATGATATGAGCATGTGTGTGTGTCTCCAGGCCTTTGGCTTTCTCTAAGCAAGCAGCTATGGTATTGATTTGTTAGTTTAGCACTTTGATTGATGGATGCTGGCTGCTGCATGTCTCTTTATGCATTTAATTCAAATCCCTAAAAACATTTTAAATACTTGTCACTGACAGGACAAATTCAGATAGTTACATTTTTTCTTGGTTTTGGAGTCGAATTATTCAGTTAGGAAGTATTGAAACTTGGTGTACAGATGTTTTAGAATGAAGGTTGACAGGAGCTTGAAAATTATACAATTATGCATTTATTCTTTTTCATTGGAGGTGAGTTTTACTTTCTATTATATCCGTTTATGAAGATCAAACTACTATAATGTTGACAAAGATTTAAAGCAGTCTTGTTTTTGTTAAAGACATGAAATTTCAATTCATATTTTAGCAAATTTCATTACCGGTATTTTGACACATTACGTGTCATGATTAGAGTCTGTTCTTACATGGGTACCAGGAAATTTCTCATTGAGGCTGTTTGTATTGAATGGGTACCAGGAAATTTCTAATTGAGACTGTTCTTAACCTTTACCCTGCTGTAGGCGACAAGCCCTATCTTTGCAAACAGTGTAGATCCAAATCAGATGGCTTCTGAAGAAGCCATCTGATCAAGATCTACACAGTTTGACATTCAGTTTATGAATATGTAGAAATAAGCTGCATCAAGTAATCTGATTGGTTCAAAGTCAGAAATGAGTGTGGCTTAATTGAATATTCAGCAGGTTAAAGGTTAATGGGTACCAGGAAATTTCTCATTGAGGCTGTTCTTAATGGGTACCAGGAAATTTCTCATTGAGACTGTTCTTAATGGGTACCAGGAAATTTCTCATTGAGGCTGTTCTTAATGGGTACCAGCAAATTTCTCATTGAGGCTGTTCTTAATGGGTACCAGCAAATTTCTCATTGAGGCTGTTCTTACGTCAGTAACCACAATCTATGCTTTTTTGAGCAAAAGACAGGAAAATTTTGTTTGCCAATGTAAACCCACTTTTCTCTATGGGCTTATAAGGATATTATTTGCATGGAATAAATAATGGTACCGTTATGATCCCAAGTATTGGGATGAACAGGCTTAAGGGAACAGTGCAGACCCAGATCAGACTGCTCCTTTAGGAGCAGTCTGATCAGGGTCCCCACTGTTTGCCATTCTGTCTGCACCTTAACAATTGACTCCTTGCTGGATTGTGAATCAAATTTGTTAAAATTTATGGAGAATTACAAGTCCTCAAGGTGTCCGAATTTTAAAGACTTTATGAAACCTGATAGCATCTTTATTAACACTTGCCCTGTTGAATAATTAATTTAGCCCCACCCATCTCTGACTATCCACCAATCAAATTACTTGATATAATGTATTCAGCCGCTTGATAGTGTAGATCCTGATCATATGGCTTCTTTGGAAGCCATCTGATCTTGATCAGTATCCAGTGGTATTGATATTTTATTTTTGGGACAACTGATAGTCTATCTATCCAACATTGCAAAGTAGTTTCCCCGGCAACTTCGAATGTGCTCACTACAGTTTGTAAGAAATTTTCTACGGTTATTCTCTCCCTTCGGCTAATTCAAGAAAGGCGTCAGTTCCTGGCGAAAGAATGTGCACTGTTCTGGTTAACCGCTTACCTATAAGCCTGCCACGGATTAGTGTGGATAGGTAAACTGACCTGCTAAAAAATGACCTAAAATAGTGATGACTGGGCCGTTAAACTCAATACAAACAAACAAAAAAAGGTAAAAGGTTATTATAGCCATGCTATAATGCTTGTTCCCATGACATAGTGATTTGTAAAGAGGGTTATCTGTTAAATATTGACTAGGTTCAAGTGTCGAAACTCTGGCAAACAGCACAGACCCAGATCAGTTATTGCGTAATGCAGCAGGTCTTAATTAGATACTCAGACACAGCTCACCTTTAATTAAGCTGTGCAGTGAGTGCTTTGATTTTACCATACCTTGTATACTAGTGGACTCTTCCATTGATATATGCCCCGCCCATAGGGGCTTGAAGAAATATATGGGCTGCATGATGCTTTCACGCAGAGCTGAATCCGGCCTGCACACTAGTACTGGTAAACCGCTTAGAGGATCTAAGCCTGTCCAGGAACCGCGGTGCGAGGCGGACTGTCCATGCTAATAAACCCTATTGGTTTCATTGGGCGACAGGGCTTGAGGTGTCATTTCATCTCAATGTCGGGTAAAAGTCCCACAAAATTGGAAGCAACGTCTCCAAAATGACCTTTACAGTGTTGACGGGGACGTTAAACCTCAAATCAACCAACCAACCATTGCTATATGTTGGACAAGTTCATTTGTCATATAAGGGGTGCTAGGCCTATTTTTTTCTTTCTTATTCTATTTTTGACAAAATCCTGTTAGGAAATAGTGCAGGCTCTGATCAGATTTTGGCCTGCACAGTTTGCTAAGGTACCCCCTTTAGGGGTTTCCCGCATGCAATGGGTTAATTTTATAATTGGGACTTAGTATTGGGACAGATAGGCATTTAAAGCACACAATGCAGACCCTAGGAGCACTCTGCTCATCAAGATGTACACTGTTTGCCATTCTGTTCCGTCTGCACCTTTTGAACTTTTTGCTGGATCATGAATAGGTGTCTGAGTTTTTAGGATTGTAAAACAGATATTTAAGGTAGATGTGTGATAAACTGTCTCTTTAATCTCCCAAAATGGCCATTCTCTGCCGATATATGTGTGATCCTTTTCAAATTTCGGATACAAAAATTACAGACTGTTGGTGCTCATTAGAACTGCCTCATTACCCACAATATATGTATAATTACTATAGTGTATTTTGGCTGCAGATAATTAGTAAGCAAAAAATCAGTTCTGGTGTGTACTGGCTCCAAATAATTAGGAGATCCAGTAACCAAGGATAATTTAATTGGGATATTTTTTCGGCATTTCTTTGTAAAACATAATCACATGTATGTTGTGGGTAATTGTCAGAATCCCCTCGTCAGTTTAGACAAGTACAGTGAAATTCTGCTATTAACCCTTGTCCTGCTGAATATTCATATCTGCCACACCCACTACTGATTATCAACCAATCAGATTACCTGATGCAAATTATTGCAACAAATTCATTATTGAATGGCAAACAATGTAGATCCTGATCAGATGGCTTCGTCAGAAGCCATCTCTGATCTGGATCTTCATTGTTTGGAAAATAAGGCATATCTGGGCTCAGCAGGACAAGGGTTAAGACCACCTAAAATTAAGACTAATTCTGCTTTAAAAAGCTTATTATGAAGGGTGCAGTTATTCTTTCTTCTTGTTTTCTGATCACAATGTCCCTCATAATTCAGGGACTCACCTTTGGGACTGTTCGAAAGTGGTCTTTAAGACCACTTTTGAACAGTCCCAAAGGTGGTCTTAACATAGGAATTTTACTGTATAGCCATAACATAATTATGTTGGTGTGTCTATGTTTTGACAGTGTATATGTTTTGACAGCCCTTTTAAGATTATCTCACCCATTTAGAGCAACTCGTTATTATTAGAGATGGGCAATTATCAGAGTACCTTGAGAAAAACCACCTGACCTTCCGTTGCAGAACTTGGCATCTAAGGCAGGAACCCACACCTTATGATCAAGAGAGGGCACTGACATGTTTGTATTAAAGTAATCCTGGTTACACATTACATCCAGATCTATGTTACACCATAGTAAACCCCACTTTATAATGTGGAGATTACAAAGAACTATTGTCATTACACAGGCTGGGTATTGTTCAGGTGAAGTTTTTCTCCCGGGCAGGAATGACTTGAAATTTGACTGGTTGACCAGGGTCTAGTCAGGTCACGTCATGTCATGTTTGACACGCGGTCATACAAATCCAATAGAATAAAAATCAAAAAGCCCCAAAAAACTATGTGCCATATCTCATGGTTATTAGATTTTATTGTCAAGGGCATTGTCGACTTTCCACGAAGAAAAATACAAAATAATAGCCGTTCGACAAAGAACTTGGGAACTGACAATTTGATTTTATTAGACTTCTTTTCATAAATTCGCCAGCTGTAAAGGAAAGGTGCTAACCCCGTTTTTCCAACATCTTGTTAGCAGTATTCTCGGCAGAATTTAATTATATGATATTCTAATGAAAGATATTCAGAGTCCGAGCATAAAATGTGATTCCCCATCACACTGGGATATTATAACACACCTATCTGAAGAAAATCTGTCCCTCATTGTCTATGAAAATGACATTTTTCCCATGAAAAATCAAGAGTTTTCTTATTTCTGCATCAAACGCAGTCCATGTTTTACAGGTACCGTACTGATCCTAAGTATTGGGACAGATGGGCCTCAGCAAACAGTGCAGACCTGATCAGACTGCTCCTTTCTGGATCATGACACAAATTTGTTAAAATTTTAGGAGAATTATAGCTAATGCTGAGGGTGTCCCAAATTTTTAGGATGATGAGCCCAGTCCATGTTTTTCAGGTAACACTCTTTGGTCTCAACAAGAATAATACATATGAATACTGCAATAAGTAACCATAATCTAGATTTCGTGCAATTCAGAGCATTTTGCACAGGACTCAGTGATAGCCATCAGATTAACAAATCTGTGTATTAACCCTTCCTTCTCTTGCTGAATATTCAGTTTAGCCACACCAATTTCTGACTTTGAACCAATCAGATTACTTGATGTAATTTATTCCTACAAATTCATAAACTGAATGTCAAACAGTGTTGATCCTGATCAGATGGCTTCTTCAGAAGCCATCTGATCTGGATCTACACTGTTTGCAAAGATAGGGGTTGTCGTGAACAGCAAGATAAGGGTTAAACACCACCATAAACCCCACTTCATACAGAGAAAAGTGGGGTTTACGGGGGTATTTATCTATATTTGGACTAGAAATAAGAAAAATAACCAATAAAATTAATCTGACAAATGCTGGTTCTAGACACAAGAAAGATGTAGTTTTAGCGCACAGGTGTGTTATCATATTAGTCACATGGACATCAGCAATATGTTTAACCCTTTTTGTCCCAAATGGAATCTTCCTCATACATAGCATGAGTTCATTTCAAAATTTAGGGGTGTCAGGTTGTGTTTCCTTCAAAATTTGACTGTAAAATGGCTGAACTTTTAGCAAACAGTGTAGGCGCTGATCAGATGCGGCATCTGATCTGGGCCTGCACTGTTTGCCAGGGTACCCCGTTTAGGGGTTTCTGGTACTAAATGGGTTAATTGATGAAGATCACAAATTTAATTGGCTCAGTCTGAACCACAAATTGGCAATCGGGACCAATTTCTTAAAAATGCAACATTTTGGCATTCTGGGCCAATTTGTTAAAAATGCAACATTTTAACCCTTTTTGTACCAAATGGAATCTTCCTGCTTATACATAGCTGGAGTTCATTTCAAAATTTAGGAGTGTCGGGTTGTGTTTTCTTCAAAATTTATTTGGAAAATGGCTTAACTTTCGAAAACAGTGCAAGCCCTGATCAGACACTGAGTTCTGTGTCTGTAATGTTTGCCAAATACCCGTTCAGGGGTTTCTGGTACAAAATGGGTTAACTAGCTGCTTGGGCGGCAGGGCTTCAGATGTCATTTTCATCTCATGTCGGATAAAGTCCCATGAAATTGGAAGCACAAAATCTCCAAAATGACCTAAATAGTGTTGATGGGGTCGTAAAACCTCAATTCAAACAAAAAACAACAGTTGCACAACAGCTTCTTTATAACACAATTGAGCAGAAACCAGTTACCATGTTAGTTAACAACCGTTTTGTATGCTAACAAAGATGGATCCCAAAAATATATACATGTAGATTATATACAGAAAACGACCATTAATCATTACGAAAACACACCTATATAATTTTGACCCCCTTGAACCCCACTTTTATAAGGTAAAACTGGGGTTTCCGGGGGTAGACCTTATTTTTCTTATTTCTGCTCTAAAATATAGATTGTGGGTACTCGTTCGAACCGCCTCACAATTTTTCATCATAAAATTTTCATTTTTACGGCAGTAAAGGTGGCAATGTATTTGTATAGGTGTGTTTGCATAATGGGTTGCGCCAGTACCTTTTTGGGATCCTTCTTTTACCCTTTGAATGTGGGAAACCCCAAAAGGGGTACCTTGGGAAACAGTGCAGTCCCAGATCAGACGCCGCAGAAAGGTTTTGCTAGCAGAATTTTCCTTCAAAAATAGAATAAAAATGAAAAAACAGGCCTGACACCCATTATATGACAAATAGACTTGTCCAACATATAGCAATGGAAGAGTGGTTGGTTGGTTGATTTGAGGTTAAACGTCCCCGTCAACACTGTAAAGGTCATTTTGGAGACGTTGCTTCCAATTTTGTGGGACTTTTGCCCGACATTGAGATGAAATGACATCTCAAGCCCTGTCGCCCAATGAAACCAATAGGATTTATTAGCATGGACGGTCCGCCTCGCACCGCGGTTCCTGGACAGGCTTAGATCCTCTAAGCGGTTAACAAGTACTAGTGTGCGGGCCGGATTCAGCTCTGCGTGGAAGCATCATGCAGCGCATATATTTCTTCAAGCCCATAATGGAAGAGTGGACTAGTATGCAATGGGTTAACCCATTTAGTACCAGAAACCCCAAAACGGGTACCCTGGCAAACAGTGCAGGCCCAGATCAGATGCCGCAGAATGCGGCGTCTGATCAGGGCCTACACTGTTTGCAAAAAGTTCAGCCATTTTCCAAACTGTTTTTGAAGAAAACGACCTGACACCCCTAAATTTTGAAATGGACTCCTGCTATATTGAAGGAGGAAGATTCCATTTGGTAACAAAAGGGTTTAACTGAGTCATATCCAAACCTGTGTGTTATAAAGGGACTGTGGTGTATTACATAAATGCAAGATACTCCTCCCTCCATTGTATAGTATTTAAAAATTAATGACAGTGAATTAACAAAATTTAAAAGAATCAATATCTTATAATTTCTGGTTCACAGAACTATCAAAAGAAAGTTCAAAAATGCAAATTGCCATTTCTTGTGTTTTGCCATAAATTGTCACCTGCGTGACTAGAAGGAAGAATTTAATGGCCATAAAAGTAATTAAAACTAAAAATTTTCATGCTCATTTGGATATGGCCGAGTTTAAAGAAAAAGCATTAAGGCAGATGTTTGTTTCGGTGATATTTGATGACTACATTAAGATGTGTCATTACACTTTGACTAACATGGGAGAAAACTCTTCCAATGATATTTCTGTCTTCCTTGCTAATAGGGGTCTTCTCTTGAAGGAAAGAATTTGCTCCTTCAAGAGTAGACTGTTACATTCATTGACTGGCTTGATATCACCTAAAAGTGTTGACCGGGCCATTAAACTCTAAATTGAACAAGATCCAACTGTATCAATTGTCCTTAAATGCCAGTGGCATTAAAACAGGGTGTGTCAAGATGTATTTTATTTATGTATAAACAATATAAAACAGGAAATGATCCCTGAAATCCAAATTTCTTGACCATTTTAGTGTGATTTCATGACCTGCCATTTGTATTTTATTGCATTTTTATGGGCCAAAGTCTAGTGTTGTTACACATGGCACATGATT
Source organism: Lucinisca nassula (assembly GCA_963580285.1). Taxonomy (NCBI): domain Eukaryota; kingdom Metazoa; phylum Mollusca; class Bivalvia; order Lucinida; family Lucinidae; genus Lucinisca; species Lucinisca nassula. The sequence continues at coordinate 106,364,800 of OY757015.1, forward strand.
GGCCATTTTAGGACAAAAAGGTCTGCTTTGTAGGCAAATAAGCAGGGTATGAAATTGGTAAAATCCCAATTCAAATGGGAGAGTGAGTGAGTGTATGAGTTTTACGTCTCACCAACAGCTAAGGACATACGGAGACGGGACCTCGGTTTAAAGACTCATCCGATAGTCTGGAGAAGCCCAGGATCAATCCTGCGACCCCTGTTTTACATGGCGAGTAGCGTAACCACTACACCAAGGAGGCTTCCATCAAATGTGAGAATATCCAATTAAAAGAAAATAGTTTGAGGGTAACAAAACCCCCATTTAAAAATCTAATTATAGCCATATCATACTGTCATTCAGACATACTTGCATATACAGTGAAATTCCGCTATTAAGACCACCGAAAATTAAGATTAATTCCGGTTTAAAAAGCTTCTTTAGAAGGATGCAGTTATTCTGTCTTTGTGTTTTCTTATAACAGTGTCTTCATGGATCACCTTTTGGACTGTTCAAAAGTGGTCTTAAAGACCACCTTAAACAATTCCAAAGGTGGTTTTAATATAGGAGTTTTACTGTATATGATTCTTATTATAGCCCCGCTTTGAAAAAGTGGGGGCTATATTGGATTTGGCTTGTCCGGAATTCCGTCTGTCTGTCTGTCTGTCTGTCTGTAATTTGTCCGGAATTCCGTCTGTCTGTCTGTAATATTTGATAGTGGGTACCTTGTTACCGCAACTCCTCTTACAGTTCTAGGTCAATCCTTTTGAAACTTTACAGGTGTTTTCATATAGGTCTGAAGATGTGCATATTCTTTTTTCATTATCCTTAAATAATTTTTTTCACTTATTTCACCTTTTTTAACTTAGACTATTTTTGAGATCTTCTAATGTTAAAATGTATAGGGAGTAGCTACCTTGTTACCGCAACTCCTCTTACAGTTCTAGGTCAATCCTTTTGAAACTTTACAGGTGTTTTCATATAGGTCTGAAGATATGCATATTCTTTTTTCATTATCCTTAAATAATTTTTTTAACTTATTTCACCTTTTTTAACTTAGACAATTTTTGAGATCTACTAATGTTAAAATGTATAGGGAGTAGCTACCTTGTTACCGCAACTCCTCTAACAGTTCTAGGTCAATCCTTTTGAAACTTTACAGGTGTTTTCATATAGGTCTGAAGATGTGCATATTCTTTTTTCATCATCCTTAAATAATTTTTTTCACTTATTTCACCTTTTTTAACTTAGACAATTTTTGAGATCTACTAATGTTAAAATGTATAGGGAGTAGCTACCTTGTGACCACAACTCCTCTTACAATTCTAGGTCAATCCTTTTGAAACTTTACAGGTGTTTTCATATAGGTCTGAAGATGTGCATATTCTTTTTAGCTCACCTGACCGAAGGTCATGGTGAGCTTTTGTGACCGTAAGATGTCCGGCGTCGTCCGTCGTCCGTCGTCCGTCGTGCGTAAACTTTTTCTTGTGAACAAACTAGAGGCCACAGTTTTGGTCCAATCATCATCAAACTTGCTCAGAATGATCATCATGACAATATCTCGGTCAAGTTCGAATATGGGTCATGTCGGGTGAAAAAGTAGGTCAGTAGGTCAAATCATAGAAAAACCTTGTGAACACTCTAGAGGGCACAGTTTTGGTCCAATCATCATCAAACTTGCTCAGAATAATTATCATGACAATATCTCGGTCAGGTTCGAATATGGATCATGTAGGGTCAAAAAGTAGGTCAGTAGGTCAAACCATAGATAGTCCTTGTGAACACTCTAGAGGGCACAGTTATGGTTCAATTATCATCAAACTTGCTCAGAATGATCATTGTGACAATATCTCGGTCAAGTTTGAATATGGGTCATGTCGGGTCAAAAAGTAGGTCAGCGGGTCAAATCATAGAAAAACCTTGTGAACACCCTAGAGGCCACAATTTTGGTCCAATCATAATCAAACTTGCTCAGAATGATCATCATGACAATATCTTGGTCAAGTTCGAATATGGGTCATGTCCGGTCAAAAAGTAGGTCAGTAGGTCAAATCATAGAAAAACCTTGTGAACACTCTGAAGGCCACTGTTTTGGTCCAATTATCATGAAACTTGCTCAGAATGACCATTGTGACAATATTTCAGTCCAGTTCGAATATGGGTCATATCGGGTTAAAAAGTAGGTCAGCGGGTCAAATCATATAAAAACCTTGTGAACACCCTAGGGGCCACAATTTTGGTCCAATCTTAATCAAACTTGCTCAGAATGATCATCATGACAATATCTCGGTCAAGTTTGAATATGGGTCAAATGGTTCCGGTCCGTTGCACATCTAGGTCACAGGAGCCAAAAACAGATTTTTTTCACCAAAAACTTAAAAAATCTTCTTCTCTGAAACCACAAGGCCCAGGTCTTTGTTATTTGGTATGAAGCTTCATCTAGTGGACCCCTACCAAGATTGTTCAAATTATAGTGCTGGGGCCAAAAATGCCCCCGCACGGGGGCCCTTTGGTTTTACATAGGCTTATATAGGGAAAATCTTTAAAAATCTTCTTCTCTGAAACCACAAGGCCCAGGACTTTGATATTTGGTATGAAGCTTCATCTAGTGGACCCCTACCAAGATTGTTCAAATTTGAGTGCTGGGACGAAAAATGCCCCCGCCACGGGGCCCTTTGGTTTTACATTGGCTTATATAGGGAAAATCTTTAAAAATCTTCTTCTCTGAAACCACAAGGCCCAGGTCTTTGATATTTGGTATGAAGCTTCATCTAGTGGACCCCTACCAAGATTGTTCAAATTATAGTGCTGGGGCCAAAAATGCCCCCGCCCCAGGGCCCTTTGGTTTTACATAGGCTTATATAGGGAAAATCTTCAAAAATCTTCTACTCTGAAACCACAAGGCCCAGGACTTTGATATTTGGTATGAAGCTTCATCTAGTGGACCCCTACCAAGATTGTTCAAATTATAGTGCTGGGACAAAAAATGCCCCCGCCACGGGGCCCTTTGGTTTTACATTGGCTTATATAGGGAAAATCTTTAAAAATCTTCTTCTCTGAAACCACAAGGCCCAGGTCTTTGATATTTGGTATGAAGCTTCATCTAGTTGACCCCTACCAAGATTGTTCAAATTACAGTGCTGGGGCCAAAAATGCCCCCGCCCCGGGGCCCTTTGGTTTTACATAGGCTTATATAGGGAAAATCTTAAAAAATCTTCTTCTCTGAAACCACAAGGCCCAGGTCTTTGATATTTGGTATGAAGCTTCATCTAGTGGACCCCTACCAAGATTGTTCAAATTTTAGTGCTGGGACAAAAAATGCCCCCGCCACGGGGCCCTTTGGTTTTACATGGGCTTATATAGGGAAAATCTTTAAAAATTTTCTTTTCTGAAACCACAAGGCCCAGGACTTTGATATTTGGTATGAAGCTTCATCTAGTGGACCCCTACCAAGATTGTTCAAATTTTAGTGCTGGGACAAAAATGCCCCCGCCACGGGGCCCTTTGCTTTTACATTGGCTTATATAGGGAAAATTTTTAAAAATCTTCTTCTCTGAAACCACAAGGCCCAGGTCTTATATATTTGGTATGAAGCTTCATCTAGTGGACCCCTACCAAGATTGTTCAAATTATAGTGCTGGGGCCAAAAATGCCCCCGCCACGGGGCCCTTTGGTTTTACATAGGCTTATATAGGGAAAATCTTTAAAAATTTTCTTCTCTAAAACCACAAGACCCAGGACTTTGATATTTGGTATGAAGCTTCATCTAGTGGACCCCTACCAAGATTGTTCCAATTTTAGTGCTGGGGCCAAAAATGCCCCTGCCCCGGGGCCCTTTGGTTTTACATAGGCTTATATAGGGAAAATCTTTAAAAATCTTCTTCTCTGAAACCACAAGGCCCAGGACTTTGATATTTGGTATGAAGCTTCGTCTAGTGGACCCCTACCAAGATTGTTCAAATTATAGTGCTGGGACAAAAAATCCCCCCCTGCCACGGGGCCCTTTGGTTTTACATAGGCTTATATAGGGAAAATCTTTAAAAATCTTCTTCTCTGAAACCACAAGGCCCAGAACTTTGATATTTGGTATGAAGCTTCATCTAGTGGACCCCTACCAAGATTGTTCAAACTATAGTGCTGGGGCAAAAAATGCCCCTGTCCCGGGGCCCTTTGATTTTACATAGGCTTATATAGGCAAAATCTTTAAAAATCTTCTTCTCTGAAACCGCTAGGCCCAGGTCTTTGATATTTGATGTGTAGCTTCATCTAGTGGACCTTTGACAAGATTGTTCAAATTTTAGCCTTTGTTGATGTTTGGTATGAAGCTTCACCTTTAAGACCTCCCTCAACATTATGTACATTAAAGCCCTGGGGCCAATAATGGCCCTCTCTGGGGCCCACTTGTTACACTATGGATCAGGTGAGCGATCCAGGGCCATCATGGCCCTCTTGTTTCATTATCCTTAAATAATTTTTTTCACTTATTTCACCTTTTTTAACTTAGACAATTTTTGAGATCTACCAATGTTAAAATGTATAGGGAGTTGCTACCTTGTGATCGCAACTCCTCTTACAGTTCTAGTCAATCCTTTTGAAATTTAACAGGTGTTTTCATATAGGTCTGAAGATGTGCATGTGCTTTTTTCATTATCCAAAACCTATTTTTTAACTTAGACTGTTTTTCAGATCTAATATCGCAAAAAGTCTATAAGGCGTAGGTACCTTGTTAGGGATTTAACCCTCTCACAAGTCTTTACCTTTAATTCATGAGTCTTTCTCCTCTGACAGGGCTATAGCGGGGCTATAGTCAGATCCTCTGACAGTTCTAGTTTATTCTGGTTAATAACATGTGCATGCAGACTTGTCATTTATTATTCTCACCCTTCATGGGCTTGCTTTATGCACTGGTCATTTGTAATCCCGCACCCCCCCCCCCCCACACACACACACACCTACGGTGATGGGTGGGGGATAGCAGGGCTAATGTTTGGGGTAGTTACCCTTTGTGTTCCCCCTGCAGTGCCGGGTTAATGCAGAGGTTTTGATATTATGCAAACATACCCCAGTGGAATACACTATTATAAACAGAGGGGCAATGACATTCAGGAGGTCCCCACAGTTCAGGGCTTCTAGCAGGGCTGAGAAAAGTGGAAAGTTCTTGTCCCCGGTTTTCCCCATAGGTGTAGGTGTGTGTGTGCTTTGGGGGGGGGGGGGGGGGGTGGTACCAATGACTGGTGCATTATATAAATTCACAAGGGATATACAGAACTGTTCAAGCACAAAACATTGTGAAGATGCAGCTTAAATAATTAGCACAGCTGTATGTTACCCAATTTTACCCATTAAAAGTGAGTTACCCAAACATGATATTCTCAGTAATCTCTTCATACCTGATTAATCCATTGTATACTAGTGGACTCTTCCATTGCTATATGTTGGACAAGTCCATTCGTCATATATGGGGTGTCAGGCCTATTTGTTTTGTTTTTGTTCTATTTTTGACAGAAAATTCTGTTAGCAAATGGTGCAGGCCCTGATCAGACGCCGCTTTCTGCGGCGTCTGATCTGGGCCTGCGCTGTTTGCCAAGGCACCCCTTTAGGGGTATCCCGCATACAATGGGTTAAAGTGGAATATAGTGGGTATTAAAAGCTTTTATGTTCTTTTACATTTAAATACATGGACATGTATTTTTGAGCAGGCCTACATTTTACATGCTCATTTGAGCTTTCTTTCTTTTCTTTTTCTTTCTTTCTTTCTTAATGAACAAAAAGTACAATTTACAGATTGTAAATTTCCAAATGGTCAAATACCCCCAGGAGGTAAAAATCTTTTTTTTTCACCATGAATATTAAAAAGTAACCTAGTGGTTATTATCAAAATAATGACCCCCATCTAGTGGGAAAGTAACATTTGGTGGGCAGTCTGTGGTCCATACTGTTTAATTTTTTTCACTGGTCATTTTTATCGAGAATGGATGCTTTTTCAAGGGCAGGCAACTGTACAAAAGAACAGACAAGCTTTTGTATGGAATCGGAAATACCCACGGTAGTCAGCTTTAATTGGGTACAGTGCCTGTTATCTTTTGTTTGGTTTCTCTGACTTTATTGGACATGATGTTACTAATTGGTTAATACCTATAATTTAAACTTAAAGTATTGATCCTAAGTATTGGGACAGATAGGCCTTAGCAAATAGTGCAGACTTAGATAGGTTAGCAAATAGTGCAGACCTAGATCACTCTGCTCCTAAAGGAGCAGTCTGATCAGAGTCTACACTATTTGCCTTTCCAGCTGCACCTCTTGGACTGCTTGCTTGATCGTGAAACCAATTTGTTAAAAATCATCACGGGAACAAGTCCGTGAAATGAAGACCCCCCTAAACCCCACTTTATAAAGAGAAAACTGGGGTTTACGGGGGTAAACATTATTTTTCTTATTTCTACTCCAAGACATAGGTTGTGGGTACTCGTTAGAACCGCCTCATTGAGGCAGTTCTAACGAGCACCCCCAACCTATGTTTTGAACAGTTATAACAAAAATATCAAGGAATTTCATCAGAAAAGTAGCCATTTTGGAGATGTGAAAAATGCACTATGTTTTACGGATGAGTTATCGTAATGATGTTGACGAATTACAGCAAGTTCTCAAGGTGTCCAAACTTTTAGGAGGTTTATAGAGGCTTTTAAATATATTTTGACAATATGCATCCCAAGTGTGCATCTGATACCACTGGTGGGTCGATTGGCTCTGCCTGTAGGCTGGGAAAATGGTCCTGATCCGTGACAATATTACTTAACCCTTATCTCGCTGTTCACGACAACCCTTACCTTTGGAAACAGTGTAGATCCAGATCAGATGGCTTCTGAAGAAGCCATCTGATCAGGATCTACACTGTTTGACCTTCAGTTTATGCATTTGTAGGAATAAATTACATTAAGTAATCTGATTGGTTCAAAGTTAGAAATTGGTGTGGCTAATCTGAATATTCAGCAAGAGAAGGGTTAATCAAAAATATTTCCTTTAACCCTTATGCTCCTGTACTATAAGCAAATAATGTAGACCCAGATCAGACACTGCATTCTGCCTTGTCTGACCCTTTAAATCCCTGTAAGCAGACAGTGTAGACCTTGATCAGATGTCATGTTAAGCGGTGTAAAATCCAATCCCCATGAAACCAGTCCAGATTCTATAGATAACTCTATTATGCATTTCACTGACCTCACAGCAATGCGGCTATTTTCTATAAATAACCACATCAAATCAGTGATAGTCACATGGACCCTAGCTCTGAAGAGCTACTTGCACTTTACAACTTTGGTTTGATTGGGTTGATTGATAAACAATCAACCGAAAAAGCAAGCACCTTAAAGTTGAGAATATTGAATGATTGTTTGTTTGGTTTGAGGTTTAACGTCCCCGTCAACACGGGAAAGGTCATTTTGGAGACGTTGCTTCCAATTTTGTGGGACTTTTACCCGACATTGAGATGAAATGACATCTCAAGCCCTGTTGCCCAATGAAACCAATAGGGTTTACTAGCATGGAAAGTCCCCCTCGCACCGCAGTTCCTGGACAGGCTTAGATCCTCCAAGCGGTTTACCAGTACTAATGTTCAGGCCGGATTCAGCTCTGCGTTGAAGCATCATGCAGCCCATATATTCCTTCAAGCCCATATGGGCAGAATATTGAATGACGACATTATACAAGCTTACAGTTTCGAATCTATGCAAGTATGTCACCTCTTCAGCTTACTTTTAACCCTTAAGATGCCGAGAAAAACTAAGTCTGAAAATGTTGTCTGCTATAGTTTCGTGCTAACATTTTAGAAATATTTTTTCATACAGGCAAATAGTTTGGACCCAGATCAGGCTGTTCCTACAGGAGCAGTCTAATCTGGGTCCACAATTGTTTTTCGAAAATGACTTTTAAAGTAACTGGCAGATGACAAAGCAGATGACAATTGTCTGGATTAGCGTTTTATGGGTTAATTGGGTTTTCCTTCAGTTTCATTGGGTATTTACCCAAATTCCCTGCTTATGTGTTCCTCTGAACTTTTCTAGTAATATTTTGGATGTTATTTGCTCCTGTGGACCCCTTTTGCATCTGGAAAGAAACTGGGAGGGAGGAGTTCATTCCTTCGTAATATTAAATAGCAGAAATCATCAGGTGTCAATATTCCCCTTAATTTTTTAACTGGTCATTTAACAAATTCATTTTCACTTTTTATGCCTTATAAACCCCCAAATGCCTAAACTGGTCATTAGTCAGCTGTTGGATGGACCTGAAAAAAAAGCAGTATTAAATGCTTCACTCCCCAGTAAGAAGGATAACAGAAAATAAATTCGGAATAATTTCCTTATTTCTCCATTAAAACATATGTTGTGGGTACTTGTTAGAATCGCCTCGATGAGGCGATTCTAACAAGTACCCACTACATATGCTTCTAAAAAGAAGTAAGGAAATATTATCTATTAATTATCATCAGAACCACGCTTAACTGGAGATATGAAATGGGTAAAATTTTAATATCCAAAATGTTCGGGCTATGAGTTTCATTTTATGGTGCTTTTCATAAGCCACTAATATATCAAATTGACCATAATAATGACAAGGTCCCTTTGTAGATTCTGACATGTTTTTCATGACTGAAAAAATAAGAATTTACCTGATATAATCACTTTTACGAGTTTCAAATGGCGGATACACCTGTTTGACAATTAGGTCAGTGACGACAGGTGCTGGCGGTGTTTTTGAAAAAAAAAAAAAGTGAATTTCATTGAGACATACATTATACTGGGGAATGTGCTTTCGATAAGAGTGTTAGAGATTTTGATTCAGTCGTATAATGGTGGCCACCTCAGACAAATGTAGGTTATAAAGTATCACTGACAGCCTCATAAGATAACATTGTCACCGCGATAATATTTTTTCAACACTTGACATCTTAATGGAATTGAATAAAAATTTTGTGAACAAATTCAAACTGGATTACAACGGTTCGAGACGGTTACGTAAATGTATACTATTACTGCTCAGAAATGGGAGAGGTTTGTATTCTTTATTGGCAATTGTCATGTCTTCAATGTCTTTCGGCCCTTTGATGTCAGAGTTTTTATTAACTAAATGTGAATTCTTAAGGCTAACCATATCAAGAATATAAAAGACTGTTTAAGATTTTATGATCAGCACTTTGAATTGGTTGAGGACCATTCTAGAGATTCTAGTCAAACAGGAAAGGTCATTAGTGCATTTGAAGTTTAGCAGCCCAGTAAACACTATTTAGGTCATAATCTAGTTGGTCAGTTTATCTGACCTCATTTTTCCTGGGCAGGAAAACAAATATAAGTGGTTAACCAGTACACTACTGGAAACTGCTCTTCTTTACAGAAACCCCAAAACAGGTACCCTGGCAAACAGGGCAGGCCCAGATCAGATGTGGCATCTAATCAGGGCCTACACTGTTTGCAAAAAGTATTTTATTTATTTTATTTGATTTGAAGTTTAACGTCCCCATCAACACTGTAAAGGTCATTTTGGAGATGTTGCTTCCAATTTTGTGGGACTTTTACCCGACATTGAGATGAAATGACATCTCAAGCCCTGTCGCCCAATGAAACCAATAGGGTTCATTAGCATGGCTCGCACTGCTTTGCCTGGACAGGCTTAGTTCCTCTAAGTGGTTTACCAGTACTCATGTGAGGTTCAATCTCAAATTCAATCTTTTTTCTGTGGATATCATTTTTTCCGCGGTTTCTGGACAGGCTTAGATCTTCTAAGCGGTTTACAAGTATTAGTGTGCGGGCCGGATTCAGCTCTGCCTGGAAGCATCATGCAGCCCATATATTTCTTCAAGCCCCTATGGGCGGGGGCAAAAAGTAATGGACTCCTGGTATATATAAGGTGGAAGATTCCATTGGGTATAAAAAGGGTTAAACATATGAGGGAACATGTAGACCATAACAAATTTGGCACACATTATAAACCCTTGTCCTGCTGAATAATTAAGTTTGCCACATCCATTTCTGACTATCAACCAATCAAATTACTTACGCCCAGAGAAGAACCAAATAAGCTTCCGTTTGAATCCTTTAATTGTCATGAGTTTGTAACGTTCATGCGTTTGAGATAAAATAAAATATGTTAATTACTTGATATATTCTATTCATTTGCATTTGAAAACTGAATGACAGTGTAGATTCTGATCAGAAGCTGGCTGATCTGGATCTGTGTGTGTGTGTGTGTTGAATTTGGGTTTAATGTCGCTTTCAACAATTTTTCAGTCATATCACGACGGTGTCTGGTTGCGACAGGGAGCTCAATGCTCACTTTTATAGTGCTGCCTCACTGAAGTATCATGTCCCAGACACATTACATGATACAACAACCAGTCACATTATCCTGACACTGGGTCGACCAGTCCTAGCTCTTCCCCGTAAATCTGAGTGCCAAGCGAGGAGCAGCTGGTACCATTTTTAACGACTTTGGTATGTCACGGCCCGGGATTGAACCCGAGACCTCCCGTTGCCCGGAGCGGACACTCTACCAACTGAGCTATCGGGGCTGGTGATCTGGATCTACACTGTTTGCAAAGCTAGGTATTGTGTGTTCAGCATGCAGGATAAGGGTTCAGCAGAATAAGGATAACTAATTGTAAAGTTGATTTTGATACTTGACAATCAGTTGTTAATTAATTTGATTTCATACTTGTTGATGTCTCCTTAATCATGTGAATATATGATGGAATGTCAAACAGTGCAGACCCTGACCACCATTAAATCCTTAAGATACTCTGTTTGAATATCTGTATAGCTTACTCAGTATTCCTTCTTTGGTAATTCACCATATTTGCTGGCTCCCAGCTTGCACATTGTCAATATTGGAAAAACAGGTAACCAGACCCCCCCTGAACTTTCACGGTCAGGGGGGTCTGGTTACCTGTTTATCCAACACTGATAACCTTCAGACCTGGCACCAGCAGATAATGCAAATAAGGTGAATTGTCATCTAAAATAATTTGAAAACATTGCACATGTATATTTTTAAAATAAAGTCAAAATATAATAAAGATTATAACATACAGGCAGTGTGCAATATTGTTAAACAAACATATTGTAGTAATTAGATCAGTTACTGAGGTGTGACAATCAAGTGTGGCTGTACATCAAAGGGTGGTAGCAGGGTCACATATGGTGTCCCCCAATTAACTGAGCTACCTGTATTAATTGTTGTCTAAACATAGACATAAGGCACAGATAATTATTTCTTTCATTCACAATGGAAAAAGAAAAGAGTTAATTAATTAATGATACAACAGAAGCCATGCAATTGTAGAGAAGCCAGATCAGGGAATATGACAAAACTAGAGAGCCAATGGCATTTATGGTCATTCTGACTCTTCCCAGTCCAACGTTCATCGTGAATATATGTGCTAAGATATATATTTAACAAAATTGTGTTTTCAACTAAAAATATCTGCCAGTGTTAATTAGTGATATTGACAAAAAGTTCTGAAAAAATTCAATGTGGAATTAGAGCAAAAGATGGTTGTTTTCTTGCTGAATTGGATTGGTATGATAGTTTTTAAATTCTAATTAGTATTAACCCTTTTTGTACCAAATGGAATCTTCCTGCTTATATATAGCAGGAGTTCATTTCAAAATTTAGGGGTGTAAGGTTGTGTTTTAATTAAAATTTATTTAGAAAATGATTGAGCTTTTAGCAAACAGTGGAGGCCCTGATCAGATGCCGCATTCTGCGGCATCTGATCTGGGCCTGCACTGTTTGCCCTGGTACCCATTTTGGGGTTTCCGGTACTAAATGGGTTAATTACAGTAAAAATCCTAAAAATCCGGACACCTGAGGACTTGCTGTTATTCTCCTATTTTTAGCTCACCTGGGCCGAAGGCTCCAGGGGAGCTTATAGTATAGTGGGTCCTCCGTCGTCCGTCGTCCGTCCGTCGTCCGTCCACACTTTTGAGCAGCTATATCTCTGTATCCTGCTGGCTGATCTCAATCATTTCTCACCTGTAGTATGCCTCTGGTGGGGCATTGATGACATAAACTTTTTTTTGAAATCGCTCTAAAACTTTGGTTCCTATGGCAACCACAAGGTCCCATAGACTTACTATGGGAAAATGCTTGTCATCACCGTAGCGCCTTCAGTTTTGATCGGATCTTTCTGAAACTTATATGTAAGGTGACTGGGGATAAAAACTCGGATGAGTTCGAAAACCGGCCAAGTCGGCCCATTTATCATAGAGTTACGTCCCTTTGATTGCTGAAAATGCCCATTTTCGACCTTGTCATCACCGTAGCCCCTTCAGTTTTGATCGGATCTTTCTGAAACTTATATGTTATGTGGCTGGGGATAAAACCTCGGATGAGTTCGAAAACCGGCCTAGTCAGCTGGTTTATCATAGAGTTACGTCCCTTTGATTGCTGAAAATGCCGATTTTTGACCTTGTCATCACCGTAGCCCCTTCAGTTTTGATCGGATCTTTCTGAAACTTATATGTAAGGTGGCTGTGGATAAAATCTCGGATGAGTTCGAAAACCGACCAAGTCGGCCCTTTAATCGTAGAGTAACGTCCCTTTGATTGCTAAAAATGCTGATTTTTGACCTTGTCATCACTGTAGCCCTTTCAGTTTTGATCGAATCTTTCTGAAACTTATATGTAAAGTGGCTGGGGATAAAATCTCGGATGAGTTCGAAAACCAGCCAAGTTGGTCCATTTATCACAGAGTAACGTCCCTTTGATTGCTGAAAATGCCGATTTTTTATCTTGTCATCACCGTAGCCCTTTGAGTTTTGATCAGATCTTTCTGAAACTTATATGCAAGGTGGCTGGGGATAAAGCCTCGGATGAGTTCGCATACCGGCAAAGGTAGCCTATTTATCATAGAGTTAGGTCCCTTTGATTGCTGAAAATGTTGATTTTTGACCTTGTCAACACTGCAGCCCCTTCAGTTTTGATCGGATCTTTCTGAAACTTATATGTAAGGTGGCTGGGGATAAAACCTCGGATGCGTTCTAAAACCGGCCAAGTTGCCCCATTAACTATATAGTTATGTCCCTTTGATGGCTGAAAATGTCGATTTTTTACCTTGTCATCACCGTAGCCCCTTCAGTTTTGATCGAATCTTTCTGAAACCTATATGTAAGGTGACTGGAGATAAAACCTAGGATGAGTTTGAATACCGGCCAAGTTGGCGCATTTATCATTGATTTACGTCCCTTTGATTGCTGAAAATGCCGATTTTTGACCTTGTCATCACCATAGCCCCTTCAGTTTTGATCGGATCTTTCTGAAACTTATATGTAAGGTGGCTGGGGATAAAATCTTGGATGAGTTCGAAAACAGGCCAAGTCAGCCCATTTATCGTAGAGTTCTGTCCCTTTGATGGCTGATTTTTGACCTTGTCATTACCGTAGCCCCTTCAGTTTTGATCGGATCTTTCTGAAACTTATACGTGAGGTGGCTGGGAATAAAATCTTGGATGAGTTTGAATACTGGCCAAGTCTGATCAGATCTTTCTGAAACTTACATGTAAGGTGGCTGGGAATAAAACCTCAGGTGAGTTCGAATACCGGCCAAGTCGGCACATTTATCATAGAGTGACGTGCCTTTGATTGCTGAAAATGCCTATTTTCGACATTGTTATCACTGCTGCCCCTTTAGTTTTGAACGGATCTTCATGACACTTACAAACAAGGAAGTCAGGCAGAAAGCTTGGAGGAGTTTGAAAACTCTTGTTTTTGAACTTGTCATCACCATAGCCACTTCAGTTTAGATCCGATCTTCTTAGCAAGTCAGGAATAAAAGCTTGAATGAGTTTGAAAACCGGTGAGGTCAGCCTGTTTATCATAGAGTTAAATTCTACTTGATTTTCAGAAAATGCTTACCCTGTCATCACCATGTCCTCCCATAAAGCCTTCAGTAAAGGTTGGCACTTCCTTAAACTTTGAATCTGTTAGCTCAGGTGAGCGATACAGGACCAACTAGCTTGGTCCTCTTGTTTACAAATGGAAAGGCAAACAGTGTAGACCCTAATTGAGCAGTCTGATCCAGGTCTGCACTGTTTGCCTAGACCTATCTGTCCCAATACTTAGGAACATTACGGTAGTGTGTGATTAGCAATACAGTATTAAATTAACAGAATGTAAACAGATACACGGACCCAGAGCAAACAGTGTAAACCCTGATGGATGCCTCAGAATGTGGCATCTCATTAGGTATACAGTTTGCCACTCTGGATCACAGCATCAGGCAATAAACTGTACTTGCTTAGGTGTCGGAACATTTGGATTAAATATGGTACAACACTGTCCGATTTATTTATTTATTTGATTTGAGGTTTGATGTCCGCATTGCTACCAATTTTGTGGGACTTTTACCCGACATTGAGATGAAATGACATCTCAAGCCCTGCCGCCCAATGAAACCAATAGGGTTTATAAGCATGGACTCGCACCGCTTTGCCTGGACAGGCTTAGTTCCTCTAAGTGGTTTACCAATACTCATGTGCGGGTCAATTCAGTTGAAGTCTTCAGTATCAAATTCAATCTTTTTTCTGTGGATATCATTTTTTTCACTGAAAATAATTTCTTGACATTTCATGAGAATTATGGGCATGTTGTTTAAAATATCAGAATAGACTTTCTCTTGAAAAAACAAAACATTTGACAATGTTATTGACACTGTTACTTCTCTAATGTGTTACTTCTCTAATATGTGGGTTAGTCTTCTTCACATTGTAAGTTGAAAACCTCCAAATTTTAACCCTTGTTTATACCAAATGGAATCTAGCAGGCAGTTAGTTAGGAAAATGGCTGAACATTTTGCACCCTGATCAGCCGTGTTCTGCGGCATCAAATCTGGGCCTGCACTGTTTGCCAAATACCAGTTTTGGGGGTTGCAGTACAAAATGGTTTAAAGGTGCATTATTGAGCTACCGGGTCTCCAATTTTTTTCTGGTTTTTATCTTCAATGCATACTTCTTTGCCATGTGTACACTTTTGGAGCCAAATACAGCTTCAGAACTTTGTGAAAATGATCGTTTTCATTTGTGTTTACCCTTCGCTCTGAACTTCGGAATTTCTGTTCTAAAAATAAATCTGTCACTTTACACATACATGGCGACAGTATCATCTCTGAGTGTCGTTACTTATGGCATGGTATTCAGCGTCATATTTTTTTCCGATTCAGGCATGGCCTAAGCAAACAAGGTCAAAAATGAACGTCGCATAGCGTCATATATAGGGATTCTATTTTTGTCACAAACTAAAAATAGATCTAACTAGTGTTTGAAACCTAGTTAGGGAATTCCTCTCAAACTCGTTTACCTGTCATCATAATTGTTCGCATTTTTGCATAAAATGCATTCATTTGTATTGTACCGGCTATATGTATTTTTTTTTGGAAGCATTTTTTCCAGATAGCTCAATAATGCACCTTTAAACCCACATTTGACAATTGCATTTACCGCTAGTTTTGGGTAGGTTAATTTCTGATTTTAGGTTTGTCAGATTCCAATATTTATATATCAAATAGTGTAAACCCTGATCTGGGTGTACACAGTTCACCAGTGACCCCTCTTTGGTATACTATAGTGTACAGGGGTTGGGGATAACCATGACGATGATCCGATTAAAAAATACTTTAACATTACGATTACACACCAAGGCTATCAAAATATATTGAAAATTTTACCACTGAATGAAAACAAATTTCGGATAGCAAAAATCATGATATTTTTCATATTTCTGCTCAAAATTGTGGGTACTCCATAGAACCACCTCAGCCCATATTTATCCAGGGGTGGATTTAGGAATATTTGTTTTGATAGTCTCACTGAAGTGCTTTTCATTAAAATGTGTGTGCCAGTCTTGAGACACATTAAGTAGCCATAACAATTGATTAACTTTCCCTCATACTGATCAAAGACCATCATAAAAAGGACCCCTGCAAGTACTGCAAAATGTGATCTTCAACTTTGCACCATAATTTATTTTCTTAGGATTACTGTAATGAGCTGGAGGAGGCGGGCAGGTCCCTGTTTATTACTGTTTTCACTCAAGCATGTGCAAGTTATTAAAACTATTTCTCATAACTGTTCCTACTTATCTCCCTTATATCTCATAACTGTTCCTACTTAGTTCCCAGCAGATCAAAGGCTGTTTCATTATCAACAAATCATTTGAAAAAATTCTCAAGGGCCCAGCCCAATATAATAAAATTGACCACTTCCTTATGCCTTTGTTTCCTCCCAATTAAAATTATATAAACAAATATACAGGAATTTCTGCCTTTGAACATTCTAAAAATATCATCAACATCCATCCAAATTTTCTGCGAATTTTGTTATAAGCATATCACTATAGCTCCAGATAGTATTTGTACCATAATGAACCTAAGTATTGGGGCAGAGAGGCCAAAGGAAACAGTGCAGATCCAGATCAGACTGTAGGAGCAGTCTGATCAGGGTCTACACTGTTTGCATGCCATTCTGTCTGCACCTTTTGGACTCCTTGCTGGATAAAGAAACAAATGGAGTATTACAGCAAATCATCAAGGTGTCCGAATTTTTTACGGTATTTCTCCGATAAAATGGGCACTTGTTTGAATCACCTCAATGAGGTGATTTAGGCAAGTAGCCACACCATGTGTTTTTGTGGAAAGGTAAGAAAAATTATACTCATCACTCCTCACTGGGAGCTACCGTAAAAATGGGACACCTTGAGGACTTGTTGTAAATCTCCTTAAATTTTAATCAAATTTGTTTCCTGATCCAGCAAGAAGTCCAAAAAGGGCATGCAGAATGTCAAACAGTGTAGACCCTGATCAGACTGCTCCTGAAGGAGCCGTCTGATCTGGGTCTACACTGTTTGATAAGGCCTGTCTGTCACATTATACTTAGGATCATTACGGTATTCGGTATTCGCATTATATCAGTAGCATCCAAATTTGTGTGAATTTTGCAAGCATCATTTATTAAATTGTCTGTGCTATTTTTTTTTCTTTTTAATCAACTCCCCCCATCTTATCAGTCAGTCATCATGCACATCTTCATTAATCAAGTTTGGTGTGAATTACATTATGGGATCAGGTAACACTAAATATTTGATGTGTACCCCACATTATAGGTGGTCAAAGGCCCAAATTTGTGTCTCAAATACCCCAGTTAAGATGGCAATAAAAACTGCATAGGGGCAAATTGTAGGAAATAGGTCTCAAATGAAATTTAAAATTGGTCAAAATAATGACCTAGCACCCTATTTATGAAACTTGAGTTACAGCATAAGTCATTTTAATTTGACAAATTTAGTCCGCAACCAAAACAGGTTTCAAATTATAATTGTGCATCCGCTAAATTGGACTACGTAAATGAGCTGATATCAGAGAGGCTTTGTATTTTACCTTTATTGGCTTCATATTTTACCCTTTAGTGCCAAAAAATTGTTAAATTCCAGAGCCAATGACATTGAAAATCTTTTGATGTTTGTAATTTTTTTCTCAGAATATCAGACTAGAAATTTGATTAGAACAGATGATTCACGAAATGTCAAGCCTGATTTTCCAAGAAAAATAAGAAAAAAAGGATGCTGTCTGGTTTGGATGTAATTGGTGTTTCAAGGGTTAAAAGGCATCATAATTTCCTGCATTATCCATTCATATCAAATACCAATTATCAAATAACTGATTATTTTATTCCTGGTTTTCCTAACCAGTACTTAGAAAATACCTAAACAAATAAAAAGTCAAATTTTAATGCCATATAATTTTGACCAACCAATAAATTTTATAGTCCACTTAGCAGATGTCATTTTAGCCTTTTGGTGAACTTTTTTCCAAAATCTAATTGACATTCTTGCTTTCCTCCCCTAACTAATTTTACATTCAAGTTAAATTACTAGATAATAACTACATATGTCAAGTTGGAGACCAATTTTTTGCTGCTAAGTCCCCGAGTTAAAGACATTTAATATTTGCAGCTGTAAGCATATGGCAAAAATCACATTTTCATAATGCTCTACTTTATAGTCAATCTTAAAATTTCCATAGCTAGATCAGCTTCTAGCTATAGAAGTTGACTAACTAGCATTTGATCGGTCATCAGTTGAAATCTCAATGGACATCATTAATCAAACAAGATTAGTGATATCAGTGTATGCTCATCTTTTATGTCTGAGAAGATAAAAGTTGGAAATTCAAATTTATGACAATGTGCATATGGCTATCTTAGGGGATTTATGAAAACCCTTTTGTGGAAGAAACAATCTGTTGATTCCATTCTGACTGTTATTTATCACCAAATCTTGAATTTACCTGAATGTGATCAAGGGGTATGGCTACATATGGCACATTCAGCTGCCATTTTGGGGTCAGTTGAATTGTTTATCAATAGACACAAAGTTACAAACTACAGAGGCTTCCCACCTGCTGTTTTCTGTTTGTGTTGAGGTTTTACATCCCCATCAACTGTGGGACTTTCAGATGAAACCTCTATGGTTTAAGGGACAGTATGACTTGCACCACTTATCCAGACCATAAGCAGTTGTCTTCAAGGCCCAGTAGGTGGGGGTGCTGCTGTTGCCCAGGACTATCACTGACCATTTACAAATACAGCGAAATTCCGCTATTAAGACCTCCTAAATTTAAGACTATTTCTGCTTTGAAAACCTTATTTTGAAGGGTGCACTTAATCTTTCTGTGTGTTTTCTGCCCAAAGTGTCCTCTGGTAAGGGACCACCTTTGGAACTGTTCAAAAGTGGTCTCAAAGACCACTTTTGAACAGTCTCAAAGGTAGTCTTAACATAGGAATTTTACTGTGATGGTAATAATGGCTATTAATTTTTATAGCCATGTTGTTCTTGTCCCTCTGACATCAACAGTACTTTGTAAAGAGGATTGACTGAAAAACATTGACTGGGCTCATGTGCTCAGACATTTGCAAACAGTGTAAACCATACCAGATGCCACAGAATGTGACATTCTGATCAGTGTCTACACAGTTTGTTAAAAATAGAGGAAATTTAGGATAAAAGGAAACCGTTCAAAACCATGTTGACAGGACCATTTTAGAATCAACCTATTCTGCAAGAGATAACATTTGTGACTTTCTGAACACAAAAGAATAAAATCCAATAAATAAGGGAGACTTAAAAGGATTTCTTAAAGGGTGTTAACATACCCCTTAAATCTTTCAATTCAACAGACAAGTACAACTTAAGTAAAACCATTTCATATTCTCTGTACTGAATTGTTTGTAAATATTTGAACACATAAATTCTTTGACATTACATATAAATCTGGGCAAGTTTAGATTTTTCAAGCTCTATTCTTTATTGGATTAGAAAGAAGTTGTCAAATGTCTGTGAAATTACGTTGCAAGTCATTTTCACATGGCTAGAAGGGCTAGACCTTTGCATTTGACCATGACTTTTATGCTTTGTTGCTATACCTTCTTTATATTTTGTAAACAAGCTTTTATTACCCACCGGCAATTCAAAAAGTCACTTTCTTTGTAAAGAAGTGAGGTGCTAATATTGCCCCCTGTTGCACTCCTAGCTGTATATTAAATTAGCAGCTTCTTTTAAGTTCTTCAAATTCAAACATGTGCATTTAACGCTGTCTTCAATTGCTTGTCAACTTTTTGTTTGTATATACAAAACACTACATGAATGAAATGATAATTGCATTTCAATATGTCTTATATTGAGACAACCTGATTTACTGTGGCTGTAGTAGTAGACCACTCAAGCCCAGTGTCTTAAACACAAACCAGACCTAGTGAAGTGTCTGATCAGACTCCTCCGATCTGGCCCTGCATTGTTTGCCAATAACCTGTTTTGTGTTTTCCAATCTAAAGTGAGCATTTGCAGAACTGCGTCAGTGAGGTGTTTCTACAATAAGCAATGAAGAAACCATGATTATTTATTAGTTATGCAACAGTGTGATATATCCAAGCAAAAATGTAGTGATTAAATGCAAAAACCACCATTTATGGTCATTTTCCTCAAGAATCTATACAGTTTTGGGATGCATCTTTAAAACCATGTAATATCCAAAACATTAACAGTTAACCTTTAGCACTCTGTAGGCTAGTTCAACAGACGACAATCATTGTTGATATTTTTCTCTCTCTTTTTTTTTTCCCAGAAAACAGGACTTGACATCTCATGCAAATTGTCTCCAGAGGCTGTGGAGACAATTTGCATGAGATGTCTAGTCCTGTTTTCTGGGAAAAATAAGAAAAATATTTGAAATGTTGTCTGAAGCAAAAAAAAAAATCCCAGCATGCAGTGTTAATGATGGTGTTATAAAGTGGTTGTGGTGTATTGTCTTATGAAGAAATCCAAAGCATTCTGAATGGGAATGAATCTGACAGTATCAAACTGCATCACTGATTAATGCTTGTTTAATATCCAGATTGGGACTCCGTATATCTAGGTCCCACCACTGGTAACAGAACCCTGGCCTCCCAGCTGACCAGCTAATGATGTTATCTCTGTAACTAGCTGGCTGCTGACCAGTATCAAAGATGACCATGATAGCTTATTATGGAATCAGGCCCTTGAACATTAATCAATCATGATAGACAGGGCACAACTGACCACAACAGGTGCCAGGCCTTCAATAACAAAATGAGGTAATTAAGGGCCTGATCTACTGTGTCATTGTTCTACATGCAAATTTTCTATGGCTTCTTTAAATTTATGGTAGATGTATTTCTTTCATTTCTTTACTAAATGATTGAGTTTCAGATCTGCTCAAATGATTTCAGTATGAAATTTGCTATGTTTCCATAGACTAACCACAATTGTTGCCATTTTAAAATCAATGACAGTGTCTAGTAAGGCATTACGAAAACATGCCTAATTACAAATACATTGTAATAATTTTACTGCCAAAAATGCAAATTTTAAGATTTTAAATTGTGATATACTTCTTATTTCTGCTCAAAATATAGATTGTGGGCACTCGTTAGAATCAACAATCTATACTTTGAAGCAGAAATAAGAAAAATTAGGTTTACCCCTGTAAACCCCAGTTTTACAATATAAAAATGGGGTTCAAGCGGGTCAGAATTATATAGGTGTGTTTTCGTGATGGGAGCAAGAAAATTGCCTTGTTTGCAAACTTTCATGTGATCTCTAGTCAAAGAGGTCATGACTGGCCTTATATTTTCTCTAAAAACTAAGAAAAAGATGATTAAACTCACAAAAGAATGAACCACCAATTACAATCAGATTCACATCTGACTCAGATCATGAGCCACCAATGCAGGCCGTTTTCTCACATAGCAGAGAATGACTTAGGTAATTTGTCCTGCAAATTAAATTAATTAATAAATGCACATGTTGCACTACATATGATGAAAAAGTTGATGATGCAAAAATTTGGAAGCTATAACACAATTGACCATGTACAAGTTTAACCCTTTTGTACCAAATGGAATCTTCCTCCTTCATATATACCAGGAGTCCATTTCAAAATTTAGGGGTGTCTGGTTGTGTTTTCTACAAAATTGATTTTGAAAATGGCTGAACTTTTTGCAAATAGTGTAGGCCCTGATCAGACGCCGCGTTCTGCGGCGTCTGATCTGATCTGGGCCTGCACTGTTTGCCTTGGTACCCAGGTACAAAATGGGATAATGATAAGGATGATTTGAGTTTGAATGAATAATTTGTTGATTTAAAGGAGCCACATGGCCTTTATTACACCCAGTGTTGAGGAGTTTGCTGACAAATTAGTTACCACAGCTCATGACCTAATTCAATTAGGTGAACATTTAGATAAATTAGTACAGAATCTCAGACATTAATGCAATTTGGAATCTGAAATGGACCAAGCATTGTCATTGATGAATAGGTTTGGATGGATGAGTCTGACTGACAGTTTCAATTTTGAATGAGTTTCATTTTGGCTGAAATTAAATTATTATAGTCAAAGCAGGGAAAGCATTTCAAATGTTCAGTCCAATAAATGAAATTTTCCTAAAAATTATAAAAAAAAAATCTGAAATGTTGATTTGGAAAGTGTTGTAAAGTCAGGTTGATGTGTATGTGTTTGTACCAGTGTCCCATTAAATCAGTGAAGCCTCCGTGGTGTAGTGGTTGTGCTACTCGCCTTGTAAACCAGAGATCGCAGGATCGAGCCCAGGCTTCTCCAGTCTTTAAACCAATGTTTAAGTATGACCATAGTTGTGGGTGTGACGTAACACTCTTTCCCATTAAATCAGAGCAAAACAGTCATACTCGCCAGCTACTTGAATCAACCTTGATTTTCATGTAATTTATTATATTATAACTAGCTGATAAAATAATAATCTTTACAGTGACTTACCTATGAAATTTTTAATAAAAAATTCTAGTTATCTTTGGTGATGCATGATTAAATAAAGCCATTTTATCTTATCATTAAAAGCCAATTCATGTCCTTCCATCAGACCCTTGCAGATTTTAAAGGACTGGTCACATCCACAATGTTCCCAAATTCTTACACATTCTTACTCGGACATCATTTAATAGGATTATGTTGTAGAATTCTATTCATGTTGTTATGGTACCATTCAAGTTCTTTATTAATCTTTTTATTTCCTATTATTTTGTATGATTTTCTTTTATGTCTTGATGTTAAACCAATTAGTTAAGTCCCAAAGATCTTATTAATAATCTTTTCAAAGGGGTAGTACTTGACACCTCGAACTGTTATCTGAAAGTCTTGTTCCATCATGCTAGGATTTCCATCTTTGTACCAATGAAATTAAAATCAGGTCCCTTCTATTTACACTTCAGTGTACTTTCAAGTTTAAATATGTTGTAACCTTGAAAACTGAAAAAAAATTCTGGATACTCAGCTGTGAAAAATGGTAAGGATATTATGTTCTATCTTAGTTACGGAAGTGGTTTTGTTTGTTTTGGGGTTTTACGGCCCTTGAAACCCATTAGGATTATATCTACTGCGGTCAGTTAACCTAACCACACCTTTCCTGGGCAAGGTTAGACCTAAGCGGTTAACCAGTACGAGTGCACATACTTTCGCCAGTAACTGACAACTGCCCTTCTTGAATCAGGTCTGCCGTCCACAGGCTATTTGAACTGATTAAAGTTACTGATGAGAATTTAGTAACGGAAGTGGGAAGGTAACATTCAGCCTTCTTATTAACATGCTTTACCCAGCAACAACTAAGGTCATATGGAGAAATGACCCCAGTTTAAAGACTCATCCAAAAGTCTTGAAGCGCAGAATCAAACTTAAGACCCGTGCCATGGTTAAAATATAAGGCAAGTAGCTAATAACCACTACACTTCTACCTATTTCAGGTTCAGTATTTGAATTTGGACTCATCGGTTCTTACAAATAAAGTGTTACCATGAAAATCCTTAAAAAATCGGACACCTTGAGGACTTGCTGTAACTCTCCAAAGATTTTAAATGAATTGTTTCACAATCAAGCAAGGCATCCTAAAAGTGCAGGTGGAAAGGCAAACAGTGTATCCCCTGATCAGACTCCTCCAAAGAAGAGTCATCAATCTCTTCTGGATCTACATGGACTGTTTGCATAGATATCAGAACGAGAATACTGGAATGAAAGGGCTAATGACAATTTTACATATATAAATATATCATAAAATATACAATGTACCACCCTGTTCATGGTGCGCTAAAAGACATTTTAATATCAATATGTAATAATATAAATCAACCCATTCAGTACCAGAAACCCATAAAGGGGTACCCTGGCAAGCAGTGCAGGCTCAGATCAGACGCCATTCTGCGGCGTCTGATCAGGGTGTCCACTGTTTGCAAAAAGTTAAGCCATTTCCCGAACTAAATTTTGAAGAAAACACAACCTGACACCCCCTCAATCTCGAAATGGACTCCTGCTCAATATAAGGTGGAAGATTCCATTTGGTACAAAAAGGGTTAAGAGCATCTGTGATGTGAAATTGTGATTCTAGCTGATATATGTACATACTTGTACAATATAACTCGGCACGAGTACTGGTAAACAGCTTATAAGGAGTAAGCCTGCCCAGGCAAAGCAGTGTCAGCCAATGCATATAAGCCTTCTGGTTTCATTGGGCAGTAGGGCTTGCGATGTCGTTTCATCTCATTGACGGGTAAAAGTCCCACAAAATTGGAAGCAACATCTCCAAAATGACCTTTACAGTGTTGACGGGGACGCTAAACCTAAATTCAAACAAACATTTCTAAGACTGACATGTACCATAGCTGAGACTGGACTTAATGTCATTTTGTTGGCAATCTTTTTGTACTTTTATTATGTATTTAACAGGGATTGGGATCACCTGGTAGATTTTTCTGACATTTTTCAAAGGAAGACTACTTTTGGGACTTCCTGTTTGCTTTTCTATAAGCCTTGCCCCAATGAAAAAGGGGTCTACATTTAAAGGAAAGAATTTGCTCCTCAGGAGCAAATTCTTTCCTTTAAGAGTAGACCCCTAGTGACCTGGGTGACAAAAATACTTATGCAGGTGTTGCCTCCCCTGACGGTGTATCCATTCCACATAAAATCTTTCTTAAAGCATTACATTAACACCCAGTCCACACTTTAAGCAGTTCATGGGGACAAGGTGGTAATTTGAAAATGTAACCTTCTTGTACAGGAGTGGATAAATCAGACTGGTATTCAAATTTTCCGTCAGATTTTTTCAGTCTTACATAAGGCTGTAATATCATTTACCAAAATGTCCTATAATCACAACAATAAGAATGAAAAGACAGACAGCTCTGTTAAAGAAAACTGAAACAGGTCTGAAAGTTGTAATTAGTAGTTATGTGCTTCAGGCCCGCTAATGGGGCTTTGTTTGGTTTAGGGCTACCCCCTGCTCAGATTGTATTTGATCGTAGGCCCATAAAAAGTTGTAAATCTTGACCATGGGTTTCAGCAAAAGCAACATTTTTGGATGATTTGGGTCTGTGTTGAGAAAAGGTCAAGTTACATAAACAAGTAAAAAGTCTTTCAAAACGTAACAAACAAAATTGTGTTTTCTTTTCATGAAGTTCAATTATCTGCTCCTAGATGTTTTTTGAAACATTTAGTAGAACTCTCGTGATGTTGAAACACTAATTCTAGAAGGATATGGCAGGGTTTTATATTTTCTGTTGATGGGATCTAAAGTAGAGTCCATGTTATTTAAACAAAATTTGCCGTGTTATATCCAAACAAAAATATATAGATTATATGGAAAAATGACCATTTATGGTCATTAATCTCTATACTGGTAATCTATATTCTCTAACACTTAAGATGCCACGAAAAAACTGCATCTGAAAATGTCGTCTGCTGAATCCTCTTGCAAACTTTTTTACAAATATTTTTTTCATACAGGCAAATAGTTTGGACCGAAATCAGACTGCTCCTGAGGAGCAGTCTGATCTGGGATCCACACTGTTTGCAAAACCAGCAGACGGCAAAGCAGACGACAATTGTCGTGATTGGCATTTTATGGGTTAAAACATGTTATACCCCAAAACTGTGCTTTAATGAACAGTGTTATAAGAGATCTTTGTGTGCATTCTTAAAGTGTGAATCCCCTTTGAAGTAACAGGATTAAGATAGTATTGTTTCTGACAGTGAAGTCATTGGTGATAAATGGTTTAAAGTTCTTAACTCTATAGGAAGATTCCTCTCAAACAATACAATAGTAAAGGTTATAACTTCACATAAGGTTGCTAAACTTTTAAACTTCCATCTTCACACCAATTACTCCTTTTGTCCATGAATGGTGAAAAAAGTATGTGGAATACTTGATACTTCAAGAAATGTGAAAGTTAGGGCTAGTTTCCGGACATTTATGATATTGGTTTGATAGGATTTAAAAGGGAGTCAGGAGGGATTCAAAAGAAAGCTGATTAGAACCCCATGAATCTGGTGATAAAATTAAGAGGTTAGGATCTGATCCCGAGCTCTACTGATAACTTGTTTAAAATCCCAGCTTTGATGTCCGTGGCTTATTGTTCATTTTAGTGCCCAGTGCATCATGGTCTGCAGAAATTTATTGCAAACTTTAAAATCGGCAAAGTTAAACTGTTGCAGTAATGAGTGAATCCGAACTTACAGTAATCTGGCAGTGAAACATGCATGGTTTGCTATTGGAATATTCTGATGTTGATTTTCATAGTGAGCAAGTGGTGGATGTTAATTCTGATAATTTTGCTGTTAAATGTGAATAAAATATTCAGATTGTTACGAATCTTGATTATTACATGTTGTTAGCGATGATCAATGGGACTGCGGAAAATAAATGTAACATGTGATTAGATGAAAGGGAAAATTACCAGCTTAATAGCAATAAATAATCTTTAACCGTGAGAAATTATGGACTGAATTCATAATGATCATGTTTTTTGATTTGTAATAATCTTGAGGAAAGGCATTAAAGAAAACTAAACAATTTTTAAAGAGGGAAGGGCACAAGACAGTAGTGTTATCATATTTTGGGCAGGGTAATGTATGGAGCTTGGACAGGAAGCTTTTATCCATAGAAAGTTCTGAAAGAAAATATCGCTGAACTTATATCATATTCAATATACAAACCGGACATAAATTAAGAGTTAATTTAAAGGTTTCTGCCATAAATAGCAGTTAACTAAATGTTAAAATACCCTCATGTGAAGTTTGAAAAGACTGTTTTGTTTACTTCTAACAATAGACATAGGATACAGATGATACTGTGGATTCAGGAAGTTTTAGTTGTCTTGAATTTATACTTATAAAACACACCCTAATACTGCTGTGTTAATACCTGTGCCTTCAGGTGATGTCTCGCTTAATAAGGTAAGCTTTTTCTTCTGTGTCTGAAACATCATGCCCCCCCCCCTCCCTTGGCTTTATCAGACTATTCCTTTTGATGTTTGTTTGTTTGTATTGGAGTTTAATAGCCCAGTCAACAGTTTTAGGTCATTTTTGAGCCAGTCAGTTTACCTATCCACACTTTCCTGGGCAGGCTTATACGTAAGCGGTTAACCTGTACAGTGCACATTCTTTTGCCAGAAACTGACAACTGCCCTGCTGAGTCTTGAATCAGCGGAAGGAAGAGAATGACCGTAGAAAAGATATCATGATTAATCTCCATGAAAGAATGTTGCTGACCCCGGCAGGTATCGAACCGACGTCCTCCTGCTTACCAGTCAGATGCGCATCCGACTGAGCTACCAAGGCTGGCTCTCCTTTTGATGTAATGATCCATTCTCATACAGTCTAGTTTCTTATATTATCCACATAAAAATGCATATGTTAATAATATAACAAAAAGATACAGATCAGATAAGTATTGGGACAGACAGGCCTAAGCAAACAGTGGAGACCCAGATACACTATTTACCATTTGGATCATGAAATAAATTTGTTTAAATCTGAGTTTTACAGCAAGTCCTCAAGGTGTCCAAATTTTTAGGATTTTTATGTTTTATCAAAAATGCATAAAATGTACTGATTATTCTAAGAAAGTAACTTACCAATACATTATTTCGTTGTAGCCATTAAAACTGGTTAAGCCCCATCCTGCTGCTGAACACGGCAACCCCTGTCTCTGCAAACAGTATAGATCCAGGTCAGAAGTCTTCTGTAACCTGATCAGGACCTACGCTATCATGCAGTTTTCCAATTCTAAAAAAATTTGATTGGTTGCTAGTCAGAAATGGGTGTGGCCAAATTAATTATTCAGCAGGTTAAGGGTTAAAATGATGATAATAATGAATCCAATCAATGTGTGATCAGGAAGTTTGTTCAAACAAAGGTTGTTGGTGTTCCTAATCCCTACACTTCCCGGTCCCAAAGCTTCTGTCCAATTCTATCCCAGACAGGATGTCTTGGGGAAGCAAGTTTGCATTTAACACATTCAAGTTTGCTTTTGTTCAGTGGTTGTAAATTTGAAAATTTAATTGTAGGGTCTGATTAATTTTTGTTAAAATATTTCAATTCTCATAGGACTGAAACTCTCATTACTGTTACAGTTTGCTGTGTTTTGTTTAAAAGTTTTTGATCATTTCATAGATAATCAGAATTTGATCATTTGCTTTAATCTAACTGTTACAACTGCAATTAAGCCACAAGAATTAATGATTGGGTCTTTTTAATCACCCTGGGAAAATTTTAAATGCGAGTCAAAAATGGAATTGAAAGAAATATCCCTTTAAATTTACTAGTAACAGGTTTTATGGCCCTTTAAAAAAAATTCACAAATACAAGTTGCATACGGAGACAAACTGCATGACTTTGTTTGCTGCAGGACTTTTGGCATATGAGACTGATCCCACAGCATTGAGAGAAGTTACATTTAACCCATTGCAGGCGGGAAACCCCTAAAGGGAGTTCAGGCCCAAACATAATGCAAAATCTGATCAGGGCCTACACTGTTTGCGAAACAATTCAGTCATTTTCCAAATAAATTTTGGAGAAGAACAAGACCTGCCACCACTAAATTTTGAAAATATATAAGATTCAATTTGGTACAAAAAGGGATTAATACCAGTGCTCTTAGCCGCTTTGGGCATTGGGATGGACAAGGGAAACTGGAGGAGGTGTGTGTGTTGGGGGCATGTGTTGGGGGCTGGGGGAGAGCGTGCTTTACACTTCTTGTATACATTGTATGTAAGTTTGTTTGTTGATTTGAGGTTTAATGTCCCCCTCAACACTGTAAAGGTCATTTTGGAGACGTTGCTTCCAATTTTGTGGGACTTTTACCAGACATTGAGATGAAATGACATCTCAAGCCCTGTCACCCAATGAAACCAATAGGGTTTATTAGCATGGACGGTCTGCCTTGCACTGTGGTTCCTGGACAGGCTTAGATCCTCTAAGCAGTTTACCAGTACTAGTGTGCGGGCCAGATTCTGCTCTGCATGGAAGCATCATGCAGCCCATATATTTCTTCAAGCCCCTATGGGCAGGGGCCGGATTGTATGTAAGTGACTGCCTTCCATTTCATCATGTGTGTGTTTTAATGTAGGTGTGTGTGTGTGTTGATGGGTGGGGGGGATTGTGATGGGGGAGTGTGGGTTGTACACTTCCTTGTTTACATTGTATGTGAGTGACTACCTTCTCTTTATAGCCCCGCTTTGAAAAAGTGGGGCTATATTGGATTTGCCATGTCCTTCTGTCATTCCGTGATTCCGTTAATTTGTGTTGGCTCCATAACTTTGTATCTGCTTAACATATTTTCATGAAACTTCACACAAATGTTAAACACCATAAGACAATGTGCAGAGCGAAGGAATTATAACTGTGGATTGCCTACTTTTGGAGTTATTGCCCTTTGAACATTTTCCGTAATTCCGTGATTCCGTTAATTTGTGTTGGCTCCATAACTTTGTATCTGCTTAACATATTTTCATGAAACTTCACACAAATGTTAAACACCATAAGACAATGTGCAGAGCGAAGGAATTATAACTGTGGATTGCCTACTTTTGGAGTTATTGCCCTTTGAACATTGAAAAATGGCAATTTTAATTGTGTCCGCTTCATAACTCGAAAACCGTTTGAGATATTTTTAGGAAACTTCACACAAATGTTAAGCACTATGAGACGATGTGCAGAGCGCAGGAACCATAACTCTGCATTGCTTATTTTTGGAGTTATTGCCCTTTGAACATTGAAAAATGGCAATTTTAACAGTGTCCGCTTCATAACTCGAAAACCGTTTGAGATAATTTCATGAAACTTCACACAAATGTTAAGCACTATAAGACAATGTGCAGAGCGCAAGAACCATAACTCTGGTTTTCGTATTTTCTGTGTGTCTGTCTGTGTCTGTTAACAATTTTCGTGTCCGCTCCATAACTTTAAAACCCATTCACATATTTTCATGAGACTTCACACAAACATTAAACACCATGAGATGGTGTGCAGAGTGCAGGAACCATAACTCTGGATTGCCTAATTTTTGAGTTATTTCCCTTTGAATATTGAAAAATATCAATTTTAGCCGTCTTTGCTCGATAACTCAAAAAACGTTTGAGATAATTTTATGAAACTTCACACAAATGTAAAGCACCATATTACGTGTGCAGAGCGCAGGAACCCAAACTCTGGATTGTCTACTTTTTCAGTTATAGGCTTTTGAATATTAAAAAATGGCAATTTTAACTATGTCCGCTCCATAACCGTTTCTGATATTTTCATGAAACTTCAAATAAATGAAAAGCACCTTGAGATGATGTGCAGATTGCAGGAACCATAACTCTGGTTTGCCTACTTTAGGAGTTATTGCCCTTTGAACATTTAAAAAGGCAATTTTGACTGTGTCGGCTCCATAACTCACAAACCATTTGAGATATTTTCATGACACTTCACACAAGTGTAAAGCACCATGAGACAATGTGCAGAGCGCAGGAACCCTGACTCTGATTTGCCTACTTTAGGAGTTATTACCCTTTGAACATTGAAAAATGGAAGATGAAATTTAGTATAAACATGGACATTCTGGTATCATGCTCATTGAAATGAGGGACAAGGGCTCACAACTCTTAGAGTTTTTCCAGATAATGTAAAATTTTCAACAGTTATTTCTTGTTCATAACTGTTTTCTCTGCAGCTTAAATAACTTTCTTCTCTGACAGCGCTGAAGCGGGGCTATAGTCAGATCCTCTGACAGCTCTAGTTCATCATTTCTTATGATAATCAACTTTCTTGTTGCCCTGGAAACACCTGATAAACAAAATTAATCTGGAAATATAAGATGGTGAAAACCAATTGACCATTTAAGTTTAATTAAAAGTGAATAAATCTCATTTTCTAACAGCAGGGTTCAATATAAAATGTATAAAGATATACAGGTTGGTCCAACACGAGCTCAAAAGAAATCAAAGAACCAACTTGATTGTCTACTAAAGGCTGGAAATATGATTTCTGTACTGTAAGCAAACAGTGAAGACCCAGATCAGGTGCTGCAGAACACAACCCAACACCCCTTAATTTTGAAATCGACTCATGCTATTATATAAGGTGGAAGATTCCATTTGGTAAAAAAAAGTGTTAATACACAATCAAACAAGGTCCAGACTTAGGCTTATGGAAAGAAAACTGAGCTACCCTGAAAGTTAGCCAGTTATAGTACCCACTGCTTGGCTCCAAATAAAGTTGGAAAAGAATCAAGAATATTAAATTTTAGGGATAATTCTAATCGTATGTTGTGGGTACCCATTAGAATTGTCTTGCCAAGGCAATTCTAATGAGTACGCACAACATACATTTTTGGGAGGAGTGAGTGAGTGTTTGAGTTTTACATCTCACCAACAGCTAAGGTCATACGGAGACTGGATCTCGATTTAAAGACTCATCCGAAAGTTTAGAGAAGCCAGGGATCGATCCTGCGACCCCTGGTTTACAAGGCGAGTAGCATAACCACGACACCATGGAGGCTTCTATTTTTAGGAGGAAATATCCTTGTTATTGCTCCTTTCTTAGCTGTCCATTTATGTTCAATCCTTTTAATCTCTTTAAAAGGTACTAGCCTAAAAATATGGTTAAAGCAAATTTGATCATCTAAGTAATTCACAAGTAGATGTTCAGTTTTTATCAATGCAAATATTTGTTTTGGGGTTAGATATAATGGCCCTTGTGGCTTGTATTACGGAATTATGGGTAATAGTTGAGGAATACAACAATGAAATTGACTATTTGAACAGGGTCAAGATTGTTGTGGAATTAATTTATGTTGATATTTGTGCTTTATTTGATTAGAGAAGTGCAGTATAAATGACAAAACCTACTCTTAAAGTACTAAAGGAGTTACTATGAAAGTGATATGCTGTGCAATATATTTTCTAAAAGATCTTCTACTGACAGTAAGGTCAATGGTCCAAATTCAAATGTTATAAAGATGGTTACTTAACCCATTTTATTCAGTAATCCCCAAAATGGGCATAGCATTACCAAACCACACCCATGCGACTCCAAAATGGCTACTTTTCCGAAGAAATTCTGTGATTTACGGGAATTCTTATACTCCAAACAGGGGTTGTTGGTGCTCGTTAGAACCGCTTCATTGAGGCCACCTCATTGAGGGGTTTTAACTAGTACCCTTAACCTAAGAATTGGAGCAGAAATAAGAAAAATAATATATACCCCCGTAAACCTGTTTTCTGAATATATAGGGGGAGAGGGACTGTTCACATGATGAACTAGGACACTGAGAAACAGTGCAGATCCAGCTTAATGTGGCATCCAGGGTTTTCTCTGTTTGCATACTGTAAAAATACTAAAAATTCTAACACCTTTAGGATTTTCTGTAATTCTCCTAAATTTTTACAAATTTGTTGTACAATCCTGCAAGGAGTCCAAAAGGTGCAAACAGAATGGAAAACAATGTAGACCCTGATCCGACAGTCTGATCTGGGTCTGCACTGTTTGTTTCAGCCTGTCTGTCCCAATATACAGGATCATGACAGTAATTTCTGACTATAACTATATGTCTTTCCAAAGGGCCACCTGTAGATTCAATGCTGGTAGTGACTAGGTGCATCTCTCTGTCTTGTAATAACTGGCACTATTTTGTTAAAAAGTTGTTTAATTACTCCTTAACACATGATACAGCTCATTGCCATCCAAAGTCATGCATCATTGGTCACTAAGTAACTGTATCATTCCTAATTAATTAACAATTAATTGACTGACGTCCCATCAACTCTTCCCCACTTCATTAAACACAGTAAATTAGAAGCTGGCTTTAATAATTGATTAAGAAAAGATGAAAATCCTTACTCAAATTCTGAGTATAATTAATAATTAATGAGTAAAAAATAATAATTAATAAAACTTGAGATACTGGAGAAATGCTCCAAGAATCAAACAATCATAATTGTAATATATAAAGGACACATTTCCAATACCTCCAACATTTCCAAAGTTCCTAAATTTACTATTCTGTGACTTAATCTGAGGATTTATTTCTGTGACCAAATTTCAAG
This sequence comes from Lucinisca nassula, assembly GCA_963580285.1. Taxonomy (NCBI): domain Eukaryota; kingdom Metazoa; phylum Mollusca; class Bivalvia; order Lucinida; family Lucinidae; genus Lucinisca; species Lucinisca nassula. The sequence goes on from OY757015.1 coordinate 106,397,720, forward strand.
ATGTCAGCTGTACAAGAGGACATATTCCTTAGGCTTCTGACTTGCTGCTTTAACAATGCCATGAATACAGCATTTCAGGCTCTGTACTTACTGAAACAACATAAAGGTATGAATGATATTTTGTTAATTAATAAATTTACCTAAATATTTGAACACCTCAACTCCTTATCATATATGTACTTTTAAAATTTGACCAATGATCGGAATAATTTACTACCCAATTTTGTGTCTAAAAATAGCTGGATGAGTGGCAAACAGTTGAGTTAGTTTTAGAATGACCAAACTTTCTGAAAAACAGTGAAGCCCTTATCTGATGGTGTTTCAGTGGTGTCTGATCTGAACCTGTGCTCTTGTTTTGTTATCAAGGAAAAAAGAGTTACAATTTCTAATGTATTTGGGATAGAATAGGGAAAACATATTTTGGTTGATCATTTGTCTAAAGTTACTATAAAAGATTTAAAGCATAAAAGCTTTCAGTGCTAATGTCCATGTGACTTGTCGGCAAATAGCCGCTGTCAGGTCAGAGTGTTGCGTAGGAGGGTTATCAATAGAATCTGGACTGGAATCATGGGTTGGGCTTAGCAAACAGTGTAGACCCAGATCAGATGTCACAGAAACTGGCATCTGATCAGGGTCTACACTGTTTGCTTAAAAAGAAATTTTAGGGTTAAATAAATCTCAGGCCAGTAGTATTTTCCCAGTCTACACTCAAGACCCACCAGTATTCTCAGTGCTTTGATTCAGGGAGTGCAGACACTTCTGAAAGTTAAAAGAATGTCTATCATAGCAACGGATATTTTGTGATAATTGAAGGATAGTTTTCTTTATTTCTCCTTATAAACCTATGTTGTGATATTCATTAGAACCACCTTGGCGAAGTGGTTCTAATGAATACCCACAACAGGTTTTTATGGAAAATTAACAAAAACTATCCTTCAGTTAGCAGAAAATACCAACCTTATCTGTTGCGATGTCAAAACATTGCTGTTCTTGAGAAATGTTTTAGTTATGATGTGATATTCGTCTTATTTCTGTTCAAAATATAAATTGTGGGTACACCTTTCAATCAGAGACTCAAAGATGAAGCATGTAACATCAAAAAGATCCAGTATCAATAATAACAGTTGTATAAGAATTAAAACAGTAGATTAAGGTGCATGTATTTATGATCAGATTTCAATGTCATCAAAGTTACCTAGAGGTGTCAATGAACAAGCTGCAAAGTTCATCTTTGAATCTCTGAGTCTCAGTACAATGTATTTACAGCATGTAACATCAAACAGATTCAGAAGCAATTATAACAGAATAATCATTATTGCACCCTTGTAATAACCCTAAAATATCATGTATCAGTGATGATCATCTAGAGATTTTTTCTCATAAAAACTTGGAAAGTTCTGTTAAGTAGTGTCCAGTCTTTTCATGATGATCATGAGAACTTTTAACTATTTTTTATTAAATTCAACCCAGGGCAAAAGATTTGTAATAAAGATACCGAGTTTATTACAAGTGGACAAACAATGGAAGTTAAGTTTCCAAATATTTGAATAGCTTAAAGACACAGATATTCAACTTGGACCTGGGGATACGGTTTTATTGGAATTTGATGGTCAAGAAAGTTTAATATCTGTCTAGAAAGATGTTATCATCTCCTAACAAGGAAATTGACAAGATTTTTTTGTTTTGAAATTTAATTATCCACATACAAACAAAGCCCAGTGGTCAAAACACAAAACTTATTTTTAGACTGAAATATGTCTAGTTAGGATTTCATTAAAATCATGTGATGTCATTGATTTAATCTTGCCATAAAAGGAAGAAAACACAGACTATTAGCAAATAAAAACAAATACATGCCAATACAAAACGAAATTAACAGAATATTCTTTAAAAATGCAGTTTGTTTTGTTTTGCAGTGTCAAACGAAAAACTCGACAGCTTAAAAGTAGGTAAAGAAAAATATTGAACAAGGAAAATAAGTTTCCACCACTGCATCTTTTCTATAATGTATACAAATGGAATTATTGTTAAAACCATCTATTAAAATCCAATTAGCTAATTGTTTTGCACCTTGTAGTACAGTTGGTTTGCCACTGTAATCATCCTGTTTCACACCTTAAAACAATACAGGTTAATCACCCCATATTGTTCCCTATTTAAAAAATAATAGGACCACTTAATATTGCTGCCACTTCCTTAACTAAACTCTCACCTTCATAATTTAAGTAATTCAGAAACTTCCTAAATAAATTAAAACATTTAATAAGCCACTGAACGAAATAATTACTTCAGAAGTATGATATATAGCACTTGTGAGTTTCTTAGCAGTCATAACAGTCTTGTCATAACTATCAAACAGATCTACTGAATTCACTTTTGATTTATTCTTGATTTTTATAATACAATGGGTGTTGAAAGAACAGTAATGGAATTATATACAACTTCAGGATCAAATATAAACCATCTAAAGTCATCCTTGATGCAGTTCTATCAGAATTACTGCAAAGGTTTGTTGCTAAACTTCTATCTTATTTCAAACCTTTTGCATTTTTTTTTCATGTGTATGTGTCCCGACACACACAGTGTACAAACTGATCAGTGTTCTCATGAATAAGCAGTCTGAACTGGGTCTACAATGTTTGCCTTTGTGGGGAGGGAGTCTGTTTGTGGAATTGTCATTGCATACAAAGTTTTTGGACATGTAACTATGAGGTACTTAGTACTTTCTTGGCCTGTAAACACCCCTCCCAAAAAAGAAAAAAAATAGACAGTGTCTGATTAGGGCCCTCACTGTTTGCAAAAGTTGTCATTTCCTGAAATAATTTTGAAAAGGGCCCTCTGCTATAAATAGCAACAGTTAATGTTGATACTTTGTGGTATTTTGAAGGATAGCTTTTGTCAATTCTCCTTAAAAATCTATGTTGTGGGTATTCATTAGAACCGCCTCAGTGAGGCGGTTCTAATGAATACCCACAACATAGGTTTATATAGAGAAATTGATACAAAATACTCAATTCTATAACAAGTGGGGAAGAGCCTGTTTAGTGTCAGATGTTATCACTCTTGTTTCAAGTCCTTGGAGAATTTAATGGTTTCTACAAACAGAACAACACAGGAGAACATGTTATTTTAAGAGTCCAATTTAAATTTATTACATGTTCATGAAAGTAAAGATGCTCAAGATGATGTTTTGATACCAAATATCTCTTTCAGCAATGATTCAGGTGAACCTAATGCTCTTGTTATAGACATTAATTTGGTAACAGATGCTCTTCTTGTTGATAATAAAAACAACATTATCCTTGTCTGGTGTTGGGGTCTGGGGGTCAGGCTAGAAACCCTGGTTCTAATGTATTATTGTTGCTTCTAAATAGGCATTTGCAAGCTTTACATTGTAATAGTAGCAAGAAAGAAGCCTCAGCTAGGCCTTATCATAATAAATTAACTTTCCTCTTTGCTGAAGGATAAGCCTTTGGGATTTAAGAGTCATTTCAAATTAATAAAATCTTAATGTGAAAATCTCAAATGATGACAGTGGCATCTCATTCAATTTCCTTCAGCATATATTCAGTCTAGGGCAGTGAAGAGAAGAAAATCCTGTTCATTTATGTCAATATTTAAAAAAAATATGAATGTCAAAATGACATTAATGAAATGTCCACCCAAGAAATTTCATTAAAAAATCATGTTTCTTTAGATTACAAATGATACCTTCAACAAATACTGTCAGATTAGAATGCCATTGCAAAATTAATGAAAAAATATCAAGGGACACACACAGTGATCACAAATCGTAAGATGAAAAATGTTTGTCTTTAACTGAATTTACTCAAACTTCGCATTTGTGCATTGCAACAGCCATCAAGGTGTATCAATTGCTGGGGCAGGACACTAATTAATCAACCATTGAATGTTTAACTCACTGTAAAGATGCATATTACTCAATGTCTGATGCCTGGTCAAACTGTTAAATTTTATCTGTTAAGCGATTTCTGTCCTCTAATTTCAAGTTTTCATCACAATTTGATACACATTCACATGAATGAAGTCCAGGAAAAAGGAATTTAGCTTCAGAGTGATAGGAATGCTTGGACTAATAGCATAGGAATGAGAGTTTTTAAGTTTAACCGGAGGATTTTGACAAAATTAATGATAATTAAAGGTGAGGTATGTTTCCACACGAGCAGCCCATATATTATTATCTTGATTTGTCAGTTTATTAATCACCTTCAAATGCCTTTAATTATCTTCTACTGCACTTATTTCTTTCCTTATGTCTTTCTTGAAATGCATTTTAGCAGAGCAATAAATTTGCAAATTTGTGGGAAAATACATCATTTAAAATATTTCATTCTTTCTTCAGAATCAACATTTTCGAGTTTAATTGTGTCTTTATTATCAGCAAAGATGGGCAAAATATCTGATTGGTATATGGGCAGTCTTTGGAACACAGGATTTTATAATTGGTTTTAATCTATTGTCCAGTGACTATGATATTGGTCCAGTCATTAGAAAACTTGTCTTCTGGGTTGCACAAACCAGCCTGTTTAGATTCTCAGACTAGCAAGGTTCCTGAAATTTAGAGGTTTGGTACTATCCAAGCAGCAAACACAAAGGTCCTGATCAGACTGCGCTTCCGCAGTCTGATCAGCACCCTTGTTTTTGGTAAATCGCAAAACTGGGCTTCCTTCTGACATGAACCATGTCTAAGTATTTGCAACAACATTGTTTACTTGGTAAATTGATAGTGTTGGAAAATATTACTAAACTTTATGGTCCCTCCCATCATTTATCTATTGCATATTATATTTCACAATGAATTCAGGTTATTTTTATTGTGACAAATTAACTTAGAAAACTGATTTAGGGGTTCCTAGTTTATGTCCTTATTTTTCTTCAAAAATTTATTGTGGGTACACATAAGAACGTCTCAGTCGGGCAGTTCTCGTATCATGCATTTCCAGTCTGTGCTTCAGGCATAGTACGAATAAAATAAAATTTCACACTCAGAGCCACAGAAGTTCATATTATATTGCAAAGTATTTCATTTGTGTATGGGCAAAAAGTAGCCATGATTATTCGATCATTTTCCATCAAAATTCTTACACAATTACGTGGATTATAGCAAGCTTTTGTGCTATGTATATAAATATAATATTCAGTAGATATAGTCATTGTCATTTTGAATGAAATTGACACTTACAGCATTGGACACAAAAGAAGCAGATGACCTCTCATATATTGTTTTTCAAGAAAAAAAGGCTTGTCATTTCATGTGAATCGTCTGCCTGGCAGATGATTCAATGAAGTATCAAGCCCTTTTTCTTTGAATAATAATAATAATAAAAGAATTAAAAAAAATATTTTTTTTTTTCAAATTTTGCTGAGTGCTTTAAGATTTTAAGTTTTGAAATATTTTGTGTATCAGATTGTATCAAATAATACATCATTCACATGGATTTCAATACCGATATCAATACACAATAGCCATAGGAAGATAACTTGAACAACTAATCTGAGACATTATTTCGGAACAAAACAAAAGCCCACATTTGGCCTGTTTTGTTGGCTTCAGATCAGGTTATTTCATGCCCGCAATGTTCGTTAGCTATAATCAGACTTAACAGTTCCAAAGTACAAGCAGTTCTTAATTTTACTGGAATTATAATCAAAGCATTGGGACTGAAAAAAATAAGGGACTTCATAAATCTGCAGAGTGTCTTGTTACATGTATGCAAGGTAAGTTTTGACATGTTTGACTAAGATTAAGATAACCCTTAATACTTGAAAAAGGAAAAGGCAACACATTTGGTTCCTTTGCTCATGGTCATTTTTGACAGGCTGGTGCTTCCTTGTCCACAAGTAAAATACATGTCACATATGGTGTAACCCCCAAAAAGTGCAATTTTGTTCAGTCACTGGCGTCATTTTGCCAGGTAAGCAGAAAGATGTCTTGAAAAGAGAGGAAGTACAGGTGATGATACTTATGTAAATATTTTGAAAGATACCTGTAAGGATGGAAGAGTGGATAAAGGATCTCCTTCAGGGGATGAAGTACCTGTAAAGAACATGGATTATCTCTAATGCAGCATTTAAGTATTTGTACATTCAAGGATTTTTTCTGATAAAACTTCAAAATCACCTGCTAAACATCTGTCGGGATTAAGATTTCTATTGAAGGAAAAATATTGCTGAAAAAGCTTTTCTCTCCATATACTGAGGTGAAATATGTTAATTCTATCAATGTTCTGTTTAAATTTTTGCTAATTCCATCAAAATTTGCAAACCTCCAAAGGGTCATGTTGTTTCAACTAATGGGATAGTGCAGATAAATTTGTTTATTTGTAAATAATGCATCAAATCAAAGTCTGTTTTTCGAATCATGTTCCATGGTAGAACTAATCCTAACAGGAAACTGAGGATGCTCCATTAAAGTATTACATTCTAAAGAAAACATTAGTCTTGTCCGAGGCATTCTTGAAGATACCCAAAATTAACATGAACATCAACAAGTCTTTTAACCTGACCCTATTGTTGATAGCAACTAGTTGCTGCTAATTTATTCCACACATTGAGATATTCAATAAAGTTCCCCATCTGTTGCATAAATTAGTAATTACAAAGTTGGCTAATGAAGAATAGTCCCTGTCTTCGGGTGTTTATGAAATTTTCATCAGAACCCCAGATAATGTGGAGCATTGTGGGATCCAGCTAAATCACATAAAAAGCCTCCTTATATGGAGTACCCAAAGCAAATCTAAACCTGTTTATAACATTATTTAACACAGTTTAAAGCTGGAAGGGCAAACAGTGTAGACACTGATCAGACTGCTCCTGAAGAGCAGTCTGATCAGGGTCTACACTGTTTGCCATTCCTTCTGAACCTTTTGGACTTGGACTCCTTGCTGGATGGTGAAACAAATTTGTTAAAATTTTTCGAGAATTACAGCAAGCACTCAAGGTGTCCAAATTTTTAGCATTTTTAAGGTATGAAATATTTTGAATGAACCATAAGTTGTCTTGTGAGTCACTGCTTCTTATCTGGTGCTCCCTTTCCTTTTCAATGACATTTTCCAAGGCATTATCATTTCTAGACTATGCAGATGCTGCTATGAATATTTTGTCAACAAATTTTCTTCACTTTTCCAAAAGGTGACATAATTTAATTAAGAGTTTCAGTCCTCCAGATGCCCAGTTTTTTGAAAGTGTTCAAAATTGTTTTAAGAAAAATGAAAGTGACAAACGCTGTCTTCAGAAATGTGCATCTGCTGGGCAAGGGGAAGTACTAAATATCAAAACAAAAGTGAGACAGTGACAAAATCACTCTACCTGGGGTAAGGGGAATAAAACAATTCAATAAAAGGTGTAATACAAGGAGCATCACTTTGCTGTCTTTTATTTAGAATCAATAGAATGGCATTTACTGCAGTGTAAAACTTTCTGGAATGAAACTGAGATGGTGAATAAGAGCAAATTAGTGAAAAAAGGGACAGCCATTCAAGAAGTGTAATTGCATCTGCCCGCTTTCACAGAAAGTAAAACTGCTGAGATTTTAATACTTTTAATAGAAATGGCGTGTGGCTATTAAAACTTGTAAAATTCACCTGTGGGTAAATAGGATTAATGTCAATGGACAAGTGGGTGGGTCTTATAAGTTTACCTTTGTGCTTTTTCAATAGAAAATCTTTTTTAATTATGCAAGATGTGAGAAATATCATAGGTATCACAAGTCTGCATTGACTACTGACCAATCAGATAACAGAACTGCCCTGCAGTAGGCTCTCCTTGTCCAATCAGATAACCTGTCAGACTGATAGATTACAGTAGGGCTGACCTGTACAAAGCTGATTGTTCAGACACCTCAGTGTTGTAAGATAGACAATCTCAGTAGTGTAAAGGTCAAGGAGGTTTGAAGGTGTATCAGAGAGGCAGTTTATTAAAAATTGGACTTAAAAGTGTATAAATGGTTGCTATTAAAATTCTACACAATGGAACTATTTTATTTACAGGTAAAAACATATATGTATATATAGAATAATATTTTTTATTTTAATAATGTTTTAAAAATATTTTTACTTATCAATGACTTTTATCAATGATGTTATAAATGTAGTTTTTTCTCTCATGGCTTCAGATTTTTTTTCAGAAAAAAATGAGGCTTGTCATTACATGTGATTCATCTGCTAGAGCAGATGATTCACATGAAATGTCAAGCCGTTTTTTTCTGACAAATAAGAAAAAAAAAATATAGGTCTTGCTATAAAAATTTCAGGTAGCACTTAAAAGTTATTAGAATGCAAGACCAAGGCAAAGCTAACACTGAAAGGTTTACAAATTATTTTAAAATGGCTGTCTTCTATTTCAGATCGGGTTCAAGCGGGTATGGACTCGGACAGTAGCGACCCCATGGCTCCTGACGAGATGTACCTTATGCTGCAGGCTGATATGGTATGTACAGTTTAATTTCCTTATGAAATAGCACCATCAATTAAACCCATTTTTACCAGATGGAATCTTCCTCCTTATATTTGGCAGGAGTCCATTTAAAACTTTAGGGGTGTCGGGTTGTTTTGGAAAGTAGCTAAAAATTTTGCAAATAGTGTAGGCCCTGATCAGATTCTGCATTCTGCAGCCTCTGATCTGGGCCCACACTGTTTGCTAGGGTACCCGTTTTGGGGTTTCCGGTACAAAATGCAGGCTGATATGGTATGTACATTTATCAGTGGGGTCTATAAGAGTATATATTAACACATAGATTGTGGATACTTGATAGAACTGCCTCAATGAGGCAGTTCTATCAAGCACCCACATTCTATGTTTTAACCTTAAACAATGAAGAAAAGGTACCACAGATAAAGCAAAATTAGCCTTTAATATCTTTTTGGATATTTTACTTATTCTTCCTGCTAGTGGACTCTTTCATTGTGATATGTTGGACAAGTCCATTTGTCAGGCCCATTGATTTTTTTTCTTCTATTTTTGACAGATAATTGTGTTAGCAAATAGAGTAGACCCTGATCAGATTCTGTGTTTTGTTTGATTTGAGGTTTAACGTCCCCGTCAAAACTGTAAAGGTCATTTTGGAGACATTGCTTCCAATTTTATGGGACTTTTACCCGACACTGAGATGAAATGACATCTCAAGCCCTGTCGCCCTGATCTGGGCCTGCACTGTTTGCCAAGGTACCCCTTTAGGAGTTCCCCACATGCAATGGATTAAACATCCTCATTGAGGTGATTCTAATGAGTACCCACAATATATATACAGTGAAATTCTCTGGTATTAAGACCACCTAAAATTAAGACTAATTCTTGTTTAAAAAAGTTATCTAGAAGGGTGCAGTTATTCAGTCTTTTTGGTTTCTTACACTAGTGTCTTCTGGTCAAAGACCACCTTTGGAACAGTCCCAAAGGTGGTCTTGATATAGGAATTTTACTGTATAATCCTTCACCATGTAGAAGTCTGATCTTGGTCTGAACATTTACTGCCACAGGGGATGTGATGGTATCTAAAGTTTATTTGTCTAGATAAAGCATTCAGTCAGTATACCAATTTTCACCTAAAGTGCCATATTCTGAAAAAGATCCCTTTGAAGACAACCCAAACAATGGAGTAATTGAACCTTCTCAAATGTGTGTAAGACAGGGCCTGATGCCTGCTATTGTTGTGGCTACAGTGGGTACAAATATTAGCACTTGACTGCTAATGAATAAATATTACCTGTAGCCCATTCAATTATGATGCTGTAAAGATAAAGTAATACTTATCATAGCCGATAATGGGCGAGAAAATTGGCCATTTTAAGCTAAATAAAATCTACATACGGACTCAACTCTTAAGACTTGAGTAGGTAGCCGCTTTCATCTACCTCCTTCAGGGTTAGATTAAGTAATCTTGACCCCTGCCTCAAGTACCAGAAATATATAGGTATCACCTGGTTGGGTGTCCCCTCTTAGTAATGAAAATAAATCAGACCCCTACTGGAGTACCAGTATTATCAGTCAATCATTGCTGCTACTGGGGTAGACTGTGAAATGACCCCAGTATTCAATTATGCATAGGTCATTGTGTCTGGGAGACCTGGGGAGTCCAATCTACAGAACTCTTGGCATTCTGGATATATGTTCTTCAATTAACACTCTAATGTGTCGACTACTTGCATGTAAGCTACCTTAAGATCTCCACGATCTCCACTACATGTCTGCGAGGAGCTAAGGCTCTGGCAAGACTGCGCATACACGCAGTCTTGCCAGAGCCTTCGCTGCTCGCCTATGACTAAGCAGCCTTTTCCCACAAACTGGCGGAGACAGAAATTTCACAGTTTTCTCCAATTGCAATTTGAAGAAAAATGAGAAATGGCAAACTGGTAATAATGAGTTATAAATAATTAGTATAATTGGGTAAGAAACTCACAATTTTAGGGTAGAATAGAGATTTTGAAAGAAGTTTTTTTCCTTTCTGAAAAAAAAAAAACAACAACAACAAAAAACTGTGGTCAACTTAACGCTTCAAACACCAAGGAAAATTCACTGGCAGATGACAATCTGTTCTTAAATAATTTTTAGATTAAATTTGGTTTTGTGACATTAGAGGCATATATGTACAATCCTGACTGGGCTCGCGTGCTAGGATATTGGCAAACAGTGTAGACCCAGATCAGACACCACAGAACATGTGTGTGATCAGAGGTACTCTTTTGCAGTAAATACTGAAATTTAATCCATTGTATGCAGGGAAATTCCTAAAGGAGTACCTTGGCAAACAGTGCAGGCCCAGATGAGACACCGCAGAATGTGGCGTCTGATCAGGGCCTGCACTATTTTCTAACAGAATTTTCCATCAAAAATAGAATAAATAACGAAAAAATAGGCCTGATACCCCGTATATGACAAATGGACTTGTCCAACATATAGCAATGGTAGAGTCCACTAGCATACAATGGGTTAAGTGAAACAGCCCAAGTCCCCCCCCCCCCCCCCCCCCCC